>CM048749.1:352712854-354049520 GCA_026315105.1 Locusta migratoria
AGAGAGGGGGGGGGTTAGGATAGAGGGTGTAGGAACTACACCTCTCCCATCTCGCGCGCGCGTGCGTGTGTGTGTGTGTGTGTGTGTGTGTGTGTGTTTTGCTTTCCTTCCCCACTCCATTCGTAAGGTGCATTTGGGTGTTTTGAAAGGGACAAAACTCCTATGGCCATCACATCCTTTTTCCAATCCAACAGACCGCTAAAATAGGACATAGATAGAAAATGTCAGAAATCAAAGAATCAACTAAGAGATTGAAAAGATAAGACCAGAGTGTCAAGACTGGGTGTTCACAGAAATAAAAATATAACATCCAGCCACTCTGCAACACATTAAAATCATTTGCCTAAAAATATTAAGCAGGTGTATAATAAATATATAAAGCATACTCAATAACGTCAGATGGAATTGTAGAATCCACTGTTACGAATAAAAGTTAAAACAGAATCAGCCACAGAGGCATTGTCACCTAAAACACGTTGTAAGGAGTCAGGAAGATGAAACGTCCACCTTTGAGAGGCAAAGGTTGGGCATTTGAGTAAGATGTGGGCAACTGTCAAAGGCACACAAAATCGACAGTAAGGAGGATTCTCGCGACGGAGAATGTGACTGTGCGTGAGCAAAGTTTGGCCGATCTAGAGTTGGCCGAGGACGACAGAATCCCTGCGAGGATTCCGCATACAGGACCTCCACACGTTGATTGTCTCCTTTATTAGTCACAACTTGTTGGGTGTCCATAGGATATGCTATTCTGTACTCCACACATCAAGAACGCAACTAGGTAACATCGAACGAATGTTAGGAGATGGGATACCTATACCCAGAGTTGGGTTATATGGGTAGCCTCTTTCGCTAACCTGTCAGCCATCTCGTTTCCAGCTGTCCCAATGTGCCCTGGTGTCCAGACAAATGTTACCGACAGCCCACAATGGTCGATGTTGTATAGGATTTCTTGAATGGCCTTAATCAAGGGATGGTGAGGGAAGCATTGATCGAGAGTATGTAGCCTGCTTAGGGAGTCACTGTATATGAGAAATGACTCTCCAGAGCAGGAATGAATGTGATCGACTGCACGAAGGATGGCAGGGAACACAGTTCCTTGTGTCTGACATGTGTATATGCAAAGCCGAACACAACCATCTGCCCTCGAGCCATCAGTGAAGATTACAGATGAGTCCTGGTACCCACCTAGAATTGACAGGAATTGCCCGCAAAATGCCTATGGGTGAACGGAGCGTTTGTAGCGGTGTGTGAAGTCCAGTCGAAATAGAGGTTGAGGTAGACACCATGGTGGAGTACGCGACTGGAATTTGAACAAAGATGGCAAAGGAAAAGACTCCAATTCACTCAGAAGAGACCGAACGCGGACACTGATTGTCAAGTCTGATCTTGCGAGTAGAATGCCGCAGTGGTAGATAGGATCTAGAAGCTATAGTGCTGAGGGCGATGCGGAACCATATACTACACTCCCGTAGTCCAAACGTGACAGAACAAGGGCTTTGTAACAGTGCAGCAGAGTACTGCGAACGGCGCCCCAAGCGGTACTGCTAAGGCACCAGAGGACGTACAGGTGCTGCCAGCACTTCTGTTTAAACTGGCAAATATGTGGTATCCACATTAACCGATCATCAAATTCCAGTCCTAAGAAATTGGTGAGTGTCTACTACAGTGAGTAGTTGGTCATTAATATAAAGCTCTGGATGTGGGTAGACCATCTGACGCCAACAGAAGTGCATAACACATGTCTTTGTGGCCAAGAACTGAAACCCGTGGGAGAGGGCCCATGTTTGCGCCTTGCATATGGCGCCCTGCAACTGACTTTCAGCAACACACGTGCTAGAAGAACTAAAATATAGGCAGAAGTCGTCAGCATACAATGAACCCAACTGCTGCTGCTAGGCCATTAATAGCAACTAAAAACAGGGGGACGCTCAATACCGAGTCCTGGGGGACCCCATTCTCCTGGGTATGTAAGGAACTATGGAACACCCCGACCTGTACACGTAGAGTTAAAAAGTTTTGGATAAAAAGTGCGAGTAAGCCCTGAAGTCCCCAGCCATGTAAGGTGGTAAGGATGTGGCGCCGCCTGGTCATGTTGTATGCCTTTGACAAATCAAAAAAGACGGCAACCAGGTGCTGATGTCGAGAAAAGGCTGTCCGGATGGTGGACTCAAGATGGACCGGGTTATCCAAGACCGAGCGCCCCCGATGGAAACCACCTTGGCATGGAGCCAGCAGGCCCCGTGATTCAGGCACCCAACACAACCACCCGCTTACCATGCGTTCTAGATGTTTACAGAGGACATTTGTAAGGCTGATTGGCCGATATAACTGTCCACGTCTACTGGATTTTTACCTGGCTTAAGCACCGGAACGATGGTACTTTCTCGCCACTGTGACAGTAAGACACCTCCACTCCAGATCTTATTAAACAAGGCTACAACATGTCTCTTAGAAGCATAAGGTAGATGCTTCAACATCTGATTGTGAATTCTGTCGGTCCCTGGGCAGTGTCATGGCAGTGCGGAAGGGCACTGAGAAACTCTCACTCACTAAATGGAGTGTTATACACCTCAGGGTGGCGTGTGGTGAATGAACGGGGTTTGAGTTCAATCCGCTGTTTTAACGTGCAGAAGGCAGGCGGATAATTTTGGGATGCAGCGGCATGAGCATAGTGCTCGGCAAAAGCCTCGGAGATGGTGCTGTGATCCATACAGACAGCTCTACGTATAGAGATCCCAGGAATTGCTGACTGGGTCTGGTAGCCATACAGGTGTCGGATCTTCGTCCAGACTTGGGGAGGGGAGATACGCGACCCTATGGTGTAGACGTACCTCTCCCAAAATTCCTGTTTGTGCCTCTGTATTATCTGCCAAGCACAAGCTCGGAGGCATTTAAATGCGATTAGAGTAACGAGCGATGGGTGGCGCCTGGGCATTGATGATAGGGTAGTAACAGAAAGATAGAAAAGTGGTCACTACCACACAAATCGTCATGCGTCCTCCAATTGACAGATGGTAAGAGGCCAGGGCTGCAAACCGATAAGTCAATAGCCAAGAAAGTGCCTTGTGCCACACTGAAGTGCATGGGGACACCGGTGTTTAAGAGGTAGAGGTCGAGTTGGGATATTAAGTTCTCGACATTTGTGCCACGGCCACTGGCTATTGCACCACCCCACAAGGAGTTATGGGTGTTAAAATCGTCCAATAGTAAAAAGGGTGGTGGGAGTTGGAATATCAGTGCAGCTAATATGTGTGGTGGTCAACATCATCCGGTGGGAGATATAAGCTTCAGATAGTTATGTTATGTGGTATCCTTACTCGGATGGCCACAGCTTCTAAAGGTATCTGAAGGGGCACGGTTTCACTATAAACAGAGTTAAGGATGTAGACATAAGACTCCACCCGACACCCTACGATAAACGCTGCGACTTTCGTAGTATCCCCTGTACCCACGAAGGGCAGGGATCCGCATTGCCAGGAACGAGGTCTCCTGGAGGGCAATGCAGAAAGCAGGTGTGGTGCTTAAAAGTTGTTGTAATTCAGCCAGGTGTTGGAAAAATCCATCACAATTCCACTGGAGATTGGTCTGGGAAGACATGGTACTAAGGACAGCTTTTATACCTCAGGATCAGTTGCATTCACTGCTGCTGAGGCTGTTGGATCAATGTCCATAGTTTCTGAAATACTGTCGAGATTCAGATACTTGGGGGATGCTAGAATCTCCACCACGTCTTTAGAGGTGGAGGTATGGGGCGGTAGTGCAGGAACTACCGTGGTCTCTGTCTTTTCACTAGTTTTCTTTTTCTTCTTTTGTGTCTGTCGCTGCTCCTTCGGCTTCTCACGTCTGGTGGGCTTCGCTGACTCAGTCTCTGGGACTTAGGATGACATATAAGCCCAACGACCGGCCTTCGTTGGCACTGTCTGACACTCGCTGGGGTCCGCTTTTCCAGCAGAGGAAGCCGAGAAAGAATGGGATGCAAGCAATCCCTTCTGTGCGAAAGAAGCCAGAGGAGGCTGCTGCTTCTCTGGCTCGGGGGTGGGGACTGATGTCACCAGTGTTTGGGGGGGGGGGGGAAAGGGGGGAATTGCTCCCAAAGTTGGAGTTGGAAGCAACAAAGGAAGAGGTTCGTTAGTGATCTTGGTGCTGTAGATAGTGACGACAAAGTAGCTGTAGCACAGGAGGTGATCATGTTTACAGGGTGGAGTTTCAAGTACTTACGTTTAGCCTCTGAGTATGACAGCCTGTCCAAGGTCTTATATTCCATGATTTTCCTCTCTTTGTGCAAAACTGTGCAATGTGGCGAGCAGGGCACATGGGACGTCGAGATGAGATGCCTGACAGGTTGGATTGGCATCACACCGGGATGACATGTGCCTAAACCTCCAGCACTTGAAGCAATGCATAGGAGGAGGAATGTAGGGCTTAACATCACACCGGTAGATCATCACCTCGACCTTCTTGGGCAATGAATCACCCTCAAAAGCCAAGATGAAGGCACCAATGGCAACCCTATTCTCCTTCACACCCCTAAAAATACTCTGGAGAAAATGAACGCCTCGCCGCCCTAGGTTTGCTCTTAGTTCATCAGATTGCAAAAGGATATCTTTATGGAATATAATGTCTTGGGCCATGTTTAAACATTTGTGAGATATTATTGTGATGGAAACATCACCCAGCTTGTCACAGGCAAGCTGTTCCCGTGACTGCGCTGGGGGTGACGTCGTTATGAGGACTGTCCCTGATCTCATTTTAGACATGCCCTCGACTTCTCCATACTTATCCTCCATGTGCTCCACAAAAAATAATGGCTTCGTCTATTGAAAGGATTCTTCATTAGTTCTACTACAGACAAGGTATTTAGGTGCATAAGCTCACCTTGTTGACGAGCCGTAGGTTTCTCCCATGGGGTGGCCAGGGAAGGGAACTAGTGGGGGGAGGGGGGGCGGGTCATATATTGCTGCATTTAAATTAGGCCTTCCTCTCTTAGAGACACTGGTTGTACGTCTAGTAACATTATGGGATCTTTGCATGGTGTTCCCATGAGAAGCTAGGGAAAGGAGGTCCACCCACGCAGAGCCCTGCTTACCTGGGTAAGCCTTATACAACCGAGATGCGGCAGGTTCCTCAGAGGTTGCTCGCTAGCAACTGTTCAACCTCAACAGCCATGCATCTCATCGGCACGTAACACACCTTGAGATTGTCCTCGTGACCCGGGCTCTGAAACGTACAATGTTCCACTGTTGTGCTGAACGATGGTCGTTGAAGCATGCACAGAGCTTACAGTGTAGAAGACTGTTGGTGCAACACAGCCCACTGCTCAGGACCTCGGGTTTGCCAAGCCCATACTCAACAAATTAATGCTGAGCCCCTGAGGGAAGCATTTAGTTCCACCCATCTAGTATGTACATGCTCCATAAGGCCGTACTGTATTTATCCCAACCACTAAGATGCAAACTTCTTGCCCTCTCTCCCTATCCCCTCCAGTAGATTGTGGTTTGGAGTGTGACAGCCAGAGAAGATGGTTATGTGACTGTGTGACTGCTCTCTTTTCTGAAGAAGGCTAATGGCTGATAGCTTAGGTGTTGTATGTGTGCATCTTTTTTATGTGCCAGCGGCAACTCGTACATCTTGGCAGAGAATTGAAAATTATATTGTTTAATTTAAACCTGGATTTCCCATTATTAGAAGACTTGTTTACATTGAGACTTAGAAATTATCATCATGCTGTAGACTCCACTGCTGTGGTACAGAAATTTTATGCCATCCTAAAAATGGAAAATTATAACTCCACCAGCATTAGTAACCACTGGGAAAATTATGTTTACTGTTGGTGCAGAATATCTTTAACTTTCTTTTTTATGCCTCAGATAGAGATATGTATTTCTCTAAACAGGCTGTAGTACTATTTGGCATTTACACTACTGTCCATTAAAATTGCTACAACAAGAACAAATGAAGATGATAAAAGGGTATTCATTGGACAAATATGTTATACTAGAACTGACATGTGATTACATTTTCAGGCAGTTTGGGTGCATAGATCCTGAGAAACCAGTACCCAGAACAACCACCTCTGGCCGTAATAACGGCCTTGATACGCCTGTGCATAGAGTCAAACAGAGCTTGGATGCCATGTACAGGTACAGATGCCCATGCAGCTTCAACACAATACCACAGTTCATCAAGAGTAGTGACTGGCGTATTGTGACGAGCCAGTTGCACGGCCACCACTGACCAGACGTTTTCAATTGGTGAGAGTCTGGAGAATGTGCTGGCCAGGGCAGCAGTCGAACATTTTCTGTATCCAGAAAGGCCTGTACAGGACCTGAAACATGCGGTTGTGTATTATCCTGCTGAAATGTAGGGTTTTGCAGGGATTGTATGAAGGGTAGAGCCACAGATAGTAACACATCTGAAATGTAACGTCCACTGTTCAAATTGCCGTTGATATGAACAAGAGGTGACAGACACGTAAACAATGCCACCCCATACCATCACGCCGGATGATACGCAAGTAGGGCGATGACGAATACAAGCTTCCAATGTGCGTTCACTGCGATGTCGCCAAACACGGATGCAACCATCATGATGCTGTAACAGAACCTGGATTCATCTAAAAAAAAAAAAAAAAAAATGACATTTTGCCATTTGTGCACCCAGGTTCAATGTTGTTTCCACCATCGCAGGCGCACCTGTCTGTGATGCAACGTCAAGGGTAACCCTAGCCATGGTCTCTGAGCTGATAGTCCATGCTGCTGCAATGTCATCGAACTGTTTGTGCATATGGTGGTTGCAAACATCCCCATCTGTTGACTCAGGGATCGAGAAGTGGCTGCACAAGCCATTACAGTCATGCAGATAAGATGCCTGTCATCTCGACTGCTAGTGGTACTAGGCCATTGGGATCCCTTCATGGTATTCCATATTTCCCTCCTGAACCTACTGATTCCATATTCAGCTAAAAGTCATTAGATCATGGCCAACACGAGCAGCAATGTCCCCATATGATAAATCGCAATTGCGATAGGCTACAATCCGACCTTTACCAAAGTCGGAGACGTGATGGTACGCATTTCTCCTCCTTACACGAGGCATCATAACAACAGTTCACCAGGAAACGCCAATCAACTGCTGTTTGTGTGTGAGAAATTGGTTGGAAACTTTCCTCGTGTCAGCACGTTGTAGGAGTCGCCACTGGCACCTCAAACTAAAACTAAAAAAATATAATTATCTCCCTGTTATTAAATATGAGTTTGGGAATGTATCCTACAACATTGCATGCATTGGGAAGAGGTATATCACACTTCACACTCGCCTTAACAGCTCATTCAGTACACAGCAGCTACGATGTCATATCCCAACAGTGGCTTTATTTGGATGCATTATGAAGGGGCATAGGGTTTGCATGTCACTCTCCTGCTCATTATCAGCTTCCTATACCTTCAAGCCACTATTTCTTACTCAAATAACTCATTAAATGGTACAATGAGGCAGATTTCACACTGTTCTAGCCATCTCACAAAGGAAGAATTCAATCTGGACTCTCCACAAGGCAGACAGACACAATGGCCACTCAGATATGTAGGTAGGTAACTATAGTTCGACCCATGAAAGATGGTGGGTAGCGCATGTCTGGATAAAGATGGAAAAAGCATCTTTACTGATTTCTAGCGAAAGATGAATACACCTACATACATGTTTTGTGCTTGAAGAAACCTTATATCCTGCAAATAATGGCTCTTGCTTGCTTAGATAGAATATGAAGCACATCAGAACCTTCAGCGATGACAACTTGCAACAAAATCAAATCCATTGAATAACTCATTACTCAAGTTTAATTTTTGGAACGCCTAAAACAGTCACAGCAGAGCATTCAGGACAATACTGAACACTCATTGGCTGTCAGAGAATGTGTGACATATATGCAGAGACAAAGCCTTAACTCTACTGCTGTTCTTGGTTTCAAGTATTTTATCCATTAAGATCTGTCTGCAACTGCCACTCTAAAGGAAAATACTTAACTCCATATCAGCTACTAGTAACCTACTCTCCTTACTTCACTCATTCATTTTAACGCTTGCACCAACATTAATGTGTAGGTGGTATCTTTTCTCAATTTTTTCACATGAAGCACTGACACGAGACTTGGGTAGGAGATCACACGGTTCTTGCACATATAAATGTGCATTTAATTTTTGTTTACACCTAAAAATTATGTACACCACTACTATGCAAGATGTAAAGGATTTTAATTTTTTTTTTTCCTTTTCCTTTTTTTGCAATTTTATGCCATTAATCCATAGCCCCTGTGAAAAACCAATAATATCAATGTTAAAAGTTCCCCAATTTGGGCTTACTACTCAATTACTAATGGAAATTCTCCTCTGAGGTACTAAAATATTCAAATTTTCAGTATTCATTGGCTGACCAATACTTACCTTAGTTCTTTACTGCCGATAGTCACACAAAAGATACTAGCTTTCGGAACTATGTTCCTTTATCAGATAGGAGAGAAAGAAAGAAAAAGGGAAATGTTACTCACAATGTAGTCACACAAAAGATACTAGCTTTCGGAACTATGTTCCTTTATCAGGAATTGTCAATTTAACATTGGAGGGAAGTGTGTACCACAAGCAGGTTCAAAAGGCTGTAGGTTGCTGTTCTTATTCAGAGATGTGTCGGCTCGCACAGGACAGGGTAGTATGGAGAACTACATCAAACTAGTCTTTGGACCGAAAACAACAACTACTTCTACTGCTACTACAACAAACATACCATCACTTTCTGACAATTTAGATTTTGTGAAATATGGGACTAAAACAAATGCCTACAAGTTTTACATTTTATGACTTACATATATGATATGATGTCTAAGAAACTCACTCTGCAAGACTGGTGGGCAGGGGCAGATCGTGCAGCTGTCGGTCCAAGTCCTCATCCTCTTGATCATCAAGAGCTGTCCTTTTGCCTATAAATGGTTTGAGTGACTCCCTCCACCATTCATCATCAACACGAAACTTTCGCGTCACATTATGCCATTTAGGGCAGTATCGGCGAGTCACATCCCTGATGGTACCATCATCCTGCCATGCTAGTACATAATGCACGGGCTGACTTGCACGAGACTGAACAAGAAGTTATCATTAGTTTCCTATGTCACATTAGGTGGAAGTGTACAATAAATTACAACAGTGTCTCCCAAACAGGAAATAATTATCTCATAAAATAGCCAAACAAATTTTCTGATGTGTCAAAACAAGAATATTTCAATATTCTTTACTAGTGACTAAATTATTATTTTTAAATTTTAATTATTTAGCTGGATTTTAATCTTCTCTAGTTTGCTATGTATGGCAGTAGCCAGTGATACACAACCACATTTCCCGCAAATTTGCTAATGTGTTTTATATACTTTCTATTATGTTACTATCTCAAAAGTTTCCTATCTTTTGGAATGTAGCAAAGTTTCTTGAACTAACTACTATCCATTCACTTATATACATGCTCTAATATCTCCCATTTATACTTCCTTACAACCATAACTACTCATTTCAGTTCAATATGTTTATTGATGCTTGGTTTGCTTTCCTGTCTCCTAGTAGTTTCCAGTCTCTTCATTGCTTGCTGAGCAACCTTCAGAACTAACTACACCAATTTCAAACAGTAAAGTCCATGCCTAATTGCCATAATGCCCAATTAGTAAAACACACCTATGGTGAACCTTCAGTTTCAGATGTATTGGAAGCTTTGTTGTGAAAACAATACATAGTTTACATACAGTGGCAGTTGCAGTATACGTATAAATGTACTTTGCATTTGAAGAAACCTTATAACCTGCAAATAATGGCTCTTGTTTGCTTAGGTAAAATTTGTTGCACCCCAGCACTATCAGTGATGGCAACTTGCAGAAATAAAATAAAAAACCACTGAATAACTCAAGTTTAATTTTGGCAGAGCTTATAACAGTTGCAGTAGAGCATTCAGAACAATACTGAATGCTCATTGGTTGTTGGACAATGCATGACATAGATGCACAGACCAAACCTAAACACTACTGCCTTAGTTCCTGGTTCCAACTATAACCACAGCAAGACAAGCTTGGACTTCTGTTTAACTCAGTGTGTAATTTGGAGGACGGTCATTTTGTACCTCTCCTTCCTCCCTTGTACACCTCCATTATGCTCACCAAATGTTCCTTCATCAGTAAGTAAAGAACATTAATATTTTTGCTACCAGGCACTTTATTTGTCATTGTTTAACCGAGCATGTTTCACTCATCATCAGGTGCCTTTTTATACATATAATAATGCTTATGTTACTTATAAATTTACTTATTTAAATTCCATTTGTTATTATTGGTGGTTGGCAGTAGTTTCGGGGGGGGGGGGGGGAGGGGGGGAGGAGGGCAGTGCATGGCCATAAACTAAGAGGTAGTGCTGTCTTCTGCTGGTCTTCCTGCACGCTGTGATTTGTTTCGCCAAGATTTTCATATTCCAAGACATTTTATGCATCTCTGGAGTACTGGTGGAGTTGCTGTATATTGATCTACTTATACACTGCTTCTTTAGCACTGATTGTTTTTATCACACACTCGCAAATATAAACTGTTCACAAGCATGTAAATACGGTATCCACAAAAAAGATGGCAGACTGTTTATTGTATAAGTATAGATTATTGCACTGCAGCAATATTATCGATGTAGATCGATTTGTGGCTTATCTCTGATACTCAAAACTCTTAAAACTATTGCATATTAACACAAGATTCCTGAAGAGTTTTGACTCATTATGTACTTGTAACGATATTTGAATTTTGGCTGTCTGGTTGTTGTTAATTTGGTACTGGCACTTTTTAAAACTATTACATTAGAAATGGCTTAAGACTATTGAAGATTGCTGAGTTTTTGAATTCTGTTACTTCATTAAGGATACTGTCACCAGATTTTGTTTTATGGATGAAGATTTCCATTTGTTCCTTGATATTTACTTTTATTGATTTTGTGTTAACCAGTAATGGTACTTTATAAATAAAGTATAAAAAACAAATGTGGCTGGTTGCTGTTCTTCACCAACAAGTTAAATTTTAAGGTGTTATACTATTTTTATGGAATGTCCTGTTTCTTTTATGTGTGTTGCAACTGATTTAGTCTGTAGCAGTCTACATGCTCTTTGAACCTGGTTTTGAAATTTCTGCTTGTTTGGCCTAGGCCTATGTAATATTTGTCACATTGGCTGCAGGTGATTTTGTAAATTCCAGATGTGTCAGATTATGTATTAGGGGGGTTTTCTGTTGTGAATGAGCTTCCTACAAAGGTCGTTATTAGTTCTGAAATGGATTTTTACTTCTGTATTTCTGAATAGCCTTGCTAGTTTATGAGACACTAGCTTAAACCCGTGGCTCCGCTCGCGTGTTGGTTGATTATGGTAGATAAGCAATCTTCCAGTAGTGTGCTATGAGACTGGTTTCGAGGATGAAATGAAATACAATACCTTCTTTAGAAACAAACATTTTTAATCAACATTCAAATAAAAAAATAAAATTATGTGAAATACTTAATGATTTACAATAAATAATACATACATTATACCTTATGGCCTGTGTTGCAATATCTCAACACTTATGGTGAGAGTCATGTCAAATTCATTTTAATTTCAATTTAGGACATTCTGGTAAACTACGTTATTTGTAGTATTGTTTGGAGCGTAAATGTAGAAGTTTTTTGGGTTGCCCACCCTTGAGCAAGCGATGTATAATTGACTATGTGAAAAACTTGAGGGCCCTAAATGGATTCCTGCGACATTTAATGATGGTAATAATATCACAGATTGATCACTTGATGTAATGCGCAAAAAGTCAAATCGATTTTTTTAGAGAGATGTATTAAAAGAAATTTCTTTTTTACTGCTTTTACTGATTTTTATATTTCCTTATTCGTATGCTTTTCCTTACAGAGAAAGAGCTGAAGACATTGTAGCACGCACAGACCAAAGACATGGTCTGTGGCATCACATATCGCTGTATGTAACCTCCTAGCTATAGAGTTGCAAACATCATCTCTGGCCTTCAGTTCGAATTTTTTTATAATTTGACGACTTTCAGCCACCATACCTTCCACCCCGTTATAGCTATCGGCATGTAAGTTTGGACAACAATTACACACAGACCATTCGTTTGTGTTCTGTAGTTTTCGCTGCAGAGCGAAATATTAACACACACACACATGTAGAATTTTATATACACCGATTTCCATCCCGATATACTCCCCCCCCCCCCTTTATCATTATCAACTCTCAAGCAACAATGCAACTAATAAAACCATTTTCAAAGACTATATATATATAATTTTCAAAGAGTAATTATTATTCCACTTTTCGTGTTATATTCTTCAAATTACTAAATATCTATCAGATCGTTATAAAACCATGCCTAAAACCTTCCTCAGGTATAAATTAGTAACTGTACAAATATTTAAGTCTCTGCGTGTTGTCGTTGGACGTGATAAGCGTGCAGCGAACAGACATTCATATTAATGTATATAGATAAATAGCTATCTGATCGCCATAAAACCTAAAGCCTTTCACGGGTAGACATTAGTAACTGTACAAATTTTTAGCTCTTTATGTCTTGTCGTTCAGACGTGATAAATGTACACCGAACAGACATTCACATTTATAGATACAGATTTCTCCAAGACATGGCACTTTTAGATATGTGACTGATGGGTTAGTATCTATTGTGTGTTATACTGTGTTATTTGTTCAATTTCTTTATCTGTTGTGACATAGTTTTAATGAGTGACGGATCAAATCCATTGTTTATTGCAATATGGTTAAGGGTTTTCTACTTCTTGTTGGAGTTGTGTGTGGTGTTGTGTTGTGGCAATTTGTAGGATCTGTATAGCATTGATCTACAGTATATGCTGCTTTTTTGTGGGAGATTGGATGTGTGATGCAGTGTGGTATAGTGGCGTATGTGTAAGTAGGTTTTCTGTAAGCACTGAAAGTTACTTTTTGGTTCTGTTTAGATAATTTTTATGTCCTTCCCGAAGCTGTCATCAGAGCTCCTGTGGGAACTGAAGTAACTGTATAAAACTTTTAGATAGAGATTTTAACCTACTTGTGTTGAAATCATGAACTCAGGAAAGCTGTTGTTGTTCTGACAACATAAATGAACTTTTGTAGTTCTGTCCTTCATTCCACCAAATCCAAACATGATAGTCACTGGAGGTTATGTAGAAGCAAGTCTCATAACTGAACATCACACGACAACATTCATTCTGTGTCCACGACTCCCAGACTTGGCACCACTCCAAATTATGATGTTTGTGTTCTGGCCTCAATGGCAATTGAAGTATGGGGACAATAGGACCTCCAGTCTGCCAGATGTGAATCGCTGAGACACTTTGCAGCACCTCACAGGAATCCTATATTGCTTGGCATACTGTACAATGGTGCTCCCTCAAGGACATGTTTCTGCATTGACCCGAACCTGCACACTGTGACTGGGTGCCCTCATGTACCCACTGATTCCAACATTGAGACATTGTGATTGTTGAATGGCCAACATGCCTGTCAGTTGCACAATGCAACCACCCTGCATCATGCAGTACAATAATTCAGCATCTGTCAACTATGTTCACTTGGTCAGTAGGCTGTCCAACACATCTGTGAGGCATCTGTGAGGTACTTTATACAGCATGTAAAGGTCTTGCTTAGCTATCTGACTCACACCAGTTGACTGGGTGGCAACACATTAAAAGCATTCAGGTGCAAGTCTAATAATTTACTCACACATCATTAGTATGCATGTATACTGAAATAAGATGATATTGGATCTCTGGATGCATAACTTTTTCTGTCAGGCAGTGTACATTGTCCCTAAAGAGGGCTGTTTCAGGCAAATATTCTGCCTCTTCATATTTATCTCTGTAGTTACATTCATTGTAGGCCGTTAGAGGTTAGTGTGCTGTTTATTTTCAAAGCATCTATCCTCAAATGTGCAAATATTGTCTGACATACACTTTCATTCACTCCAGATTTCCAGAGGCCAGGTGATCTTTTACTGTCCCTAAACGCAATATAACCTTTGTCAGTTGTCAGTGACACATTTGATATTTTGTTATTGGATCCAACAAGTCAGATTCAGTGCAAGATGGTTCAATTTCTTTGAAGTTCTTTAACACATGAAATGGTGAAGGAAATGTTGCCAGTTGTCGCACCACCAAACCTCTAAGTGTGTCCTAAGATGCAAGAAAAGAACATGCCTGAGACCAATGGTGAGCACAGTAGGAATGCTGTTGTGCTTGCGAAACACTTGACATAAGTTATTAATCCATTGGTTGCTAAACGTGAGCATGGCGTGAAGAAACTGGCTTTGTTCGTGCAATGTTTATGAAAACTCAGCTCATGGTTCATTTTGAAACCGTCAGCCTTCCTCCAAGTTCCACCTAAGAAGTTGTTGGAACTTACTGGAAAGAAATTTGGACCCATGTTCAATAAACTTTTCACCTTTGTCCTCAATTACAGGTATTTTCTATTCGACAGACATTGCTATGAGCAGGCTGAGGGCATCCCTATGCATAGTACTGTCACCTGTTGTGGCCAATGTACATGCAAGACTGAGGAAAAAGCATTAGAATCAGCAGCGTTAAAACAATTTTTTTTTCCAAATATGTTTACAATACATTTGTTATCCAGCCTCATGGGGGAAATGAACTACAAGTTTTCTTGCAACACCTGGACTCTGCGTACAACCAAATTAATTTCACCAAGGAGGTGCAGCAAAACGGTCAATTGCCATTCCTGGATATTCTGGTACAGAGAAACCAGACAAAAACTTGAACACAGAGCCTATCAGAAGCCAAACCACAAGGATCAAATACCTTCAGTCCTCTAGCTGTTTTCACCCATCACAAATGGAAAGAGTGCTAAACATGCTGGTCCACAGAACTAGTACAACCTCCGATGAAGAATGCCTAAAACCAGAACTAGACTACCTCAATGACATGTTTCAGATAAACGGATATAGAAATCACCAAATTCAATGTGCTTTCAGACGATAGACTGTACAATAGCCAATACCCATTGAGAACCAACCAGAAATGATGGCTTACATTCAATACACAGGCAATGTATAAGGAAAAAATTTTACAATGACAAAGTAACGAATGTGTGTACACCTGACGACTAAGATTATATCACTCTTGCGTACAGCACACAGCAGATATTTGGAATGTACTACACACCATTTGAATGTGAGTAAACAATGCCAGATGAACTGTTCACACAATTAAGGAAAGGTGTACAGAAAAAATACCATTCAACCCCCAGCAGCCTATAAAATCAGCAATTGCCGACTAATGTCATGGAACAAACCATAAATTGAAATAAAGAGACAATAGTTTTGCACTATACATCCGTCTTTTGACACTGCGTGTATAAGGAGGTTGTCAATATCCAGCTACATCAGAATCTTATCAATGACTGACAATGGATTTGAGATTAGCAAAGTGTGGGGTGCAGTAGGCTAAAATTTCTTCAAACACAGAGAAACAGCAACTCCATTCATGACAAATGCAGAATGAGGTACAACGCTCGGTGCCAGAGAGCGATTTACCTCCACCACCATAGATAGCAAATTGTACCATATATATACGAGGTCAATGGAGGGGGGAGGCATTATACAAACTACTTTAGGCTCCCCCCAGTTTTCCCTCTATTTCCTTTACACAAGTCTATGTAACATAAATGAAGTAGCTGTAACACAATTCAAGATACTTTTTTATCTCTTCTTCCTTATTGGTCTGTATGTCAGTTATAGTGATGGTCTGTGGTAGTGGGGATGCTTTAAACATGATACACAGTATGTTGCAAAAGAGTGTTCAATCATTGCCATTCTGTGCAATTTAAAAATATTTTCCTTCAATTTTTGACTGGTATTCTGGAAATTTAACACCATGGTTCTCAATAACATAAATTGCCCTATACCCAATCACCCCAATCTTACTTTTGTTTGATAATTAGGTAGTGTATGCAGTGAGGCCACATCGGTTTAAATTTACTTGTCGTGTCATAGTGTGGCAATATTAGCAATGACCACTTCACGTGATACTAGCCAATCAAGAGATAATATACAGCACTGTCTTCCATGAGTCTCTTCACAGTAATGAAAATATTTTCTTTTTTAAATGAAATGCTTTAGTTTGGATTAAAATTCATTTATTGAGAAGACAAGGATACATACAAGAACCTTATCAACCATAGAGCAGGAGCAGCATTAATTATTTACTTTATGATAAGTGAAAAAAGTAAACCCCTCTTCCAGAAGTGTCTTCATTGAAATGAAAATTGAATAAAATATAGATCTGTTCCCATTTTGAGCATATGGCAGTCTTGAGCCTCTAGCTGGCTAGTTTCTTTTCTCAGCTCAGACATTAGTAAGGGCACACTTCATATTTAATAAGACTGTAGGCCTATGCTATCTACTGTGTTAGAACAAACCTTTGGGATGATGACAGCTTTTTTGTAATGAGAATAATTATCACTTCAATGAACATTCATTATACTTCAGGTAAATGATACTTTAAAAACCACTCTGATAAGATCATGATTAAAAAAAAACATTATGATGCTTCTTTCATAAAGGAAAAAAAGTATGTCCAGTCACTACTTGGAAAGTAGAGCAATAGTGCAACTGCAACACCAGTGTCATCTGCTGCTAATTTTCCAATGAGTATGATAATTTCCAAAGTACAGTTGAGGAAACTTGTCTTTTCAATAATAGCAGTGAGTATATGACACTACAGTATCTGGTACTTTAATACAACACCAGTGATTAGTTTACACAAAACTGGCTGGAAGCTATTTATAAAATTCACAACACATTATTATTGACAAGAAGACTGGGGCTAAAGTCTTGATCAACAGCGTCGCGGTGTGTCCATAGCAGTGTTAGGTTGGCAACGTAGTAAATTTCAAGTAGCCTATGGTGTGTATGATAATTCAATTACTGATTGTACAAGGGTACATCAACAAATATTGTTATTTTTACAAATATGTCATGATTTTAAGGGTTATGATTAGGCAGGAACTTAAGAGTAAAGCTTAAATTGTTGTGACCGAATGTTTATATATATAATAGACGAAGATTACTCACCAGGCGACACAGCAACACAAATAATTAAATGAATACACACACACAAACGCAAGCTTTCGCAACAAAGTTGCTTCTTCAAGCAGATGGGAAGGAGAGGGAAAAGGAAATGATGAGGGTTTTAAGGAAGAGGGTAAGGAGCCATTCCAATCCCAGGAGGGGAAAGACTTACCTTGGGGGAAGAAAAGGAAGGTGAACAAATACACACACACCCATACATTTACACAGACGCAAAGTGTGTGTGTGTGTGTGTGTGTGTGTGTGTGTGTGTGTGTGTGTGTGTGTGTGTATATAGAAGGAAACTATCCTGGTGGGATAAACAAATATAAAAAATAGAAAACGGATGACTTACCCTAAAGGACTGGCTCGTTGATAGAGACAAATAAAAATCACACTCACACACACATACAAGTTTTCACCACCACTGGCAGCTTCTTCAGGAAAAAGAGGAAAAAAGGGGAGGAGAAAGGGAAGGATATGGGTTTTAAGGAAGTGGAAAAGGAGTCATTCCAATCCCAGGAGTGGAAGGACTTACCTTCTACCTACTTCCCAAGATTCACAAACCCAATCACCCCGGCCACCCCATTGTGGCCGGTTACCAAGCCCCTACAGAACGAATTTCTGCCTACATAGACCAACACCTTCAACCCATCATGTGCACTCTCCCATCCTTTATCAAAGACACCAACCACTTCCTCGATCGCCTGAAATCCTTACCCAGCCTGTTACCTCCTGAAACCATCCTTATAACCATTGATGCCACTTCCTTATACCCAAATATCCCACATGCCCAGGACCTCACTGTGATGGAGTATTTCCTTTCATGCTCACCACCCACTTCCCTACCTAAAACCTCTTTCCTTAATACCCTAGCCAGCTTCATCCTAACCCACAACTTCTTCACCTTTGAGGGCCTGACATACCAACAACTAAAGGGAACAACCATGGAAACCAGGATGGCCCCCCTCGTACGCCAATTTATTCATGGGACACTTAGAGGAAGCCTTCCTAGACACCCAAGCCTGTCAACCCAAAGTTTGGTACAGATTCGTTGATAACATCTTCATGATCTGGACTAACAGTGAAGAAGAACTCCAGAATTTCCTCTCCAACCTCAACTCCTTTGGTCCCATCAAATTCACCTGGTCCTATTCTAAATCCCATGCCACTTTCCTTGCTGTCGACCTCCATCTGTCCAATGGCCAACTTCACATATCCGTCCACATCAAACCTACCAATAAACAACAGTACCTCCATTATGACAGCTGCCATCTATTCCACATCAAATGTTCCCTTCCCTACAGCTTAGGTCTTCGTTTCAAAAGAGTCTGCTCCAGTGCCGAATCCCTGAGCCAGTACACCAATAACCTAATAACAGCCTTCAAATCCCGCAGCTATCCTCCTGATCTGGTTCAGAAGCAAATTACCAGAGCCACCTCCTCATCCCCCCAAATCCAGAACCTTCCACCGAAGAACCCCAGAAGTGCCCTGTTTGTCACCGGATACTTTCCGGGACTGGAGCGGAATCTGAATGTGGCTCTCCAGCAAGGATATGACTTCCTTAAATCCTGCCCCGAAATGAGATCCGTCCTTCATGACATCCTTCCCACTCCACTGAGAGTGTCTTTCCGCCGCCCACCTAACCTCCATAACCAAGTCTACCCCTATGAAATCCCCAAACCACCTTCCCTACCTTCTGGCTCCTATCCTTGTAACTGCCCCCATTGTAAAACCTGCCCTATGCACCCTTCCAGCACCACTTACTCCAGTCCCGAGACCCGGAAGGTGTACACGATCAAAGGCAAAGCCACTTACGATACTACCCACGTGATCTACCAACTGACATGCCTGCACTGTGCAGTGTTCTATGTGGGAATGACCAGCAACAAACTGTCCATTCACATGAATGGACACAGGCAGACAGTGTTTGTTGGTAACGAGGATCACCCTGTGGCTAAACACGCCTTGGTGCATGGCCAGCACATCTTGGCACAGTGCTACACCGTACGGGTTATCTGGATACTTCCCACCGACACCAATCCTTCAGAACTCCGGAGATGGCCCTTCAGCATATTCTCTTTTCCCGTTGCACACCTAGTTTTAACCTCCGCTAAATTTGAATTCCCGCCCGCCATCTTTAACATCTTTGCCTCGGTTCTCTGGACAGAGCCTCTGCCTCTAGTGGCATCTCTGTCTAACTTCTTAGGTTTCTATAGTATGTCTGCCTAGGTGTGTTTGCGTCTCTGTAAATGTATGGGTGTGTGTGTGTGTGTGTGTGTGTGTGTGTGTATTTGTTTACCTACCTTTTCTTCCCCCCAACGTGAGTCATCTCCCGCGATTGGAATGGCTCCTCAACCCCTTCCTTAAAACCCTCATCATTTCCTTTTCCTTCTCCTTCCCTTCTGCCTGAAGAAGCAACTGGGTTGCGAAAGCTTACGTTTGTGTGTGTGTGTGTGTGTGGTGTGTGTGTGTGTGTGTGTGTGTGTGTGTGTGTGTGTGTGTGTGTGTGTGTGTGTTTTATATTTATTTGTGCTGCTGTCACACCTGTGCTCCTTCGCCTGGTAAGTAATCTTCGTCTATTATACGGATGAATTACCCAAAGGACAGGCAGGTCGACAGACACAAATAAAATCACTCACTAACACACATATAAGGTTTCGCCACCGCTGGCAGCTTCTTCAAGAAAAAGGGGAAGGAAGGAGAGGAGAAATGGAAGGATACGGGTTTTAAGGAAGTGGAAAAGGAGTCATTCCAATCCCAGGAGTGGAAGGACTTACCTTAGGGGAAAAAAGGGAAGGTAAACAAATACACACACACACACACACACACACACACACACACCTAGACAGACATTTGTAAAAAGCAAAGACGTTGGACAGAAATACCATTTGAGGCAGAGGTTCTGTCCACAGAACCGAGGCAAAGATGCTAAAGATGGTGGGTAGGAATTTGAATTTAGTGGAGGTTGAGACCAGGTGGGCAATGGAAGGAGAGAATAAGCTGAAGGGCAAGTTCCTATCTCCGAAGTTCTGAAAGTTGGTGTCGGTGGGAAGTATCCAGATAACCTGGATGGTGTAGCACTGTGCCAAGAAGTGCTGGCCGTGCACCAAGGCACGTTTAGCCACAGGGTGATCTTCATTACCAACAAACACAGTCTTCCTGTGACCGTTCATGCGAATGGACAGTTTGTTGCTGGTCATTCCCACATAGAATGCTTCACAGTGCAGGCATGTCAGTTGGTAAATCACGTGGGTGCTACCGCAAGTGGCTCTGCCCTTGATCGTGTACACCTTCTGGGTTACTGGACTGAAGTAAGTGGTGGTGGTGGAAGGGTCCATAAGGGCAGGTTTTACAACGGGGGCGGTTGCATGGGTAGGAGCCAGAGGGTAGGGAAGGTGGTTTGGGGATTTCATATGGATGGACTTGGAGGTTACGAAGGTTAGGTCGGCGGTGGAAAGACACTCTTGGCGGAGTGGGAAGGATGGATCTCATTTCGGGGCAGGATTTAAGGAAGGTTTTGTAGGGGGCCTAAGGATCTGACAATTCCCCGAAGCACTGCCTGGACATCAGGAATGGGGTCGTCTTGACAGATTCTGTAGGTAGTGTTGTCTGAAAGCTGACGCAGTCCGTCAGCCACATACTCCTGCCCATCAAGTGGATCCCTTGTCGGTGTGGAGAATGATGATGGAATGGTCAGCCTTCAGAACACAGATAGCTTGGGATTCAGCTGCGATAATGTTGGGAGTAGGATTAAGGTATTCCAGGAAGGACTGAGAGGCAAGGTTGGAAGTAAGGAATTCGTGGAAAGTTTTGAAAGGGGGTGATTTTGAGGAAGAGTGCATGGGTCTCGCTGTGATGGAGGATGGAACTGTTCCAGGCAGGGTTCAATTTGAATGATGTCTTGGGGAATTGGATCGTCAGGAGTAGGATTATTTTTCTTTGTGGCAAAGTGATATCTTCAGCCAAGGCTATGAGTATAGGATAGTAGGTCTTCGACAAGGGCTGTTTGGTTGAATTTGGGAGTGGGACTAAAGGTGAGACCTTTGGATAGGATGGAGGTTTCAGATTGAGAGAGAGGTTTAGAGGAGAGGTTGACTACTGAATTGGGATGTTGCGATTGAGGATTGTGTGGATTGGGATTGTGAGGTTTATATATATATATATATGCTTGAGAAACTGTATTACACTCTAGAAGTACAGAGTCTACCTCCCTAGACAAGCTATCAAAGATATCACGTACATCGGAAAGTACAGCATTATCAGCTTCAACCTTGCGTATGACTTCTGACATGGTCACAAGATTTACCATGCCTCCTCAAACTGCTGCCATGTTTTGTCTGCTAACACAGATTTTTTTAGTGCTTTGTCACACTACGCATTTGGACAAAAAATTGTTTCTAACACAGTCTCTTTATTCTTAAATAAGCTGTCCAAACAAACCACTGTACCTGTCCAACGGGATTGATGATGGAAGCTTTAGTGTCACGGAAGTGTGACCGTATTTTTCTTTGTTTTGTTGTCAATAAAGAAGACAGGACATGATGCTCCTTAATGAATTTTACTATTTTCTTCACCAGATTGAAGCACTCTTCTAATGTCCTCAATGGCACTGTGTTCTTTATCAGTAAGTTGAATGTGGG
Organism: Locusta migratoria; assembly: GCA_026315105.1. Classification (NCBI taxonomy): domain Eukaryota; kingdom Metazoa; phylum Arthropoda; class Insecta; order Orthoptera; family Acrididae; genus Locusta; species Locusta migratoria. The sequence goes on from CM048749.1 coordinate 352,734,647, forward strand.
TGCTGCACAACCTATGTAGGTTATGTTTGTATATTGCTCCTCTACTAACTTCCGCACAGCATGCATATTTTACGCATTGTCTGTGACCACTGATATGAACCTCTCAGCACCTATTTCACAAATGACTTCCATTACTTGTGAAGCAATATACTGTGCAGTTTTCCTTTTGTTGTCAGGTTTGGTACTTTCATAGAATATTGGCTGAGGCGTTGTCATGATAAAGATAGCAACACTGCTCCCTAATACAATGGTCTATCCATCCGAAATCAATGCAAGAGCACTTGAGTGCTCCAACTTATTTGTGACAAATGTCTTCACATGTTTATATTCAGTAGAAAGCAAAGATGTGCTAAGCAGGTAGGGACTAGGAGGCTCATAGGTGGGCTGCAGTTACCACGATGCTTCTCGTCAGTATTTCGAATTCAGCATAGATGGTGGAGCAGTTGAAGCATATATTGCCCTAGCAATGGCTTCATCAATATCACCATTACTTGCTGGATGGGCATCTTTATGCCAAGATGTAGAAGCTTATTGTTTTGATTCTGTTGTAAGCTGTGCACTGAGAGCAGAACCATGAGGCTATAACAATAGTGTACATGAAGACACAGTCCCCGTTACATCAATATTCTGCATCCCCAGTATTTGTTGGCATATTTGTTTTGCTTCTTTTCACCTGTGATGTACCATTTAAAGCTATGCGTTTAACAGACTTAGGGAACAGATCACATCTGGTAAGATTTTCCTTTAATTGTAATGCCAAGACGTTATAATATTTACATGCTGCAGGTCTCTTACCATCAACTTGCCGTACATTGAAGAGATCTCACACCTTTGATCGAGGATACATTGCACTAACTCTCATATCCTGTCTGATTGCACATGATAGCTCAGTGTAACAGCAACTGAGGATTGCTTGCACTGTCTGGCTTTATATTAACCTGTAGGCTATGACCCCAGTTCTCTTATAGTTGTCTCTGGATTCATTCTGTTCATTCCTGAATGGCAGTGCCTGATGTCTAAGCAGTTCACACTGCTGTATGGTATTGCAGATTGCCTGACAACCAGGATGAAATGAACCTCTCTCCCGAATCATATATGGTTTTAAATGGTTTAAAACGACATGTTTCTGAATTCAAACATATTTTTAAATTTTTATGATTAAACACTGTTGGCTGAATCACAAGGAAAAGTAAAATTTATGATGTAAATGATTGTCAAAGTGGGAAACTAATACACAATGGGCTTTGAGATACTAAAGGCTGAAGTGATAAACAGGAAACAAATCTCCCAGGAAGTTCCATAAACATGAAGATTCTGTCAAAACTACACTACCGATATAAGGAAAGACTTGAAGAGAAGTTTAGCTACTTGGGACATCTATGTCAATAAGTGCAAGTTGTATGGAGTAAATAATAAAAAAATGGAATGTATGTGGGTAAAACAGCTTTTGAACGGATGGAAGTTTGTTGCCAGCAAAATGAATAGTCCTAGGTACAGAATTAAGAAAGAATTTCATGAAATTTTTTATCTTTAGTGTTGTATTGTATTGCAGTGAATCATAACAGTCAAAAACATAACAGACAATGTAGATACTGTACTTTGAAAGTTTTGAAAACAATTAAGGAGAAAAAATTCCATAAGTGTAAAAGACTGACAGGATAGTGAATGAAGTACTTTGAATAACAATGCAAAGAAAATCAGAATAAATAAAAGAATCAGATTTCACATTCCTACAATGACCAATGGATGAGTATGTTCTGTTGTGTAATGTCATTTACCTTGGACTCCTTTTTAGTGTGGTCTTGTTTGTAGATAACAAAAGCCTATTATAGTATATTTGGTGGCATGCTTTTGTATTCATTGTTTACAGTGTGAAGGTGTCCATACTAAATATTTTAGAGTGTTATCTGATGAAGTCTCCATTTTTTTTTTTTTTTTTTTTTTTTTTTTGACCGGAATAGTGTTGTGGCGAATAGGCACAGAGTTACTTTATTTTTGTGTATTGGATGGGCATAATTGAAGAGCGCGATACTACCCATTGGCTGTGACCAATGACATCATATCTGAATCTCACATAGATACACCAACTAGCTAAACAAACACTACATCTACATACATGCTCCGCAATCCACCATAAGGTGTGTGGCGGAGGGTACACTGTGGTGGGCCATTCCATGCCAAGTGGTCTAATATCGAGAAAAGTTCCCACATGACCATCATGTTTTCAATGAACACTGGTAAAGTTTCAGTTTCAGAAATTCAATACTTTCTGAGATACAGTCACTTGTTTAAGACCATAGCACTGCTTCCAACAGTGCATCGTTGAATTTTCAGCAACATTGAGATGATATATCTCTGGTAGTATTTGCATGAAAGAAACAAAAGATCTACATAAGTGAAATCTATTTCATGATACCAGCTTGTCATTTAGTTTTTGTGTTGAATTACAGGTCCTGATGCTGACTACATAATTATACAGCTTACACTATAAGTTGTACCACAGTCTAATATATTAGACTGGTTGTATGGCCTCAACTGATATATACAAAACATACAACTATAAATCGATTGTTTTTGAACCGGAGATTCGGGCAGTATGTGCCCTCATGTACTAAATAATAATTGTTTGACGTAAACCTAACTTTCACTTTAAAAAAATTATCTGTAGCGTAGCCCTAAGAAGGTTAGGTATAGGTTAAACAAGGTGTTTATCATCAGTATATGAGGGCACGTAGCGCCCGTATCTCTGGTTCAGAAACACTCAATCGATTTACAGTTGTATGTTTGATATACATCATTTCAGGCCGTACAACTTTAGTATAAGCTTTCTTTAAAATTACCTAATTATTAAATGTATTTTGAAGAGGTGGTAACGTTAAGTAGATTTGACCTACTTAGGTGAAATCTAACTACCATTACCATGTTACAATTTACGTATGTGACTTCTAGTTTCGGGAGATAGGTAGCCTAGATTATTTTTGAATGAAAAAAAATGTTCAAATGTTTGTAAGTCTTATGGGACTTAACTATGGGGTCATCAGTCCCTAAACTTACAAACTACTTACAAACTACGACGGCACAAATATCCATGCCCGAGGGGGGATTCGAACCCCCGACCGTAGTGGCCGGGCAGACCGTGACTGAAGCGCCTCAGTCTCCTCGGCCACCGCGGCCGGCTTGAATGAAATATCGGAGTGGTATGGACAATATTAGATTCAATCTAAACAGGTCTAATCTAGTTATCAATATTAAGTTTGTTCTATATTCGGATTGTGAAAGCAGTTTTTTTTTAAATTTAGTATGTCCCCGCCCAAAACCCCCAATTTCTCGCGCTGATCCCATTAATTTCGATTAATATATTGCTATTAGTCATGGACGTTAATATATAGTCATGTTGTGATAAACATGTGTTCTTAGTACCTCTCGATTATGTATGACGTCATTGGTCAAAGCGGTATCGGAGACTAGAGTTTATCCAAAAATCCTAGAAAAGAAGACAATTACCATAACATTTGAAGAAAAAAAAAAAAAAAAAAGAAATTACAAAAGAAAATCCAATAGATATCACAGAAGAAAATGGCAAGCTCTTATTTTCTTTCTGCTTTCTAATCAAAAGAACTATCTACTTTTACACATACTGTGACTACTTACAGGTTAAATGATTTACTTACAGAAAGTTGTTGTATACAGTCAATCTGTTGGTGATATACATCCACACAGATCCATTTCTTCTCATATTCCAGAAACACCTCTGACCACAAGTCAGAGAAGTCTTTCTTCTTCTTGGTATCTGACATGGGAGCTTTGTCAGAAGACACTACCCTAAGGGCAGGTTTTTGATTTCTATTCTTTTTTTCTTTAAACTCAACAGAATAATCACTTTCACTTACAGAGGAATATGCTATTGTAGATTCTTTATCCATGTTTGTATTTTTAACAATGTTTCCAGCATTGTGACTTATCTTTTTCTTGGAAGTTGTAGATTTTGTATTAACTATTTTTGATATCTTAGCACTTTCTTGTTCACAACCAACCACTTCTTCATCACTGTCTGTCGTGTCACCATCATCTAAATACTTTCTCACAGATTTTCGTGCTCTCAAGAATCGGCCTGAATGAGTTACTGATTCAGACTTTGCAGTTACCAAAGGCCTTTCATTGATATTTTTCTCATTTGACTTTCTTGCCTCAGCTGCTTCAACACACCTCACACCTTCTTTGGTCACACCACCTCGCCTTTTTCTCTTAACATCTTCTAAAGTATTTAGTGAAGGCTTCTTCCTCCCTGATTGTGTCTTCTTCAGCTGCTGTGCCTTTTCTTTCTTTCCCTTTGAAAGTGATTTTTTTGAAGTACAGCTGATTATTTCTGACGGTGGTGGCTTTAATGGCAGAGGCTGCAATGACAATACAAGTCTTGTGTTGATTCCCAAAGAGCGGAGCACACACACAAGCATAAGTACCAAGTGTCTTCTTGATCTTGCCGCCTTTTTTTGAAACTGGACCTGCAATGAACCCAAAAGCTCTTCTTCATTATCTAAATCCTCTTGCAGTTCCACAGTTTCGATAAACCACAGAAAAATTTGTTGCAAACAGACAAGATCTATGTGTTTATCAGGACAACAGAGCTTTGAAGGTATCAAGGATAATGACATTCCCATAAGTATCTCTGAATTCAGAGTTTTATTCACATAATTTCCATGAGCAATAAAACACAACAAATGTGCCTTGTGCATAAGAACTTGAATATCTCGCCGCACCCTGTTCATTCTACGTTTTATATATGCTGCCACATCAAAACGTTTCTTCTTCTTTTTCTGGTGCATGTTAGGAACTTTTATTGTAACTGCAATACCTTCGCTAGGAATGGAGTGTTCAATCTGCTGCCTTTCAAAAGTACTGGTATCTACTTCTTCCCATTCACTATTTCCTTCTTCTTCACTGTCTATTTCCTTCTTTAAGACATTTCTTCTTTTTATTTTTCTGGTAAGTTTAGGGTTAGCTTTAGGATCCAGACCTTCTCCCAAAGCTAACAGTTCTGACACATCCAATTTACTTACATCAGGGGTAGACAGTTCTACTTTGACTTTGTGAAGCTTTCTCCTAGCAATATCCTCTTTATTGTTCTTTTGCATACAGTCCCCCTTTTCTGCTTTGGCAACACTTGACATTACAAGTACACTATCTTGCTGATTGTAGTCTTGTCTACTGTCCTTGTCAGAAGACTTTTGCTCTTTTGTATGCAACAATTTCTTTCCTCGTCTAGTTGAATGTAGTGTAAAGACACTAACATCATCCACCTTTTGCACCACCGGACCTGCAGAACAATGTTCACCCTTTGTCTGTTTCACTTTCTGAATTCCTTGCTTACTAATTACCCTCTCGAGTTCAACAGGTTTCGAATCTTTTAAATCATCTGAGTCATCAGATTCACTTAACCCATTTAAACCAGTAAAAATATTACTTTCTACGGCTGAGAAGTCGGACTCTACTACCTTTTTCTCAATCTTGAAGAAATCTGAATTCAAGTCAAGTGACTGTGTAGGCACTAGGAAGTCATCGGAACTACTGTCTGATTCCTCAGGAGGCGTATCCTCGCTCTTGCGCTTTTTAGCGGACGGAACTTCAGAATTTGCTGCAATTGCTTCTTCCCTCCTTTGGCATTCGGTAACATCTTCGCACGAACTACCACCATAACCCTTGTCTGAAGAACATATGCTGGTATTTTTAATTGATTTTGTTTTTCCTCTACTTTTCTGCCTTGATGACTCACATTTTACCATCCCCGGCGATTCGTTATTTTCAGGAGAGACCGCAGACATCGAAGATCCGACGATTTTCATTGATTCTCTCTCTCCTTTTTTACATTTATGTCGTGGAGATATTCTTCTCAATTCCTGTGGCGGCTTGTTACTTTCAGGACATGATGCACGAAACGAAGAGCTGTTACCTGTCTTGCCTCCTTTATCTTTTTGTGTTGGTAACAATCTTCGTACCTTCTCCGGCGATACGTCATTTTCAGGACAGATTGCAGGCAACGAAAATCTTTTACTAGCGTTTCTTGTCCTCATATTTATCCAAAATTGTACGAATACTGGATAAAGTGTACGATTTTCTTAAGTGTTATGCGGTTCAACCAGGATAAAGTAAATAGTATAAAATGAAATCCACAAACATAACAATTGAAAAATATTAAGTAATGTTTTATGTCAAATCGGCGATGTTAATGCGTAACATCGAAACAACAATGAGCAACTGAAATAGCATAAGAAATCGTGGAGTGTGCAATTACTATTATTTTCTGCACTGCTGAATCATTTAGATTAGACTCAGCATACAACAATGAAAACTCAACCGAATGTACAGTGCCTGGATCTATAAAACAACACAATTATACCACAACAGAATTACAGGCGACGTCAGTTCTTCCTCCAGTCGATCAGTGTTTACAGCAGCTATTTCAAACACAACACTTGCATAACACTACAACAGACATCACGTAGTACACATTTAACACTCATGTTACTTCGCTATCGCTAAATTCGCCTCCAATTCCCGCCACCTAACAAATGACAGCAACGGCAATGCCAAAGATGTTTCATTTGCCGTGGACTAAATCGATATATCGTTGGATCGACGCTAACAACTAGTCACAGAAAATTCGCAAGGCGACTGGAATTACGGCCTGATGCATTCCTCCTGGAAAGAGGTGTATGTCTCCCCTGTAGATCTTTGGCACAGCAGTTCTTTTCGCCGTGATTGGCGCTACCTCGATATTCGAAAACAGACGATGATTTGTGATGTGGATGAATATTACTTGTTGCAACTAGTTTCATTCGCAGCTAGTCTATTAGGTACTTGTTTAACATCTAACTCGGAAATCACTACATATTTTAAAATAAACAGCCAACAATATTTATGAAGGGAATGTTAGGTATTTGACTGTGAACATTTATGTTTTAATTAACGGATTTCGAGTTTCGTTACTGTAAATGGTAACGCTACCTGATGTGAATGAAATCAAAACATGGTCATACCAGTTTGTACAGCATCAAATAAATTGTACTTTTCCATTATGTGTGGTTTCTTTGCACTGACACAGTATATTTTAGATTTTTGCTCTGTTATGTGATATGACTACTGATTTCATTAAACTAATTGAATGTTGATTTGATGTCACACAATTTTAAATTATTTTGGTGACACATGAAATTACTTACGCGTTCCAATTCATAATCGTGCAATAAAAAATAATTGATGACCGTCTAATGCCCTTAAACAATTATATGTGATTGTGGTCCCCAACAATTTACCAGTTCGTTAATAAAGACATATCATTTATGACTGGACAGACTGTGTCAGTTTTACTGTGTTAAATAGATAACTATTAGTTAAGAGAACGTAAATGTCGATGGTACGTATTTCAATCATATTAGTTAAGAGCAGTTTGCTTAGGTCCCTGGCCAATTACACACTTTCAAATCAGAACATGTTCATGAATAAGCAGCGAAGTATTTGTGAAACCGCCACATATTCGAAATAGGCAGCCAACTACTTCTATGTGATAAGGAAGATTATAAATATCATTCATACTCGCTTCATTCACCGCAATTTAAACTCTCCTGTTAGCTTCCTGCACATTTTCACTCTCATATATCGTAACAAATATGGGAAAAAAAGTAGCGAGCACTGTGAAATAGACTTGCAATAAATTAATACTCTAGTTCTCTATCCTGTAACATAAGGTCTACATAAAAAAAAGAAAAAAATAGCTTTAACAGGATTCCAACCCAAAAAGTTTCTTATCCATATAATCACAGCCTAGCACCCTAACCACAAGACCAGACTGGTTGCACTTTATAGCAACTACTTTTTTAATTCAAATAGCTTGTGCTTAGACCTTTTATGGTTCTTTCATAATTTATTGTTATTCGCTGGTAATTGATATTTAATGTACCAAAGCGAAGCGTTTGTGATAAATCAGCTCGTAACGTCTACTATTGGAATTGTGTATGTTATTCCAATCCTGAGGAGGAGGGGGAAGTCACTTGCTTCCAAGAATTTCAACATGGTTTAACTTTAAAGGCCGATTAAAATTGTCCGTCACGTCATGTCACAGCACCATCTCACGCATTGTCCACCATGTCAATTCACTTATCCCAATCGGCCAATTCCCCATGTTGAAACTGAGGTTATGAGTTACCATCCTTTATGTAAATAGTCATAGCATTGTCTAACATATACCGTCACGAAACTCCCATGGATTTCTGTTACACGATGCGACAACAGCGCTCCAAGTGGCTGGCAAGCTACATTTCTGTATACGATATTGGATGAGTGCGAATATCATCCCTTATATTGATTTTAACATATTTTTTACATCAGGGAACATATGTAGTGCCACAGAATAGTATAAATTAAAGATAACTGCATATTTGTCCTTAAGTTTTAATAAGAGCCCTGACAAAGTATGAAATGGTACATTACAGGACAGTTTATTTTTAATTACCGGTGCCTTGTAATCTACTTTATACCTACGATGTTAAGGTTTCTTCAGTGCAATGCCAGTAAAATCGGTGATGGTGGAAGGTAGGACACAGTAACTACAGTATATAACGTAACAAATCAGCTACCACATAAGAACCTGTTCATAACGAAATTGTTCTTTATACCACTGAATCAGTGAAATTCTGATGTTTTTACACTGATTTCTCAATTACATGTGTCTTTTGATATTTTACTAATGCTTGCAATGCAAATATTGTAGGATGTATTTCGTTATGTACATACAGAAATAATTATAAAGAAACATTACTCCTTAGCTGCTTGCCCACCGCTAGGAGCAGAAGTGTGGTTGCGACTGTCAGTTGGTAACAACTTTCACAGCAGTGAGTGTTGTGACTGTATAATATGTTAGACTGTGATTATAGCTTAATACTGGAATGAGGAAACCAAAATGCTAAATTTTATTGACAGCCAATACTGTATATTTTGGGTTAGTATAGGATGGTGAGAAATATCCATAGTGGTGGGGGAGTAAAAATGTTCAAATGTTTGTAGAACTTATGGGACTTAACTACAGGGTCATCAGTCCCTAAGCTTAGAAACTACTTATGAACTAGCTAAGACTAAGGACGGCACAAATATCCATGCCCGAGGGGGGATTCGAACCCCCGACCGTAGTGGCCGTGCAGACCGTGACTGGAGCGCCTCAGTCCCCTCGGCCACCACGGCCAGCGGTGGGAGGAGGGGGGGGGGGAGTAACTGGCAAGGAGATTAAGGGAAGGAGTGTATGATGTTTATAGAAATCCAATGCACGTTTAGCAATGCAAAGCATTTCCGGATTCGCTAATTAAAATTAAAATTACCTTATTTTTCGTGTTCACGTATTAATATAGTAATTCAAAAAAATTCTGAAGACATCCTTAGACAATTACTGACATGGCCTTATAAAAGGCATAAATGATTCTTTTCCCCCTCGTTCTATTTGGGGCTACAACAAAAGGAAATGCTAGTATGGTACTAGTTACCCACTGGCACGTATCTTGCGGTGGATTGCTGAGTACGTACGAGTAGGATTCGTACGGAGGCATACAGAAAGTCGCTTGTTCATCGCTCACTGTGGGAGTGGAGCAGAAAATGAAATGTCTAGTAGTGGTACGAAGTGCCTTCTGTCACGCAACATACCACTGTAGCTTGCTGAGTGGGTATGCGTCTGTACATGAACCGTGCGTCACTGTGACGGAAACATGCCGCATCATCTTCAGGGCATAAAAAAATTTGAGTACACGCATCCGCCGGGAAATGGGTGCTCGCGGCCTTCTGAGAACCGCCTCAAGGACAAACCGACAAGGCTGCGGTCGCTTCTCCAAAGTAGTTCAGAGGAAGCCGTGGAGGCGTGGTGATGCTGTGACAACACACGCACAGTATCCATAACAAGACAAATGACACTTACTTGCTTCTTAGCTTGGACTGCCACTATAATATTCCTCTGTTCTCAGCTAATCACCTCCATCTTTAGGAGCCCTCTCCCTGAAGGGAACTAATACACATGCTGATTAACGAAACTCGGTTTCGTTAGAAGAAGATGTGCGCTTTGTAAAAGTGTCAAAATCTACCGCAAACATAACAGAATCTGTATGACAAATGCTTTTCAGAGTTTAATACGTATCATATGTTTCATGTGACATGTTATGTCCCTAACATAATACAAACAATTGCGGTACTTAATAGTTTATATATATACAGGGTGGCCCAGCTATCTTGTCCACCCAAAATATCTCTGGAAAAATAACATCTATTGGAAAACGACTTTCACCGGTATCAATGTACGGCTGGGGCCCATGAATGTACATATTTGGAAACATTCTAAAACGAAAGCAAATGTGTTTTTTTAACACAAACTTATGTTTTTTAAATGGACACCCTGTATTTTTTTCTTCAGCAATCCATAGCACGACAAATCACATAAACAATGGCGTTGATTGCATCGCAATATTCCAATTACATCCCGAGATATTGCGACGCGAAGTTGACGCTTGAAATACGCGAAACGCGCGGCTAGCGCACGTCCTGAGACTCAGGCGTGAACCCCATGCTGCTCAGGACGTGCGCTAGCCGCGCGTTTCGCGTATTTCAAGCGTCAACTTCGCGTCGCAATATCTCGGGATGTAATTGGAATATTGCGATGCAATCAATGCCATTGTTTATGTGATTTGTCATGCTATGGATTGCTGAAGAAAAAAAAAAAAAAAAAAAAGTTACGTGAAAAACTAAATATTTTGGGTGGACAAGATGATTGTTTGTCTGTATGTCCTCTGTGTGTTCATAAACCATTTAAACGATTCATTCGATTGCAATGAAACTTTGGTGGACTGTTCACCGTACGTCCACGAAGGTCCCTGACCCAAAAACAAAAGAGCACGACACATTTCTCAGAAGAAACGACGTAATAAATAATGAGAGTCCACCGCGTGAGAATACCCAGATTTACGCGTCAATTATTGGAAAATGGGAGTAGTTAGGGACCCGCAACAAAGTTTGCATGTAATTTCGGACATTTTTGAAGCGTTTTGTAACTGCCCCCCTCCTCCCCATAAAATGATGAAACGAAAAGAAGTCTACGGCTCATAACAGTTTCGCTGTAGATGCCGTAAACCTGTCGCACCAGGCATGACCTTGTGATGCTTTACTTAATTACTGCTGACTGTCTTCGCAACATATTTTGCATATAGTATCGATATGTAACACTAAATGTGGCCATCAAATCAAATGTTTGTTAAGCTTAAGGGACTTAACTGCGAGGTCATCAGTCCCTAAACTTACAAACTACTTATGAACACCTTATGCTAAAGACGACACAAACAGTCATGCCCGAAGGGGGGGGGGGATTCGAACCCCCGACCGTAGCGGCCGTGCAGACTGTGACGTGCGCGCCGCAGAACGCTCGGCCACTGCGGCGACACATACTTCAGGACATATGATGTCATAAACGTTGAAATGCTTTTAAAAAATGACGCGTCAGATATGGATTTTCGTTTTATTACTTCTTCAGTACTATTGCTATTCTCAGAGAATTTTGGAAACGAATTAAATAGGAAGCTATATACAACCACGCGTGTATTCAAATGCAGCGTTTTATCAAAATTTCCAAGAAAGTGGACAACTTTTGCTAATTTGCGATCAGCAACATCTACAGTTTCTCTTCGTTTGCTTTATCTCAGAAATTTCTTGAACTACTGATTTGAAATTTTGACACAACGCTGCATTCTGATACGGGTTTTTCAAAGTATGTCTGTACGTCCTTCATAGAATCGTAAACTATGCAATTGTAGAACACATATTTCAATTAATACGAGATCGTGGGAGTTTTATCTCATTTCTGTTTTGACAACTATGTTTCTTAGTTTGGATACTGCACTTATAATTTTGCACATCATGCAAGACAGCGTTATTTCCTATATATATATATATATATATATATATATATATATATATATATTCTCTAATAAATCAGGCATTCCACGAGTGAGTAGGCCTATGATTGAAAATTGAAAATCTGAAAATCCTGGTTATGAGTACTTCCACAAAAATCTTAAGGTGTTGAAGTTGCCTGCACATGATGGAAACATCTTGCAATTTCCTTTATCCCTTTAATTTATCACCATCAACTCAGAGATGTTACAATTATGGGTGGTAGCAGTAAAATAGGTTGTCAAATTAGCAGTGATCTCCCCCCCCCCATAGTTGACTAATAGTTCATTGTTTTGTTTGCTTTTAAGACACCTTTCTTTTAATTAAGCATTATTTGTGTTACTACCAACATCTTGTTTAATGTTATCTCTCCCAAAGGTGTAAAATATAATTTTGGAAGTCAGGTCATTGGACGAGTCCCGTCCGTCACATTACCTGTCCCGTCCGTCACGTAACATTTATTGTTTCAGAAACTTAAATTTATTAATGGTCCTGTATTGTACATAGCATATGTTAAATTTTGGAGTGTGAAGTTCATGTGCATGTTACTTAAAGTTTCACGTGCATACATAAATCACAGAAATATTGCAATGTTTTGCAAGCTGCAACACTTGAGGCACATTTTTTGTCCCGTCCGTCACACCATTATTTTTCCATATTGCAGACAAAAATAATGATGGACTAGCAAAATTTTCCATCAATGTACTGTAGCCGCGGTGGAGTAGCCGAGCGGTCTAAAGCGTCTCGCTGCGGAGCGCGCGGTTGCTCGCCGTGGAGGTTCGAGTCCTCCCTGGGGCATGGGTGTGTGTGTTTGTCCTTAGGTTAGTTTACCTAGGTCTAAGTAGTTTGTAAGCTACGGACTATGACCACGCAGCTTGGTCCGATAGAATTACAAACATTTGAACATTTGAATCTCCTGTACCAAATAATGAATGTTTGGAACCCAGAGAGAAACTACAGGATAAAATAAAAACAATCATTTTATTTTGATTTCTCTGCGACTGAATGTTCCGTCTGTCACTCATGGAATGCCTGAAATATAACTTGATTTAAAAAAAAAAAAAAAAAAAAAAAAAAAAAAAAAAAAAAAAAAAAAAAAAAAGATGGACACAGATAGAAGGGATAGGAGAAGTGCTAACTCAAGGCAGGAATACATAAATAAATGCCGGGTTTTCAGCTATTCTCTAATAATAAAAGCGGTTTATCAATTTCTTTATAATGCAAACTGAAAAAGTGTAGTGTTGCGTATTGTGACGATATTAAAAACAACTCAAAAATGATAAAATATTTGTAAATCTATCGGATCGATTTGCTACGGTCATCAGTCCCTAAAATTACAAACTGCTGAAACTAACTTACAGTAAGGATAACACAAACACCCGTCCCCGAGAGAGAACTCGAACCACCGGCTGCCCAGTCACAACCATTCCGCATGGCTTAAAACAGACCACTACCAATACGAAAAATCAAAATGTTCAAATGTTTGTAAAGTCTATGGGACTTAACTACGGGGTCATCAGTCCCTAAACTTACAAACTACTTATGAACTACTTACGAACTAGGACAGCACAAATATCCATGCCCGAGGGGGGATTCGAACCCCCGACCGTAGTGGCCGTGCAGACCGTGACTGGAGCGCCTTAGTCTCCTTTTTTTTTTTTTTTTTTTTTTTTTTTTTTTTTTTTTTTTTTTTTATGTGGGTAAGGACCTTAAAAAAAAAAGATTTACTTGCCACCGCCACTTTTAACCTAGAAAATAAAATAAAATAAAAGACAAACTACACCACTTCAGGCGTTGGCCCTATCTTATCCTAGGCCCAGTGCAACTAACCCATTTCTAATAGGGGGAACAATAAAACGAAGGGTGAAAAAAAATAATTAAAGGACATTCAGTGTAGCTACAAAAATAAAGTGTATTAATTCATTTGAAGTTTTTTTTTTATTTTTTTTTTATTTTATTTTATTTTATTTTATTTTATTTATTTTTTTTTTTTTTTTTAATTAACCCGTAAAAGAAAATGTAATTATCAACTACGTCATGGCAGGAACACCCCAACTTCTGGGTGGATTACGAAAAACACTATAAAGAAAATTTGAAAAATATTGCCCATATTTTGGATTGCAGACAACTGTGCAATGTCGTTCGTTCAGAAAGTTCCAAAAATCAAGTTCGTGTTTCTCTCCATGTACAAACAAGTAGTGAACCGCATGTCCACATATCCATTTCACAGCGTTTGTCTTCGTTTGTGGGTAATGTCCCGAGTCTGGAAAGAGGAGCAAATGGGAAAGTATATGATGAGGTGTCGTACGGGTAATCAAAGCCAGCATCTGTCGCACTAAGATCCAGACGCCTTCCGCCGATCCGCATACGAGTCGATGTTCGTCCGTGTCCATTACATCACAGGCGACGCACAGTGGTGTGTCTGCGAGGTGAATCCTGTGAAGTCGTGACTGGCACACTTGTTTCCCGTTGACTGTCAGGTACCATGTCGACTGTACGTCAGTGCCAAGGTAAGGAGCACTCACCGAGCGCCAAACGACACTCCAGTTGACGCTGGGATACTTCCCTTCAATCACATTTGGTGATCGGTTCTTCTGAAGAAAGCCGTAGATCGCCTTCGTAGACATCAAGCGTGTCGGCAGTATCGCAGTGTGGATATAGCTCAGTTCGAGGAAAAAGCGGCGGAAGTAAAAGAATGGCGCTGGAACATCTGAAAGCATGATTGGAGCCGATAGAGAGCGCGGTGCAAAGGCCTCCAGCAACAGGCTGGTAAGGCATGTGGGATTACGGCGCCACAACATAATGTGAGAGCTGAGGAAGAGGGCTGTCGCTCTGTCAGGCACATGGTACAGGCCTAGTCCGCCTCTGTTTCTCGGGAGAGTGAGGGTCTCGTATTTTATCTTGAACAGCAAGCCATGGCAAACATAAGAACCCAGTGCAGCTAACATGCGTAATGCCATGGATGGTGGAATGGGTAGGGTTTGTGCAACGTGAGGAATACGTGACGCCACATATATATTAACATACTGTGTCCGCTGTAGAAGGTCGAGAGCCCTGAGACGATGATCGAGAAGACCAGCGCGTAACTGGTTTAGTAGGCGCCGGCAGTTGAGGGCGATCGTACGCCGCATGTCTCCTGTGAAGTCGAGTCCTAAGCATCGGATTGCAGTAGTTACTCGTAAAGGTGCAGCGCTGTCTGCAGGAAGCCCCACACCTATAGGCATGGCACATGATTTTCGGACATTAAGACAGCTGCCAGATGCTTCACCATATGTTCTCACCCACGCCAGTGACTCTCTTACCTCTGCATCGCTGCGTAGAACGAGGACGAGATCGTCAGCATAAGCAGTGCAGCAAAATAGATGGCCACCGAGTGAGATCCCTGACAGCCGCTGACGGAGTCCACAAAGCAACGGTTCCATTGCATAAGCATACAACAATGCAGAGAGCGGACAGCCTTGACGCACCGAACGCTGTATCGATATTGGTTGAGTAAGGCGACCATTGTATAGCACACGGGACGTCGCTCCTCGAAGAAGGCGCATTATGACGTTGACGGTAGTATCATGGTATTTCATATTACGGAGTACCTCTTCCAAGTACTCGTGATCAACTCTATCGAAAGCTTGGCTGAAGTCAAGAGTGGCCAAAAATCCAGGCATACGTTGAGCATGTGCTAGAGCGATTATGTCTCTATATCGAGCAAGGGCGGTGCGGATGTTGTTAACACCACCCAAGGAAGTTTGATCAGGAGAAACCACATATCTTGCCGTGCGTTTGAGCCGTGCAGCCAGAAGTCGAGTAAAGATCTTTGTATCGCTGTTGAGCAATGTCAATGGACGATAATCGCTTATCCTCGATGTTCCATGAGGTTTATGTATGGGAATAACGATACCGTCGAGGAAACCTTCAGGGATCTGCACCTGGGGTGACATAAGGTCCCGACAAATTTCTGTCCACATCGGTGCTATCAAGTGGCGGAATGTTCTATAAAACTCAAGTGGGATGCCGTCAGGACCAGGTGACTTGTTGGTAGATCCTGCTTTGATAGCATCATTGACTTCTTCCTCTGTGACGTCAGCAAGCATATCCAGTTTTTCATCCTCAGGAAGCGAGCCAAATGTAAGTCGGGATACCTCCGCAATGTTATCAGGGTGACGACGGTGTGCAGAGTACAGCGTAGTATAATGCTTGTGAAGGGCATGTCCTATTTCAGCTTGGTTATCGACGCGTCTTCCATCCTCAGTTGTCAGAACAGTTATCAAATTTCTCCGTCGGTGGCGCCTTTCAGCTATCACATGATACATACTTGGACGTTCCTGCGTTAAATCTTCTTGTGTGCGCGCCCTGACCATAGTTCCTTCAAGGTGTCGGCGGGAGAGGGCAGTGAGCTGGGCCTTTGCTCGATTCACTATCACCTGACGTTCTGGTGAATAAGGCATTGTCGTACATTCTCGGAGGATGGTGAAGTAGAACTCCTGAGTGTGTCGTCGCCATTGCGCGATCTCCCTTCCGTATTTAATCAACGTCTTGCGTAGTGTAGGCTTTGCACATAGGACCCACCACGATATGGCAGACTGATATCTGTTGCGACGTTGAAGACAAGCCGTCCATGATGTCTCAATTTGTTGCCGACAGTTCAGTGAAGTAAGATGTTTTACGTTCAGTTTCCATAGTCCCTTGCTGCGCCACACCTTTTGTTGGCAGATGTTGACGGTACAAATATATGCTTCATGGTTGGAGAATGCAGTTGGCCAGATTTCAGCAGCCTGAGTGCCACCGACAATGTCTCGGGAGATGTAGACCCGATCAAGGCGACTGGATGAATGGCTAGTGAAATGTGTAAATCCCGGGCGATTGCCATGAACATGCTCCCACGAGTCCACTAGATTGAGGTTCTGAATAATTGTTGCTAGTGCTGCGCACGGAGAGTGGCGTGGCAGTTGGTCTTTGGGCGCCTGGGTGGAGTTGAAGTCGCCTCCTATGATCAAGGAATCTTGCCGACCCACGAAGAGAGGCGTTACTCCCTCAGAGAAGAAAGTAGAACGTTCACGGCGCCGACCTGAACCAGATGGTGCATAGACGTTGATGATTCTTACGCCACCATACGTGAGAGCCATACCTCTGGCATTCGGGAGGTATATAATTTCAGTAGCGTCAATGCCGTCACGTAAGAGGATCGCCACCCCACTACCTGCATGGGAGGCGTGGGAGACGTGTGCTGTAAATCCATGGGGAGCGTAGAAGGCGGCAACAAATACCTCCTGAAGCAGGACAATGTCAACATCCGCAGCGTATATCATGTCGTGAAGTAATGTCAGTTTATGGCGCGCACGAATGTTGTTGATGTTGATCGTAGCTATGCGATAAGTTTGAAACGCTGCCATCGTCAGAAGAGCGTGTGACGCACTATGGGGAAGCACATCACTCCAACTGGGATGGGGCCGACGTCGTTTAATGTGTTCCTCCTCCCTCTACACCACCAGAGCAGCCATCTTCTTCAGGAACAGTGTCTCCCCAGTTGATGGGTGCCGCCTCTCCATGATTGGTCGGTAGAATAGGTTCATTGATGGGCATGGAAGTATGATCAGACCCTGGAAGGGACGAAACTCTGTCAGACAGTAGCGATGTAAAATCTTTAGTTGGCTGTTGACTCTTGTGAGATATGGGTGGCACTTCGTCAGGTGTCATGGCATTGGTGGATTGCGCATTATCGGAAGTAGAGTCGCCATCTTGAACATTCAACTGTTTAAGGCTGTCGTCTGATGAAGTACGGCGCTGTCTCTTCCGTTTCTTTGGTGAACGTTGCTTCCGTACATGCTGCTCCGTGTCGGATGCTGTATGACTGTCGTCTGACATCTGGCTGGATTCCATAACATTAGATGGCGGTACAGTCCCAGTTTCAACTTCCATGGAGTCGGAACAAACGTCTTGTGTTGCTGCTTGGGCATCACCTGTTAGTACTGTGTCCAGTGCTGGTGTGTGGGAGACAGATGCAACTTCCATCTCATCCTCGGGTTGGTTCGACGCTGGTGCGGACTGGATTAGCGTGGGCGTAACAGGCCGCCTAGCCGCGTGCGCGTACGTCAGAGGTAGCGCAGTGGGCGCCGCTGGGCGAGCGTCGTCTCCGATTGGCGTCTGCGTCAGTCTGCGTCGGAGGCATTCTGAACGGACGTGGCCTTCTTGTCCACAACCGGAGCAAGTGCGAGGCTGGCCATCGTACATTACGACAGCCCTACAGCCGGCTATGACGAGGTACGAAGGCACATGCTTTCGAAGTTCAATTTTTATCTGTCGGACGCCGTTGAGGACACGGTACGTTTCAAAGGTCTTCCATGTTTCTGCAACGTGACTAAGTACGTTGCCGTAGGGTTGTAAGGCGGCCACCACCTCGTCCGACGGCACCTCAAACGGAAGTTCGAAAACTCGCAACGTTCTCAGGCCGAAACCTGCATGATCAATCTCGACGGACCCTATATGGCCGTCAGAGTATCGGAACTTGAGTTCATTAGCATGGCGCCGTACTACGTCGGCGCACATCTCTTCGTTCGCTAACTTGATGTACACTGTGGTACTAATGATCGAAAAATGAATTCCTATAACGTCTTGTGGTGGGAGACGCATTTCTTCACGTATAAAATGTTCTACTTCATGCGCTCTCGGTCGTACATGATCAGTAGGGAACGTTAATTTGATCGTAGATTGGCGGTATGAAAACGCCATGTCGGTCGTTGACTGCGGACTCTAAGGCACGCCGCTACGCGGAAGTAAACAAACGGGCGCTCGCTCGCAGCACAACAGGCGGGACGCAGCGGACGTCCTCGCCCCACCGCAGCCGAAAGCGGACTGACGTTTGCTTTATCTCAGAAATTTCTTGAACTACTGATTTGAAATTTTGACACAACGCTGCATTCTGATACGGGTTTTTCAAAGTATGTCTGTACGTCCTTCATAGAATCGTAAACTATGCAATTGTAGAACACATATTTCAATTAATACGAGATCGTGGGAGTTTTATCTCATTTCTGTTTTGACAACTATGTTTCTTAGTTTGGATACTGCACTTATAATTTTGCACATCATGCAAGACAGCGTTATTTCCTATATATATATATATATATATATATATATATATATATATATATATATATATATATATATATATATATATATATATATATTCTCTAATAAATCAGGCATTCCACGAGTGAGTAGGCCTATGATTGAAAATTGAAAATCTGAAAATCCTGGTTATGAGTACTTCCACAAAAATCTTAAGGTGTTGAAGTTGCCTGCACATGATGGAAACATCTTGCAATTTCCTTTATCCCTTTAATTTATCACCATCAACTCAGAGATGTTACAATTATGGGTGGTAGCAGTAAAATAGGTTGTCAAATTAGCAGTGATCTCCCCCCCCCCATAGTTGACTAATAGTTCATTGTTTTGTTTGCTTTTAAGACACCTTTCTTTTAATTAAGCATTATTTGTGTTACTACCAACATCTTGTTTAATGTTATCTCTCCCAAAGGTGTAAAATATAATTTTGGAAGTCAGGTCATTGGACGAGTCCCGTCCGTCACATTACCTGTCCCGTCCGTCACGTAACATTTATTGTTTCAGAAACTTAAATTTATTAATGGTCCTGTATTGTACATAGCATATGTTAAATTTTGGAGTGTGAAGTTCATGTGCATGTTACTTAAAGTTTCACGTGCATACATAAATCACAGAAATATTGCAATGTTTTGCAAGCTGCAACACTTGAGGCACATTTTTTGTCCCGTCCGTCACACCATTATTTTTCCATATTGCAGACAAAAATAATGATGGACTAGCAAAATTTTCCATCAATGTACTGTAGCCGCGGTGGAGTAGCCGAGCGGTCTAAAGCGTCTCGCTGCGGAGCGCGCGGTTGCTCGCCGTGGAGGTTCGAGTCCTCCCTGGGGCATGGGTGTGTGTGTTTGTCCTTAGGTTAGTTTACCTAGGTCTAAGTAGTTTGTAAGCTACGGACTATGACCACGCAGCTTGGTCCGATAGAATTACAAACATTTGAACATTTGAATCTCCTGTACCAAATAATGAATGTTTGGAACCCAGAGAGAAACTACAGGATAAAATAAAAACAATCATTTTATTTTGATTTCTCTGCGACTGAATGTTCCGTCTGTCACTCATGGAATGCCTGAAATATAACTTGATTTAAAAAAAAAAAAAAAAAAAAAAAAAAAAAAAAAAAAAAAAAAAAAAAAAAAAAAAAAAGATGGACACAGATAGAAGGGATAGGAGAAGTGCTAACTCAAGGCAGGAATACATAAATAAATGCCGGGTTTTCAGCTATTCTCTAATAATAAAAGCGGTTTATCAATTTCTTTATAATGCAAACTGAAAAAGTGTAGTGTTGCGTATTGTGACGATATTAAAAACAACTCAAAAATGATAAAATATTTGTAAATCTATCGGATCGATTTGCTACGGTCATCAGTCCCTAAAATTACAAACTGCTGAAACTAACTTACAGTAAGGATAACACAAACACCCGTCCCCGAGAGAGAACTCGAACCACCGGCTGCCCAGTCACAACCATTCCGCATGGCTTAAAACAGACCACTACCAATACGAAAAATCAAAATGTTCAAATGTTTGTAAAGTCTATGGGACTTAACTACGGGGTCATCAGTCCCTAAACTTACAAACTACTTATGAACTACTTACGAACTAGGACAGCACAAATATCCATGCCCGAGGGGGGATTCGAACCCCCGACCGTAGTGGCCGTGCAGACCGTGACTGGAGCGCCTTAGTCTCCTCGGCCACCGCGGCCGGCTACCAATACGCCCACAGGAAAACAGACTGTTGATAGAACGTGTCCATCATCTGAAACATCATAGTGGACTGAGTCTTTCTTTACTGCAGTAGAAAAAGACACGGCGAACGACAACATTCCACATTAAGTGGTTCTTCTTGCAGCTGAGGTTTTCAACCAAAGAAATAATCCGGTTCCAGGACCCATGCTATCATTAGCCCTGTTCTCGAACCGAGAAAGAACCGCGCAGACCCGAACAACTACATTTACAACAACATAAATACTCTGCAAATCACATTTCAGTGCGTGGTAGAAGACTCATCGAACAGCTTTCATAATATTTCTGTAATGTTCGATTCTCTAATAGTGCGCAAGAAAAAGGAACACTTCATTCATTCATTCCGTTTTCGATTTGATTTCTGTTATTTTATTATAATTATCATGTCTCTCTATGTAGGTAGGTGCTAACAACAACGTCCGCTTTCGGAAGAGGAAGCCGGTGACAGAAATTTCGCAAATAAATCTTGCCTCATTGAATAACGCCTTTCTTTTAATCATTTCCACCACAACTCGTACATAATTGCTGTGACACTCTCTCCCCTTGGATCGCGATAATAGAAAACGAGATACCCATCTCCCAACTTTCTCTAAATCGTCTGTTAGTCCCACTTGGTGAGGATCCCACAATGTGCAGCGATACTCCAAAATAGGACGCACTGGTTAGGCAGTTTCTTTGGTAGAACTGTTGCATCGTCTAAGTGTTTTGCAAATGAAACGTAGCCTTTGGTTCGCCTTCCCTACAATATTTTCTATGTGATCTTTCCAATTTAAGTTGTTCGTAATTGTTACTCCTAGGTATTTACTTGAATTCTTGGGCCGGCAGCGGTGGCCGAGGGGACTGAGGCGCTCCAGTCACGGTCTGCACGGCCACTACGGTCGGGGGTTCGAATCCCCCCTCGGGCATGGATATTTGTGCCGTCCTTAGTATTAGTTAGTTTGTAAGTTTAGGGACTGATGACCCGATAGGTAAGTCCCATAAGGTATACAAACATTTGAATTCATGGCCCTTATATTTGACTGATTTATCGTGTAAATGAAGTTTAACGGATTTCTTTTAGTGCTCATATGGAAGACTTCACACTTTTCATTCTTTAGGCTCAACTGCTAATATTTGCACCGTGCGGATATCTTATGTGAATAATTTTGCAGCTGCTGTTGATATCCTGATTATTTTACTAACCGATAAACGACAGTATCATCCGCGAAAAGTCTAAAAGAGCTGGTCAAATTGTCTTCTAAATCGTTTATAAAAGTAAGGAACAGTAGGGGCCTTTAACAAACACTTCCCTGAGGAACGCCAGATATTACTCCCGTTTTACTCGACGATTTTCCGTCAGTTCCTTTCTGATAGGAAAGCGCAAATCCAATCGTACAATTGTGGCGATATTCCACAAGCACGCAATTTGTTTAACACGCTTGTGAGGTACAAATGTATAATGTCAAAAGTCTCCCGGAAATCTAGAAATATGGAATCGATTTGAGATCCCTTGTCGATTGCAATCATCACTTCATGTGAATAAAGAGCTAGTTGTGTTTCACAAGAACGATACTTTTTGAATCCGTGTTGCCTGTGGCTCAATAGGTCGTTCTCTTCGAGGTAGTTCACAATGTTTGTGGGAAGCTTATGTTCTAAAATCCTGCTGCAAACCGACGTCAATGACATAACCCTGTAATTTTGCGGATCACTCTTATTGCTTTTCTTGAATAATGGAGTGACTTTTCCAATCAGTCTCCTGCCGCCGGCCGTGGTGGCCAAGCGGTCTGCGGCGCGCCAGTCACGATCTGCACGGCCACTACGGTCGGGGGTTCGAATCCCCCCTCGGGAATGGATATTTGTGCCGTCCTTATGATTAGCTAGTTCATAAGTAGTTTGTAAGTTTAGGGACTGATGATCCTGTAGTTAAGTCCCATAAGTTCTACAAACATTTGATCATTTTGAGTCTCCTGCCGCTACTGAACAAAGTCTTCGAAAAGCTTCTCTGCACCGACTAATGCTTTAACTTACTTCTAACGACATTCTTTCGCTAGCGCTTTTGTGCCACCTATTGCACGACGTTGCAATATAGCGAGTGTGTGTGTGAACAAATCGTAGCCGGCCTTAGCAATAAGATGGCTGTACACAGCCGCCTACAAGAAGCCTGTACTGAACTGGAATCATGGGCCAAGAAATGTAGAATTCGTTTCAATGCAGCAAAGAGCGCCGGCCGCGGTGGTAGAGGGGACTGCGGCGCTTCAGACACTGTCTGCACGGCCACTACGTTGGGGGGTTCGAATTCCCCCTCGGGCATGGATATTTGTGCCGTCCTAGTTCATAAGTAGTTTGTAAGTATAGGGACTGATGACCCCGTAGTTAAGTCCCATAAGCTTTATACACATTTGAACATTTTGAATCACGATCTGCACGGCCGCTACGGTCGGAGGTTCGAATCCCCCCTCGGGCATCCATATTTGTGCCGTCCTTAGTATTAGCTAGTTCATAAGTAGTTTGTAAGTTTAGGGACTGATGACCCCGTAGTTAAGTCCCATAAGCTCTACAAACATTTGACCATTTGATTTGAGCAGCAAAGACCCGGGCAATGATATTAACCAAGCGACCAAAACCTGTACTATCACATGTAAAGCTCTTTGGTTATCCGATTCAGTGGACAAACGAATAGCAAGCTTACATGGCAGTGACACTCCAGGAAGTCACTCAGAAAACGGCACAACGCCTAGAAGCACTATACCCTTTATTAAAGGATCGATCAAAGCTTTCAGCTCAATGTGGACGACACATAAACAAAGTATGTGAGGCCAGTGATGGCTTACACATGTCGAGTGTGGGGAAATACAGCTATGTCCTGCCTGCATACGCTCCAGGCTCTCCAAAACAAAGCATTACGACGAGCCGGCCGCGGTGGCCGAGGAGACTAAGGCGCTCCAATCACGGTCTGCACGGCCACTACGGTCGGGGGTTCGAATCCCCCCTCGGGCATGGATATTTGTGCCGTCCTAGTTCGTAAGTAGTTCATAAGTAGTTTGTAAGTTTAGGGACTGATGACCCCGTAGTTAAGTCCCACAAGCTGTACAAACATTTGAACATTACGACGACTGTTTTTTTTTTTTTTACGTGCCAGCGATATTTTCAGCTGACTACAAGCACGAAGCTCTGGGACCGCTTTAAGGAGTATGCTGGAAAGCTCTACAACGAATCCACTTTTCCCCTACTCGGGCAGGATAAACGACGCGAGAGACCGCTACAACAGTCACTGCCACCTGAAAATAAATTGGTTCTTAACAACCATCCTGCAACTATGAGCACATTAAAACCCGTCATAAATCGAAAAGTTCGTACACGCTGGAAGTTGCAGTAAATGCCCCCTGAGTAATAGACTGCTCTCGTGCGTTCCACATCATCAGTCGCGCCTTGAAGTACTGACAACCACCACCACCACCTGAAGATTTCGAACAGTTGGGTCGACGAATTATTGTGGGAGATTCACAATGTCATCCGGCGACAAACCCGCGAAGTGTATTTGCAGAAGAAACATGTTGGCTGCTGCTGTAGGACAACCACCACCTAGAGAGAAGGCCGCGGCGCTCTCGTGTGACGTCAGGCAGAGCAGGTTGCGCGCGCATAGCTGACTGGCTCGCTGCTTCGGTATAGTGGGCCGTTCCGGCTACCCAGTTAGCTATGCGCGCGCAATCTACTCTGCCTGACGTCACACAAAAGCGCCGCGGCCTTCTCTCTAGGTGGTGTTGATAGGACACAGTTCAAATCAAATGTCTGTAAATCTATCGGACCAAACTGCGTGGTCATCAGTCCGTAGCTTACAAACTACTCAAACCTAGGTAAACTAACCTACGGACACACACACACCCATGCCCCAGGGAGGACTCGAACCTCCACGGCGAGCAACCGCGCGCTCCGCAGCGAGACGCTTTAGACCGCTCGGCTACTCTACCGCGGCTAGGACACAGTGTTCAACTACCATCAGTGTTATTCGATCCAGCAGACAGCGATTCAGGATAGAACGTTACGCTTCGTCGAACAGATCTCACCTCGATACAGTTTTCAAGACTTGAGTACGTTGACACCTTAGTAGTCCAGTCATTTGGTGTCCAAAAACGGGGTTACCTGGAAAGTTTTGCGGGAGTTTTGAAATTTGGTATACTCATAGATTTTGATATGCTCTTTTCGAATTTTCACTTTGCCACCTCGTATCTTTGCCGCTCGCGCCCCCATATTGGAAAAACGGTTCACAAAAACAGTTTTTAGCATATATTCTTTCCGACGCATTTTACAATGAAAATAGTTATGAGATAAATTGAACTAGAGAAAATTTCCTACAATTTATGTCCGAAACGTATTTTTGTAAAATGAATAGTTGCCGCGTACTGCACGGTGAAAACCCGGCCTACTGCGGCCTACTTGAAGTACACGGTCTGTCACAGGTATAGCGGGATTTCCTTCCTTTACCCTGAGGACTTTGGGATGCCGTCCACGAATGCCAAGCGAGCTTAAATGTTCTGCCTGAAAATCAGTGCATCGTTCTACCGTGTCGTCGCATTTTCAGTACCATCAGTACCATCAGTACCATCTGTTTTATCTGTGAAAATCCATTGCAAGGAAGTGAGGTGAGTGAAGTGAAGGAGAAAGGAGACATTTCGTAAGTCAAGTGGTAAAAGAAAGGACAACAAGAAAAAACTCTCGGAGGGACTGAAAACGATAGTGGTTCACGATGTGTGTAAAAAAGCTACAATAATGAGAAATTAATCCTTGCATTTATGCGTAGAGGAGGCGATGTCGAATCTTCTCATTCACGGCTGCGATCCACTACTACCTCAACATTCTAATTCACAAATAATCGCTTTTTGGGCGATGCTCAGGTAACATCAGAGTTTATAGCGAAACCAAAACAGACGCACTTATGTGAGCGTAATATTGTGTATAGTGTGCGTAAATTATCAATGAAAAACACAATTTCACACACCGCTAGAGCTTGTAATGATGATTGGGTTCTTGCGATAAATTACTGACGGAAGCCTGGTACAACGAAAAAACTGCAAACAAGGCCGAAGAACGTCGACGAATTGTAAAGACAGCTGCAGCAATCGTTCTAGAGGGTATTCGCTCCAAGCTGTACGAGACAACATGTTGGTTTATCTGACAAGTAAGATTCGGTAATGATCGAGTCGAAACTAGTGATATAAAATAAATAAGCGATCTATGGCAATAAAAATCTTATAAAGGGATTCTTGATTATTATATTACACTCCATCAGATAATTTTTTTTCAAATAGTGGTGTCCGATATACCTGAGACTTCGGGGGTTTTCCTGGACCATGTGATATTGAGAAACAAATGTGCGTCTCTTGAGAAATGGAAGAAAAAAAACTTATTTCTCTTGCTAGTTCCATAATTACCGCAGCAAGACCTAAGTCTTTCGTGTCGGCAATGCAAGTCGGAGTAGCAGCATTTTTGTTTCAAAAGTATGAAATGTGTCAAAGTACTCCGAAAATTTAAAAAAAACAAACATAAATGAGCTTGTTCGGGTATTTAAAAACCTAAATAGCGACCTGGGAATCACTGCTGAAGCTGGAGAACGCTTTGTCCTTGCATCATATGGTCACAATGACGTAAAAAGTGTATCGTTAAACAACGATAGATATAAATGCTTCATAAAATCAGCATTCAGAGGTAAATTTAATCTTGCATCGCTGCCACCGACCAAAGCAGCAGCAAGACAACATTCGTTTCGAACCTATTACCAAGTTCAGCGGTGGTATGGAGTGGGGAAAAAAGCAGAACGACGAGGATGAAAAAAAAAAAAAAGCAAGAATGGGCTACTACATTCGAGCCCCCAGCTTCAGAGAAATTATTGAAACTTATTCCTTGCGAACGCAGGAAGGGATGCAGAAAAGATGGATTAAAATGCTCCGTTATTTGAGTGAATTGCGGTGGTACGTGTCATAATTCCGAAGTACCACAACAGTATAGTGATGAAGAGGAAGAAACGGAGACTGTTTTTAAGCAGACCTACCACGAAATCGAGGAAAAAGGTCGAATAAGAGAACTCCTATTCCTGGTAGTGAGTAAGAACATTCTAACCGTGAACTTTTGATCGATTATGTACACTAAGGAGTCGCAGAACTTGGTCCGTCAGGGTTAGAGTGGCGAAGGAGAATGCACTAAATTTAATGATCAGTGCATCATTTGTGGACTAGGCATACCGAGGAAACCACAAAAAAAAGTGCCAGTTACTCTACCTGATGGTGGTATGGAAATAATTTTTTTCGTCAATGAGCGCATTGCAGTAGACATTACGGCGCTCTTAATCTGAAACTATTCATTTCACAAAAAAATAAGTTAGGACTTAATTTGTAGCAAATTTTCTCTAGTCTAATTCTTCTCATAACTGTTTTCATCGTAAAATGCGTCGGAAAGGAGATATCGTCAAAAAAATGTTTTTGGATGCCATTTTTTCAATATGGCGGCGTGAGCGGCAAAGATAAGAGGTGGCAAAGTGAAAATTCGAAAAGAGCACGTCAAAATCTCTAAGTACACCAAATTTCAAAACTCCCGCAAAACTTTCCAGGTAAAACTATCAAATGAATGGACTATAGCCTGCTCCACACTGGAAGTGAGAGCTTACAACATTACTCATGATGCACCTGTTTCGTCGGACGCCACTTGCTCAAGACGCATGCGTAGGATTTCTTGTGGAGTGAATGGGATGAATCGTATTCTCTCGAGTATGGAGGTGCTTTGCGCATCCGCAGACGACTGATTGGAGAGCCCAGCTGACGAGCGGACCTAAGTCGTGAATTTGTTTCAGAAATGTGCACCTGTCTCCTACTCAGAGAAACGTAGTTAATTGTCTCATATATACAGGGCGATTCAGGAGCAATAGTAAATATTTTAGGATTTATAGTATATACGAATTGCAATAAAGTGCCATATAACATGTGTCCAGCCGGCCGCGGTGGCCGAGGGGACTGAGGCGCGCCAGTCACGGTCTGCACGGCCACTACGGTCGGGGGTTCGAATCCCCCCCTCGGGTATGGATATTTCTGCCAAATTCAAATGTTCAAATGTTTGTATAGCTTATGGGACTTAACTACGGGGTCATCAGTCCCTAAACTTACAAACTGCTTATGAACTAACTAATACTAAGGACGGCATAAATATCCATGCCCGAGGGGGGATTCGAACCCCCGACCGTAGTGGCCGTGCAGACCGTGACTGGCGCGCCTCAGTCCCCTCGGCCACCGCGGCCGACAATATTTGTGCCGTCCTTAGTTTAAGCTAGTTCATAAGTAGTTTGTAAGTTTAGGGACTGATGACCCCGTAGTTAAGTCCCATAACCTATACAAACATTTGAACATGTGTCCAATTTTTATTGAGTACAGAGATACAGCTGTTAATATGTAAACCAAACAAAGGCAGAACAGACCAAATGAAGACACTTTATTGCTTATTCTGTTGGTTCTTGGTAGAACAACATCATATTGACAAAAAGCATAATTTTGTATGTTCTGCAAGTTAATTTTCATTTATTTAACCGGTTTTCGTCGTACAAAACGATGTTCAGAGTTCAAAGTAAGCCGGTAACCGGTGAACTAAATAATAATGACCTTATATAACATACAAAAAATTTTGCTTTTACGTGGTTTTTAACTTTTGGCGGAGGGAGGGGGGGGGGGGGGGGAGGGAACTCCGCAGGTGCCAGGCGGTTCTCATTTGCGTGATCCAAAAGCTCTTCACAGATTGTGAGGTGGGACGAACTTCGAGGCAAGAAGCTTTTATGGCAGAATACAACTGAAATGTTACATTCTTCTACAGTCTCTTGGCCAGTAAGAGTCGGATTGCGACGCACAGTTTCGTTGACGTACCTGATAATGAGCGTTGTCGGTAGACGTTGAAGGGCATCCTGAACGAGGGTCACATTTAACTTCCTTCCTCCCTGTTTTAAATCGCGTGAACAATTCGTAACACAGAATATGACTGAAGTACTGAGCACCATAGGTTTCCTACATTATTTGGTGTGTCTCTGTAAAGGTTTTCATAAGATTTGCGCAAAATTTAATGCAGTCGCATAGCTCCTCTTATTCTGCCACCTTTAAATTCGCAAACTTGCGACATAATGTTCTACTCAATACAGCACTGAACAATCAACAACTAACAGAAACAGTATAATGAAATTTTGGCAATTACACGTTCAACGCAGGCGTGTTCAGGAACGCAAACCGCATTTCGCTCGAGAAATTAACAACGTTCCGCAATTTTTTGAACGGACCCATACATGACCTTCCTTTTGAGCTCGAACAACATTGTAAGGCCTTGTAAATCATATGGAATAACGTCTTCACACAAGAAGGGGGATCCTGACTGAAACATAGGCACAGATATACTAACAAATATATGACATCAACTGCGAAGGAGCAAAGCTGAAAATGTATACCCAGCCGGGATTCGAACCCGGGTCTCCCGCTTTCTAGGCAGTTGCGCTGACCACAGCGATCACCGCACCTGCAAGGACTAACTATGTGCGCCTCCCGTTAGACACAAATTTCCAGCCTTCCCCTGCCCACAATACTCAAACTCGTAGTCACTATGTACTAATTCCCATAAGAGTAAGGGCGCCAAACATGCCCACACCTCCCCGCTAACGAAAGGATCATTGCCTGTCACTGGCATATTATATATGTACATGTGGTGTCTATTCCGAAAGACGTCACTTCTGATCCTGCAGTTGTTATTCTTTCATACTCACAGAATATATGACATCAACTGCGAAGGGGCAAAGCATAGATGTTTTTATAGAATTCCAAAGAAATGATTTAATCACCCTTCAGGCATTGCCTATGGCTTTCTGCATATACGGCTTCTGCTTGCAGGTAACCAGCCGCCTCTACTGGGTCCTGACCGGACCGTTTCGTCGAGTGGACG
The DNA here is from genome assembly GCA_026315105.1 of Locusta migratoria. Taxonomy (NCBI): domain Eukaryota; kingdom Metazoa; phylum Arthropoda; class Insecta; order Orthoptera; family Acrididae; genus Locusta; species Locusta migratoria. The sequence goes on from CM048749.1 coordinate 352,764,415, forward strand.
CCGCCGCCCTGCTGCAGTCCCTGCCGGACGTACCTCCTCCGATCGTCGCTGGCGCTGCCCAGCCCTGCCTGCCGCCGCCGCCGCCACCGCCGCAGACTGAAGCGGCTTCCGACTCCCCTGCAGCCCCCTCGAATCGCCACCGCCGACGCCGCAGCTCGCCGTCCCCAGTTCGCCGCCTGCTGACGCCGACCATCGGCAGAGGGTCCGAGCCCTCCGCTTCGCACCGCAACCCGGCCATCGTCGATGTCCTCGAGATCTTCGAGACCTTCCGCCGAACATCATCTTTGGACTCTTCGCCCTTTTCCTTACTCCTAATAGTGCCTCACCGAGCCCACCAGCCCCACCGTTACCTCTACCACTACCGCCGTCTTGAACATAATCCCCTCACAGGCCCCAACCACCACAACCTGGAGTCCCTACAACCCCCAATCACCTGTTACCCTCTCCATCCTCCTGTCAGCCACTGCCTGCCCCTCCACTACCGCCGCCTGTCCATTCTCCGGAATTGCGGCGTCAACGTGGTGTTTCTGTGAAGCCTGGCAAACAACAGCGATGTGTCCCATTCGGCGGCAAGCCGTGCACCTAGCCTGCTAATAGGGGCATTCCGCTCGTTGGTGTTTACGGAAGCAGTCCGGACAAGAGGGAAGACTTGCAGAAGACCGTCGGTCACGGCCTGTGTCCATGGTCGGACGAGACGCCCGCCCGCAAAAACAGCCGGATCAAATCGCGGTGACGGTGGCCGGTGAGCCTGTTCAAAGGCACGGATGATCGGCAGACAGGTGTCAAGAGACAGGTCCTGTAACTTTAAGATCTCAGATTGAAGACACCACCATTTCGCGAATCAATGAATGAGCATAGGACTTCTTGCAGGCGACGCTGGCGCACCTGATTTTACAATCACGAGAGGGACCCTGCAGCCTCGTAATCCATTCCCGATATGTCTCGGGACTTTCTATAGGAAAACAAAACCTGGCGAGCGAAGGTAACGTATATTTGCGCATCAAAATACTCATACAAGCAGTTTTTTATGTGATTGCTAAGAAAAAAAGCCCGACGCCGGTTTCCCTCGAGTACTACGTGGGCCAGGAAATGTTGTTCCAGTCTACATAATTGGGCCAAGGTTACAAAACCCTATAGAAAGCGGGAAACGTCGGCGGCGACATTTGCAGACTGTTCAATTTTCCGCCAATGAAATCTACTCTGTGAGTTACGTCTTGCAACGCTGGGGAGTGTGGGTGGTTCGCCATACCTGTGAGCGGCGCCTGTATCTGGAGTAGGGTTTCCGTCAAGGAGTCAAGAAATTCCTCTAAGGGAGGCATTACCACAAAGAGAAAATATCCTCGTCGCCAATTCTGTAACATCTTGCGATCTTGCGATCTGCAGGACTAATGAAAATAATGAACTGTGTAATAAAAGTCTTCTGGGTGTACAACAACAAATGAAAACAGTCAGCGCCAAGAAAGAGATAACCAGTCACTTAGGGACAACCAACAAGTACAATAGCGTGAAGCCTCATACAAACAACTACTATTTACAAGTGGCGCTAGGCCAAAATACAGTACTACGACACGAAAACTACGGTCTACGCTGATTGCCGATGAAGCTGTATCTGGCGTAGGAGCGGCTGGTAGCTGGGTATGGACTGGCTGAACTCACTCCGTCGGTGCGCTTATGACGCCGGCATCGGCGGAGGGCTACACCAGGTTACTCTGCTGTCATTGGATGGGCACTTTAACATGGCTAACCGTAAAGTAGTGCCGCAGTACAGCGCCATCTCTTATGATGTTGGTCGTTGTTGATGTTTATTGTTTTTGTGTGAGTGCCTACGAAGGAAAGCTAAGCGGCCCACCTTGGCTACGTGTTGTGTGGGCACTCTATACAGTCAGGGGCTGCCACATCAGAATCTTTCTTCCTGCTCTGCCGCCGAACTCCGTCAGTGGCGTCAGTTTCTCTCCCAGCTCTGCGGCGACTCCGTTCTCTGTTCCCTTCCTGCAACCCACTCGCCTGCAGAGCAATACCACCCCCTATGTTGTCCTGGCCTCTCCTAACCTCCTGAGCCGCCTGCAGGCGGAAGTCCTCGACCTCGTTGGGAAGTGACCATGCCCCCATACTCCTCACCCTAGACCCCCGCGGCCGTCAGGCTCGCGCTCCCCGAGACCCCTCCTAAGACCCCCTATGTTGTCCTGGCCTCTCCTAACCTCCTGAGCCGCCTGCAGGCGGAAGTCCTCGACCTCGTTGGGAAGTGACCATGCCCCCATACTCCTCACCCTAGACCCCCGCGGCCGTCAGGCTCGCGCTCCCTGAGACCCCTCCTAAGGTAGTCCACGATTACGCCCGCGCCGACTGGGATGCCTGCCGTCGCTCCATAGACACCTCGGGTGCCAGCCATCCTCTGCCCCTCCACAACCCCCTGTTGATATTTACGAAGCTGCGTCCTTCCCACACCAGACCTGAAGTTGTCCACTCCCAAATCCCTACCAAAAACATCCACCCACTCCGTCCTACCTTACCTCCACAGGCCGTACTCCTCTGAGCCAGCCGCTGTGGCCGAGGGGACTAAGGCGCTCCAGTCACGGTCTGCACGGCCACTACGGTCGGGGGTTCGAATCCCCCCTCGGGCATGGATATTTGTGCCGTCCTAGTTCGTAAGTAGTTCGTAAGTAGTTCATAAGTAGTTTGTAAGTTTAGGGACTGATGACCCCTTAGTTAAGTCCCATAGACTATACAAACATTTCAACATTTTTTCCTTCTTTGAGAATGCAGACCCATGATCGAGACACACTGTGTCGCCACCGGCAAATCGGCCGTTATATCCGAACGTCTTGAACGTGAAAAGACACCAGGACTGGCGTCAGACATACAACTGTCTTATCGTCTCTCTCCCAGATAACTCCTCCAAGTACTGGCAAGCCTTCCACTGACTTACTGGCAGTCACTCTGTTCCCCACTACCCGCTTCTCCTTAATGACCTGTCTTTCCCGGACAACTCCAGCAAGACAAACCACTTCACCGCTCACCTCACTGATACCTTCTCCGACAATCCCAGGTTTGATTAGTCCCTCTTCCCAGACGACCATGAGCGAAACAATACCTCCATCCCGTGCTCGCCCCCACCTTTCAGCAACTGGACAGATTTTAACACTCTGATCACTGCCCTCAACATCGAAACAACACTCTGCACAAAACGCAACACGGCTCCCAGTTGTGACCGCCTGAGCTACAGGAACATTTGGGCCTGCACCCGTACTTTCCATACAGCCCTTGCTTCCCTCTATACCGTCATTCTATACCCCGGCTTCTTCCCCGACCTGTGGAAAACCTCCCGTATTTTCATGTTTCTTAAACCCGGTAAGCCGCCCTCTGATGCCTCATCCTATCGTCCCAGCAGTCTCACCTCAATGTTCATCAAGGTCCTGGAAGCCATCCTGTCCCACCGCATCCACCAGCATCTCTATCAACACCAGCTCCTTTCTCTCTCCCAATGTGGCTTCTGGCCTTCCTTCTCTGCCAATGACCCACTCCTGCATCTTACCCACCTCCTTTCCATCCAGATGAATTCCTGTCCTGCCACTATCCTCATTTCCCTTGACATCAAGAAGGCCTACGACCGTGTATGGCATTCCTGTTAATTATGCCCAATTCATTGCATCCTTTCTAACCTGCCACCCATCTTACGTCACTGTCAATAGTTCCGACTCCTGTTTGTTTTATCCCACTGCCGTGGTTCCTCAGGGATCCATCCTCTCCCTGGTCCTCTACCTCATATATTCGGCAAACATGCTGCAATCCCAGCCTCCTGTCCACCTTCTGCAATATACTGACGACACTGCCTTCCTTGCCCTTGCTCCTTCCCTTGCCCATTCCCAACACCTCCTTCAATCCCAGCTCTCCGAATTCTCTACCTGGGGTAACCAATGGCTCCTAACTGTTAACCCCACCAAATCCCAGGCAATCATCATAGGTCACACCACCCCGCACTTCCATCACTGCAACCTCTACCTTACACTCCATGACCACCCCATACTGCAAACCAAAACCCTCAAATACCTAGGCCTTACCCTTGACCGCTCCTTGTTCTGGAAACCCCACCTTCAAACGGTCCTTGATAAAGTCCTCTCCTGCCTCAACCACCTCACACCTTTCCAGCCAGATGTGGAGCCTTAACCATTCCACCGTCCTCTTCACCTACCATTCCATTATGCTGCTTCCACCCCAATTGGGTTTCCACTCCCCCTGCCCACAGCCACTCCCTACAGGTTCTTGAATGCCATGCCCTCTGCCTCGCTTACCGGATTCGTCTTCCCTTCCCCCTGCAGATCCTTTATGAATCTATTCTTTTTCCACACCTACTCAAGTTCCTCGAACAAGTCTGCCTTCGATATGTAACCCACAAACTTGACTCCTAGCACCCAATTGTATCCTGTCTCTTGCTGCTTCTTGCGCCTCTACCACGCCAATACCATGTCATCCCTCCCTCCCTTCACATCTACACTCTCCACATCTTCTCCGAGGGTAACTTCCGACGCCTCCTCCTCCCAGATGACGCCCTCCATTCCAACATTTACCCATCCCACCAACCTTAATCCTTCCCCGTATTTCCACGCCCCCTCTCCCCCCTCCTGTCCTTTTCCCCCAACCACATAGCATTCCCCTCCCTCCCATTTCCCGGGAGACCTTGCGACATCCCCCAACCCCACATCTCCTGTCCCTCCTCCTCCACGTCTCCCCTCCCATACTTATCACCTGTGGAGAACCTTGTGCCATTAGATTTTAAACAGTGCTTCGTCTGTGTTCACGCGTCAGTGCCAGTATCTGTGTTCAGTGTTCCAGTTTTAAGACGTTAGCAACCACTGATTAGGCTGAATATTCGAATTGCCATGTGATTTTAAGTGTGGGCTCTCGTTTTTGTCATGTGTCCTCCCATGAGAGTGTTTTAATTTCCATGAGTTTTTAATACCGCACATATATGTTTCTTTTAACCACAGTGGCCATTTTAAATTCAGACTGTGTGTTTTACTGCAATCTAGGTTATTATTGTTAATTCTCCAATTTTATCTCCTTGAAATGTTTTAAAATCTACATTATATTCTCCTTTTGTATATCTTTTGGTTCATCATGTCCAATTTCTTTTGTACTGTTGGCTGAAGAGTGGCATTGAAGCTGCTGCCAACCTGCCACCATCCGGTTAAAAATGATTTAAGACGTTCAGAATTCACGCATATCAAACCAGTGTGCCAGGATAGCGTAGTGGTGAGCTCAACTGCCTAGAGAATTTGATACTGTACCTAGTTTCGTATCAAGGCCTTGTCAGAAAGTTCCAGCATATGCTTCAGCTATATGGAGAGATCGATTACATTTGTAAGTTTGTGTCTCCAAAACACAAAGCATCCATCAGTCTATATATATACATAATTTATATTTTGGTAGAAAACAGTCTTGGTTGCACAAAAACGATGTTTCCCTTATTCAAACATGTCGCGATTCGCCTCTTTTAGTCATCATCAGACGTTCTAGGGGAAATTGACAAACTTGTTTAAGAAACAGAAATTAACTTAAAACGTTTGCATAAGGGAAACATTGTTTTTTTACCAAAATTCTCATTGTGGTTGCTGTGCCAGCCATGCACGTATGGAGTGGAGTGATTTCAGATAATTTATATTTGTCATTTGTGAAAGTCTCGGAATCATTTCTTTGACCACACTTAGCAATTAAGAAGCATTGCCGAATTCTAAACTGTTAATCCGATTGCGATGAAACTTTGTTGAGTTGTTCTTCACAAGACAGCGAACGTTCCTTGCCCCCCCCCCCCAAAAAAATTGCGTAATTTAGGAGATATGGCGTCATAAACAATAACACGCGGCCACGCGAAAGTATCCAGATTTATGCAGGTATTATTTGAGCATAGTACTTAACGACTTGCAACAAGCTTTACATTTAATTCCAAATCTGTGGGAAAAGTTTTCTCACTATCTGAAAAATACTCTGCCAATCATCTGAAAGGGTCTGACATTTTTCTTACTGTAACAGTTGTGCCGAGAACAATAATAAACTTTGGTATTTTTTTGGTTGGTATGTGGCAATAGCCATGCAACGTCTGCACTGATGAGTATGAGAACGATGAGGATTATGTCGATATGTTTGATAACCTAGATCAGTGTTCCGCAACCTTTTTGTACACGCGACGCTCTCCCAAGTAAAAATATTCTGGTGACCCCGTACCCCTCCGAAATGTGATCTCATATGCAAAGAATGTAATTCTTTTTCTGTTGATTCACCTTCCTCGTACAAAAGAATGTACATTATAGCAAGGATTTCCACCCTTTTTAGCTGGCAGACCCATTTTCAGGAGAAAATCGGCGGCGGATCCCTCGTCAGTCAAGCGCACAGTTACTTTTGAAATTCAGCGCGAAGTCCATGGGAATTAAAAACTTATTAATGAAAGTGACTTTTCTATGTCAACCCCACGACAAGTCTTCGGTTTAAATGTGAATGGAAACAACTTGAACTATGTTCGTATTTGCCTCATTTCCCATTCCATTCAGATAATTGCTGGTGGATTTACTCCATTATTCAACACACTAGCCAGGTAATATTTGCAGTTAAGTAGATAAGGAAATATCGTGCAAAGAAAAGCAACATTCGTTGCCTAACATTTTAATTTTCGTGCTGAAAATATCAATAGATTTCAACTAATTAAGACGTAACGATAGAAAAGACATACAAATGCTGTATCGGTCTCGTCGACAAAGCAAAATGCGTTCTTCTGTACTGGAGTTAGTATGAATTATAATGGAATCTTAATGTGAAGGTTGTGGGTGCTTATCCTGACACAGTTTTGAAAAGTCGGATTCAATATTTTCAACTGGACACAGATATCAGATTCAGCATCTAGACAGATTCAGCACTTAAGTTCTGTTGATGTTATGAATCGAGAATCCGGATTTGCACAGTACGTCGTAGCGAATGGAAGTAGTACACATTTTACTTTTTCAACAAGGGGAATTATTTCCTTCCAAACGAATACAAAAGTGTGAGTAAGCGTCATTATCGATAATCGCAGTTTCCATCAACAACTGATATTCATTCAACGATAGAATGTTTGACTTTTAGGATACAGCGAATGGTTTTACCGTACAATCATATTACTGCAGCTTCTAAGTTTTAGCTTTTGGGAAATAATACTCCTGTGATAACGTCGAGCTTTGGAGATAAAGGATTCCATGAAACAAATTGCTTCCAAGCTCCAATTCTTATTAAAAAAATCGTTTATGAGAGGAAACACTCGACCTCCCTATCGTCGGAACTTTCTGCCAAATAATTTATTTTCCTCTTGGACTCTGGACCTTTGTCGTTGGAGGTGTCTGTTGTTATACTTCTCGCTTTCAATGCAATATTCATGTAGTCAGTTAAGGGGAAAACATGTGCCAATGAGCAAGTGTACATTGCCAATTTTCGTCATTAACAAAGGAAAGTTGGGACTTACTGCATTTCATCTACGTGGACGACACAATGTTTATATATGCTTGACATTCTTCTAGCGAGGGGGCGATCTATATTATTTCTTACGAATTTATACGTCAACGTCGCTTGTTGAATATTGTATTTTAGATGACCAGTTTTGACAATCTTAGTTGTCATCTTCAGATCTGTACCTCTACATTTTTACAAAATAGCACCTCACGTGAGTTAGTGCCTCATGCCTAAGTTACGAAAGTCACAGTACATTTAAAATATGTAAGTGACTTTTGTAACTTTGTGGAGAAGCACTAGTCACATGAGGTGCTATTTTGTAAAAATGTAGAGTTGCAGATCTGAAGATGACAACTAAGATTGTCGAAATAAGTCATCTAAAATAAAATATTCAACAAGCGATCTTGGCGTATATATTCTTAAGGATCAATATTTGCTAATATACAGGTTTTGGAGCGTTTCCGCAGTCTTATGAGCTTTTGCCTGACTTTGTACTCGATATGAAGCTCATATCATTAATAAATTTTTCATTAATTATTATTGCATGAATTTTCATGCAGTGATGAGAATCAGCTAATTAAATGCTAATCTTCTTGAAATAATCCATTTCTTTAGTCTGTGAAAGCGGACGAGTCCCCTCAAAATGACGGAGAGAAATGGTAGGGCGATGGGAAATGAACATATGTTACAGTACAGACGGATATAAGAAAATAATCGTTGATTTTAATGACGACATGAATTTAGAAAAAGTTGATCTGGTGTTGATTTTCGGAACCCGAAGGGACAACGTGACGAACGGCTCTGTGTACAGCAGAAATTTATATGCCAAAATTTTTCTGCAATTAACTTTTGTTGTTGTCTCAGTTTACTAAAGACTGAGGCTGCAGGAACCTTCCGGTAAGGCATTATAGATCAAACCTGATACACAAGACACTGTGAAAGTCGTTGGACTGAGGCAGATGCACGCACATTCGCAGAATAGAGGTGCTAGCGGAAGACGTCTGACGGACTGGTGATACGACCAGACATGGAGCTTGCAGGTATCGCAGAACGTAAGTGTAGCTCAAGATTACTAAGGAACGCATTCAGAGGGGAACTGTGTTGGGCTTTGTGTGTGTTTGTGTGTGTGTGTGTGGGGGGGGGGGGGATATCTTTTTCTGCGAATGAAGAGGGCGTTACGCAAGAGCTACGAAAGTGTGGTTGCTTATAGCAACACCCAAGATGACGCCACTCAAGGTCAAGTATTTGGAAACTCTCGCGCGATCTAGCTGCTCTTATCCTGGAGCCGCGTATAGGGCACAAAACCAAAGTAGCGAGGCGAATGACAGCGTGCTGGGAACACTGACGTAATACTAATCTCTCTACTACCTACGTGTATAACTCTGGTCTCTGAGCGTACACTTACAGAGTACCTACATATTCGTACATTTTACAAAAATTTTGCATTCCCGCGATGTTGTAATTTGGCAAAAAAAAAAAAAAAAAAAAAAAAAAATTCCATGATTCCTTTGTGACAACAACTTTCTTACTTCATGTTGTTACCTGTATGTCAATATTGGCTGAAAACCCAGCGTTGCTGGGTTATTTATTTATTTATTCAGGCCTTGAGTTGGTTCTTCTCCTATCCCTTCTTTCTCTGTTCATCTCCTGTCCGCCTCCGTAGTCCAGTGGACAGCGTGGTTGGTTGCCACGCAGGGGGCCCGGGTTCGATTCGCGGTCGGATAGGAGATTTTCTCCGCTCGGGGACTGGGTGTTGTGTCGTCCTCATCATCATTCCATCATCATTGACATGCAAGTCGCCGAAGTGGCGTCAGATAAAGAGACTTGCACCAGGCAGGCTGAACACGACCCCAGTTGGGGTCTAACAGTCATAAATGCCACACGATCATCATCATCTGTTCATCTCCTTTATTCTCACAGCATGTTATATTTATCAGAGAATATATAAGAAATGTGCGCCTCGGTTGCACAGTGGTAGAGTGTCATACTTCAAATTCAAAGGTCGTGGGTTCGATCCTCGCCAGTTCCTAGAACTCTTATCTGTCGCTTTCCACTTCTTTCACCTCTGGTAGTATTGCTCATGTGAAAATAGCGAGTAGCACCGTGGTTCGGAACCCACGTTAAACTGTAGCTGCCCCTATAACTGGCTGGGTAAGTCAGTTCGAAGGTCGGAGGAAGGCAACGGCATACCACCTCCAAACAGGACTGTGGTGTTCAGACCAATCTTCGGATTGTGTACTGCTTTACCTTTTATATAAGAAATAAGGCTGTCTTGCATAATGTACGAAATTATAAGTGCAGTATTCAAATGTTCAAATGTATGTATAGATTATGGGACTTAACTACGGGGTCATCAGTCCCTAAACTTACAAACTACTTATGAACTAGCTAATCCTAAGGACGGCACAAATATCCATGCCCGAGGGGTATTCGAACCCCCTACCGTAGTGGCCATGCAGACCGTGACTGGAGCGCCTCAGTCCCCTCGACCACCGCGGCCGGCTAAGTGCAGTATCCAAACAAAGAAAGATAGTAATCACAATACACTCATTTAATTCACAACTTTACTATAAACAGTATTTCTTGTGACTTGTCCAGGATCTAATATGAATAATTTCTTTGGTGAGCACACCCCTTAGAAAGTGACATAAAGTTGTCCGTTTTAGAAACATGGACATGTCAGATCCACTCCACGCTATTGTGTGGATAGCCCTATGATTTATTAATCGTAATATAAATGCAAGTCTCACTGGAAACTGAAGTCCCCGGAAGTTATAAGCTAGATCTCTCGTAAATATTGGTTATTAGTTGGATGTACACTGTTTCATTCTCTTCCTTCCCTTGTAGCTCTACAGAAGTGTATTGCTTTCGCCTGTAGCCGTGTGCGCTTCACTATTCAAAGTTCTTTCGAAGTAGTGTTGCCAACTCATTTCCAACCATGTCCCTACGTTCACCAAGAAAGTCCCTGAGGACCAAACTGATTTCTAAAGAAAGCCAGCTACTTACTTATTTACGTATTGGATTACTTCGCCTTTATTAACATTATTGTACAATGAATTATTATTGTCTTGAATTTAAAAATAAGGTATTTTCACTCTGCAAAGTCCATGAGAAAATTCCCTACATTTTGTAGATCCGTCCCTACAGTTTGCAAAAAAGAGTCAAAAGTCCCTATGCGTAGGGACATGTCCCTATGGTTGACAACACTGGTTCGAAGTTGTCAAGAGCAGTCAGCTTTCAGGAATTTCCTTAAGCTGACTAGAAAACAGGAGTGTTTTGGTGGTAAATACGTAAATGTATTCATATGTGGTGCATGATATCACAGGTCTTTACCCATCGCATTGTATATGATCTCATATTTATTGAATTATATGTTCTACAATTGTATAATTTTACAGTTATGTATTCATTTGTATAAGTGCTTTATGTCGGTAAAATCCGTTGCGAACAGAGTTATTTGTAAAGAAGTAATATATTAAAAACTGATGTGTGATGGGGCGGTTTTCCATGAAAGTTATTGTTTGTGTCCTTATATCTCATGAACTACGAGTCGTACTGTGACACAATATCGAAATTCCATTCATCTGTATGTGTGTATACTATCTATAAATTCACGGAGAGTACAATTTGTAGTGTAGAAATTATGAACTGTAACGTCATACCGAATGCCGCAGTTTTGCTCCATAAACAGCGAAAAAGTAGTAAGCGAGACACTTTTTCCCTGTCATTATTTTGATGTGGTTGTCCGCGTTGAAAATTTAAATAAAGATCCGAAATGATGTTTAAAGTTGGCTGCAAGTCGCGAAGTACTGTCGTTCTTATACAGTGTGTGAATAAAGTCTCATCGCATTATGTGGCAATTTCTTGCAACTCCTGTTGTTTATGACGTTATATCTCCGGATCCATGTGTCGTATGTGGTTATTATTCCGCCGGTATTGTTACCTCAAGCTGAGGAATATGTGTGCCAAACTTGGTTGAAATAGATCAAGTTGTTTAGCAGTAAATGTGCAACATTGTCGTTTGATCTTGCAGTTTTTCACGCATCTCAATGTTTATAACGACATATCTCATGAACAATGTGTTGTACGTGATCCTTACACTTACGACGATAGTTCACATGGATTGAAGCTTACGTGTGAAAAATTTAATAAAGACTGGAACAAAACGGTAGATTTGAATGCAATACGTACACACTAACACACGGACACATTGTTTTATTTATAACTAGCTAAATACCCGGCTCTATCCGGGCATTTATTTATTTATTCCTGCCTTGAGTTATTACTTCTTCTATCCCTTCTCTCTCTGTTCATCTCCTTTTTTTTCTAAAAACATGCTATATTTATCGGAGAATAAATCAGTTGCGAATAGTAGTAAAGAAGTAACAGAATAAAACTTGCTGCGTGGAGGGGCGATTTTCCATAAACGTTACTGTTTATGAGCTCCCATCTCAAAACTACGTGTCGTACTGTGTTACAATTTCGAAGGTACATTCAGCTCTATGTGTGTATACTGTGTGTAAAATTTCCTGCGGCTACAATTTGTAGTGTAGAAATTATAAATTGTAACGTCATACCAAATGCCATAATTTTAGTCCATGAACAGCGGAAAAGTAGTAAGCGAGAATTTTTTTTCCATTCATTATTTTGATGTGGTTGTCAGCGAGATAAAGATTAATAAAGGTTTGAAATTATGTTTAAAGTTTGTTGCAAGTCGCTAAATACTGTATTTATAGTTTCGTAGCATTATATGGCAGTTTCTTGCAACTCTATTGTTTATGACATATCTCCTGAACAATGTGTCGTATGTGGTTCGTACTCCTACAGCAATTGTTATCTCACGTAAGGAATATGTGTACCAAATTTGGTTGAAATCGGTCCAGTGGTTTAGGAGAAAATGCGCAGCATTGTCTCTTAGTGCAGAAGTTTTCCCGCGCATCTCATTGTTTATGACGTCATATCTCGTGAACTATGTGCTGTATCTAATTCTTACTTAGGGCGACCGTCCTCTTAGATTGAAGCTTACGTGTACAAAAATTTAAAAAGATTGGAACATAACTTTATATTTGATGCAATATGTACACGCAAAGACACATACGGACACACTGCTTTATGTATAAAGAAGAAAGAAGATGTGATGTAAGAAGCTGGCGTGAAGAGGCGAAATCGACACGTATTTTCTTCTCCTGTTCAAGTTACATTTCGTAAGCAGCGATGTTTGGTAAGAAACAAAAATATTAAAGTCTATAGTTGGCTCGGTATGGCACCTGAAGTTCAAAAACCATGTATTATAGAGATAATTGACGTAACATCTCCTATGCATAGGATTTCAATAGTGTGTCGATAACTTGAAAGATTGTTCTGGCGGGAGGCCTGCCAGGTAGTTCGTGATCATTGTACCCAGGTGGCGTAGCGGTCAGCGCAACTTCCCAGTAAACATGAGCCCCGGGTTCGAATCCTAACCCGCTTCTATTTTGTAACTTCCCCGATTGATTTAATTCCATGTCCACGGACAGCCGATGTCGTACATTCTTGTGTGTTCTGATTCGTATCGGCTGCAGGATCAGAATTCTTCTTTCTCCTTTCGGACATACCTGAAAAGACAAACCTCTCCCTCTCCCAAACACACTAAATATGTAACAGTAAAATGATAATAATTTGCAACTTATCGTAAAGATGGCCGTCAAGTCGCATACAGGCACGTAAAAACAAAAGAAAAAAAAAATCAATACACACACACACACTAATAGCTTTCGGCCACGGCCTTCATCAGTGTGGAACACACTCGCTCATCCATACAATCACAGACACAATTCACTAAGACATGACCGTCACCTCCGGCTGCTGTGTTCCGGAATCTGTCCCATTTTAATCTATATCGGCCGATATCTGTGCAGTGACCCAAACCAAGGTTAAGTTCATTTTTTCAAATCGTAGCCCCTACTTTTTATTCTATATGCGTATTCTACGTGACGAAAAACACGTTTTTGCAAGGAACATTTTTTTCGAAAAACCAATGGTTTGTCGGCAGGAGGCACTTCACTGTAAGTTTCCCAAGTTACCAATATCTCGAATAAAAAATAAATAAATAAATAAAAAGCCGCGGCGGAGCGGCCGAGCGCATTGAGGCGCTATGCTACTATGCGCGAGGCCATTCCCCGTCGGGGTTCTAATCCCCCCTCGGGCATGGATGTTTGTGTCTTTAGTATAAGCTAGTTCATAAGTAGGTTGTAAGTTTAGGGACTGATGATCCCGCAGTTAAGTCCCTTAAGCTATACAAACTTTTTTTTAGATCGCGAAAATTCTTTTTGGCGACTTTCCAGGAAATCACCAATCACGTACTTGAATGACGTCGAGACTAGTTTTCGACAGAGAGTGCAAATGTGAATTAGGCAAAATCGGCAGTTGATCGATCATCTAAAAAACTAAATTTCCAGTGAGAACCTGAGAGACAGTATTTACTTTCAGGTTAATACCTACTCAAGAATTTCAATGCCATTTTGAGTTCACGAAAATTTTATCAGAGGAAAGACTTCAAAACCGTACAAGATTTTCATTGGAAATTAATCTCGGTATCGAACTGTTCTCGAGATACTGGTAACCTGAAGTGCCCCGAGGCGACAAACCATTGGCGTTTTGGAAAAAAAGAAGTTAAAATAAAAAACACAATTTTGTGTGTGTTCTACAAGTTTATTTTTGTTTACTTAACCGGTTTTCGGCTTATTAGGTCATCATCAGGGTATTTAATGCTGTGTCAAAGAGGTTACAATGTTTGATACAGTATGGGAAGAGATGACAAATGACTCCACTCAGATCGACATACATAGTAAACACTTCTTTGGCATTGTGTCATTACAGTTATCAACTTAAAAACTAAACAGTAATACAAGAATATACAATGTGTGAAGGATAAAACAAGGAATAAACTACCTACTATTACAAACAAACTGATAATGCTGATAAATAAATATATATAAGTGCCTTGTTAATAATTCTGCACTATAATTATAAATGGTGTTACATATGACAGTTGTAAGGCCAAGTTTGGAGTGGAATCAAGAACTTAGAATGAATAGTTACTGCATTAGATTAAACTAAACAAATGTGTCTAATGAAATTAATATTCTAAAAATTCAGGTAGATGAAAATGAATATTATGTTGTAGGCTACACTGCGACCGAATTTATAAAACTTAAAAATAAATCATAATAAATAAATACACAGGAGTTTGGGACTGTGGGGGTAAACAAGGAATCCAGTTTTTTGAATTGATATTGATAATGTGATTTTCTGACTTTGATCTATAAATAAAATGCTAGGTCTACATTTAAGTTTTGTGTGTGTGTGTGTGTGTGTGTGTGTGTGTGTGTGTGTGTGTGTGTAATGGAGGAGTGGAACAGCCAGTGTGGGAGTTGATGGAAAGCTTAGGTAATTGACTGTACTATGAGGAAATGTATGAAGAGACTGGAACTGACAGGGTAGGAAGTAATGTGACTCAGTGATAAATTAAGTGAAATGCAACATAATATTCATTTTCAACTACCTGAATTTTTAGAATATTAATTTCATTATACACATTTGTTTAGTTTAATCTAATGCAGTAACTATTCATTCTAAGTGCTTGATTCCACTCCAAACCTGGCCTTACAACTGTCATATGTAACACCATCCATAATTATAGTGCAGAATTATTAACAAGGCACTTATATATATTTATTTATCAGCATTATCAGTTTGTTTGTAATAGTAGGTAGTTTATTCCTTGTTTTATCCTTCACACATTGTATATTCTTGTATTACTGTTTAGTTTTTAAGTTGATAACTGTAATGACACAATGCCAAAGAAGTGTTTACTATGTATGTCGATCTGAGTGGAGTCATTTGTCATCTCTTCCCATACTGTATCAAACATTGTAACCTCTTTGACACAGCAGTAAATACTCTGATGATGGCCTAATAAGCCGAAAACCGGTTAAGTAAACAAAAATAAACTTGTAGAACACACACAAAATTGTGTTTTTTAATTTATTTGATTATGTTCTACCAAGAAGCGACGGAAGAATCAGTCAATAAAAAAAATTAAGTTCCCTACAAAAATGCGTATTTTTTTCGTGCAGAACACGAATGCGGAGTAAAAAGTAGGGATTGCCATTTGAAAAAATTAACTTGATTTGACTTTGAAAATAGGGTTCTAGGTTATTCAGAGATAACAATTCCACGACCCCTTTCAAACGTATACATTTTGTATCCAAATTTGCAATAAAACAGGCGTTCCTATTTAAGATTTCAAAGGCACCCCTCCTCCCATCCCAGGGGGAGGCAGACCGGGATCAGGCTTTGTGTTAATGGATGTTTCTCTTCGCGGTGAACAACTTTTATTATAACTCATTTTAAATCCGATTTGTATTTTTCCAAATATTCCGAAAACAGCTTTAAGTGCCTCACCCTAAATCCAGAAAGAAGTTTCCTTATTAAAAAAAAAAAAAAAAAAAATCACAACCTAGTTACATGAAAAACTTTATTAGCAATTTTTCGACACAGTGACCAATAGAATTGAGACAGTTGTCGTATCTTTGGATAAACTTCTGTATTCCTGTGTGGTAGGAGTCTGCGGCCTGTGAACGGAACCAGCGTGAGACAGTCATGTCAGCTCTTACTCCGAAACAACGCGAGAACAGCGACGCTCCATTCAGAAGAAGCGGCGTGGATTGCTCACTGCAGTTGTGCTGTAATGCTCCTCACCTTACGGCTCAGCGCACAGCAACGGCTTTCGGTGGGAGTTGTTTCGTCATCCAGCATACAGTCCTGATTTTGATCCCCCACTATGTCCTTTATGTGGTCTCTGGACATCTCGTGAAATGTCGGGAGAATGCAGACGAATCTTGGTCATCTGGTAACCCAGTGTTGTGTTCATTTCTTTCAGCTTATATGACGACTTGCTATATTTAACAATGAAACGTCCGGGTTTGAAAGAACAATAAAATGAGGACAGCTTACAACGTATGGCAAAGCCGATCATCGGGGCGCAGACAGGCATCCAAAAAAGGCCTCTTTCACGCAGTGGCGGATACAGAATTTTTTTCCGGGGAGGGGGGGGGGGGGAGGGGGCACAAGGCTGAGAGGGGTGAATATGTCCTTACAGGCGTTGTGAGAGTAATACAAAATACAAACACACAGACACACACACACACACACACACACACACACACACACACACAAAAATGAATGGTTGTATGTCTGTCCTCTATGTGTTCATAAACAATTCATTCGATTGCAATGAAACTTTGTTTAACTGTTCACCGTAAGCCCACGAACGTTACTGACCCAAAAACAAAAGAGCACGACACATAGCTCAGGAGATATGACGTCATAAATAATGAGAGTCCACTGCGTGAGAATACCCAGATATATGCGTCAATTATTGGAAAATGGGAGTATTTAGGGACCTACAACAAAGTTTGCATGTAATTTCAGAGGTTTATGGAGCGTTTTGTAACTGACCACCCCATAAAATGATAAAACGAAAATAAGTCTACCGCTCATAACAGTTTCGCTATAGATGCCGTAAAACTGTCACATCAGGCATGACTTTGTATCACATAAATTTAGCATTATATATTTGTATGTTACTACTCATGTTACTACTTATTTTTGTCTGTAAGTCTCCCTTAACTCTGTTGCATCCAAAATTAAGCAATGTTTTCTTAATCTCTATCTATATAAAAGCGAAAGGACACACACTCACTTACTTACTGACTAAACACGAAATCTCGAAAACTACTTCACCTATGAAGCTGAAATTTAGCAGGAATGTAGATTTTAGGTAGAAAACGTCTGCCAAAAAATATTTTGTTTTAGGTGTATGGCGAAGCATACGTCTCCTACACACTCACGAAATCTACATTTTCATTCCGATCTTCACGAAATTTCGCACGCTTTACCTTCAAAACAAGGGAAACGTCACCGTCAACCCTACGTTTCATACGGTGCATGGGGGAGGGTACTTTGCAACATAAAAATGGATCCCTAAATACTTTAGTCGCGCCATAACTTGAGAACGGCTCGACAGATTTCACAAATGTTCAAATGTTTGTTAAGCTTAAGGAACTTAACTGCGGGGTCATCAGTCTCTAAACTTACAAACTACTTATGAACTACCCTACACTAAAGACGACACAAACATCCATGCCCGAGGGGGGGGGGATTCGAACTTCCGACCGTAGCTGATTTCACAGATCCTTTTCCTTGTCGTTTTCGTTATTCTCAGAACAAGTGTCGTATGAAATAAAACTGGAATATTTGAGAAAAAAATGCGTTTTTCAATGTGCCCTGCGTTTCTATTGCATAGAAATCTTTAGTTTTGTTCCGATATTGATGGAGTTTTGCACACTCTACCTTAAAAACAAGAGGAATGTCACTGTCTGTGTAAACTTCGTTCGGTGCATGGTGGAGGGTACTTAACTTAGGGAATTGTACAAAATGCATTGTACAGTCTTTATGAATTTTTGCACACATGAACTTTAAACCAAGAGGAAGATCACTGGTACATAAATGTTTGTATGGTACATATCAGCGGGTACCATGCAGAAAACTTTACCTAGAGAGAGAAAGGTGGAAACAAACAGAGAGATGGGAGAGAAAGAGGTGAATGCTAAGAGCGGGGGGAAGGGGATGTGGACTACGAGAGTGAAGGATAAATAAACACCCGGGCAACGCCGGGTTTACACCTAGTATATATATATATATATATATATATATATATATATATATATATAGAGAGAGAGAGAGAGAGAGAGAGAGTGAATCACCTAACACTTGCACCGCAAGTTTTTTATAAACGGAAAGTGCGATTGATGTGCAGTTTTCACAGAATGGATTGGTAGGCAAATACTCGTATTGTTAGACAATAAACAGATTGTAAAAATACCTAGAAAATTTACTTTTTATGCAGACATACAATTTTTCAAACGGAACAATTGTTGTTTTCTATCATGCACTGGAATTTTTGATACCAGCTGTGTACAAATAATTTTGAATGACATTTTTATCACGGTTAGTTTGGTAGTTACAACCATTCAAAGTTTTGGGGGCTGAGGCTACGACAGCGTAGCTGACTGGCTGGTGGCCATGAGACAATGAGCCGTGCCCCAGGGGCTAGCCACTCGGCCAGTCAGCTACGCTATCGCAGCCTCCGCCCCCGAAATTTGAACGGTTGTAGATGCCAAACTAAACGTGATAAATCTGTCATTCAAAATTCTTTGTATACAGCTGGTGTCAAAAATTCCACTGCATGATAGAAACAACGATTGTTCCATTTAAAAAAACTGTATGTTAGCATAAAAAATACACTTTCTAAGTAATATACGAGCCCTGACTACCAATCCATTCTGTGAAAATCGCACATGAATCGCACTTTCCGTTTCCGCAATATTTGCGGTGCAAGTGTTTGGTGATTCACTCTGTATATACTATATATATATTGTATACTAGAAATAAATGTTAATACAGTCATTATCAAATATAACTGATATAGGAAACACCAAAAAGATGCTCCAAAGCCACAGTCCCTTCTTAGAAAAACTTTTTGATATACTTCTATCTATCTATTAGTACTGTTAATACACTGTTAGTTTCCGTGCTTTATGGTGTCATTTTCAAGTTTAATGTGGTTAAAGCATTGTAATATTTTTTTGTAATCTTGAGAATGACGCCATAGTGCGCTGAAACTAGTAGTACGTTCGTAATTAGATGGAAATATGTTAATTGACAAATGAAGACGATTTTACCTTGTGATGCCAGGAGCAGAAAACATCTGCACTAGTTGCAGGACACTCATTTATTTCGGAGCGTTGATTATATTGACATATACATTATATGGTTTCAAATGAAAAGTGACGTATATATATCAAATTTTAAAGTTACGATTATGTGTACCGCCACGCCCCCTTTATTTCCGTTACAGAAAGCAGTTTTATCTCGAAAAGAACTGTGAACTTCCTGTTTCCAGCGATTATAAGTATGATACATTGTATATGTTTTTAACAGTGCATATTTCTAGTGTCTGTAAATGATTAGTATTTACTTTTGCTTCGCTGAAGCAGTTTGTTCACGTGTTACTGAATGTTTGTTGTCCAAGAGCTACATATATTTATGGAATACATACGAACTATGCCACGCATCAAGAAATTCAATAAAAAGAAATTCCGTGGTAACCAGTTCGCAAACAAAGCAAGCCACACTGTTGAAGTAACCTATGTATCAATTCTTCAGGGAAGAAACTCCTACATGGCACGCCTTCTTGTGATTCAAATTTTTCTGTTAACAATGACGCTGTTTGTAGTGGATTTGATGTTGTTGATGTGGGCATCTTATCTTCTTTTATAAAGGAAGTGGCGACATGTAAACAATGTAATGGTATAGGCTGTCTGGAAATAATTGAACAACAAAGTAACAGGAAGGGTTTAGCGTCCAAATTAGTTGTTTTGTGTAGATCCTGCAATAAATATACCTAGCAAATGACGTCGAACATTGTCCATAGTTAATATGATGTGAATTTGAAGTTAGTGTATCCAATGCGTGCGATAGGAAAAGGGAAAAAGGTTGCTCAAATGTTCTGTGGTTTGATGGACCTTCCTCCTCCTCCTCCTCCCAATAGCTTCTGCAAATAGTAAAAATACTTTTAGGTGCCTTGGCGGTTTTCTCTAAGGCATCTACGAAACGTGCAGTAGACGAAACTGTAAATATTAGTGGAACCAGAGACATTGCTGATGCAGTTGATGGGACATGGCAACGTCGAGGACATCGTTCCTTGAATGGTGTTGTAAGTGATATTTCACTGGAGAATGGTAAGTTGTTGATGTTGAGTGCTTTTCTAAGAACTGCCACATCTGCCATGGAAACACTCAAGGACATATTAAACATCAGTTTTCCAAGAATTATGATTGTTACAGTGGAGGTATGGAGTGTGATGGAGCTCTAAAAATATTTCAGAGGTCGGTGCCTGTTCATAACGTTAGATATGCGAAGTACCTAGGCGATGGGGACTCTAAGGCTTTCAATAAAATGAGTTCATTGTTTATGGTGATATCTTGGTAACAAAAGTTGTGAGTTGTGGACATGTGCAAAAGAGGGTGGGTGCTAGATTGAGGAAGCTACGAAGAGCAATGAAAGGAAAGTTGCTGTCTGATGGAAAATCTCTGTCTGGCCGAGACAGATTGACAGAAACTGAAATAGACCTTCTTTAGCGTTATTATGGACTGGCCATTAGACGAACTGCACCTCTGAATGATGTTACAGCAATGAGAAAAACTGTATGGGCAACCTACTTTCGTAAGTTGTCCACAGATGACCACCCTGTTCACAGACTTTGCCCAAAAGGATCGAATGCTTGGTGTGGTTACCAAAAAGCAAAAGAAAGTGGTCAAATATACCATCATAAGCATTCTCTTCCTGAGCCTGTTATGAATGAAATAAAACCAATTTTCAGAGACCTGAGTGACCCTGTTTTGCCTAGTAAATGTCTTCATGGAGGCACTCAGAATACAAATGAAAGTTTCAACCATTGCTTATGGAAAAGAGTACCCAAGAATGTTTTTGTAGGATTACACATATTGAAATTTGGTGTACTAGATGTAGTGGTATGTTTCAATGATGGAGTAATAGGAAGGATGGCAGTCCTGAGAAATTTAGGCATAAAATGTGGCTCCAATATGGCAGATCAATTTCCTTCGTGTGGCAGACAACGGGTACATGAAGCTGGAAGATTCGCTCTTCAAGTTACCAAAGAAGCAAGAAGTGCTAAAAGGAACGCTTGAAGATGATGAAATGCTGCAGGATGAAGACTGTGCTTCAGGAATGTTCTGAACCACAGATTAATTGAACTCATAACTTCATTCGCAATTTTCTGCAAGTTGTATTTTTCAGCATTCAGGTACAAATATTTCCTAAAGTTTATCGAGCATTGCTCTAATTTTTTTCTGTAACTTGTAATAGTCGTTACGTATGTAGTATATCTTAGCTTTATTGCAGAATCAACTAAATTATAGAAAAAAATAACATTTTTGTTGGGAGAAAAAATATAAAAATTAAAATGTAAGATTTAATTTTTTTACTCTTGCAATATACATAATACGTGGAATTAAACAGGTGTAGTAGATGAGCCATCATGTCATACGTATTTGGTAAAAATTTGGTTTCCTTCAAATGTATAACATAGGATTAAATAGTACCTCAATTTGAGGAAGCGTTTTGGAAAAAAAAAATTACATCAATTTCTTCGCATTTTTTGATGACCCTAAGCAGGTTAAAAAATATTCAAAATATTTCTGATTTGTTCAAAAATTGTGCTGCATTACCTGACACCAACAAAAAATCTGTAAATCATTTACATTATAAACAGTCCTGAAATAAATAAGCGTTGATTTTTATATAATACTGAGCCGGAAAAGTACCCTGTATCCTTATGCTGACAAAAGGGTATGCAAGATAATCACACCATATCTATAGACATCTGAATGACCAGACACCATATCTATAATGCTACAGACATGTTGCACCTGGCCTTGACAGATGCACAGTAGCACAGTTCGCAGATCTGCCAGTAGGAGTAACCCACTAAACTACAGGCCTATTTCATTGACGTCAATTTGCAGCAGGATTTTGGAACATATCCTGTATTCAAATATTATGAATTATCTCGAACAGAAGGATCTATTGACCCAAGGTCAACCCGGATTTAGAAAAAATCGTTCATGCGAAACACAACTAGCTCTTTACTCACACGAAGTGATGAGTGCCATCGACAAGGGTTCTCAAATTGATTCTTGATTTCTTGAGTTCCAGAAAGCTTTCGATACCGTACCTCACAAACGGCTTTTAATCAAATTACGCGGTTATGGTATATCGCCCCAAATTTGCGAATGGATAGGGGATTTCCTGTCAGAGAGGACACAGTTTGTAGTAATGGATGGTAAGGTATCGACTAAAACAGAGGTGATATCGGGCGATCCACAGGGCAGTGCTATTGGTCCTCTGCTGTTCCTTATTTACATAAACGATTTAGGGGAAAATCTAAGTAGCTCTCTTAGGTTGTCTGCAGATGACTCCGTCATTTACCGTCTAGTAAAATCATCTGAAGATCAAAACCAATTGCAGAACGATCTGAATAAGATATCAGTATGGTGTAAAAATTGGCGATTGACTCTAAATAATGCGAAGTGTGAAGTCGTTCACATGAGTACTAAAAGAAATCCGTTAAACTTTGTTTACAAGATAAATCAATCAAACGTGAAGGCCGTAAACTCCACAAAATACCTAGGAATTACTATTACTTCAGACTTAAATTGGAAAGAACACGTAGATAATGTCGTGGGAAAGGCGAACCAGAGACTGCGTTTTATCGGCAGAACCGTTAAAATATGCAGCAGAACTACTAAAGAAACTGCATACACTACACTTGTCCGTCCTTTTGTGGAGTATTGCTGCCCAAAATGGGATCCTTATCAGGTGGGTTTGACTGAGGACATCGAAAGAGTCCATAAAAGGGCAGCTCGTTTTGTATTGCCACGATATAGAGGGGACAGCGTCACGGAAATGATACAGGACCTGGAATGGGAATCATTACAACAACGGCGGTTATCGCTGCGGCGTGGGCTACTTACGAAACTCCAATCGCCAACATTCTCCTCCGAATGCAAAAAATATATTGTTGACTCCCACTTACGTAGGTAGAAGTGACCATCAGAAGAAAATACGAGAAATCAAAGCTCGAACGGAGAGATTCAGGTGTTCTTTCTTCCCGCGCGCTATTCTAGAACGGAATAGGAGATAAATAGTATAATGGTGGTACGATGAACCCTCTGCCAGGCACTTAAATGTGATCTGCAGAGTATGCCATGTAGATGTAGATCTGCATATCTGGACAGATATAAGAGTGATCGGAGGTTGGAAAACGAAAAGAACCCATGTATCAACAAGGCTGGAGGTGATTTGAAAGAAAAAGCAATTAGCGAGATGAGTTCTTCCTGGTACGTATTTAGGGGCGTGCATCCTAGGCTGGAGTGGGGGCGGAGACAGCGCAGAGACTTGTGGTGGGGGCGCACTGTGCGGAACGTACCTCCCTCCCCCCCTCCCCTCCCCCCACACGAACACACACTTCCCGTGGGAGAGCGGGCAGCCACTGCTTTCTCATTAATCGCAGGAAAAATTTATAAAATTCTCAATCGAATTAGGTGAGATGGCGGCGGCTGCGGTTTCCGCAATCGGCCGAGAGCTTCCGTGCGGCACGCATCGATTCGGAGGGCAAACAGAGCGGCGATGTGAGTGCTTTAGCGGATTGCAGGCGGCCGTAAAGAAGCGCTCTTTACACACAAATCCGGCCTGAGTGGGTCTGGGGTGCACGTAGCAGGCCCATCGAGTGGAAACGCGGGGCGGATGGACGAGCTGCCGGCAACTGGTCGCTTCTTTGCGAACTCGACCGCCGGCGCGGTGTGTGTGGGTTCGGAGCTCTTAGTGGCGGTCAGGCGAGCAGGTAACGTAGTGGACTGCTAGCGTTTAGGAGAGCGAAGGAACCTAGCGAGCATACATCCAGCTGCACCTGGCAGACGAGCAATACTCAAGTTCAGAAAAGCAGCACACCTTGAAGTATTAGAGATAGGAAGTTCAGTTTCTTAGAACTAGTTCATTAGTTTAATTTTTTTCCTTTGTAGGACGGCGATATCTTTTCTTTGAAGAATTAAAATGCCAAGATCGCAAATATTGATTTATTGGCCCACTTTAGGTTACGGTAGTAACACTAAAAGTGGGCCTTTGCGATCGTTTTTCGACAGCTCGAAATTTAAACGAAAGTAACGGCTTAACCATTAATCTGACACGAAATTGAATAGCCGGATTTGTAGAGGAGGAAATTCTCTACAACTTTGCTCTGTTGTGGTGTTTTCATATCTCGTAACGTTTCAGAGATAGTTGCAAAAATAACGACGATTTTGGGATGTATGTCTGTCTGTCCGTCTGTCTGTCTGTCCGTAACGTGTTCCCACTTTTTAAGACGAACTGTTCAACCAATCAGCACCAAATTTTACAGACATAATTGTAGGCCGCCAGAGACCAGAACCTCTATTTTTCAAATTTTTCGGACAAAAAATACGGCAGTAATACCAAAAAAAGCCGTTTGTAATATAATTGTAATTTCAAACGAACCGTTCACCTGACACGAAAATTGAATAACCTGATTGGTAGAGGGGAAATTTCTCTACTACTACGCTCTATTATGTTTTTTTCATATCTTGCTTCGTTGCGGAGATATTTGCAAAAATAACGGAGATTTGACACCCTCCATTGATTTTACGAAAACCAGCCGTTCGCAGATGTCACGTGACATTCCACGCCCAGAACTCTCTCTGGCATACGCCCTCCTGCGTTGAATATTTGATGATTTTCTTATTACACGTTATTATTTCAAAGCTACGGTGCACTGAAGAATTAACAATAACGCGTCGTTCTTCGTACGAAAAATGATAATATAGTGTCTAAAAATGTCACATTAGCATTAGTTAACAACTGCCATCAATAGTACGTAAATTAAGGGCGAATTTCTTAATTGTTCGCCTTTGTAGTAGACAGCGTGTTGGATTGTGATGCACATGGTCCATGGTTCGGGACCCGCCACTACCAAAAAAGCTTTTTTCTCCTTTTTTCCTAAAAGGGTTACGTGTTAGGTGCTAGATATTATCACAATAGTAGAGTCGTAATCATATCACTATAATTTTTTATTATTTACATTATTATTTTTGTCCGAAATGTTTGAAAAAAATTATAAACCTACAAATTTAAAGTGGGCGTCAGTGCGATTTTTTTCTTGACGAGCGGTTTCGATACACTAACGTATCATCATCTGGTCACTGAAGAAAGGGAGGTACATTCAATTACAGTTGTTAGAAATATAATAATATCAAATACAGCATTAATGCAACAAATTAATATACACAACTCATACTTTGTGTCATACGTTATCGTTTTGTGAAGGCTTATGACATTAAAAATTTACGTCAGTCATAAAACGATTCACTTTGACCAATGGTATGTCACACATAAAACGGTTAAAATACTTAAAACACATTCTGCATTGTATCATGTTGACCGAGCGCCTTCTTACAACTAATTAGCGGTGTCAGGCTTAAAGCAAAGATACTATTTCCGTGAACATCTGCTGTTATTTTCATTATATCTGTCTACTATATAAACGTATCCAATGTAAAAGTATTTTAAACGTTGACGCACACTAGAATTTTACACTATGTACCAATCTTTTTACATTTTCACTGATCGTTCTTTAATATACTTATGATGTAATTTCATTATATGTGTAACCCATATACGTGGTGTTTGCAGTATATGTCACGAAAATATATGTGTACATATTAGTAAGGTGACTCAGGATCCTAAATACATACTAAATAAAGTAGCTACAAAGTTGCCATCTATAGGCAACCGAGACATTGAGTGATACAGCATTGTACTTGTGTTCATAGGTTACGTCTGTTACATGACTTTAGAATGAAACATACTAATTTGTATGTTTTATATGATTTGTGGTTTAATACTTCATGGTCATGTAAAGAAATTACTCGTGAGAGTCGAATACCCCAAACCCCCCTCCTAATGATCTCACCTTGATCCTGAAATAACCAAACAACTAAAATTTATGTTGTGTATCTAATTTTTAAACATTTTATATTCTGTGTTTCCTGATGTACTGTTTTAGTTCAATGTATAGGTAGCAATGTGTATGTTATAAATACATATATGTAATTACGTTGGATCATACGTTTCAGTCCACATATGTAATTACGTGCAACCATAGGTGCATATTGCTTTTATGGCTGAATTTTACTTTGAAATCTGTAGCACCTATGTATCTTTTTATTGGCAAGTATGTTGTGAAGTAGGATAGGTTTTTTTAATATGCATTAGTATCCTGGCAAATAATCGTTGGTATTAAGCGTATACAAGATGACACAACAGCACACTCTGACGGCAATAGTATCTTTGCTGCAAGCCTGACACCGCTAATTAGTTTTAAGAAGGCGCTCGGTCAACATGACACAATGGAGAATGTGTTTTAAGTATTTTAACCGTTTTATGTGTGACGTATCATTAGTCAAAGTGAATTGTTTTATGACTGACGTAATATTTTAATGTCATACGCCTTCACAAAACGATAACATAGGACACAACGTATGAGTTGTGTATATTAATTTGTTGCACTATTGCTGTATTTGATATTATTATATTTTTAACAACTGTAATTGAATGTACCTCCCTTTCTTCAGTGACCAGATGATGATACCTTAGTGTATCGAAACCGGTCGTCAAGAAAAATAAATCAATATTTGCGATTTTGGCATTTAAATTCTTCATAGTTCATTAGTATGTTCTGAAGAAATGACGGTGTGTGTAGAACAACGTTGTACATAATTGTATCTGAACATTTGAAGTTTTGTAAATTGTGCGGCCGTTATCTACGCAGGCGGCCGATTTCTACGACTTAGGCATTCAAAAGCTTGTTGAACGATTTGAGAAATGTCTAAATAAGTATGGAGATTATGTAGAAAAATAGAGAAAGACGGAAGGGATGTCAATAAAATAATTGCGTTGGAAACAAGTTTGATTTTGGATGTTTTAACCGGACCTTACTTTTGGAATATCCCTCGTACATAGGTGGATTTTAGTGTTCCTAACACTTCAATAGCGTCTATATATACAGGGAATAATTAGTACAAAGTGACAAAATGGTCAATGCTTTTATTATTCACGAAATATTAGAGTTTGATATAGTTCAGATTGCGTTATACATTACTTTACTTATTTTTAGCACTTGTTTCACTGATTTTCGGTTTGGTAATTCTTTAATGGACATTTACAAACATATATATCAGTTATTTCAGACCTCAGTATCTTTCCTATATTCGTTAATTCAGTGTGGAGATGTTTAGAACTTTCTGGAAAGCAAGACGTAATTAAACAAGTTATTTTATTAACTAACCATCAAAGTTTCTCCAAATTACTCAGTCTGACACCTACAGTTTATCAGTCTGTACACTCAAAGTACATTTTATCCCCTTTCCTATTACAAAACTCTCAAAATCCTAGAACGCCTCACCTACCGCATACAGCACCCCTCCCCCACGGGTATCCTATATGACCTTAACCCATTTCCCCGTCTCCTCCACTACCTCGTATAAATCCAGATCCTATATACCAAACACAAGATAGAGTCCCACAAACCCCTGGTATACTCCATCCTCAGTGATCCCGGACCTCTGCCACGCCTTTACCACTGCATCCCTCCCTCTCTTCACTTCCACACTTTCCATATCCTTTCCCAAGCTAACTTCCGCCACCTCCACCCCCTGGATGACGCCCTCCATACTAATATAACCCATCCTACCAATCCTGATCCCTCCCTCCCGTGGATGAAGCGCCCCCTCTCCCCTCCTCCTCCTCTTCCCTAACCCCGCTTGGTTATTCCTCTTCCTGCCCTACGCTTTTTCTCTGCCCTCTCTCGTATCCCCCCCCCCTCCCCCGCGATTCCCACCCTCTCCCTCCCTACCCTGCGGGGTTCTGCGCTGTTAGTTTTAACAGTGCTTCGTCCAGTGTTGTGTAAAAAGCGCATCAGAGTGTGTCTTTTTTAATTATCCGTTCACCGCTTTTAGACAAGTGTCACAATCGTTACGTTTTACACAATGTCTCTAAGTGCCCTTCGTCTTGTCTGTGTTTTGATGTCATAATACATGTTTTTAACATCACCGTGGCTCATTGTTTTAACTGACTACGTATGTTTTATTCATCTGTCAAAACTGTAATTTCTTCAAGTTTTCTCGTCTTATCTATATTTTAAATCTCCATTGTTTTAACTCCATCTCATGTTTTAATTCTTCATGTTTTTGTATTTCACGTTCTCTCGGCTGAAGAGCAGCACGTAATGTTGCTGCCAGCCTACTGGCATGTATTTGTTAGAATAAAGTAACAATAAAGAAGAAAATGTCGGCAGTATTGAACATAATATGAACATATTACATAAAACAGTAAAAGGGACAAAATTGGACTTATGGAAAATATACATCTTTATAGCAGCAACAAAAAAGCCCAGATAAAATACTCAATGACCAACTTGATTTTTGTAAAAACAATTTTTTTTCCATCTTTGATGATCTACTGTAAAGAGTGTTCGTTCTTAACGATTTATCCTTGTTCTGTTGCCTAATATACATTTGGGTAATATTCAAATCCTTCCAGCGAATTTGCTTGAAACACGTCCACTGAATGTGTGGTCATGTTCCATTTTGATTTATTCATTAACCTAAAGTTTTTCTGCACCATTAATGTTATCTACCTGTGTGTTAATGATTTTATTCTGTGCCTATGCCTATAATGCCCTATGTTTATGTATGTTTACCCCATATTTATAAATGTTTCCACCCGTGTGATTGAACTGGTGTGTTCATGTGAATGTGAATGAATTTGTGCTCTTAATATTGACTACCAAGCAATGGCTTACTGTCGCCGCCTCCAGCTTTAGACCTCGTTTTGCTGTAGTTAAGAACGCATGGCTTCATTTGTCGTCTGCGCTGGCGTCTGCTGGCTGGCCAGAGACAAGCTTACTTGGCAAGGTGCGTGGTCGCACACCACGCGGTACTTAAGAACATTGAGCCGCTGCCTCCCCGAACATGAGCTTCATTAATGTACAGTTCAATTAAGTGATCAAGAAACTTGCCATCTTGTCAAGACGCCACCGACGCTTCGTTTCGCCGTTGCACTCATGTGATCCAGGATTGTAATATACTGCCAAGCATTATGTGCGTGTCTGTGAATGAATGAATCTGCTTTCAGCTACCCATTGTGTATTTGAAAATTTCCTCCCACGTTACCTCCATATTCATAAAGGACAGAAACAATTTTATGATCGGCAGTAATTTTATTATTTAGATTTTGATTTTTAAAGTATCAAACATCTGCTTTATGATTTCATGCTCCCCATCCCATGTTTAATTATCTATTCATTTATTTTTTAACATTGATTTTATGTTTGTTAAAACGTTGGCTGCTCCCTTAAGGTGTGAGCAATTAGATAAATTTCCGTTGGGCATGTGCTGTGGCTACTCGTAAAGTAATTTAGAGCAGCAGTGAGCGTTTTGACTTACAGTTGCAGATCTCAACTGCCCGAGATTTTGCTTATGTTAATAAAAGGCTACTTTCATACTTCTCCTTGTTAGAATAAATCTTAGTGTATTCAAGTGTATAGTAAACTTTGTTAAATTATGTACTTCTAAAAGAAATTTCAATTCCTAGATAATGTCACACATCTGAGCTGACATGTAGCATATCCTTCACTTATACAATGCTTTACCTTAGATCTTTAACCTGGACACCGTGTATACCTGTCTCCTAGACTGTGTAGCACATTCCTACCAAAAACCTTCAAAGACATATCTAACAACTAAACATTATACCACACTTCATCCATAACCTTGAATACCATTCACACATATGAAATTATACCACATCCTTAACCCTAACTTTCAACTTTATATCCAATAACTAGTCATTGCATCACATCCCTAACCTATACCTTGAACATCATATTTAAAACTTAAACATCATACTGCCTCCTACCTAAACAGTCAGCTATCCTCTCTTAAAACAATAAGTCTAATCTTTAACTTCACCTTGTACTCATTATGGTTAAACTATCATAATATCATAACCGTAACTCAGATATCATACCATAGCTTCAACCATATACATTTCCCCTTTAATCCTCAGACAGAATACTATATCCTTAACCTATTGTTATCATATATAACATGTAGACAGTATACCACATTCTTAACCTAAACACTGATCATTTTGTCCAATATTTAAACAATATGGTGCATCCCTAATTTAAACCTAAGACTTAATCCCTATTGAAATATTACTTAAAATGTTAACCTCACATCACTTACCCTTTAATGACACACACCATTTTGTCAGCAAATGTCTTATCTTTTGAGTGTATTAAGAATTTGGGCATAATCATGTATATATGGTTTTATTGATTACAACTATAAGATAATCCTATAAACCTTTTGATGTCATGGCTATTTTTGATTGCGAATTTTAGCATAGTCATTTATATGTGCTTATATTGATTGTTACAATCATAAGATAATCCTACATGACCTCAATTTCACGGTTATTTTTGATTTTTTATTAACTTATCTTTTTTCACCTACACCTTATGCTACTAGAGGGATGTTAAATTTTGTACGATACACATAATTCTAAGGTATCCTTCATAATATTTCGTGGGTATACTATGATACAGTTATGTAAATAGGCTGTGGTTTAGGAAAGAGACAGCGTGGCGAATGGAGATTTGTGTGTGGCGGGAGACGTGCAGAGAAGAGTCCTCTGCAGTCGGGCTGATCACTGTGTTCTCGGTGGCGGAGTAGTCAACGCGTCTGCCTAGTAAGCAGGAGACCCGGGTTCGAATCCCGGCCAGGCACAAATTTTCATTCGCCACAGTTTGGTATTTCATCTAAACCTAATACAATGAAGCCATAACATCGCAAATTGCGATTTATTTCATTCATTTGAATGCTGTAATTCGTCAAAAATATATGTAAGTTATGTAATTGTTTTCATATAAAGCACCAATAAGACAATGTACATGCCCCCCATCACTTTGGTCCAGACCATGGTACAAAATGTATATTGTTTATAAGTGGCCTCTTTGGGTATTTTGTAAATGCTCATTATATTTTCAAGATGCACTACTCTCATATATAACTACCATATAATAGCCACTATGGTATGTATATTGTTTATAATCTCTTTTAGCTGTTTTGTAGACGTTAATTTTAATGTGAAGATGCATTACTCTGGTGTATGACCGCTACATTGTGACCACTATATGTACTACTATATATATATTTTTTCCTTTATTGTTTTTTTAAGCCAATGTAAAGTACACAGGCAGACTGGCAGACACTATTACAATTTATAATTTACTGTCGTATTTTATACAGATAATTTCGTGTTATGCACAAACCACTACTGTAAATATGACATGCACTTTGTGAGATGGGGGCCGAATTAGTCTATTTCTTCATACTAAACTTGTGATACTGTATCTTTCTCTTTACGCTAATTATTGAAATATGTAACTTTTTTTCTCTATAGATCTTTCTTTAATTTGATTTCTGTGCCCTTGGGGACACATCAGGGGTGATGGGCTCCTGGGATTGTAGTACATTCTATGTTTATATAAAATTTCGGGATTTTAATGTTTATTGGCGCAGCTTGGCTGCTAAGAAATGGCTTTCCGTGTTGGGTATGGTCAGGTCGCGCAGAGCAGAGAAGCTCTTGGAGGTCTCCCCTACCCACCAACTTTCGCTCACATTCGGGGAAGGACGAGATGGGCTGGCTTGACCTGTTCGGCGCTACGCTACGTCCGGGTGGCGGAGTATACCTGGCAGAATTTTTTAGAGTGTGTGGGACGCTTTACACAATGCTGGACCTCGTTTTACGGTGGGCGATAGCGGGGACTGCCTTTTTAGTCATTCGGCCGTTCTGCAAGAGAGGAATTTGCCGGATACAAACAATAGCAGAGTGCTCTGGGCCCCGGGCTGTTTATGGAGACGTATGCCCTTAGGCGTTATCCAAAAAACTTCCTTGAAGTCAGCAGAGTTTGAACATAGTTAGTGTGACGAATGGTTAGGTTGAGAGGAAAGCTTTCTGCCCAACTGGCACCCTAGGGGTTTGGCTCCAGCGGCTGTATATATAGTACAACGTCAACATTTTTAGGCCGTGTGACCGTATCTAGGAGCAAGCTGAAATTCCTTGCAGGGCACTCACCCTGGGAACCGCGAAATCCGCGGAAAGCTTTAGTGGCGTGGGCGGAGCCTCTTGACAGCCGCAGAGAACGCGTCCTGATTCGGCAAATTATTTTAGTATACAGCTAAACAATTTGTCAACGGCGCTATGCCATCCGATTATTTTGACGATTAGCCGTTAGCAGAGATTGGTGCGTGTTTTGCGCGTGGGTGTGGCCGCCCGTCACTTGCCGTGAGCTGCGGCAGAGCGCAAGGAGGCACGTAGACTCCTGTTTGAGCGTCCGAAGTGTACGGACCTCGGTAGACTCCTGTTTGAGCGTCCAAAGTGTACGGACCTAGGGAGAAACGCAAGACTCTGTTTAGATTCGTGAGGAGGACATCGTCTTAAACGGTTCTCTGGTTAGACTTGTGTTTGATTCCAAAGATTCGGACCTTGTAGAACTTGTGTTTACTTCACGGACGTTACATTGTCCGGTGGTTATGCTGTGAGCGGCTACAGTTTAGTTTTCGTTTCGCTAGAAGTCTCTATTTGAGCATTCGCGCCTTTGCGAATCGGGCATTGTTTCTACAGATCTTATTACGCAAGTGACTGATCGATTTGTGCCAAGTGGCCTTTGTGTCACCTATGCAAAATGTTGATTAGTCTGCTACCGTGATAGAATCGCACAGCAACTGCCTAGCGACGCTGATGCTGGTGACACTGTGTTAAGTTACATGTCGGTCCTGCTTAACAGGTCGCAGCAATTACGGTCGGATAAAAATTCCAGGTCATCCGCTCCCACCGCCTGCTGCCTTCGAGCCTGAGACGCTGCCGTCAATAATCATCTGTGTGGGTAAGGTGACATACTTGCTGGGGGGTCATGTGAACCACACTTGTTGGATTCTGTCCCTTATTGTATTCTTTTGAGATCTGCCTATTTACTCTGGGGAGCTTAGGGCTAACAATAATTTCAATCCCCTGTGTAGCCAATCTAATAGCATTCTATTTTGCAAAACCTTCGACCTTTGACTCAGCCAGTAATTTTTGTGTATCAATATTTTAACATTTGTAAAAGATTGTTTGAATACCGTTATCTGTTTTACATGATAGGAAATGTCATCTAATTTATGAATTTTGTGTCAAGATATGATTTTTCATGTTTAATTATAATAAATTGATTTTGAGCAGATCGTCTTTCATTTAAGAACATTCCTTTTTCACTGTTTTGGAGGGGAAACAGAATAGTTAAATTCCACAGTGTACCAATAATTTTTGAAGTACATTTTTGGTACAACTGATAAATTTCAATAGAGAAGGAATATTTATTGTATGTTTGAAAATGTCTATAATCACATCATAGATGATCAGTAACATTTAATTTTCCATATTTTGGAGAAATATGGTGGCGACCCAAGATAATAAAAATGTAACAAACGACATAGTTCACAACTTAGATATCAGAAATCAGTTTTCAAATTATTTGTAATTACTTCTTTTGTAATCTGTGCAATCACAATAATCCATGATAATATACAATGTTATCTATTCTCTTTGTCGTTGGAACATTACATTAGTTGGCGCTGCCATCTGGCGTTATTTTCTCATATCTTTAATGTGTTTCATATGTCAATATGCTACTGTCACTTATACTGATGTGTCAACTTTAACTACAATCACATAGTGCATTTATGCACTTTAAATTATTTTATACAACAACTGTTGACATCACAATGTATGTCTCTTTTCTAAATGAGAGCGAACTTTCTCTTATCAATGTAATTGACGTATCTTCTCGTTTTATAATACTGACATGCACGTTTTAATTTCCGTCATGTCTACTGCACCGCAGTAGATCCGCAAGAGCTACTCTCTCGTGTGGCTATTCAGGTGCTAGTTTGCGTCTGACACCCAGACTGCTGCCGCCGTCTGTAGTGCACGTACGAGTCTTCGCCTGCCGACGCTCCTGCAAGGGGGATTGCTCTCCCTCTCTGTGGCCGACCTGCCGCTCTTCGACTCGTGTCATCAGCGCCGCCTGCCGTCCGTGACGTAGGCCGACCCCCCTGCCCCAGCCGATCCGCCGCCCGTCTTCAGTGAGGTCTCCATCTGCCGCCGCCACTGCCCGCGGCTTCTGGTCGTCCCGTCTGCGCCCGCCCTCTCCTCGCCCTCGCCGTCGCCCCAGCTGCCTGTAGTTGCTACGCTCACCGCGCCGGACCCGACGCATGCTCCGGCCGTCGGTCGCCGACGCAGCCGCCGCATTCAGTGGGATCGTCGCCACCTGCGCGCCCGCCCACGCCACTACCTCACTGTGTCTGTGTGTGCTTCGTGTTTGTGTCGTCCTTCAGTTCTGACATATCAGTTCGCTCCACCACCGTTTCATTGACCATCACCTTCAATTTTGCTTCCCTTGCCCCCACCACACTTGCCTGGAGCGTCACATCTTCCCTGCTACCATTCCCTCACTCCTTACTCTCACTTCCATAGCAACGACTACCCCAAGACCCCGCTTCCACCTTCTCCTCAGAAACCTTTCCTCCCTCCCCAGCTCCCAAGGTGGAGCCGCCATGGTTTACGCCCAGTTTGCGCCCGATTCCTCCCTCTCCTCACTCCCAGAGGATGTTGTGGCTGCAGAGCCACCTGTCAACCCCATTCCCACTTCCACCTCCCAGCCCCATAAAGTGAAAAAATCCAAACATGCTGCCTCAGATTCCGCCTCATCCACCTCCACAAGGAAAGCCTGTGACTCCCTCACCACTAGCCCACCTGTCCCCATGGAAGCTGCTCATCTCCTCCCAGCTCACCCCTTTCCCCCACAGCCCCTTCCTCCACTTCCTCCCTCCACTCTCCACTCCTTCGTCCTCTCCGTCCCCAATCCCAAATTTCTCGATCCCCGCACCCTCATTCTCCTCTTCCACCAATATGCCCCCTCTCCACCCATCTTCCATATCGTTCCCTGGAGGGATTCAGTCATCCTCAAATCCACTGACCCCGACCTCCACTCTCTACTCCTCCAAAAGATCCCCCTTATTCAGTTTGGTCCCTGTGTCTTCCTTGGCCCCCTTCCTCCATCCATCTCCCGCTGTCAAATCCCACCTCCCCTCCCCCTCCGCCGGCCCACCACCCTCACCACCATGATCACCAAACTAATCCAGGGAATCACGGAGGCTGAGGTGTTGAAGGAATTGTGGCGGGATCCCCGCCTCAACATCTGCTCTGCCTGTCGCATTAACAATGCGGTGGGCCACACTTATCTTATGCATGTCTTCACTGAAGAGACGCCCTCCATCGACCACCTTCTCTGCAACGGGGCCTGCATCTACAACCACCTGCACCCCATCGAACTCTCCCACACTCCTCCCCAATCTTACCAATGTCACCTACAATGACCATCTTTCTGAAAACTGCTGCCTCCCTCCTGTCTGTCTCCATTTCCAAGGCCCAACTTACAGACCTCCTGTCCCAACTTTGCCACCCCATCCTCCTGCAAAACCTGTGGCGAGGCTAGCCCCACCTACTCCTACAAAAGTAAATCCCTTCCCCCTCCTCTCAAAGCAAATTCACTGTCCCTGTCCGTCACACCAATCTGGCTATCCCTGGCAACTACTCCCTCTCATCACCCCTCAATGCAGAGGACATCATCAGGTTCCTCACCATTGTCCTGCAAAATGTCCACCCTTTTCAAGGACCCCACACCCTTCACCAAGTGTCCCACGCCGCCTGTTTACTTTTCAACCTAGATTTTAAAGCCACATCATCCCAGAACCATATCCACTTCTAATTTTCCCATACCGACAGCCGCCAGACCCTCATTTAGTCCCCCTCCTTCCCCTTCCCTCCCTTTGATCCCTTATCCTTACCCTTCTTTACGCCAATATCTATTCCCTTTCCACCAACAAACTCCTCCTCATGAACACACTCTCCAAACACGATGTGGATGCCTTTCTCCTGAACGAAACCTTTCTCCTTCCCCACTACCACATTACCACCAACCCCTACCTCCAGCACCGCCACGACTCCCCCCACCCCCTCTGCTTGAGGTGGAGTGGCTTTTGGCCACCTCCACCACCAACCGGTTTGGCTGCATCTGTTCCTTAATATTCCTCATGAACACCTTATCCATACCTTGTTCGTTCCTTCCCTTTCAGTCACCTGTGCCACCATATACGTCCGCTCCCACACCCCTCTCCCCTATGACTTCCTGACCCATATTGACTCCTCCTTTTTGACCTACGTGATCGCCGCCGACCTCAATATCCATTCCCGCACTCCTGTCTACTCCGCCAGTGGCCTCAGTTCCTTCCCACCATCAGTGGTGAAGTCACTGCACTTCCCCGCCATACCCTCCCTTGCAGCAACACCACCCCCAACGTCGTCATCGTTTCTCCTAACATCCTGGAGTGCATCACTGCCGAAGTCCTTGAACCTATTGGCAGTCACCATGATCCAGTTCTCCTCATCTTTACACCAAATCTTCCTCGCCCATCCCCGCCTCCTCGCCTCATCCATGATTGTTCCTGTGCAGACTGGGATGCCTTTCGCCTTTCCCTAACCCATCAGGTCGAAAGCCACCCCCTTCCCCTCTAGTCGTGACATTGACCACTCAGCCTCTTTCCTACAACAGACCTTGTCTGATGCTGTCCAATCCTACGTTCCCAACAAAACTATACACCCTCACGGCTCCACCCTCCCCCACAGGCCGTACTCCTCCTCTGGGAATCCCGCTGCCTCTACTGTTCCTTTCTCTGAACCTGTGACCAGGACACACTCCTACGCCACCGACAACTACACCCTCACGGCCCCACCCTCCCCCCACAGGCCGTACTCCTCCTCTGGGAATCCCGCTGCCTCTACTGTTCCTTTCTCTGAACCTGTGACCAGGACACACTCCTACGCCACCGACAACTACAGCGACACGTATGCAGTATTTTGACTGCCAAAATACGCTGTGACTGGTTACAGACAGTTATATGGCTTAATGCCCACATCCCCATAGAATCCTCCCGGTATTGGAAAGCCTTCCACTGCCTTACTGGCTTTCAACCCACCCCTCTCCTATCCCCTCCTACACCATGACCAACCCCTACCC
Source organism: Locusta migratoria (assembly GCA_026315105.1). Lineage (NCBI taxonomy): Eukaryota > Metazoa > Arthropoda > Insecta > Orthoptera > Acrididae > Locusta > Locusta migratoria. The sequence goes on from CM048749.1 coordinate 352,801,823, forward strand.
GATGATGCAAGTAAGGCTGATCATTTCGCCTCCTTCCTTTTCGAGATATTCACCATCCCAGAAAATCCCCACTTCGATCATTCCCTTTTCCCAGACGTCCGTGAGAAAACGGATGTGTGCTCCCACCCCTAGGCTCCTGGCTTCCCATACCTCGTACACATTCCCCCCCTCAGACATAAACACACCCATCACCGTACTCGATCTACTACTGATACTCCACACAAAACGCAACACAGCTCCTGCCATGACCACATCACCTATAGCTACCTCCGTGAATGCCCCCTTCCTTTCCTAAACACCCTAGCAACCCTCTATACTACCATCCTTTACACCTGTTACTACCCCCACCTGTGGAAAATTTCCCACGTCCTCATGTTCCTTAAACCTAACAAACCCCCCTCTGATGCCTCCTCCTACCATCCAATTTGCCTCACCCCAGTTTTCAGCAAGGTCTTCGAATCCATCCTATCCCATCGCATCCATCATCACCTCCGACTTCACCAATTTCTTCCAGACACCCAGTGTGGCTTTCGTGCTTCCTTCTCCATTGACGACCAAATCCTTCACCTTAACCAACTCTTCTCTAACCAGATCAATTCCAGTCGTGCTGCCATGACTCCCTAGACCTTGAATGGGGCTGTGATTGGGTCTGGCATCCTTGCATGCTCTTCAAGCTCCAAACCTATGGTCATCCCGTCAACCTTGTCCGGGTCATTGCCTCCTATCTCTCTGACTGCCCTACCTATGTTACCATCCGAAACATTGATTCCTGTCTTTTCTATCCCTCTGCTGGCGTGCCCCAAGGATCTGTCCTTTCTCCCCTCCTATATCTCCTGTATACCGCTGATATGCCTAAGCCCGCTCCCCCATACACCTCTTCCACTATGCTGATGACATCACATTCCTTGCCTTAGCTCCCACCCTCGCTCGTTCCAACCGCCTTCTCCAAGAACAGCTTTATCTTTTCACCAATTGGTGCAACCAGTGGCTATAAATCCTACCAAAACCCAGGCGATCATTGTAGGTCGCACCACCCCTTTCTTCCAGCCCCAAGATTTCTGCCTTACCCTCCGTAACCATCCCATCCGCCTCATGCCCACCGTCAAGTACCTGGGCCTCAACATAGATCGCACCCTCTCCTGGACCTCCACCTACGTACCATCCAAGAAAAAGCTCGCTCCTGCCTCCGCCTTCTCAAACTCCTTGTCGGCCGAACCTGGGGCGTGTACACTTTCATCATCCTCTATACTTACAAATCCCTAATCAGTCCCATCCTCTGCGTCTCCCATCCTGATCCTTCCCCTTCTCCTCCTCCTCCTCTCCCTTCGGTCATTGATCCCACAGAGAGGGGCCCACTCACCCCTTTTATGACCCCCTCCTCCTGCCGGTCCCACCGGAATTCTAACTCCCGCTCCTTATGGCTCCTGTGGATAGCCACCTACTCCCATTCCCTGGCCCTGTGGCCCCTGTTCGCCCTGTCCCCACCTGTAGCCCCTCATCTGCTCCCTGCCTCTCCCCCTCTCCATTTTCGCCCTCCCCATCTACCCCCGCTACTTTCATCATCATTCATGTGTGCATCACCTGCGTCTCCATCGGAGTTCAATCATCAGTCTTTTGTGTTTCTTTTTAACATAACTGCGAACGGCCATCCTGCAGCCGACGCCTGTGTTTCCAAGTCCTTCAGTGTATTTTCCGATTTCGACGCTATGTGATTTTATGTACTACACACAAAACACCATGTCAAATTTATGCTCGTCATCCATTTTCTCACCGTGTTTTATGTATTGTCTCCTTTAATACTCCATTTGTCGTTTGTGCATTTACTTCATAACATGTGAAAATTCTATAGGCTGAAGAGCGCCTCAGGTGCTGCCAGCCCGCCCCACCCGGGAAATAAAATGACAATAAAGAAAGAAACAAAGAAAACAAAAAATCAACAGGTTCCTCAATGATCCTATCGAACATATCATCTTCAGCCTCTTTCTTCCCTCCGTCACAGTCACCCTCCCCATCATTTGCACCTGCAGCACCGCATCCCTTCCTTATGACTTCCTATCTCACATAGACGTCCTGTGGCTGCACGAAAATATTTTTATGGATACATCAGCGTGTTAAGACAAAAAACTGTACCAAAATTACATATTTTTAACATTGTTTTAAAAGCGATCTTGGGAAACCTAATCATTTTTTGCAATTTTTGACACTGTTCTTTACGGAGAATAGTGGAGAGCATACCAAAAATCTAAATGTTTCGTAACTTTTGAACCGTAAGTGCCACATCGAATCGGTTTACAAGAATGAACTTGTGTGAAAAGGCTGATGTTACACGACCTCCTTTCCAAACAAGAAACTAACTTAGATTCAAGACTGCCAATTTCAAGATTGCGCCAATGCTCGGAAAATACCGTATAGTAGTGTTTTTCAAATTATAGGTCGCGACCCCCAGGGGGGGGGGGACGCCAAGGGGTCGCAGTCATAGAAGGAAGTACTTGCACCATAATATAACTAGGGGTTACAAAAAATGATGCCTAAGTGAAATATATTCACTATTAAAATTAAGGAGTTCCTTGTGTAACATTCAACTTTAATTGAATATATCAGAGATTGTTTGATACTACACTGTGTTAATGATGAATAAGGGCAACGTCTGAAAACTGTTTTTCAGAAACCAATCAGTAGGTAAAAAAACATGATACCGTCGCTATCCTGAAAAATTCGAAAAAAAATCTACATCTTTACAAATCGTCTACACATCGGGGCCTTTTCTAATGACCATAATTCGCTTCTTCGTGTTGCATAAAATGCGAAACACGAGTTAAGCAAAATGTATATTTCTGTCAAAAATCTTGTAAAAATGGGATAGTTTGCTCCATTCCGAGAAAAACAGACAAAAAACTTGGACCAACAATTTAAAAGAAAGCTTAACCAAAAGACAGATGATTTTATTTGGAAAGTGGTCGTGAGAAAATTTGCACTTTGAATGGGGCCGCATATTCAAAAGGGTTAGATCACTTCACCCACACCTTACTGGAATGTTGAGATTTCCCAATTTTGGCATAGTATTTGAAATTAAAGGATGTACTGACACTTAAGACTTACCCTTTTCTTTGACAATTTATCAATTTGATGGCCGGCCATATTTGCAGATATACATTTTCTCAGGCTCTTTCACTCACTGACGGCCTTATTTACAGAACTTTGTCGCTTCTGGACAGATTCAGGAATAATCATTAACGTGTTATCTTAGATAGGAATAAAGGTCATTAATTCCACTTGAAATACACGACACTGCTTTGTAACTTTTTATCACCACAATCAGTACTAAAGAACTTGTTTTCGGGTGGGAAATAGTTTCCGCAAATTATAAACCATTTGTTTGTAGTAATGGCAGAGTTAATGTATTTCCATACAGATATAATGAATATTAGCCGGCCGTGGTGGCCGAGGGGACTGCGGCGCGCCATTCTCGGTCTGCACGGCCACTACGGTCGGGGTTCGAATCCCCCCTCGGGCATAGATATTTGTGCCGTCCTTAGCGTAAGTTAGTTTCTAAGTAGTTTGTAAGTTTAGGGACTGATGACCCCGTACTTAAGTCCCATAAGCTATACAAAAATTTGAATGAATATTAAATTTCCGCAAATGATTTTGTTTTCTAATGCAAATAGTTCTTTTTTCAATTATACAACTGGATGCAGGGTTCACACACAGATTTTAGAAAGGTAAAATTTTTGTGCCACTTGCAGGTGCCAGAAATATGTATTCCGCACTAGTTCAAATGTTCGTAAAGCTTATGGGACTTAGCTACGGGGTCATCAGTCCCTAAACTTACAAAGTACTTATGAACTACTTACGAACTAGGACGGCACAAATATCCATGCCCGAGGGAGGATTCGAACCCCCGACCGTAGTGGCCGTGCTGACCGTGACTGGAGCGCCTCAGTCACCTCGGCCACCACGGCCGGCCTCCGTACTAGTGTGCCGAGACCGAGAGTTTGTGAACCAGTAGCCTGAATGTTTGAATATTTTCAATTCGTCTCTTATTGTGTACTGAAGAACCAAAGAAAATGGTACAGGCAAGGTATGCAAATACAGAGATATGTAAACACTAGGAGGCAACGTCTATATAAGTCAACAGCTGCCTAGCACAAGAGTCGGTAACAATGGCATATTATCAAGATTTAAGTGAGCTTGAATGTGTTGTTACAGTCGGCACAGGAGGAAAGGGACGCGGAATCCGTTAGATAGCGACGACTATTTCACAAATGCCAAGTGAATACCGGAAATTAAAAAAGTTCAAATGTCTGTAAATCTATCGGACCAAACTGCGTGGTCATCAGTCCGTAGCTTACAAACTACTTAACCCTAGGTAAACTAACCTACGTACAGACACACGCACCCATGCCCCAAAGAGGACTCGAACCTCCACGGCGAGCAACCGCGCTCTCCGTAGCGAGGTGCTTTAGACCGCTTGGCTACTCCATCGCGGCATCGGAAATTTCAAAATATTCAAAAGTAAACCTACTGGGCCAAATTGCTATGGTCACCGGACCACAGACTTACAAAGTACTTTAACTTACGCTAAGGACAACAGACAAACACCCATGCCCGAGGGAGGACTCGAACCTTCGGCTGGAGTGACTGCCCAGTCCGTAGCATGACGTCTTAGACCACGCGACCACTCCCATGCGTCTCAGTTAAAAATATAAAATCTCCGAAATTACTGCGGTTCGAAGAGGATCGGGACTGAAGAGAATCGTTCAGCGTGACAGAAGTGAAACCCTTCCGCAAACTGCTGTGGATTACAGTGCTGGGCCATTAACAACCGTCAGTGAACCTTTCAACGAAACATCGATATGGGTTTTCGGACTCCAAAGCCCACTCGTGTAGCCTCGCTGACTACACAACACAAATCTTTACGCTTATATTGGGCCCGTTAACACCGGCATTGGACTGTTGTTGACGGGAAACATATTGCCTGATCTGACTAGTCTCGTTTCCAGTTGTATAAAGCAGATGGAAGTGTACGGATCTGGAGGAAACCTCATGAATCCATGGACCCTCAATGCCAACCGGGGCTGTTTAAGCTTCTGGAGCCGGCCGCAGTGGCCGAGCGGTCTGCGGCGTGCCAATCACGGTCTGCACGGCCGCTGCGGTCGGGGGTTCGAATCCCCCCTCGGGCATGGATGTTTGGGTCGTCTTTAGTATAAACTAGTTCATAAGAAGTTTGTAAGTTTAGGGACTGATGACCCTGTAGTTAAGTCCCATAAGCTCTACAAGCATTAGAACAATTTTTGTTTCAAGCTTCTGGAGGCTGTGGTGTGGGGCGTGTACAGTTGACATGATAGGGGACCCCTGATTATATACGACTCTGACAGGTGACACATACAGAAGCATCCTGGATAACCACCTGCATCTGTCCATGTCTATTGTGAGTATTCCGACAGACTTGGACAATTCCAGCAGGACAATGCGACACCCCACACGTCCAGAATTAGTAGTGAGTGACTATATGAACACTCTTATGAGTTTAAGGGCGGACGACATGAAAAAGACGAAAATTATGATTTTTTATTGTCTCTTCATTTACTACATTTTAATTACCGCATATTACGTTTCAATTCCCCTTCTAAATGCAAAAAATAATTTGTAATATCTTGCACAGGGCCATGTTCTCTTCTTGTTCTTCATTATCTGTTTATGCGGCGTCTTTTTGCAATTTTCTGCAATCAGAATGCAGGGAATGTCTGTGTACTACAACAAAACGGCTGTGGATAACATCTTCGCCAAGAAATGTGTACATGGCAAAACGCAGAAGCCCAATGAAAGCCGTCATCTGGAAACGTTGCCACAAAACCATATTTTTCTCATTGAAGGTGATTATAATTGCAGTTTATGATGCAGTTATTGTTTTTCATGGCGGCAGCTCAGGGAGAATAAAAGCCTAGGAGGGAATAGGCTTCAAGTCCGGAGTTTTCACTCGCATGTCGATGGGGATTGACACTCGACATATACTTGCAGCCGATAAATCTATTGGAGTCGTTGCAAAGCAAAGAAGAGAGAAAAGGAGAATCCAGAAGACAAGTTCGAATGTTCGTTTAGCTTATGGGACTTAACTACGGGGTTATCAGTCCCTAAACTTACAAACTACTTATGAACTAGCTAACACTAAGGACGGCACAAATATCCATGCCCCAGGGGTGATTCGAACCCCCGACTGTAGTGGCCGTGCAGACCGTGACTGGGGCACCGCAGTCCCCTCGGCCATCGCGGTCGGCAGAAGACACGTCTTGAAGGAAATGAGGACATTCATTACAGAACTGGTGGCTTTTGAAGGAGGGAATGAAAACGGAAAAGCATTTTCAACTATAAAATACCCTTTTCTCAGAACTACCGTTTTCATTATTCAGGTACATTTTTCTCCAAAACAGAAAAACATTTTACTGTGGTTTTCTGCATTTCTTCTGCATTACGTTTTGTGTCCCAGCCTCGTCGCCACTTTTGTGTCTCGCTTTCGCCGGTTGTTTTAAGTGTTGGTGGCCGAGTAGAAAGAGACCGACACAGGAATAAAGGATGCACGCGTGTGCAGGTACGGAGGTGACCAGCCAGTGGGACAGCAGAAACTAGAAACACTAGAGTAAATTAGAAGGAGATATATATTTCATAGAGACTTAGTAATACTTTTACATAGTTCTTGACTGCAAATGCTGATACATAGATTAGATAGAGGCCTGCCTACTGCTGATTCCTAGTGCCTATCCGATAGCCAAGTCTTAACTGGTGCCTATCTGAATCCCAAGTGAACGATGCAGCAGTCGTGGCCACGAGCGGAGTTGTAGCAGAGGGCGCTCGTGGCTGACGTAAGAACGCCGCGCCGTGCGTACAAGGCGGCGCGCGGCGAAAGTACGTGGCGCGCACTTCATACTTGTGCGACACCACATTACGTATAAAAAACATGTGTACAAAGTGAATATTTAATACCATTACAAGATATACAGTTAGGTCCATTGATAGTGACTGGGCAAAATTTCTCACGAAATAAGCATCAAACGAAAATCCTACAAAGAACAAAACTTTTAGAGGTTGAAGGGGGGAAAACAGATGGCGCTATGGTTGGCCCGCTAGATGGTGCTGCCATTGGTCAAACAGGTATCAACTGCATTTTTTTAAAATACGTACCTCCACTTTTATTACATATTCCTCTAGTAGCGGAAAGTCGGATAAGTCGCGGCGGATTAGCCGCTCGTACTGGAGCGCCGTGTTGCGGTGCTCGCGGCCGTCCGCCTCGGGGGTTCGAATCTCCCCTCGGGCATGGATGTTTGTGTCGTCTTTAGTATAAGGTAGTTCATAAGTAGTTTGTAAGTTTAGGGACTGATGACCCCGCAGTGAAATCCCTTGAGGTCAACAAACATTTGAACATTTGAAAGTCGGATAAGATGGTGACATTAAAGTTTATTATATTTTTTCTTACCGTTACGTTGTAATCAGATAATTTATGGAAAAACGATTACTTAATGTATCTCCTTTTTAATAAAGTTCTTAAAAGTTTCCTAACACTGTAGATTTTGTAGCTAGACCTGTTTTTGTTAGCGATAGTACTATTCGTCGACTTGCCCTATCTACTTATGAGAAGAGACACAAACAAAATATTTATCCTTTGCATCCTTGTAATTTAGGCCCGTACACTGAGAAGATCCTACTTCATCAACAAGGTGTTTTTTTTATTTTTTATTTTTTATTTTTTATTTTTTTTACATTGTAATCTAAAGTAGCTTCACGGAAGTTGAACTTCCCAGCGGCGCCTTAACATTCTTACCACTTTTTATACGCTGTATTGCCTCTTCCAATGATTCGTTGCTCCATTTCTGTCACCTTGTTTTCCTTATGAAATGCATAATTCGTCATCTTAAGCGCAGTCGACATTTTGGATTCCAACTAATACTGTACATGCACACAGTCTTACACAATAAATTCATTAAACCATTATTAAAACACCAGTAAATCCACAGGTTTAAGATGAATCAATTGATATTCATTAATACAAAAGTATTACTTGTATGAAACTTATTTAAACCGGAAAAAATAGTAACAAAAACAGCATCCACTTCCTAGCCTCTATTTTCAACAAACCAAAAATGACGGAGCAGTTCGATTTCAAGAGACACGACTGCAGAGCGTGCAAAGGTAGCGGTACCATAGTGCACATTACTCAATCTGTAGATTTATGGAAGAAATTCAAAAAGCGAAAAAAGTGTTCCAAATAAAACATTCATATTTATTTACGTACTAGACGAATATGTAATAAAAGTGGGGGTGCCTATTTAAAAAAATGCAGTTGACATTCGTTTGACATATGGCAGCGCCATCTAGCGGGCCAAGCATAGCGCCATCTGCTTTCCCCCTTCAAGCTAGAAAAATTTTGTTATTTGTAGTTTTTTCGTTTGATGCTTATTTCGTTAGATATTTGGTCCGGTCACTATCAATGGACCACTCTGTATAATAAAGAAAGTAGAATTTCTATGTGTAGTTTTTCAATTAAAAATAATTAAACCTAAAACTTCGTTAAATGTCAATAAATGTAAATGAATCTGCCGTTTTCTTTATATGAATGTTGAGATTATACTGTAAAATTTACAAGATAATTTCTTAGAGAGTTTCTTAGGAAATGGTAACGTTCTGAATTATGAGTCCAAAATATTAAAAACATCCAAAATTTTCAAAATTTGAATTAAAATCACAAAAAATTCAGTTGATGCTTTGAACTACCATCAATTATTGTACATAATTTTATTTATATAACTGAAAAATTGTGGATTTTTTGACAGGGCCGGCCGCGGTGGCCGAGGTGACTGAGGCGCTCCAGTCACGGTCAGCACGGCCACTACGGTCGGGGGTTCGAATCCCCCCTCGGCCATGGATATTTGTGCCGTCCTTAGTATAAGGTAGTAAATAAGTAGTTTGTAAGTTTAGGGACTGATAACCCCGTAGTTAAGTCCCATAAGCTTAACAAACATTTGAACATTTTTTTGTGACAGGTTATATGTGTACCTGTATTTCGTGTACGTCCCCCCTCAAACACCTCCGTTGTTCACCAAATTCCTCAGACATGAACGTCATTGAGCATATCTGGAATGCCCTGCAACGTGCTGTTCAGAAGAGATCCCCACCCCCTCGCACTGTTACGGATTTAGGGGCAGCCCAGGAGGATGCCTGGTGTCAGTTCTGTCCAGCACTACTTCAGACATTAGTCGAGTCCTTGCCACGTCGTGTTGCGCCACTTCTGCGTGCCCTACACGATTTTAGGTAGGTATACCAATTTTTTGGCTCTTCAGTATAATGTGTTCAGATGTTTGTAAAGTTAGGGGATCTCCGAGGTAGCAATGCAATGGGACCCAACTGCAGTGGCTGTCCGTAAGTGTACGAGGGGGTGGAGATGTCTTATGAATAGCACGTTGCATGACATCCCAGATAAGCTCAATGACGTTCATATCTGAGAAGTTTGGTAGAGAGCAGAAGGGCTTAAACTCGCAATAGTGTTCCTGTAGCCACACTGTAGTGGACCTTCGCCTCTAGATACAATAATACTCTGAAGGACCATAGAAACTGGTACGCCTGCCAAATATTGTGTAGAGCACGCAGAAGTTCAAGGGTACACAGCACGGCATGGACTCGATTGATGAGGTTGTCTCCATATCCGTACACGTCCATTCGCTCGATACGGTTGGAAACGAGACTCATCAAACCAGGCAACATGTTTCCAGTCAGCATTTCTATGTCGGTGATGACGGGCCCAGGCGATGCAGAAAGCATTGTGTCGTGCAGTGAGAAAGGGTACACAAGTGGACCTGTCGGATTCGTGTCTGAAGGAAGAAAGGGTTTAACATCCCGTCGACAGCTGGGTTATTAGAGACGGAGCTAATGCTCGGAATTTTGGGAAAGGATGGGGAAGGAAAGTGGCTGTGCCCTTTGAAAGGAACCACACCGACATTAGCCTGGAGTGATTTAGGGAAATCACGGAGAACCTAAATCTGGATGGCCGGAGGTAGATTTGAACCATAATCCTCCCGAATGCAAGTCCAGCGTGTTGACACTGCACCACCTCGCTCGGTTGATTCGAGTCTGAATCGACTAATGTCTGAAGTAGTGACGGAGGGAACTAATACCATGAATCCTGCAGGGGTAGAGGTCTGTTCTAAACAGCTGGTTGTAAGGTATCTCAGATATGGAAAGTTTAGTGGCCAGCGGAGGTGTTTAAAGTGAGAATATTGTTACTGGAGTCCCTCCGTAGCAATTCTGCAAGTGTTGGGTGTCGAATAGTCCTGCTGGAATTGTCCAAGTCTGTCGGAATGCACAATTGGCCATGACTAGATGGAGGTGATTATCCAGGATGCTTGTGTACGTGTCATCTGTCAGGGGTTCCATATCACTCCAAGTGCACACGGCCTGGGCTATCAGCAGTGGCGGCGTCTCCTATGTGTTCAGTGGTTAAGTGAACCCCCAGAAAAAATGTAAATAAATAAACAAATAAATAAATAAAATAAAAGTGTTTTAAACTATCATTCCTCGTTTCGTTCTTCTATCACATCATACAGTCAAAGTATCTTTATCGCATGAGAAACGTTTTACGCCATGGAGACAGCACGTATACGAGTCGTAGCGCGGCCGCTTAATATACACGGCAGTGGCCGCAGCGTTGCAATGTGCATGCGCGGCTAAGGTTCAAATTCTCTTCTGAACCCCCTAGTAGCAGCATATGTGCACTCCCGCGGCAGCGTGGGGCGAGGGGAAACGAAGCTTTTAACATTGACGTTGGAGATGGCTACTTGAGCCCTGGCGGTTACGTTCAAATAGCCCTGAAGCAAGACCACGAAGATACTGTGCACCTCGCCCTGCACATCTGTAAATCCTTAATGAAGGCAACGTACTGTGTTTTAGTGTCCTTGCGCACTTTTAAATATTCTACGTGTTCATTATGAAAGAAAAGAACGACGTTCAGTACCTTTTAGAAACAAATTACTCAGCTTTAAGCTAGGAAGAGAAATGTGAAATAACGAAGCTTGGTAGGTCGACTCCTCAGCTCGAGATGAAGCAAGCGCAAACAAGCCGAGGTAAGAGATTCATGAGATCTTGTTACGAAAATACAGGGTGTTACAAAAAGGTACGGCCAAACTTTCAGGAAACATTCCTCACACACAAAGAAAGAAAATATGTTATGTGGACATGTGTCCGGAAACGCTTAACTTCAATGTTAGAGCTCAATTTATTACTTCTCTTCAAATCACATTAATCATGGAATGGAAACACACAGCTACAGAACGTACCAGCGTGACTTCAAACACTTTGTTACAGGAAATGTTCAAAATGTCCTCCGTTAGCGAGGATGCGTGCATCCACCCTCCGTCGCATGGAATCCCTGATGCGCTGATGCAGCCCTGGAGACTGGCGTATTGTATCACAGCCGTCCATCATACGAGCACGAAGAGTCTCTACATTTGGTACCGGGGTTGCGTAGAAAAGAGCTTTCAAATGCCCCCATAAATGAAAGTGAAGAGGGTTGAGGTCAGGAGAGCGTGGAGGCCATGGAATTGGTCCGCGTCTACCAATCCATCGGTTGAGAAGCGTACGAACACGTCGACTGAAATGTGCAGGAGCTCTATCGTGCATGAACCACATGTTGTGTCGTACTTGTAAAGGCACATGTTCTAGCAGCACAGGTAGAGTATCCCGTATGAAATCATGATAACATGCTCCAGTGAGCGTAGGTGGAAGAACATGAGGCCCAATCAAGACATCACCAACAATTCCTACAATACATACATCAAATAGGCACCTGCCAACTCCGCATTTGTAAACATTGCACTGACTGCAAAACCATGTTCGTGATGAACCAGTTGACGCTACGTACTGACGGAAGTCAACATTACCTTCCTTCAATTGTGCCAACTGGCGGTGAATCTAGGAAGTACAGTACATACTAACTAAAAAATTGGGTATTTTGACAATTGTCTGCACGAATTATTTCAATCTACATTTACAGAGAAATACTAAAATGAGCTCTAACATGGAAATTAAGCGTTTCCGGACAGATGTCCACATAACATATTTTCTTTCCTTGTTTGCGAGGAATGTTTCCTGAAAGTTTAGCCGTACCTTTTTGTAACACTTTGTATATCTAAGGGGAGGGGGGTTGGTGCCGTAACATCAAGGCGCTGAGGGGGGAGGAAAAAAAGTGAACCCTAAGTCATATGAAGCACCAGTCACAATAAGTATGCGTGTGATGCATTCAACGAAATATCATCGATATGGACTTTCGGAGCTGAAGGCTACTCGTGCACCGTTGTATTTCTGCACGCCCCACACGATATTACGCACACGTACCAGTCTTTGGCCCTGCCCGGGCGCATTGAGGCGCTATGCACCGATGGTAGAGGCCGTTCCCTGGCGGGGGTTCGAATCCTCCCTCGGACACAGATGTTTGTGTTGTCCTTAGTGTGGTGTCGCACAAGTACAAAGTGCGCGCCACCTGCTTTCGCCGCGTGCCGCCATGCACGCACGGCGCGGCGTTCTCACGACGACAGCCACGAGCGCCCTCTGCGACAACTCCGCTCGTGGCCACCACTGAAGGACATCGTCACTTCGGACTGAGTTAGCAACCAGTTAGGACCTTCGTAATCAGATAGGCACCAGTGAAGACTTTGCTATTGTACAGGCACTAGGCAGGCCTCTAACAACTATGTATCAACATTCTGCAGTACTATGTAAAAGTTAAGTATTGTTTCATTCTGTGCAATATATATCTCTTTATAATTTACTCGAGTGTTTATAGTTTCTGGCTGCTCCCCTCCGTACCTGCACCAGCGTGTCGGTCTCATTCCACTCGGCCACCGACACCTACGACGAGGCTGGGACACAAAAGCGGCGACGAAGTTGGACACAAAAGTGGCGACGAGGAGTGATAGACGAACCTTGGACCTGCCGCTTGCAGCAGCCAGACAGCAGCAGTCGGAGCACGCAAAAATTGCTCCCGCCCACCCACCCTTATTATAAGCATTTTGGGGGAACATATTCTGTTACGTGTTTTGTGGACTTTTTTGTTGCAGAGCGTCCTCTTTCATATTGCATTTGTGTTTTGTACTAATTTACTTGTATACGCGGCGCCTAATCGGTCAGCATGGCCACTAGCCCGAACCCGAACTTAATGGAAATTATTCAGTTACAGACGGCGCAAATCACTCAACTCCTGCAAGCGGTGTCGCAGTTGACGACACAGGCTGCTCACCAACAACAACAGCCGCCGCTTCAGCAGCCCACACCTGCCGCCGCAACGCTTCCTATATTTCGCCAGTACAACGAACGTGAGGAAGAATGGAGCGACTACTTCGCACAGTTTCAAGAACTCGTCGCGGCTCATCAACTTACAGGTCAGACTGTTAAGCATCTTTTATTGTCCGTGGTGGGCCCCAAAACCTTCGTACTACTGCAGAAACTATTCCCCAACGCATCTCCTCGTGATGTAGACTTTGAACAAATTGTAGATGCACTGAATGCTCATTATGAGAGGAAAGTTCTTGTAGCCGCTGCACGATACCGATTTTTCAGACTTAAAAAATTACCGCAGCAGTCACACCAAGAGTGGATTACGGAATTGAAGGGCTTAACCCGCCAATGTAAATTTACTTGCTCTTGTGGACTTTCTTATAGTGACGTTATGTTGCGAGATGCGATTACGCAGAACATTCAGGATCCCAGAATTCGGGCAGCAATTCTAAAACAGTCAGACCCTTCATTAGACAGTGTACTGCAGCTTATAGAAGCGCATGATACTTTTGACTTAGCAGATGTAGAAATGCAAAGCCACAGTGTTAATTCAGTGCGCCGCAACGGGCGCTTTCCTAGTCGTAGTTCTCAGTATAGCACTAGTGATTCTTATTTTTCTACCGGCCGTGCTGAACTGACAGTGAACAGTAGCCAGAGTAAAAGTGCGACGCAAAGGTCGCCCCGTAGTGTTAGACACAGTAATTTGCATAACGGGCGCCAACGCTTATTTCAGAAAAATGTTCGTAAGTCTTGCCCCCAGTGTGTATCTCGCCACAAACGTGCACAGTGCCCAAGTCGCAACGCAACTTGTTATCAATGTGGCAAATCAGGACATGTACGGTCTGTGTGTATGCAAATTAAAAACTCAAAGAACGGTACCGTTAGACACAGTGCTTCGCAGAGTGCGAGAACAGTTCATTCTGTAAATGTTATACGGGCTGCGGAATTGAACAGTGCTTTCCTTGGATCTCAATTGCAAGAAAGTAGTTCTGCGCCTATGGCAAAACTATATAGTGCACCACGTAGCAAGCGCCGACGAGCGCGTAAAACAGTGCAACGGAAAAGGGTTCGGGACAAGCAAAATGACTATGAACAGTGCATTCCTGTAGTGAAAATAGTGCCTTCTGCAACTGCTCCTTGTACTAGTGCCCAGTACTGTGTAGCTAGTGACGGTAGACATCAAGTAGCTACTCAAAAGTGTAGTGCAGTAGTTAGTACATCTGGAGTAGCTTCGCATGCTTGCGCGGACGCCGATCCGGCGGTAGGGCCATCTAGTGACAGTGTTGTTAATCCGCTGCGTGCCGAGTCTGCGCCGCTTCCTTCACTACGCGGCCCGCGCAAGCGCAGCAAACACGGTGTATTAGACGTTGCCCATATCCGCGCACCTGTCGTGCGCCAGAAGCACAAGCTGTTTGTTACTCTCTCTATAGAAAATGAGACTGTGCAATTTCAGCTTGATACTGGTTCCGCTGTTACATTAATAAATAAAGACACATATGAACTTCTGGGTTCGCCAAAATTGTCGCCGTGTCAACAAGTGCTAGAGTTCAGAGCAGCTACGAAGGCGGGCGAGGCGAGCGTTCTGCGCAGAGAGAGAGGGGGGATACTTTGCGACGCTGCCAGTTTCCTTCCGTCAGTCCGCGCACCCTGACAGCTGACAGCGCACGCAAACGTAAACATTGTGCCGCAGTGAGCGCGCACGCTGTCAATGTCCACGATTTAGTTCCTTTCTTTACACGCTTTAAAATTTTAATGGTTTAGTGTTTTGAACAAGAATAACGTTCTTCTAATTAAAAGATTTCTTTGTATAACTACATTAGGCATCCACAGCGATCGAAAGTACCGATACTTGAAGTATTTCAGTCATCGGTATGTATGACCTTAAGGGTATCAATGGTTTAGTAGGTTTCACAGTGAAAGAAAATTTGATAAACCATTTAACGATCTATGTATATAGGCCTACTAGAAAGAAATAACAATATTCTCTTGCGAGGATCGCGCTGTATTTTAATTTCCACGTAACTAATTTCAACAGACAAGTTAACATCTTCAGATCTTGTGGAATACCTAATTTATAAATTTAGATATTTTATAAATTTATATCTTGCTCCCATAATGAGAGCAGATCTGAATATTAATACAGCAGCATATTTTATAAAGTAGGTATTCCACAAGATCCGAAGATGGTAGCTTGTCTGTTGAAACTAGTTATGTGGAAATTAAAACACAGCGCGATCCTAACAAGAACATATTAAGCTTAACACACACACACACAGACACACACACTCACAACAACCACAGTCCAGTTTCCATATTTCAAAGAACAGGACAGCAGAACCGCTGCGACTATTAAAAGTCTTTATTAAAGAACACGACCGGTTCCGAAATTTACAATTGCGTCCTGAGGTGCTTTATCTGTTTACAAATGAATAAAGAATTGTCAGAGTTTCAATATTTTTAATATATAGGCGGGAAGGTCTTGTTTACTTACGTTAAATCATTATATAACAGAATATTTTAATGGTTTGATGTAAACAGACACAGACCTTTCCGCCTTCGTATTAAAAATACTGAGAGCATTTTAACTGTAATAGTTCTTATTCATTTATAAACTGATAAAACATCTGAGAAAGCAATTGTAAATTGCGAAACCGATCGTATTATTTAATAAGGGATTTTAACAGCCATAGTTGTTCTGTTCTTTGAATATAAGAAAATATTATATAATCCAAGTAATGATCGCGCCCTACAACATGCGCAACTTACACGAACAAATTATTTTATGATTAATTATTAATAATTTTAAAGTAGCTGCAGTCAGTCATAAGTACTAGTAAGTGATAGGCTACTTACATACTTCACGGTAAAAAGTCAATGCCATCGTCTTCTTCGCTGTCGGACGTCGAGGAATCGCACTCTGCAAGATTTATTACGAATGGTTCCATAATAGTGTCCCTGCCAATTTCTCTCTCGTGATCTTCTTCCTGCAATTTCTCTGCATGTCTTACGCAAGCTGCCCACGCAGATTCTGAGATGCTCCCTATTGCCTCGTGCGTAAGTCTCTCAACATCTGCAATTTTAAATGTTTTGTTTTTTTCTGCAATATATGCTTTGACCTGAGCCCATACCAGTTCAATTGGGTTATAGTGACAATGATATGGCGGTAACCTAACAACACGATGTCCATGCTGTTTTGCAATTTCATCTATCTCATAAACTTTGTATGCTGGCCTGTTTGCATTGACAAGAACCAGCAATTCTGCTCTGGTATGTGAGGAGCTGTGAGGTATTCCGTTTGATGTTAACCAGGCAATAATGTCCCCCTTTCTGGTATTCGTGGAGGGAACTTTGTTTACTTGCACGGAATGGATGCTCGCATTGTCCATGACAATAACAGAACAGGGAGGTATGTATGGCAATAGTTGTTCTTTAAACCACTTTTTGAAGATACTGTATGTCATCTCAGAATGATAATCTTCAGAATTCTTAGCCTTTGAAGCCTTAAAAATAAGCTTACTCTGGGGAATGAAGCCAGTTTCTGCTGATCCGACATGAAGCACTATAATTCTGCCGCCCTTACCCACTGGAACTTTCAGTCCACCGTACCCATCACTCATTTTCCAGCACATAGCCCTTGCATGATTCTGGTTGACGAAAGTCTCATCTAAATAATAAATTCGAGAGGTGCCGGCTTCTCTAATCTGCTGCATTGTTCTTAAAAACACAGTCCTTGCAGCTACAATGTCGCTACGTTCCAACAGCAGTTTCCTCCCGTCATTTGTTTTCTGATACCTGAACCCCATGTCCTTCAGTATCCTCAACATGGTCCATTTACTTCCGTTAAAATTTTCTGCTTCTTTCATTTGTGAAACCAATTTTTCAGCAGTCGGATATTCGCCTCTAGCGTACATGCTGAATACTATGCGGCGCAAAACGTTTTTCGCGAAATCGTCTAGCTCACCCACTTCTTTTTTGCGATTGTGACGTTTGCCTGGCGATTTAAAAACAGCTGAGCCGCATTCCAGCAGCGACGCGTTAGCTTCGCTGGAGATCCTCTGAACAGTCCTCAAGCCAATACCGCAAGCCTCGGCCGTCTGCTCCTGGCATCTGGCAACGGCGCGACCCGCACCCTGTGCCGGCGCGGCCTCAGCAGAAGACAGACTTTTGAAGTATTGATACACACGGTACATTATTCCTCTTGCCTGTTTGGTCAAAACTTGGCGTGATTGCTTAACATCACTCATAATGTACACTATGATGGCAAAATAATCACTTAGCACAGAACACAGACACTAAGAAACACCGAACTTCACGAACACAGCACGACCCGCACAGTACGAAGGCAGGAATGCCACTGGCGCGTGGTTGGCTGAAGGCCACGTGGTGCACTTCCGCTTGCTACTGCGCATCTGACCTTGACCCGCCTTCGTAGCTGCTCTGAACTCTAACAGCGTACACAGGTCAAAATATTCCCGTGCTAGGAACGTGTAGCCTGCCTGCCTCTTTTCAAGGTGTAACAAAAACAGTTGCTTTTGTAGTTCTTCAGGCCAAATCGACACAGAACATTTTTGGACTAGATGCTTTTGACTTGTTTGGTTTATCAATTCAAAGAGATGTGCTTCAAATTTCGTCAATAGTGCCTCAGGATAAAATCAATGCATTGTGTGACAAATATAGTGACTTGTTTTCGCCGGAACTAGGTTGTGCAAAAGACTTCGTGGCACATGTAACTTTAAAAGAATCTGCAGTTCCAAAATTTCGTAAAGCTAGACCAGTGCCTATCGCCTTGCGTGATACAGTTGCCGAAGAACTTAAACGTTGGCAAGATAGTGGGGTGATTTCTCCAGTTTCTGCGAGTCAGTGGGCCTCGCCTATAGTAATTATACCCAAGCCGTCAGGAAAACTTCGTCTCTGTGCGGACTTCAAATCAACTGTCAACAGTCAAACAATTGTAGACACTTACCCCCTGCCCAGACCTGACGAACTAATGGACAAATTAGGACAGTCTCGCTTCTTTTCTAAGATTGATTTAGCAGAGGCATACTTACAAATTCCGCTTGATGACGAGTCAAAAGAATTTTTCGTCATTAATACTCACATGGGCCTTTTTCAATTTCAACGCCTACCCTTTGGCAGTTCTTCCGCTCCCGCTATTTTTCAGCGCTTTTTGGAACAGCTGACAGTTTCTGTACCGTGTTGTTCGAACTATTTAGATGATATTGTGGTATCCGGACGTACAGTTGAAGAACATTTAGCAAACCTGGAGTGCCTTTTCAAAGTGTTGACTGCAGCAGGTCTACGTTGCAATAAAGCAAAGTGTTCGTTTTTTCAGACTGAAATAGAGTACCTAGGCCATGTGATTAATGCCCAAGGAATTCATCCCTTACAGTCACATCTTAGAGCAATCAAAGACTTGCCTCTTCCTAAGAATGTGCATGAATTGCAAGCAGTAATGGGAAAGCTTAACTATTATTTCAGGTTTATTCCCAATGCCTCTCAGATTGCAGCTCCACTGCATCACTTACGTAGGAAGAATGTTCCTTTTGTATGGTCCAAAGATTGTCAGGTTGCCTTTGACAAATTAAAGTCTGCACTACTCAGTGATGCATGTTTGATTCCCTTTGACCCACAGAAGCCTGTAGTGTTAGCAGTTGATGCCTCGTCGTACGGTCTGGGCGCGGTAATCTCACATCGCATTGGATCTCACGATCGTCCTATTGCCTTTGCATCCAAGCTACTGACGCCGACGCAACAGAATTACAGTCAGATAGAAAAGGAGGCCTTAGCAATCATTTACGGCGTCGCAAAGTTTCATCATTATCTCTATGGCAGAAAATTCTATTTGTTGACAGACCACAAGCCTCTCACGTCGTTGTTCTCACCCACAAAGCCAATTCCGCCACGTACGGCACAAAAGCTTCAGAGATGGTCCTTGATATTGTCAAATTATCAGTATGAGATTTTGTACCGACCTACCACTAAACATGCCAACGCGGACACACTTTCCCGACTTCCGGTTGGCCAGGATGTATCATTTGATTCTTCAGAAATGGCATGTTGTCAGATAGACTCCAGAGATGCTTCCGCTGTCGCAGACTTTCCTTTGAACTCTCGTCGGGTTGCACAGGAAACAGCTGCGGATGCCGATCTAAGTGTGGTAGCACGTTTTGTTCGCTCAGGGTGGCCTGCCAGAGCCAAAGACATTGATCGGCCTCTGGTTCGACGTTATTTTGCACAACGTCATGCATTATCTTTAAGTCAGGGTGTACTGTTGTTGCATACCGACAACGACCAAGCAAGAGTGATTGTTCCTCGTTCCCTGCAACGAGAAGTGTTACGCCTCCTGCATCAAGGACATTGGGGCATTGTTAGGACAAAGCAATTGGCCAGACGTCATTGTACCTGGGTTGGTATGGACGCTCAGATAGAGAGCATGACATCACAGTGTACAGTTTGTGCGGAGCATCAGGCGGCTCCTCCACAGCGTTTCTCAGACTGGCCACGCCCCAAGGGACCATGGCAACGTTTACATATTGACTTTGCCGGACCATTCTGGAATACGCGCTGGTTAATTGTTGTAGACGCTTTCAGCAAGTTTCCTTTTGTGATTGCCATGAACTCAACGACGGCGTCTAGTACAATCAGTGCCTTAACATCAGTGTTTTGCATCGAAGGCTTGCCTGAAACTATCGTCAGTGACAATGGACCACAGTTTGTTAGTGCGGAATTTCAACAGTTTTGTCGTGTGAATGGCATTCAGCATATCACCACCGCACCTTTTCACCCTCAGTCCAATGGTGAAGCAGAACGTTTCGTTCGAACATTTAAGTCTCACATGGAGAAGATGAAAGGTCAGCACTCCAGGCAGCAAGCTCTTCAAATTTTCCTGTCTACGTATCGGTGCATGCCACGTGACGGCCCGTCTCCTGCCGAGCTGCTACACGACCGCCGTCACCGCACTCTCCTTCACCTGCTGCAGCCTCCCACGCACCGAGTCGGTTCGTATGGCGCTATGCGTTTTCAGGTTTCTACGCCGGTGCTGTACAGGGTGTTTGCTGGCAACAAGACAAGATGGACACCGGGCATCATTCAGCGCGTGTTCGGTCGCAATATGTATGTTGTACGTTCTTCCACAGGGTCGGAGCTGCGGCGCCACGCAAACCAATTGCGCCTGCATAGGCCGCGCGATCTTGTCTCCGGTTTCTTGATTCCAGACCCAGTTCACGGCCAGGGAGCACAAACACATCGTTCGTCAACGGGTCCAGCGTCCCCGGACTACGAGATCGTCCCGATGGAGATCGACGCGACGCCGCCGCTGTCGCCGCCGCAGATGACAGCGTCACCGAGAGGGACTCCGGGACAGTGCGGCCCCCCCCCCCCCCGCTTGGGCCACGCACCTCAGAAGAAGATGACCTGCTCCCTCTGGGCGCGGGCGGGCGCCCTTCCCCAGGTTTCGGCGGGTTCCCTGGAGGATCTCAAGGCAGATGCCGGGGCGCGGACGGCGTCTCGATCCCAGCCTCAGCTACGACGCCCGTCCCACCAGTAACGCCCCCGCCCAGGCCCTCCTCCCAGTGCTGTCGCCGTGGCCCTCAGCCCTACGCCACGACGGCGCGGCGGTTTGGGGGGGAGGGGTGTGGTGTCGCACAAGTACAAAGTGCGCGCCACCTGCTTTCGCCGCGCGCCGCCATGCACGCACGGCGCGGCGTTCTCACGACGACAGCCACGAGCGCCCTCTGCGACAACTCCGCTCGTGGCCACCACTGAAGGACATCGTCACTTCGGACTGAGTTAGCAACCAGTTAGGACCTTCGTAATCAGATAGGCACCAGTGAAGACTTTGCTATTGTACAGGCACTAGGCAGGCCTCTAACAACTATGTATCAACATTCTGCAGTACTATGTAAAAGTTAAGTATTGTTTCATTCTGTGCAATATATATCTCTTTATAATTTACTCGAGTGTTTATAGTTTCTGGCTGCTCCCCTCCGTACCTGCACCAGCGTGTCGGTCTCATTCCACTCGGCCACCGACACCTACGACGAGGCTGGGACACAAAAGCGGCGACGAAGTTGGGACACAAAACTTAGTATAAGTTAGTTTATAAGTAGTTTGTAAGTTTAGGGACTGATGACCCCGCAGTTAATTCCCATATGCTTAACAGACCTTTGAACATTTAAAAATAATCTTTGGCCTTTCAGACTATTATTGTACGAGGAGCATTCAAGTTCTAAGGCCTCCGATTTTTTTTTCTTATTAACTACTCACCCGAAATCGATGAAACTGGAGTTACTTCTCGACGTAATCGCCCTGCAGACATACACATTTTTCACAACGCTGACGCCATGGTTCCATGGCAGCGGCGAAGGCTTCTTTACGAGTCTGTTTTGATCACTGGAAAATCGATGAGGCAATAGCAGCATGGTTGGTGAATGTGCGGGCATGGAGAGTGTCTTTTATTGATGGAAAAAGCCAAAAGTCACTAGGAGCCAGGTCAGGTGAGTAGGGAGCATGAGGAATCACTTCAAAGTTGTTATCACGAAGAAACTGTTGCGTAACGTTAGCTCGATGTGCGGGTGCGTTGTCTTGGTGAAACAGCTCACGCGCAGCCCTTCTTGGACGTTTTGTTGCAGTGCAGGAACGAATTTGTTCTTCAAAACATTTTCGTAGGATGCACCTGTTATCGTAGTGGCCTTTGGAACGCAATGGGTACGGATTACGCCCTTGCTGTCCCAGAACATGGACACCATCATTTTTTCAGCACTGGCAGTTACCCGAAATTTTTTTGGTGGCGGTGAATCTGTGTGCTTCCATTGAGCTGACAGGCGCTTTGTTTCTGGATTGAAAAATGGCATCCATGTCTCATCCATTGTCACAACCGACGAAAAGAAATTCCCATTCATGCTGCCGTTGCGCATCAACATTGCTTGGCAATATGCCACACGGGCAGCGCCTTGTGGTCTTCTGTCAGCATTCGTGGCACCCACCTGGATGACACTTTTCGCATTTTCAGGTCGTCATGCAGGATTATGTGCACAGAACCCACAGAAATGCCAACTCTGGAGGTGATCTGTTCAACAGTCATTTGGCGATCCCCCAAAACAATCCTCTCCACTTTTTTCGATCATGTCGTCAGACCGTCTTGTGCGAGCCCGAGGTTGTTTCGGTTTGTTGTCACACGATCTTCTGCCTTCATTAAACTGTCGCGCCTATGAACGCACTTTTGACACATCCATAACTCCATCACCTGTCTCCTTCAACTCTCGATGTATTTCAATTTGTGTCACACCACGAAAATTCAGAAAACGAATGACTGCACGCTGTTCAAGCAAGGAAAACGTCGCCATTTTAAGTATCTAAAACAGTTCGCATTCTCGCCGCTGGCGGTAAAATTCCATCTGCCGTACGGTGCTGCCATCTCTGGGACGTATTGACAATGGACGCGGCCTCATTTTAAAACAGTGCGCACTTTTCTATCTCTTTCCAGTCCGGAGAAAAAAAATCGGAGGCCTCAGAACTTGAATGCACCTCGTATGTAGGAGGGTACGGAAAAGCGGAAAAGGGGTGCACAGCTCACAACAACGAGGAACAGGAGAAGCTTCTGCGTGGCAGAGACATGTGTGGGCGTTCCCTGAGGAACAGCTACTAGCCGTGTCGTAAACGTCCGGCCGGCGGGCTCCCCCCGTCCATTGACGAGCTACGGCTGGAGACAGCGTCGTTTGTCGGGTCCCGGCCCGGTGCTGGCGACGGAAGCGATTGCCGACGGCCGCCGCAGGACGGACGCCGACGATAAAAACGAAGGACGGCGCCGGCGCGTTTGCGCATGCGCGGGCACGAGCTCGTGAATGTTGCACGCGCGGCCGGGGGCCCCGCGCTGATATTTAGATGGCCGCGCCGCCGGGCGTGCTGCATTTTTCAGGGCCGGCGCTGTCCGTCCGCGTGTCTTCCGCCGCCGGATGAAACATGCACGCGCCACGCCTCTTCCTTAATTGGACCCTCGGCGCGCCAGAGGACACACGACTTCGATGTCGCCGGGCCGCGTCACAAGAAGCCCACACTCGAGCTTCTCTGGCCAAACGGCAGTGTGTGTGGCGAAGCGTATTTCGTGTGCCACTGTCTCTGTTTATCTCTCATTGTTCTAATCGTTGCTCATGTACGCATATATAAACGACGACTGGTAAACTTTTGTGCACCACTCGCACACAATAACTGCAGCGCCGGTTAGAATCGTACAGCACTTGATGTTTATCCCACGGATGATAGGAAAATTATACAACCCATTCCAGGGCTGCATAAATAAAATGGGTTGGAGGCGTTGTCAGGATGGAAGGCGGAGCGGTGAAGGCTTGTGGGCGCCCTAGGAAAGGGTGGCTGACTGGCAAATAAAAGAAAGGCTTTAAGTTAATATTTGATATATTCTGAAATACGGGATACATGTAGGGACTCGCCCTGGGATCGGATGCAACGAATGAATGCCAGTCTAAACGGATTAGAAAACGGAAAAGGTGAAGGTTACGATAATGGTTATGGTTCACATAGTTGGTGGCTGATGCCGAACAGCCGCTAGGCGGGAGCGGACGGCATGCGGCCGTTCGTCCCGCACAGATGCTGGGCTTTTCGAGTGCGTCTGTTCTGTGCGAGAACTCAAACTGAAGAGAGCGAAGGAACTGATTTTCGCACCTCGGAGACCTCCAGCAGTAGCACACGTGATCAATCGTGGGTGTCTGCTATTGGCTCCACGGTAGCATGGAAACGCTAGTAGTTTCAGCACGGACGCCAGAAGGGTGGCGTGATTTTAGAATCAGCATTCAATACTAGTTCTAGCCGGCTCTGTCCTGCAAGGTGGACAGGCTTGGTCACGTTGTCGAGGCGTATGTTACAGTGGAAGAACACTTGTAAAACTTAGGCGAAGTTTTGAAATAAATATATTGAATTATTTCCCGAACTATTTTAGACTGGCTGGTCATCCTGTACAGAATAACAAAGAAAAATAACATATTGTTCGTATCAGCACAATCTAACATATACAGTCACGACACTCTGCTGTGAAAGTTGTTACCAACTGACAGTTGCAACGACACTAGCGCTCTAAGCGGTGGGCAAGCTGCTGAAGGAGTGTCGTTTGTTTATAATTATTTTTGTAAGTGATTAACGAAATAAATAGTATAATTTTTGCGTTACATGTGAACCGTGGCGGTTATTTCGATCGATGCCTTCTGGCAAAGATCGTCTTTGCCCTACTGCGACCTCTTGTGAGTGATAGGCGTGGGGTGCCATGGGCAGTGTGTGTCAGTCGTGGGACGACGACGGAAGAGACTGCTTTGTTGTTAGCGTGCCACGTGGTTTCCGG
Source organism: Locusta migratoria (assembly GCA_026315105.1). Taxonomy (NCBI): domain Eukaryota; kingdom Metazoa; phylum Arthropoda; class Insecta; order Orthoptera; family Acrididae; genus Locusta; species Locusta migratoria. The sequence continues at coordinate 352,826,484 of CM048749.1, forward strand.
TGACGTTTCGCCGTTACCTGAGGTCGTAAGCAGTTTTTAGATGTGCAGAGAAAGACTGGATTGCAAGATAACGCCTAGTCCCTGGTGTTCGTGGATTTCGGAGGAAGACTGCTATTGATTCCTTTGCTTATTTGGTGCTGAGGGAAAGAGCCTGCGGAACTGAGAGTGACTTCTGTCATTCAGATGTCTGTATTTATTTGTATTGGTGGTCGATTAGTACATTACGAACGGCAGACATCTTGTCTACTTAGCTGTGAACGTATTTCACACTGGTATTTAGCTGAAGTAAGTAAGGTAACTCTGAACTTTATACGAGTACTTAATAATCTGATTTTAAGTGGAAAGTTTCCATATGATGTTACGTTTGTTATTGGTCAAAGTTAAAAGCCATCTTCTGAGAAACTGGTTTTTATTACAGCTGTCTTGTGTTTTACCATTTGTTACTATTATACAGTCTCGATTTGATATTTTATTAATGTTGTTTGATCTCTGTCTGTTACATGTGCCCAAACCCAAGGTTAGCTTGAGGGAAGCCGAACGCATCGGACGGCGGGCCGCACGGAGTTTTCGGTCGAGGTGTGGGGCGCTTGCAGCCGCCTGGGTTTCCACTAAGTTAAGTTTACCTCCTCTGGACGGGTACCATCTGCGGCGTGCGGACAACCGTGCTCACAGTTAAAGAAAAGAAAAAAAAAAGGATTTTGGTTAGCGGTCAAATCATGTAAAGCTTCTTAAAACCGTTTCTGCCCTTTATGAACATAGGGGTAACATGGGAGGAAATTTGCAAACACACAATGGGTAACTGAAAGCACATTCATTCATTCACAGACACATGCATAATGCATGGCCATACATTACTCTCCAGGAACACTTGAAAGCAGTGGCGAAACAAAGCGTCGGCAGCATCTTGACGAGATGGGTGGTGTCTGATCACAAATTTTTAAATATATTGTGCACTAAGCGAACTCATGTCTGGGGATGCAGCGGCTCATTAATCTTAAGTACCATGTGGTGTGCGACCACTCCGAATTTCATAACATTTAAATCAAGAATTAATTTAGAATAAGCAAGTAAAGCACTTGCGAGATTTCCTATAGAAGAAAGCTAGTATTAATAAAGCATGGCTGAAGGCTGAAATAACGACCGTTAAGAAAGCACGTGGTGCAGTTGGTCATACAAGACAGGAACGATGGAATCAAATCAGAAAATCTGAGAAATATTTAGCATACTTGTGGATACAGTAGCGACACGAAAAGTCAGTTAAAACAGCAAGGAAATTCAAACACTCTAAGTTTACACAAAGGCTGAAGGCCACACACGTGTATTCTAACTTGAGCAAAACCGAACACACAATTATCACTGGAATGAAAATGCAAAAAATACATTTACACTGAATTTCCTCGAGTTCTGTAAATTAAGAAACAATTCACCTCTCATAGCGAAAGAGTTACTCAAGAGAACAATCACAGAAAAGCCAAGACTGCCTGATCACAAGTAAATCAAAGTCCTAACAGCATGCCTTCCCCTCAGCATGATTCGGCAGAGTACTGACTTCCACAGTCGTCAGAGCCAGAATGGAGAGTGGAGCTCTAAAGGCCACAGAAAAACCTTCCCCTGCCACACACCGGATGTATAGCACGCTAAAAGCGACGCAGAGTGCGTTCAGAGACTAGTGTTTACCAACCCTTGTTTCCTGGCCGAGACAGTTCCCTCTACAACCGCTCCCAGAGAGGCCTCCTGTCACCTCTTTCATCCAAGATTAGGTTGGTACGATACTAAGAACACGGCCACCTCGCCATATTGCCAAGTAAGCTTGTCTCTGGCTAGCCAGCAGAGGCTAGCACAGACGACAAACGAAGCCATGCGTTCTTAACTACAGCAAAACGAAGCCTAGAGCGCGAGGCGGCGACTGTAAGCCATAGCGCTTCAGTCAGTCAGTATTAAAGGCAAGCTTCCACATTCACATGAACACACAAGTTAAATCACGTGGGTGGAAACATATATAAATATGGGGCAAACATACATAAACATGGGGCATTCATCATTAATGAAAATAATAAAATAATTAACACACAGATAGTTAACATTAATGGTGCAGAAACACTTTAGGTTAAAGAATAAATCAAAATGGGCACGACCACACAATCAGTGGACGTGTTTGAAGTGTGTCAGCAAAGTCTCTCCGTAGCGGCTAGCTCCGCGTGTCTCGCTATAGGGGTGCGTAAGGTTGGCAGCACCTTCATGTCGCTGTATAAGCTAGTGGCTGGGTTTCACTGCTATTGGCTGCAGTTGTGTCGCGAGATGGGATTCAACATTTTTACAATTACAACAATAAAATTAATTAGTTATAATAATTACAAGAAAATACACTGTACTCAGTATATCATAGTAGGTGCTGGAAATGATTTCCTTTTTCTTGAAGGCATAGCTTAACACGTTTACATTTATTTTCGAGTACCTTTAGCAATGTTACACGTGTAATCGAATGCAGATATATATTCAGTCATCGCTATCTTAAGTTCATGTATTGTCTTTGTGTTATTTTGATAAACAAAAGTTTTAGCCACACGCCAAACGAAGTAGTCAGGCGGAGACATGTCCGGTGAGCGAGGGGTCCAGAGACCTCTTGCAATTATCGTGTCTCCATAATGAAACTTTCACTCTGCAGCGGAGTGTGCACTGATATGAAGCTTCCTGGCAGATTAAAATTGTGTGCCGGCTAGTCTTGCAAGTTCCGCAGGAGAGCTTCTGTGAAGTTTGGAAAGTAGGAGGCGAGGTACTGGCGGAAATAAAGTTGTGAGGCGGCCTCGTGAGTCGTTTAGGGGTAGCTCAGTGGTAGAGCGCTTGCCCGCGAAAGGCAAAGGTCCCAGGTTCGAGTCCCGGTTCCGGCACACAATTTTAATCTGCCAGGAAGTTTCATTCTGTCTCCATGTATTTCATCTAAAAGTCGTAGGGATTGGTGTGATGTATGAGCAGTAGCGTTGTCTTACTGCAAAAATGAATGAATGATCTCATCTTCATTCAGTAGCGCAATAAATGGATAAATTATTTATTATCTGCCAACAATAGATTTCGGATCTGACGGTGGTTTCGTAAAATATCGGAGTAGTATAGCTGTGGGCGTTTCAGCACAGTGAGATTCGCGCGTCTTTTGTTTTTTGGCGGGAAATTTGAATTACGCCCCACCCCTCCTCCCTCGGCCAATTGCCGAACCACAGATCAAAGGATACCGCCACAGGATGATTGATAGGTCTTCCTGGAAGAACGAAAGATGATTGACAGTTTACATTTAGGTCCTTTTGATTCGCTACTTGTCCGACTGCTTATCAAAGGACGCCGCCATAACGCACTTAAGGATGATTGACAGGTTGCAACATCTCCCTCGGCCACACACGACGCCCCACCCCCCTCCCCGCCCCCCCGCCCCGACCCCCCCCTCCACCCCTCGGTGCCGCCGCCAGACAAGCGGCACCTCCGACAGGTCCAGACCTGTAGACCCCTCGACATGTCGGTACTCGCACCCTGGACCACACACCTGGCCGGTTCGACGCCCCCCTCCACCCCCGGCACCGCCGCCAGACAGGCGGCACCTCCGACAGGTCCAGACCTGTAGACCCCTCGACATGTCTGTACTCGCACCCGCGACCCCTACTCGCTCGGCCGATTGCCGGACCGCCGCCTCCGCCGCCGCTGCCGCCGACAGATGCTGCCCCTTCCTCCTCCCACGCTCGCGACCGGTTCTCAAAGGACGCCGCCACCCGCCCTACCCGCGAGAACAAACAATACCGCGACGATTGTCTTGACCGCACCGACACCGCCCCAACAGGCCGACCCCTGCTCTCTTTTTACTGCGACCGCGCCCCGACAGGTCAGCAACCAATTAAATTGCATATTTATTAATAAGCGCGCCGCAGCGATCCGTACGCCAGATCTCGATTTATGTAACAACAATTTCCGCCGTTTATTATTATTATTCTCGGAAAAAAATAAAGCTACCATAGTGTTCTTCGTATGCTAAAAAACAATTTAGAACAGAAATGCTTAGTTGGTCTCGTATACTACAGCATGTAGTAGTAAAATATTAAAACTCGTATGCAAAATTTGCAAGTAAGAATTTCCACTCCAGTCTCTCTCCATGCTCTTCGCATAGACTACAACCGACAGACGTGTTTAATAATAATAATAGCGCAGGTAACGGTAACGAACGCCACAAACTTCCATCTTAACATATACTCTTTCGATACACAGAAACAATTCTAACGAAAAGAAAAGAAATGGTCCGTTTCGGAATTCGACCGCAACCTTAGATCTATAAATGTATCTCTTCGTTTAGACGATGCAAGCAACAGCCATCGAACGGAATGTAACTTCTATGCCAACAACTCTTTCGATAAAACAGCAACAGCAGCAGCAGCAGAAGACGGCATATTGTTTATACAAAAATTCCAAATAACGAAAATCGGCAATGACATCTAGCACAACGTCTCTAAATATACATCTGCAAGCGCCGTTAAACTCGTATGCAAAATTTGCAAGTAAGAATTTACATTCCCATCTCTCTCCAGGCGTGTTTAATAATAATAGCGCAGGTTAGATAATAAACGCCACAAGCTTACGTATCCATCTTAACATATACTCTTTCGATATACAAAAACAATTCTAACCAGAGCCAATTAACGAAAAGAAAAGAAATGGTCCGTTTCGGAACTCGACCACAACCTTGCATCTATAAATGTATCTCTTCGTTTAGACGATGCAAGCAATAGCCATCGAACGGGATGTAACTTGTATGCCAACCACTCTTTCGATAAAACAGCAACAACAGCGGCAGCAGCAGAATACGACATAGTGTTTATACAAAAATTCCAAATAACGAAATCGGCAATGACATTTATCACAAAGTCTCTAAATAAACATCTGCAAGCACGGTTAACAATCGTCCAGAACGCAGAGCGCTCTCTCGGCAGACTACATAAAAGAAACATATGCTAAGTGTTTAAACAAAAACACCTAAGTTACATCTCCAAATGATCTAAACCTTCTATGCAGACGCACCATTCTGACAAGGATAGCTCGCAATGCATTTATTTAATGGAGCTGAGCCATGCCGAAAGTTCCGAAATTTAACACTCTCTCTCTCTTTTTTGGCGATCTTGCCCTGTTACGTTTCCTTCTTCTTAGATCGAGGTATAACTGCGCATTCCGAGAGTTCGGGTATTTTAATTTTACCTCTTATTTCCTTGCTACAGCAGTACACATCCCATCTAAGAAATCTCTATGTCCTGTTACGATGCAAACTACATTTATCTGACACCGATATTCCAGCGCCCCAGAAGACATTTAATCCCTATTGTGCAACGGAGAGTCGAAATAAAAGAAAAATACGTGAAATAATTTACCGATTCCGACCGTCTACACTAAAACTTTTCGAAATTATTGGCCTAACAACACCCTTATTCGACAATACAGCAACCTCAGAACCGAAATTACCTGCCCAATGCAACACAGATTTCCAGCTCGACCCGCCCTTTACCCACAAAATTCCTAAGATTTATTATTTTAATTACAAGTAGATGTCCACCGCAAACGAAGACGCTAACCTACACGCCACAACACATGATTCTATATAGGACATGGAGTGTTTACAATTTTTGTTTTGTTTATTACAGTACAACTGAGTACATGCAACGTAATGTTCGCAAACATATCGCAACCAACTCCCGCACACTTCGATCATAACCTGCTCTCTAAGGAATGGATGGGAGTCACACACAGTACAAACACGTTTGTCGTGTGTTCCGCTAATTTCGGCCAGTACAACGATGCGGGACCAATCCCCCCGCCTGTTTACTGTAAAAGCAAATATTTTTCCCCACACTATCTGTTATCTGTTTAAACCGGACTTGCACATATACAATAGCCTCCTTTTAAAAGCATGTGTCTTCGCCATATAACCCAGTTTTCGTTTACCCTACTTCTTCTTCTTAGGACTTGTGGAATAACGTAGACGATATCTACGTCTGTGGATAATAAAGTCCTGGAATGCTAAAAAAAGTATAGTTCCTTGCTCGACTCTACAAGTTATTTACAGTCGAAACTAAAAAAAACATAATGTCCGAGAGAGCGGTCAATTTTCTGGTACTCTTAATACCCAAGTATCAAATCTAAAAGCGTTTGCACACTACAACGGCGCACTTGGTAAATTCCGTATCTTCTCTTTTAGAACACTTAAACAATCTTCTTACACAATCCTCCATCCTGGTAATATCATCTTCTCGACCCGACGAAAAAATAAAAGTCCTAACAATCAACTGCCTGGACTCTTTATAAAATCGATATCTTTGCTTACACCAGGGCTCGTGATTTTTCGACAAATTTATTTTGGTTCTACAATTCGACGCCAACCACGTTAAGCAGTCGTTTCCTCGCCTGCAACCACTTTGATATTGCTCCTCCCATCCGAAAGTCATGCTCGGATACGAACGCCACTCGGTTAAAGTATTGTCCAAAAATCCAGGAGATAGAAGCCATCTACACGAAGCTGCTGCTGTAGTATAGATGGGAGCGCCTCCATTCAAAAACATCGATTAGCTGCAGTTTATAAGTTATATACCCACAGGACGTATATATTCCCCCCCCCCCCCCCCCCATGTATCCCAGAAATAGTAACTTCGTCTTATCTCCAACGTTTGCAGTATCGAACTTGCGGAATTTACTACACACACACGCGCGCACTCCATTGGCTACAATTAGCGCACTTTAAGTAACGAAACTATAGGAGTTTTATAAAACACGTTGATTTTCGACGAAAGAATTATGATTTACCGCAGCAGGCATATCCGCTACGTAACGTGTTGCACACCAACCGTAAAGTAGCCAACACTAGCATACGATTAAACAGACGATGCTTCGACGGAAGATCAATGCACCACCAAAGTCAGTTTTCTTTAGAGCTTTACCGTGACGTATATATTTAGGGTATATCAACACTTTTTACTTACATTCCGTCCCATCTAGCCTAAAGCACTCTCTGTAAGCGCCAAACATTTCCAACACAGTAACAGAACTACACCTTGCAGTCAACACGAACCTACAACAACAAAAGAATCTAGCCATTCCAACTCGTTTTTTGTCCCAACTAGCATGCTGCAAGCTATGTATACGTTCGTAACAACCCAGACAGAGCTATCCTTACATCCGTCACTAACCCAGTACCAACTCTAAACAAGTTACCACAGATGGTGTTATAACCGCGATCAGTAACAGACAAGATCTCCCAGACACACAGCGTTTTAATAAAGTTTCGATCTCGCTCTCTCTCCACCCAATAACTACGTTGGTTGCTTGACCTGTCCCTAACATCCAACCACAACTTTGTTTCCAATGCATAGCCCGGCAGACAATATTTCTGGAACGCTCTCTATCAGCCAATAGACTATATACCTCGAGCATTCGTGCACAAATCACCATCGTATTCCACTCCTTCTAACAAATTATTACTCTCGATAAACATCTGTAACACAGTGTAAAAAAATGAGCGACGTGCACACGCACAGAACAGCCAACAAGAAAAGATCTAGATCCAAGCCAAGTTCTTGTAATCCTTACAAGCAGCAACGCAAAATAGTCTACACCATTTCGAACTAATGCAACACCAGATTTTTTTTAACGATCTCCAAGAGCAATCCTTTAGAGACTAAACATACGATTAAATGCACCTCCAATGTAGGTAACTAATCCTCTAACTCGATGCTTATCGACCAAAGAACATTAATTTACCACTGCAATCATCTCCGATACGCTACCGAGAGACGTCCATTCGTAAACACAGCTAAAAGAAGATATAAATGTCCCACATCCATGCTACGAAGTATCTATATGTATTTCCACAATTGTGGACCACATCTGCGTTGCATCGTATCGCACGACTAAACAGTTCGAAATAGGTACTTCGCGCAAGCTAGCATGCATAATCACATTCCATGTTATTTCTGGCTTTAGGCGAGTGCGGACCTGTTGACTCATCGTAGATGCCGGTTTGGAGCGTGTGTACGTCCTATACATGTAAACATACCTGTCCACGCTCGCACCTGACCCGGAGAAGTTTTCGGTTTAATTTTTCCTGGCCGCACCAGATTCCGAATACAAGAGAGCTATTTTCGCGAAGATAGATTTCCTCGCAGCTGACGCAAGCGATGTTTTTACCGTACGAGCAGTCGTTAAACTTTTATACGCAGATACATATACAGACAGTAGGATGTGCGCAAATTTGCGATGTAGCTCTTACAGAAACGAAACATAGTTTTTTTTAGAAATTCGATAAGAAGAAGAAGAACGAAATTTATACAAGATGAACCAATGTGCAATAAGTCAAACCCCAATCCATGCAGCAATGTACCGAGCAACATCGATTTCAACGAACGCTTTGCTTAGCTGTAGAATAGAACAACACAGAATTACACCTCCCTAACAGATACTTTACCGAGGAGTTACTGCTCTTTGCTAACAAGAAACATGTCTTCTGGTATCTTCTCCTAAACCCTATAAGACCGAAACTTTCTACTCGAGAAGCTAGACACAGAATACAAATCGTTCTTTATTATTCTTGTTATGTGTAACTTTAATTGTCTCCGCTGTAACTCGTAGTTTTAGATCCAGTTCCAGCCAGAAGTTCGAAAGGTAGAGGGAAGGTATGTTCTCGAACTCCATTACGTATCTTCGTTTCCTCCTGCACCTTCGGGCAATGCTTCTAGACGAGAACAATCGTGTATTTTAACTTTTCCCATTATTTCATGGTTATAGCACTATGCGTCGCTATGTGTGTACGTTACCAACTCCTGTGGTAATTTCCGTATGGAACACTAGGTTTTACGATTATTGCAAACGATTGCTTGTTATTCCATCCGTTTTTAACTCTGCAAATGACTGTCCCCAGTCCACCACATTTGGATGCAATGTAGTCCCTTCTCCAAACGATAATGCAATACGTTTTTCGTGTCTTCCGCTATTTTCGGTCAGTACACCGACGCGTAACCAATCTCCATGACTGTTTACTGTAAAAAGCAAATATTTTATAAGTCCCAGTCGTAACCAGATTTCTCCACACCCTCCGTTTAAGCCGGGCTTACACATATGCCATAGCTTCGTCTTTCTCCAGCATTAGTTTGTACTCGTCCTTTATGGCAGTTGCTTTAGCCATATATTCTAGCTTCCTTCTCTTGGTCTCGATATTCGCCATTTCCAGTTTTCTTTTCGCGCACATAAGACATTAACTGCACGTAGCGATGTAATTTCTTTAATGGGGGATGGCTTAAGCCTGTGTGATACATTTATTCTTTTCGCTGGGCTTGCAGAATAACATTGTTTGTAGGTACCAGACCTAATTCGGCGATATCTATATCTGGAGGCAGTGTGGAGAACAATGTTCTGGATTGGGAGAAGTAAGTTTCCCCTGCATTAATGTAGCTTTTAAGTGTACTACTTATATCGTCTTTGCCGCTGCCAGTATTACGAATCTCCACCTAATTTACAGGTAGACAATGGAAACTAAAAGCTGATAGAACGTAACGTACAAGCTTTTATCGATCTGGAAGGTTTAACCTGTACACCGATCAATTTTCGGGTATTTTTTATTACCCCAGTACATAAATTGCAGGACACTATTAAACACTACAAAGCATCTGTTGTCCCAGATGTTTGTTATTCGCCCCCCACATGGTGGAGAAACACTTTGCAGATACCGTTTAAAAAACTTAAAGAGTCTTGCACAAGATCAAAAACACTCTCCATCCGGTAATCGTATATTGTAATACCCCTGTTCTCGACCCAACGACGAAGTAAGTGCTCAAATGCAGCAAACAGACCTCATCTCTCTTTTTAGGGTAAATTGGGTCACGGATCACAAAATTCACACCACAACCAGCGGTTTTATCCCCTAGTAAGACTCCAGGACGTTCTCCAAATTATGGAGAAAATATTTCCAGGCGAAGTACTAAATAACCTCCATATAGGCGAGATTCTAGTTGGGTTCTTCGGGACTTGTGGTATAGAGACAAGTGCGTAGAATCGAATCCTGCATATGACAACGCGACGGTGGCGAGTTCCGAAGCGCAGCAGCTGGGAGGACCTCCAGGCTATAGCGAAGACACACATCCTCCGCAACTCCCACAGGGTGTTGTATTGGAATATATAAGGGATGGTTGGAGAAGCCTCCACGTCACATCCTCGAAACGCAAAGCATGCTCCTGGATAGCTAACATGCCTTCTGATGCGCTAAAGGTAGTGGGAATGGGAGCGGAAAGGTAAAGGAATGGTGGCGGGAAGGTAGCGGAAAGGTAAAGGAATAGTAGCAGAAAGGTAGCAGAAAGGTAATGGGTAGTGGGAAGGGTAGCGGAAAGGTAGCGAAAAGGTATCGGAAAGCTAATGGGTAGTGGGAAAGGTAGCAGAAAGGTAGAGGAAAGGTATCGAAAAGGTAGCGAGCGATACTCTATAAGTACAACGTAATATTTGTATCGGTGTTAATAGAATACGAATGCTTAGAGGTTAGGGATTCGCACATCAGGGAGTATTTTAGCTATCCAGGAGCATGCTTTGCGTTTCGAGGATGTGACGTGGAGGCTTCTCCAACCATCCCTTATATATTCCAATACAACACCCTGTGGGAGTTGCGGAGGATGTGTGTCTTCGCTATAGCCTGGAGGTCCTCCCAGCTGCTGCGCTTCGGAACTCGCCACCGTCGCGTTGTCATATGCAGGATTCGATTCTACGCACTTGTCTCTATACCACAAGCCCCGAAGAACCCAACTAGAATCTCGCCTATATGGAGGTTATTTAGTACTTCGCCTGGAAATATTTTCTCCATAATTTGGAGAACGTCCTGGAGTCTTACTAGGGGATAAAACCGCTGGTTGTGGTGTGAATTTTGTGATCGTTGACCCAATTTACCCTAAAAAAAGAGATGAGGTCTGTTTGCTGCATTTGAGCACTTACTTCGTCGTTGGGTCGACAACAGGGGTATTACAATATACGATTACCGGATGGAGAGTGTTTTTGATCTTGTGCAAGACTCTTTAAGTTTTTTAAACGGTATCTGCAAAGTGTTTCTCCACCATGTGGGGGGCGAATAACAAACGTCTGGGACAACAGATGCTTTGTAGTGTTTAATAGTGTCCTGCAATTTGTGTACTGGGGTAATAAAAATATCCGAAAATTGATCGGTGTACAGGTTAAACCTTCCAGATCGATAAAAGCTTGTACGTTACGTTCTATCAGCTTTTAGTTTCCATTGTCTACCTGTAAATTAGGTGGAGATTCGTAATACTGGCAGCGGCAAAGACGATATAAGTAGTACACTTAAAAGCTACATTAATGCAGGGGAAACTTACTTCTCCCAATCCAGAACATTGTTCTCCACACTGCCTCCAGATATAGATATCGCCGAATTAGGTCTGGTACCTACAAACAATGTTATTCTGCAAGCCCAGCGAAAAGAATAAATGTATCACACAGGCTTAAGCCATCCCCCATTAAAGAAATTACATCGCTACGTGCAGTTAATGTCTTATGTGCGCGAAAAGAAAACTGGAAATGGCGAATATCGAGACCAAGAGAAGGAAGCTAGAATATATGGCTAAAGCAACTGCCATAAAGGACGAGTACAAACTAATGCTGGAGAAAGACGAAGCTATGGCATATGTGTAAGCCCGGCTTAAACGGAGGGTGTGGAGAAATCTGGTTACGACTGGGACTTATAAAATATTTGCTTTTTACAGTAAACAGTCATGGAGATTGGTTACGCGTCGGTGTACTGACCGAAAATAGCGGAAGACACGAAAAACGTATTGCATTATCGTTTGGAGAAGGGACTACATTGCATCCAAATGTGGTGGACTGGGGACAGTCATTTGCAGAGTTAAAAACGGATGGAATAACAAGCAATCGTTTGCAATAATCGTAAAACCTAGTGTTCCATACGGAAATTACCACAGGAGTTGGTAACGTACACACATAGCGACGCATAGTGCTATAACCATGAAATAATGGGAAAAGTTAAAATACACGATTGTTCTCGTCTAGAAGCATTGCCCGAAGGTGCAGGAGGAAACGAAGATACGTAATGGAGTTCGAGAACATACCTTCCCTCTACCTTTCGAACTTCTGGCTGGAACTGGATCTAAAACTACGAGTTACAGCGGAGACAATTAAAGTTACACATAACAAGAATAATAAAGAACGATTTGTATTCTGTGTCTAGCTTCTCGAGTAGAAAGTTTCGGTCTTATAGGGTTTAGGAGAAGATACCAGAAGACATGTTTCTTGTTAGCAAAGAGCAGTAACTCCTCGGTAAAGTATCTGTTAGGGAGGTGTAATTCTGTGTTGTTCTATTCTACAGCTAAGCAAAGCGTTCGTTGAAATCGATGTTGCTCGGTACATTGCTGCATGGATTGGGGTTTGACTTATTGCACATTGGTTCATCTTGTATAAATTTCGTTCTTCTTCTTCTTATCGAATTTCTAAAAAAAACTATGTTTCGTTTCTGTAAGAGCTACATCGCAAATTTGCGCACATCCTACTGTCTGTATATGTATCTGCGTATAAAAGTTTAACGACTGCTCGTACGGTAAAAACATCGCTTGCGTCAGCTGCGAGGAAATCTATCTTCGCGAAAATAGCTCTCTTGTATTCGGAATCTGGTGCGGCCAGGAAAAATTAAACCGAAAACTTCTCCGGGTCAGGTGCGAGCGTGGACAGGTATGTTTACATGTATAGGACGTACACACGCTCCAAACCGGCATCTACGATGAGTCAACAGGTCCGCACTCGCCTAAAGCCAGAAATAACATGGAATGTGATTATGCATGCTAGCTTGCGCGAAGTACCTATTTCGAACTGTTTAGTCGTGCGATACGATGCAACGCAGATGTGGTCCACAATTGTGGAAATACATATAGATACTTCGTAGCATGGATGTGGGACATTTATATCTTCTTTTAGCTGTGTTTACGAATGGACGTCTCTCGGTAGCGTATCGGAGATGATTGCAGTGGTAAATTAATGTTCTTTGGTCGATAAGCATCGAGTTAGAGGATTAGTTACCTACATTGGAGGTGCATTTAATCGTATGTTTAGTCTCTAAAGGATTGCTCTTGGAGATCGTTAAAAAAATCTGGTGTTGCATTAGTTCGAAATGGTGTAGACTATTTTGCGTTGCTGCTTGTAAGGATTATAAAAACTTGGCTTGGATCTAGATCTTTTCTTGTTAGCTGTTCTGTGCGTGTGCACGTCGCTCATTTTTTACACTGTGTTACAGATGTTTATCGAGAGTAATAATTTGTTAGAAGGAGTGGAATACGATGGTGATTTGTGCACGAATGCTCGAGGTATATAGTCTATTGGCTGATAGAGAGCGTTCCAGAAATATTGTCTGCCGGGCTATGCATTGGAAACAAAGTTGTGGTTGGATGTTAGGGACAGGTCAAGCAACCAACGTAGTTATTGGGTGGAGAGAGAGCGAGATCGAAACTTTATTAAAACGCTGTGTGTCTGGGAGATCTTGTCTGTTACTGATCGCGGTTATAACACCATCTGTGGTAACTTGTTTAGAGTTGGTACTGGGTTAGTGACGGATGTAAGGATAGCTCTGTCTGGGTTGTTACGAACGTATACATAGCTTGCAGCATGCTAGTTGGGACAAAAAACGAGTTGGAATGGCTAGATTCTTTTGTTGTTGTAGGTTCGTGTTGACTGCAAGGTGTAGTTCTGTTACTGTGTTGGAAATGTTTGGCGCTTACAGAGAGTGCTTTAGGCTAGATGGGACGGAATGTAAGTAAAAAGTGTTGATATACCCTAAATATATACGTCACGGTAAAGCTCTAAAGAAAACTGACTTTGGTGGTGCATTGATCTTCCGTCGAAGCATCGTCTGTTTAATCGTATGCTAGTGTTGGCTACTTTACGGTTGGTGTGCAACACGTTACGTAGCGGATATGCCTGCTGCGGTAAATCATAATTCTTTCGTCGAAAATCAACGTGTTTTATAAAACTCCTATAGTTTCGTTACTTAAAGTGCGCTAATTGTAGCCAATGGAGTGCGCGCGTGTGTGTGTAGTAAATTCCGCAAGTTCGATACTGCAAACGTTGGAGATAAGACGAAGTTACTATTTCTGGGATACATGGGGGGGGGGGGGGGGGAATATATACGTCCTGTGGGTATATAACTTATAAACTGCAGCTAATCGATGTTTTTGAATGGAGGCGCTCCCATCTATACTACAGCAGCAGCTTCGTGTAGATGGCTTCTATCTCCTGGATTTTTGGACAATACTTTAACCGAGTGGCGTTCGTATCCGAGCATGACTTTCGGATGGGAGGAGCAATATCAAAGTGGTTGCAGGCGAGGAAACGACTGCTTAACGTGGTTGGCGTCGAATTGTAGAACCAAAATAAATTTGTCGAAAAATCACGAGCCCTGGTGTAAGCAAAGATATCGATTTTATAAAGAGTCCAGGCAGTTGATTGTTAGGACTTTTATTTTTTCGTCGGGTCGAGAAGATGATATTACCAGGATGGAGGATTGTGTAAGAAGATTGTTTAAGTGTTCTAAAAGAGAAGATACGGTATTTACCAAGTGCGCCGTTGTAGTGTGCAAACGCTTTTAGATTTGATACTTGGGTATTAAGAGTACCAGAAAATTGACCGCTCTCTCGGACATTATGTTTTTTTTAGTTTCGACTGTAAATAACTTGTAGAGTCGAGCAAGGAACTATACTTTTTTTAGCATTCCAGGACTTTATTATCCACAGACATAGATATCGTCTACGTTATTCCACAAGTCCTAAGAAGAAGAAGTAGGGTAAACGAAAACTGGGTTATATGGCGAAGACACATGCTTTTAAAAGGAGGCTATTGTATATGTGCAAGTCCGGTTTAAACAGATAACAGATAGTGTGGGGAAAAATATTTGCTTTTACAGTAAACAGGCGGGGGGATTGGTCCCGCATCGTTGTACTGGCCGAAATTAGCGGAACACACGACAAACGTGTTTGTACTGTGTGTGACTCCCATCCATTCCTTAGAGAGCAGGTTATGATCGAAGTGTGCGGGAGTTGGTTGCGATATGTTTGCGAACATTACGTTGCATGTACTCAGTTGTACTGTAATAAACAAAACAAAAATTGTAAACACTCCATGTCCTATATAGAATCATGTGTTGTGGCGTGTAGGTTAGCGTCTTCGTTTGCGGTGGACATCTACTTGTAATTAAAATAATAAATCTTAGGAATTTTGTGGGTAAAGGGCGGGTCGAGCTGGAAATCTGTGTTGCATTGGGCAGGTAACTTCGGTTCTGTGGTTGCTGTATTGTCGAATAAGGGTGTTGTTAGGCCAATAATTTCGAAAAGTTTTAGTGTAGACGGTCGGAATCGGTAAATTATTTCACGTATTTTTCTTTTATTTCGACTCTCCGTTGCACAATAGGGATTAAATGTCTTCTGGGGCGCTGGAATATCGGTGTCAGATAAATGTAGTTTGCATCGTAACAGGACATAGAGATTTCTTAGATGGGATGTGTACTGCTGTAGCAAGGAAATAAGAGGTAAAATTAAAATACCCGAACTCTCGGAATGCGCAGTTATACCTCGATCTAAGAAGAAGGAAACGTAACAGGGCAAGATCGCCAAAAAAGAGAGAGAGAGTGTTAAATTTCGGAACTTTCGGCATGGCTCAGCTCCATTAAATAAATGCATTGCGAGCTATCCTTGTCAGAATGGTGCGTCTGCATAGAAGGTTTAGATCATTTGGAGATGTAACTTAGGTGTTTTTGTTTAAACACTTAGCATATGTTTCTTTTATGTAGTCTGCCGAGAGAGCGCTCTGCGTTCTGGACGATTGTTAACCGTGCTTGCAGATGTTTATTTAGAGACTTTGTGATAAATGTCATTGCCGATTTCGTTATTTGGAATTTTTGTATAAACACTATGTCGTATTCTGCTGCTGCCGCTGTTGTTGCTGTTTTATCGAAAGAGTGGTTGGCATACAAGTTACATCCCGTTCGATGGCTATTGCTTGCATCGTCTAAACGAAGAGATACATTTATAGATGCAAGGTTGTGGTCGAGTTCCGAAACGGACCATTTCTTTTCTTTTCGTTAATTGGCTCTGGTTAGAATTGTTTTTGTATATCGAAAGAGTATATGTTAAGATGGATACGTAAGCTTGTGGCGTTTATTATCTAACCTGCGCTATTATTATTAAACACGCCTGGAGAGAGATGGGAATGTAAATTCTTACTTGCAAATTTTGCATACGAGTTTAACGGCGCTTGCAGATGTATATTTAGAGACGTTGTGCTAGATGTCATTGCCGATTTTCGTTATTTGGAATTTTTGTATAAACAATATGCCGTCTTCTGCTGCTGCTGCTGTTGCTGTTTTATCGAAAGAGTTGTTGGCATAGAAGTTACATTCCGTTCGATGGCTGTTGCTTGCATCGTCTAAACGAAGAGATACATTTATAGATCTAAGGTTGCGGTCGAATTCCGAAACGGACCATTTCTTTTCTTTTCGTTAGAATTGTTTCTGTGTATCGAAAGAGTATATGTTAAGATGGAAGTTTGTGGCGTTCGTTACCGTTACCTGCGCTATTATTATTATTAAACACGTCTGTCGGTTGTAGTCTATGCGAAGAGCATGGAGAGAGACTGGAGTGGAAATTCTTACTTGCAAATTTTGCATACGAGTTTTAATATTTTACTACTACATGCTGTAGTATACGAGACCAACTAAGCATTTCTGTTCTAAATTGTTTTTTAGCATACGAAGAACACTATGGTAGCTTTATTTTTTTCCGAGAATAATAATAATAAACGGCGGAAATTGTTGTTACATAAATCGAGATCTGGCGTACGGATCGCTGCGGCGCGCTTATTAATAAATATGCAATTTAATTGGTTGCTGACCTGTCGGGGCGCGGTCGCAGTAAAAAGAGAGCAGGGGTCGGCCTGTTGGGGCGGTGTCGGTGCGGTCAAGACAATCGTCGCGGTATTGTTTGTTCTCGCGGGTAGGGCGGGTGGCGGCGTCCTTTGAGAACCGGTCGCGAGCGTGGGAGGAGGAAGGGGCAGCATCTGTCGGCGGCAGCGGCGGCGGAGGCGGCGGTCCGGCAATCGGCCGAGCGAGTAGGGGTCGCGGGTGCGAGTACAGACATGTCGAGGGGTCTACAGGTCTGGACCTGTCGGAGGTGCCGCCTGTCTGGCGGCGGTGCCGGGGGTGGAGGGGGGCGTCGAACCGGCCAGGTGTGTGGTCCAGGGTGCGAGTACCGACATGTCGAGGGGTCTACAGGTCTGGACCTGTCGGAGGTGCCGCTTGTCTGGCGGCGGCACCGAGGGGTGGAGGGGGGGGTCGGGGCGGGGGGGCGGGGAGGGGGGTGGGGCGTCGTGTGTGGCCGAGGGAGATGTTGCAACCTGTCAATCATCCTTAAGTGCGTTATGGCGGCGTCCTTTGATAAGCAGTCGGACAAGTAGCGAATCAAAAGGACCTAAATGTAAACTGTCAATCATCTTTCGTTCTTCCAGGAAGACCTATCAATCATCCTGTGGCGGTATCCTTTGATCTGTGGTTCGGCAATTGGCCGAGGGAGGAGGGGTGGGGCGTAATTCAAATTTCCCGCCAAAAAACAAAAGACGCGCGAATCTCACTGTGCTGAAACGCCCACAGCTATACTACTCCGATATTTTACGAAACCACCGTCAGATCCGAAATCTATTGTTGGCAGATAATAAATAATTTATCCATTTATTGCGCTACTGAATGAAGATGAGATCATTCATTCATTTTTGCAGTAAGACAACGCTACTGCTCATACATCACACCAATCCCTACGACTTTTAGATGAAATACATGGAGACAGAATGAAACTTCCTGGCAGATTAAAATTGTGTGCCGGAACCGGGACTCGAACCTGGGACCTTTGCCTTTCGCGGGCAAGCGCTCTACCACTGAGCTACCCCTAAACGACTCACGAGGCCGCCTCACAACTTTATTTCCGCCAGTACCTCGCCTCCTACTTTCCAAACTTCACAGAAGCTCTCCTGCGGAACTTGCAAGACTAGCCGGCACACAATTTTAATCTGCCAGGAAGCTTCATATCAGCGCACACTCCGCTGCAGAGTGAAAGTTTCATTATGGAGACACGATAATTGCAAGAGGTCTCTGGACCCCTCGCTCACCGGACATGTCTCCGCCTGACTACTTCGTTTGGCGTGTGGCTAAAACTTTTGTTTATCAAAATAACACAAAGACAATACATGAACTTAAGATAGCGATGACTGAATATATATCTGCATTCGATTACACGTGTAACATTGCTAAAGGTACTCGAAAATAAATGTAAACGTGTTAAGCTATGCCTTCAAGAAAAAGGAAATCATTTCCAGCACCTACTATGATATACTGAGTGCAGTGTATTTTCTTGTAATTATTATAACTAATTAATTTTATTGTTGTAATTGTAAAAATGTTGAATCCCATCTCGCGACACAACTGCAGCCAATAGCAGTGAAACCCAGCCACTAGCTTATACAGCGACACGAATGTGCTGCCAACCTTACGCACCCCTATAGCGAGACACGCGGAGCTAGCCGCTACGGAGAGACTAGTTTCCACTATGTAAAAACCGTGGCCTACCATTTCGTGGTGCATCATGAATTGAATCTGTCCTCTGGAATTTGCGAATTAAATCACTTACAGTGTCGCGATGCGGACACTTCAACATAAGAAAACGTGATCTAAATTGTTGTGTCACATGCTCCGTGAAGTTTCCACCTGCCCAGAAAACCTCTTCCACTATAAAGGATATCTGTGCAATGGTAAGCCTTCTTACTACACTCAACGTATACAAGAACAAGACAATAACACAAGTAACAGTTGAAGTGCACACAGTAACAGCAACACACTTTCTCAGTGGCGACATCACGTTCGCGACCCATTGTCACGTTCACTTGTGCTTGGTAAATTATAGTTACGTTATGATTTATTTGTTTAAAAAATGAGAACATTAAAAAAATTAAAAAATCTTTGGGATTTTCTGGGTGGGGGGGGGGGGCTTCAGCCCCATTAGTCCTCCCCCCGCTCCCCTCTCCGATGCTCCGTCACTGGCTATACCACATATAAAGCATTGTCTTCGTCGTGTTGTGTGAGGTCACCAGACCTTCAGCCAATAGCAAAGCGGTTCGATCACGTGAGGTAATCCTGTAATGCTTTTTAAGGTTTGATTTCAGGAAATAACACGTACATCTACATACATACTCCGCAATCTACCGTAAGGTGCGTGGCGGAGAGTAGATTGTACCACTCTAGGCATTTCCTTTCGTATTCCACTCCCAAATAGAACAAGTAGAAAAGAATGTCTATATGCCTTCGTACGAGTCCTAATTTCTCTTATCTTGTCTTTGTGATCATTAAGCGAAATGTAAGGTAGGCGGCAGGAAGATCGTTGTACACCCAGCTTCAAATTCCGGCCCTGTAAATTTCCTCAACAGAATTTCGTGAAAAGATCGTCGTCTTTCCTCCGTCGATCCCCATTTGAATTCCCGGGGCATTTCCGTGACACTCGCGCATTGATCGAACCTACCAGTAAAGAATGTAGCTGCTTGCCTCTGAATTGCTTCTATGTCTTCCTTTTAAACAGGATCTGCTTCGGGTCCCAAACACTTGAGCAATACTCAAGACGTGGTCGTGCAAGCGTTTTATACGCGCTCTCCTTTACAGATGCAGTACATCTTCTCAGAATTTTCCCAATAAACCGATGTCGGCTGTCCGCCTTACTCATAACTGTCCATGTTACATCCGTTCCATTTGATATCGCTCTGCGGTGTTAAGCCTAGATATTTGAACAACGCGACTGCATCAAGAAGCTCACTACTAATGCTGTATTTGAACATTATGGGATTGGTTTTCCTACTCATGCTCATCACCTTACATTTTTCTACATTTAGAGGTATTTGCCATTTTGTGGAAATAATGACCGAAAGAAAAAGCCATTTCGTCGTTATAGTCATTGAGAATAACAACAAGCCGGCCGCGGTGGCCGAGGAGACTGAGGCGCTTCAGTCAAATGTTCAAATGTTTGTATAGTCAATGGGAGATTAACTACGGGGTCATCAGTCCCTAAACTTACAAACTACTTATGAACTACTTACGAACTAGGACGGCACAAATATCCATGCCAGAGGGGGGATTCGAACCCCCGACCGTAGTGGCCGTGCAGAGCGCTTCAGTCACGGTCTGCACGGCCACTACGGTCGGGGGTTCGAATCCCCCCTCGGGCATGGATATTTGTGCCGTTCTTAGTTGGAGGTAGTTTATAAGTAGTTTGTAAGTTAGGGACTGATGACCCCGTAGTTAAGTCCCTTAAGCTTAACAAACATTTTGAATAACAACAATTGGAAAAATATTTTTGGCATTACCTATTGAGAGCAAGACGATGTTAAACCATTTGGAACGGTTTTTCGCCCTCCTGACAAAATGAAAATTTTTGACAAATGTTGTTTTGATCAGAAAGTTTGCAATTTTGAAAGAAAAGCGCCCCGGTGTTTGTCGTCAGTATAGGTGTGAGGTGTGGCCACAGCGCTTCCGAGGTGGCGATCTACCGCTGTACGGAAGGTTCGCGACTTTCCGATAGCGGCGCGCCGCGAGCGCACTTGGAGACTTATTGGGCACCCCCCATTAACGAAATTGTGCGGCTTTGCGAGGAATCAATTTGTAATGTGGCCGGCGGTCTCCTAAACCCACTATTACTCTGATTAAATCCTAAACGAATGATACAAGCGAGTCGGAAGGGAGAGGAGGAGGGGGAAAAAAAAAGAGCGAGAGACGGAGAAGAGGAACAGGAACCGGTGGCCCGCGAGGAAGGAGGGGCTATTAAGTGTATTCGGATAATTCAGGGGGCCGCGCCGCGGATCGAAGAATAACACATTGCCGGCCGTATATTTTTATAGTTTTCCGTGCGCTGTTACTCTCCGATAATTTGGTTTGCGGCGGCAGAAAAAGTGGCCGGGCGGCGGCGTTACGTAGCCACGAATTACATTTACAAGGCGGGCCGCTTTCTCCGCGCGCACTCCGCCGGATAGCGCTGCCGGAAAATTGATTGCCCCCGGCCCGCTCCGGAACTTTCCCGGAGCCCCGAAGATTTTCCGGCAAGACGGATTCGCGCGCTCGCGGAGATTAACTAAAGGGCTCCGCCCGCTACCGCTGCGGGCAAATGCGATTGGACGGCCGCGGTGGTTCGAGGTCCCGTCCGCGAGCGGCCGGCAGCCGGCGGCCAACAGGCGGCGGGTAGCTGGGAGCGGCAAACGCTTAAGGCTCCTACACACGCTCCGATTTATCGTACGACCAACAAGATGTTCAACGAACCAACCAATTGGTAGCAGCCTACACACGTCCCGACCAACTGCACGCAGCGCCACCCTGTTCTGATGTCTGTCTGTCGAACTGTTTTTGTTTTCGCGTGTTCCCTGTGCAGACGACCTCAGGCATGGAAGTTGGTCGGGAAGCGTTGCACACGGTACAATTTGTCGGGTGAAGTGGTGGGGGACTCGGAGATCGGGTGGTCAGGCACAACCAACCGGCCGACAAGGAAAGTTGGTCGGGTAGCGCCTAAAACCGCCCAATTTATCGGGTGACCAACGAATTGGTCCAATAAATCGCATCGTGTGTAGGTCCCTTTAAGCCGCGTTCAGAGATGCGGGAATCGCGCGGCCTAAACCGCGCGGTTTGAACCGCGAAATGACGGCCTGTGTGGTCAGACAGGTACTGTCCGGCCGCGGTTGTCGTTCGCAGTGTGCAGCGGGAATTGACAGAGTCAAAATGAAAGTCGAAGAACAAATATTGTGTTTACTTCTTTCGACTCTAGCAGTGTTACTGATGTGAAAAATACCGAGTAGCACCTTGGTTCGCAAGCCACGTTAAACTGTAGGTCCCCCTATAATTGGCTGGGTAAGTCAGTTCTGAAGGTCGCAGGAAGGCAAAGGCATACCACCTCCAAATAGGCCCATGTCTAGTAAAGCACTGCGTTGTTCAAACCAATCTTCGGATTGTTGACTGCTTTACCTTTTTACTGGTTGCTTAAAAGAAAGAAAGATAGAGAGAGTAAGAAAAAGGCAGTACTGGGTGCATCCTATACTTACTACAAGACGAATTCGTAACGTTGTATCCTACATTAAGAATGTATACAGAAAAATACTTTGACTATTTGAAAATGTTAATGAATTATTTTGAAGAGCTACTTCAATTAGCCAGGGAAGATATTTCAAGTTCTGAAACACATATGAGAGAAAAATATGAGTCCATGTAAATTCAATTTTTTTCAATAAACACTTTCTTACTAAAAATATTCTTTTTTTCAAATGTATGTACAGCTTATGGGACTTAACTATGGGGTCATCAGTCACTAAACTTACAAACTACTTATGAACTAGCTAACACTAAGGACGGCACAAATATCTATGCCTGAGGGGGGATTCGAACCCCCGACCGTAGTGGTCGTGCAGACCATGACTAGCGCGCCGCAAGCTATTTTTTTTTTCCCAACGTGTCTTCATCATTTCCAAATATATCCACCAACTCGTGCAAAGCTTGGTTTTTGCCAGTTTTATTAGAATATTCATCGCTCTGAAGATCCACTTTTGCCGGCCGCGGTGGCCGAGGTGACTGAAGCGCTCCAGTCACGGTCAGCACGGCCACTACGGTCGGGGGTTAGAATCCCCCCTCGGGAATGGATGCTTGTGTCGTATTTAGTATAACGTAGTTCATAAGTAGTTTGTAAGTTTAGGGACTGATGACCCCGCAGTTGAGTCCCTTAAGCCTTACAAACATTAGAACATTTTCTCACCTCCCGCCTATCATAGTACTTGGAGTGGACTCTGGTGCATTTGTAATTGCTGTGTGATGGTCTGAGTAAATTCCTGGCCGGCCGCGGTGGCCGAGCTGTCTGCGGTGCGCCAGTCACGATCTGCACGGCCAGTACGGTCGGGGATTCGAATCCCCCCTCGGGCATGGATATTTGTACCGTCCTTAGTATAAGCTAGTTCATAAGTACTTTAGGGACTGATGACCCCGTAGTTAAGTGCCATAAGCTCTACAAACATTTGAACATTTTTGGTAAATGTCTGCCTAATACACTATACGACCTTCTTCGACAGTTGGCGGTCTCTGTCAGTCAGCCGCGGCGAAGTGGCCAAGTGCATTGGGGTGCTATGTTCCAATGCGCGAGGCTGCTTTCCGACGGGGGTTCGAATCCCCCCTCGGGCATGGATGGTTGTGTCTTCAGTATAAGGTAGTTCATAAGTAGTTTGTAAGTTTAGGGACTGATGTCCCCGCAGTTAAATTCCTTAAGCTTAACAAACATTTAAACATTTCTGTGTCAGTCAACAGACGAGGTCGGCCTGCACGCTTTAGTGCTGTATGTATCCTTTCACGTTTTCACTTTACTATCACATCAGAAACAGTGAACCTAGGGATATTTAGGAGTGTGGAAATCTCGCGTACTGACTTCTGACACAAGTGACACCCAGTCACATGACCGCATCGTGAATTTCGCGGAGGGCCCTATTCTGCTCTCGCACTATGTCTAATGACTACTTTGCATACCTGGCAGCAGGTGGCAGCACACTGTACCTAATATGAAAAACGTACGTTTTTAGAGGGGTTCGGAAACTTTTGAACACCTAATGTACCACTGTTATTCGTAGAACCTAATCGCCTCAGGCTTTGATAAAGACGCTTCCTTATTATTCTTGCGTGTCTGCAAACTCGAATTTGTGTCATTGATGGCCTTATGCCTTGTTTGTGCCTAAGTGGCATTTAATTTTTACATTATTTGAAGTTTTTGGGGGTTAATGAAAGGTAATTCTTCTTCTTCTTTTACGTATGAGCCACTATGGACTACGATTATTTCAACTGTTTCTCCTTTCTTTTTCTCCATATTTCCCTCATCATTTTCCAATGTTTCTCTCTTCTTTCTTCGGTCCACTTGGCTCCAGTCTTTTTCTTCGGTTTTTCGTGGAAACATATGGCATCCTTTAATTTCTTTCTGAGTAGTAGTCTTTTCTTAATATCTTGTTGGCTAATTTGGAGCTCGTCCATGTCCTTTCCAACTTCTTTGCACCATATATTATCCATTTTTAATTTACTGAAGTAACAGAACAGTCATTTTGTCAGTCTGTTGCGATTCATCCTTTCCATGTGAGCGTAAAAGGCTATTCTTCTTTTCCAAATTACATAAGTGATTTTTTCAATATGTATATAGATTTCACTATTATGACGCATTCTGTATAGTGTCTGCTCTTTAACTGGCCCCAAGATTTTCCTTAATATTTTTCTTTCAGTAATTTACAATGATTCCATCATTGCCTTTTTGTTCGGAGTCAAACATTCTGCTTCTGGGCGAATTACTGTAGAGTAGTGAGCCAGTTTAGCATTGATGGATATCGACTTCTTATTATATACGTCCTTAGTGAGGTAGTATTCTGCTTTCATCTTACTAACTCTTGCTTTAACGGCGCCTTTCTCAGAAATATCTTGCTCAATTACTTTTCCTAGATACCTTATCTTATTTATTCTCTCAATTTTTCCATATTTAGTTACCATTATGTTTGGAGCTGTGTTAATGTTTGCCATAAATTTGGTATTCTCAAAGGAGATTTGTAAGCCTGCTTTTTCAGCTTGTTCTTTGAGCAATTCAATTTGTCTCATGGCTGTTTCTTTTGTATCCGAAAAAATAGCTAAGTCTCTGCAAATGCTAAACACTCTATTTGCAGGTGGCCCTTTTTGTAACCTAATATAACTCCCTCACTGATTTGGCTTTCTCTTAATGACTCTCTCCATTCCCTTATAATTTTTTCCAGGTCACAATTATTATTATTATTATTATTATTATTATTATTTATTATTATTATTGTGTTAGCATTCGTGGTCACTTGCGTGACTGTAGCAAGGCATGCCGGCCGCGGTGGCCGAGGAGACTGAGGCGCTTCAGTCACAGTCTGCACGGCCACTACGGTCGGGGGTTCGAATCCCCCCTCGGGCATGGATATTTGTGCCGTCTCTAGTATAAGGTAGTTCATAAGTAGTTTGTAAGTTTAGGGACTGATGACCCCGCAGTTAAGTCCCATAAGCTTAACAAACATTTGAACATTTTTTTAGCAAGGCATCGCAAACATATTCTGTGTGGTGTGTGCCCTATTCACAGCTGGCGAAGTTTTCGTTGCCGGTGGTCGGACCTGGAGGGATGTGTACGCTGAGGTCGTGTCCAGGTTGCGGAGTTTGTTTGGGGCTGGCGTTACCTAGTTAAAAGAAGCATTATGCTTCTTATGTCTAACAAATCAGTAATTACTGTTCCATTTTAAATTGATGCAAACCTGAGGTATCATATGTATTGTTTGTGTATTACTTTACTTTATGAGAGAGTTCAATTACATTTTCTAAAGAAGGCAGAGTTTAATTTTTCTCTTTGTTTTGTAATCGCTTTGTAATTATTATTAACTGATTCATCTTAAGGCTTGATGTTGTCTATCATATTGCAAGCTGGTCATGTGTTACTGATTATTGACTGTATAAATTGGCTGGAAATTGTACGAGGCGTGTTTTTTAAAGTAAATACCGTTTTGAAATTAAAAAAAAAAAGACGTGCTAAGATATTTTGTGCGCACTGGGTATCTACATCTGTGGTCCACGCACTGACGCCATTACAGTCTGATTCTTCCTTGTTTACGTTGTGTACTGAGTGTTTAAGGTGCCTCCGATAATCGTGAGTCCCGTCGACAGTGAAGCACGGGCTGTTATAAGATTTCTCATTGATAAAGGCCTAAAAGCAATAGATATTCATCTTAAGATCTGTTCAGTTTACGGAGTAAACACTATGAGTGATGGAATAGTAAGAAAGTGGGTGAGAGCATTTAAAGATGCCGCATAAATGTGCATGATGAACAACGGAGTGAGCGTCCTTCGGTCTTTAATGAAAGTTTGTTGTAGGAAGTGGACAATAAGGTGAGAGAAAGAAGACGCTTTACGATTTCCTCATTGCGTGATGACTTTCATAATGTCTCTCGTGGTGTTTTGCATGGCATTGTGGCCGAGCAACACGATGACGAAGTCAAAACAGTTGTGTTACAGTGGTTAACAAGTCAGGCGGCAGACTTCTATGAGGAGGGTATTCAAAAACTGGTACCACGTTATGACAAGTGACTCAATATTGACGGAAATTATATATAAAAGTAGATTATGATACAGGCTTTCATGTAAAGATAAAGTTATTAAGATATCTTTTTTTAATTTTAAAACGGTACTAACTTTTATTAAAAAAAAAAAAAAAAATAAAAAAAAATAAAAAACACCACCACGCCTCGTATATTGCCGAGAGGCAACCGCCAGTTTACTACAATCGTATCAAGTTTAAAATAATAATTTACTTAAATTACTACTGAAGAATTTTTAAAGAGTACAGAGTATTTATGAATTTAATTATTACTGTTTTAATACAAGGCTTGTTAAAGTGAATTTAGGTATTAAATATATGCATGAACAATAGAAATTGTCCAGAATGAAACTTTCACTCTGCAGCGGAGTGTGCGCTGATATGAAACTTCCTGGCAGATTAAAATTGTGTGCCGGGACCGGGATGCGAACCTAGGACCTTTGCCTTTCGCGGGCAAGCGCTCTACCGTCTGAGCTATCCCACCAAGCTTCATGACCCCTCATCACAACTTTACTTCTGCCAGTACCTCGCTACCTACTATTTTGTTATAGGAAGTGTACTTGTAGACTTTTTGTGTGTGTAATGAATGTTTGTTTGTGAGGAATGACTAAACGTGTGAGCCCAGTGTCCTTGGCTTAACTTTGTCCCAAGTTTGCTTCCACTATTAGGATATCACTTCTTCATTAATATATTAATTTTAGCAACCATTGTTCCTATTACATCATGATCTCTATTTCCTGTCTCTTCATTGGTAGTGAAGAAAGAAACTACAAGGTCCAAGGCTCTAAGCTATTTCTGTTGCGTGTGGGCTGTCAATTATCTGTTGAAGATGATTTTCGGAAAGCTTGTTTAAAATTATTTCACAAGACTGCTTTACAGTACCAACTATACTGAATCCATGAACTTATCGTATAAACTCTGTAGGTTAAAGTCACCTTCGGCTAATGTTATACGATCGTGGTATCTTCACGCTATGGAGAGCAAATTTTTAATGCCTCCAGAAATAACTCGGAAAGAAATGGCAGGGCGCGGTAGAAACATCCAAGAATTTAACTGATTTATCCTAGACCTGTTATGCGCTTCCACATGACTACCCAGTCACACACAACTTCGACGTCAGTCGAACGATATTTTTGTCGCCTGCAATGCCATCCTGTTGTGTTTAATATGTCTTTTCGATATACGTTACATACCTCGCTAAATACGCTGGTGCCCAAATTCAGTGCAATAAACGAAAAGTCTCCAAGATTGCGTTTATTTTGCCAGAATACTGTATAAGAAGGAGATAGTAAAGTAGAAACAATGAAAATAATAAAGAACGTAAACAACTGCAACATGTATAACTGTATACAGCAATGTTTTCTTCGTTATTTACATCTTACCGGATTTGAACACACATTCCGACTGCCGGTTAATGTGGTGTAACCAACTCCGGGCAGCAATACAGGCCTCAAACGAATGGACATGCTGAGAACGATATCAGTTTCACGTTGAGCCAATAACGTCCATCTTCGTGCAGAGCTGTTCACAAGAGTATGTGCTTACGTGGTGAAACCCATTTTCTTAGTGCATCCTATATACAGTATGCTCCATGAGATTCACATCAGGAGAACGACTGGGCCACACCCGTCTGAGTCTACAGAACGTTACACAACTGGACGCGAGGCTCGAAGCTCTCTTGTCTTCGCGCTTCCCGAACCTTATCTTGGCCAGCAACTTCGATCGAGAATATTTAGACCATTAAGGGCAAGACGTTCCAAACATCTCGGAATTTTGAGGAACCAATTGGAGATGGCCGCGCGGTCTGGGGTGTAATGTCACGGATTACACGGCTGACCCCGCCGGAGTTTCGAGTCCTTCCTCGGGTATGGGTGTGTCCTTAGTATAAGTTAGTGTAAAGTAGTTTGTAAGTGTAGGGACCGATGTTCCTGGCAGTCTGATCCCTTAGTTACGCACTCTTTGAACTTTTTATTTTTATTTTGAAGATGTGATGTGCTAGATGGACAGAATTTTGCACGATATCCTTCACAGCTACACCCAGCAACTCTGTCAATAAATGAAAAGCCGCATAAATTCTTGCATAACGCCCAGTGGTGGACCATCATTTTATCTACTTGCTCAATTTCTGAATCTTTTTCTCTTAAATAAATCACTCATTTTTTCTGTGCGTTTATGCCACATCCTTCGATTTTCACCCAATGCGGATAATTAATGATGATGCGTCTTTTTCCTGTCTCGGAGTGTATGCTAGCTTGACAATAAATTACACGCCCCTGGCTCCACTGTTTCTCAACAAAAACGCACCAGGTTTCCCAATCACTTTGAGTATACGAAAGACGCAAGACTCGCTCATATGAGGGATTGAATCACCCATGGCTTCTTCGTTTGAGCCGCTAGGAACTGACCGTGCGATTTTAAGCGCCATACCAGGGACTGCGCGGCTACTTCCGCCAGAGGTTCGAGTCCTCCTTCAGGCGTGTGCGTCTGTGTGTGTGTGTGTGTGTGTGTGTGTGTGTGTGTGTGTGTGTGTTTGAGTCTAGGGACCGACGACCACAGTAGTTTGGCCCCATAGATTTAGAAACATTTTAATCTTTTTGTTGAGCCTACTTCGCATTTCCCTAAACTGATTGTCACAAAAACTTGGGAATATACTAGACATGATTTTGAATGCTACTGCTCACGAATGCAAGTTGCAAATTACGCTGCCTAGTTCCGAATAACTTCCGAAAGTCGTAATTTTGAGAAACATCAATAAATGACGGGCGTGAGTGAAGAGCAACATTAGGCTGAAACGATAGGGTGGGTCTATCAGAAATGAACATACAGCAGAATAACTCATACAGGCTTATATTTCGGTGTTTCCGTGTAATTTTGTGTCAAGCGAGCAGTAATTAGAGAGAGCTGACTGATGTATTGGAAAGCGAATTAGAGTGGTCCGCTACACAGAAAAGACTGCCAATCGGGGAGACGAGAGCGGTCATCGAACTCCGAACCAATATCTATAATGGCCTGCTGTAACGGTGGGTAATCAAGCGTCACGGCACACTAATGAAGTGATAGGTAACAGTCCCAACGTGGTCATTGTTTCGCCAGTATCTATTCCGATATTGTAACATCCCCTCTGGGAATATCTCCACGTAATTTATTTGCAACGTCATTTGTCAGTGACTCTTTTACGAGGAAAACAAAAGCGACTTTGAATGTGTGAGTAGGCCTTGGGGTGGTGTTCGGACAACAAAAGCTTGAGATTGCTACACACAGTACTGAAAGGCGCGATTTCGAATCTTCGTCTGGTGCAAATTTTAGATTGTCATACATATTCGTTTAAAAATAAAAATGTAACTGTTCCACATGGATATATTATTTTACATAAAGAATACAGTGAATGAAGATTTATGAAAATTATCTCTGTGTAGTAAATGGATATACTCAGCTGTATTTTGAAATAACATTTAAAATTTGGTTTCAGGCCTTTAGAATTTATACGAAAAGGTATGTTAGCTTAAAAATACAATTCTGGAGTAGCTGAAGAGAATCCTTAAAATCACTCAATATCGGTAGTAGAAAAGCATTTTTGAAACAGAGCTCCTCAACAATGAATAAAAATTTAAGTGTATGAAGTTTTATCTTCGCGCATTTCCATGAATAGTAGGCCTACATACGGAAGTGAAAAGTGGGCAGTAAATACACTAATGGCCATTAAAATTTCTACACCACGAAGATGACATGCTACAGACGCGAAATTTAACCGACAGGGAGAAGATGCTGTGATATGCAAATGATTAGCTTTTCAGAGCATTCACACAAGGTTGACGCCTGTGGCGACACCTCAACGTGCTGACATGAGGAAAGTTTCCAGCCGATTTCTCATACACAAAAAGCAGTTGAGCAGCCTGGTGAAACGTTGTTGTGATGCCTCGTGTAAGGGGGACAAATGCGTACCATCACGTTTCCGACTTCAATAATGGTGGAATTGTAGCCTATCGCTATTGCAGTTTATCGTATCGCAACATTGCTGCTCGCGTTTGTCGCGATCCAATGACTGTTAGCAAAATATGGAATCGATGGGTTCAGGAGGGCAATACGGAACGCCGTGCTAAAACCCAGCGGCCTCGTATCACTAGCAGTCGAGGTGACAGGCATCTTATCCTCATGGCTGTAACGGGTCGAGCAGCCACGTATCGATCCCTGAGTCAACAGATGGGGACGTTTGCAAGACAACAACCATCTGCACGAACAGCTCGACAACGTTTGCAGCAGCATGGACTATCAGCTCGGAGGCCATGGCTGCAGTTACCCTTGACACTGCATCACACACAGGAGCGCCTGCGATGGTTTACGCAACGGCGAACCTGGGTGCACGAGTGGGAAAACATCATTTTTTTCGGATGAATCCAGGATCTGTTTACAGCATCATGATGGTCACATCCGTATTTGGCGACATCCCGGTGAATGCACATTGGAAGCATGTATTCGTCATTGCCATACTGGCGTATCACCCGGCGTTATGGTATGGGGTGCCATTGGTTACACGTCTCGGCCACCTCTTGTTCGCATCGACGGCCCTTTGAACAGTGGCCGTTACATTTCAGACCCGTGGCTCTACCCTTCATTCAATTTCTACTAAACCCTAAATTTCAGCAGGTTAATGCACGACCGCATGTCGCAGGTCCTGTACGGGCCTTTCTGGATTCGGAAAATGTTCGACTGCTGCCCTGGCTAGCACATTCTCCAGATCTTTCACAAATTGTAAACGTCTGGTCAATGGTGGGCGAGCAACTGGGTCGTCACAATACGCCAGTAACTACTCTTGATGAACTGTGGTATCGTGTTGAAGCTGCATAGGCATCTGTACCTGTACACGCCATGCAAGCTCTGTTTGACTCAATGCCCAGGCGTATCAAGGCCGTTATTACGGCCAGAGGTGGTTGTTCTGGGTACTGATGCACAAATACGCCCTATTCCTTCCGAGGATACAGATAAAGGTGCGAACTGGACTAATGGACAGGGTGTGACGGGGCTGTCAGCGGTGGTCCTGCTGATGAGGACTTTCACTCAGCTTGTGGTGCGCTTATTTATTCAGCAAAGCAGTCCACACCAGCACTGGAGAAAAACGCACAGTGTTCTTCGACCAGAGAAAAACTGCATGGAAAACTGGCAGCAACGCACACATCTACAGGTTGCAATAGCTAGCAAATTTTGTGAATAGTCTTTCCAAATTTACGAAATGATGAAGTAATTTTTTAAAACAAGTTATTAATTAGTGCCAAGCTCACACGAAACCATGTTCCAGCACACGCACATACCCACAGCATCTCATGTAGCCTACTTGTGATGAACAGAATGCTACAAAATAAACGCATGGATTGTCTGTGTTAGAAAATTACTAGCACAAATATGATGCAATACAATTACCGTACTACGAAAACGTTCAGTTCGCGTTAACAGATTGTGCAATATACCAAGCGGATATATATAAGCCGGAATTTTTACACCTTCATACTCCATAAACAATACACAACACTTTAGAGTACGATCTCTACAATTTTGATTTACCGCGAAATTATAAGAACGTTTGATTAAGTAGACAATGTCTATAGTCTTGACCGCAATTTTATTAACAGTGATGACCGGTTTCAACTTATTTCTGAGTCATTCTCAGTTCTAAAAGTAACAGAAGATATAATACAATGTGTGAACAGTAACAATATGAAATTTTTACGACTTTTTTTTTTTACCTTATAATATATACCAGTTTACGTGTTTGTCAATAGCTGTATCTGCAACCAGGCAGTATAACTTTCAAAACATCAAATTAGCACTTATAAAAGCCAAAAAATGCAGTACAACATTTGAAGAAAATCATATTGGTTTTTGCACATATATGACATATGTTGGTTAAAACATTTTTGAAGCATAGTAGCTAAAATCAGGCATTTCTGCTTAAAATTGACTGACAGTGTCTTGTACATGAACCACATGGTATTTAAAATTACGTTTTTGAATTCTGGCTCCGTAAACTGATGTAGTTGAGTGAGCCACATGGTGGTCTACGTCATACTGAAGCACAGTTAACAAGTTACTCACCATGTGTAACATAGTTCACTGATACTTGCCAGGTGGCGTTAATATACAAGATGTCGTATTTTTCTGATTACTAGTCACATCAAACATTTGGCAGATGATATGATTTACACTATATCGTATTTTTAAATAGATTTACAGTTGCACATTTTCGGTTTTATACATTTTTTTACAAAATTATAATATTACAGAAAATTACATTAACATTATGATTTTTAAAAATTTGACAAAGTATTTTACAAAGATATCTACAAAAATTATAGTATCATAAACATTACAGACTTCTAGTAATTCACCAGTATTCGATCAAAACAAAGAACTGTCATTAGATAAAATGTGTTCATTGTATCACGTAGTAAAAAAAAAAAAAAAAAAAAAAAATATTAAAAAATTAAATGCACAAAGGATAATGGAATAGATTCTGGAAAATGTGCGAATGTTAGTCGTACATAGCAGTAGCAGGTGAATATCAATCCATATGCTCATAAATAAAAATAAAACAATAAAAATAAAAATAAAACACTATAGCCACACAAAAAGCATAAAAATGCAGATGCACACCTAGTACAAATCATGACAGTCGTCAGTAGAAACATAAAAAGTTTATAGATAAATTGTTAAAGTCTACTAGATACAAAGAAATAAATAGAAATGATGTCAAAGATACTGCAGAGCATGGAGCAAATATAGTTGCAATCAAATTTTCCTAAAATACAGCTTGAGGATTCAGAACAATTTGAGGTTCAAGCGTATCTGTAGTCAAGGAATAGGTTGATATGTAACCAGGGGTCTAAGTAATTTGACATATGGATACATATGTAATTCAGGGTTTACCTGAATGTGTAGCCAAAAGTCTGGGTGTAGTCATAGGTAAAATTACTGATACAGTTTAAAGCCAAAGGTCTATCAGTATCTGTAGCCTCATACATAATAATATATGTATCTTAAAAATTATTTCAGTTAATTCTAAGGTCTGCATACATTTTTGTCTAGGGTTTATGTGTCTTGAGATGTAGACCTAGATAGATTTGCAGTTTGAAACCTTTTTGCACTGCAGTAAAAGTAGTTATAATAGGGAGTAATGAAATACTATAAATATGTTTTACACAAGATAAGTACAAATGCATCAGTAATCATAGATTGATAATATCTCTTCTTCGTTGTAGTAATAGTTGTTGTTGTTATAGCCACTGTTCTTTAATAACATGTATATATTACTATAGAACATTAAAATTACCGATATACTGGGGATTAGTGTCATATATGACTAACCCATATTACATGATGTAAAGGTATATTATTCCAAAATTTAAGTAAAACGTAAATCAGTGCAAGTACAAATTGGACTAATAAGCATAAGTTCAATTGATATGTATGGTGGTAATAGTGACCCAAGGTGACATGATGTTAAGAGGACTCCGGTCTTGATTGTCCAACTGGACCAAGGTCTAGGTGGTACAAATAATGAAGGTTTATGTGATGTAGGGAATCGAGCTCTAGGTGATATTAGTGAACCATAGGGCGGTTGTTAATAGTATACTAAGGTCTAGGCAATAGTAGTGGACAAAGGTCTAGGTGATATACATAACGGCCTAGGTAGTATTTCTGGGCAAAGTCTAACAATAAGTGGTATCAGTGAACTAAGGTCTTATTTGTACTCATGGCCTAAGGTCTAGGTCTCGGTCAAAATCTAAGTTTGATAATGGCATAGAACTAGAATATGAAAGGCCATGCTAGTATAGTTAGCTATGTTATGAGAAGACAAATTGAAGCAGACTATAGAAATTCATCAAATATATTGAAAAAGTTACTCTGTTTAAATTATAATTGGTAAGAATGAAATGTCAAGATTGCCAACAGGTATATATTGGCCAGACAGGCCGAACCCAGAAAATAAGATATCAAGAATATACTAAAAAAAAAAAAAAAAAAAAAAAAAAAAAAAAAAAAAAAAAAAAAAAAAACAACAGCTTTTGGCATGCATTTGAAGTCAGCAAATCATACCATCCGATATGTTAATTGTAACATGGATGTTTTACGTCATGAATCAAAAGGTAGAAAAATGAATGTTTTAGGAAGATCACAAATTTATAGCCATAAAAAGCACTTGCCAGATTATCTATTAAATGACCAATCTTCAAATGTTGTACCGAATTTTTTTGGCTTTTATAAGTTGTAATTTGATGATTGGAAGGTTATACTGCCTGATTGCAGATAGAACTATTGACAAACACGGAAACTGGTATGTATTATATGTGGGAAAAGTCGTAATAATTTCATATTTTAAATGTTCACACATTGTATTATGTCTTCTGCTACTTTTAGATCCGAGGATTACTCAGAAATGAGTTGAAACGGATCCCGGACACTTGCCACGCCGGACTTTTGCCACGCCGGACTTTTGCCACACCTGACCCTTCGACAGGTAGCTGGATTAGCCGTCCCTCAGGCAAGCGCCCCCCCCCCCCCCCCAAGGCAAGGGACGTCCGCTCGTCCACCTCCTACAGCCCGCTTTCAAGCTACGTTCTATACAACTTACTTAATACAGCCACTACGTAAAAGGGCTCCTTCTTCGACATCCTGGAGAAATATAGAGCTTCTTTTAAATATCCCGAGACCGAAATATTTATTTACAACTTTTGGGAAACAAAAGCAATATCGTCATCTGTTTCAGTATGTAATTAGTTCTCCCAAGCATAAAAATAGATCCATTAATCCATTACTGAAAATGTTCAAATGTTATAAAAGTCTATGGGAGTTAACGACTGCGGTTATCAGTCCCTAGGCTTAAAAATTACTGGAAATAACTTAAAGTAACCTAAGGACAAAACACACACGCACACAGACACACACACACACACACACACACACACACACACACACACACACACACACGTCCGAGGGAGGACTCGAAACTTCGACGGGCAGTAGCTGCGCGATCGACAGCAAGGCTACGCTTACTGATTGCGAGAGAAACAGCCCATCGCTATGAGCATGAACAAGAAAGGAACGACGTAAAAGCAATGCCAATGAAAAAAGAAAAGAAAGGGAGTAAAGACTAACGACACATAACTGTGTGGTGACGAATTACAGTGTTGATATTTTTATCAATATTATTTCGCAATAGCGAATTTTTCTTAGCGTCACTGTACAATGTATGGATGTTATAACAAAATGGGACATATGTCACATGTCACAATTTGGTATAACATCCATACCTTATACAGTGACGCTAAGAAAACTTCGCTATTGTGAAATAATGTTGATAAAAATATCAACACTGTAATTCGACACCATACAGTTATTTAACAGATGCCTAAGCAAGGCTATGACGATAACAGCGTAGGTTAAAGCCTCGTTGTTTTCATTCCCCTGGTGCGGGAATACAGATTAAGCTGCGAGTGCTAAGGGATGAATGTAGTTGACTCAAGTCTGTGCAGTCAGTGAGGCATATGGAAGTTTGGGGCAGTCCAGGATTCATGTTCGGGTAGCCTAGTGGTTAAGGCGACCGCTCGCGAAATGCGCGAAACCCGGGTTCGAGTCCCGGCCCTCCACAAATTTTTATATGTTACAATTTGGTATAACATCCTAACTCATACAGTGACGCTAAGAAAAATTCGCTATTGCGAAATAATATTGATTTAACTAACGACACAGTCTACATTAATTTACTCTCTAAAATCCGATATCTGTTTATATTTAAAGCAGAGACTCCGTATGTTTGTTTATGTGTACGTATTGTATACAATTCTACAGTTTTCTTTCAATGATTATGACATTTTGTACACGTAAGCTTCGATCCATGAGGACGGTCGCCGCGCCTAAGTGTTAGGATCATGTACATCACATAGTTCACGAGATATGACTTCATAAACAATGAGATGCGCGAAAAACTGCTGCATCAAACGACAGTGTTGCACATCTCCTAACACACTGGGCCGAAATCAACCAAATTTGGTGCACATATTCCTTACCATGAGGTAACAATGCTGTCTGGGTAAGAACAACATACGACACATGGTTCAGGAGATACGTCATAAACAATATAGTTGCAAGAAACTGCCACATAATGCGACGAGACTTTATTCACACACTGTATGAGAATGACAGTACTTAGCAACTTGAAACCAAGTTTAAACATATTTTCAAACCTTTATTGAGCTTATTCTCGCTGACAACCATAGCAAAATAATGAAAGGAAAAACGTTTCTCGCTTACTACTTTTCTGCTGTTCGTGGACTAAAATTACGGCATTCGGTATGACGTCACAATTTATAATTTCTACGCTAAAAATAGTAGCTGCTGGAAATTTTGAAGACAGCATACACGCATATAGTTTAATGAAGCTTCTAAATTTTTTCACAGTACGATACGTAGTTCATGATATATGAGCACATAAACAGTAACGTTCATGGCAAACCACCCCATCACGCACCAAGTTTTCATCTATTACTTCTTTACTATTATTTACATTCGCAACAGATTTTTTCAGACATACAGCACTTATACAAATGAATATATACCTGAAAAATTATACAATTGTACAAAATATAAATCAGTAAATGTGAGATCTACATCTACATAAATACTCCGCAATCCATTGTAAGGTGCGTGGCGGAGGGTACACTGTACCACTACTAGGCATTTCCTTTCCTATTCCACTCCCAAATAGAACAAGGAAAAAAAGAATGCCGATATGCCTCCGTACGAGCCCTAATTTATCTTGTCTTTGTGATCACTACGTGAAATGAAAGTAGGTGGCAGCAAGATCGTACTACACTCAGCTTCTAATTCCGGCCCTCTAAATTTCCTCAACAGAAATTCACGGAAAGAACGTCGTATTTCCTCCAGCTATCCCCAACTGAGTTCCCAGAGCATTTCTGTGCCACTCGCTCATTGGTCGAACCTACCAGTAACAAACCTAGCTGCTCGTCTCTGAACTGTTTCTATGTCTTCCTTTAAACTGATCTGCTGGGGGTCCCAATCACTTGACCAATACTCAAGACGTGCTCGTACAAGCGTTTTATACGCGATCTCCTTTACAGATGAAGTACATCGTCCCAAAGTGCTCCCAATAAACCGAAGTCGGCTGTCTGCCTTACTCACAACTGCCCTTAAATGTTACGCCTAGATATTTGAACGACGCGACTCCATCAAGAAGCTCACTACTAATGCTGTATTCGAACATTATGGGTTTGTTTTTCCTACTCATGGGCATCACCTTAATTTTTTTTTATTTTATTTATTTATTTTACTTTGAGAGCTAGCTGCCATTCTTTGCACCAACAAGAAATGTTGCCTAAGTCATTCTGTATGCTATTACAGTCAGTTAAAGATGACAACCTCCCATACACCACAGCATCATCAGCAAACAGTCGCAAATTACAACTTACTCTGTCCATCAGATCATTTATATAGATAGAAAATAATAGCGGTCCTATCACTCTCCCCTGAAACACGCCTGACGATACACTCGTCTCTAATGAACACGCGCAGCCGAGAACAACGTAATGCGTTCTATTACTTAGGAAGTCTTCCAGCCAGTCACAAATCTGTGTACCTATTCCATAACCTCGTATCTTCGTTAGACGTC
Organism: Locusta migratoria; assembly: GCA_026315105.1. Classification (NCBI taxonomy): domain Eukaryota; kingdom Metazoa; phylum Arthropoda; class Insecta; order Orthoptera; family Acrididae; genus Locusta; species Locusta migratoria. The sequence goes on from CM048749.1 coordinate 352,864,401, forward strand.
TGCAGTGTGGCACCGGGTCAAACGGCTTTTTGAAGTCGAGAAAAACACAATCCGCCGGTTGCCCTTCATCCATACCTCGCAAGATGTCATGTGAGAAAAGGACAAGCTGAGTTTAACATGAACGATGTTTCCTAAACCCGTACTGATTCACGGAAAGAAGCTTTTCCGTTTCAAGGAAATTTACTATATTCGATCTGAGAATACGCTCCAAAATTCTATAGGAAACTGATGTTAACGATATTGGCCATTAATTATCGGGATCAGTTCTATTTCCTTTCTTATAAACGGGAGTCACCTGCGCTTTTTTCCAGTCACTTGGAACTTTGGCTGAATTAAATATTCGCGATAAATGCAAGCTAAGTAAGGGGCCAATGCCGCAGAATAGTCTTTGTAAAACCGAACTGGTATTCCATCTGGACCAGCAGACTTTTTCGTATTTAGCTCTCTCAGCTGCTTCCCTACACCGGAAATACCTATTACTATGTCCTCCATTTCAGAATTAGTACGTTGATCAAATGATGGTACATTTGTGCGGTCCTCTTGCGTGAAAGATTTCTTAAAGGTTAAATTTAGAACTTCAGATTTCCGTTTGCTTTCTTCTATTACTGGCCCGGAATGATCGAGTGACTGGATAGTGGGCTTTGACCCGCTTATCGATTTTACATAGGACCAGAATTTTTTCGGGTTCTCGGAAAGATCTTTTGCTAAGGTATGGTTGTGGTAATTATTGCATGCTTCGCGCATCGACCTTTTTATAGACGCACGAATCTGTACTAACTTTTGTCTGTCATCATTTGCGTGTTCGTTTTTGAACCGAGACTGCAAGACTTTGCTTTCTCAGTAGCTTTCTCACATTATTATTATACCAAGGTGGATCTTTTCCGTCCTTAATCGACTTTACAGGTACATATTTCTCTAACCCTTTATTTACAATGCACTTAAATTTAGTCCACAATTCCTCAACATCCATAATACCGGAACTAAACGATGCCCATTCATTTTCTAAGTGCGATCCTAACAATTGCTTATCGGCTCTTCCCAACAAAAACACGCTCCTAGCCGTCTTGATTGGTTTATGAACTTTGGTCACCATCGACACTATGACGATATCATGATCACTAATTCCTGTCTCTACACAGACATCGTCAATATATACTGCGATGGATCAAAACTTTTCACATCAGGCATTACGTTTTATTACATTTCTTATTTACTGCCAAGAAACTTCTGTATTCCAGTGAGCCTAAGGAAATTCCTGAAAGCTGAGAGTGCTGTTGAAAACTTTGAAGCAACTGTTAATTGTGAAGCGCAAAGCGCTGTAGGAAGAAGCAATAGACATCTATAGAGCTACAAGGAAAGGAAGAGAATGAAACAGTACATACGACGAATACCTCTTATTTCCGACAGATCTGGCTTTTTAACTAAGAGCTTGCGGTTTGCAGTGGGACTTGCATTTTCTATAATGATTAATATATTACAGGGCAATCTACTCAATACTGTGGTGTGTATTTGAAATCTCAAAGTTTCTCACACGGACAGCTCTCTGTCGCTTTCTAAGGCATGGGCTCTCCACAGAAAATATTCGTATTATATCCTGGACAAGTCACAAGAAATATTGATTTTAGTCAGGAAAGAAGGAAGGAATATTAGCGTTTAACGGCCCGTGGACAATGTGGTCATTAGAGGCGGAGCTTACGCTCAGATTGTTTGGATAAGGATGGGAAACGAAATTGTAATTTGAAGTTTTTATGTATATTATGCTTCAAATCTTCAAATGTTTGTACAACTTATGGGACTTAACTACGGGGTCATCAGTCCCTAAGCTTACAAACTACTTATGAACTAGCTAAGACTAAAGACGGCACAAATATCCATGCCCGAGGGGGGATTCGAACCCTCGACCGTAGAAGCCGTGCTGACCGTGACTGCAGTGCCTCAGTCCCCTCGGCCACCGCGGCCGGCTATATTATGCTTGTAAGTATGGTGTAGTACAGCAAATCTCCAAGAGTACTATACGAACTTTCATGGGGTTTCGTAGGTCAACTGAGAGTACCTTGGGGCAACATATAAGCTTCATTTCATCAAAATCGGATCAGGGGAAGGAAAGATGTAATTTGTAGTTTCTGGTGTACGTTACGCTTGAATTGCTGCGTAGTATAGCAAACATCCGATAGAGGCGCTGTTACATAGTACACCAAATAACTAATAACTGGCGATGCTACGTTTTATATGCACATAACTAAGGTGTAATACACTGAAACAAGGGCTACGATTTTCCTTACGGCAGCGGTGTAGTGTATTGATGTTGAATCCTTTTTGAAAAATCAGTCACTTACAATGAGGGGAATAATTCTTTGTGTAGCTAATGAAATAAATAATTTTATTCCAATCAGTAAATTAACCACTTAATGCCGTTTGTCGCAAATTCGCCTCATACCGTTGTGACCCATATATATGGAAGAATAAGTGTTTTCAGACTCCAGCGCCGGTTGTATCAGATTCTACAGGGACCGGCGCAGTGCGAGTGACATGTGCTAGCATCTACCGAGCATTGACTGTCTTTCTATGACAACATTTGTGTATTGTGTGCGTGTTGCTAACCAAGACCTGAGTTTGTGTTCATTGTTCCGTGAAATACAGCTAAATACAGAGGTCAGTTTCATTTTGAAAATTATATTTTGTTTTTCTAATATCTTTTATGTATTATATATCATATTTAGATGTGACAAAGCAGATAAAACTTTCAGTGAACACGTAAATACGGTATGTGTAAAATATGCATCATCAGGCAGTTGGGCACTTCTATGGGCAAATGCAAGCGATAAAATAAAACGAAGAAAGGACGATGGTTTGAAAACAGAGGTGTAATTGCTGCCAGTGCATTTCCATCTGCTCATCCGGTGATCACAATAAAAAGATGGGAGCGAAAGAAAAAGCACGCACTCAAGTACCATGCCCTACCACTGTTACAGTTTACAATACATTCATGGGAGGGATGGATTTACTTGACGCTCTAATTTCCTGTTATAGGATTTTCGTAAAGTCAAGGAAATGGTACCATAGATTGTTTTTCCACCTAGTTGATCTTGTGATGAATTCGTGGTTGCTGTATCGAAGGGATTGTGATGCTTTGGAAATTCCCCGTCGCAAACAAAACAATCTTCTGGAATTCAAATCCAGAATAGCCGATACTCTCTGTAAGCAAGGAAAAGACATGACACAAAAAAGTGTGGTAGGTGCTTACTAAGTATGGAAACGGAAATTCAACGTAAGAAGCGGCGGGGTCCAATGAAACCAGTCCCTGATAAATCTACCCGTACCGATGAAGTATGTCATTGGCCTTGTGTAATGGGAATGCAAGGTGCAAAAGACCCAGCTGTAAAGGGCAGACAGTCATTATGTGTGCGAAATGCGAACTTCACCTTTGCCTAATCAAAAATTCCAATTGTTTTAGAGTAAAGAAATGTTGATCCTCTGCATTAGATTTATAAGTAACCATAATTGTAATTCAAACGCATGTTCATTTTTTTCATTAAATAAATAAATAAAAAAATTCCCTCAATGAAGGGTTATAAGCGTTTTATTTCTCAAATGCCTGTTGTCGCAAATTTGACACATACCTAATTATACCAACTATATATAACATTTCTTATATTTGATGTTATAAATGGTCTAAGACCCCAATATTGAGCACAATATATGATTTTTGATTTTTTTCTTGCAGTAGAAATTAATTCAGGCATTAAGTGGTTAATGATCCCCCTAAAGCGAATATTTCGTTGCCAACCGCTACCTCTCCAGGTAAAATTTATTCCAGGTAGAACACAAAAATTTTGTTCTTCCTAGCTGTATCCCATATGTTTTTCAATGTCATGGAAATAAAAGTGCATCTTTTGATGGGTATAAACACTAAATTGTATATATAGTAGAAATATCTATAGAGTGAGCATTGAATTCTGCGCATGTTCTCAACATTAAGCTGAAATTACCACGTGATATTGAGACAAATCCACTCTTCCCACACATTTATTTGCTATTACGATTAATTTGTACCGCATTGTCTGCGAAGAAGCCCCACCTCCTTTTTGCAGAGCAACCACATAACATGAAATAATATGTAAATAAATGTGTCATAGATGCAACAACAAAGCTGAGGAAGCGTCGCTAAAAGGTCCATTAATCGAACAAAAAGGGACCAAGATAAAGTCAGCGATTAGTAGATTTTTCCCAATATCATGTGACATTTGCACCTTAATGTTGAGAATACAAAATCTGTTCTGCGCATCTGGAAGCTCACTCCAAAGATATTTCTGCTCTCTGCCTGCCACTAGAGATAATATACACACGCGAGCGACAAACTCATCAGAAACGTCTCTGCTTTCATAATTGTTCGGTACAATATTGTGATTAAAATGTGAAATTACTTACTTTTGGCGCGGACTACATTAAGATAGAGAAGGACGTCTTCTTTTGCAGATACAATTGCACCTAGTTATAATCCGACTTCTGATATATAGTTCTACTACACAAGGTAGATTTCAACTGCGTGCTTTACGAAATAATCACTGAAGGACGTAGGGAGATTTATTAGCTGAAACAGTGGCCGATGCTGCTAACACAGTCAAGACAATTCACTGCAAATACTATATTTAATGGAAGAGACGATCACCTGACGTCATTCCTTCAACGATTACTCAGACTTACTTTATCGCTCATTAATACCACCATGACGTCTTATTTAAACAGACATGAACCGCTCTGTTGAATTACCAGGCTCTCAGCATTCGTCGAGTTTTCGATAATAGGGAGCACTGCATACAGAATAACTACATTGTCCCCAGTGCTACACTGTAACAAATTAATACTTCAGCATACACTAACTGTGAGAGATAAACAGTTTAGTACTACATCATGGAACCAATACATGGCGGTGTTATTACCATTTCTAATCTCAACGATAGAAGTGTTTCCAGAAGTTTACGCCAAACACAATCTAACATTGAATTTACATCGTTCTGGAGTACGGACTTAAATTAATTTCACTTTATGAACATTCGTCGTTTAAGACAATGGCTTCTACTTAAATTTGACATCTTGGCTATGAGAATTGAGTAATTGACAGAGGGATCCAACAAGGATTCTGTTTTTGCTGACCTAGGTCCGGAACCATAAAAAAGTATAACATCATTTTAGAAAAAGGGAGATGGACAGAGAGAGGATAGGAGAAGTAATAACTCAAGGCAGGAATGAATGAATAAATAAATAAATATCCGCGCAACGCTGGGTTTTCAGCTAGTTTGTTAAAAAAGTGTAGTGGGACAATGTTCAAATCAGTGACAGCAAATACGTTGACTAAACAAGGTAAGAGCATCTGTCTTTTACAGGTCACTTAAAGTCGACGTACAATTTCAAAATGTTTCATATGAGAAACTGAAGTAATATAGAGTGCAATGTTTGTAACGTACACTGTTCTAGATTGTTTAGGTTTGCTATCCACAGAGTCGCAGAGCAAGCAACCTTGTTTTCGAAGGGAAAGGCTATAATTGCTATGATGCGCAATAGAACAGAAAGAAGAAGCACAACTTACGAAACTCGTAATGTAATGTGTGTACTAGTGACCAGTGTGCAGTGTGACCAGTGTGCAGGCCTGGACACCGTGCACGGAAATTCCTGAGCCGGATGTTAGGGACGGAGGAGGAGGAGGAGGAGACAGCGGCACCCGACCCTTCGGAGCAGGTAGAAGTGTGGCAAATGTCCGGCGTGGCAAGTGTCCGGCGTGGCAAGTGTCCGGGCACCGTTGAAACCGGTCATCACTGTTAATAAAATTGCGGTCAAGACTATAGATATTGTCTACTTATTCAAAAATATTTAGACCACCTCCCTGACGACATGTCAAATAACAAAATTTTAAGTACTTCTCAGAGCTTAGTTTCGTGTCACCGGCCATGTTCAAAGCTGAGCTCCGACGCCTCTCCAGAATAGACAAAGCCTCATTCTTCCAGAAAGTAGGTGCGAACTGTCTTCCTCCTCATTGCCTGAGAACAAAACCGTCACCACTTAGAATACATAGAAAACCCTCGTCTATTACAGGTTTCGCAAACAGCCAATGAAAATAAATCAATCTCTCCAGAACAATTAAGTCAACAGTACTATTTTCTTCTAAACTTTTTAACTTTACATTCACCTCATTCACAGAAATACGTAATTAACACATATTACATTGTACAACTTGTACAAAAGCCAGACCGCAGTTATTAGACTCGAAGGGCATGAAAGGGAAGCATCAGTTGGGAAGGGAGTAAGACAGGGTTGTAGCCTTTCTCCGATGTTATTCAATTTGTACATCGAGCAAGCGGTGAAGGAAAGCAAGGAAAAATTTGGAATAGGGATTAAAGTTCAGGGGGAAGAAATAAAAACATTGCGTTTTGCTGATGACATTGTAATTCTATCAGAGACAGCAAATGACCTTGAAGAGCAGTTGAATGGAATGGATAGTGTGTTGAAGAGAGCGTATAAAATGAACATTAACAAGTGCAAAACAAAAATAATGGAATGTGGTCTTAGAAAATCAGGCGATGCTGAAGGAATTAGATTAGGTAACGAAACAATGAAGGTGGTAGATGAGTTTTGTTACTTGGGTAGTAAAATAACATGCGATGGTCGTAGTACAGAGGATACAAAATGCAGAATGGCAATGGGAAGAAAAGCATTTTTGAAAAAGAGAAATTTGCTAACATCGAATATTAATTTAAGTGTAAGGAAGTCTTTTCTGAAGGCATTTGTGTGGTGTGTTGCCTTGTATGGGAGTGAAACATGGACGATAAGCAGTGCGGACAGAAAGAGAATAGAGGCTTTTGAAATGTGGTGCTACAGAAGAATGCTGAAGATTAGGTGGGTAGATCGCATAACTAATGAAGAGGTACTGAACAGAATTGGTGAGAAAAGGAATTTTTGGCATACCCTGACTAAAAGAAGGGATCGCTTGGTAGGACACATTCTTAGACACCGGGGAATCGTAAATTTAGCATTGGAGGGAAGTGTGTGGGTTAAAAATCGCAGAGGGAGACCAAGATACGCGTATAGTAAGCAGATTCAAATAGATGTGGGTTGCTGTTCTTATGAGGAGATGAAAAGGCTTGCTCAGGATAGAGTAGGGTGGAGAGCTGCATCAAACCAGTCTCCGGACTGAAGACCATAACAACATAATAACAACAACACATTAGTAATAATAATATACATAACATTTACAAAAAAAGTGATGACTCATTAAACTTAGACCTATGTTTTGGTTTATTGCAGTTTGAATGTCTGTACACTTGTGCCATCTGATGGGCACTGCAGCAACCGTCTGTACTGGAGCTGTAGACAAACCAGCTATCGTTTGAGCCTGCCTATGGCTCGCTGGCTCCATGGCGAAGGCGCGATGTAAGGCGCTACACCTCAGTACGGCTCAACACTCATAGCACAAAATAAGTTGAGAACTTGGGCAAAACGGGAAGTGTGTCTAGATAGCCTGATTGGTTATGCCAACCACTGACCCGAAGCTGTTCAAGTCCCAGTCTGGAACAAATTGCCATTGATTTTAATTCATTGCCCTGCATATTGCATTACATTTTAAACATTATTGTTCCAAAAAAATCTGAGTACCATATTACAAATGTAACTATCATTACGGATAACAGAGTATCGTATTACACACTTATGCATGCAAGTTCTTTGGAAGTTGAAACTGAACAGTTGGGTGGTCCTGAAGGTTTATTCCAGTTCCAAGAAATCAGAGTATCATATTACACACGTTATTATGATTACAGGTAACACCATCAGTGTATCATATTGCACTCTTATGCACATAAGTTTGTTGGTAGTTGAAACTGCACAATTGGGTGATCTTGAAAAGTAGTTGAACAAATAGCAATCTAGCTTTCTTACCTATATGATCATGTAAGTACCATGGATCCAAACAATGCAATACCCAGTTGCAGGAAATCAGAGTACCACATTAGATACAGACATCATCATCATCACAGACAATGCCCATTAGAGTATCATATAACATATTAATCATAGCTTCCTTATGCATGTACTGATCATGTAAACCTCATAAATAGGTATAAGCCTATATCAGTATCCTTTGATGAGTGAGCAAATCATTGAACACAGCTATATACGTGCATTTGGCTAACTTTTCTCCTTATGTAAGTGTTTATTACTATTGATTAGTGGTGTCCATACATCACAAATCTACACTGTAATTATACATTAATGTATTTGAGAAGCTTTCTATGGTTCTTCACCATCATGCAGCAGTCATAGAAGTCTTTTGCACAGCAGGGAACCTGATAGGCTCATTAAGTTAGAGTACGTTTACACCAATAATTGTGATGAAGCAATGTTTTCTTTGAAGTGACAGTTTGAAGTATTAGTGTGAAATGAATGTTTCCTATGATACTTACAGCAAATAATGGTGTTAATATTAATCCTCATCAGATTGTAGTTAATGTTCCAATGTTTAGGGATGGTTATAAGTAAAAGTACGGTAAGATACAATAAGATACTGAAAGATAGGTACACAACTGGTCGTTAGAAGTACAATTGTGCTAAGGCATTTCGCACATCGTGATCAGACATGCACACAGCATTACACATGTCTCTGGCACATGTTTGAATATTTATGTTAATTGTGGTGCAATCTACTATTTCAAAAAACAAAACTAATACTAGTTATTATAACTTAGAAAGACATTCTTGGTAAAGTAGTCCTGTTATATATGACAGTATTCCTCCTCTAACCACAGAACCCATGAGCTGATCACAAGATTCAGCAGAAAAAATCTTGCAAATTGAGTAAACAAGGAATTACTCATCACATTGCAATCAAGCAAATAACATGCAGCAAACAGTGTTCTTTTGTTTTAAGGCATGTATCCTGCAGATGATTATGATGTAGAATTAAGTCTTCTAGAGATAAATCATTATAACTGGTACATACCTATATTGGAATAAATAAATACATGGGCAACACCAGGTACTAATATTAGTATATATATATAAAATTGTAAACATCGTCGAAGTTATAAAAATTAATTTCAAATTTAGACTTCACTATTAGGTTTTACATCACATTTCACATATGGGTTACCTGTTAAAGTAGGTGTTTGAAGTGTTTTCCATGCAGCTGGATGCAATATTGTGATCGTCGCTGAAATAAATTTCGAATTCTTTCAAAAGCCCCTGGACCATTTCGGAATTCTTGACAAGTGTGTACAACTCTCCGCTCCATTTCTTCAACCTTGTTAACGGATGTGTTGTACACTTCGATTTTGAGGTGACCCCAGACACAAAAATCCAAAAGATTTAAATGAGATGATTTTACAAGCCAAGTTACAGGGTCCCTTCGACCTATCCGTCTTTGGCCAAATCTGCACATCAGATGCCGTCTCACAGCAGCAGCAAAATTTGCCGGAGCTCCATCATGCATGTACCACATACTCTGACGTTGATGAAGGGGAACGTCCTCAAGCAATCCTGGGCGATAGTAAAGTGTAAATTCAAATTAATGTGTGCTAACTAGGACGATGTTTACAATGATGTCAGTCACGTTTCGATTGCGGACCCATGTTTACCGGGACACTTTTGCTTGTCTTATCGTGTACTTTCAACCGTTTAAGTTTGCGTCATCCTTTTTGATACACCCTGCAGAACCCAGCAATGCTTCGCAATTGCTGAATATGCATGGGAATTCGATATACATCCTATAGTCCTTTCCTTAATATCTCTGCCAATCAGTTCCCCAATTTCTATCTCTGTTCCTTACCTCTTTGCCCTCTTAGCTTCCTCACTGTTTTATTACCTGAAAACTTACCGTTGCTCGCGTATTTACTTATTCCAAGATTCAGTTACTCATATACTCCTCCCTCCTCTCTCTATCTTCTTCTCTCTTCCCTCCTCTTTCTCTGTCTACCTACACCTACCTTGTCTTCCTCCTCCTTCTAATCAAATGCATCCCATTAACTCTGGAATAACCTTCTACGCTCTCTGCCACTACTCTCCCTTCTCTCTGTTAATCCTCTCCCTCCCCTGTATATGAAATATTATAATACCTGCTAAAATCATGGTTATGGGTCAAGCAGTGTTAAAAGTCTGGAGAAAGGAACCACGACCATACATCATATGAAATATTGTGGACGGTGATGTTTTCCTTGTTTTCAAGGTCAGGTCTGCAATACTTCATCAAGATAGGTAAGAACAGTAGATTAGTGTCGAAGTTTCTTGTAAGGTACCTGTAAACATGGTGAATATTTGTAATTGAAATAATTATTGGGATCAAGGTAACGACCTATATCGAATATAATAATTTCGGATGGCTCAGTGACTTGGTGCCAGTCTTTCCATTGGGCGCCACTACTTCGCCAAGAATATCTCTAACCTACTCTAGTAAATCACAGAAAAAAGGGCGAACTACAGTTTAACGTGTCGTCTCTGGCGATTCCACACAGTTGAGAGGTAAAGGCCACGTTGAAACTCGAAAGAATCAGTGATCTCCAACCGAGAATTTTTCTGCTAGCCCAGACTTCAAGTTTAAGAACAGCGTCAATGGTTAGATACTTGCCCAACCTTTATAAAAACAATTTGCAATATAAATAATATTGAGTTTATAAATCTTGATAACAAGTATCCTAGCTTTTAATTTGGACGAAATCACACACACAGTGCATAATTTCATCAAGATCAGTTGATTAGTTTCGGAGTTAATCGTGGACAAACATCATTTTTATGTGTATATGTACTAGCCGTAGTATCTGGTGTTGCCCAGATATCTGCCAACCCAGTTGCGCCCCCTCTCTCTGTTCATCTCCTCATTGCTCCTCTTTCCACCCAACCCCTGCTCTCATCTCTCTCTCCTCTTCCCCTGTTCCACATCCTCCTCCTGTATATTCCTCCACCTAATTCTACTCCACCACCATCTCCGCCTCCTTCCACACTATACACCGCCTTGTCTTTGTACATCTTCTGTCGTCCGTCCATTATAAGCGATGTAACTCACAATAACAATTCCTACATTATGTATTTATAACAGTCTACCACTGCTCAGTCTCCTCCTTTCCCCTCTCTCTTTTGAACTTGCTTCTGTCACCTGTATATCATTTCTTTCCCTCCCCTCCCCCCCCCCCTTTCCACCAGTCTCCTACTCTGCCCATACTGGCCCATCTCCCCTCTCCTCTCTGTGCATCTAATCAGCCTCTCAGTCTGTCTCTCCCTCTCTATGCCAAAGAAAAATATTCAAAAGCAGAGTCAAAGTTTATTTCATGGTACCCTCTGCCAAGCAGCATACGTGTCTTGCGAAATATAAAAACTTTCTCCACGGAAACACACGTCCATAACATTCACGGTGATCTACCAAATGGTGCCGGTCTCAGTGGCCGTGATGGCGTGGACGAGAGCTCTTAGGTTGTGTTTATAGCCTGCGGTTCCTCCGCTGCGTAGGAATCGCAGCGGTTTGGCAGTGCACTGTTTCTGATAAGGCAGCGTGCCAAGCTGTTTATAGGCGCAGTTGCTGCAGCATCAAGCCGGCCGCGGTGGCCGATGGGACTGCAGCGCGCCAGTCACGGTCTGCACAGCCACTGCGGTCGGGGGTTCGAATCCCCCCTCGGGCATGGATATTTGTGCCGTCCTTAGTCTTAGTTAGTTCATAAGTAGTTTGTAAGTTTAGGGACTGATAACCCCGTAGTTAAGTCCCATAAGCTATACAAACATTTGAACATTTTTTGCGGCGTCAAAATACTTGCGGCTGCACTTCAGAACCGCCGTAGTAGTGTGGTGCCACAGCGGCATCTGTTTCTGTGGTGTCGCACAAGTATAAAGTGCGCGCCACCTACTTTCGCCGCGTGCCGCCATGCACGCACGACGCGGCGTTCTTACGTCAGCCACGAGCGCCCTCTGCTACAACTCCGCTCGTGGCCACCACTGAACGACATCGTTCACTTGGGATTGAGATAGGAACCAGTTAACACTTCGGAATCAGATAAGCACCAGTGAAGACTTGGCTATCGGATAGGCACTAGGCAGGCTTCTAGCTCCACTATGTATCAGCATTCTGCAGTACTGAGCTATGTAAAAGTTAAGTATTACTACGTCTCTAAGAAATATAGATCTCGTTCTAATTTACTCTAGTGTTTCTAGTTTCTGCTGTCCCACTGGCTGCTCACCTTCGTACCTGCACAAGCGTGCATCCTTTATTACTGTGTCGGTCTCATTTTACTCGGCCACCGACACCTACGATGGAAACGAGACACAAAAGCGGCGACGAGGCTGGGACACAAAAGTTTCCATGGCTGCTTATGGGGCTGTTCGGAGCATTCCGCGGATCCGCGCGCCGTATGTCAGTGCGCCCTTTGTCTCCCCCTGCCAGGTAGGAGCAGAGTCCTCAAGGTCACTGCGACTGAACCGTCTGCTGTATTACTGACATGTGGATCCTCCGCAGAGGAGAAACCACAGTCTATAAACGCACCTTGCTGCAGTGTGTGTCGTTGCTCGCCATCGGAGGTTTGAGTCCTCCATCGGGCATGGCTGTCTGTGTTGCCTTCAGCATCAGTTACTTTTAAGTTAGTTTAAGTAGGTTGTAAGCCTAGGAACGGCTACTACGGTCGGGGGTTCGAATTCCCCCTCGGGCATGGATATTTGTGCCGTCATAGTTCGTAAGTAGTTCATAAGTAGTTTGTAAGTTTAGGGACTGATGACCCCGTAGTTAAGTCCCATAAGCTTAACAAACATTTGAACATTTTTTTTTTTAAGCCTAGGAACTGATAACCATAGCAGTGAAGTCCCTTAGATTTACAAACAACGTACATGGAAGTCTTGTTCTGAAGGTAAACTGTGTAAGATCGGAGTAAAACTACAGACTGGTGTCCAATCCTGCTAATAAATTACGCTCCGCAATACATCATAGTGAACAGACAGTGACCATCCTCGTATTTTGTAGGTAGGATGAGCAAATTTTCAATAAAATTGCAAGAAAACTGTATACATTTGTATGAATTACAAACAAACAAATGGACATTCTTCTTATTTTTCTTCAGAGCATTTAATTAAAAATAATACAAAGCACTACTGGAATAAAATAGAGTACACTAAGAATTTAAAAAGAATGTTTATGTAAACAAGGAAAAGCACTTGTAAAGTGAAATAAATTGTAGCATCAAAGAAACGTTTGAAATAGATAGTAATAATAACTTCTTGTGATTCAGTGGCCTGCTACAAGTCTTCCAACTGGAAACCACTTCGACGACTTACATGTCCCTAAACTACAGTTTAGTGTGAAACCCGAAAAGCGTGCCGTGCTTTCTCACGCTCCATACATGATCTGTGCCATCTGTTATGCTTTTCCCGCCCCTTCCATCGATTACACGATGCTACTTTGCCTATTGCCAGTCAGCTACTTGGCTTCTATAAAATTTATAAGTCCAAACTCAGATAAGAAAACTCTAAATACTATAACCGGTAATGTAATTAAATGAAGAAAGTGATCTTGGCTACAAACATGTTACTAAACAATTCTAGATCGCCCCAATAATGAGTTGCTTATATAAACCAATCAGTCAATATACATATATAAAAATGGAACTTGGGACGTGTGTCCGTATATTTCACTTGGTAGTCAAAATTATTCACTGCAGACCGCTGGCGGTTATGCATGAGATTAGCCTTTAGGTTCGCGGTGTGCACTGTGGTGTTTCGGTCGCGGTGGTGAGTGTGGCGAATAAAAATCCGTAAAATGTGGTGCAATTCGATGATCAACAGTTGCTCAAAGAGAAAACACTGGGAAACACAGACATACATTAACGCAGCAATAAACTACACTGAAGTACACCAATGATCTCAGTATAAACACTGGAAAGAGAACTGACAACTGGATTAGAGAGACAAATATACGTCGAGCGTCACGTTTTCATAATGAATAGTACGATCTCCATATTATCTTTGAGCTCACTGCAATACACAGACTGTAGGCATACGTTAATGTATGTCTGTGATGAAAAGTTCGTAAGTCATATAGAAGTATATGCTGCTCAAGTGGTAAAATTGCATTGCCAGTTCCAAAATTAGCTCTATGTGAATTCTTTGAATAGATTTACATAAGAATTCTTTGCAAGGAAAATCGAATTTATGTAATTTCATTTCTGATTTCGGTGTAGGCCTATCCTCATTTACATTTTGAGTCCGTTATGTTTAGGAATGCGTAGAAAACGTCAAATTGAGGAGATGTTAGTTACATAGCACACCAAATAACTAACAGATGCCGATGCTTCGATTTTTCATTCTCATAACTATGGTGTAATACACTACAACAAGGGGTACAATTTTACTTAAGGCTTCGGCGTAGTGTGCTGATGTTGGCAACGGCCGTTCAATGCTTTTTGAAAAATCAGTCACGTATAATGAAGGGCATAATTCATTATGTTGGTGATATAAATAATTAGTGCTGTTCCTGTCAGTAAATTAATGCTCCTCCTATAGCGAATATTTCGTTGCCAACGACAGCACACTAAACTTAAAAGTAGTGGGTAAGGCGAGTGTGTTAGGCGAGCGTGTCACTGTTTGTGTTAAGCGACCGTCCCCGCTAAAATATACAAATAAATGTTCTGTTTTAGTTTTGGTTACAAAAAATTTGACTAAGCAATGAGACTTAGTACCTTCCTTTGCCCTGTCAGAATAAATTGCAACTGACATGAGATGGAATGATTTTACGTAAATTTGGTTTAGTTTGATGCGCAACGGCACTTTAAATTATACAGTAGTTAATAAGTTAACAGTAATTAAATTCTTAATTGGTTTACACATTAATCTCGTGTGTGAGGAATAATATGAGCAAATGAAAAGTGCAGATCTGTTAGCGTGCACCATATTCCAGTAGCCAGACTATACAAGCACAATTCGACTGCGAGAGCCAACAAAAAGAGCGTGCTACTACTATGGCAGTTTTGTCACTTGAATAAACAAGATGTCAAACAAAGATATTTGAGATTAATTGGATACCAAAATCATTGCACTTGATAATGTACCTAACAATTACCAAACTGATTCAACGTAATAAAATGTCCTACAAATCTAGTAAAGATTTCAAGTATCACTCACTGAAAATATTTCTTGTCACTTTACGTGATCTACTTCATTTCAGATCAGACATATCACTTTAACTCTTACTAACATTGACAGACTTAATAATTTGAACTTTCATTAAGACTCAGAAAATCTCTAACTATGAACTTTACTGGATTTATGAACAAACTACTTCCTGCTATCATTAATAGACTAATTTATCATGACAATATGCCTACACTGAACTGTTCTAATTAACACAAAAATTTACAAACACAGTAATTATGCAACACTATCATAAGAAACAATGGTCAGAACGGATAGCAATTGAAATTGGTGAAAGGAACGAGGAACTGGAAAATGACTCAGGGTTAAATGATAAATGCGAGCTGCACTAAACAGTATTCATTAGCAAAAAGACAAACACCAACTACAATAGTTCAAATACAGGCTAGCCGACATAACAGTAGAAAAGTACACATTACCTTATTTGAGACAGATTAATTTCCATACAAAAATTAGAATCTGAAGACTTGGCTGCGACTTTTCAAAACTGTCTGATTGTTTTTCTTTTACTCTTCGAGTCTAACACACAGACTAACCCGACAGTTCCAGGACCACTACTCATCGACTTAACTCTACCATAATCACACAACGACTGCTCTCCCCGACAGTCACACCTCGACTCTCCTGTCCGAATGTCACACACCGACTCCTTAAAAGCAACAACTGCCAGAGCAAGACATACTCCAAAGATAAAACAAAGTCTTTGGTTTACAGCAAAGATATGAAAATAAGTACAGTATGTTATATCGATGACTGAAATGGTACAAAATATTACATAAATTTGTTTACTACGGAATTATAGCTTACGTTTTTGTAACAAAACATGCTCAAGGCTGAATGACATGCAAAAATTAAGTGAAACATATTTTGCGTACTCCTTTCAAACTGCCGGCACTGCAAGTAAAATTTAACTCAGGTAGGACACAAATTTTGCATCTAAGATATTTTTAAAAATAAAAACAAAAGTTTTGTGTCCCAGCCTCGTCGCCGCTTTTGTGTCTCGTCCGCCGGTTGTCGTAGGTGTCGGTGGCCGAGTAGAAAGAGCCCGACACAGGAATAAGGATGCACGCGTGTGCAGGTACGGTGGTGACCAGCCAGTGGGACAGCAGAAACTAGAAACACTAGAGTAAATTAGAACGAGATATATATTTCATAGAGACTTAGTAGTACTTAACTTTTACATAGTTCTTGACTGCAGAAAGCTGATACATAGATTAGATAGAGGCCTGCCTAGCGCCTATCCGATAGCCAAGTCTTCACTGGTGCCTATCTAATTCCTAAGTGTTAAATGGTTCCTATCTCAGTCCCAAGTGAACGATGCAGCAGTCGTGGCCACGAGCGGAGTTGCAGCAGAGGGCGCTCGTGGCTGACGTCGTAAGAACGCCGCGCCGTGCGTGCATGGCGGCGCGCGGCGAAAGTAGGTGGCGCGCACTTTAGACTTGTGCGACGCCACAAGGGGATGTCCGAGGTAGCAATGCAATGGGACCCAACTGCAGTGTCTGTCCGTAAGTGTACGAGGGGGTGGAGATGTCTTATGAATAGCACGTTGCATGGCATCCCAGATAAGCTCAATAACGTTCATATCTGAGAAGTTTAGTAGACAGCAGACGTGCTTAAACTTGGAAGAATGTTTCTGTAGCCACACTGTAGTGGACCTTCGTCTCTAGATACAATAATACTCTGAAGGGCCATAAAAACTGGTACTCCTGCCAAATATGTGTAGGCCACGCAGAAGTTCAAGGGTATACAATATGGCATATACTCGATTGATGATATTGTCTCCATATTCGTACCACAAAAAGAAATAATAAAAAGAATTTAAAAAAATAAAGAACTAAACACATAGGCTCTCACTGCAGTTTTTTTCCACTTCAATATTACATTTATAAAACTACTGATATAAAACTTTAACCCAGCGAAGCGGGTAATCATAAGCTAGTAAAGATATAAAATCAGACTTGTCACAACTTGCAAAACTTCAAAGACGACTTTCACGAGAATTTTTGAGAGTTGTATCCAATGGCTTTGGCTGACTGTTATTTGAATTCTGAACTCCACGAACCATATATATATATATATATATATATATATATATATATATATATATATATATATATATATATATATATATATAGAAGGAAGTCCCTTTCCTACAGCTTAGGTCTTCGTGGCAGAAGAGTTTGCTCCAGTCCCGAATCACTGAACCAGTACACCAATAACCTAATAACAGCTTTTACATCCCGCAGCTATCCTCCTGATCTGGTTCAGAAGCAAATTACCAGAGCCACCTCCTCATCCCCTCAAAACCAGAACCTTCCACACAGAAGTGCCCCTTTTGTCACCAGATACTTTCCGGGACTGGAGCGGACTCTGAATGTGGCTCTCCAGCATGGATACGACTTCCTTAAATCCTGCCCCGAAATGAGATCCATTCTTAATGACATCCTTCCCACTCCACCAAGAGTGTCTTTCCGCCGCCCTCCTAACCTTCGTAACCTCCTAGTCCATCCCTATGAAATCACCAAACCACCTTCCCTACTCTCTGGCTCCTACCCATGTAACCACCCCCATTGTAAAACATGCTCTATGCACCCTTCCACCACCACTTACTCCAGTCCCGTAACCCGGAGGGTGTACACGATAAAGGGCAGAGCCACTTGTGATAGCACCCACGTGATTTACCAACTGATATGCCTGCACTGTGAAGCTTTCTATGTGGGAATGACCAGCAACAAACTGTTCATTCGCATGAACGATCACAGGCAGACAGTGTTTGTTGGTAATGAAGATCACCCTGTGGCTAAACATGCCTTGGTGCACGGCCAGCACATCTTGGCGCAGTGTTACACCGTCCGGGTTATCTGGATACTTCCCATCGACACCAACCTTCAGAACTCCGGAGATAGGAACTTGCCCTTCAGCTTATTCTCTCCTCCCGTTGCCCACCTGGTCTCAACCTCCGCTAAATTCAAATTCCCGCCCACCTTCTTTAGCATCTCTGTTCTGTGGACAGAGCCTCTGCCTCAAGTGGTATCTCTGTCCAACTTCTTTGCTTTTTAGAAATGTCTGTCTAGGTGAGTTTGCGTTTGGATATGTGTAAGTGTGTGTGTATTTGTCTACCTTCCTTTTTGTCCCCTAAGGTAAGTCCTTCCAGTCCTGGGATTGGAATGACTCCTTTTCCACTTCCTTAAAACCCATATCCTTCCCTTTTTCCTCCCCTTTTTTCCTCTTTTTCCTGAAGAAGCTGCCAGTGGTGGCGAAAGCTTGTATGTGTGTTTGAGTGTGATTTTTATTTTTATTTGTGTCTATCGACGAGCCGGCCCTTTTGGGTAAGTCATCCGTTTTCTATTTTATATATATATATATATATATATATATATATATATATATATATATATATATATATTCTAAAATCCGGTAGCATGTGGTCTCCTTGTGAGACATGCTGCATGTTAAAGAATGAGACAGTAAGCTTGTGAAATACAAGTGTCGTGGGGAGCGACAGCGAGTGCCTGAGTGGGGAGGGGTGCTAGGCGTGCAGCCGCCCCGTGGCGTGCCGGCGGCGGCGGCGGCGCTCAAATATTTATCCGCGTTAGCTGAGTGGCCGTCGGCGTCTCCAGGGGCCTCCCAGCTAGCCTGCGCATCAGTCGCCTCCCATCCAGACCAAAGCCGGCAGCGAGCAACCACCAAGTCCATGCGATCTCAAATTCAAATGCTTCTGCGACTTTACTTCTGTGGTCATTAATCCCTAGGCTTTCAAACAACTTAAACTAACATGCTAAAGCCGTCGGCACACGGAGCGAGTATCTGAACGAGCATGGCCAACGTGACGAGTTTCTGACGTCACAACGTGCGAACTGTGGAGGCTTTCCCAACATGTGAGGCAATATCAAGCATGCCCGAAATAACATTACTGTATGGTGACGATTTTCAGTGTTGATGTATGTATCAATATTTTTTTCGCAATAGCGAATTTCACTTTGCGTCACTGTATAAGGTATAGATGTTCCACCAAATGGTAACATATGAAAATTTGTGCTGGACCGGGACTCGACCCCGGGTTTTCCGCTTTTCGCTAGCGGTCGCCTTAATCAGTATTTTTTTAATTTTTTTTTTTTGCTCTATGGTTGGTTCTATTCGTTGTGGACGCTGATCGTATTTGTTCGTGTTTGTTCGGTGAGTTCTTGGCCCAGCTTTTTTTTATTACAGAGGGCGTTGAGTCCTCTGACTGGGCGCGCTGAGCCACGGCGCCCGGCTCACTAGGCTACACGAACACGACTCCAGGACCGTCCCAAACTTCCATATGCCACACTGATTGCTCTTGTGAGTCAACTATATTTATCCCTTAGCACTCGCAGCTTAATCTGTATTCCCGCACCAGGGAGAATGAAAACAACGAGGCATTTACCTACGCTGTTATCGTCATTGCCTCGCTTAGGCGTTTGTTACTGTATGGTGACGATTTACAGTGTTGATATATTTATCAATTTCTCGCGAAAAGCGGGAAACCCGGATAGAGTCCCGGTCCGGTACAAATTTGGATATGTCACCAAAATGTTCAAATGTTTGTTAAGCTTATGGGACTTAACTACGGGGTCATCAGTCCCTAAACTTACAAACTACTTATGAACTACTTACGAACTAGGACGGCACAAATATCCATGCCCGCGGGGGGATTCGAACCCCCGACCGTAGTGGCCGTGCTGACCGTGACTGGAGCGCCTCAGTCACCTCGGCCACCGCGGCCGGCGATATGTCACCATTTGGTAGAACATCTATACCTTATACAGTGACGCAAAGTGAAACTCGCTATTGAGAAAAGATATTGATAGAAATGTCAGAAATTCTCGATGTGCATCTGAACGATCAGCAAAAAGATGGGAGAGCGCCACTGGCGTCTCACCACGTGGCTGTCTGGGGAAGGGGGGCAGCTCTTTTCGGTAGAGAGATGAAGATGCGATATTGGCTGTTAGTAGAAGCTCTTATTTGATGGCTTATATACAGGGCGAATCACCTAACACTTGCACCTCAAATATTGCGAAAACGGAAATTGCGATCGATGTGCGGTTTTCACAGAATGCATTCGTAGTTAGGGGCTCGTACTTTTAGCCAACAAACAGATTGTAATATTACTTAGAAAGTATTTTTAAGCAAACACACAGTTGTTGGTTGTTTCTATCATTCACTGGCATTTTTGACACCTGCTGTGGACAAAGAATTTTGAATCACATTATTATGACGTTTAGTTTGGCAGCTACAACCGTTCAAAGTTTCAGGGGCGGAGGTTGCGATAGCGTAGCTGACTGGCCGAGTGGCTAGCCCCTGGGACACGGCCCATCGTCTGATGACCACCAGCCAGTGAGCTACGCTGTCGTTGCCTCAGCCCCAAAAACTTTCAATGGTTGAAGCTGTCAAACTAAACGCGATAAAAATGTAATTCAAATTTCCTTATACACAGCTGGTGTCAAAAATTCCAGTGTGGGATAGAAACAACTATTGTTCAATTTGAAGAATTGTGTGTTTGCATAAAAATACACTTTCTAGGTATTTTTACAATCTGTTTATTGGCTAACAATACGAGTCCTTGATTACCAATCCTGTGAAAACCGCACATCAATCGTACTTTCCGTTTCCGCAATATTTGCGGTGCAAGTGTTAGGTGATTCACCGTGTATATATAAGTGACACTTTCACTAGGGAAGACAGGGAAAAATGTATTTATTTGAATAAGTTACTCTTACAATACATTTTGGGGAAATTATTAAAAGTTACTTAAAAGACTAAATATTAAATGAAGGCAGATGAAATCTAAAAATGTATGAATAATAATAAAAAAACTCGCAAGAATAAGGGCTTCTGCCGTTGATAAAAATTACACAAGCAGATTTTCCTTCTTGATGCATGTAAAACGTATGTATTACGCAGAAAATTTTTATGCGCGTTAACTTACAGCAATATAAAATACCTGTAAAATGTAAATTACTGGTTACGGACGCTGAACGGAAAATGCGAAGAACCAGTAGTTCAATGTTCAAAAGAGTCTGAAACACAGTGAGAAAGGGCTAACGCAGTGAACGAAACTGGCGACAGGTCGAGACCGAGCAGTGAGCCGGAAAGGGACCGACAGCGCGGCATGCCTGGAACTGGAACGAGCACGCTCACGCGGCAGTTCCTGGACTAGAAGTCGTCGCAAACGTTCCGGACCGGGACCGACAGTTCCATGAACTGGAAATCGCGGCAACCGTTCCTGCGTTTGGGACTGATACCGACTAGGAGCACTGCCGTTCGTCGTATGTCGTTGTAAAACTAGAAGGTTCGCGAGAAGTTTAGGCCGCGCGTCAAATACGACGCAGTACTGCGCAGTCGCAACTCACGGGCCGCGGCTCACAGAGTTGCCCAGAGGTGCCTCACTTGCTGCCTGGCAGAGGGTTCATCAAACCACCATTATACTATTTATCTCCCACTCCATTCTCGAATAGCGCGCGGGAAGAAAGAACACCTGAATCTCTCCGTTCGAGCTCTGATTTCTCGTATTTTATTCTGATGATCATATCTACCTGTGTAAGAGGGAGTCAATAATATATTTTCCCATTCGGAGGAGAATGTTGGCGATTGAAGTTTCGTAAGTAGCCCACGTCGCAGCGATAAGCGCTATTGTTGTAGTGATTCCCTTCCCAGATCCTGTATCATTTCCGTAGCGCTGTCTCCTCTGTATCGTGACAATACGAAACGAGCTGCTCTTCTTTGGACTCTTTCGATGTCCTCCGTCAAACCCACCCGATAAGGATCCCACACTGGGCAGCAATACTCCAAAAAAGGACGGACAAGCGTAGTGTATGCAGCCTCTTTACTAGTTCTGTTGTATCTTTTAAGGGTTCTACCAACGAAACGCAGCTTTGGGTCGCCTTTCCCACGACATTATCTACGTGTTCTTTCCAATTGATGTCTGAAGTAATAGTAGTTCCTAGGTATTTTGTGGAGCTTACGGCCTTCACTTTTGATTGATTTATCTTGTAAACAAAGTTTAACGGATTTCTTTTCGTACTCATGTGAACGACTTCCACACTTCTCATTATTTAGACTCTTGCCAATGTTTACACCGTAGTGATATCTTATTCAGATCGTTCTGCAGTTGGTTTTGAACTTCAGATGTTTTTACTTGACGGTAAATGACGGCGTCATCTGCAAACAACCTAAGAGATCTACTTAGATTTTCCCCTAAATAATTTATGTAAATAAGAAACAGCTGAGGACCCATAACACTACCATGTGGAACGCCCGATATCACCTCTGTTTTAGTCGATGTTTTACCATCGATTACTGCGACCCATGTCCTCTCTGACAGGAAATCCCGTATCCAGTCCCAAATTTGGGGCGATATAGCATAACCACGCAATTTGATTAAAAGCCGTTTGTGAGGTACCCGTCTCTAAGGACCACGCTGTCGACGGAATGTTAACCCCTAAGCTTCCTTCCTCCTTCTAAGTCACACGTCAATCATACACTGCTAGACATAAAAAATATAACACTCTGAAGGAAGCATTCGAATCAGGTGAAATTCGCAGCATGTAGTTGCGACGACGAGACTCGCACGTGTTAGCCTTTCAGCGGAGGCGCTTTCTGACGCCAGTAACGCCATCTTGACATGTTGAAAAATTAAGAAGTTCTCACTCAGGGGATTCGACTCTATACTTCGCGCATTATCGATTACCAATCTGCAACCTCCCCACTGCGCCAACCACTGGATTTTGTCAACGCTAACATAAATGGCTAATGCCGCGCCCGTAACGCAGCGAAAACGATAATTTCCTCTAAAAGCTTGACAGTCTGTCACATTCAGTTCTGGCTAAGACCTGGATGTACCATAATTTCTTATAACATCGCCGATGTCGAATAGGCGGGGTCTCCCTTGTGAGTGCTGCGCTTCTATTGCATTCAGTGGAGCCATACGAACGCAAGGTTCACACTGAAAATGTTTAAATGTTTGAAAAACCTATTGGTCAAAGCTGCTATAGACATAACTTTCCAGAATATGAAACTACTTAAACTAATTTACACTAAAGACAACATACACGCAGCCATGTCCGAGGGAGGTTTGGAAACTCCGGCGAGACCGGCCGCCCACTGCGTAACATGATTCCTTAGACCACGTGGCCATTCCACGCGACTGTATTTTATTTCACTACAAGAAACAGTTTACATTGGTGTACAGATTTAAAGCCTAAAACGGAAATAATACGAGATTACGTTTATTTTGCCACAAAACAGTATAAACAGGTAATAACAAGGTAGGAAAATGTGAAGAATCTATGCATGACGCTATCCAACATTTTCTTCGGTTTTTCCAAATTCCTCGGCAAATCTGCGAGGTATACGACCAATATGATATACTGATTCAGTGGTTAGAAAATGGGTCAGACTGTACGATGAAGGACGCGATCAAGTGCACGATGAAGAACGAAGTGGACGCCCGTGTGTGGCTACTGACGAACTGGTTCACTCAACTGAAGAGAATATTAAGAACAACCGTAAGTTTACACTTAGTGCTCTTTCTATGGAGATTCCGCACATCTGACGATCACTAACTCATGAAATTGTTACTGAAAAACTGAAATTTCGAAAACTTTTCTCACGTTGGGTACCCAAAATTCTTACTGAACGTCACAGAAAACAACGGATGGACAGTCCAGTTTCTGACAAGCTAAAATGAAGAAGGCGATGGTTTTCTTTCTCGGATAGTCACGGAGGACGAAACTTGGGTATCGTACGACACCCCTGAAAACAAACGTCAATCAATGGAATGGAGGCACACTTCATCCCCAACGAAATCTAAGCAAATCGTGACACCTCGATAAAGGCCAGAAAAGGTATTTTCCTGATTGATTTCTTACCACGAGGCCAATCAATCACTGCACGTGGTTACTGCGAAGCCATTAAGAAGTTGCTCCACGCAATACAGAACAAGCGACGAGGATTGAGCCCTTTCTACGCGGGAAGTGAGAGCTTACGAGATTACCCATGATGCACCGGTAACGCCTGCCGGGTACAGTGTAGATGCGTCCACTCGCACAAGATGCACGCATACGATCGCTAGTAGACGGAATAGGATGGATCCTATTCTCACACGTATGGAAGTGCTTCGCGCATGCGCAAACGACCGAATGGGGAACCCAGCAGACAAACGAAGCCAAGTCGCGAATTTGTTTGAGAATGTATACGTGTCTCCCGCTCAGAGGAACGTAGTTTTTCGACTCAGTCGTAAGTTTTATAGGAAGTGATACTTATAGAGGGATTAAAAATTTCTTATAACATGTGTACAATTTTTATTGAATTAGCTGTTAATATGAAAACCAAAAAAACTTAGAGCAAATTTAAATGAAGACATTTTCCGTCGGTTCTAGGTAGTACGACATCACACTGACGTCAAAGTAGAATTTTGTGTGTGTTCCACACGTTCATTTCCACTTAGTTACCCGGCTTACTAGGACATATTCAGACTTTAAAGTACGTCGAAAACCGGTTGTTTAAATAAAAATCAATATGGTGATCTACCAAGAATCGACGAAAGAATCACTAAAAAAATCCAAATTTGCATGTGCCTTAAATTTGTTGTACATACCAAGAGCTGTATCTCGGTACCCAATAAAATTGGACACACTTTATATGACATTGTAACTGCAAATCGTGTTTATTACCATTTTCTAAAATATTTGCTGTTTTTCCTTAAACATTCTGTAGTTAATGGATGAAATATTTGTTTTTGGTGAGCATTATTTGAAGCTTTATCATAGTTAAAGGTCTGTGTGTAGACAACTGAGCTTGTTCATCATATACATCGACGCCTCAAACGGCAGGGGCTGGAAGTATGTAGTCACATTTTATAATGAAGACGTTAACACATTGGAGCGATGTAGTTACGATGAACAGCACGAAAACAGTTTCACAGTGGCAGTCTACAAGACAAATAAATGTTTTAATCGTCACAATAATCATAATATATCTTACAGTTTCGAAAAGTGATCTAAATTCGGCGATTCATTTGCTGTAAGTTGACAACAAAGCAAGTAGACACGTGAAGCAGACGATTCGACAAATGCTTACCGTATAAACGCTTCTTTGTAGTTCGACGGTCTATCGCAAGGCGCGCTGCAGCTGACATCGACTTTCTTTTGCGTGTTACACGTCTCGTATAGAAAGGGCTTTACTTTTTTTCCCACGATAATGCTCAACCTCACACGGCGAATGTGACCAAATATTACGAGAATTTCACTGAGACGTCTGTGATCATCCTCAAATGTTTGTAATTCTATCGGACCAAACTGCGTGGTCATCAGTCCGTAGCTTACAACCTTCTTAAACCTAGGTAAACTAGCCTGAGGACAAACACACACACCCATGCCCCAGGGAGGACTCGAACCTCCACGGCGAGCAACCGCGCGCTCCGCAGCTAGACGCTTTAGACCGCTCGGCTACTCCACCGCGGCTATGATCATCCTCCGTACAGCCCGGACCTCGCTCCTAACGACTTTCATCTGTCCTCGGTGGTCAACACTTCAACGATGTTGATGAGCTGAAAGAATATGTTACCACGCGATTGAATACACAGACGGTAACCTTCTATGAAGACGGCGTACAGAAACTTGTGGTACACTATGACAAGTGTCTACAAAATTTCGGAATCTAGGTAGAAATGTTGTAGATTTTTGTACAACAAATATTTTTTCTGTGTCTGTACACGTTTGTTTTATACAACCAAAAGGAACTTACTTTGTGGACATACCTCGTAAATACATGGTTTCGTGCGGCTGTGAGCGGTCCATTAGAGGTGTGGCTTGCTGGAGGTGTCCAGTTTTGTGCTGAGCCGACGGGCCGGCCGCTGGGGAGGGGGATGGGGGACGTTTTAAGGGCAGGTGAGGGCTGGCAGCGCCTCCCCACTCCCCAGATGGGCGCGAGAAGCAGCGGAAGCAGCTGACAACGAGGCTACAGCCTGCGGCCCCAGGAGCGCCGTGGGATGCAGTATTAACCAGCCGCCGGGCAGCACCCCTGCTAGCCACGACGCTGCCGTCTCCCCAGTCTTATACCGCCTGGGTCCTCAGCTACAAAACACCGCCTTGGGCCACGCTACGCGGTACACACAGAGATGACAAAAGTCACGAGACAGCGATATACAGATTAGTGATGCGACAGACCTCCGCTTCCGAAATTGCAGAAATTCCGCACTTCTTGCACTTCCGCATCCGGTTCCGCATTTTTGTGGTAAGTTTATCGGAACTTCCAACAATGGCTAGACTGTCGACGCGCGCGCTAGTTGGCCCTAAGCACAGTTGGAGTTCGTAGCGTTGGGCGTGCAGCAAGTCGATACGTGCGCATAGCGATTGTTGCGTTTATTGGATTACTCGCTTGTTGACGTTTGTCACGTGGCGCTACAGCGGCGCAGTCAGCTACCTATGAGCTATAGGCGACACGCAAAAACGGCGGGTCGCTTGCTGTAAATACACAGAGTGTACATGGAGTCTGGGAACACTTTCTAGGATTTACTACACAAGAACTAAACATTGTACGGATGACATACATCAGTGGCGTAACTATGGGGGGGGGGGATGAGGGGGATAGAACCACCCCCCCCCCAGAACGCGGAAAAGAGAGAGAGAGAGAAGAAATCGTATAACAGCAATCTGGTAAAGGTAAGGAAACTTGGGGTGTTGGAAGGGAGTGAATTAGTTTCTTCAACGGGAGTGGTAGATGGTAGTCTGTCTGGAAACTGACTAAAATTTTGCTCGTCAAGCCGATCTATCCCCCCCTCCAAAAGCCAACTCCTTGTTATGCCACTGACATACATATTGCATTTTGAAGAGAATCTCTGACACTTTTTTTTTTTTTTTTTTTTTTTTTTTTTTTTTTTAATATATATAAACGTTCAATATGCGAACCATGAGTGACAGAGCAGACATCAGTACGGTACTCGAATTCTTGCCATACTCGCCTCAGCATGGCATCGTCGACTGTGATAGAGTGAGTTGCAATCTACGCATGTTTGCTGACGATCAATGGCGAATTTTATTCTGGGGGGTGGGAGGGGGAGCACAACGCTGGGGAAGTTGAACATGTCCTTAAAGACGTTGTGAGACTAATTCTAAAGTAAACACACACATCAGTTACATGTGATAAATATTCACTCAATTCTTTCACCCCATATATCAACTGAAACTACAAGAGATATTGAAAAACGACTTTTACGGTCGTGAACGTAAGGCAGGGGTTTATGAAGGTAGGTAGTATGAGACACTTTAAAACGTGAAGAAATATTATTTTCAACACCAACTTATTTTTTTAAATGGATACCCCGTATTATTTCTTAAGCAATCTATAGAATGAAAAATCCGCTAGCTGCGGGCCTCATGTATTTCAAATGTCAACTTCGCTTCGCAGTTTCTCCGGATGTAATTGACGCATCACGATGCAACCAACGCCATTCTTTTTGTGATTTTTCATTCTATAGATTGCTTAATAAATAATACGGGGTATCCATTAAAAAAATAAGTTGGTGTTGAAAATAATATTTCTTCACGTTTTAAAGTGTCTCATACTACCTACCTTCATAAACCCCTGCCTTACGTTCATGATCGTAAAAGTCGTTTTTCAATATCTCTTGCAGTTACAGAGATATCTAGGGTGAAACAGTTGAGTGGGAATATATAAATCCACAGTCGCTTCTTAGATAAAACTTTTTAATATACATCAAATGTTTGTAGAGCTTATGGGACTTCACTACAGGGTAATCAGTCCCTAAATTTACAAACTACTTATCATCTACCTTATACTAAGGACGGCACAAATATCCATGCCCGATGGGGGATTCGAACCCCCGACCGTACTGTCCCTGCAGACTGCGACTGGCGCGCCGCTGAACGCTCGGCCACCGCGGCCGGCTTTAATATCATTCATTTAACTATTACTACTATTAATATATTATTACTTTCTGTGCTTTATGGTGTCATTTTCAAGGGCCCATGATTACAAAAATATCACAATCATTGAACCACATTAAATAGTGAAAATTTTCAAAATTTACCACAAAATAAAAGAACAAAAATAAGAGTCTGAATGCCCTGTGTTCAGATGTGGGCAAATTTGTTTAATCCTTTATCATCATAACGGGTGAAACACTTGCGCAGAGCTGAACACAGGGTAATCAGGCTCTGAATTTAATTCTACATCTACATACATACTCCGCAATTCACTGTAAGGTGCGTGCCGGAGGGTACACTGTACCACTACTAGGCATTTCCTTTCCTATTCCACTCCCAAATAGAACAAGGAAAAAAAAAAAAAAAAAAGAATGCCTATATGCCTCCGTACGAGTCCTAATTTCTCTTATCTTGTCTTTGTGATCTTTACGCGAAATGTAAGTAGGCGGCAGCAAGATCGTACTACACTCAGCTTCAAATTCCGGCCCTCTAAATTTACTTAACAGGAATTCATGAAAAGAACGTCGTTGCCGGCCGCGGTGGCCGAGGTGACTGAGGCGCTCCAGTCACGGTCAGTACGGCCACTACGGTCGGGGGTTCGAATCCCCCCTCGGGCATGGATATTTGTGCCGTCCTAGTTCGTAAGTAGTTCATAAGTAGTTTGTAAGTTTAGGGACTGATGACCCCGTAGTTAAGTCCCATAAGCTTTACAAACATTTGATTTTTTTTTGAACGTCGTCTTTCTTCCAGCGATCCCCAACTGAGTTGCCGGAGCATTTCCGTGACACTCGCGCATTGGTCGAACCTACCGGTAACAAATCTAGCTGCTCGTCTCTGAAGCGCCTCTATGTCTTGCTTTAAACTGATCTCCTGCGGGTCCCAAACACTTGAGCAATACTCAAGACGTGGTCGTACAAGCGTTTTATACGCGGTCTCCTTTACAGGTGAAGCACATCTTCCCAGAATTCTCCCAATAAACCGAAGTCGGCTGTCCGCCTTACTCACAACTGTCCTTACATGCTCGTTCCATTTCATATCGCTCTGCAATGTTACGCCTAGATATTTGAACGACGCGACAGCTGTTTCTCAGCTAGGCCAGATGGGTATATGCGAATCCCTGTACAGTGGAAGCCGTGCGAACTTGGCATTAGTTTCTCCACATATTTACAACTTTTGAATAATTTGACTATAAGATTGAATAAGACGGACCACTTGAAAACTCAAACATTTGTACAATGCGGTCGAAAACTAAGTTTGTCACGATGATGCCTGCAGAATTATGATAGTACATGTGCCAAATGAATTAATGGTGACTGTACAGACACCTAGGGCATATGGTTCACAAATTAAAAAAAAAAAAAAAAAAAAAAAAAAAAAAAAAAAAAAAAAAAAAAAAAAGAAATGTGTTTAAATGTTTGAAATCCTAAGGAACGAAACTGCTAAGGTCTCAGTCCCTAGGCTTACAAACTACTTAAACGAACTCATTCTAAGTACAAAACGCACACCCATTTCCGAGGGAGGATTAGAACCACTGGCGGGAGCGGCAGCGTACTCAGCACGTTGAGCCCCAGATCACACGGCCATTCCCGCGCGGCGCACGTGGTTTGATTGTCATTTTGTGAAATGTAGAGTTTCATACTCCCTATTCTCTTTTTTTATTATTTTGTGGTAAATTTTTAAACTTTTCGCTGTTTAATGTGGTTGAATCATTGTAATATTTTTTGTAATAATGGGCTCTTGAGAATGACGCCATTGTGCGCCGAAACTAGTAGCGCATTGGTAGTTAGATGGAAATATTTAATTTGACAAGCGAAGACGATGCAAGGAGCAGGACACATCTGCACTAGTTTGCAGGACAATCGTTTACTTCTTATCGCTGTCAAGGTTACGCTGTCCCTGCACACATTGTTACGGGTAACGTTTCCAACAACGTGACGCTGGCTTCCGCTCACTGATTTTGGCCTCCCGGCAGTTATGGTACACGCTTCTTGCCGCTGCCAACAGCCAGCGTACAAATCGTCAACTCATCGTGGACAAACAATACTGTTTCCGGCTTAGCTGTTTCTTTATCAAACAGCTAGTAAATACGTCGCGCTAAGTTTGATATTCCCTCAAAACCTAAAATCAGATTTCCTGTGCTGCGTTGTATGAATCCAATTCTTCTTCATGCTTTGTAAAGTTTTTATTTAGTGTTAGCGTAAATTGCTGACAAAAAGGAGAATGACGCAATTAAAAGGAAGCATAACACAAAAAGTCAATTTACGTAATGTTAATTACAGGGATTTTTGCCTTTTTAAACTCACAGTTACTTTTTTGTTTCTCTCTTTTTCTTTCTCTCCCTCTTTCCCCTTCTCTCTCTCTAATTTTTTTGTCAGGCCCTTGCTGATGATGCTGTGTTGTACAAGAGGGAGTCGTTATTGAATTACTGTAGTAGGATACAGGATAACTTTGGCAAAATTTCTGTGTGGAATGAGGAATGGCAAGTAGCGCTAAATATAGCAAAAATGTACGATGATGTAGATGAGTGGGAGAAACAATCCAGTAATCAGAATGAAACTTTCACTCTGCAGCAGAGTGTGCGCTGATATGAAACTTCCTGGCAGAATATAAATTGTGTGCCGGAACCGGGGCTCGAACCTGGGACCTTTGCTTTTCGTGGGCAAGCGCTCCACCGACTGTGGTATCCAGACACGACTCACGATGCCTCCTCACAACCTTACTTCCGCCAGTACCTCGCCTCCGGGGTTCGAGTCCCGGTTCCTGCACACAGTTTTAATCTGCCAGGAAGTTTCATATCAGCACACACTCAGCTGCAGAGTGAAAGTTTCATTCTGGAAACATCCCTTAGGCTGTGGCTAAGCCATGTCTCCACCATATCCTTCATTCCGGGAGCGCTAGTTTTGCAGGTTTCGTAGGAGAGCTTCTGTGAAGATTGGAAAGTAGGAGGCGAGGTACTGGCGGAAGTAAAGTTGTGAGGCGGCATCGTGAGTCGTGTCTGGATAGCTCAGTCGGTAGAGCACTTGCCCGCGACATGCAAAGGTTCCAGGTTCGAGTCTCGGTTCCGGCACACAATTTTAATCTGCCAGGAAGTTTCAATCCAGTAATGTTCGAATATAGCATTAGTAGTGTACTTCTTCACAGGGCCGCGTCAATTAAATACCTAGGCGTAACATACAAAGCGATATGAAATGAAACGAGTATATAAGGCCGGCCGCGTTGGCCGAGGGGACTGAGACGCTCCAGTCACGGTCTGCACGGCCACTACGGTAGGGGGTTCGAATCCCCCCTCGTGCATGGATATTTGTGCCGTCCTTAGAATAAGCTAGTTGTTAAGTAGTTTGTAAGTTTAGGGACTGATAACCCCGTAGTTAAGTCCCATAAGCTATACAAACATTTGATTTTTTTTTTTTTTTTTTTTTTTTGTATATAAGGACATTTAAAAACTGCATATAAACATGTTCTATATGTGTAAACCCGCATGAATGCACGGACATTCTTATGCTGTAAGTTAGCAATGCGCCAGAGAAAATGTTGAACCTGTTGTAAAGACTGTCTTTGGCACAGAAGTAGTAGCTGTGAGTGTCGCGCTGCTGAAGCAGTCGCGGAGCGGACTCGCTATAGTAAACACATAAATGTTTTGTTGATGGTGCAGAGGCACGGTAGGCGCAATGTGGAGCGAGTTTTATGCAATTGCAATAAGCCTGAGAGGCGTACTGTTTAATGTATTGAACGAAGTGCGAAATAAGTTTATTTATGTTCGAAGGTGATCAGAGTAATGTTTTTTCATGTGTGCAAGAAAAGTAATTGTTTGGTATCGAGTCTATTGTCACCGAGTGTGATCGTTGTTGTAGTAAGAGTACCTATTGTAATCATATCTGTCTTGTTTGGACTTCACGACGAAGACGACGAAAACTGATGAGTACTTTTGTAACATTTTATTTTGTATGCATGTAAATGTAGTGTCAACCCAATCAGAACTTTGGTTCAATTATACATGACTATTTTGAAACCAGTCTTAATTTTGTAAGTAGTTGTAGTCACCCCATTATCACCATTATTAGATATGTTGATTATGCAAGCCTGTACATTGACCAAGTTCAATCATTTTTCAAAGTAATTTCGATCAGTTTTAAAGAAATTGCTAGACGAGTTAAAGAATTGCTAAACGTGTTACAACCACAGAGACTAGTAATTAAAGTGCAAGAGAGTTTGCACGTAAAGTACAGTTGGTTTCATTTATGTAGAAAGTAACCAGGCTAACAGTAGTCAAAGTATTATAGTTGATTAACCAGATTTGACTGAAGTAATTTTTTATGAAAATACGTAAAATGCCAGACTCTGCTCAGCCAGTTACACGCGTACGCTACCCAGCCCTGGAACCAATTAATCAAAAATAGTTCAAGAAAAGTTTTATAAGGAAGTTTACTGCTTTAAAGAATATTATCAAAATTATTGAGAACTTTGACTGTAGTATTTGTGAAGCTCATTGCACCACGGAGTTTCACTGTATTGAGCTATTATCATTGCAATCAGAGTCTATCTGCTATTACAATTTTGATTATAACACGAACACGCCATCACCACTACATGAATTCTGACACATTTATTAGTGAAGTTGTGCTGTTCGTGAATCGTAAGAGGTGCTAGTTGGAGGCTGTAGTCAATGCTAAGTCAGATAGGGCCAAGCTTAATTAATTACCACAGTGATTGTTTCAAGGTAATTAATATCTTTTTTTTATTCAAAATTTTTAACTTTCACTGCGAAAGTGTTGTTGCGACCCATTAGTTGTGATTTGCTACAACATTCAATAAAAAAATTATTATTACTAGAGCATATCATTACACATTCTAAATTTTGAGATTATTTGACGACCTCCAACAGGCAATTTTCTTATAACTACCAGGATAGTTTGGGCGCCTACGTTTGTAACTGGTTTGGCAAGAAATTTGTTAATTAAGTAATAGTAATTAAGTTATCATCAAATTTTGATTTATTATTTTATTCTGTATATTGATTGACTGATTATTGGATTAGAAATTTGTATATAGTTTGTTGATTTTCAAACATTGTTGAAAAGTTTAAACATGGCACCAGTAGGGCAGCGTCAACATGACGCAACAATAGAGAAAAGTAGGGTCCTTACTCGGAACGCGACAACGCGTAGAAGCCAGGTATCAACAATGGATTCAAGATTAGAAAAAGTAACCGAAATGGAAAACGTACCGGAAATGGAACATGCAAATTTGAGCGTAGATCGACAAGTAATTACGCGTGATCAAAATGAGGTTCGAAGAAGTAGTACGGATATGAGACACTCAAACGATCGCAGGTTAGCGATAAACGTGGGTCACGTAATTAATGGAGAGAAAACTAACGTGGATGAGGTCGCGGACAATGTTAGTGATCAGCAAAAGGTAATTGACGAACATCAGAACGAATCGGAGGCTAAATGTTAATCAGATGATCTGTCATCAAGTAGTGAGGAGGAACGGAAAATCGACAGAAATAAAAAGGATAGGCGAAGGACAAAAATGAGGGATGCTGTGCCTCAAGGAAATGCAGACATAAGTGCGTTAATGCAATTTATGCAAAATATGAGCCAGAATTTTGTAAAATCACAGTTAGAAATGAGCCAGAATTTTGAAAAGTCACAGTTAGAAATGAGCCGGAATCTTGAAAAGTCACAGTTAGAAATGAGCCGGAATCTTGGACAGGAAATAAAGAAAATAGATCAAAAAATCGAAAAATCGCAGAATTAAGACGGGAACTTGGAGAGGACATAAAGAAAATAGATATAAAAATCGAAAAAATAAAAAAGGAAAATGAACACGTCAGGAAGCAAATAAGTAAACAGGACAAAAGGATAGATGATTTAGCCACACAAACGGAATAACAGATTACGCAGGCGCAAAAAATTTGTGAGGAGCGTCACACCGAGTACAGTAACGAAGTCACTTTAGTTAAAAAATCATTAAACAGAACCAAAGACAAAGTCGCGGGACTCGAACAGGGATTAAAACACACTGAGGAAAGAATTGTTCAGATGCAAAGAGAAATACAGCGTGTTGTGGAACGTGAAAACAATACGTGGACCCCGCCTAGTACAGAAGCGCAAGTTGGCAGTCACAATGATGACGCAACAGATAATTGTTATCGTCTCACGAGGCAGACCGCTGCAGGAAACGTCAGCTTTGAAACGACAAAATCTGTCACCGAAACCAGTAACGGGAATTAGCATTACGAAATAAATTTGAACGGAACTGTACCGGAGCAAAGCAATGTTGCGCCATTGCGTTGTGTTGACAACAATGAGGAGGCAAGGCGCACCGAAAATGATAGACGAATGGAAAAGTATTTGCGTAGTATTAGACCGCCACTATTCAAACCAGATGGCGACATCCATATAATGAAATTTTTGAATCATATCGAACAAACTTTACCGCGAGATTGGTTGGATCGCATGTGTATAAATTATATTCTGTCCAACGTGCATGAAAGTATTCATAATGACGTTATGGACATAAGTAGCGAGAGCAGAAGCTACCGCGAATTTACGGATCAACTAATAGGAAAATATTGGTCATCAGCAAAGCAGGATGAAGTTTATGAAGATATTCACACAGCACCGATCTTTAACGCAAATAAATTCAGTACGATGGAGAAATATGTGAAACATTACTGGAATAAGAATAGGTATCTTAGCTATCCAATACCAGAGCGAGCTTTCATTTCAGTAATGTTGGAAAAATTGCCCAGACGTGTGCGAGATCTTTTTATTGTACAACCAGTTTTATCTATAGAAAAATTTATGGAAGTCTTGGAAAGATGTGATCGAAGCTGGGAACATGAAGACCGACCCAACCGACAGGACAGAGGGAATAGGAATGGAACAGATGATCGAAATTATCGGAGGGACGAAGGTACTCGCCGTGAAGATAACGGATACGGACACCGACAAGCAGATACACGGGAAGACAGGTGATACCAATAACGGCCGACAAGATTATCGACGGCAACGTCATCAGAACCGAGACAAGACCGACAGGAAAATCGTAATAGAGAGAGGAATAATCGAAATGATTGGCAAAACACCGAAGCTAGGCCCAAAGAATACAATCAGTTACGTAATGCAGACAGAAGTAGAGGAGACGGAAGAACAGTCTACGAGAAACCGGGACCTCGCGACAAACAGGTTTATGCGTTAGAAGCACGCACAGTTGATAATGGAGACACCAACCACGAGAAAGAAGACTCCGATAATGAATGGACAACGATAGATGATGAAGACGAATCTGACGTTATATACAAGACTACGAACGTAATTGAACATGGCAAGAATGAACGAACAAGAACTGTAGAAGCAAAGAGGCTTGATGGCGCGCAAATAAGCAAAGTTATTGAGGCATCAGCGCAAATAAATAAAGCAACAGTTGGACCAGAAACGGAACAAGAAGACCATGAAAGAATGTTCGTTGAAGCTATAGATGCGTTACTGGACAACAATGATCAAGATAAGAAAACTTGTTGTGTTCAACTGGAAGAAGATACTGACGTGGAAGAGATGGAAGACAGTGACGAATCGGATACGACAGAAGATGAGCAGGGAGAACCAGACAACAAAGCAGCAGATACCGTAACCACCTGTACGCAAGAAGTAGCAGAAAATTATGATTCATTGCAGAATGAGTTTCCTGACATCATCGAACATATCGAAATTTTGAGCCACCACGACGTTGCAACAACAGCACCGCAGATGAGACAATGCAATGCCATCCGAACGTCAGATGAACAACAAAGGTTATCAACGGAAGAAGAAGATGTGCTTAGAACTGAAATACGAGTATTGAGAGACGCCAAACAGAGCGAAAGCAATACATGTCCGAAACTAAAACTAGTAATCAGAAGCAAGGATTATGAAGCATTAATTGATACTGGGTCGATGATTTCAATTTTGACACGATCGATTTATGAGGATGTTAAGAAAAGCTTGCATAGAAAAGAAAAACTTCCAGCAACTAGATTGAAAATATATGGAGCTTTCAATTCTAAATTTGTGGAATCAAAGAAGAAGATTTTCTTGCCGTTTAAAATCAATCAGCTTAACCAACTATTTTACCATGAGTTTGTAGTAGTGGAATAAATAAATATTCCGTTGATAATTGGAGCTGATTGGCTACAGAAAGTTAGAGCGGTCGTGGACCTGAAAATAAATATTTTGACTGTTGAAGACGAAGGAAACCAGTACACCACCGAATTATTACCGCAAGTGGAACATCCAGTAAAGACATTTAATATCAGATGCAGCCAGGAAGACATAAAAACTAGTCATGACAAACAAAGGCAAAGAGAAAGGTTAAAAGAGAAGGCCGAACAATTTGAAGATTTTAACGGTATATGCAACGTGCCGACAACAATGAGGCGTGACGCGCCGCGAGCCGGCACAGAGTACTGGAGAAGACGACGCGTGAAAATGAAACACTCAACTGTAAATGAACCGTCTGACTGTAGTTATGTGAATCAAGAGCATTGCAGCGGACGAAGAAGTGGGGTACAGCAAGATCAAACCTTATTTGGATTGACACACAAAGAAAGGACACATTTTTACTCGAAGAAGACGACACCCAAGAGGACACCGAAATGAACTTGATAGTTACCGGATTTGTAGGAGAACGGATTGTTACTGCGACACCGGACACCGGAAGCCAGTACAATGCAATCGAAGAGGATTTGTACTTAATTAACCGCAAGCAGAAGCTAATTATCAAAGAAGACTCTTGCAATATAAACACATCATCTATTATACCAAAGCAAAGCGTGCAAGTACGGAAACGAGTAATGCTAGAGATTATTGTATGTGAACAGGCCATAGTGGCAGAATTTTTAGTTGTCAGAGGATTAAAGACCGACGTCGTGATTGGTGCGGACACGATGCGGAAGTTAGAAATGAAGATTAATTATTATAAAAAAATCTATAGAATGGAATGTGGGTGGAATCAAAACGAAATGGAACTTGTTCGAAGAGAAAGAGAAAACACACGCAGAGATGCAATATTACGTTGACTCTGTGTACCTTAACGAAGAAGAGGAGACTAATTATTATGAAGTAATTCATTCTACTGATGAAGAGGAAGAGATAAGACAAAGGATTCGTCAGAAAGTGGTTAATCTTGAAAACATTCCTGAGGAGAGACTAGTCGAACTAGAGCAGCTTAGAAGAATACGATCTTTAGCTGTGAAGAATTTAAAGAAAAGTGCTGAAGCCAGGGACAGAACCCATAATAATAGATATCCAGAAAGAAAATTTGAAGAACGAAACCTTGTCTTACTACGAAACAAAAAGCTGGGTAAACCACATGATAACGGATGCAAGAAGTTTTACCGATGGTATTTGGGACCCTACCGTGTAAACAAAGTCAAACATACTAATGCTATGGAACTGGTGTTCATAAAGAACAATAAAAATGTAGGAATCAGACACGTATGTGACATTAAAAAATTTTATCACTAGTATGTAAGTTGTAATCATAATATTGTAAGGGGAACTACACTACAGCTGAAAGACTGATGTGATAAACATGACTTGTAAATATTAATGTATTGTATAACTTATCATTTATTTTAATTACTGTGTATGTGAATGCGAGATGAAAGACTGAAGCTAAGCCCCGTTTGCAGGTTAGCACACAATAAACAAAACAAGTGGATGAGAGCTTGGTATGCGGGCCTGTGGAGCGGCGACAATGCGCTCTTGGACATTAGACGTGCCGCCAGCGGCAGCCGCTACCAGAGGCAACAATTGCGTTGCGCGGTCAGCCGCCGGCGCGAGCGACTTGAAAGCAGCCGACAGCCATGGGCGGTAGCGACTTCAAAGGAACACACACACCGCTTCATCCAACGGGACTACGAAACGTAGCGTGTGAAGTGATGTGCAATAAAGTGGAGCTATCAAGCTCGGCCATGAAGGTCAATTCAGTGCAGTGCTATTTTTTGCAGGTTTATACGCCGATAAGGTCACACATCGACGCATCCTAATATATTAAATTTTGTAAACACTGTAATGCAACTTCCTACCTTTGTACCTTATGTAATGCAATGTAACCAATATTATGTATCTTTATTTTATGTCATGTAATTTTTCCTATGTGAAATATGTGTTTTAAGGTTAAAAAAACCCTTTTTTTGTTGTTTCTCAACCCGGCAGGATGTAAGAGTACACCTGTCTCTGTATCTTAGTTTGGTTTAACGTAATGTATATGTTGTCTTAAATTTGTTTATTTCTTGTACTTTTCATTTCATGTATGCTAGATATATTTCTTATGTAACGTGATTTTCTATATTGAATCATTTAGTGTAAACATGTACTATATGTGTAAACCCGCATGAATGCACGGACATTCTTATGCTGTAAGTTAGCAATGCGCCAGAGAAAATGTTGAACCTGTTGTAAAGACTATCTTTGGCACAGAAGTAGTAGCTGTGAGTGTCGCGCTGCTGAAGCAGTCGCGGAGCGGAGTCGCTATAGTAAACACATAAATGTTTTGTTGATGGTGCAGAGGCACGGTAGGCGCAATGTGGAGCGAGTTT
The DNA here is from genome assembly GCA_026315105.1 of Locusta migratoria. Classification (NCBI taxonomy): domain Eukaryota; kingdom Metazoa; phylum Arthropoda; class Insecta; order Orthoptera; family Acrididae; genus Locusta; species Locusta migratoria. The sequence continues at coordinate 352,903,116 of CM048749.1, forward strand.
TATGCAATTGCAATAAGCCTGAGAGGCGTACTGTTTAATGTATTGAACGAAGTGCGAAATAAGTTTATTTATGTTCGAAGGTGATCAGAGTAATGTTTTTTCATGTGTGCAAGAAAAGTAATTGTTTGGCATCGAGTCTATTGTCACCGAGTGTGATCGTTGTTGTAGTAAGAGTACCTATTGTAATCATATCTGTCTTGTTTGGACTTCACGACGAAGACGACGAAAACAGATGAGTACTTTTGTAACATTTTATTTTGTATGCATGTAAATGTAGTGACAACCCAATCAGAACTTTGGTTCAATTATACATGACTATTTTGAAACCAGTCTTAATTTTGTAAGTAGTTTTAGTCACCCCATTATCACCATTATTAGATATGTTGATTATGCAAGCCTGTACATTGACCAACAAGTTCAATCATTTTTCAAAGTAATTTCGATCAGTTTTAAAGAAATTGCTAGACGAGTTAAAGAATTGCTAAACGTGTTACAACCACAGAGACTAGTAATTAAAGTGCAAGAGAGTTTGCACGTAAAGTAAAGTTGGTTTCATTTATGTAGAAAGTAACCAGGCTAACAGTAGTCAAAGTATTATAGTTGATTAACCAGATTTGACTGAAGTAATTTTTTTATGAAAATACGTAAAATGCCAGACTCTGCTCAGCCAGTTACACGCGTACGCTACCCAGGCCCTGGAACCAATTAATCAAAAATAGTTCAAGAAAAGTTTTATAAGGAAGTTTACTGCTTTAAAGAATATTATCAAAATTATTGAGAACTTTGACTGTAGTATTTGTGAAGCTCATTGCACCACGGAGTTTCACTGTATTGAGCTATTATCATTGCAATCAGAGTCTATCTGCTATTACAATTTTGATTATAACACGAACACGCCATCACCACTACATGAATTCTGACACATTTATTAGTGAAGTTGTGCTGTTCATGAATCGTAAGAGGTGCTAGTTGGAGGCTGTAGTCAATGCTAAGTCAGATAGGGCCAAGCTTAATTAATTACCACAGTGATTGTTTCAAGGTAATTAATATCTTTTTTTATTCAAAATTTTTAACTTTCACTGCGAAAGTGTTGTTGCGACCCATTAGTTGTGATTTGCTACGACATTCAATAACAAAATTATTATTACTAGAGCATATCATTACACATTCTAAATTTTGAGATTATTTGACGACCTCCAACAGGCAATTTTCTTACATCAGTACAAATTTGAACATATGAGGACAGTCGAGGGGAAGGCAAATGGTCGACTTCGCCTTCTTGGGAGAATTTTGGGAAGGTGTGATTCGTCTGTAAAGGAGACCGCGTATAAAACGCATGTACGACCCTGTCTGTCTTGAGTATTGCTGACGCGTTTGGAATCCCTACTAGATCGGTTTGAAGGAGAACGTAGAGGCAGTTCGATCATTTTGCTTCAGGAACTCAATTGGCAGTCGCTGGAGGAGAGGCGACGTTCTTCTCGAGCGCTGCTGAAGAAATTTAGATGGTCGAAATTTGAGGTGAATTGCAGAACGATTCTACGACAACCTACATCTAGCGTAAAGACCACAAGGATATGTTAGAGAGATTAGGGCTCGTAGGGATGCATACAAGTATTTGTTTATCCCTCGTTCTACACGGGTGTGGAACAAGAAAGCAAGTAACTAGTTGTGGTACCGCGTACCCTCCGCCAGACACATTTAGGTGGATTGCGGAATACGTATGTTGATGTATATGTAGATGTGACAGTCGCTTCCCATATTCTCTCCCGGAGCTCCAAATCAATTGTTGCAACAGCGAACAAAACTCAAAACGCCTGTCTTTGCCGTCATTGAGCTTTTGTACTATCTCCAATTTCAATGGTTTCATAGACTGTTTCTGTCCAGGACTTTCCGCACTGTCATTGAAGCCATTTCGAGTTCACGGGATGCGCGACGCACCGATTTCTTTGGACACTCTACGCGTGTCTTTTGTTCACGTTTCACAATCACTTTACTCACACTGGGACGTCCGCTTCTCTTTGCCGGGCACAAACAACCAGTCGTAACGAATTTGTTGTGGCAATGGTAAATGGCCTTCCTTGTTGGGGGCTTGTTTTCGTACTTCGTTCTAAACATCCGTTCAACAGCTGTAGCACATTTGTTTTTGTCGAACTCCAACACACAGAAAGCTGCTGAACTCGTCATGTTTGCGACTAGCGCTGATTATCGGCAAATTACCAAACTACACTGTGCACTGTGGCGGTATACATGAAAAAAAAAAAAAAAAAAAAAAAAAAAAAAAAAAAAAAAAAAAAAAAAAAAAAAGAACCTTACAGGTTTTCTCTTCAAAATGACTTAAGTAAGACCAGTAAAATCTTTGGTTATTGTGAAATAAATAACTGAAAGTGTTCCCGGACTTTATGTAGACCCTGTGTTTTATAACGCAGAGCAGTGTTGGAAGACGCCGGCAAGAGTTAATGGCGGCAATGCGAAAATCTCTGTCGACAGCTAATTGTAAGTGATCGGCGACTGAACTACAGCAGAAGTGGTGTTTTGTAGTCCTCATTTGAATCCCGTCTCGTAGCCTAACCACACGTGATCTACTACGTACGAGAATATGTCAAAACGGCGGTCAACCGCCTCCAGCAGAACTGAAATAATGATTGCTTCTTTCACGGCTAATAAACCTTACCTCTATGAGCAAATCCCAACAGAAAAAGTTCGGAAACAGCGAATCGTATTTCTCGCTATCGTTGCTTAGCTGAAAATATCCTCACACTAGCTAGTGGGTATAGGAACTGCCGTGTTAGCAACCCATCAGCATTCTTCCGTGGCACTTAGTTACAGGTTGTTAACGACACAAGCATATTCTAGTCGAGAAAAGAAATCACAGGATGAAGAATAAGAGAGAATGAAAAAGGCATACTATTAATAAAAATATCTAAGATTGTTCAACGTAACAAATTAATGTAATGAAAATAATAATGAGAGTAATTCTGATGTAGAAATTAAAATAATACCAATAAACGGGATTCGGACTCCCGATTTTGCCTATAGGAAGCTTATACTTCAGCAGTGCGCTCTACAATCCTGTTTCTATAAATTATTAAATGACGCTACACACCCAGTAACAACACTGGATTGTAGCTTTAGGGGACAGGGGCGTATATAAATTTTGCATCTGGAGGGGGGGGGGATTCAGAGCCAGAGCTATATTGAGGTGCCCTCGCACAGTTGACAGGTGCCGAAGTTATTACCCCCCCCCCCCCCCATAAAACAAACTTGCGATTTTTTCTATTATTTTGAGAATAGTTGATAAAAGAATGAAGCGTTATTGAAAAAAGATTGTAGGCATGAAGAGCAGTGTTTTCTGGGGTATACCTTGAAAATGACGGGCGTTCACCTGCCCAAATACTGGCTGTTGTCGAAGACGTTGCCCAACTATATTCCCATAAATTATTTTAACATTACATAAAGATTAAGCTCAATTTTCAGAGCCAGAGAAAAAATCGGGAGTGTATACTAAAAAAATGTTTGTTAAGCTTAAGGGACTTAACTGCGGGGTCATCAGTCCCTAAACTTACAAACTACTTATGAACTACTTACGAACTAGGACGGCACAAATATCCATGCCCGAGGGGGGATTCGAACCCCCGACCGTAGTGGCCGTGCAGACCGTGACTGGAGCGCCTCAGTCTCCTCGGCCGAGTGTATACTGCAGAAGCATACGGAGCTGATACGTGGTATGGTGTTGGGAGTCATATCCTACACAGACCATTCTGTTCTGATGATCGTCGAGGGAACGTTGAACAGTGTACGGTACACTGAAACCATCATTCTACTCATCTTGCTATCGTTCACGCACCACAAGGCGATATTCTTTTCCAGTAGGACAATGCTCGTCCCCGCGAATCCCATGCTCTTCAAGGTGTGCGTCAACTACCTTGGCCAACACGATCCCCACATCTGTTCCCCATTGAGCGAGTTTGGGACCGGATGAAACGCCACCTTGGGCGGTCTGAAGGCCCGTCACGAAATCTGGCCCAACTGAGGCACTGGGCGGAACTGTAAGGTAGTCAATTCTGTAAGACTACATCGACACGTCTATAATCGTCTCCATGGGAAAACTGCAGCTTGTATTGCTGCAAAAGGAGGGCACACATTATACTAGCGTCGACATTGAGCATGCTGTGGTGACTGAACTCAAGTCCGTATGGCGCTGTCTGTGAGATCCTGTGTTGTATACATCCTCAAGAATGTGTCAATAAAATTAAAATATAAATTCAGACGGCTTTTCGTCTCAAACGTCTCAACGATACCAACGATAAATAAGAAGCAATGAATTAAAATTTATGATGCGGCCGGAAATCGAACCTGGATCTCCATGCTCACCAGGCAGACGTCTCACCGTCAGACCACCGCACCACCAAGGATTAAGGCGCATCGGAACAATCCAAGCACGACCTTCCTCCACGTCACAAACCGCAATTCAGCTTCTGTGTTCCATAGATAACTGACACCACCGCCAAGGCTCTCCATGCAGCGGAACATTTTTAATTCATTGTATCTTATTTATCGTTGGTGTCTTTGACATATTTGAGACGAAAAGCCGTCTCAGGTTATCTGAATTTATATTTAAATTGATATTTCTATCACTTCGACAGGAATGTTCCAATATGACCATTCCCGAAGTGCCGTTCCGCTGCATGGAGAGCCTGGCAGAGGTAGCAGTTATCTATGGAACACAGAAACTGAAATGGGGTTTGTGACGTGGAGGGAGGTCGTGCTTGGATTGTTCCGATGCGCCTTAATCCTTGGTGGTGCGGTGGTCTGACGGTGAGACGTCTGCCTGGTGAGCATGGACATCCGGGTTCGATTCCTGGCTGCATCACAAATTTTAATTCATTGCTTCCTCTCTGCTGCATCGACTAATTCATGGTGTTCTTTTTTTACTTTACAGGAGTGTATATAGGAACTCATGAGAAGAAAGCTCCTACACACCCACGTCCGATGGAGGACTCGAACTTCCGACGGGAGCAGCCAAGGAAGTCGCAGCAAATGTTCAAATGTTTGTTAAACTTAAGGTACTTATCTACGGGGTCATCGGTCCCTAAACTTACAAACTACTTATGAACTACCTACAACTAAGGACGGCACAAATATCCATGCCCGATGGGGGATTAGAACCCCCGACCGTAGTGGCCGTGCAGACCGTGACTGAAGCGCCTCAGTCCCCTCGGCCACCGCGGCCGGCAAGAAATAAATTTTTGCTGGTGGGCGGGAAAGTCGCAGCAAGACGCCTTGCAGCGCACGGTCAACCCCGCGCGACGACGTCACTCCGGCGCCTAACATGTCCCCATCCACCCAAGTAACCCAAATGGCAAAAGAGGACCTCCAGTTTAACGTGGACTCCGAACCACGTGCCGTTTCTGGTGACTCATCACATCGTCGAGAACTGAAGGCTAGGTTGCAACTCGAAGGGAAAAAATCGATGATCCAGCGCGTTTCGAACACGCGACCTTTCGCTCTCCTGCCGAGTACTTTGCTCCTAGCTCAGATTTCAAGTCGAGAAAGTGTGCCGAGTGGTGGATACTTACGTAATCTACAAAAAACATTAAATTTATAATAAAATAATATCGAAACTATTAACAGAGATGAAACTACCCTATCTTTTAAGCTGGACCAAATGACTCACACAATGCAAAATTTCATCTAGATCATTTGAGTAGAATGAAACTTTTACATTGCAGCGGAGTGTGCGCTGATATGAAACTTCCTGGCAGATTAAAATTGCATGCCGGAACCGGGACTCGAACCTGGGACCTTTGCCATTCGCGGGCAAGCGCTCTACCACTTTTTTTCCAAATAAAGGCCTACTTCGGCTGGATCCTGTATTTTTGATTTCTTTTTTTCTTTTTGGTTTGTTCGCTTTTTTGCCTCCATCGGCGTAGTAGTGGGGATGAAAAAAACGGGTTTTCCTGAAGAATAGTATAAAAATGCAATTTCTTGAAGATAGATGGTAGCGGTTGCAAGTACTGCCCTACTCTGGCTACCCATGTTCATTGGACACTTAAAAAAAATTCACTTTCCTTCTGTTAAGTGAAAGTCCTCTCCTTGGACATTTGAACTATAAAAGAAAATGGTAATAATGATAAGTACCAAAAAAAAAAAAAAAAAAAAAAAAAAAAAAAAAAAAAAAAAAAAAGGTAAGAACTGCCGTTTCAGGGTTCTGTTGAGGCCTTCACGGCTACCGTAGCGGCCGCGGGGCCCTCAAAGCGCCCCCAACAGCAGTCCCCTACTTTAGCAAGTTTTTATCTCATTGACGTTGAGTTTAGGTTCTTACCCTATTCCTTGTTTCTCAAACACGATTCTCATCATGTTGCCAAATTTTTTTTAATGATCTGTCTTACGACATATTTTGTAATATTCTCCTCGTATAAATTCTCTATATTCCTGTATTTCATCTTTTCCTTTCTTGTTTATGACGTACCATATATAGTGGGCAAACAACCATAGTATGCCATTGTTTTTCTGTGGAGGAAACGAAACGTTTTCTGGGAAGAATATATAATTTAAATCAATTTCTCTCCCATCGGTACGCTTAAGCAGTGAAACCTGGTGTTTGAGTTCCTGCCATATTTCTCTATATCCTTTACAGAGGAAACGATGGTTCAGTGTGTCAATTTCATTACAGTACTTGAATTTGTTCGTTTCACTGAGATCGATGGAAAATAGTTTCTCGTTAGTACTTACAATGTTGTTTATGACTCTATACCATGCTATCTGCATCTCTGTAGGAAGTAATTTATTATTTATATTACGCCAAATATTTTTCCAGTTCTTATTTGGAAATTTTACTTGCATTTTGTTTTGGTTCTCCTTTGAGTTTAGTTTCGTGACCATATAATGGCAGTTTCTCTTGCTTTTATCCTGCATTATACTTGTCATGTAACTCAGTTCTAAATAATATAATCTGATGTGTCCATAATTGTAGTCATGTTACCAATATTTACTGGTGGCTGCAAGCTTTCGGGTTTAAAGAGACTGAATAATTTCGCTATTACGCTATCAGGGTGGCTTTCGATGAGTTGTAGGGATCTCTTTATGAACAAAGCAGTGGTTTTCTTCCGGATGTCCGTAAGTCCTAATCCTCCGTCTTCTTGTTTTAAGGTCGTTGTTCTGATTGCCACTCTAAAGATCTCTCCTTTCCAGATGTAACGGCAGACTGTTGACATAATAGATTTTGCTATTTCATTTGGTAACGCCTTGTTGCACAGTGGTAGAGTGGCAGACTACCAATCCAAAGGTCGCGGGTTCGATCCCCGCCAGGTCCTAGGATTTTTATCTGTCACTTTCCACTTCTTTCACCTCTGGCGGCAGTTTTGCTCATGTGAAAAATATCGAATAGCACCGTGGTTCGGAACCCACGTTAAACTGTAGGTCCCCCTATAACTGGCTGGGTAAGTCAGTTCGAAGGTCGGATGAAGGCAACGGCATACCACCTCCAAACAGGACCATGCCTAGTAAAGCACTGTGGTGTTCAAACCAATCAACCAATTCCTTTGGTACCGGTAGAATTTGTCCTACATGTGTCGCTTTTGAAAGAATAGCGCAATTTATTATTTTAATTTTTTTATTTTATACTTAGATCCCGTAAGTGATTCAAGATGAGGGTACCTCTAATCTTATCTAATATCTTTTTCCAGTTAGAGGCTGAAGTGCGGAGAGGACAGCTATATAGTGTTATACCTAGGGCAGTGTGAGAATCGTCACATTTCGCCCAAGGAATCTGTACAGTCGTTAGACCATTCAGGTTTAGGAACGCATTCTTTGTCTCGTTTACTTTTGCCCCTGTTGCGTAGCAATAAAACTGGAGGTGTTCTGTTGTTCTGATAACGTCTTCGTCACTTTGTATAATCACTCCAACATCGTCCGCATGCGCGTGGGTGACTATTTTCCTTCCTGATACGGATATTCCCTCAAGTGCGTCATTTAATCTACGTAAAAAGGGTTCCAAAGCTATAACATCATAGATAAAGGGCTTCCCTGAGGAACTCCGTTTTCAATTATAATGTTCTTGGTGTATTTTCCATTGATGGATATCTTCGTATTTATCCCTTTTAACAGGTTTTTTAAAACGGTCACAGTATTTTCAGTTAATCCCATGTATGTCAAAGTTTTAAAAAGGTATTCGTGATTAATCCTGTCAGAGGCTTTCAAAGTCTATGAATAAAAGCCCACCACGTGCTGGTGTGTTGGAAAATACAGAAATGACATCCCTGTACTCACTCAAAGTTTTAAATATACTGCGCCCAGGGAGACATGTCTGGTGACCACCTAGTATTTTTTCTAAGACTGATCTAAATCTGTCTTTGATAACCCGTGCTATTAATTTATAATCCGAATTCATTAGGGTTATTGGTCTCATTTTGTTTATGTACTTTATTTCCGAAGTCCTAACTTTTGGAATTAGCACAGTTGAACATTGTTTAAAATCTGTTGGGACCGCCTCACCGTTCATTATTTCCTTTATAATTTCAGTGAATTTCCTACCTATGAGATGCCAATAGGTTTTGTAAAATTCTAGGGGCAATCCGTCCGGACCTGGTGATTTTTTCTGGGAGGAGGATTTTAATGTATATAAAACTTTTTCTTCTGTTATTTCTTCACTGATTTTTCTGTTATCCTCTTCTGATATTATGTTATCAAGTCCCGATGTGGATAAAAATTCTGTTCTAGGTTTTCCTGTACCTGCCGACCATTGTAGAGGGTTCTATAAAATCGATAAGCCTCGTCTAGAATCTCTTTTTGATTTGTCAAGAGTTTGCTATCCTCGGCTCTGAGACATTCAATAAAATTTCTTCGCCTCTGCTGCTGATGCCGTATGAGATGATACATTGATGTTTGATTCCATTACTTGGAGGTGCTCCACGACCACACAATGATGAACTCACCAGATGTAATTAGCAGCATTGGCCGTTAATGTTTTATTTAAAAAAAAAAAACACAGATCGATTTCGATCACATAATGATCATCTTCAGTGTCCTTCCAACGAGCATATGCATGCCCTGAATGGAACTCTCCATTCAGGGCATGCATATGCTCGTTGGAAAGACACTGAAGATGATCATTATGTGATCGAAATCGATCTGTGGTTTTTTAAAATAAAACATTAACGGTCAATGCTGCTAATTACATCTGGTGAGTTGATACATTGATGTATTTTCCTCCTCTACAACAGTTTGTGTATGTGATTTTATTTGGAGACCTGCAATCTGTTGACTTTTGATTTTAATTAGATGTGCCTTAGTTCTGTTTATCTGCATCATTACTTCCTGTGTCAATGGTTGCTCGTAGAGTTCGCGAAGACATGTGTAGTAGAATTCTACTGTGTTTTTCCTCCACCTTGCTCGTTCTTTACTATGCGCTATTAATGTTGCTCGTAACTTTTTCTTCGCATCAGCAGTCCACCATTCAATACTGTACCTTTCTTAAGAAGCCCTGCCAAGTCCTCGCAAGTTACTCAGCCAGGTCATTTTCTGCCAACATGCTTATGTTTAACTTCCATACGGGCCTAGCCCAGTATGTCTTCTGTTTACTTAAATTGATACTGCATCTTACTCCCAGGTGATCTGAGAAAATGGTGGGTATAACTTCGATACCAACTACATGGTTTTCTAAGTTAGCCGAAACATAAATTCTATCAATTCTACTCTGAGATTTTTTTGTGATATAAATAAACCTGACCATAGTGGGATGTTTTACCTCCCACGCGTCTTTCCAGTTCATGTTCTGGACTAACCCCTCAAGTTCCCTGGATTTTTTAAAATATGGGCGCTGGTCCTTTTCATGTAAAACGCAGTTCCAGTCTCCACCAATTAAAACGTCAGCAGGATTGTCATAAAGTAAAGCTAAAATATCACTTTTATAAAACTTGGCCCTATCTTGTCTGGCATTGTTGGCAGATGGGGCATAAACATTTATAAAAGTTGTATTTAAAATTTTACATCTAATGCCCCTACCAGATTCTACAAATTTGGCGTCTCGCAGTTCAATTCCTTCCTTGACAAGGATGGCTGTCCCGCAACTGAGCTCAAGAGCTACGTTTAAAATTTCTTTGTAGCGTGCCACATAAAGATCCCTAATGTACACCTCCTGCAACAATGCAATATCAGTGTCTGACTGATATAAAAAATCTTTAAGAGCAGCCACTTTGGTTGCATTTTGGATTTTGTTAATATTTAATGTTGTTACATTGTATGTTTGCAGCATATAAGATATGGTAAAGAACTTCTTATTTTAAATTATTAAAGAACTAGGTATTTCTTTCTTTCTTATTTCTTTCTTTCTAAATTCTTCCTTGCAGATTATTTTTTCATTTGTGTCCAATAAAGGTCCTCATAAAAGCCTCTGCCACGCTTTTAATAGAAGATGTCTTCGTCTTGTACCGGTTCGTCTTCCATGTCTTGATCTGTTAGTTCCTCTTTGTCTTCTGACCAGTTTAAGTTTGCCACGGAATTGCTTTCATTGAGTGGTTCATCCAACGTTTTGTTGGCATTGGCATTTAGTGATAAAATGTTTACACTGTTCGGATTAACTTGGCTTCTGTTTTATGAAGATTGCTGTCTGCCCCCCTCCACAGTACAAACTTCCTTATTCTTTTCTCGTTCTTTGATAGATCTCAACTTTTCCTTTAGCGCAGGAGCCACATTCTCTGCCGCTTCGTGTGGTATTGTGCGTTTTTTATTTCTCTTCCGTTTTGGGGTTCCCCCCGGAGACACATCAGGTGATTTTTCTGCAGAGTCAGTTGAGGATCTCTCAGCCGACATCTGCTCTGCCTTTTCGTCTGAGTTTGTTTTGTGAAAGTCATGTTGAATCTCAGCGTAAATTTTTTTCTCTGTGCTATTGCTGAGCTTTGCTTCTCCCTCTTTCCCTTTGTGTGGGTCGTAATCGTGTGTTTTGATAATTACTTTCTGCCCGTTTCCTGTTTTTGACTTATTTTCTGTTTTTGAATTCCCCTTTTCCGGTTGGTTGTCTATTGTTTGTTCTGTATCAATTACTATCATATTAAAACTCGCTGGCAGAACTGAAGAGCGCGGCGCGATATCGGATTCTGCGGTTGGCGACGCACGTGGGAAACCTTCTGTCATATTCGGTCCTTCATTTATTTCCGTGTCGGGAGAACTTACACCAGTTCCGCCGACGTCGGCACTACTGCTTAATTCAACGACATTTCCGGGTACCGCTACAGGATTTGCGTCCTGCGGCGTTGTTGACAACTCTGCGGGTAAGCGGCGGCGGCGGCGGCGTACGTCAACTTGAGGCTGACTGCCTGGCCGGGGACAGCCGCCTCTCCGTTTGGTAGCTGCGGGACTCGCCTTCTGCTACAAATGTTCAAATGTTTGTTAAGCTTATGGGACTTAACTACGGGGTCATCAGTCCCTAAACTTACAAACTACTTATGAACTACTTACAAACTAGGACGGCACAAATATCCATGCCCGAGGGGGGGATTCGGACCCCCGACCGTAGAGGCCGTGCTGACCGTGACTGGAGCGCCTCAGTCTCCTCGGCCACCGCGGCCGGCGCCTTCTGCTACATTCGTTTCGAACGTGCGTTGTGGAATTGCATAAGGCACATGTTCGAGGTTGGCCGTCGTATTGCACATGTGCACGGTACCCACACACATATATATAAGAGGGAATATGCCTTTGCAATTCTATCTTGATTTGGCGGACGCCGTTCAACACCGGAAACATGTAAGCCTCCGACCATTTTTCGGCAATATTCGAAACAATTCTACCGTACGGACTGAGAACACGTTAATTTCTTCGACCGGAGTCTCGAAGGGTAGTTCAAAGACCCGTAAGATCCTGATACCTAGCCCTGCATGAGAGAGTAGAACGTCGCTTACTTTCCCATCAGAATGATTAAACTTAATAACACCACCGCATTTATCTACAATAGCACAGCATAATTCTGGGCTCTGCATCTTTACATAGACAGCATTAGACACAAAGGATAAATGTACTCCTACCATGTCGTCACCATTTATCTTAACTTTTTCCTCAAACCACCGCTTAATTTCGAAAGCTTTTGGTCTTACGAAACTTCTATCAAATGTAAATTTGATCGTGTCTTTCCTCAACTGTTCGATCGTGTTCATTCTGTCTTAGAAACGTTCATAACTGAAGCCACAATCACAAATGAAGTGATCTCACTAACCTCGGAATCAGCGACACAGCCGTTGTTTACACCAGAACGTAAGCGCTGCCGCCGCACGTCCTCCTCGCTCCACGGCTGCGACTCGAATGCTTTGAACCAGCGCTACGAGACTACTGAACACTGAGCTACCCCAAACGACTCACGGCTCCGCCCCACAACTTCAATTCTGCCAGTAACTCGCCTCCTACTTACTAAACTTATCCTTTCTTCCAGAAGTGCTAGTCTTGTAAGTTTAGCAGGATAACTTCTGTGAAGTTTTGAAAGTAGGAGGCGAGGTAATGGCAGATTCCAGGTTCGATTCCCGGTTCGGTCACGCAATTTTAATCTACCTGGAAGTTTCATCATTTGAGAAGTTTCGTAGTTCATCGCGGACACACGATATCGTAGTGTTCCTTCTTCCGTTTCTCTATCCATTGTTCAGCAGGCTGGCGCATTCTTCTTTCCTCAAACTTCACACTTGTGATTTTATTCCGGCTCTCAGTGCGGTTTCGAGATTTTTTTTATGTTGATCTGCTATAGATCCTTCTGGACTTCTTTGAGCCATTCTGTGCCGCATTTACTGTTTGTTATAATACAGAATAGTTTCTTTGCTGTTCTGGAGTCTTCCATCTTGTAGATGTGTGTATAAAAGTTGGCTCGGCGTTTTATGATTTCATCCATTACTGTGTTGATCTTGCTATAGAGTTCTTTTTGTGGCCTCTTCATCCAAATGCCGTTTTTGTTGAGTGCATCGTAAATCTTCCTGAGAATATACATACATGTCTGTACATGCTTAGGTTATATATATTCTCAGGAAGATTTACGATGCTGCAAGTGCAGAGAAATACTTTTGGATAAAAGGAAAAGTCAGTATTACTGTGATGGCGGAGATAGGATGATATGACTTATTTGGTTCATAAGATGAAAGGACAGAGTGTGGGAGCAAGAGGTGACGAGCAGGCAGAGACAAGGGCGTGGAGGCTTTGGAAAGGCAAGAGGGGGGGGGGGAGAAGAACTGAGAGAGGGAAAGATGAGGCGCCCAAAGGGATAAAAGGGAATGGGGGAGGTTTAGAAGGTCAAGAATGCAGGAGATGGGGAGAAGATGGACTGAGAGCCGATAAGAGGAAAGAAGTGGCGACAGTGGAGGACGAGGAGGCGGCAGATAAAGGCGGAGGAGAGAGGGTGGAATAAATAAATACCCGAGAAACGCAGGATTTTCAGACAGTATAATACCAACACGACGTTATAAACATACATACCCACACATTACGGTTACCCAGAGAAGAGTTCACTATCGAGACATTTAATATACTTAATAACACATTTTAATAAATGACAATTACTCAGTATGCTACAATTATTTTTATCGTTTCAAAACGGTCGTTTCGGCTTATGCCATTGTCAAATGATGCCTTCAAAGAACCTACGTTAGTTATTTTCTATTCACGTTTTATGACTTTGAAATGGATGTCTCTGAGACAACAATATTTACATCATGCAGATAGATATTTCATATAGCATCTGTTTGTTACGAAAACGTTTATTTCATTTAATATTTCCGTTTTGGTATTTCAGTAAGACGTAATATTTATTTCAGATGGATATGGCATTCCCCAGGGAAGCGTTATAGGTCCCCTACTATTCTTTGTGTTTATAAACGATTTAGGAGACAACCTGAATAGCTCCCTTAGACTGTTCGCGGATGATGCTGTCGTTCATCTGTTAGTGAAGTCAACAGAGGACCAAAGCAACTGCAAAGCGATTTATACAAAATGGTGCGAAAATTGGCAATTGACACTAAATAAAGAAAAGTGTGAAGTAATACACATGACCGCTAAAAGAAATCCGCTGAACTTCAATTACACGATAAATCAGTCAGTTAAGGTCGTAAATTCTACTAAATACCTAGGAGTTACAATTACGAACAACTTAGACTGGAGAGAACAAATAGAAAATATTGTAGGGAAGGCGAACCAAAGATTACGTTTCATTTGCAGAACGCTTCGAAGATGCACCAGCTCCACCAAAGAGACTGCCTACATCACACTTGTGCGTCCTCTCCTGGAGTTCTGTTGCCCATTGTGGGACCCTCACTAGGTGGGACTGACGGAAGATATTGAAAAGGTTCAGAGAAGGGCAGCTCGTTTTGTTTTATCACGTTACCGGGGGGAAAGCGTCACGTAAATGATGCACGAATTGGGGTGGAAATCATTAAAGAAAGGCGTTATTCACTGCGCCATGATCTGTTTACTGAATGTGAAAATATTTTGCTAGCACCCACCTACTTAGTGAGACATGAACTTCACAATAAAATAAATCAGATCGAAAACGGAACGATTTAGGTGATCTTTCTTCCCGCGCGCTATTAGCGAATGGAACGGTGGAGAAAGGTTATGAAAGTGATTAATGATTCCTCTACCATGCACTTAAATGTAATTTGCAGAGTATATATGTAGATGTAGATGATATAGAAGCAATATGTTTACAGAGATGTTATAATGAAAATTACGTATAATGTTTGTTATGTGATAATGTGTCTCTGGTCTCTCACATATTATGTGTGAATGTATTCTGAATTTTGTTATCTATGGTTGTAAAATAGAGTACCTTTGGATTATCCGTTTTATAATCGTAGGGTAGGTGGGGGTAAGTGTACGCAAAATTTGCATGAGGGCCTGTAGGGAGAATCTGAAGGAACCTAGAGATATGAAAATTTTACTGTAATTAAAGCATGTTCTTGGTTACTAAATGGATTTCTCAAAATGATGACATGTTTTTCAGTTTATGAATAAATTATAAGTTTCGAAGGAAGTGTTAGTGAGTACACTTGCCCCATTGAGTGGGGCAAGTGTACTCACACATGTACACTTTCCCCATCGAGAGAAAAATATCAGAAATAATGTCTAATTTTGTAAAGTTGATGATATAATGTTTTACAGGTATCATCTTTTATTATATAATAGACATAGAAAGTACAGCATTTATAAGAAAATATGAAATAATACACTAAGAGAAAAACAAACTTTTCTAGAAAAACTTAAGCAAATGATAGAGAACATCTTACAAAATTATCAATCTAATAAGGCACTGTAGCTGCTCAGGTCATCTTTGCAGTGTTCCAGAATTTCTTTCCTGCTTAGGAGTGAGAACTTTCATAAACCTCCCCAACGAATTAGAACGTTTACCCATTTTAAGTCGTTTTCTCAAAGTTGATTCATGAATCCAACAGTTCTTGCTGCTTTTCTGATAGAATAATTGTTGCTAAGAAGTTGTCGTACAGTTTTCATCAGTTAGGGGTTTCTTTTCGGTTTTTCTGACTTAATTCCTATTGGAGAAAAAGCAAATTATAAGTCTACTTGGAATTAAAAACAAACAATAATAAAGCAATGTCCGTTACAAGGCATGAAGGGCCGTGGAGTAGTAGAGGGTAAAGACTGTCAGTATTTACTGCTGATCAAGGGGCAAGTGTATGCACTTACGTGAATGCGTACAGTTGCCCCTTGAGAGCAGCGTACACTTGCCCCATTTTGCGACTTCCTACATCTTTAATTTCTACAAAGTTATCAGTATTCGCTTTGGGTTAATTACACTTTCTACTGAACAATAACATTATAGGACTTCAATATGAGATTAACACGGAACAAGAAATTTAAAGATCACGCAAAAAAGTGGGAACGAAGTTACCTAAAAACTACAGTGAGAATGCTGAAAACAGAACGTACCTCATCGTGCCACGAACACTGCCTGACTGACGCTCAGAGTCCGTGCTTCCCCGTTTGACATCGCTGTCGAGTTGTTACTAATGCCATACAGCTACAAACATAACTGTTTGGAGCCAAGATTTTAGACTGCGTACACTTGCCCCAGTGCGTACACTTACCCCCACCTACCCTAATACTTCGGTAAAATTTTTCTACATAAAGATTGTGCTTCAATTCTGTGTGGTCATCGAGAATTTCATGAGGGGTTGTGTTATTTGGATAAATACTTCCAATTATTCCATACAATTCAATAATATGCCCTTAGGGACAATGTATAAAATTTGTAGTGCCTTGTCAATATTTGTGGTGATGTGCTTTTCATTTCTGAGATGTTAGGAGTTTGGGCAGGGCAGGGCGGGAGAAGAACACTGACAATGAAAGTACTTGGGCTCGAATAAACATATCTGTATGAACGTTTGGTTACAGGATCTCTACGTACACCTCAATGTGTTGGTGGGTGTGGTTTTTCTGCAAAACTCTGCAACCATGCTCAAGATAGCACCGTAGATGTAATTGTAGACGCCATACATAATGCAGATATCTTAACTATAACTTATGTAATAATCATCGTACATGTTCTCTAGCGAATTGTCATCAAAAGCCGTGATGATAGTTGCAACTTTAACTTTCTTCCCGAAAGACTGTTGGTATTCACTGCCACTGCTTCCATTGCTTCTTCCAGCACTTACCGTAGCACTACCGCTTGCAATGAGTTGTTCGTCATTATCATCCCTATTATCATTATTATGAGTTTGTAACAACAGTATCTAACTTATGCTCATATTTCTGTACCATAACAGATACCAGAAAGCATGCAAATGATTCATCTTCTACACTAATACCATCTTCACGAAGAAGGGTTCTTCGTAACTTCATCTTAACTAATCGCAATACATTAGCAGGATAGATTAGCAATCGCCGCCCCAACTGACGCTTCACCACACAAATAACATCACAAAACGCAACTTCGGAGGCACACTGCACCGTCCCTACCGGCGAACCGACAGGTCAAAGTACAATACGGCATGGCACACGCAGAGGCCTCTAACGGACGACTGCAGAGTTTTGCAGATGCGGGAGTATCACTAGTGCAATAAGGGATCTTTACATCATCTCTCATACGATTTTGGTGTATATGTGTTTGTTCGAGCCCAAGTAATCTCTGCACTTAGTGTTGATTCTCCTAATAGCATGTACATTCATTAAGCAACAATACTAAAATTTAAGTGTTAATTTTATCCCATTATATGAACATATCTTTTATTAGAATCTATTTGGTTCCTAAACTGATTCAAATTTCTGTACGTTTTATAGCCTTTACTGTATACCAATGCACTTGTTTGTATAGAGACCAGAAGAAGGGCACTCAAGCGCCCGAAACCGGTCGTCTAAAATAAATAATCACAAGCAACTGGTTGCTGAATTTTATTAATTTATAATTATATATTTTTGACGACGTTACAGCGTTCAATCAATGACATAAATTGCAATTTGCGATCAGTTATGCCTTCACTGTAGTAGGTTTAGATGGAATACCAAACTGCGGAGAATGAAAATTTGTGTCCGGCCAGGATACCCCATTGGTCTCTTCTCCCTGGTGCGGGAATACAGTATTGTGGCTGCGAGCATTACAGAACATATAGTCTGTGGTAATAGGAAAGAGACAGCGTGGCGAATGGGGATTTGGGTGTGGCGGGAGACGTGCAGGGGTCGGGCTGGTCCCTGTGTCCTCGGTGGCGGAGTAGTCAACGCGGCTGCCTCGTAAGCAGGAGATCCCGGGTTCGAATCCCGGCCGGGCACAAATTTTCATTAGCCGCACTTTGGTATTCCATCTAAACCTAGTACAGTGAAGCCATAACTGATCGCAAATTGCGATTTATCTCACATAGAGAGGTGTCGCAGTAATGTATGAAATTTTCCTCATTGTAGGGCCCGCAGCATGCAATATGTCGTACGTTGTTGTTATGTTCAGTCTCCCAGACTGGTTTATGCAGCTCTCCACCCTACTCTATCCTGAGCAAGCCTTTTCATCTCCTCATAAGAACGGCTACCCACATCCATTTGAATCTGCTTACTATATGCGTCTCTTGGTCTTCTTCTGCGATTTTTAGCCCACACAGTTCCCTCCTATGCTAAATTTACGATTCCTCGATGGCTAAGAATGTGTCCTACCAAGCGATCCCTTCTTTTAGTCAAGGTATGCCAAAAATTCCTTTTCTCACCAATTCTGTTCACTACCTCTTCATTAGTTACGCGATCTACCCACCTAATCTTCAGCAATCTCATGTAGTACCACATTTCAAAAGCCTCTATTCTCTTCCTGTCCGCACTGTTTATCTCCATGTTTCACTCCCGTACAAGGCAACACTCCACGCAAATGCCTTCAGAAAAGACTTCCTTACACTTAAATTAATATTCGATGTTAGCAAATTTCTCTTGTTCAAAAATGCTTTTCTTCCCATTGCCATACTGCAATTTATATCCTCTTTACTCCGACCGTCATATGTTATTTTACTACCCAAGTAACAAAACTCATCTACCACCGTCATTGTTTCATTACCTAACCTAATTCCTTCAGCATCGCCTGATTTTCTAAGACCGCATTCCATTAACTTTGTTTTGATCTTGTTAATGTTCGTTTTATACGCTCTCTTCAACACACTGCTCATTCCATTCAACTGCTCTTCCAGGTCTTTCGCTGTCTCCGTCAGAATTACAATGTCATCAGCAAAACGCAATGTTTTTATTTCTTCACCCTGAACTTTAATCCGTATTCCAAATTGTTCCTTGCTTTCCTTCACCGCCTGCTCTATGTACAAATCGAATAACATCGGGGAAAGGCTACAGCCCTGTCTTACTCCCTTCCCAACTAATGCTTCCGTTTCATGCCCTTCGAGTCTAATGACTGCGGTCTGGCTTTTTTACAAGTTGTAAATAACTCTCCTTTCCCTGTATTTTACCCCTGCTGACTTCAGAATTTGAAACAGTGTATTCCAATCAACATTGTCAAAAGCTTTCTGCAAATCTACAAATATGTCGTAATATTTTCATAAATGAGAATTACCCATTATGTTGCAATTATTTCTATTGTTTCACAACGGCCTATTCGGCTTATGCCATTGTCAAGTGATGTCTGCAAATAACCTATGTTAGTTATTTTCTCTACACGTTTTATGAGTTTGAAATAGATGTGTTTGATCAATAATACTTATATCAGGTAGACAGATATATCATATACAGTGGCGTAGCTATGTCACCAAAGGGCCCCGGGGCAAAAATGACATTGGGGCACTGTTTACACTAATACTGTACAGATGCAAAACTACTTCGTCATCAGCTCCTTACCGCTCACTGGAAGACATAATAAGGCAAATCTAAATACTATTAACTAAATTATTGTGTCACGCAGCAGATAATATTTACTTGTACTCTTAAATATAATTATATCGGTGAAAGATGGTTTGTTTGTTATGCTTTCACGCAAAAGTTACTGGGCGGATTTGAATGAAATTTTGCAGAGGGATAGATGTGGACCTGTGTAGGACATAAAGATAAACGACCTCTTGGGATAGTTTCCGAAGTTGCTCCATACTAGGTGAATGAAGTCGCAGGCATAAGCTAGTAAAAAATAAACAATGAATAAGTATTACTTAACCATCAAAACATGGCCCCCTCCCGCGAAGCAAACCGGGAACAGTCACGTCCGCGGTGCCAGCAGGCGGACTGTTGTCAGTGCCGACATCTCACTGTCGCTAAACTCCTCGCTGTTAGGCCATTGCTCTGTACCGATCAGCCTAATTTCGATGATAGCCCAAATCAAAGAAGGAAAATAGGGGAAATATTCGTGTAGGATGGTTTCAGAAAGTGCCGGATTTTGTTTGATGGAATATTTTGGTTTGAACCGTGTCCTTACCAGGCTTCATGAACTATATATTAATGTCTGGCCAGGAAAAAGTAATAAGTAAAATAACTAAGTTGACATCTTCGTTTATTATAGTGGCAGTGGGGTGCAGGGTAGTGTCTTGAATGCACAATTTACTATTGTGACAAAGTAACCATATTTTCTTTTCTTCTCGCACGAATTTCAGAGTGCAATTGGTTACAGCACTTCATTTGGTCTATGATTTTAGAGCACTCCCTTGGGGAATTCACTACACAGAGTTACCATAATAATACCGTTATGTAATAATAGATTGTAGAGACTTCATATTCAAATGTGGTCACACTGTCTACTGTCAAACACTGTGCTAGTAATTCAGCACCATTGGCAGGCACGGCAACTCCGACTTCAACCGACAATACGCTGACGATGGCAGGGTCCACGTCTTAGCGGACAAGCAAAGGACCTTGTTATGTTTATATTCTGGGGTGCGAATAATTTTTGGATTTCACATCGTGCGTTTGAGGTTTGTTGGTCAGGGCTGAAAGAGTTCAAATTCGGAAAACCTCCATTCAACTAAATTATTATATACAGTAGAACTTCGATTATCCGAAGAAATTGGAGGACATGAAAGTGTGCAAGGATCTACGGTAACTTTTTTTCGATCGTCGCTCACGAAGGCTGAGGGGCCCCTTGAGCTCGGGGGCCCTGGGGCACTGCCCCGCCTAGCCCTATGATAGCTACGCCACTGTTCATATAGCGTCTGTTTGTTACCAAAACGTTTATTTCATTTAATATCTTCGTCTTCGTATTTCAGTAAGATGTAATATTTATTTAAGACGGTAAAGATGTATTATGTTTATGAAGATATTTTAATGAAATTAAATACACCGTTAACCATAGCAACTTTGTGAAAGGTGTTGAAACATTGTGACACCTACTTTGCGCAGGATATATTTAAACATCGCCGGTATTTCATGGTATTTAGAGCTTGTTTCGTTGTGGTCTACATGCCTGATGAGTACTACCATCTCCTGGAGCAACCAGAAACTACATGAATATACTCTACAATGGCATGGAAAACTCATTGTTTAGCGCCGCTTAAGACACTGAAGTTCGTTCTGCGGAAACTTTGCATTTCTGACAATGAAGTAAGCAGACCAGTGCAGTGGAGGTGAGTTAAGTTTCAAGTATTACATGTTGTGGCAACCTTTGTTAAAAAGCATAGTTGTAGTGCATATTTTCCTTACGTTTCTGGTTGATGTATTGTAAATGTGAAGGAAAAGGGTACAACACTGTGACATAATAGCGCTGTCACGAAGTTGTCCTGTAATGCTACAGATGACAGTTATATTTGGATTTAGGTGGATTTAGCTATATTTCTGGTCATCCCACAGTCAGACCTTAAAATGCCTCCAAAGTCAAGAAGAATGGTCGGCTCACGCCCATCAAGAAGATAATGAACTGTTGCAAAAGAAAGTAAGTGACAGCTTCATAGAGCACCTAACTAAAAAATGAAATTAAATGACAGAGAGAAAGCAGATATTAAGGAGGAAACGAGTCAATGTCATCCTTGGAAAGAGCATTTCCGTCCTTGATCTGGAAAGCTCATCAGCAGAGTGTGCTACTACACAATCTTCAAATGGTTTGAAACAACCCTCAGCTGACATAAGTATGAAGTCAAAAAAGAAGGCAGCTCACCGCGTCACTTGCAGCCCCAAGTGATAAATACAGTGTAATTTATGCTAAATCAGATTATAATTTGTCTGAATATCTGGACTCTGGAGCTGATGTCGAAGAGGAAATTGTGAATTTTAAGATAGAAGACAAGATAATAGGGATCTATGTGATGAGGATGTATGAAGGAAGGCATTATCTAGGTATAATAACCAAAATCAGGAGTGATGGCGCACTTGTTAATGTTTATGGAGTCAGTGGGCAAAAAATGGAGATGGCTGACAATAAAAGATGAAATTTGGTACAAAAATGAAGAAATAGTTTGTAAGATAAATGCTCCAAAGCAAAGAGGCAAATGAAATATTTTCGATGTTCCTGAAATGGCTAAGTTTTGAGTTTTGTAACTGTTTCATTTAGAATGTTGCTACTCAGGTGTTTTTCACAACGTTAATATTAATTTCTTAATAAAGGTTGTTCATCACTCAACATAATGTCTTATTTACTTTGTATGCTATTATCTGTCCGAAAGAAGAGCCTGTCAATCACAACTTTGTAACAGGCCCTAATTATATGGGCTGAATGAGTAGATATGCAACTGCAAGTTGCACTACGAAAAGATACAACTTTGGACGACATATTTGGTACAATTCTGGCTCCCATGCATAAAAATTCTGATGAAACAACATTGAATTTAATAACTTAAGGATAAAGGCATCGTATAAGAACAGCAATATTTAAAAATGTGTGCACTGAAAATGATTTTTAAAAAAAGCAAGAAAAGTGTCACAAAGTTGCTGTGGTTTACGGTAATCGTTTGTTATGTGATAATGTGCGAATATCGTTTGATTTTTGTTATCTATGGATCTAACATAGTGCACCTTTGGTTATCAGTTTTCTAATCGAAATATTTCGATAAAATTTTCTAAATAAAGTTTGTGCTCAAATTCTGTGTGGTCATTCAGAATTTCGTCATGGGTTGTGTTTATATGGATAAATACTTCCAATTCTTCCATAAAATTCATTAATATACCTAATAATAGGGATAATGTGTAAAATGTTTAGTGCCTTTTCAATATTTGTGGTGATGTGCTTTTTATCTTATCCTTTTTCTCTCTTTGCGCGCCTCCTGTTTTCCCTCTCAAATTTTAGATTGTTGCTTAATGAATGTACATGCTATTAGGAGAATCAACACTAAGTGCAGAGATTACTTCAAATATATAATTGTATAGTAGCCGAGGCTGGGCTCCTGACGACAATTAGTTGTGTCTCGATACCTTACGGTCTGTTCTCCCTGATGCGGGAATACAGTAGTGTTGCTGCGAGCATTACAGAACAAATAGGCTGTGGTAATAGGAAAGAGACAGCGTGGTGAATGGAGATTTGGGTGTGGTGGAAGACGTGCAGGGAAGAGTCCTCTGCAGTGAGGCTGATCACTGTGTCCTCGGTGGCGGAGTGGTCAACGCGTCTACCTACTAACCAGGAGATCCCGGGTTCGAATCCCGGCCGCGCACACATTTTCATTCGCCACAGTTTGGTACTCCATCTAAACCTAGTACAGTGAAGCCATAACTAATTGCAAATTTGCGATTTATGTTACATAGAGAGGTGTCGCAGTAATGTATGAAATTTTCCTCGTTGTAGGGCCCGCAGAATGCAATATGTCGTATGTTGTTGTTATGGCCTTCAGTTCGGAGACTGGTTTGATGCAGCTCTCCACCCTACTCTAACCTGAGCTAGCCTTTTCATTTCCTTATAAGAACGACAACCCACATTCACTTGAATCTGCTTACTATACTCGCGCCGGCCGCGGTGGCCGAGGGGACTGAGGCGCTCCAGTCACGGTCTGCACGGCCACTACGGTCGGGGGTTCGAATCGCCCCTCGGGCATGGATATTTGTGCCGTCCTTAGTGTTAGCTAGTTCGTAAGTAGTTTGTAAGTTTAGGGACTGATAACCCCGTAGTTAAGTCCCATAAGCTATACGAACATTTGAACTATACTCGTCTCTTGGTCTCCCTCTCCGATTTTTACCCCCACATACTTCCCTCCAATGCTAAATTTACGATTCCTCTATGTCTAAGAATGTGTCATACCAAGCGATCCCTTCTTTTAGTCAAGGTATGCCAGAAATTCCTTTTCTCACCAATTCTGTTCACTACCTTTTCATTAGTTACGCAATCTACCCACATAATCTTCAGCATTCTTCTGCAGCACCACATTCCAAAAGCCTCTATTCTCTTCCTGTCCGTAACTGATCGCAATTTACGATTATTGTCATTGATTGAACGCTGTAACGTCGTCAAAAATATATAATTGTAACCTCTCTATGTATTTGCTTACTAGAATGGAGTCCATTAAGAGCCTGGAGGAGGGCTCTGAAAAGTGTTTTGCATTGGAGGGTTTCCCACTTGGACAGGAAATTACGGGAGTTCACGACAAGGAAAACAGCACCTCTTAACGGAATAATGTAGATGAAGCGGCCAAATGGGTCATTGTGGAAGCCGGCGCGGCAACAGCTGAGCGTTTCGACCGCGGCACGCTCAATCTAATCTTGGTTAAGTGACCTGCCGCTTCGGGAAACGGGGCACTAAATGGGCGGCGTAATGCGCGCGAGAGTGAGGCGGGGCCACTTCACAGGCGGAATCGCTCAAGTCGATGAAATTTAGTTATTGATGCCGGAGCAGAAGGCTGCGCTGCGGGGGCGGCCGCCGCCGCCGCCTCGCCCGGCCTCTCTGGGGACGAGGGGCGGCGCGCATTACGTTATTAACGCGGCAGCGGGGGGCGGGGGGCGGGGGGCGGCGGGGGCGGCGCCGCAAATTGCCGGCCGGCGGCCACCATCACGTAATGAGGGCGTGGCCGATCGCGGCCGTCTGGGGACCGCGGCTCGCTTTCTTTACTTCCTTGCCGGGGAGCAGGCCGCAGCAAACGTCTGCGCGAATTGAGGGAGACCCGGCGAGAAAGAGAGCAACACTTGTGGCAGAAAAAAAAAAAAAAAAAAAAAAAAAAAAAAAAAAAAAAAAAAAAAATGTAGCGCACAGGAGGAGAGACGTAAATGCCACTTACCTCTCAAGGTTCAAATGTTCAAATGTTTGTATAGCTTATGGGACTGAACTACGGGGTCATCAGTGTCGTGTCGCACAAGTCCAAAGTGCGCGCCACCTACTTTCGCCGCGCGCCGCCATGCACGCACGGCGCGGCGTTCTTACGACGTCAGCCACGTGCGCCCTCTGTTACAACTCCGCTCGTGGCCACCACTGAACGACATCGTTCACTTGGGACTGAGATAGGAACCAGTTAACACTTCGGAATCAGATAGGCACCAGTGAAGACTTGGCTATCGGATAGGCACTAGGCAGGCCTCTATCTCAACTATGTATCAGCATTCTGCAGTACTGAGCTATGTAAAAGTTAAGTATTGTATAAATTCTGTGCAATATATATCTCATACTAATTTACTCTAGTGTTTGTAGTTTCTGCTGCCCCTCTGGCTGCTCACCTCCGTACCTACACAAGCGTGCTACCTTTATTCCTGTGTCGGTCTTCCTACTCGGCCACCGACACCTACGACGGAGGCGAGACACAGAAGCGGCGACGAGGCTGGGACACAAAAATCAGTCCCTAAACTTACAAACTACTTATCAACTAGCTAATACTAAGGACGGCACAAATATCCATGCCCGAGGGCGGATCCGAACCCCCGACCGTAGTGGCCGTGCAGACCGTGACTGGAGCGCCTCAGTCCCCTCGGCCACTGCGGCCGGCCGGTGAGAGGTCATGTGATTATATATATACATGTGGCGTCTGTTCCGAAAGAACAGTCGTTACTTCTGATCCTGCAGTTGTTATTATTTAATATTCACAGAATATATGCATCAACTGCGATTGGGCGAAGCTGAAAATGTGTACCCAGCCGCGAATCGAACCCGGGTCTCCTGCTTTCTAGGCAGTTGCGCTGACCCCTACACCACTGAGGACACAGTGATCACCGCACCTGCAAGGACTACCTAAGCACGCCTCCCGTCAGATACAAATTCCCAGTGGTGTAGGGGTCAGCGCAACTGGCTAGAAAGCAGGAGACTCGGGTTCGAATCCCGGCTGGGTACACATTTTCAGCTTTGCCCAATCGCAGTTGATGTCACATATTCTGTGAATATTAAATAATAAGAACTGCAGGATCAGAAGTGACGCCATATATATATATATATAGTGCGCCTCGGTTGCTTAATGGTAGATTGCCAGACTACAAATCCAAAGGTCGCGGGTTCGAGCCCCGCCAGGTCCAACGATTTTTATCTGTCACTTTTCACTTCTTTCACCTTTCGGAAGAAGCCAACGACATACCATCTCCAAACAGCACCATGCCTGTGGTGTTCAAACCAATCTTCGGAGTGACGGGCAATGATCCTATCGTTAGTGGGGAGGGGTGGGCAAGTTTGAAGCCCTTACTCTTACGGGAATTAGTTTCATAACTACGAGTTTGAGTAATGTGGGCAGGGCGAAGATGGGAATTTGTATCTGACTGGAGGCATGCTTAGGTAGTGCTTGCAGGTACGGTGATCACTGTGTCCCCAGTGGTGTAGGGGTCACCGCATCTGCCGAGAAAGCAGGAGAAGCGGGTTCGAATCCCGGCTGGGTACACATTTTCAGCTTTGCCCAATCGCTGTTGATGTCATATATTCTGTGAATATTATGTGATTATGCTGCACTGATTGTCAAATGAGGTTGAATTTACTAAGGGCAGTTTGAGGCCACTCGTCACTATGACGTCGCACACTTTCTAGCGTTGCTGCATGATTTACATCTACATAGATACTGTGCAAATCTCTGGCGACCCGGCAGGCCCGTAATAAAACGATGCCATTGATTCCAAAGCAAAGTATTTAATTATCTTTCTGAGTTTTCAGGTAAAATTTCCGGGCTGATGGGCCGTGGTCCAGATGTAAAACTTATCCCGACGTTTCGTCTCCCACTGCGGGAGACATCTTCAAGGATCTTTCAGCTACTGGCACTGTGGGGCTGATGGGCCGTGGTCCAGTTGTAAAACTTATCCCGATGTTTCGTCTCCAACTGCGGGAGACATTTTCAAGGATCTTCTGGCTACTGGCACTGTGGGGCTGATGGGCCGTGGTCCAGTTGTAAAACTTATCCCGACGTTTCGTCTCCAACCGCGGGAGACATCTTCAAGGATCTTCCGGCTACTGGCACTGTGGGGCTGATGGGCTGTGGTCCAGTTGTAAAACTTATCCCGACGTTTCGTCTCCAACTGCGGGAGACATCTTCAAGGATCTTCCGGCTACTGGCACTGTGGGGCTGATGGGCCGTGGTCCAGTTGTAAAACTTATCCCGACGTTTCGTCTCCAACTGCGGGAGACATCTTCAAGGATCTTCCGGCTACTGGCACTGTGGGGCTGATGGGCCGTGGTCCAGTTGTAAAACTTATCCCGACGTTTCGTCTCCAACTGCGGGAGACATCTTCAAGGATCTTCCGGCTACTGGCACTGTGGGGCTGATGGGCGGTGGTCCAGTTGTAAAACTTATCCCGACGTTTCGTCTCCAACTGGAGGAGACATCTTCAAGGATCTTCCGGCTACTGGCACTGTGGGGCTGATGGGCCGTGGTCCAGTTGTAAAACTTATCCCGACGTTTCGTCTCCAACTGCAGGAGACATCTTCAAGGATCTTCCGGCTACTGGCACTGTGGGGCTGATGGGCCGTGGTCCAGTTGTAAAACTTATCCCGACGTTTCGTCTCCAACTGCGGGAGACATCTTCAAGGATCTTCCGACTACTGGCACTGTGGGGCTGATGGGCCGTGGTCCAGTTGTAAAACTTATCCCGACGTTTCGTCTCCAACTGCGGGAGACATCTTCAAGGATCTTCCGGCTACTGGCACTGTGGGGCTGATGGGCCATAGTCCAGTTGTAAAACTTATCCCGACGTTTCGTCTCCAACTGCGGGAGACATCTTCAAGGATCTTCCGGCTAATGGCACTGTGGGGCTGATGGGCCGTTGTCCAGTTGTAAAACTTATCCCGACGTTTCGTCTCCAACTGCGGGAGACATCTTCAAGGATCTTCTGGCTACTGGCACTGTGGGGCTGATGGGCCGTGGTCCAGTTGTAAAACTTATCCCGACGTTTCGTCTCCAACTGCGGGAGACATCTTCAAGGATCTTCCGGCTACTGGCACTGTGGGGCTGATGGGCCGTGGTCCAGATGTAAAACTTATCCCGACGTTTCGTCGCCAACTGCAGGAGACATCTTCAAGGATCTTCCGGCTACTGCCACTGTGGGGCTGATGGGCCGTGGTCCAGATGTAAAACTACTCCCGACGTTTCGTCTCCAACTGCGAGAGATATCTTCAAGGATCTTCCGGTTACTGCCACTTTGGACCGAGGGGCAGTAGCCGGAAGATCCTTGAAGATGTCTCCCGCTGTTGGAGACGAAACGTTGGGAGTAAGCTTTACATCTGGACCGCGGCCCATCAGCCCGGAAATTTTACCTGAAGACAACGCCGGCCGTGAAAGTTTACATTGTATGATCTTTCTGAGTTGTTTCTAAGAGCTATGCAACCATTCACGTCTGGTGATATCTCGATAGCGGAAACACACTTTTTGACTACAAGTATGACATGTATGGTTTTGCTGTCATGAATAATAAATCTCAATGCTTAACTGTTGGCGACGATTGTAATGCGCGAGTATGAAACTATCTACATCTACACAGATACTCTGCAAATCACATTTAAGTGCCTGGCAGAGGGTTCATTAACCACTTTCATAACGTTTCTCTACCGTTACATTCCCTAATAGCGCTCGGGAAGAAAGAACACCTAAATCGTTCCGTTTTCGATCTGATTTCTCTTATGTTATTGGGATGGTCATGTCTCCCTAAGTATGTGGTGCTAGGAAAATATTTTCACATTCAGAAGTAAAAGTCGGTGGTTGAAACTTCGCAAACAGATCACGCAATGAATAACGTGTTTCTTGTAATGATTTCCACCCCAATTCGTGCAACATTTACGTGACGCTTCCTCCCCCCCCCACCCCCGTAACGTGATAAAACCAAACGAGCTGCCCTTCTCTGAACCTTCTCAATGTCTCAATGTCTTCCGTCCACTACGGTCGGGGGTTCGAATCCCCCCTCGGGCATGGTTATTTGTACCGTCCTTAGTCTTAGCTAGTCCGTAGTAAGCTTAGGGAATGATGACCCCGTAGTTAAGTCCCATAAGTTCTACAAACATTTGAAAATTTTTGAATGTCTTCCGTCAGTCCCACCTGCTGAGGGTCTCACAATGGGCAACAGTACTCCAGGAGAGGACGCACAATGTGACGTAGTCAGTCTCTTTGGTGGAGCTGGTGCATCTTCGAAGCGTTCTGCCAATGAAACGTAATCTTTGGTTCGCCTTCCCCACAATATTTTTTGTGTGTTCTCTCCAGTCAAAGTTGTTCGTTATTATAACTCCTAGCTATTTGATAGAATTTAGGACCTTAAGGTTTGACTGATTTATCGCGTAATTGAAGTGCGGTTTTCTATTAGCGGTCATGCGTATTACTTCATACTTTTCTTTATTTAGTGTCAATTGCCAATTTTCGCACCAAGTAGAAATTTTGTCTAAATCGCTTTGCTTTTGATTCTCTGTTGACTTCACTAACCGATAAACGACAGCATCATCCGCTAACAGTTTAAGGAAGCTATTCAGATTGTCTCCTAAATCGTTTATAAACACAAGGAAGAGTAAGGGACCTATAACGCTTCCCTGTGGAACGCCAGAATATCACTTCTGTTTTACTCGATGACTTACCGTCAATTATAACGAACTGTGTCCTTTCTGATAGGAAATCGTGAATCCAATCGCACAATTGGGGATACATTATGAAAGGTATCAAAGCTGTTGTATCCTCTCTTGAGGCAAACTCTCTCTTAATTGACGGTTTATATTCGATAAAAGAATTGCAACTAGCTACCTTTATTTAATCCAGAACTAGTTTTAAAGGCACTTCAGGCTCATCTTCAGTGGATACTTTACAGGTACATTTATCTTCCGCTAAGTGCTAAGTGTTCAGCTATGTTACCAGAATCACCATGACACCATATACCTACACTTAGCGGAAGATAAATGTTCCTGTAAAGTATCCACTGAAGATGAGCCTGCAGTGGCTCGAAAACTAGTTGCGGATTAAATAGAAAACATCTAAAAAGGCAGCTGGTTGCAATTCTTTATCGAAAATAAATCGTCATTTACGCTACAACTGTAGTTCGTGTCCAACATGGATATCTTGAAATTCTCCAGTAATTGATTTTAGTGAACCTTGATGCGCTAAATAAGTCTTTTTCAACCGACGGGCCGCGTCGCAGTGGATGCAGTAGCGTAATGTTCGATAGCAAATCAATGTTTCGTGATGTTAAGCTCCTATGGTAGAAGCGACACACGAAAGTCACAAGGTTTCGTGAAAGTCGCTTAATTAACAAGTCATCCGTACATGGAAAAGTGGCTTTATTGTGACACGTCTCGGGTGGTCCTTAATCAGACATCAAAGCTGTCACAGGTGGAAGATGTACCTACGGCACTTTTGATTTCTGATGTTGGGTCGACCGAAACGCGTAACAATGAAGCTATTTTTCCACCTCGTGATGAATTGATAATTGAGCTACTTAACAGCGTTTCTGCAGTAGTGCTGCAGTTATTTACGATGGTCTCCTTCTTCTGGCATGTCCGTCACATTTCAAATATTGTTACGTAAGAAAAACAAATATAATGAATACATTCCTGGATCCTAAAAATGTTCAAATGTTTGTAAATATAAGGTACTGAACTACGTTGGTCATTAGTCTCAAGACTTAAAAACTGATTAAACGTACTTAAAGTAACTTATGCTAAGGACAACCCATGCTCGAGGGAGGACTCGAACCACCGACGGCGAACGCCCGCGCGCACCGCAGCAAGGTGCTTTAGTGCGCACGGCTATTATGCCGCGACCCTGGATCATAGTAGTTTGCCGCTGGTTTTTAGAAATAATGCATCAGTTTTGATAGTGCTTATGTAATATCGCCCCAAATGTGTGAAATTCACGATTTCCTATTAGAAACGACACAGTTCGTAATAATTGACGGTAAGTCATCGAGTAAAACATAAATGATTTCTCGCATTCCCCAGGAAAGCGTTATAGGTCCCCTACTCTTCCTTGTGTTTATAAACGATTTAGGAGACAATCTAAAAAGCTCCCTTAGACTGTTCGCGGATGATGCTGTCGTTTATCGGTTAGTGAAGTCAACAGAGGATCAAAAGCAACTGCAAAACGATGTAGACAAAATTACTACATGGTGCGAAAATTGGCGATTAACACTAAATAAAGTATGAAGTAATACACATGATCACTAAAGGAAAACCGCTGAACTTTAATTATACCATAAATCAGTCAAACCTTAAGGTCGTAAATTGTAGCAAATACCTAGGAGTTACAATTACGAACAATTTAGACTGGAAAGAACACACAGAAAATATTGTGGGGAAGGCGAACCAAAGATTACGTTTCATTGGCAGAACGCTTCGATTATGCACCAGCTCCACCAAAGAGACTGCCTACATCACACTTGTGCGTCCTCTTCTGGAGTACTGTTGCCCAGTGTGAGACCCTCACCAGGTGGAACTGACGGAAGACATTGAGAAGGTTCAGAGAAGGGCAGTTCATTTTGTTTTATGACGTTACGGGGGGGGGGGGGGGGGGGGGAAGCGTCACGGAAATGTTGCACGATTTGAGGTGGAAATCATTAAAAGATCGACGTTATTCGTTGCGGCGAGAACTATTTACGAAATTTCAATCACCGACTTTTAGTTCTGAATGTGAAAATATTTTGCTAGCACCCACCTACTTAGGGAGACATGACCATCCCAATAAAATAAGAGAAATCAGATCGAAAACGAAACGATTTAGGTGTTCTTTCTTCCCGCGCGCTAATAGAGAATGGAACTGTAGAGAAAGGTTCTGAAAGTGGTTAATGAACCCTCTGCCAGGCACTTAAATGTCATTTGCAGAGTATGTGGATGTAGATAGTTTCACACTCGTGCTTTACAATCTTCGCCGACAGTTAAGCATTGCGATTTATTATTCATGACAGCAAAACCATACATGTCATATTTGTAGTCAAAAGGTCTTATTCCACTACCGAGATTTCACCAGACGTGAATGGCTGCACAGCTCTTAGAAACAACTCAGGAAGAAAATTAAATACTTTTCCTTTGGAATCAATGGCATCTTTTTATTACGGGCCTGGGGGGTCGCCGGAGAGTTTTACTCGGAAAGGGGTGGCGCATTCCGAAAGGTTGCAAAACACTGCCCTAGATAATGGCGCTAAGAGAAATGGGTATAAATTGGTCCCACACCCACAAATCTGGAGATCTTTTTGACTGTGGGAGTACCTCTACATCGTGCTGATAGTTCGTAGTGGGGGTGTACCATAGTGGCATAACAGGATTGAAACAAGGATGACACATAAACAGCCGATATAATATCCGTCTTTTTTCGAAGCTGTTTCAGAGAAGGAATATCGCATTGTAATCTCCTCTGTAAATCGTCATACGGACGAGAGGACGAGAGATACCGAAATAAGTGACCAAGGGGTAGAAAACCGTTGAAATACCTAGACAGGCGAAAGGCCACGGGACTGGGATACTGATTCGTTTCTGCGCAAAGAATTTACCCTCATACTACGAACAGTGTACCGTAGTTCTCTAGAAAAACGAGTTCCTAATGGCTGAAAAAAAAAGCGCAGGTCATTTCCGTTTTTGAGAAGGTTCGTCGAATAAATGTGCAAAACTAGACGTCTATATCTCTGACTTCGGTCGATTGTAGAATTTTGAGCACGTTTTATAGTCGTGTATTATGAAGTGTCTGGAGGTTGAAAATCCCTCTATAGGTATCAACATCCAAAAGCAACGACTATTCAGACTAAGATTGCTCTATTCCCGTACGAGACCCAGGTAAATAACGTGCTTGTTACGCGAATGCAAACTTTCTCTGCGAATTCGAGTGA
This sequence comes from Locusta migratoria, assembly GCA_026315105.1. Classification (NCBI taxonomy): domain Eukaryota; kingdom Metazoa; phylum Arthropoda; class Insecta; order Orthoptera; family Acrididae; genus Locusta; species Locusta migratoria. The sequence goes on from CM048749.1 coordinate 352,935,645, forward strand.
TCAACTCTTCTCGGAGATCATCCGATTGGTCGTATCAAGTTGTCGCAATATTTCGATGAGTTTCGTACCCATAAGGAAGTCGTTTCTGAAGGCATTTGTGTGGAGTGTTGGCTTGTATGGGAGTGAAACATGGAAGATAAACAGTGCGGACAGAAAGAGGATAGAGGCTTTTGAAATGTTGTGTTATAGAAGAATGCTGAAGATTAGATGGGTGGATCGCTTTACTGAGGAGGAGATACTGAACAGAATTGTGGAGAAAAGAAGTTTCTGGCACGCCTTGGCTAAAAGAAGGGATAAATTGGTACGACACATTCTTAGACATAAAGGAATTGTGAATTTAGCGTTGGAGGGAAGTGTGTGGAGTAAAAATCGCAGAGGGAGACCAAGAGATGAATATACATTCCCACTCAGGCTACAGGAGACTAGGCAACCCACGAAAGGTCTAAAGATGGCTAGTTAAAGAGTCGAAACTGGATGTCACACAAATAAAATCCTCCTTTAAGAATTCTATTCTTGGTACAGAATACAGAATGCCAGTCTGAATGGAGACAAGTTTTTCTCATTTTACATCTAGATAGAACTCTGCAAATCACACTTAAGTGTCCAGCAGAGAGTAGAAGATAGAGCCTTTTTAACAGAGCAGTGATACATCTTTCTGCAAAGGAAAGGAAAAAACAAACATATTCATTGTGTAAACAGCACAATAAGCGTGTAATTAAAGGTATCTTATGTGTAGTGTATAACTGCTGGCTATACCAAAAGTGTGTGAAAGTAAATTAAAAATGTATAAACAATGATTCTCCATGCTCTTGTCCAGTTTGCATACAGAGTGAAATAACTAAACTAAAAAGTACAGTAAAACAATAAAAACTGGTCGAAATAATTAAATTATTGAGAAGTGATATTGAATCACTTCAGAAGGAAATTAAATCTCTGAAGATAAGAAACACAACACTAATACGTGAAACACGTGGAAATACTGGGTCAAATACGAATCATAACTTTGAAGCCGCGCCGAATGGCTGCGTGGTATAAGGCATCATGCAAAGCACTGGGCTGCTGTTCCCGCAGGAGGTTCGAGTCCTACATCGGACATGAGTGCGATCGGACATCGGACTAGTGTAAGTTAGTTTAAGTAGTTTGTAAGTCTAGGGACTGACGACCATAATGGTTTGGTGCAATAGGTTTACAAACATGTGAACATTTGAGAGCTTTGAAAATTATCGTGACCAGCACCCTGTGTTAGTGAGAATCTTGTGCCACTTAAAAAAAAAAAAAAAAAAAAAAAAAAAAAAAAAAAAAAAAAAAAAAAAAAAAAGAGGCAAGAAAAATAAAGTGAATCAGCACCCTTTGGAAATCGTATGCTAAAGACAAAACAAAACTGTGAAAACTCTCGTGTACAAAAAACAACTGAAAGAAACGAGAAGTTTTAGATCCGTGAAAAATCTGTAAGTAAACATAGCTGTAATACAGTAACATATAATAAGAAGCAGAAACGTGAAACTTTCATATCAGAACAATGATGAAAATGAAATACCTCCTTATTAGTTACGTGATCTACCCATCTAATTTTCATCATTTTTCTGTAGCCCCACATATCGAAAACTTCTATATCTTTTCGTCTGAACTCCTTAACGTCCACATTTCACACCCACACAATGCTACAATCCAGACAAATGATTTCAGAAAGGACTTCCTAACTTTTAAGTTAATATTGGATGTTAACAAGTTACACTTCTTTAGAAATGCTTTTCTTCCCATTTTATATCTTATCTACTTCGGCCATCAGAAGTTATTTTGCTAACCCAAATAACAAAACTGCCAGATTAATCCCTTCAACATCGCCCCATTGTCTGACATTTCTTTCCATTACCCTCGTTTTACTCTTGTTAATGTTCATCTTATATCTTCCTTTCAAGACACTGTCCATTCCATTCAACAGCTCTTCCAGATCCTTTGCAGTCTCTGACAGAATTACTATGTCATCAGCAAACCGCAAAGTTTTTATTTCTCCTCACTGAACTTTAATTCCCTCTCCGAATTTCTCCTTGCATTCCTTCACTGCTTGAACAATGTACAATAACTGTTTCGGCTCTAATATCTGCTTTCTGGTTTTTACATAGTCTGCCGCGATATAATAATGTTCGCGGCTAAAATTTTCTAAAGAATAAGTTTAAAGATGCAAGATGCAAGGAATAGTAAAGGACATACAGGCACTAATTTTGGTTTTATACATGTGTTTTTCCTATTAACACCGTCAATTTATAACGCTTTGAATTCTCAAAACACTCGTCGTAAACTTCTGTAACCAATGCAATCCAGCGATGGCCTTGCATTTAAATAATCGATCAAGCGCACAATTGTGATAATTATATCTCTGGTTAACGTAACGTAAATACTGCAATAATACTCTGTTAAATCTTTTACCACTTTTAAAACACATAAAGGGTTGGTTTAGTACCTCCAAATAACGTTCTGTTCATAATAGTACTCTGCAAGACAGTTCACAGACGTAGCTAACTAAAAATCACTTTCACGTGCAAAATCGTTACTCGACTAAATTACTCTGCGACTCATTATTTCAGTAGCACGTACCTTTTATTTAGGATTCTTTAAAGTAGTAAATCATCTTCCAAAACTGAAATTTGAAATACTTTCAAGACAATAATTCTTTTAACACCGATATTTTCAGTTTTCACAGTTTTTTTTAATTATTATTTTTTTTTCAGTAATCACACTTCAATAGGAAGTCAATACAAGCAACACACCATATCAGTCTCTTCTAACACATCGAATATTATCACTACAAAATTGCAACTTTTAGAACTTTTTCTTTCTTTTTTACATGAACAATATCAATACAAGATATCAAATATTATCCCGAGTCCGCTGGCTCAACGTCATCGTCTTCTGGCGAGGCATGGCTGTCGGCTGCTAACGTATAATGGCCGGAATCTCTTTGTTGCCGCACCTTCCTGCTACCAGTCGGTCGTCGTCGTTGACCATAGATCGAACGGCGTCACTGGGGGGAATAATGCCAACAGTCTCAATGTCCGATATTTAAGAGTATCAGCACAATAGGTCGAATAAAAGTCTTCGCTCCCTATATTTTACCAAATGTTGAAATGTTTGTATAGCTTATGGGACTTAACTACGGGGTCATCAGTCCCTAAACTTACAAACAAACTACTTATGAACTAGCTAATCCTAAGGACGGCACAAATATCCATGCCCGAGGGGGGATTCGAACCCCCTACCGTAGTGGCCGTGCGGACCGTGACTGGAGCGCCTCAGTCCCCTCGGCCACAACGGCCTGCTAAAGAGTGTATTCCAGTCGAAATATGTCAAAAGCTTTTTCCAAACCTACAAACGCTAAAAACGTAGGTTTCCCTTTCCTTAGCCTATCTTCTGAGATAAGTCGTAATGTGCGTATTGCCTCCCGTGCTCCTACATTTCTTCTAAATCCGAACACGTTTTTCCATTCGTCTGTAAATACTTCGTGTAGTATTTTGCAACCAGGACTTATTAAACTGATAGTTATGTAATTTTGACATTTGTCTGCACTTGATTTGTTGAAGTTGGAGGGTATTTCCCTTGACTCATTCATCTTGTATACCAGGTGATCCAATTTTTACGTCTGGCTCTCCTAACGATATCAGTAGTTCAGACGGAATATCACCTACTCCAGAGGCATTGTTACGACTCAAATCCTTCAGCGCTCTGTCAAATTCTTCTCGCAGTATCATATTTCCTATCTCATCTTCCTCCGCTCGTCTTCCATTTCTAGAATACTGCCTTCAAGTTTATTTCCTTTGTATAGGCCCTTTGTGTATTACTTCCACAGTTCAGCTTTCCCCTCTTTGCTTAGTACTGGTTTTCCGTGTGAGTTCTTTATATGCGTACAGCTGCTTTGTCTCCAAATATCTCTTTTATTTTCCTGTAGGCGGTATCTATCTTTCCCCTGGTTATACATTCTTCTACGGTTCTGCATTTGTCTTCTAGCCACTGCTGCTTAGCCAGTCTGCACTTCCTGTCAATCTCGTCTTTCAGACGTTTGTACTCCCTTTTGCCTACTTCACTTGCTGAATTTTAATATTTTATTCTTTCATCAATTAATTTCAGTACATCCTGTCTTATCCAGGGATTTCTATTAGGCCTTGTCCTTCTGCCTATATGCTCCTCTGCTGCGTTCACTACCCTATCTCTCAGAGCTTCCCATACTTCTACTGTATTACTTTCCTCCGTTTCAGCCAATCCTTGCCTAATGCTCCCTCTGAAACTCTCAACCACCTCTGGTTCCTTCAATTTGTCCAGGTTCCATCTCCTAACTTTTCTACCTTTCTGCAGTCTCTTAAGTTTTAATCTGCAGTTCATAAGCAAGAAGTTATGGTCAGAGTCTATATCTGCCCCTGGATATGTCTTACAGTTTAAAACTTGGTTTCTAAATTTATTCCATACCATTATAAAGTCAATCTGGCACCTTCCAGTGTCTCCTGGTCTCTTCCAAGTATACAGCCTTCTTTCATGATGCTTAAACCAAGTGTTGGTGATCATTAAATTGTGCTCTGCGCAAAATTCTACAAAGCGACCTCCTCTTTCATTCCTTTTTCCCAGTCCATATTCACCTACTACATTTCCTTCTCTTTCCTTTCCTACTACCGAATTCCAGTCCTCCATCACAATCAAGTTCGTGTCCCTTATCTTTCTCAATGATTTCCTTTATCTCCTCATACATTTATTCGATATCCTCATCAACGGCCGTGCTAGGTGACATATAATCTAGCTCTACTATGGTCAGTGTTCGTTTTGTGTCTATCTTTGCCACGATAATGTGTTCACTATGTTGTCCATAGTAACTTACTCACATCCCTATTTTCTTATTCATTATCGGATCTACTCCTGCATTACCACAATTTGATTTTGTATTTATAACCCTGTACTCACCTGACCAGAAATCCTGGTCATCCTGCCACCAATATTTAACTCTTACCTATCAATTTCTCTTTTCATATTTTCTAACTTACCTACATGATTAAGGGTTCGAAGCTTCCATGCTCTGGCCCATAGAATGGCTGTTTTGTTTTTCTTTATGACGACTTTCTCCTGAGTAGTCCCCGCCCGAAGATCCAAATGGGGTTTATTTTACCTCTGGAATGTTTTACCCAAGAAGACACCATCATTGTATATTCATACAGTAGAGCTGCATGTCCTTGGGAGAAGTAATGACTGTTGTTTCCCCTTACTTTCAGCCATTTGCAGTAACTCCATGGCAAAGTTATATTAGCTGATGTTGCAAGGCCAGCACAGTCAATCATCCACACTGTTGCTCCTGTAACTACTGTAAAGGCTGCTGCCCCTCTTCAGGAACCACACTTTTGTCTGGCCTCTCCACAGATACCCCTCCACTTTGGTTGCACCTGCAGTATGGCTATCTGCATCGTTGAGGCACTCAAGCCACCCTACATTGGCAATGTCTATGGTTCATGGGAGTCGATTTTGTAAGATACAGAGTAAATAGTTAGTACATTCATTGTGTTGACAATGGTATTTACAGTTAACTTTAATTAAAAACGAAGTACACTGACTGTATCCCTATTATATTAACACATTGTGAACAGCGCCTGAGCCAGATGCATTCAGTGGTAGTTAGTCAGGCAGACAGCACCTGAGTCTGACTTGTGCCATGCTAAAAATTTGTAACTGCCGTTTCTAAACTGCCCTCTGTTGTCAAGCATGTAAAATGAAGAAAGGTTCCTGTATTGTACTGCCACATAGTTGAGTTATAACTATTTGTACACAACAGAAGGGCTTAATATTTCCCAATTTCTGTTGACTCCTAGACTTCTTTCATCTGCTATCTGTGTTACTGTCTGCCAAGTGCTACCGTGTTCTTTATATTTTCGACATCACGACTTTAAATGAAAGCAACATGTCCAATGCCCTGGAAGATGAAACAGACGATCCTGGTTCAGAAGGACAAGTTGATTATCTGTAAGAATCATATTACCTACAATTTTTTTGAATAAAAAAAAAGCTTTACTTAAAAATGTGTGTATCTAAAGATAAAAATAACAGTGTAGTTCGCGAAATTTGACAATTTATTACTACAGGTAACCGGTTTCGATCTAAGATTATATCATCTTCAGACCTTTGTAAAATACAATAAAAGACTATATGTTATAGAAGGAAACAGGTACACTATTAATAATGATAAATTTACAAACAGAATTAGAAAATTACGTAAAACAATATACGTCACAGATGTTCAAGTGGTGAGCGTGCAGCGGCTGCTAACCAGTGAGAGTATGCTGTGCCTTATAAAGGATAAGCCTCGCCCATCGCCTGAAGCATCAGTACATCATAAACAAACAAGGGACGTCATAAAATAAGAGATAAGACAAATAGTGTATATGTATATATAAATAACTCAAAATGACTATAAAAAGGCATTTCCTTAACTGTAAAACATATTTTTCATGTCTATAATAAAGAATAATTGCAGCATCAGACAATAAAAAGAAGTTCTGTCTAGATAATTCCTGCCATCGATTGGCAGTTGATAATAATAACATTCAAATCGAAGACAGAATGTGAGTCGAAGATAAAATACAGCAATGTCGATGGTTGCCATGGATAACATCGATAAGTTGTGCCAGTGGTGAAGCAAACAATTTGCCAAAGATATAGCTGCCAGGGCCGCGGTCAGTCACTGTAGAAACAGGCCGCAATAGCAGAGGTGACCGGTGTTATATATACATATACATTTTTGTCTTATCTCTTATTGTATGATGTTCCTCATTGGTTTACGATGTGCTGATGGTTCAGGCGATGGGTGGGGCTTATCCTTTATAATGCACAGCGTTCTCTCGCTGGTTAGCAGTCGCCGCACGCTCACCGCTTGAACATCTACAGTGATGTATATTGTTTAATGTAATTTTCTTTAATTTTTCTTTAATTAATTATAAGTCCGCTGTTTTTTTTTTCAAATTAGGAAACCATGTTTTCGAAACTGATTAATATGTGTATCTGCTAATTTTAATATTTGATAATAAAGTTTTGGAATAGTTAAGAGGTTTTGGTGTTTCAAATGAGAGAGCAAACTCAGTTATTCCATTTGCAGTTAGATAGCTATAATTTTCGAAAAAACAAGTTAAAAACAGCAGTCCATGGTGACTTATGCCAGTCTTGAATGTTTTAAGCTGCCTTTTCTGAACCCAGGTCTAACTCATATTGTTCAGTGCAGCATCCTCTATGTGCTGATAAGTCTCTGCAAGCTCTTAGGGAATCACTCTGTATAATACTGAGAACAGCATTGTCTGATTTTAGCCCTACATCTCTACTGCATGGAGGTATTAGATGTTTACTTTTGTGTCCCAGCCTCATCGCGACTTTTGTGTCTCGTCCGCCGGTAGTCGGGTGCGACCGTTGCCGAGTAGAAAGAGACCGACACAGGAATAAAGGATGCACGCATGTGCAGGTACGGAGGTGACCACCCAGTGGTATAGCAGAAACTAGAAACACTAGAGTAAATTAGAACGAGATATATATTTCATAGAGATTTAGTAATACTTAACTTTTACATAGTTCGTGACGGCAGAATGGTGATTCATAGTTTAGATAGAGGCCTGCCCATCCGATAGCCAAGTCTTAACTGGTGCCTATTTGATTCCTAAGTGAATGATGCAGTCCAATCGTGCGACACCACATTTACCTTATAGCACCAACAAATATCTCTGACCAGAAGTTTAGTTGCTTGGGAAATAAAGGCACTTAGCGGCGACAAGGAGCAGGTGGAGCGCTGTGATTCGATTGATGGCGGCCGCTCGGGCGAGCCAGCCCGGAAGTGCGTGCCCTACCTCGGGGAAGCCCCCCCCCCTCCCGCTCGCGACGGGGAACCCCCGCCCGCCACGGGGGAACCCCCGGCCGCCGCGGGGAAGCCCCTGCCGGCTAAATGGCGGCGCCTGCTAATTTCCGCGGCCCGGCCGGGCTGGGCCGGGCGGGCGCTTTAATCCGGCCGCCGGCGCTGCAGGTAGTTCATCAACAAGACGCTGCGCCCTGTTGTTGCTCGCAGATTAGAACCGCTGATATTTCGCCTCGCCTCGCCTCGCCTCTTCCTCCTCATTCTCGTCTTCCCTTTCTCTCCTGCCACCTCCTTCTCTTTATCTCGGCAATACCCCCACCCCCTGCCACCCCTTCGCAGACCCACTCCCGCCGCCTCCTCGGCAGCCGCCGCCCCGGTACAAAAGCAGTAACGCTAACAAACTGAAATTAAAATTTAATTAACCGCTATAAATTTCGGCGGGGCGACTCGCAGAATGAAGATTCAGAGTATGACATTGTTTAGCGCTGCGCAGGGCTTCCGAAGCGCCGCGGGCGCCCGCTGCCGGCTGCTAAAGCCGAGAGCGGCGGCGCATTACGTTAATTAAAAGTGGAGCGCGCCGTCACGGCGACAGGTGAGACCAAGGCTGACTGGCTGACTGGCTGCCTGGCGGTCCCTCCAGGAATGCGACTCCACCGCCGGGACCTGTCACGTCCTTCAAGCTGCCGACAACCCGGCGCTGCGCAGTGCGTTCACTGATGCACTTCGTCTACGAGGGTCGCTCTGGCAGTAATGCCTTCTACTTTGTCCTTCGTGGAAACTCCAGGAGATACGTAAATCACAACAGTACTGCTGAACAGAGCAATATTTCAGCTACAGACTGTTGTTTTTCCGTATGGTCATCACCATTTGTTATGCACTTTTGCCAATGATGAACCAGATCCTGCATTCTGAACTTGAAAAAATTGCAGTCAGCTGAGGCTAACCACTTCCTTATATAATTGACCATAGCACCTTAGTTCTGAACATATTAAAGACATAATAAATTAAAAAACACAATTTTGTGTGTGTTCTACAAGTTTATTTTTATCAACAAATAATACAATTCCTTGAGACAATATTGTCTCATTCTACCAAAGGTATTGAACATAAGGAGAGGCATTGAATTAAAATTTGTGATGTGGCGGGATTCGAACCCGGGATCTCCTACTTACTAGTAAGTAGGAGGTCCCTGATAAGAGTAACCCTTCAAAAATGCGAATATTATTTCACGTAGTATATGAATATGGATAAAACAAACAGGGGTTTCCATTTGAAATATTGAACTTGACCTTGGTTTGACCTTGAAAGTCAATTCGAGATAACCATTCCATGACCCCCAACAAATCTTGCAATTTATACTACAGAAGTTTTATGCAGAGTTGTGCTGCTATAGGGATACTGGCCGGTATACATTAAAAAATGGGACATCCTGTATAGGGCATGTTAAAGCATTTTCACTAGTTTTAATATTATATCTATACATTATATTTAATATTATATTTATATACTGATTAATGAAATACTACCTCTATTATTACACATTTATTGTGACATGACCAGTTTTTTTCCTCTAACACAATCAAGAAATCCTGTTTTGCTGAAGTCATAATATAAATTGTCTTGTTCTCGTATGTCCTGTTAAAGACGAAACCCGGAAACACTTGTCACATATTTATAATACTATCTACAAATAAACTATGGAATACACAAAGGTTTTCTGTAAATGATGACTTGATTCGCAAAATCCCTTGTTTCTCAAATCTTATGCGTTTGGTCGTTTACGTGTTTATAATTGTAAATAAAACATAGTATTTGTTACAATAATAAAAATCAGTAAACACCCAAATAACATTGTAAATTTAAAAAAACTTTGACTGTGATAGGCATATCTTTTTAAAATTATATTACATATGGGATGTAGTGTTAAAATATGACCAGTGTAATAAATAAATAAGGATGAACTTGATCCAGCGATTATGGAGCTTGAACGCTGACCTTACGATTGCCATCATCTTGTGCTCAATATTGCAAAGCACTGGTACATAATCAATACAAATCGCCGTTATTTTTGTAAATATCTCTGTAACATTGGATGTTAGGAAATAAATAAATAAAGAGAGCGCAATTGTAGAGAATTTTCCCTTCTCATATACGTTTATTCAATTTTCGTGTCAGATGTAGGGTTTAGCCGTTAGTTTCATTTAAATTTCGAGCTGTCAAAAGGCGATTGCAAAGGCCTACTTTTAGTGTTACTACCATAACCTAAAGTGGTCCAAAAAAGAAAAAAAGCTACACACAACCGACCGATACAACATTGTGTATTGTCATAACACCGATGTGTCGTGTTACGCAAATACAGTGATCCAGTACTTGCTTAAATTGCTGTTGTTCGTCGATTATGTCCGAAACTTTGTGAATGAGAGCAATGATAAAGAAACTGATGCATACAAAATATGCTAAGAGATCATGCAAATTCACAGTTTGCTTGGGCATGCTATAAAACGAAGATACGCTGTCAATGTTCGAAAAAAAGTCATTATCCTTCCCGCGTCCAAGTTCAATGAGCAAACGCAGCGAGGTGCATCAATATTCCATGAGCTCGTTGAATAAGACGAATGCCTAGCAATAAAATGTTTGTTCTCCTTGAACCAAAAAATACACCGCCAATGTACAACTTGCGATACCCAACTACAGGTGAGATCCAAGATCAGATTCTCATTGCACTACACTTCATCAATGCAAGAAACAATTCAAACATTTGCTGCAGCTAAAGTAGCAGTGCACGGAATGTGTAAGCTGCAGAGCGAAGCCGGCCGCGGTGGCCGAGCGGTCTACGGCGCGCCAGTCACATTCTGCACAGTCACTACGATCGGGGGTTCGAATCCCCCCCTCCCCCCTCGGGCATGGATATTTGTGCCGTCCTTAGTATCAGCTAGTTAATAAGTAGTTTGTAAGTTTAGGGACTGATGAACCGTTAGTTAAGTCCCATAAGCTCAACAAACATTTAGTAATAACATTTTTTTAGCAGAGCGAACAGATGCTTGGTCAAAGAAACTTGCGAAATTGGATTCAACAAAGGTATTTGCTGGCAACACTTGACATTTTCGAACAGAATTCGATCAGGAATGAGATAAAAAGAATGGAAAAGCGAAAAATTTTGGAATTCAATTTCAACTCAACCTAGATCTTTGGAAAACACTTCAAACCAAAAGCTACAATTATGCACAGTGGAGAATCAGCTGAATCTTAAAAGCCCATAATTTAGCAGAGCAGTCCTAAGGTCTCCGCATATTCCGTAGTTATTATAATATATTACTTACCAATAATATACTTGTGTGATGCAATGTTAATGATACCTTCACGCCGCGGTGGAGTAGCCGAGCGGTCTAAGGCGCCTCGCTGCGGAGAGCGCGGTTGCTCGCCGTCGGAGGTTCGAGTCCTCCCTAGGGCATGGGTGTCTGTGTTTGTCCTTAGGTTAGTTTACCTTAGTTTAAGTAGTTTGTAAGCTACGGACTGATGACCACGTAATTTGGTCCGATAGATTTACAAACATTTGAATTGATACCTTGACGTTATATTAACATTCACGTGTTTCAGTCCAATGGACGTGCAAAATTCGCCATAATAACTGTTGGATCAATGAGAACGTCTTGAATTATCATGAATTACCATCATCGTATGAAACGAAATTCTCAGCTGGACACAAAAACATTCGCATGCTTTTTATTGAACCATTGTGATATTGGTAGACAACGTAGTAGTTAACTTTCTAAAAGCAACTTCACATTCAGAGAAGTTCAAATGTTCAAATGTTTGTTAAGCTTATGGGACTTAACTACGGGGTCATCAGTCCCTAAACTTACAAACTACTTATGAACTACTTACGAACTAGGACGGCACAAATATCCATGCCCGAGGGGGGATTCGAACCCCCGACCGTAGTGGCCGTGCTGACCGTGACTGGAGCGCCTCAGTCACCTCGGCCACCGCGGCCGGCTTCAGAGAAGTGCTAAGCCTGAATAACCATTTTAATGCACAATATTAATTATATCTGACGCTTGTACAAATGTATCAAAGTATATAAATAAAATACCCAAATTTTAATCACGATTGATTTCATATTATGTAAGCAGGGTACTCTGCTGTGACGGGTAAAAGACGAGAACCAGCTCAAAAATTCAGCTGTCAGAGCACAAAAAAGGCGAATATGTGTAACGCACTGAATACCAGTAACGCTAAAAGGCACGTGGTAAAGCCTCAGAATCTTTCAGGCCAGCCCATAGACAAAGGAAGAGTCATTTATAAAAATAACTAGCTGAAAACCCGGCGTTGCCCGGGCATTTATTTAATTTATTCGAACTTGAGTTAGTACTTTTCCAATCCACTCTCTCTCTGTCCATCTCCTTTTTTCTATAAAACATGTTACATTTATCAGAGAATATATAATAAATCACAGGTAAAAATGCACTCGTTTCGAAGAATCCAATCACGAAATTGAACAATAATGACTGTAATAATATCACAGATGGATCACCTGATGTAATGCACGAAACGTCAAAACGATTTTTTTAGAGATCTATTAAAAGAATTTTCTTTTTTATTGCTTTATTTATTCATTCTTATATTTCCTTATTCCTATGCTTATCCTTGCACAGAAAGGGCTGAAGACATTGTAGCACGCATAGACCAAAGATATGGTCTGTGGCATCACGTTTCGCTGTACGTAACATCCTTGCTGTAGAGTCGCAAACGTCATCGCTGGCCTTCAGTCCGAATTTTTTTAATAAATTGACGACTTTCAACCACCATATCTTCCACCCCTTTATAGCTGTCGGCATTGAACTGCTATCGTGTACAACGGGAGAGTTGGGACAACAATTACACACAGACCATTTGTTTGCGTTCTGTAATCTTCGCTGCAGAGCGAAATATTAACACACACCCTACATACAATGGGAATAACAGAAGAGGACCCTAAATGTAGGATCTGTGATGACGGTGATGAAACTGCATCACATCTGATCTTCGAATGCATTGCATTGGAGAGTAAAAGGCACAGAACATTTGGGACAACCAGACCCGAAGAAACTGTGTCTAACAAAGAACTGGTAAAGGGACTCCTTGCACTGTTCAAGGGCATTGGTTGGCTTTACTAGACATAGAGGGAGCGATACCGCACAATAAACTTAGTTTCGCTGCGGGCAGTGGCGGGTTAGACCAAGACTGTTTTGGCTTCCCTGAAAGAATCAAATCAAATCAAATCAAATCAACACACACTCACGCGTACAATTTTATATAGACCGATAACTATCCATCCCAATATACTCCACCCTTTAATCATTATCAACCCTCAAGCAACAATACAACCAATAAAATCATTTTTGAAGAGTAAATATAATTTTCAAAGAATCATTATTGTTCTGCATTTCGCGTTATATTCTTCAAATTACTAAATATCTATCAGATCGCTCTAAAACCGTGCCAAAAATTTTCCTCAGGTATAAATTAGTAACTGTACAAATCTTTAAGTCTCTGCGTCTTGTTGTTTGGACGTGATAAGCGTACACCGAAAAGTCATTCACATTAATATACATAGATAAATAGCTATCCGATCGCCATAAAACCGCGCCTAAAGCCTTCCACGGGTAGACATTAGTAACTGTACAAGTTTTTAGCTCTTTATGTCTTGTGGTTCAGACGTGATAAACGTAGACCGAAGAGACATTCACATTTATAGATATAAATAATACAAATTCTGAAACTTGATGAAATCCCGAGTTTATTGACTACACACACAGACCGGTTAATTGGTTAATTAATAATCATTAAAATTTCATCGCACTATTATAGGCATAAAACTAATTTTCCCAGGCCCGCGCCAGTTCAGGACACCGAACGTGACGGTTGGAACTCCGCCACTGCCGGCGGCCACAAGATATGTAACGGTGAGTCCTCCCTCCTCTGTCAGGTTGGCTGCAGGGATCTCTCCGTCAACCGCGGAGGTGCACACGAATGCATTGGTCACTTCTTTAAATAGCCTGGAGAGCAGCTGTCGACTCCATTCCGTTGCATTTCCTGGAGGTATCGACATCGGCAGGTCAGCGTGCGGCAGGTACCGTCGTTTAGTGACACGTGCTTCCCATTACCTTGGGAGCAAGCAGCCTGTCCTAGACTTCCGCGCCGGACTCGATATGATCACCGATACGACATACGTTGCTTCTTTCAGGGAGACGATCGTTACTTCTGCATTTGCGCTGTCTATTCGGGAGCTGCTACTCCCGTATGTAGCATGTTCGATGCCCAAATCTGACCCCTGTTCTTGTAATCGTGCGCGAACTCATGGCTAGTTTCTTACCTCTCTTCTTAAACTTCCTCGGAGGACTGGTTCTCATTTATATTCTTACTCTTGTATGTATTTTGCGACTTGGCCTACAGCAAGTCTATTACACGCCCAGTGGCTGCATTCAGTGTGTGAAGGTTTATGGAAATTTGTGACAGGGCTACCTCGCCTCTATGTGCTTTGTTGTTAATATATGTTTCGACTGGCTATCCTGACTTTTATTTTTTCTGTAGCTTCCCTTCCTGTCCCATTTTGTAAATTTTTTACCAGGTGCTGAAACCCCTGGTGTTATGCCCAGTTTACACGACGATCGAAAGTTCACAAGAAAGATAACTGTCTGCTGCAGCGCTCCAAGCGTACTAACTCGGTATTAATGTCGTGCGATCACACACGCTTGGTTGCGTTAATACGATAAACTTCTGTCTACACGTCTGATTACAACTAAAAGCAGCGCCTGTGCGATATTACGGGCTTATTACTGTTTGTATACGTGGATTGTTCACGTTTGGGTGTATGTCATAGCTGATAATATACAACTTAAGAAGCTTATATTGTCGGCGGTTTCAGAAGCTGTGGCAATGTTTGTTAGAACACTACAGTGAAGAAGAAATAGAAGTTGGATGTGTCCTTGGTCGAAAGGAAGAGACGAAGAATGATATGTGTACTGCATGCAGATAATAAAGTAACTCAACGAATCTCAGTGAATTCAGATTTTTTAAAATGAATATTAAGTGCTGAGTGTTTTAACAAGTTGCTTTCGTTCGTCCAAGGACAAAAATACGACGATGAGAGAGAGAGAGAGAAAGAGAGAGAGAGAGAGAGAGAGAGAGAGAGAGAGAGAGAGAGAGACTATTTCGCCAAGTTGAAGGTAAGAAATACTTTTTACACTTCAGTTACATTTTCAGCTTTGTTAAAGTTATGCGTCAGTTATTTCCTGTAATTGTTATTTTTTACAGGTTCGCTATAACATTGCGGATTCTGGCGACAGGAGAATCTTCCGAAAGCCGAGCGTTTGCACAAAAAATTTCTGGACCGATTTTTACAAATATTACTGTTGAAGTCTGCGCAGCAATTTCAATTTCCGATTCATAATGGGACCTCAGTCAACTAAATTTTGCTTTGTTTTTAGCATCTTTCGAGATTATGTGCAACTGACTTTGTGACATGGTAAAAATTATAGAATTTTAAAAGTATGAAGTTAATCAACAAGACCAAAATTCATTTAAATCTACAATTTCCTGTTATTTTCTTCATAAAGAACAGTCATTGTACCTTCTTACAATGCAGCGAACCTGTATGCCTCACTCGAAAGAGCAATTCCTGCTCTGTTCCACTCCACTGATGCAAGACAAATCACTCAAACAATGAAAGCAATTCCGTTAAGGACGTGGCTATTTCCACACATAAACATGAAAACCACACAACGAATTCACTTTTGCGCATGAGCACCCACTTCGCTGCTAGACGAAACACTGTGTGCGCTCACGCGTTTACGTCGCTAGATGGCGCGCATCGTGATCTGTTCATTACTAGCGCGATCATCGTGTAAACTGGGCTTAAGAGACGAAGTCCGACCGCCTGGAACAGAAGATGTGAAGGCGAGTTACCTGCCAGGGAACAATGATGGTCGAAGACTCTTTGATGGGTAATTTTCCCATCTTTTTTTTTATTCAGCCACAGCTACAGTTTTACGCAATATTCCCGACGCTGCATATGTTCTGTGACAGAAAAGCGAGGAACTAGCTGTCTCCATACTCATTCCGACGTCTTCACAAAACATTTTGTCACGCAAACATATTTGTGCTTTTCTTGAATGGTTCACGGGAGTACCGTGGGATACTATTGTAATAATCGCACAATATTTCTGCGAGACAGCTGCTCGCCAGGTGAACTGCCGCTGTTGCTTCTCTGCTCGCAATATATATGGTGGCTCGTTACCACGGCGCAGGCGCCGCTGCCGTGACGTCATGGCAGACCGGAGCGTCGACGGCGTGAACATGGAGAGCCCCCTACGGGAGGGCCGTTGAGCGGGCCGCTGGTAGTCTGCGCAGGCGCGGCGCGGGCAAGAGCGGCCGCTGGCGGTGGAGCCCTTGTGCGCGCGCCAACCGGAGGAAAAAGTGCGTGTTTTACGCGTCTCGACTTCGATGACCCATCTGCGTCGATTGGTGACCATCGTCTGTCTGCGGCTGTTGTTGTCTCAGTACTGCCAAGGCCGGTTCCCATGCATTACTAAGTTGGAATCCCGTGTCTCTATTAATTAAATTTTTTGCAATGCGTATTTCGACGGCCTCTTTAATTATTGAGTCCCAGTAGGTGGAAGCGGAAGAAATAATCTTGGTCTCTTCGTAATTCATGCAGTGTCCCGAATCAAGACTGTGTTCAGCTACAGCCGATTTTTGTGTTTGACACAATCTTGTGTGGCGTTTATGTTCGTCGCACCTGTCTTTCACAGTGCGACACGTCTGTCCAATATAAGACATTCCACACTGGCACGGGATTTTGTATATTCCCGGTCTCCTGAGGCCGAGGTTGTCTTTAACGGAGCCCAGCATTGTCTGCACTCTCACTGGAGGGCGGAAGACACACTTTATATTATGTTTTTTAAACAGTCTGCCAATCTTATATATTGCGAGCAGAGAAGCAACAGCGGCAGTTCACCTGAAGCTGGCGAGCAGCTGTCTCGCAGAAATATTGTGCGATTATTACAATAGTATCCGACGGTACTCCCGTGAACCATTCAAGAATATGTTACGTCGGGAAAGCCTGAAACAGCACATATTTGTGCTTTTCTTTGGCTCAAAGTAAGTAGGAGGGAGACAGTGCAAGAGGGAGACAAAGATGGAACAGAGGAAATGGAAGTTCAGGATAAAGGCATGTGCATGAAGACAACACAGCGGGAGGCAAAACGAGATGTTGGAAGTGAGAAACAGTGGCAGTAAGAAACCAAGATAGATGCAGATAATAGCAAGTGGAGGAAAAGAGAGAGGAAACAGCGGGGGAAACGAGACGATGAGGGTGCGGCTCTCCAATTGCAGCGAATTTTACCACGAAACGAGCTGTCCAGTTCCTCCCATCCACAGAGCCCGCGTGTTAAAGTTTTCCAGCCAAACTGCAAGCAAACCATCCACATGGACATATCTGCAAAGGAGACAGTCGTGACGAAGAGAATGAAAGCCGATTGTAAGTGAGAAAGGACAGAAAATGAATGGAACAAAGTCAATGGGGCAGAGAGACAATGAAAGTGGCAGAAGCAGACAGCGGTAGGGAATGGCGAGGGAAAGGGATGAAGACTTTGAAAGTTGTCACAGACAGAAAATGGCAATGTGAGAGAAAGAAGACAGAGACATACGAAGACACTCACAGTGAGACGGCGTTGACGACTTTGAGGATTTAACTGGACAAAAAAATATTTACAACGTTCTGTGCTAAAAGAGCGTGAATATATTCGAATGCCAACAGTTTTGGCGAGGAAGTTGGAATGAGTATTGAGGCAGCTAATTCCACATTTTCTTGTCAGAGAAGATATTCGCATTTTTGGGCTGCGACGGAAGCATTTTTCAGATGGTTGTCCTTATGATCAGCACGCGGAATAGAAGTTGCATTTCGGTATTCAGGTATTATTATTATAACGGAAAATTTATCGTAACTTAGTCAAGATAAAATCTGAGATTCACATATGAAAACATCTCCTTCCTTTCACCAATCTCAACTGCAATGTTATTATTCTTTTGTGCACATTTATGGCAAAGCAACTTACGAATTAAATAAATTTCATTGGCCTCCTTATATGTCATATAAAAATCGATACTTCAGTTTTCTTGTTGAAAGTGTACGTGAAAAGCTATATTGTAGATCTACTTATTATACATATCATATTAGCAATGTAGGATACAAATTCTTTCCAATTGATGCAAATACGTGTATCGTTGACCTTGTTTACAGTCGAAAGAATATTACTAAACTAATAACAAGAGTGACAGTTTGTATAATTTATTCTGAAAGTGTAACTCAAAGTAATTCGTCTTGCGACTGCTGTTCATAGGATTCCGTACATCGATTGGAAAAACTCCTTATAATGTCACTTTGTCGTCCGTCTGCTGTTCTACTATTTGTACATCTCTTAAAGCCCTTTTCTCTGGGACGGGTGGCGGCATCAAGTTAAAATTTATATTAAACGTTAAGCGTTCTAAGGCGCCTTGCGCGGTTGTTCGCCGTCGGAAGTTCGAGTCCTCCCTCGGGCATGTATGAGTGTGTTGCATTTAGGTTAGTTTAACTTAGTTTAGGTAAGCCTAGGGACTAATAACCAAAGAAGTTAAGTCCCATAGATTTACAAACATTTGAAGATTTAAAGTCTACAGTCCCTTAGTTATGCAAATATCTAAGCGTCCACGTTAGTGCAGTCCAAGAATAGCCTACTTTCTGCTGACCTAAAAGCACAAATTTGGCAGTAAGCAAGGTTTCACAGTACAAATAAAGGAAAATTGTTTACCTGTAATCATATCAGATGAACAACCTATTAAATTTCCATTACAAACTTAAATTTAATTCATAATCCTTCAAAAATCTGAGGAATTACTGCACAGATTTTGATCTGATGTGCTACACAGTGTGATTCACGGGGAAAATTTGAGCGCCTGTAAGAGAAACACGGGGCGATACGCGATGCTTGGTGATTAACAATTTTTTAAAATAAGGGAATACCAGAAAACACTTCCTAAATATACATAAAATCACTTACAGTAGAACATAATGTGCTTTACTTGAAAAATTAGTTACAACTGTACGTTGTGTATTTTGTTTAACTAAAAAAATGCTTGCACATTTTGGCTCTTCCCATACCCACGGCGCAGAATGGGACATAGTATTTTTTGTGGGATTATTACGAAAACATTGCATTTATTAGGAATATCATCATTGTGTTGAACTTATTGTCACTGTTACTCCATTGAACCCCATGGGTCGTCCACCAGATATATTTTCTGACTTCCGAACAACATAGAACATCTAGTAATACAGCCTACAACTCAGTCCTACACAACTAGACAAATGTCTTTGTCAACTCTGAATGACAAACTATTTCTCACTGTCATCTGTTGGGTAACAATCTGACAATGAAACGTTTCATCGGTGGAGTGAAGGATGTGTTCTGCTGTCAGCTAGCCTGATTTTTCTAGAGTGGATACACATTTAAATTTCCCTTCTTACTTGTCCACCCTGCAATTGGGACAACAAATGTTTCAAAGGTTGATTTGAGTATATACAGAGTCAATCTAAATTCGCGCACTCGGGCTTCGCAGCGCGATTCCTACATGCTAGCAATAAGAAAATGTCTCTCGCAAAATTTCGTCCTGCGCATATTTCCGGCAGTAAATGGATGTCGAAGATTGAGATGGGTGTGTGTCCCATACGTCAGTGTGTTTCCGAATTACGCTACTACACGAACAAACTTCTAGGGGATGTGGGAGGTGTCTTGAGGTACAAAATGAGCATGGAAACCGATGCCCGGAAACGCCATTCAACGACGCTACGCAGAGTCCAAGTTACAGGCACCAGCTACTGCTGCTAGACATCCCCCCCAGCTACTTAGACGCTCTGCAGCGTCATTGGATGACGTTTCCGGGCATGGGTTTCTCTGCTCACTTTGTTCCTCAAGACACCTCCCACATCCTCTAGAAGTTTGTTGCTGTAGTAGTGTAATTCTGAAACACACTGACGTATGGGACGAATTGAAAGCTCACATGAAGTTAACGGAGAGCAGAACACATCCTTTACTCCAACAATGAAACGTTTCATTGTCAGATTATAGTATCAAGTGACAGAAAGAAATCGTTTGTCATTCAGAGTTTACAAAGAAACTTATCTGCTTGGGTAGGACTGAATTGTAGGCTGTATTACTAGATATTCTATGTTGTTTGAATGCCAGAATATACACCTCATGCACTAGCCGCGGTGTTCAAGGTAGTAACAGTAACAATTAGTTCCTTCGCAAGGGCACGACAAATATCTTTAGCCAAAAATCTAAGCGTCAGTTCTGTTTCTAGTGACCGCGGCGTCGACGAGACCTTAAATCTTAATCTTCCTTCCTTTTTTTGCGTTTCGTTGGTTCGCCATGTGTGCTCCAGTCACACACTGAAGAATTTGGCTTTACACAGAAACGTATTGTGCCCGTCTATAGCGTTTAAAGATCGATAAACTAGTTCAATTTTAGGAACTTGTTCACTGATGATCGTCTCCTTTTTGGGAACCATTAAATTCAACTCGTTCACCATTCCTTTGTTACGGAATTGTTATCGAATAACAGAAAATCAAAATACTTAGATACTGAGTTGTTGTTTATAGAAGCTTAAAAATATCTGAGATACAAAAATAAATACGACATTATTGCAGTCTACGTCATTCTAAATCAAAATCCCTTTTACTTCGCAGCCGAAGTCACACATGACTGTTTTTTTATGCAAAAAATCTAACAAGTAGCAAGCATACAGAAACTTAAAAATTGCAGCCACCTAAGGGTCATATATCAGCTAGGGACGAAAGGGAAAAAAATTATGTATCTGAACTCTTTTACTCTACATGTTAGCGAAATAATTAAATGTTACGCTGAAAACAAAATATTAAATGAAGCATGAGAAATATAAAAATTTACGAATAATAATTAAAAAAACTCTCAAGAATTATGTCTTCTGCTGCTGATAAAAATTACGAAGAAGTAAGAATATTGGCCTTTATGATACCTGTGAAACATACGTATTTTACAGAATGCATTTTCTTGCACGATACAAAATAATAAAATACCTGTAAATATAAAATACTGGCGATGAACGCTATAGAGAATACGCGAAGAATCAGTAGTAGTTCAAAAAGAGTCTGAAACACAATCACCCATTTACATGGGCTCCCAAAATCGGATTTCGTAAACTGATTTCCCAATTCCGCGTTTGGTTGGTCATGTAAACACTACAAACTCGATTCTGGAAATCCGCTTTTATCACAATCGATATGGGTGCCCATGTAAACGCAACCGTTTTTGAATCGTGTTTTGTTTGCCAGGTTGCACCTTCTAGTTAAGAATTCTCGGTTAATGTCGACAGTGACCTTTTCTGCAGTGAAAGAGGCCTTTAAATACAGTGTGTCCTCAAAACCTCTCCGCAGTGGCGATCTCCGCGTGTCTCGCATTGCGGGTTGGTAAGGTTGGCAGCACAGACAAAGCGCACCTGCACGTGTTCCGTGGCCTGCAGTGGTAGTAGGGTGGGGGTAGTGTTGCGTGAGCGCTACAGCTGTTACTTGAGTTATTGTCTTGTTTTGTATACGCTTAGTTTAGAGAGAATGCTTACTGTTACATAGAGAGCCTTTTTAGTGGAAGAGGTTTTTCTGGGCAGGAGGAAAAATGTCAGATGACAATTCAGATTGCATTTCCCTACGTCGAGATGTCCACATCGCGACACTATACATGATTTAATTCGCAAATTCTGAACAACAGGTCCAGTTCATGATGCACCACGAACTGGTATGCCCACGATTTTAACAGAACGGGAGTTCGACGACATTTCGTCCATCATTTTGAGGAGTTCAATGAAATCAGTAAGGAAAGTCTCTCGTACGACAATGAATAAGGCCGTAACTAAAGAAGTGGGGCTGTATCCGTATAAAATTACTGCAGTGCAATAATTACATTGGATGGGCCATAAGAAAAGAATAGACATATTGTCACTGGTTTAAGCGATTTATTAACAGACATGGAGTTGATGTTTTAAATCGTACATTTTCCACTGATGAGGCTTGGTTTTACCTATCTGGCTACATTAATTCTAAAAATTCACGTATTTGGTCATCCGAAAACCCATATGCCTCAAGAGAAACGCCAAGGAACTCAGAGAAAATCGTGGTGTGCGCTGCCATAACACGAACGCGTATTATAGGGCCGATGTTTTTCGAAACTACCGTCACCTCAGGAATATATTTTTGCTAGATAATTTATCCATTTTTTTTTATGCTGCTGATTGAAGATGGGACCAATCATTCATTTTTCCAGCAAGATAACACTACTGCTCATACAGCACAGAAATCCCTACGGCTTTCAGATGAAATCTTAGAATAATTACAAAAGGTCTCCGCCCCCCTCGCTCAGCGGATTTGTCTCCTCCTGGTTATTTCCTTTGGGGTGCGGCTAAAAAAATTATCAAAATAATCCAAAGACAATACGTGAACTTAAGACAGTGATAACTAAATATCTGCATTGGATTACCGTGAAACATTGGTAACGGTATTCGAAAATAAATGTCAGTGTGTTGAACTATGCCTTCAAGAAAGAGGAAATTAATATAAAAAAGGAACAACTTCCTGATGTTCGGCAAAACTTTTTTATTGGTCACAAACCGGCCTTCGGCTTCTTAGGCCATCATCAGGTGACAAATGAATGTAGTACACATGTTTTCAAAGATGTTAAGATTTACAAAGATGTTATCACAGACAATCGATACTTCACCGGAAAGTTCATCGCAAATACTTATTTATGAGAGTTATTAACATTTATATAAAAATATAATAAATATGTGTAAAGAATCTAAACTAATATGATTATTTTTGTTGAAAAGGTTGAAAGTAAAACTTATTTCAGTAGAGGTGTAGAGGGGAACTGGATCTGATCGTTTAATACTAAACTAGCATCCTGAGCCAAATATACACCACTCTGTGATAGTGGTTGAATTTTGTCTTTATTGCTGAATAAATACTTAGAAATGTTGTTTGTATTGTAAAATGCAGGCCTTTAATTTCGAGATTTTAACTTTCTACCAATTTGATCTGAAATTTTGCCTAAATATGGGATGACACACCAGTTTTTCTGACTATTCACTTGTTCTTGTTGGCCAGCATATAAAAGTGTTCTGGTTTTTCTGATTTTCTTCTTATTCACTATACTGTTAATAAGGGAGGGCTATCGCCATTACTGGATGCTATATGTTTGATTGTTTGTAATTCTGATTGAAATGCAGAATCAGATAATGGAACAGATATGTGGCGATGGACCATTGAATGGAAAGCTGCATGTTTATGGCTGTGTGGATGCTAGGAACTAGCAGGGATGCTCGAAATTAAAGGCCTGCATTTTACAGTACAAACAACATTTCTAAGTATTTATTCAATAGTAAGGACAAAATGCAACCCCTATCACAGAGTGGTGTATACAAGATCACATGCAAACATTATGGGAAACTGTATGTTGGTCAGTCTGTCAGGCCTGTAGCTATTAGATTATCAGAACATGAGAGAAGCTGGAGGTTAAAAAAGACAGATTCAACCTTTGCTGAACATCTGCTCAGAGAAGGCCATGATTATGATGTAAACTGTGTGATTCTACATCCCCTGAAGAAAAACAGAAAGATGACACTACTGGAAATATTGGAAATAAATAAACATTTGGCTCAGGATGCCAGTTTAGTATTAAACGATCAGATCCAGTTCCCCTCTACACCTCTACAGAAATAAGTTTTATTTTCAACCTTTTCAACAAAAATAATCATATTAGTTTAGATTCTTTACACATATGTATTATATTTTTATATAAATGTTAATAACTCTCATAAATAATTATTTGCGATGAACTTTCCTGTGAAGTATCGATTGTCTGTGATAACATCTTTGTAAATCTTAACATCTTTGAAAACATGTGTACTACATTCATTTGTCACCTGATGATGGCCTAAGAAGCCGAAAGCCGGTTTGTGACCAATAAAAAAGTTTTGCAGAACATCAGGAAGTTGTTCCTTTTTGATATTATTATCATGTTCTGTCAAGTACCGACGGAAAAATCAATTAATTTTAAAGAGGAAATTATTTCCAGCACCTATAATGATAATGGTGCGTACAGTATATTATCTTGTAATGAATATAACTAATTACTTTTATTGTTTTAATTGTAATATGTTGAACCCTATCTCGCAACATAACTGTAGCCAGTAGCAGTGAAACCCGGCCGCTAGCTTATACAGCGACATGAATGTGCTGCTAACCTTACACGCCCCGCAAGGCGAGACACGCGAAGCTCAACGCTACTGAGAGACTTTTCGGGCACACTGTTTTAGACTGACAAGGAAAGTACTTGGGCTCGAACAAACACATATACACCAAAATCGCACGAGAGATAATGTTAAGGTCCCTTATTGCACTAGTGATACTCCCGCATCTGCAAAACTCTGCAGTCGTCCGTTAGAGGCCTCTGCGTGTGCCATGCCACATTGCACTTTGACCTGTCGGTTCGCCAGTAGGGACGGTGCAGTTTGCCTCTGAAGTTGAGTTTTGTGACGTTATTTGTATGGTGAATCGTCAAATGGGGCGGCGATTGGTAATGAATCCTGCTAATGCATTGCGATTGGTTGAGATGAAGTTACAAAGCACCCTTCTTCGTGAAGATGGTATTAGTGTAGAAGATGAATCATTCGCACGATTTCTCGTATCTGTTATGGTACAGAAATATGAGCATAAGTTAAATATTGTTGTAACACTAACACATAATGATGATAATAGGGATGATAATGACGAACAACTCACTGTAAGCGGTAGTGCTACGGTAAGTGCGGGAAGAAGCGATGGAAGCAGTGGCAGTGAATACCGACAGTCTTCCGAGAAGAAGGTTAAAGTTGCAACTATCATCACGGCTTTTGATGACAATACGCTAGAGAACTTGTTCGATGATTATTACATAAGTTATAGTTAAAATATTTGCCTTACGTATGGCTTCTACAATCACATCTACAGTGTCATCTAGAGCATCATAGCAGAGTTTTGCACAAAAACGACACCCACCAGCACATTGAGGTGTACGTAGAGATCCTGTAACCAAACGTTTATACAGATATGTTTGTTCGAGCCCATCTACTTTCCTTGTGAGAAGGGTCTGTGTATTTGAGTGAAGGTAAATAGCGATTGTGCTGACTAGCCGCGAGGCGAATGACAGCGTGCTGGGAAAACTGACGTAATACTAATCTCTTGCCGCACTGGAGTAGCCGAGCGGTCTAAAGCGTCTCGCTGCGGAGCGCGCGGTTGCTCGCCGTAGAGGTTCGAGTCCTCCCTGGGGCATGGGTGTGTGCGTTTGTCCGTAGGTTAGTTTACCTAGGTTTAAGTAGTTTGTAAGCTACGGACTGATGACCATGCAGTTTGGTCCGATAGATTTACAAACATTTGAACATTTGTGCTGACTAAATTAGGAACTGAAAAAGCTGTTTATCAGACGACATATTTTCGTGGGCTAGGAAAAACGTTTCAGGTTTCAAATGTAAACACGACAGCGAAAAACAGTCTACGAAATTTGGTTTTCGTCCTCTGGAAGCTGTGTTGCATGTAAACCTAGTGAATGGGAATGGACGAGCGGAGTGAACAAAAAGGACGACAGCTCTATACCGTATTCATAGAATATTTGACTTCAACTGCGTATGGGAAAAGCTGAAAATGTGTACCTAACCGGGATTCAAATCCGGGTCTCCTGCTTTCTAGGCACCTGCGCTGACTACACCACTGGGGACACAGTGATCACCGCACCTGCAAGGACTACCTAAGCACGCCTCCCGTCAGATACAAATTCCCAGCTTTGCCCTGCCCACAGTACTCAAACTCGTAGTCACTTTGTACTAATTCCCGTAAGAGTAAGGGCTCCAAACTTGGCCATTCCTCCCCACTATACCCACTATACCGAGCAGTGAGCTGGAACTGAGGAACTGACAGAGTGGCTGGAACGGGACCGGCTGCGCGGCCTGCCTGTAACTGGAACGAAAAGACCACGCAGCAGTTCCTGGAAAGGGGAAGGCGCCGCAACTGTTCAGGCGTTCCGGAACGGGAGGCCGAATGGGAACAACTACGAGCATCTAAGACCGAACGGTGAACTGCCGTTCCTCGTATGTAGTTCACTGTTGTTAATTGTTCCTTTCGAACCGTTCGTTCCCGAACGACACATTTATAATAGTAACTGGTGCGGCGGTGTTCAAAAGCGTAAACTATACTAGGTCTAGACTAACCATTCTCCAAGTCACTGCAAGATGGCTGCGGCTCACAGGGTTGCCCTGTGTTGTTATTTTGGTTCGTGGAAGTCTCCAATGTTTGAATTTCATTGTTTCCACTTTCAAGCGAAACTGTCACAATCAGGCTATCAGGATAGTAGCCTACGTGCAGTGAAGGACTGGTCGCATTAATTCTTAACTTTTCACAATAAAGGACCGATTTCCGATAACCTGTATTGTAATATTTCGTAATACTGCTTTATTTTCCAATCTCACATTTCGATCCGCTCTGAAAATGACAACTGTTTCTTTTTTTCTTTTTTTTTTAGGGCGCACAACTGCAACGCCCAAATCAAATCTGAGATGTATCGAAGGATAAGAAGCCTGTATGAAAACAGCTAAAACGTAGGGTAAAATAAGACAAAAGGACGAGATGAATCTCTTTTGATAAACTGGTCCCGTTGATAAAATTCAAGACTCGAGCAGCAGCTCGTACGTCATCATCTAAAATTTCTTCCAGGATATTCGGTACATTCAGTGCAATACTAACAGGAGTAATATTTGGAGAAGACAACAAAACATGGCGTACCGTCAGCGGTTGATCACAGTAACATAACGGTATGGGTCACCAGTTAGCAAGTGGCGGTGGCTGAACCGGCAATGTCCGATCCGCAACCGGACCAAGATGACCTCTTCTCGTCGCAAGCTGCGTGAGGAGGTCCTACAATCACCGGAAGCGGTTTAATGGTTCGAAGATTATTATTTGTAAGCGAGGACCACACATTATGCCACGACGATATAAGAAGACGTGATACTGGAATATCATTCGATGGGACACAGAAAGTAGCTACCCGAGGTAGGAGTGTTGCAGCTTTGGCCGCAGAATCAGCACGCCCCATTACCAGAAACGCCTGCGTGGCCAGTTACCCACAGGAGGTGAACGAGAGGTCCGTCGCCAGTTAATAATTGAACGGAGCGGTTGATTCGGTGCACAACAGTATGGGCCGAAAAGGGTCTCTCAGACTCTGGATGGCGCTGAGGGAGTCAGAGCAGATAACATAGGAAGGATAACGGTGTCGGCGGATATATAATACAGCCTGATAGAGGGCAAAAACCTCAGCTGTGAAAATTGAACAATGGTCAAGAAGCCTGTACTGAAAACTGTCATCCCCGACGACAAACGCACATCTGACACCTTCATTCGTCTTGAAGCCATCTGTATAGACGAAGATGGAGTTATCGAGCAGCGCACGAAGTTCAAGAAACCTCGAGCGGTAAACAGCATCCACAGTAAGAATGTCTTCATGTGTTAGACCTTCATCCGTTTTTCTTCCGAGATTTCTAGGCATCTTGATATTGAAATGAAAGTAAAAAAAGAGAGAGAATATAGTTTGGCATCAGAATTTGAATGAAAAACATTTTCTCCGGGATCGTTGCCTCATGTGTCAGCCATTCCCGTTGATTATGTGAAAAAAAAAAAAAAACAACAACCGAAATGCCATTTTGAAAACTTAAGCCAGTATCCATGAAAGTATGGAGAGCCCTCACTCACTCGACGTACGCAATTGGCACGGATGCAGATACTGCTGCCGCTCGTAACAGACTCATTCCATTACAGTGCGGCATTAGGCGGCAGAGTTCATTAACTATGGGACAACCAACCCACCGTCTCCCCTACTCCGAACGCCACCGCCCTGCTACACCGCTGTTATATTTGCCGCACATTCACTTCGATGACGAACCCGTGACGTGTCGCAGTTTTCAACAATGATGCAGTGTCTTCAGCACCTCCTGCACGTTGCCTAGAGAGTCGAATGGCGAACCACACGAATGTTCCTGGCTCCCTGCAACAAAGTACAACAAACCAGCGAAACGCAATAAGCGCGGAGCAACGCTACTAAACAGAAAGTGAAGCATCAACCGCCATTTCATTTCTGCCAGTCCTTGAGATCCACAGTGCAAGCGTCAGATCGACTTCATCTTTTTGCGGACGCGAAACATCGACTCTGACAGGCAAGTACGTTTGTTCACATCTTTGACTCAGTAGTTATATTCAAGGTAATTTAATTTTGATCTTCGTCATCCAGATTGTTTATCGCTGTTTTATCTTAGGAGTGTTGAGAAGGAGAAACATTAATTTCATTAATCTTGTAATTTTCACGGTTATCAGAACTGCACATGTTCCTTGGAAGTTGTCATGCCTTGCTGTTATCTTTATTCGGTCGTTAGGATAAAGCTCGAAAATTTTAGTGCGTTTCCATGGTGTCTTTAAACAAAGTAGGAAATCCATGGTGTCTTTAAACAAAGTAGGAAATCGTTTATTTCTATAAGAAAGGCTGGTAATTTCATAGAAGATTGGGAATCGAAGCCGGAACGATATATATCGCTCTCACATTTCGACCGATATGTACCGAAAAACTTACGGAAGCGTGGTGTAAGAAAGACGTTAAAAAATCAAATGTTTCTTAAGCTTATGGGACTTAACTGTGGGGTCATCCGGGTCATTAGTCCCTAAACTTACAAACCAGCACAAACATTCATTCCCGAGGGGGAATTCGAACGAAAGACGTCAGGGATGTGATATTTCGTTGTTTGGAATTATTTGATGTGTGTGCTATTTATCGAGTGAAACTAGAGGGTTTATTGCGATGAATAAATTGTCATGGCGGGAGCTCATTCCACAGATTTCTTAGTTGGACAAATGTTAACACTTTTGTTGGGAATTTGGAATTTTGCCCAATAGTGGTCCAAACGACGTATGGAGTGTAACACCGAGGGTGGTGTTAAGTCCTACAAGAAAATCTCACACCCGGACTATCCATCTGGATTGTATTGCACAAACTGCAAGAAAAAACATCCATTGCAGCAGCACCTAGTTTACCAACACGAAATTGAGCATTGAGAAAGAGCCATAGATGTTTCATTGCTTAATTTTATCACATTTACCATTTCCATATCGTTTCAAATCGGGTAATCCAATTTTTTATCATTTAATGGAATTGGACCAGAGAAAGTTGAGTCGTCTAGAGTCAACGAGAAAAATATGAAATAATATGTGAATACTTTTCACTTACAGTTTTATCACCTATAGTCGAAATGTAAATTACCTTAACGTGCTTTTTTCTGGAATTTTCTTATCTTTGTGTACAGATAACCCTGATGATGTGGCTCTAATGCCACGAAACCATTTGGTTGAAAAAACGAGTACCATACAGCTGAAGCAGTTTCCATTCAATATGACTCAACTCTAAAGTTGCGGATTCCCACAGTACAAAATTTGTTATGAAAATTCATCGTAAAGATGGTTTAGTATCAGCAACTGGGAATATTTTGTAAGACAATTTATTTTGTCCGTCGCAGTTGTACAATTTTGAAGCGAATGACTAGTTTCGGACTCTATCGACCATTATCAAACAGTTAGCCTTTTAAAATCGTGATAATACAATGCATGGTACAAATGGCTTATAAAATCTTGTACCTTATCCTCTGTTATTTTAAAAGTTAAAATACTGTTGAGAGTACACGTTCGAGGCCCGTGGATGTTCACCTGTTTTAAGTGGTATTTTAAATTTTAATGTAACTTCTGACATTTGTTAGCAGAGGATAATGTAAAAGATTTTATCAGCCATTTTTAACATGCGTTACATTATCACGGCTTTAAAAGGCGAATGGTTTGATAATGGTCGATAGAGTCCGAAACTAGTCACTCACTTCAAAATTGTGCAACTGCGACGGACAAAATAAATTGCATGACAACATAATTTGTTGTTTCGTGTTAGATACGACAATGCACTTTAGAAGCTTCATATAAATACAGTTTGTGACTATTATGGTTTTTGTCGAGAGATTTGTTACGTAATAGTAACAAAAGACAGTGTGGTGTTGAAAAAGTAGTCGAGGTTGACCAGTCCCATCGAAATATGGAAATAAGGGGAAGGTCGGAAACTTAAAGAGAAGACAGAGCATATATCAAGATCCAGAGCAACACTCGTAACGCTTATCAAGAAATTTATTTTGTCAGGAACGAGTCATAACCGATGGATGAAAATCTTACCAGAATGTAAAGAAAGAAGACATAGATCATGCGTTTTTCAATCACTCCGTACAATTTGTTTCATCAGAAGATCAGTCCATTCACACGCAGAACGACGAAAGACTATGGAAATCTGTGAAAGATACAGCTAAAAAAGAGGTATGTCTCGGCGACAGGGATAAACCGTATTTATTTCAGTGCCTGTATTTTCACAATTTTAAACTAGCAGGAAAAAGTAACGCATGTGCAACTTTACCGATATTTTTAAAGGCTGTGTCCTACCTATAGGTCTCACACCTGCATCTTATACAACTGCCGCCAATGCAAACGACTCGGGAACCAGCGATCAGTAACGTCTCTAACCGCCGGCAGCAACTGTTACACCTGGCATTGGAAAGAAAACAGATCCCACATTCAACAAGGTAAGCTATTTCAAAATCGTCTTTCTATTGACGTAAGTGCAGTTTCACACGTGTTGGTATTTTGTCCATTACGCGTCACGAAAGTGGAACTTCAGATACGTTCGTTTTTTGTCCATCGCGCTTAGGTCGCTCATTCGATATGTATCGCTCGAGCCGCGAAAGTGATATATGTCATTCCAGTTTCGATTCCCAACGGTTCTAAGAAATTACCGAAAGACTAATCTGAGCGATTAAGCTACGTTTTTAACTTCAAGCTAATATATTTTTTTAAGTCGTAATTGACTTACAATAATAAGTGAAATAGGATTTGAAATTGTTTCTGCTGATATTTCATAAAGTGAGTTGGGGCAGCTTTATCGTCTGCGCCAGCTGACTTGATATCCTCAGTACTACAGCAGTGCTGCCACGTTTCCCTGTATTGTTGAAATGGCAGAGCTCTCTCGATTGCCAGCTTCTAATACGTTGATTCATTTCGCTGCCAAGTCTTACAGTGAGGTCGTACTGGGCGCCATATGTCTGCCACCATTGTTTCCTCCGCTTCCTGCCTTGTTCTATTTCGGTGATGCGTTGTTTATAGTAGTGAGCATCATTAATATACAGTGAGATTAACACAGTTGTAAACACAATTCAAAGACGTGTTTACCTGGAATCCAGAACGATTTTGGTGGAGCCGCTATGTAGTCCAGGGGCGTTCAAAGTTATGTTTGTCACACTTGAGTGATTCTTTCTTTCTTTACGAAAGTGGTTAAATTTTGTGTTGCATACAGACTTCAGTATTTAATGAGCGACAGGATATAGTAGTCGTTCCCACCATGAGTTACAGATGCTTAAATATAGACGCGATGGAGTAGCTGTGAACTTGAACGGCATGAAAAAGGTGCGAACCGTGGAAGAATTGATTTTAATTGTCATGGAAAGAAACTTTGTAAAAGAGGAACATTTTAGTGTCTTTGCATTAAACTGTGTGTAACTGCCGAACTAAAATCAGAGGTGTGAAACTGCGATCCAGGCAATTAACCAAATATATGGTCTCCCCCGTATTTCTCTTTCCCTACGGAATGCAAATTTATTTTCTGTTTCCCATGTCCTATGTTGAAATTAGTTGGTTATAATTTAGCTGACAAGAAAATGATTGTGAAACTGATATTGTGGACTGGGAAATTATTTCGACGGTGCATTGTCTGTAGGATTATGAGCTTTGAAAATTTTCCATTTCACTTTCTAGTCAACATGTGGATTTCTATAATACGAAAATGAATGTCCACTTATTGGCTCAAATACGAATGTGAATGTTGAAGCTAATGAATTTCTACATAGTTCTTAACATCCTGATTTTCAAGACACATCTGCCACTATAGAATTAACCAGAATTATTTACAACGTGTTTAATGTGTCCAACTGCAGAAATGCGCATGGTGAGATCTTCAGAATAACCACTGAGAGCTGAAAATTCAAAAATCCATAGAAACATCAGTATTGAGTTTTTTTGTACATAATTAGAAATATTTTTAACACACAGGAGGCATCCTTTGAATATTAAGGGTTAATCGTGTGTGTGTGTGTGTGTGTGTGTGTGTGTGTGTGTGTGTGTGTGTGTGTGTGCATTACTAAATACACATGAGACATTTATGGTGAGATTTTTTATATATATTCTTGTTGTTAGAAGACTGTCCTAAGAGATGCTGTGTAGAGACAGTTAACCTCTAGATGAAATCTTAACATTCCCTCGCTCTAAAAAACATCTGTAGCTCTCCCATCAGACCAAAGTTTGCTTATAACAATATCCCACCGCATAATAGCTATAGTTTGCGCTAAGAACCATGTTATTGTAAATGATAACAGTAATGTAGATGACACCGAGCAAGAAAGATCTTTCTATGTCAATGACTTCGTGTGCCATAAGAAGCAAAGAAACGAGTTCGATTATGATAGTAAACGTATTAGTTACTTTGAGGCTTTTTTCATTTATTAGGATAAAGTAACAGCCATGTTACTGTTGTACTAGCTCTCCATCCTACCCTGTCCTGCGCAGGCCTCTTAAGGTCAGAATAAGAATGGCAACATAAATCCTTTAGAATCTGCTTACTGTACTCGTCTTTCGGTCTTCCTCTAAAATTTTTACTCCACACACTTCCTTCCAATGCTAAGTTGACGATTCCTTGATGTCTCAGAATTTGTTCCACGAACCTATCGCTTATCTGTCAGGATATCCTTTTCTCCCCGATTCCGTTAAGCACCTCCTCATTAGATATATTATCCACTCATGTAATCTTCATCAGTCGTCACATTGAAAAGCTTCTGTCATTCCAACATTATGAATTCAACTTTGGAAAAATTAAAATTCAGTGTTAATATAGTACGCTAAACTTCAAAATATGTGTTTTAAAATTTTTGATCGAACTATTGTTTGTATGTCATGTATTTCATGGGCAACAGAGACGTTTGTATCGAGATATATAATTGATTGTTGATAGATAACACTGCTACATCAATAATGCTAGCATTATCTTCGCCACAGAACCAAAGACGAGACAATTCACTGCTGAAATAAAACATGAACCACACTCAAGCTCACACTCATAGCCACATACAGACGGCAACGTAACACAACCTCCAAGATGAACAGATTAATGTCACATAAGGGGCTACACGCCGTACCTAGCGGCAATATGTCGTACTAGAAGCATGTTGTTCATCAACAACCATGCGACTTTAAAGACTGATGCACAATTACTGTATAAATCATCTTTTTTACGTTGTTCTCCAGGAACAACACTGGGAATGAAAGGGTGAAGCACCTCAACATGAGATATGTGAGCTATCCACCTAATCTTCATTATTGGTCTGTAGCAACACCTTTCATCAGCTTCTGCCGGCCGCGGTGGCCGAGGGGACTGAGGCGCTCCAGTCACGGTCTGCACGGCCACTACGGTCGGGGGTTCGAATCCCCCCTCGGGCATGGATATTTGTGCCGTCCTAGTTCGTAAGTAGTTCATAAGTAGTTTGTAAGTTTAGGGACTGATGACCCCGTAGTTAAGTCCCATAAGCTTAACAAACATTTGAAAATTTTTTGTACGGAAGGTTCTTCAGATGTTATGGTGTGCCCAGGCGATAAGAGTGCTAGATGGTTGTGACGAATCCATGTCACTTTACTATCAAGTTTAAAAAAATGTGGATTGCAACACCCATCTGAAGCAACGTTTAAACTAGTGTATTGCACTGAAAACTATTTTCGTTTTGCTCTGATGACACATACCTTGTACCCAAACTGAATTCTACATCTACATCTACATGAGATACTCTGGCCGGCCGCGGTGGCCGAGGGGACTGAGGCGCTCCAGTCACGGTCTGCACGCTCGCTACGGTCGGGGGTTCGAATCCCCCCTAGGGCATGGATATTTGTGCCGTCCTAAGGATTAGCTAGTTCATAAGTAGTTTGTAAGTTTAGAGACTGATGACCCCGTAGTTAAGTCCCATAAGCTATACAGATATTTGAACATTTTTCGATACTCTGCAAATCACATTTAGTGCCTGGCAGAGGGTTCATAGAACCACCGTTATACTATTTTATATCCCATTCCCTTCTCGTATAGCGCGCGGGAAGAATGAACACCTGAATCTTTCCGTTCGGGCTCTGATTTCTCGTATTTTATTCTGATGATCCTTTCTACCTATGTAAGTCGCAGTCAACAATATATTTTCGCATTCGGAGGAGAATGTTGGCGATTGTAGTTTCGTAAGTAGCTCACGCCGCAGCGATAAACGCCGTTGTTGTAATGATTCACATCACATCCCAGATCCTGTATCATTTCCGTAACGCTGTCTCCCATGTATCGTGACAATACGAAACGAGCTGCCCTTCTTTGGACTCTTTCGATGTCCTCCGTCAAATCCACCTGATAAGGATGCCACACTGGGCAGCAATATTCCAAAAATCGACGAACAAGCGTAGTGTATGAAGTTTCTTTTGTAGTTCTGTTGCATCTTTTAAGGGTTCTGCCAATTAAACGCAGTCTCTGGTTCGCCTTTCCCACGACATTATCTACGTGTTCTTTCCAGTTTAAGTCTGATGTAATAGTAACTCCTAGATATTTTGTGGAGTTTACGGCCTTCACATTTGATTGATTTATCATGTAAACAATGTTTAACGGATTTCTTTTCGTACTCTTGTGGACGACTTCACACTTCTCATTATTTAGAGTCAACTGCCAATTTTTACACCATAGTGATATCTTATTCAAATCGTTCTGCAGTTGGTTTTGATCTTCAGATGATTTTACTAGACGGTGAATGACGGCGTCATCTGCAAACAACCTAAGAGAGCTACTTAGATTTTCCCCTAAATCGTTTATGCAAATAAGTAACAGCAGAGGACTAATAACACTACCCTGTGGAACGCCCGATGTCACCTCTGTTTTAGTCGATGCCTTACCATCGATTACTACGAACTGTGTCCTCTCTGATAGGAAATCCCCTATCCAGTCGCAAATCTGGGGTGATATACCGTAACCACGCAATTTGATTAAAAGCCGTTTGTGAGGTACGGTGTCAAAAGCCTTCTGGAAATCAAGGAATACGGAGTCAATTTGCGAACCCTTGTCGATAGCACACTTCGTGTGAGTAAAGAGCTAGTTGTGGTTCGCATGAACGATATTTTCTAAATCCATGTTGACCTTGGGCCAATAGATCATTCTGTTCGAGATAATTCAAAATATTTGAATACAGGATATGTTCCAAAACCCTGCTGCAAATTGTTTATTCGCTATGTTTTAATTTTTTTATTTTAACAGTACAGATTACACTGATCAGCCACAAAATTATGACGTCTAACGATAAAAACCTGTCCAGGAGGTAGCAGCGTAGCCTGACGATGAATGACCGCTAGTCAGAAACACGCACCGTGCACGCAGTATCAGTGGTCGTGCTGTCCGTGTCCAGACTGGGGAAGGCGCGCTATACAGCTGAGTCTGACCGAAGGCAGGTTGTGACGGCCCTGGCTCTGCACCAGAATGTCGGAAATCGCACCACATTTCGGGTGTTCGAATAGTGCTGTGGCGAATGTCTTCAAGTGGTGAAACTATCGCGAAACCACGTCCAAACATCGAGGAGTGGGGGCTGCCAACCCTCATTACAAATTGAAACGAGACTGTCATTTCGTTTCGTTGATCTGCTGTCTCATTATGTAATATTTAACCAATGTGTCCGTTCACACCACTTTGCTGCCCCTGGAGGTTCGAGTACTCCCTGGGGCATGGGTGTGTGTGTTGTCCTGAGGTTAGTTTACGTAGGTTTAAGTAGTTTGTAAGATACGGACTGATGACCACAGAGTTTGGTCTGATAGATTTACAAACATTTGAACAATTGATTTGCTGCCCCTGGCTCGCAACGGCTGCGCGGATCAAATTAGTTGGGTCGGGTAGTAATTCTTCCTATGCAAGCCTTGTGTCAATGTAACAAATCATAGCAGGGAAACGGAGAATACACCTTGCTTTCATATCCTTGCGAGTGACAAGATTAACCTTTTTTTGAGTACTTGCTGGATGCCCATTCAGATGATGGACACTAAAGTTGCATTTAGATTCTGTTTAATACTAAAAATTTGCATTTATATAGTATTTTAAAGGATTTGTTAGTAAATAATGATTTTATCCCACACGCTTGTCGAAGAAATTTCTAAATGGTCATATGACCCTATTCAGCACAAGTAATTCCATTCTTAAAGTCCTTGCTGTGGCCTGCAATGGTGCACTGGAGCATAAATATCAGAGTAACGTATCCGTTCCATTTGAGTACATATATCGGATCCGATTAATTTGTTCAGATGCGTTTGTTATGTTATCCGTTGCGCGGGTCAATCTTATTTCTGCGTAGACAAGTCATTCCACATAGAAACGTGTGGGAGCCATATTGCTTTGGAATAGCTTGCGCTAGGCACCTTCAGTGCACAAGTTGCTGGGTAAATAGGCAGGTAGAATGGTAAACACACAGTCCAGACACGAGTTTATATAAAATAGAACGACGACGGGTCGTTACAAAATGCCCCATAACGTAAGCTGGTCAGACTGGTAAAACGGATCAGGTGGTGACCTGTGGCGGAAATAATATCAGATCTTAATACCGTGCAGAGTACAAGCGTGTTTGGACACTCAGTGTCCGCCTCCGTAGCTCAGCGGTAGCGTCGCAGACTACCACGCAGGAGGCCGGGGTTCGATTCCCGGCAGGGGACTGGGTATTGTGTGTTGTCCTAATCATCATCATCTCATCATCATTGGCACGTAAGTCGCCCACGAGGCGTCAAATAATAATAATAAAAAAAGACCTACACTAAGGCGGTCGAACAAACCCGTAAGGGTTCTCCCGGCCAAGAAAGCCGTACGCTCATTTCCATGGACACTTAGTGCACCTATCACTCGCTACGACGGGCCTCCGCAGTCGACAATCCGTCCATGTGCCAATGTTAACACCGCAGCATCGGCATCTGCGATTTAAATGGGTTCGTGAGCAGTGTCACTGGACGTCAGCGCGGTCTAAGAGCGTTGCACAGTCTAATGAATCACGAGACATCTTCATCACGCCGATGGCAGGTTGCGAACTCGTCGTTTTTCAGTAGTGCAAGTGCTTGACACCTCTATTGTTGAACGGAGACAAGTTGGCAGCTGATAAATGTGGGAGTTCGTGTCCAATGGCGCTCGTGCGAGGCAGCGTGACGTCCGAGAGATACTGTACACATTTTTCTGACCACTTCCATCCCTTTGTGACGAACATGTTTCAAAACGACTGTGTCATTTTTCATCAGTTCCAAACGCCACGTCTCAAGGCCAGGAACGTGACGGAATGGTTCGAGGAAGACAGGGCCGATTACCAATTGATGTGCTATCCTCCCAACTCGCCATATACGAAGCCGATCCAACACATCTGGGGTGTGATTGAACGTGTCGTCACAGCTGATCCCCCTACATCCACGGAATTTAAAGGAATTAGGCTACTTGTGTGTGCAGACGTGATGGAAACTCTCTCTAGCCATATACCCTCGCTGCTATCACGCCAAGACGCGTCGCTGCTGGCTAGCTGGTAGGTGGTCATCATGTTTTGGCTGATCGTAGTATTTGACACAGTGCAGATGCTGGACTCGGTACATTATTGGGAAGACATGAATGAATTACAGTTAATACTAAGTACTGCTACAGTTGAAAGTAGGCAGCTATGCGCTGAACATCACTATTTATGGATTTTATTATGATATTTTTGTGAATCTGGACATGTATTTACCTTACGGCTTTATTTTGTATGTAAAATTTATGTATTATATTCTTCGATAATCTCAGTTGACGTTTGTAACCACTGCATACCATAATATCTTTGTAACTGCGATGTAGCATCTGCGCTATAGCATCATTTTTGACCGTAGAAGCTGGCAGTGGACGGTAGACTAGTTGAGGAAGTCGAGTGGAGGCTAGGCTAGAGTTCAGTCGTATGGTAGTCATCGTGTTGTACGGTTCGGTTGGTCGGCTACGATTCACGTGTCGAGTATCGTTAGTTAGATTATGTACCTATGAATGTATTCCGCTAGAGGGTGATGAAATTTCATTTGATATTGGAAGAGGAATTTTGTATTAAGTGGACGAGAATAATTTGTATAGAACGGCATTGTACAAACTCATCGTAATCTTCATTATTGGCGAGTCAGAAACAAAGGTATGTTTCTTTAGCAAAAATAAATAATTTAATGATTACTAATTTTCTTATTTCAGCTCAACCTAGTCCCTCATTTTCCTGATTGTAGTATTTTTGTACTTCTGTTGCATGGTACGTGTCGAGTTTGAGATTTTCTTTGAATGTAAATGTTCACGTGCCAGTAAAGTAATCAGTTCTTGTCACTGAAATCTAATTTCCAAAAGTAGTGCTCACAGAAGCACAGATTATTTTATAAGTATAAAATTACTGGTGGACTGACGCAGAGTCGCAGCTCCCATTGTTTCGTTGTTTTTATATGTAGTAAATAGTATTATACGGCCTAATTAACTTATTACGTTGCGCATATATGTTTAGAAAGACCGGTGATTTTTGGAGAGTTTTCAAGGCTGTATTTGTTTAATATTTGTTGGAAAACTGGAAGGAAAGAAATAATGCTGTTCCCGCTCTGTGCCAGATTTTTATAAGTTCAGTTTGTGACAATCTGTCACCAGATTCTTTCAGGCATATTTGATTAGAGCTTTTAAATAATATCCTTCAAACGAGAGCCTTTCTTCAGTTTTAGATTCAGTCCCACTTGCTTGATTTAGAGACTTTCATCTCACTTTAAATTAGAAACTTTCACAGTCAACCTTCAAATTAGATTTAAAGCACACGCAAAGAAAGCAGCGACTGCTGCGTTGGGCAATTATTCTGATCGAGGCAACGCTTGGGATAGGTCATTACAACTGCTGAAGCGCGACATAAACATACGAGGGTTGGAAATTGAATAGTGGCAACTATTTATTCACAGCCGACACTAAAGCATTACATATTTGCACCTGTTACTGTCCTTCACAACAGTCACCAGCGTTGCGTAAACGCATTTCCAGCGATGTGGAAGACGTGGTATACAGTTAGCAAGGCCTCTTCTGTTCATTTTGCGAAAGGAGCGGTCTCCTGCAGTCGAATCTCTGAAACAGTTCTGAAGCGAATGCCACCAAGTGGTTCCTTCATCTTCGGAATCAAATCAAAGTCACAAGGACTTACGTCCGGGGAGTATGGTGGATGGTACTGCACTTCTCACTCCCATCGACCGAATGGAGCAGCCACAGCTTGCGCTGTATGCATCCGTGCATTGTCGAGTAAAATGATAGGTGAATTAATCAGAAAGTGTTGCCTCTTCATTCGCAAAGCTGGTCGCAGGTGATGTTCCAAAAACGAACAGTAATACTGTGCAATGACGTTAGGATAACATCATCACAGTTGTACATAGTGCCACCATTACGTTAGACCGATCGCTCACAAGTGAGAGTGTTTCCCTCGATTATGCGCACGTCTGTGACGTGGGACGGGCGAGTTCGTTTGCTCCGACGTAAGATAGGTATTGTCTTCACATACCTACCTTACGTCGGAACAAATGAACTCGCCCGTACCACGTTACCAGCGTGTGCATAATCAGCGACAATAATAGATTCCATTGCGAAGTGTCACTATATAAGTTCCAATCCACGTATATAGACTGAAACAAAATAATGAAACACATAATTAAATGTTATTATTTTGAATATCTCTTTTCTTTCCCAACATTTTGTGTGAATTGTTAACGTAAAATTGCAAAGCAGTCAACAATGGTTTGAACACCACAATGATTTACTACACATAGTCCTGTTTGGGGTGACAAACAATTACTTCCGTCCGACCTTCAAAATCGACGTAACCAGTCGTTGGGGGACCTGCAGTACAACGTGAATTCTGAACCGTGGTGCTGCTCGACGTTTTTCACATCAGCAAATTTTCTAGAGGTGAAATAAGTGCAAAGTGGCTCTCCCCATGACTTAGCGGGGATCGAAGGCAAGACCTTTTGGATTCATAGTTTGGCACGCTACCTCTAAAGTGATTCATGTTCATGTCAAGATTGTTTTCCTCTGGATGTAATTAATTTTCCTAGAATGAAGAACAAAGAAATGGTTTAACAGTTGTGTTGCCTAACGACGTATACATAAGTTGCTTTTTGCTAGGTGCAGATGTTCAAATGTTTGTATAGCTTATTGGACTTAACTACGGGGTCATCAGTCCCTAAACTTACAAACTACTTATGAACTAACTAATACTAAGGACGGCACAAATACCCATGCCTGAGGGGGGATTCGAACCCCCGACCGTAGTGGCCGTGCAGACCATGACTGAAGCGCCTCAGTCCCCTCGGCCACCGCGGCCGGCGCTAGGTGCAGAGAGCGAATCGTTTTCCATCACACGAGTTCTTGCCTAATTCAGTGACAATATCACAGATACGTAACTATAATAAGAAATATTCTCATTTAAACGTTTTGTTCATATTGCCTGTCTACATAGCCTCCTCAATCAGGAGATTTAATTCTAAATGTGAAAGCAAAAATATCTTGCTTCGGGT
The DNA here is from genome assembly GCA_026315105.1 of Locusta migratoria. Classification (NCBI taxonomy): domain Eukaryota; kingdom Metazoa; phylum Arthropoda; class Insecta; order Orthoptera; family Acrididae; genus Locusta; species Locusta migratoria. Next base: position 352,976,375 of record CM048749.1, read on the forward strand.
TACGAAAATAACGAGTTTGAGCTGAAAAAAGTGTGTTTCACGAACTTATGCAACACATCTGCAGTGTGTCTTTTTACGAATCACTGACTATACAGTTTCGCAGACCTTCCCACGAGTATTCCTTTACGCAATGTGCGTTACGTGCAGCAGAGATATTACAAGTTAGGGGGTCTCCAGAAAGTCAGTGGTTATTTCAGCATACTACGTGGTCAATGTCGTTGCGCAATGCCTGTCTAGTTGACTGTTTGCGTAATGTACTGAAAGAGGATTCTGAGCTTTAAAAGTATTTACGGACAGAAAATATATTACACAATATTCATTGTACCCGTGTAGAGTTAGTACTGTGAAATAAACAGCAGTTTCTGTCGACAGAGAGAAATCAAAGTACGGTTCAAACAAATTTTAACAAAATGGCAGAAGCTAAGAAAATGATCTGGAGTGGTTTATGGAAGCATGATGCGGACTCTGAGAAAGGAAATTATTGTCGTCGTTGTCAGCTACCTCGTTGTCAACAACAACAGAAGAAGCTGAAGTTTATTTTGTCATGACAGTCGGAGAAATATTTATTTTAGCTGTAGGAATTTTCAGAACTGGCCAGGACGATCAGGTTGCGTCCAGTGAGCATACTTATTACTTCCTCCCCTTGCAGCAGTTGTCACACTACAGACATAAATCCGTGTCCTCTTACGATCAGTCTCTGTTTTGTTTCGTTTGAAACAGCTGTTACAGGAGAGAAATTCAAAGAATCCGTGACAAGTACATGGTAATTTAGACACAAAGTTTTGTTTAATTTGAAATTTGTTCGTAAACTGCAGTGAATTACAGAATTACAGAGAGGTCTACAGCAATCTTTCCAGCCTTATTTCATCCATTCTGTATAATTTCTGCTTCGTTTCTGCAAGGCAAGCAATACAGCTCCCGTAAAAATCCACATCATTGAGCGTTGGCGAAGGCAGAGTTCTATTTGAACAGTCTCGGGCATCAGTATTGCACAATGAATATTAAAAACAACATTCTTTTTATAAGCAATCTTTAATGTTTCGGATTTGAAGTTTTTATATTTGACATGGTGAATTTAGCAATACAGTTGATGTTGGTTCTTACAATAGGTCACGGCGAAGCTATATACAGGGTGGTCCATTGATAGTGAGCGGGGCAAATATCTCACTAAATAAGCGTCAAACGATAAAACTACAAAGACAAAACTTTTCTAGCTTGAAGGGATTTTCTCTGGGACGTTACCCCAGGCTGGAGTTGGATTATCAGAGGAGCACGAGTGCACTCGCGACAAGTTACATACTCGTCTAGTACGTAAATTAATATGAATGTTTTGTTTGGAACACTTTTGTCGGTTTGTGATAGATGGTGCTGTAATATTCACAAACTTATTGGTCACAATTCTAGACGAACAGTGGGTTAGAGGTAGGTTTTTTAAAATTAAAACATTCAACGTTGGTGCGTTTGAACTATTTTTCGATTGTTCCAATGACATACATGTACTTTTTTGAAATTATCATACTTTATAAGAACATATGCTGTTACTGCGTGATTACCTATAATTACCTCATGACTGCAATAAATGCTCAAAATGATGTCCTTCAACTTCAATGCATTTGGTAATACGCGGAACGAAATTCCTCTCAACAGCGAGTAGTTCGCCTTCAGTAATGTTATCACATGCATTGACAATACGCTGACGCATACTTTCAGGTGTTGTCGGTGAATCACGATAACAAATATCCTTCAATTTTCCCCATAGAAAGAAATCCAGGGATGTAAGACCCGGTGAATGTGCGGGACATGCTGTGGTGCTTCTACGACCAATCCACATGTCATTAAATATGCCATTTAACACTGCCTCGACTGCACGCGAGCCATGTGCCGGACATCCATCATGTTGAAAGTACATCGCCATTCTGTCGTGCAGTGAAACATCTTGTAGTAAAATCGATAGAACATTACGTACGAAATCAGCATACATTGCACCATTTAGATTGCCATCGATAAAATAGGGGCCAATTATATTTCCTCCCATAATGCCGCACCATACATTAACCCGACAAGGTCGCTGATGTTCCACTTGTCGCAGCAATCGTCGATTTTCCGTTGCCCAGTAGTGCATATTATGCTGGTTTACGTTACCTCTGTTTTGAAATGACTTTTCGTCACTAAACAGTTCGCGTGAAAAAAATCTGTTATCGTCCCGTAATTTATTTGTGCCCAGATGCAAAACTGTACACGATGTTCAAAGTCTTCGCCATGCAAATATTGGTGCATAGAAATACGGTACGGGTGAAATTTATGTTGATGTAGAATTCTCAACACCGACGTTTTTGAGATTCCCGATTCTCGCTCAATTTGTCTGCTACTAATGTGCGGTTTAGCCGCAACTGCAGCTAAAACACTTACTTGGGCATCATCATTTGTTGCAGGTCGTGGTTGACGTTTCACTTGTGGCTGGACACTTCCTGTCTCTTTAAATAACGTAACTATCCGACAAAAGGTCCGGACACTTGGATTATGTCTTCTAGGATAACGATCAACATACATAGCATAGGCCCGTTGGGCATTTTGATCACAATAGCCATACGTAAATACCATATCGACCTTTTCTGCAATTGGTAAACGGTCCATTTTAACACGAGTAATGTATCACGAAGCAAATACCGTCCGCACTGGCGAAATGTTACGCGATACCACGTACTTATACGTGTGTGACTATTACAGCGCCATCTATTACAAAGCGAAAAAAAGTGTTCAAAATAAAACATTCATATATATTTACGGACTAGACGAATATGTAATAAAGAATGGGGTACCTATTTAAAAATACAGTTGTATCCGTTTGACCTATTGCAGCGCTATCTAGCAGGCCAACCATAGCGCCATCTGTTTTTCCCCCTTCACGCTATAAAAGTATTGTACTTTATAGTTTTTTCGTTTGATGCTTATTTCATGAGCCGGTCACTATCAATGGACCACCCTGAATATGAACCAACTTTTTCATTTGGTATGAAGTCAATCCCTACGTGAAAGTACACCTTGGGATTTGAGAAAATAATTAAAAAATCTTTCCTTAGATATGTAATCGTCGATATTTTGAATTAATGTTATTTAATCTTGTTTACATGAGATTACAGATTTAAGATGGTGAATTTAGTCTTACATATAGACCTCTGGCCTTTATGGAAGGTTAATGTGGAAAGAACATAGTGATAATTTGCTGCAATAAAATAGCCTTTCGATATTTGCATTAAAGACGACCCCTGTATTAAAGTAAGCGTTCTGATGTGGCCAAAGTATGAAAAATGTGTGCTTTTTGTAAGTAATTAGTATTGTTCCATATCATAATTTATTCTCTTAGTTATCGTAGTATTTAGTACCTCACTTATGTACAAAAATGTTCAAATGTTTGTTAAGCTTATGGGACTTAACTACGAGGTCATCAGTCCCTAAACTTACAAACTACGTATCAACTACTTACGAACTAGGACGACACAAATATCCATGCCCGAGGGGGGATTCGAACCCCCGACTGTAGTGGCTCACTTATGTTTCAGGCCCTTATAAAAGATTATCTTGGAGAGTACACAGCAATGAATTGCTGTAAGGAGAACTGCTTTTTGCTTTGGAATGAAGACAATCGCTCTATTAAAGGAGGATTTGTGGTGTGGGAGAAACGACAAGCACATCGTTCTTTCGGTAAGTGTTTGGGATCTGTAATATTTTTGTTGTTCACATAAGATTACAGTAACGCCAATTTGCTGTAAGAGAGACCATTTTGTCTCTATCAGTCCATGTAGAGTAGGCTTTGTGATACGGGAAAAATAATTGAAACTCGTTTCGTTGCATAAATAATGATGTTTCCATTCTTGTATGTTCATTCTTTGTTCACATGAGATTACAGATTTAAGGCAGGATATATAGCAGCTTATCTATGTTTCTCTTGGTTAACGCAAGTTAATAATGAGAGAGTACAGTTGTGATTCACTGTACGATAGCCTACTTTTCGGTTTGTAGTGAAGACAAGGCAGACTTTGAGATGTAGGGAAAGTATTTAAAAATATTTCCTTTGGTATGTAGTCATAGATAATACGAAACATTAATAGTTTATTCTGTTTGATCACACGGGATATTATTTGTTGTAATTATTCAGCAATCAGTCGTAAAAAATATAATTTTTTTATTTGTTTGCAAATCCAGATTTCGACCACTGTGTGGTCATTGTAACAGCTGCGTCAGTACAAACGCAACCTTCTACATGGAGGTCGAGATATTTTAAGTATTTTAATTGATTTTAAGCATTGATAATGACCACACAGTGGTCGAAATCTGGATTTGCAAACAAATAAAAAAATTATATTTTTTACGACTGATTGCTGAATAATTACCACAAATCAATTACAGTCGTGGAGCACCCATTCCAACATGGAATCAAGCCTGACATGGGATATCAGATTTAAGATGTTGACTGCAATAACACATTTTTAATGTATACGGTTAACGTGGGGAGGACACACAGAATATTTACTACAACAGTGCCACCTTTTCGATCTACAATGATCATTTCTGCATTGGAGCAAGTTTTATGATTTAAGGAAAACAATAAAAACGTATATCCTTCGGTAAATAATAACTGATGTTTGTAATCTTCACATTCTGTTAGTTCACTTGAGATTACAAAACACAGTGAACGTAGTAACACATTTATGTCTCTGATTTGTATAGTGGGTTCACGCATTGAGTTGCTGTAAAGGAGACTGATAATCGATTTGGAATGAACTGTTATGTGGAGAAAATATCTTGTTTTTGGTAGATAAGACAGAGCAACGATTTACTAAACGAAAGACTGCCTTTCGCTTTGCAGTGATGACAGTCCCTGTATAAAAAGAGGTTATGTGAAATGAGGAAAATAATGAAAACAGATTTCCTATATACACAGCGGTTGTGCGTCGGGCGATTTCGACAAGTTCTTGTTGGTTTACAGAGGTATACGGCATCACATATAAGTATAGAGTTCACGCCAGTCAAATTTCGTGGCCAAGACATCATCGTGATTTACCTGTCATGATTCAGAAACCACAGTTATGCGGATGGACGATACAATCGCCGACGGAAAGAAAGCAGGCATGAACACTCGCAGGGGTCTGTCGCATCTACGGCCGTAGCCTGTGTTGCAGGCTACCCGCAAAACATCAAAGGGCTACAGGTTGCCTGCGCATTAGCTCTGCAGGGGACTCTCCTATGGCGGAGCTTGAAACCATAGTACCTTGCAAAACTCGGCATATCCATCATGACTATCTGCATTGTGGCCACATGCAAGTCTCTTTCGCGGGATGTATACGTGTACAAGAAGAAAAAAAATTGCCAATTTGCCGCGTTTCCTTGGTAAAAAGTAAAGTTTATCCCGGGTGAAAATACAGTTTTTTCGGAGTAAAATACAATTTTTCCCGAATGAAGTGCGCACTTTCTGTTATACTTTGGCCTGGAGCAGTAAAACTTATCAATTATTTAAAACTTTAATGTGTAATAACCCGGCATATAACTTTCCTATGTTAAAATGAACTTACAATGATGCCTTTATTTTTTTAAATTATTTTTTTAATTTTTTTTATTTCATTTTTTTGTGACTAAATGTTGGTAATTAAGCGGTAATTGTTAGGAAGTAAGAAAGGCCATTCATGGCGTCATATGCAAACAGCCAGTGAGAATGTTGTTTCTCACTTCTGTTTCGTGAATGAAATTCGCATATATTTTAGTTGATTCATAATGACACAGATGTTTTAATCTAGTTTGTTTTATAAAACACTACATTTTTGAACCAAGAGGCTACGAATTCGTTAGGCCGTAACTCAATACAACTTCAATTGCTTGTCAAATAATAGCTGTGTCACGATTTTCTAGTAAGTTATGCATGAACCCAATAAAACAACAGAAGTGTGACCACAACGCATAATTACTTACAAACTCCTGGTTGGCTGTCTTCATGTTCCATAATTTTTTACCGGTTAATTATGCTTTTTGCCATCTTTATTGCATACTTTGTATTGTAATAAAGAACTAAAATACGATAAAAGAGCCGCGGTGGAGTAGCCGTGCGGTCTAAGGCGCCTTACTGCGAATCGCGTAGATGCTCGCCATCGGAGGTTCGAGTCCTCCCTGGGGTATGGGTGTGTGTGTGTTGTCCTTAGGTTAGTTTACCTTAGTTTAAGTAGTTGTAAGCGACGGAATGATGACCACGCAGTTTAGTCCGTTAGATTTACAAACATTAGATTTTTTTACGATAAAATAACCTCGAAGCTTTTTTTTTTATCCTTTGTTACTCCTTAAGATATTACGATACATAAATGTGCCGGTAAAATTTTTTAATACTGGCAAAATGGCTTCTTCAGAGTCCTAAATTTCTCTAAGTGACTGATCCCCAGGTCGTTGTTTTGAATGGGAGTCAAACGGTAAGTGATTTAAGAAATTCATTGCACATTTTCACTGTTAAAACTGCATAAAACGCCATTTACCTAGAAACTATAGCTTCTCCACTATTCGAAATTTTTACCCGGTACCTGTTTGAAACGTAAACACATGAAACATTACGCTTATCGATAAGAGTTTGCTTTGAAGTATACTCCTCGTCCTGAAGACTTTGACACATTCTGCTTTCGACAGATGCTTGTAGGCTATCCGCACCATGTTTTCTTATTGTAAGTCGCGCCTTTTTTCCCAACTAACATTTTTGTTTGTTTTATTTTATACCAAATATGTAGTGGTCAAGTCATAGTCAGCAAGAATGGTAAAAAAACCTTAGTCAAATTCACGTAATTAATTTCAAAGCACTATGGTACCATTATCAAACGTATGAATAGGAAAAAATCACAACTTGCAAAATAATAAGTGTTGAATGACGTTGTCATGTAAATAAATTTTGAAAAATACCGTTGATTCAGGAACTGTAGCCTGACCATTTAAAAGAGTTAAACCCCCCAACCTGCCCCGACCGCCTGCTGTATCCAGACACACGGTATCACACCATTTCCGACCATAAATTAATCCACACCGTACAACAGCAGAGAAAGCAGTATAGGTAAAATAGGTGGTAGTGCATTGATGTTGTGCTGCATTGATCACACGATCATATAGCATGCACGAACAAAATTGTCGGAAATGTGTAGTATGCAGGACCATTAGGAATATATTTAAAATGTGTCCTGTGTTCTACAAGCAAGTTGTCAAGATGTTGATCAACACCCATTAGGAGCTGTCTGCGAACTGAGCAGTACTTGTTGTGTTGTTTCAAGCTAGAGAGAATTTAGTCATACTTTGTTACCGAGACTGCGGTATAATACCTTGGTTTATGATTGCCTGTTATTCCAAGCATGGTTCTGTAGTGTCCCCCGTAAGTTACATCGTCGAACAGAAGATTAATGAGATCATATTATACATATGCATTACAGGGTGTTCCAGACCACCCGTCCACCCCTTCTGAAACGTAAAATGCAATCCCTCCTGACAGAAAGAGGACGACACCGGATCGATTGGTGCCATTTGCAAATTCAGACAAGAAGTCGACTTTTTTCAACGGAATGGCGTACTTTTCCTTACTGGTTTTGATTCTATGCCGGAAATGGAGAATGTTTTGTTAGTTTTGTTTCTAAATGTCATTCTCGACTTCAAAATGCCTTGCGTTGTGTGACGGCCCGTCTGAAAATGGTATCCATATGTAACATTACTTTTGTGTTGCTGCCTGTACGCATTAATGTTAAACTCCGCGATTAAAAGATTAAGGATTTTTGTTAAAATTTCCATCATAGAAAAATCTGGTAAAATACTTTAGAGAAGGGTGGATGAAAATAATATACGAAATGATTGAATAGAATGCAACACACAAACATAACGTTACAGAGAAAACTTACGGAAAGTACCCATTATAGCTGTTCCGTACCGGTGCGAGGCGCCACTAGGGCGCAGCAGCGACCGGACGCTGTGGCTGCAGGTAAGGGCGGCCGCTACCTGCTGGCCCTCGCACAATGAAACGGCCGGCACTGGGCCGGCGGGGGGACTCGGCCGGTGACCGCCAACCTGTTCGGACGCATGTGTTTCTGCCTAAGAATGTAGCGATTCTCACAAATACAGTCCACTTTTACCAGACATGTACTTTTATTTCTCAACGCCTTTCCTTTGCAACGAATGATTGCATTCGTCTGGACTGTGGAAAGAGCGAGGCAGCGCAGAATGTCCGCGCGTTTTGCTGCTGCCCAATAGCTTCTTTCTGGAAATGTTGATCACAGCAGCTGAAACCGTTAAGCTGTTGAATGGTTTAGATAAACTTTATGATACTTTCCGCAGTAAAATAATATTCAGACTGTTCCGCTCGTAAGTCATTGTTGACGGACCGTGTACTAAAGTTTGATTACGCAAATAACAAACAGAAAAAACATCTATAGGACTTTGCGAAACTTAATACGAATACAGGTTCTAAAAGGAAGAAAGGTAATGATTTAAAGTAACTGATAGGGATTTAGTCTAGGCAATACACCAAGCGAAAGTGATAGCGTCAGACCATCATGTTACGACGGAATATGGAGGAGCTGAAAATCTCAAAGAAATTGAATAATTAAGGAAGAATGGGACATTATTAAATGAACTCAAGGTGGTGACCAAAGAGGGTATATTTTAAAGTAAAATTTAACAGCATTCACAATTACATCACAAAGCAGTCTGCCTACATGTCCACACTTAATAAGCTCAAACAAGAGAGTGAATGATCACGGTTCCGTCCTCTTGACACTCCGGAAGAAACGAAAGACGAGCGAAAAAACCTTTCCACAGATAAAATATTACGAGGAGGGGGGAAAACGGCGACAAGCTGATTGATTAAAAAAATTAATATAATTATGTATAGTTACTCAGATTACTTGATATGGTTAGATACTAAAGTCAAGGAAGTTACACACATTAAATAATCTAAAGCGTTATTATGATGTATACAGTGTATCCAATAGTAGCTTGAAACGCAAGGTAATCGACCATGCAGTGATATGGGCCAACGAGAATTCTAAGTAGTGTACGGACACACACACACACACACACACACACACAAACATACACACACACAAACTCGAGCTTGTAAGCTAGACTGAATCAGATCAATTAGAGGGCCATTTATTGAACACATCCTTGCAGTAAGAAAAACCTCATTCATGTCCCTACTAGTCCTGAGCATCTTTTCCCGTGATTTCTCAGGAAACACCTACTTTTCGAAATGGATTTGACGATTTAGAATTTTTTAACAAAACATCCACTTTCCGCACGGTATCGAAATCAATAAGAAAGAGTGTGCCATTCCATAAAAAAATAAAAAGAACTATTTCCGATATGAATAGCCCACTTCCGCTCAGAATAGGAAGTTAAAAATACCACCATTCAATCTGGCGTACCACACTTACCACTAGACATACTGCATTTTATATTTCATAACACTAGCAACAGTTTATAAAGGGAGGAAAAGTGGTATGAAACACCCTGTATATATAAAATATGAACACCATGCAGTATACCATCTCCTAAGATGTCATGTAGCAAATGTATACAATTGAGAATCTAAATAATAGGAAAAGTGTCATTCAAACTTTTGAAAACATACGTGTTTGTTTGTTTGCAGAAGAAAATTTATACTGTAAACAATTGAAACAATATCGAAAATTCAGAACAAAGTGACTATTTACTTTAGATTTTATGTCGTGTTTTCTTGCTAACGGTCAAAATAACATCGAAAATAGTTTTCTCATCTAATAGTTCTGACTCTCCTGTTGATATTATTTATGGACGTATATATACATAGTGTAGGCTTTTTCTCCGTGAAACGAAAATAATTTTCTGCTTGCAGATATTTCGTCACTTTTGCAGGAGAATACCAGTAAGAAAACAGTATTAGGCTCTGGTACAACTTTTTCGGTGTGATGAAAACACAAGGCAAACAACAGAATAAAGTTAAAGAAGAGATAAATCATTTCTGTAATATCAATGCTGTCGACCAGAATAGGTTAACTTCCGATATTAGCAGACACCACTACCGTTCCTTGCTTCTGCGCATGCGCGTTCTGCAACACACTCGATAATTTAGAACTCCATACTCGGCACGATCTATAGATCGTTGACGACATAGACGCACTCGCGATGCGGTTGGCTGCTGATTTAAAAGGTGCAAGTACTTCGAGTAGTCTATTTTCATCACATAGTCGAGCGTGTAAAACAGGATTAAAGGAAGCAGATACATCGACGCGGTTGATTGTAAGTAGCAATGAAAACGACGATTTATCGGACCATACGACATTCTTCCAGTCATCAAGAGTCCAGGTTTTACATTCGTGGTACTATTTCCATCGCAGTTTTGCGTTACGAAACTATATAGCAGACGGCTCTACAGTTTTGGTGTTAGCGTCCAAACGAAAACGACTACTCGAGACAGGTGAGACGCAGTACGCGATTTGCACGCCAGGGGCGCTGTAGTAGGCAAACTCGTCTCGCGTAGTCAACTGACAAGGAGACCACATGGGTGTTGGATTTTAGAATTTCTTCATATTTATGGTACGTTAAAGTTCAGAGCTCAAATAACAATCAGCCGAAGCCATTCGACGCAACTCTCAAAATTTTTCGAGAAAATCGATTTTGAAGTTTTGCAAGTACATGTAAGTACCAATAATTAAAGCAGTTGCAGCATGTGTCGGGGTAGCTCAAGCTGAGCCAAATACTCAACGAACAATTAAGGACGAACCAAACGAACGACCGCAGAGCATAGATTTACCTGAAGAACCACAAAAAACAATAAGGTGGTAGCGTTAAAGCCTTACAACCATAGTGTCGGTTGTTCGAACCGCGCCCTGGAACTTTTCTTTTTTCTTTTAACGTTGTGTTCGCATACAGACACAATTTTAATATCAAATGGTAATTTTTACGAAAAATGCACGTATTTTTGTTTAATCGTAATTTTTTTATATTTTACAAAAGGTAGTTAATAATGATGGTTTCAATCAAAAAAACATAAAAGCTTATATTTTTTACAGTTGACGTCACTATTAGCTGACGACGGTTGTATCTGATTGATTAGTTTATGATAAACTATGACGCTGTTTTTGGAAAGTCATCTCCATAGTTACTAAAGGCTTTGCAAGCAGCTAACCTACTCAGCCAACGTTTTAGGTGGCGACAAGATGTTCACCTCGTCTACCTACACACAAACAAAAACTGACACAATACGTCGAATTAGAGATTCAAAAATGTTTACATAACTGAATTTGAAATACTGTATATTTGTTTACGTCCTGCATGAAGTTACTTCTCGCACACGAGTTAGATTAGCTGCTTAGTTGCATGTTTTAAGGGGCGCAAACTACTACTGTTTTCGGTTTCGTTTGATTCTTAACGACCGGAAATAAGTAAATAATGGACAAGCTGTAAGGGCTCTACGGAACGTTGCCGAAGCAGACAGTGTTTTGACGTGATGAGCGACAGTGATGTTGAATGCGGTTGACGGCAATTTACGTGGTCATATGACGGCATTAGATTATCCTGAAGAGCCATTTTGCAGTGGCTTTGCAAGAGTACGCAGGAGAGATGTTCTTGTACGTTACGAGAAAATCCTTAAAGAATATTATCTAGTCGAATCTTCTCCATCGCCGGTAATTCCTACAGAGGCAAAGCTGATAGCAGCAGACGTATTTCATTACACACAACAAATTTAAAAAGAAAAATATTTATAACACATGAGGCACTCATTATGTTCAATGAACAAGATGAAGAAATTACGAATAAACAAAAATACGTGTATTTTTCGCAAAAATTACCATTAGATATTAAAATTCTGTATGTTTGCGAACACAACGAAAACAGAAAAAAAAGAAAAAGAAAAAAAGAAATCTCCAGTGTGGGATTCGAATCACCAACACTATGATCGTGAGGCCGTGAAAGATTTCTCCCAAATTGTTAATATTTTTTAGAGATGAATTTTTTATTTAAATAATATCTGTATGCAAACATTCTTGAACTGGAATAGCTCCTGCAAATGAAACTGTTCTGCGATTTTAATAAAGAAAAATTAAAATAATATTAATTTCAATGAAATCACTGTAAATGTCAAATTATAATTCTGAAAAGCTATCACTGACGGCACTATATAGATTAAACGGGAGAAATATTCCAAACTGGTGTCGTTGTATTTACGTGAGACATGAAAGATGCGTCTGTTTTTAAAGAAATAAAACAAAAATGCTACACTGTAAAAGAATAGGCAACTACGCACTAGAAACTTCTTGTTGATGGAAAATCGCCGTGAACCTAACTGTTGGAGACATCTTTTACAATCACTATCGTTTAGCCGGCCTCGGTGGCCGAGGTGACTGAGGCGCTCCAGTCACGGTCAGCACGGCCACTACGGTCGGGGGTTCGAATCCCCCCTCGGGCATGGATATTTGTGCCGTCCTAGTTTGTAAGTTTAGGGACTGATGACCCCGTAGTTAAGTCCCATAAGCTTAACAAACATTTGAACATTTGAACTATCGTTTACTAACAAATAACAAAGGACACGACTAGCCCAAATTGTTTAAACTGAAATTTAATAAGTCGGCACAAATCTGAGGGTCGTATTCAGAACAATTATTTAGTGAAAGAATGGAATGAAAATGGTTACTATTCTGATCTCATCTCCAACAATTAGTTTCGTAATTAGTTGTATTGGCGGAATCCGTTGTCCTGAAAGAAATTGCATCACAGTTAATAAAATGTGAGAAGGAAAAAATAAAGGAATCAATTTTCTACTAAATGAGAACACATTCGAATTTCGGTTAAACTGCAGAGCTTGTAATTGGATTTTTTAAAAAGCAGCATATCTACATAAAACTTACATCACTTACATAGCTCATAGAAATCCTGAAAAAATTAGTAATAATTACAGAGCTCAAATCATTTACGACTTTACTGTCTCCATGTTCGAACAAGAAGAAGGAAAATGGAGATGCATCTCCTGTCTTTATAGATGGTGAGAATTGAACGTTTTATTGTCTTTGTATTCTTTGCACAAAGGTTTACGTACAATCTTCAAAGAATATTAAGTCCTTATGACTGCGAGTAATATTTTAATATTTACCAAAAATTTCAATAAAAAATGTAAATATGAAAAGAGATCAATTCTAAAATTCGGAAACAAGAACCTTTTGGTACGTGGAGCCACATGTAACATTACAGCCGGAACGCTACTACCTGAGATTACTCAACCGATGCTGTAATTCCTTTAATTAATCGTACTTACAAAACTTAAAAGTCGATTTTCTAGATAATTTTGTATAATGACGTTGCAGGATTGTTATTTGAGTTCTAAACTTCACGTACCATAAATATCAAAAATTCTAAAATCCAATGCCCATGTGGTCTCCTTGTGAGACAAGGAAGCTCGTTGTGTAAAAGCAGCTTTAGTAAAACACGGGAGAGGTTCAGTCATGATTTGTGCATCTACAGGCTGTATCAAAAACGATGGTGCAAACTTACACGATTGAAGGTACACGATAATAGAAGCAAACACGCCTCCGCAAATGAGCCGTTTCCGGGATAATTACGAATATATGGTTTCAAGTCGCCACTGACGTCATTTAAACATCGTCCTAGGAAGTACGCATTAAATTTAAATTTAGACTCCACTGTTAATATTTACATAGGATTTAGGTAACATTTTATTGTCTTTGTAGTAAAAATACTTAAACATAGTTAGCTGGAGCTCTGGCACATTTTGATCCTGCTGTAAGGCGGCATCAAATGTACAGATACGGCCAAAGATGGTCAGGTCTGAAGAATTGGAGCGGAGAATTGTACACGCTTGTCAGGAATTCCGAAACGATCCAGGGACTTTCGAAGGAATTAGAAATGTATTGCAGAGACGAGGACATTATAGTATCCCGATGCAACGAAGACACTTTGGACACCTCCTTTAACAAAGTAACCCATACGTGAAATGTGAAATAAGTAAATAGTTAAGTTTAAATTTCAAATTAATGTGTACTAACTAGGACGATGTTTACAATGATGTCCGTGGTGGCTTGGAACCATACATTCGTAATTATCTCGCAAACGGTTCGTTTGCAGACCCATTTATTTGGGGCCTCTTTTGCTTCTATTATCGTGTACTTTTAACCGTCTAAGTCTGTGCCATCCTTTTTGATACACCTTGTGTATCATGGTAATGAACTGCTTCTATCATTCCCCTCACTGATCGGATAAGTGAATATCTCACCACAAATCGTGTACTCCTAAGAAACATAGCCAAAATAATAATGCGCCTGCACATACAGCCATAAACGTCCATGCGCCCTTTGTACAGAATAAGGAATCATCAAACATATCACTATCGTCATACCTGAACATAATTGCACCGTTGTGGGTAGTTTTAGAGCAGAGAGAGAGAGAGAGAGAATTAAATTCACAGCTCCAGCAGCGTCGACGTATTTGGCTGGCGTTTTGAAAAAAAAAAAAAAAAAAAAAAAAAAAAAAAAAAAAAACAGTTGAGCCTGCGGGAGAAACATTGCGTAACTCGCGGCCAGCCACGATCGTACAGAATGAACATAATTGGCTGCCAGTGCGGTAATGGAGGGGGATGTGCAAAACGGCTGAGAACAGGGCCGCCTTCATATGTGATGCGGACTATAGTAATAAATAGATAGTTTGTGTATCTCAGAGGCTCACATTTTGTCTACTCCCTATATACGGGGTGATTTTTTTTCTGCCGTGTACAAGCTGTAGGGATTGATCGAGGAGGGAATACGAAACAAGAAAGTCAAACTTACGTCGGGAAATACATAATTTCCATTGTAGAGACAATTCTCATACTTTGTTACGCAGACTGCGGTATATAATACGGCGTGTCCGCAAAGTCTCCCCACCGCGCGGGAGTAGCCGAGCGGTCTGGAGTATCATGTTGCAGATCGCCCGGCCTCCCACATCGGAGGTTCGAATCCCCCCTCGGGCATGGATGTTTGTGTTGTCTTCAGTATAAGTCATAAGTTTAGGGACTGATGACCCTGCAGTTAACCCTTTCAGCCCTGATTTCTTATTTTTCATACAATAAATTTGAAACCTAGTATTCTTGATTACAATGAATTTATGTGCAAGGAAATGTACAAAAAAAATTTTTTTTTTCACATTTAGCACGTGTAATAAGTAGCGAACCAGGTGTTAAATGGAGTAAATCGTTACACATAAGCACTTTTTCTGTATTGTCATGGCTTTATATTACTCTTTAATTTGTATTTATGAACAAAATTATTGCCAATGAAAAGTACATATATGTCTGTACACTATACAAACAATATGCTTACCAGGGGCAGCTACATTTCAGACCCCCGTCTTGACTTCTACCAGAGTAGTGTGTGGCTAGTACAGCGACTGTTACTATCAGAATGTCAAGTAGAAATGATGTTACATTTAAAACACTAGAGATCAAGTGTTTCACACTGTTTCATGAAGAAATAAGCATGTTTTTTAAAAGAGCTGACCGCCATTTAACTGAAGGATTTTTTTTATTTTTATTTATTTAATTTTTTTTTTTTTTTTTTTTTTTTTTTTTGTCACGGCCTGATTTCTGCTTTAGACCATTTTTAAGTGCTGTGATAAAAGTTATCGGACAGTTTTCCTTAGGTCATACTCATAATAATAAAAACAATAAAAATATTCGGAGTCGAGTCCATGTCAGAATTATAAAATGGGTGACACATTTGTTCCCGCATCTCACTTTGTTTTCTTATGGTGAACACATACATGTCTTATTATTTTAAATTAAGATGCGGGGACAAATGTGTCACCCACTTTATAATTCCGACATGGACTCAAACTCCGAATATTTTTAATGTTTTTGTTATGGCCATGACCTAAGTAAACCTGTCTGATAACTTGTATCACAGCATTTGAAAACGGCCTAAGGCCGAAAACAGGTTGTGACAATAAAATTATAATAAAAAAAATCTTTCAGTCAAATGGCGGTCAGCTCTTTAAAAAACTTTTATATGACTGAGGCTCCTGACGCATACAAAATCATAAATAAGGACGTGTAAAAGTGGCGCAGTTTATTTAGTACGCCAGGGCTGAACATTTTGAAAGTCTCTCCACAGCGGCGCGCTCCGCGTGTCTCGCCTTGCAGGTCGCGTAAGGGTATCAGTACATCCATGTCGTTGTGTAACGATACACTGAAATTTTTTATTTATTTTTTGTTTATCTTTGATCAGCGATACTTATCGCTTCCGGTTCCCTCTGATTCGCAATGCAACTAATTTAATTTCGTTCGTCATTTTTTACTCCCAAACAAGCGAGAAGACGGAATCGTGATAGTATTTTTTTTACTCACTCTCTTTTGTATGTTCGTTCTGTACGGACGTGTTCCATTCATATATCTATTCAAGGTCAGGTATTGTCATACAAATTGTTGTAAAAATATATTACTTAAAATCAGGAAAGACAATACTGGCATTCTACGGGTCGGAGCGTGGAATGTTAGATCCCTTAATCGAGTAGGAAAATTAGAAAATTTAAAAAGGGAAATGGATAGGTTGAAGTTAGATATAGTGGGGATTAGTGAAGTTCGGTGGCAGGATGAACAGGATTTCTGGTCAGGTGAGTACAGGATTATAAATACAAAATCAATTGGGGGTATCACAGGAGTAGGATTGATAATGAATAAGAAAATAGGAATGCGGGTAAACTACTATGACCAGCACAGTGATCGCATTATCATTGTCAAGATAGATACGAAGCCAACACCGACAACAGTAGTACAGGTTTATATGCCAACTAGCTCTGCCGATGATGAGGAAATCGAAGAAATATATGAGGAGCTAAAGGAAATTATTCAGACAATTAAGGGAGAGGAAAATTTAATTGTTATGGGAGACTGGAATTCGGTAGTAGGACAAGGAAGTGAAGGGAAGATAGTAGGTGAATATGGTCTGGGCAAAAGGAATGAAAGAGGAAGCCGCCTGGTAGAATTTTGCACAGAACATAATTTAGTTATAACAAACACCTGGTTCAAGAATCACAAAAGAAGGTTGTATACGTGGAAGAGACCAGGAGACACCGGAAGATATCAGATAGATTTTATAATGGTAAGACATAGATTTCGGAATCAGGTTCTACAGTGTAAGACATACCCAGGGGCAGATATAGACTCTGACCATAACTTGTTGGTTATGTACTGTAGGCTGAAACTAAAGAAACTACAAAAAGGTAGGAAAATAAGGAGATGGGACCTGGATAAATTTAAGGAACCTGAGGTTCTTAAAAATTTCAGAGGGAGCTTTAGGGAACAATTGACAGAAACGGGGGGAAATAAAACAGTAGAGGAGGAATGGGTAAAATTGAGAGATGAAATAGTGAAGGTAGCAGAGGACAAAATAGGTAGGAAGGAAAGACCTACAAAAAATCCTTGGATATCACAGGAGATACTAAATTTAATCGATGAAAGGAGAAAATATAAAAATGCAGTAAATGAAACAGGCAAAATGGAGTACAGACGACTAAGAAATGAGATTGTCAGGAAGTGCAAAATGGCTAAGCAGGAGTGGCTAGAAGGCAAATGCAAGGATGTAGAAGAATGTATAAATAGGGGAAAAATAGATACAACCTACAGGAAAATAAAAGAAACATTTGGAGATAAGAAAAACAGCTCTATGAATATCAAGAACACTGATGGAAAACCAGTTCTCAGCAAAGAAGGGAAAGCTGAAAGGTGGAAAGAATATATAGAGGGGCTCTACAAAGGAAATGAACTTCGAGACAATATTGTAGGAAGGGAAGAGGATGTAGATGAAGGTGAAATAGGAGATACTGTACTGAGAGAAGAATTTGACAGAGCCCTGAAAGACCTAAGTCGAAACAAGGCCCCTGGAATAGATGATATTCCCTCAGAGCTACTGAAGTCTCTGGGAGAACCAGCCATGACAAAATTGTTTCACCTGGTGTGTAAGATGTATGAGACAGGCGAAGTACCCTCAGACTTTAAGAAAAATGTTATAATCCCCATCCCTAAGAAAGCAGGTGCAGACAGGTGTGAAAACTACAGAACCATCAGTTTAATAAGTCATGGCTGCAAAATATTAACGAGAATTATATACAGAAGGATGGAAAAGCTGGTAGAAGCCGACCTCGGGGAAGATCAGTTTGGGTTCAGGAGAAATGTAGGAACACGGGAGGCAATACTCACTTTACGGCTTATCCTAGAAGATAGATTAAGAAAAGGCAAATCTACATTTCTAGCTTTTGTAGATTTGGAGAAGGCTTTTGACAATGTTGATTGGAATAAACTCTTTGAAGTTCTGAAAAAAGCAGGAGTAAATTATAGGGAGCGTAAGGTTATTTACAACTTGTACAAAAACCAGACAGCGGTTGTCAGAGTTGAAGGGCATGAAAGGGATGCAGTGGTTGGGAAGGGAGTGAGACAGGGTTGTAGCCTTTCTCCAATGTTATTCAATTTGTACATTGAACAAGCTATAAAGGAAAGCAAGGAGAAATTTGGTGAAGGAATAAAAGTTCAGGGGGAAGAATTAAAAACATTGCGTTTTGCCGATGACATAGTAATTCTGTCAGATACAGCAAAGGACCTGGAAGAGCAATTGAATGGAATGGACAGTGTGCTGAAAGGTGCATATAAGATGAACATTAACAAGAGCAAAACTAGGGTAATGGAGTGCAGTGTAAGAAAATCAGGTGATGCTGAAGGAATTAGATTGGGAAACGAAGCAATAAAGGAGGTAGATGAGTTTTGTTACTTGGGCAGTAAAATAACAAATGATGGGCGCAGTACAGAGGATATAAAATGCAGAATGGCAATGGGTAGAAAAGCGTTTTTGAAAAAGAGAAATTTGTTAACATCGAATATTGATTTAGGCCTAAGGAAGTCCTTTCTGAGGGCATTTGTATGGAGTGTTGCCTTGTATGGGAGTGAGACATGGACGATAAACAGTGCGGACAGGAAGAGGATAGAGGCTTTTGAAATATGGTGCTACAGAAGAATGCTGAAGATTAGGTGGGTGGATCGCGTAACTAATGAGGAGGTACTGAACAGAATTGGGGAGAAAAGGAATTTCTGGCATACCTTGACTAAAAGAAGGGATTGATTGGTAGGACACATTCTTAGACATCAAGGAATTGTTAATTTAGCGTTGGAGGGAAGTGTGTGGGGAAAAAATCGCAGGGGAAGACCAAGAGACGGATACAGTAAGCAGATTCAGACAGATGTAGGTTGTCGTTCTTATGTGGAGATGAAGAGGCTTGCTCAGGATAGGGTATTGTGGAGAGCTGCATCAAACCAGTCTCCGGACTGAAGACCACAACAACAACAAATTTAAAATCATCCCCTCTCTTTGGCTTTTATTTAAATGAATCCCTCCACATCAAATATTTATTTTCTATTGTTTTCAGCTCCTTCGCCTCCGTAATAGTTTAATGTTCAGACGCCATTATAATCGCTTCGCATAGTCTGCAAAATTTCAATCAATCAATAATCCTTAAACTATACATTGCTCGATATTAGAACCCGCAGTCATTTCTTTTGTAATTTCACGAGGTCCGATCATTTAAAAAAATTTTTTTTTTTAATTTTTTTTTATCATTACCAGTAACTTCATGTTCCACCCACGGTCACACAACAATGGAAAGCGTAGTGAACAGTCTGAACATTGATATACTACGGAAAGTATCTTCAACGTTCATATATTTAAAAAAAAGGGGTTATTATTTCCAGCTTCTACAATACGAAGCACAGGATCCAGCTAGATGCTTTCCGTAAGTCTTATAACGTGCTGTTGCTTGTATGGTGCCCGACTTTAATATGCAACCCGCGGTTTATTTGCTTTAATGTTCATTTTGTGCTGTACTTTAACTAACTTATTTCAAAATTAAAAAAAAAAAAAAATCGGTACCAGCAATTCCTTGTCCAAAAAATATAATCGCGGAATCTACTTTAACAATTACGGCATCATACGAAGCAAGGGCAACGTTATAGTTGTATAAGCTAGCGGCCGTGTTTCACTGCTACTGGCTGTAGTTGTGTCGCGAGATGGGATTCAACATTATTACAATTAAAACAATTAAATTAATTAGTTATACTAATTACAAGAAAATACACTGTACTCACCATTATCACAGTAGGTGCTGGAAACGATTTCCTCTTTCAAGAAGGCATAGTTGAACACATTTACATTTATTAGCAATGTTTCACGTGAAATGGGATGTAGATATTCAATTACCTGTGTCTTAAGTTCATGTATTGCCTTTTGGTTATTTTGATAAATAAATGTTTTAGCCGAACCCCAAAGTAAATAGTCGAGAGGAGAGAAATCCGGTCAGCGAGGGGTCCAGAGACCTCTTCCAATTATTCTGTCTCCAGAGATTTCATCTAAACCTCGTAGGGATTGGTGTGCTGTATGAGCAGTAGCGTTGTCTTGCTGGAAAAATGAATGACTGGTCTCACATTCATTCATCAGCGCAATAAATGGATTAATTATTATTTGGCAACAATAGATTTCGGAGGTGACGGTAATTTCGAAAAATATCGGTCCTATAATTCGCGCTCGTGTTATGGCAGCCCACACCCCGATTTTCTCTGCGTGCAGAGGCCTTTCTCTTGAGGCATGTGGATTTTCGGATGATTTTAGAATTAATGTAGCCACATAGATGAAACCAAGCCTCATTCATCTAGAACACCAACTCCTTGTCTGTTAATAAATTGCTGAAAACCTTCACAATATGCTATTCTTTTCGTATGGTCCATACAATGTAAATGATGCACTGCTGTAATTTTATACGGACACAATTTACGTGCTTATGTGATGTCTTATGATAGGCTTTTACCTCTTGAGATAATTTCCTAACTGATTTTGCTGGATTCTGCAACATGATGTCCGAAATGTCGTCGAGCTTCCGTGCTGTTAAAACCGTTGGCCTAGCACTTCGTGGTGCATCATGAACTGAACCTGTTCTCCGGAATTTGTAAATTAAATCACGTACAGTGTTGCGATGTGGACATCTCGACGTAGGTAAACGCAGTCTAAATTGTCGTCACACATGCTCTGTGAAGTTTCCTCCTGCCCAGAAAACCTCTTCCACTAAGAAGGCTATCTGTGCAACAGTAAGCATTCTCACTACACTCAGAGTATACAAGAACAAGACAATAACACAAATAACAGGTCTAGCACACACGCAACACTACCCCCACCCTACTACCACTGCAGGTCCACGGAACACGTGCAGGTGCGCTTTGTCTGTGATGCCAACCTTACATGAGCCGCAACGCGAGACACGCGGAGATGGCCACTGCTGGGAGACTTTGCGGACACACCGTACCATGTGCCATGCAGCCGCAATAACATTGTGTGTTGAAAATGATTTCCATCTGCCTCAACGCATGCGTTTAAATACTGCCTTCGACAAACGAGCGCTGAAATCGTAGTGGTGACAACGCTCCATGAATACGGTGCTCCACTGCCTCCACATCTGGAAAGGGCTCTGCGTAGACGATACTTGTGTGGTGGCCCCGTAACCAGAAACCGCACGGGTTGAGATCCGGAGAAAGAGCTCGATACGCAACTGGACCTCCTCGTCTGATCCATCGACCAGGAAAGACACAACAGACATGCGTCCGGACATTATAGGCGAAGTGATCTGGAGCACCATCATGTACCTGTCACATAACCCTTTGTTTCATTAAGGAACAGTATGGGAAACAGTAACATCCTCTAGGAGGAAACCATGCATTTTGGTACTGTGGCAGCATGGTACAGCGAGTAACAAAGTACGGGGCGCGTGTTTTAAGTAAGGTCGGTTTTGTTGTAGACACTAGTAGTTCGCGCACATACCGCAATGAGCGCGTGCGTCGTGTACCGGCATGCCTCGGGAAGAACTGTGCTCAGCTTCAGCACTGTAGCTAACCTGCACGGTTCTGTTCTGTGCTTTCAGAATGTTTAAGACTATCAACTCGCCTGCCGCGTGTGAGGTTCGCTCAGTGACATGGTTTATGTCACCGAGGAACCTGTCTGCTGCAGAAATTCATCGAAAGATATGCGAAGTGTACGGTGATACTGTTATAAGTAAAGGCAAAGTGCGTAAGTGGGTACGAGAATTCAAAGATGACTGTGAGAACGTCCATAATGAGGACCGCTCCGGTCGCCCATCCTCGATTACAGACGATTTGGAGGTTTCAGCTGAAGCGAGGATTCGTGAGAACAGGAGCTTCACAATAACTGGTCTCTCAAACGAATTTCCTGACGTGTCGAGTTCAGTTCTTTACAAAACGGCAGTGATCTCTTGGTTATCGGAACAGGCGACAAGATTCTATGAAGAGGGTATTTTAAAATTGGTTGAGAGGCATGATGAGTGTTTGAACAAACTTGGCAACTATGACGAAAAATGAAGTATGTACTTTTTGAAAATAAATTTACTTTCTTGAAATAACCTTTCGTTGTGTACTTCTGTTCAAACGGAACTTACTTACAAAACTAAAAAAATAAATAAAATTAAAAAAAACGCTTCGTATGGTTAAATATATGGTCTCGAGCATTGATACCATGCATTTCCGGTCATAAGTTAATTCAGCCTTTTGTGTTCTGCATTCCCTCTTCTACCATTCCCTTCAGTTTTTACACGGTGGCAAAAAGTAACCCTGTACTTGTCAGATCTTTCGGTGTCCTGAATAGTTAGGCAGAAAGCTGTAGGCTGCAGTCAAACCGAAACATGGTTTGTGGCCGCAGTCAAAACCGTAACCGAAACTTGTTTGATTTAGTTAAATTTTCAGTGTAATTACGTTATACCAGAAATTACTAGTTTCTCCACATTTTTCAATATCCCGTCCTTGTACTTAGCCTAATCAAGAGTCCGTATGACTTAATTCGATACAGTTGACTCTCGATATTTATACTCTCGGAATTCCGAGTTTCCCCACAATAACCAGCGTCGCAAAAGGAAACAACTGCGGATACATTCTATCTTCACAGAAAAAGCCACGCCACCATTATAACACGAAGTAAATAATTCAAATGTTTGTTAGGCTTATGGTAATTAACTTCGGAGTCATCAGTACCTAAACTTACAAACTACTTATGAACTACCTCATACTGAAGACGGTACAAACATCCATGCCTGAGGGGGGATTCGAACCCCCGACGGGATACGGCCGCTCGCATCGGAGTATAGCGCCTCGGTGCGTTCGGCCACTTCTCCGCAGCAGTAAATACTGATCAGACTTTATAGCCTTTAGACTACCAATGTAAATGACTATTTACAAACCTTTGTTTTATAAAGAGGTTATATTTTGTTACACTTATTTTCCTTTCAAGGTCGATTTTCTTCTTTTTCACGCGTAAATTTCGATAGTTTGATGTGATCCCGGTCCCGTTCTCCTCGAATTAACAAGCTCACTGTATAGCTACCACAAATTTCACAGTCCTACGTACCTTCTCCACCCCCATGAACCACAGACATTGCCGAGGTGGGGTGGCTTGCGTGCCTCAACGATGCAGATAGCCGTACCGTAGGTGCAACCACAGCGGATGGGTATCTATGGAGAGGCCAGACAAAAGTGTGGTTCCTGAAGAGGGGCAGCAGCCTTTTCAGTAGTTATAGGGGCAACAGTCTGGATGAGTGACTGAGCTGGCCTTGTAACATCAGCTAATGTGGCTTTGCCACACAGCTACTGCGAACGGCTGAAAGCAAGGGGAAACTACAGCCGTTACTTTTCCCGAGGACATGCAGCTCTACTGTATGGCAATATGATGATGGCATCCTCTCGGGTAAAATATTCCGGAGGTAAAATAGTCCCCCATTCAGATCTCCGGGCGGGGACTACTCAGGAGGATGTTGTCATCAGGAAAGACAATACTGGCATTCTACGGGTCAGAGCGTGGAATGTTAGATCCCTTAATCAGGTAGGAAAATTAGAAAATTTAAAAAGGGAAATGGATAGGTTGAAGTTAGATATAGTGGGGATTAGTGAAGTTCGGTTGGCAGGATGAACAGGATTTCTGGTCAGGTGAGTACAGGATTATAAATACAAAATCAATTGGGGGTATCACAGGAGTAGGACTGATAATGACTAAGGAAATAGGAATGCGGGTAAACTACTATGAGCAGCACAGTGATCGCATTATCATTGTCAAGATAGATACGAAGTCAACACCGACAACAGTAGTACAGGTTTATATGCCAACTAGCTCTGCCGATGATGAGGAGATCGAAGAAATATACGAGGAGCTAAAGGAAATTATTAAGACAGTTAAGGGAGAGGAAAACTTAATTGTGATGGGAGACTGGAATTCGGTAGTAGGAAAAGGAAGAGAAGGAAAAATAGTAGGTGAATATGGACTGGGCAGGAGGAATAAAAGAGGAAGTCGCCTGGTAGAATTTTGCACGGAACATGATTTAATCGTAACAAACACGTGGTTTAAGAATCACAAAAGAAGGTTGTATACGTGGAAGAGACCAGGAGACATCGGAAGGTATCAGATAGATTTTATAATGGTAAGACATAGATTCCGGAACCATGTTATAAACTGCAGGACATACCCAGGGGCAGATATAGACTCTGACCATAACCTGTTGGTTATGAACTGTAGGCTGAAACTAAAGAAACTACAAAAAGGAAGGAAAATAAGGAGATGGGACCTGGATAAATTGAAATAACGTGAAGTTCTGGAGAATTTCAGAGGAAGATTTAGGCAAAAATTGACAGAAACAGGTGTAGCATTGAGAGATGAAATAGTGAAGGCAGCAGAGGACAAAATAGGTAGAAAGGCAAGACCTACAAAAAATCCTTGGATATCACAGGAAATTCTAAATTTAATTGATGATAGGAGAAAATATAAAAATGCAGTAAATGAAACAGGCAAAATGGAGTACAGACGACTAAAAATGAGATTGACAGAAAGTGCAAAATGGCTAAGCAGGAGTGGCTAGAAGCCAAATGCAAATCTGTAGAAGAATGTATAACAAGGGGAAAAGTAGATACAGCCTACAGGAAAATAAAAGAGATATTTGGGGACAAGAAAAGCAACTCTACGAATATCAAGAACTCAGATGGGAAACCAGTTCTCAGCAAAGAAGGGAAAGCTGAAAGGTGGAAAGAGTGCATAGAGCAGCTCTACAAAGGAAATGAACTTAGAGACGATTTTGTAGGAAGGGAAGAGGAAGTAGATCAAGATGAAATAGGAGATACTATACTGAGAGATGAATTTGACAGAGCCTTGAAAGACCTAGGTCGGAACAAGACCCCAGGAGTAGATGACATACCTTCAGAGCTACTAAAGTCTCTGGGAGTGCCAGCCATTACAAGACTGTTTGAACTGGTGTGTAGGATGTATGAGACAGGCGAAATGCCCTCAGACTTTAAGAAAAATGTAATAATCCCCATTCCAAAGAAATCAGGCGCAGACAGGTGTGAAAATTACAGAACCATCAGTTTGATAAGTGATTGTTGCAAAATTTTAACACGAATTATCTACAGGAGAATGGAAAAGCTGGTAGAAGCTGACCTCGGGGAAGATCAGTTTGGATTCAGGAGGAACATAGGAACCCGGGAGGCAACACTCACTTTACGTCTTATCTTAGAAGATAGATTATGGAAAGGTAAACCTATATTTTTAGCTTTTGTAGATTTGGAGAAAGCATTTGACAATGTTGACTGGAATACACTTGTGGGAACAACAAGATTAATATGAAGCTGAATGACGTACAGTGCAGACGGACGACGGCAAAGATTATCATTAATGCTGAACTTTGATTTCTCTTTGATGATGATATATTTTCTGTTGTTTATTGCATTCTATTCTTGTTCTAGTATTGGACGTGATTAAAGTGTATTAAGTGCAAGCAATTATTTTTAATTTTATTTTAATATGATGCTAAGAAGCGGCTACAATGTGGTGACCCCAGAGACTGACGAACACGCACAAGAAGAAGAAAATACGCGTGAGGATGTAAATTCGCCGCAACGTAGAGTGGAACGTAGCAACCAGGTATTGGATTTAACACAGCTACAAGACACGTTAAGGAATAAATGCAAGATTTACGTAACGAGATGAGACGACAACAGAGTAATTCGCCCCAACGAATTTCCGAGAGACGCGCGGCAGATTGCGCAGACAGTGGAGAAGATAAAAAGAATTGGTCCAGAACACACATGAAAATACGCACTCCGCAATTCCTTGCAGACAAACCGAAGTTATGGTTTTCCATGTTAGAGCTAGCGTTTGTTCATAATGGGATTGCGGACGATAACGAGAAGTTTGCGATAGCAGTTAATGGTTTGGACTACAGAGCTGCGTCAATAGTTGAAGACGCAATTAAAAGCCCTCTGTCGACGCAACAATATACTCACCTTAAGCAGTTGTTGATAGACAGACTCAGCAAACCTGTAGATCAACGGATACATCAGGTACTGAGAAACGAACGTCGAGGCGACAGATCTCCGTCAGAATTCTGGCGACAGTTAAGAAGTGTAGTAACAGAGGAAGACCTATCAAATGTTACGCTTCGTTACATTTGGGCGTCACAGCTTCCCTCGACAGGCAGAGCAGCTGTAGCGGCAGACGGCGGTCAAGATATGAGCCATATTCTTCGATTAGCCGACAGTGTTTTCTCAACGATCGAGGCAACGGACACATTTGCGTCGATGGAAGCAATATCAATGACGGATCACTTTGAAGCAGCAGCAATCAGCAAAGAACGTAAACCGGAGACAAAATCTCATTTCCTACAGTTAAAGGAACAATTAGATGGACTACAAAAACAGTTTGAAAACTGGAAGATGACGGGGAAGGACACACGCGTACGAGATGGGGGAGAAGAGAAGATCGACCAATTATGTTGGTACCACCGGAGAATTGGTGAGCGAGCAGCTAAATGTACACCTCCTTGCAATTACGTACGTTCCGCACGTAACATGGAAATAATTGTAAGTACAGACATTTCTTTTTTACCTTTGTCCAGACGGCTCTACGTTCAGGATGTAAATACTTCATGCTATTATCTTGTAGATACTGGATCTGATGTAAGTACCGTACCTGTGCAGTCGAGTAGAACAAGTAGGGAACATCCGTTGATTAGTCTCACAGCAGCAAACATACAGCCAATACAAACGTATGGCAGTTGTGTCAGAGAATTAGACCTAGGATTTAATGCAGTTTGTAAATGGACATTTGTTATAGCTGATGTGTCAGAGCATATTTTAGGAGCAGATTTTCTTTATGCAAATAGCATCAGTGTAGATATTCGGACGGCTCAGCTTAGGAAAGGAGAAGAAATTGTATCTGGTTATCTAAAAAATATCGGCACTGAAGGATATAAACCTATTCAAATGATTAGCGCAGATCAAAATAAATATCTACCTGCTTCTGTACAAAATTTAGTACCATACAAAACAGTGCATCGCATAAACACAATACCAAGCCCCCCAATTTCTTGCAGCCCGAGAAGATTAGCACCAGATAAGTTCATGAATGCAAAAGCTGAGTTCAATCGTATGTTAGACACAGGAGTGATAAGGAGGTCAGACAGCCCTTGGGCTTCACCTTTACACATGGTTAAAAAGAAAGATGGTAGTTGGAGGCCGTGTGGAGATTATAGAGAATTAAACGCACGAACAATTCCCGATCGATACCCGATACAAATATTCGTGATTTTACGAACGTACTAGCAGGCATGAATTTCTTCAGTGTTATTGACTGTCAAAAAGCGTATCATCAGATACCGGTAGCTAAAGTGGACATACCTAAGACTGCAGTTACAACACATTTTGGCCTTTTTGAATTTTTACGCATGCCATTCGGACTAAAAAATGCAGCCCAAACATGGCAAAGATTTATCGACGAGGTGTTAAGAGGGTTAAACTTCACTTTTGCGTATCTAGATCACATTTTGGTGTTTTCGGCGACGCCAGAACTTCACGAAAAGCATCTTAAAGCTGTCTTTGATAGACTTAATTTATACGCGATCATTGTGAATGAAGATAAGTGCACATTACGAAGAGATAATGTCACCTATTTAGGTCATATTCTCTCGGCTGCTGGCATACGTCCGTTGGACGAGAAAGTTGACCAAATACAAAAGATGCCCCACCAAAAGATTTGCGGCAATTACGAAAGTTCCTTGGCGTAATAAATTTTTACCGTCGTCATTTACCAGGGATGGCCGCGTTACAAGCACCGCTCACTGAATTATTAGCAGGTCCAAATAGTAACAACAACAGGAAACTACAGTGGACGACGGAAACGCAACGAGCGTTCGAACAAATTAAAGCAAATCTCAAGCAAGCTATATTGTTGGCCCACCGTGTGAGTAATGCAAAACTATCTCTAGTAGTAGACGCGAGTCAAGAAGCGATCGGAGGGGCACTGCATCAGCAAGTAAACGGAAATTTACAACCATTAGGTTTTTTTTCACAGAAACTTACAAAGGCTCAAAGAAACTGGAGCGCATACGATCGTGAATTGTTGGCACTATACGAATCAATAAAACATTTCCGATCGTACATAGAAGCCAGACCGTTTACTGTGTTCACAGATCATAAACCACTCACGTTTGCTTTTTCTAAACATACAGATGCTTTGTCACCTAGACAATTTCGTCAGTTGGAGTACATAAGTCAGTTCACGACCAACATATGTCATATTAAAGGAGCAGCAAATGTTGTCGCTGACTATTTTTCACGAATCACCATGATAACAACTACGGAAGATTATCACAGATTAGCAAGAGAACAAATGCAAGATGCACAACTTCATACTTTTCGGCAAAACCCCTCCACAGGCTTGAAACTGGAAGAAGTACGACCTGAAGGTGAACAAATTACAATTTGGTGTGACGTTTCTCAAGGTAAACCTCGGCCTTTTATACCCGAGAGTTTAAGGAGAGAAGTTTTTGACAGTATACATAATCTGGCTCATCCAGGACAAAAGGCAGGTATCAAATTGCTGACTGATCGTTTCGTTTGGCCGCAAATCAAGAGAGATTGTAGAAAGTGGACACAGACTTGCCTTGCTTGTCAGCGTTGTAAGGTTGGACGTCATACAAAGAAACCCTTGGGACATTTTGAAGAACCATCTGGTCGTTTTGAACATGTGCACATCGATTTAGTTGGTCCACTACCCATGTCTGAAGGGTATCGTTATCTCCTTACAGTAATTGATCGATTTACAAGGTGGGCAGAGGCAATTCCGCTGCAAGATATTTCAGCAGAAACAATTAGTCGAAATTTTTTGTCATCATGGATAGCACGATTCGGGTGCCCGGTACGTGTCACCACTGACCAAGGCAGACAATTTGAATCAGAATTGTTCCTTGAACTTGCAAACATTTGTGGGTTCCGGCGTCATCGTACAACTAGCTACCACCCGGAAAGTAATGGAATGGTGGAACGATGGCACCGGACTTTGAAAACTGCATTGATGTGCCACAAAGAAAGTTGGTCAACAGCCTTGCCGCTAGTGTTATTAGGCCTTCGCACAGCTTTTAAGCCAGACTTGGGGGCGTCTACTGCTGAACTGGTATACGGGGAAACCTTGCGACTCCCTAGTGAATTTTTTGAAGAACGAAAAGAGAGGACTGACCTACCCTACTTCTTAAAAAGACTAAGAGCTCAATTAGCAGAACTAAGGCCGCAGTCACCGATTAAACATAGAAATGACAATACATTTATACACCGTGATTTGAACGAATGTTCACATGTAATGTTAAGAACTGATGCAGTGAGAGCACCATTACAGCCACCATATACAGGACCATACAAGGTACTACAGCACAATCAGCATACCGGTACAATAAAACTGCAAATACAAAATAAACAAGTTATGGTGTCCATTGACAGGGTGAAACCTGCGCACCTTTTAAAAGAAGAAATGTCAAGAGAAGAGACACAAGGCAATCAACAACCTTTAGTTGGAAAACATAGCCATAAGATGCCCAAAACAACAAATAGAAAACAACAATCAGAACATGACATTCATAGTGAAAGAAATCAAACAGTGCGGTATACAAGAACAGGACGGCAAATTCATTACAAGTTTCCACGAATACCTGGAGCTCCGCTCTACCGGAAGGGGGCTGTGTGGGAACAACAAGATTAATATGAAGCTGAATGACGTACAGTGCAGACGGACGACGGCAAAGATTATCATTAATGCTGAACTTTGATTTCTCTTTGATGATGATATAATTTCTGTTGTTTATTGCATTCTATTCTTGTTCTAGTATTTGACGTGATTAAAGTGTATTAAGTGCAAGCAGTTATTTTTAATTTTATTTTAATATGATGCTGAGAAGCAGCTACACACTCTTTCAAATTCTGAAGTCAGAAGGGGTAAAATACAGGGAAAGGAGAGTTATTTACAACTTGTACAAAAGCCAGACCGCAGTCATTAGACTCGAAGGGCATGAAAGGGAAGCATCAGTTGGGAAGGGAGTAAGACAGGATTGTAGCCTTTCTCCGATGTTATTCAATTTGTACATCGAGCAGGCGGTGAAGGAAAGCAAGGAAAAATTTGGATAGGAGTTAAAGTTCAGGGGGAAGAAATAAAAACATTGCGTTTTGCTGATGACATTGTAATTCTGTCAGAGACAGCAAAAGACTTGGAAGAGCAGTTGAATGGAAGGGACAGTGTGTTGAAGAGAGTGTATAAAATGAACATTAACAAGAGTAAAACAAAGGTAATGGAATGCAGTCTTAGGAAATCAGGCGATGCTGAAGGTTAGGTAACGAAACAATGAAGGTGGTAGATGAGTTTTGTTACTTGTGTAGTAAAATAACATATGACGGTCGCAGTGCAGAGAATATAAATGCTGAATGGCAATGGGGAAAAAGCGTTTTTGAAAAAGAGAAAGCTGTTAACATCGAATATTAATTTAAGTGTAAGGAAGTCGTTTCTGAAGGCATTTGTGTGGAGTGTTGCCTTGTACGGGAGTGAAACATGGACGATAAACAGTGCGGACAGGAAGAGAATAGGGCTTTTAAAATGTGGTGCTACAGAAGATTGCTGAAGATTAGGTGGGTAGATCGCGTAACTGATGAAGAGGTACTGAACAGAATTGGTAAGAAATGGAATTTCTGGCATACCTTGACTAAAAGAAGGGATCGCTTGGTAGGACACATTCTTAGACATCGAGGAATCGTAAATTTAGCATTGGAGGGAAGTGTGTGGGGTAAAAATCGCAGAGGGAGACCAAGAGACGCGTATAGTAAGCAGATTCAAGTGGATGTGGGTTGTCGTTCTTATGAGGAGATGAAAAGGCTTGCTCAAGATAGAGTAGGGTGGAGAGCTGCATCAAACCAGTCTCCGGACTGAAGACCATAACAACAACATACCTTCTTGTGGGAAGGTAGTCTTTAGGTAAACAACAAACATGTCAAATAGATACTATGAAATTTCAGAGCCTCAACATGACTAACACAATAGAAAATAGGCAGAAAGTAATCATTTGTTTGCTTCCATAAGTAGCCTTTATGATTTTCTTCTTGAGAGCAATAGCTTTATACTGCCGTCTTCACTTCTGTCTTTCCAATCGACATACAACTTTAAGTATCTCCTTTTTGGCATTCTTGAATACGTAGCAGTTAAATCAGTGCTGCAGAAAGTATTTGGAAAAATAAAGTGACAGTTATGACTAACAGTTTAATTGTTGTCAGTATAAATTTACGCAAACTGAAAAGGAAAAGGTATGTACCACATGATGAATGTTTCCTAAAGCCGTATTATTTATTAAAAATATCTCGCCGGCCGCAGTGGCCGAGGGAACTGCGGCGCGCCAGTTACGGTCTGCACGGCCACTATGGTCGGGGTTCGAATCTCCCCTCGGGCATTGATATTTGTGCCGTCCTTAGTAGTAGCTAGTTCGTAAGTAGTTTGTAAGTTTAGGGACTGATGACCCCATAGTTAAGTCGCATTAGCTCTAGAAAGATTTGAACATTTGAAAATTAGCTCTTCCCTTTCAAGGAAATTCATTAATAAAACTTTGCAGTATAACAATACGATAACCAGTTCCATTACATACAATACTGATTAAGTTAAATTTTTACTAACATACTATATCTGTATAAGGTACCATTGTTTTATACAGGGTGAATCACCTAACAGTTGCACCGCAAATATTTCGGAAATGGAAAGTGAGATTGATGTGCAGTTTTCACAGAATGGATTGGTAGTCAAGGACTCGTATTGTTAGCCAATAGATTGTAAAAATACCTAGAAAGTGTATTATTTATGCAAACATGCAATTTTTCAAATGGAACAATGGCTGTTTCTGTCCTGCACTGAAATTTTTTGATCCAGCTGTGTACAAAAAATTCTGAATGACATCTCATCACTTTTAGTTTGGCAGCTACAATTATTCAAAGTTTTGGGGGCGGAGGCTACGACAGCACAGCTGACTGGCTGGTGGTCATGAGGCAGTGGGTCGTGTTCCAGTGGACTCGGCCAGTCAGCTACGCTATCGCAGCCTCCGCCCCGGAAACTTTGAACGGTTGTAGCTGCCAAACGAAACGTGATAAAAATGTCATTCAGAATTCTTTGTACACAGCTGGTGTCAAAAATTCCAGTGCATGACAGAAACAACCATTGTTACAATTAAAAAACAGTTTGTTTGCATAAAAGATACACTTTCTAAGTAATATTAGAATCTGTTTGTTGGTTACGAGCCTCTGACTACCAATTTTGTGAAAACCGCACATCAATCGCACTTTCAGTTTCGACAATATTTGCGGTGTTAGGTGATACACCCTGTATTATGCTTAATAACAAAATACACACAATTTTCACGCTGGAGGAGAGACTCCTGCCGCGGTGGAGTAGCCGAGCGGTCTAAAGCGCCTCGCTGCGGAGCGCGCGGTTGCTCGCCGTGGAGGTTCGAGTTCTCTCTGGGGCATGAGTGTGTGTGTTTGTCCTTAGGTTAGTTTACCTAGGTTTAAGTAGTTTGTAAGCTACAGACTGATGACCACGCAGTTTGGTCCGATAGATTTACAAACATTTGAACATTTTTTGAGAAACTCCTAGCGGTTAAACAGGGCACCGTAAACAGAGGTGAAGCGTTATTGTTGACTGAATCCATCCAGAACGCGACCGGACTCCATCAGTAAATTCACGGAAGCTAATTTCGACCAAGCCGAAGATTCGGATGATTTCTGGTAGAAACTGAAACTGCGACCGAAACCGATATTTTGGTCGAAACTTGCTGTTACCGGAACCGAGTATTCGGTCGGTCCTTACTGTAGGGTCTCCAAAATACGGCGCGCGGCCCGGATCCGGCCCGCGAAGGGCTATCATCTGCTACATTAGCTTTCTAGCTATGTTTTGCTTTTCTGATTTCGACTTGTTTATTTCGTTCGTTCGTTGTAGTATGTCTCTTATTACACAGGGTTTTCTTTGTAAAATCTATACGATTTTGTGCTGAATAAGTGTGCACTGTGCCGTATGTCGTTTGAAACGAAAAAGAGAAAAGTCGATGCCTAGTATGGACTACTCAATAAAACATGGGGAGTAAAATACTTCTTCATAGAAAAAAGCAACAGAGCCATGTGTATTAAGTAGAAACAATTTTTTTAAATTACTGATAAAGTTAAATGTGCTCAGTTTCCATAAAGTAGAAAATCTGTTACATCCATGTAATGACTGCTTTTTCGTGTGTGATATTTCTATATCTATGGGCATTCGAAGCACACTTCTACACACTTTGCAACAACAGATAATTTCGTGATTAATTCATGCTATGGGAGAAAAAATAAAGACACTATTATTGTCAGTCTGAACACCATTTCTGATTGGCTGGCTTCACTTCCCATCTTTCATCGGACTAGTGCCAACATGGGTAACCATTGGCGTGTCACTTCGACTTAACCAATGACAGGCGTGAAACGATGAAACGATTAAATGTGTTTATAGCGCGGGTGTTGAAGAGACTGTCTGGTTTATTCATGGTGAGTGTCTGTTACATATTGGCGGCGCCATTGTGACAGACCATTCGATTAAATGAATGAAACTGAGTAAAGTGAGGAATGGCCTTTTTTTTAACAAATGTATCATTACATTTTACAGTACAGCTGATCTATTTACGTTCATGCTCTATGCATCCATATACCGAGGACCCATGTTTTAATTAGAGAATGCTAAGAATTTGAAATACTGATCGCTTGCAATGGGCATTAGTGTGGTGACTATTTAATATATTATCATAAATTTCGTCGGAACGCGACTGTTTCACCTGACGCTATAACAGACAGCTGACCAGCACAATTATCTCTGAGTGCTGCACAGCTACCGCTGCCAACGTCGTCACGTAACTGCAGTACGCCGCTGCCGGATATCGGAACTTTTACCACCAACAATATATACATATCATGTTCAGCAGCAGCAGCCGTCACCTAAACTACATTTTAACCTAGTTCACGTATTATTGATCTTTATTTGTGTGTGTAAAGGATTAGTCGCGCGGTAGTAGCCGAGCGGTCTGGAGCGCCACGTTACGGATTGCGTTAGGTTAGTTTAACTTAGTTTAAGTAGTTTGTAAGTCTAGGGACTGATGACCAACGTAGTTTGGTCCCATATATTTACAAACATGTAAAGAGCTATATGATGGTAATAATACTATATACAGGTTAAATTGATTTTTTTAAATTTTTTTATGAAATCTTTATTTCATAATTATACTACAACCCATCACCAATACAATTAATGGGTCCTAATTTATACAACTCTAATTAAAACAGTGATTTACTTGACTCTATATAATTCTAAGAAATTACTGCAAAATCTACTAAGGTGTTCCTACTTCTACGTTGCCTACATGTTATTGAGCTACATGAATACTGCAGTGATTACAAGTGTGCCAGTAACGTATAAACCTAAAGGTGGCCACGGATGTCCACCGGGCGAAACCCAGTGGACGCGCCCATGGCACAGGGCTAGCCATGACGGTCACTGCAGCTACTAAAGTTCTTTAGAAGTTTGATTTAATTTAATAACTAACTACTATGTCTACTCTAACTTAACCTAAAGTCGATTCCGGGAGTTGCGCCCAGTCCCCCAGGACCAGAGCATGGCGGATTTCGCCAGGAAACTGGCGGCCGGTCCACACCCTGGCGGCATGGCTCTGGGCGCAGGTCATGTCCGTGTGGACACTTTACTGTCGATCCCGGAGGAAGTCCCCTCGCACTTTGCTGGAGATGGCATCAGCGAGACTGTCCACGATCTGGAAAGTGTCAGGTTGTCTGATTAGTGCGTAAGTGTCGAAATTCGGTAATTGACGCCTCAATTCGGAAGCTACCCTGTCGTACGTGGGGTACCAATATATCAAATGCTCTGGTGTTCTCTCTGGGGCTCCACAGTCGCAGTCAGGTGTTGCCCTGTTCCTAAACTGACATAGATAGCCGGCCGCGGTGGCCGAGGGGACTGAGGCGCTTCAGTCACGGTCTGCACGGCCACTACGGTCGGGGGTTCGAATCCCCCCTCGGGCATGGATATTTGTGCCGTCTGCAGTCTTAGCTAGTTAATAAGTAGTTTGTAAGTTTAGGGACTGATGGCCCCGTAGTCGACCCATAAGCTCTACAAACATTTGAACATTTTTTTGACATAGATATGTCGGATAGGGACCATGACCGGTTGGGTTGGAAGTGTTTCATTGTCAGTCGTTCCTGCACACTCGGCAGTAGCTCATAGGTTCTCCTACCGGTTTCGTCCTCTTCCCACATCTCTTGCCACAGCTCTTCACCTTTCCTTTTTATAGATGGCTTCCTTTGGAGAGGTGCACCCAAGATATCTGCAACCCTGTCATGGTTTCCTCTTTTCACCCAGTACCAGGCTGCATGCAAGGGGTGAAGACCCCAAGAGAAATGCCCCTCCAGGAGTCATCCTATAAGCGCCCACCGGGTGTAGCAGGCTATTTCTCTGTACTCTTCTCACCGCCATGGCCTGTGGGCCCAGTTGCCGGAACCATAGCCCATGATAGATAAGAGTATGCTGTTATGATAGAGCTTGATGAGGCTGGGTGGGAGGTGAAACCTCCGATGCCCAATCCCAGCAAGCCTATGCAAGGCTACTGATTCTCGCTCAGCTACTGCATTTATATGATCTGAAAAGTTTCATCTGTCGTCTATTATTACGCCAAGGTATCTCGCCTGAGGTCGTTGAATCACTGGCACCCCCGAAATTCTCACCGTTGGATTACGGATTAAGTTCCCCTTCAGGAGTAGGTAGTTGGATTTACTTGGTGCGATAGCGAGTTTTGTGGCTTGGCACCATTCTGACAAAATTTGGAGGGCTCTTTCAACTCGTGGTTCGAGGTCCTCGCGACTGCGACCGCCTACCAGCAGGAGGAAGTCGTCGGCGTAGGCTCTCACCTCTAGTACATCCTCACTGTTCTCCAAGTCCCTTAGAAGGGGCTCCAGATTCAGGTTCCAAAAGAGAGGCCCCAGGACAGAGACCTGAGGACATCCCTTGGAGATAATTTTGCTAACTTTCCTTTCCGTCTTACCAGTGACATTACAGGTCAAAGTAGGCGTTAGTATAGCATTCTTCAGTAGTCTTCAAATATGCTATCTGGCCGCACTGCGATTCGAATCTAGAAATGTGGCCCTCGTGGTCTCGTAAATTGGAGACCCGTGTTGTAGACCATACATACACGACCTCCTGAATTTCCGTTTCCACTTCCAGGTCGTCTACGGAGGCAAAGATTGTTTTTCGCAAATACGCGTTTCTGAAACGGCGGACATTTTGGGAAGGGTGCGTTGCGGACCTCTGCCACTGGCTGCAGTGACAATGGCGGCTGCCTTAATTAAAGCTCATTTAGTAAAAAGCAAGAAAAAGTGCGGCCGAGTGCTGCTGTCTTGTTAGCAGTTAATTACAGGCGGCACGACTCACGGTCCAGCCTCCACACTGGACCATGGCGGCAGGAGCTGCCTCTCGCTACGCTACGTGCAGGAGGCGTGTACTTTTTGTCTCGTTCTGCGGGCCAAGTCCCTGCCGTACGCGACACACACACGCGAGCGACAGATACGGGGGACTGGGAAGTAGGACTAAGTAGCGAAATGAAACACAACAAGCCGGCCGCTGTTTACCAGATGAGGACACACAAAGATAATTTTAATGAGATTTCATACCGCCCACTCCCCGCGCCTGCCGACTCCGTTGTAACGAGCTCGTGGAAAATACAGCGGCGCAGGAGCGGTAATTGAATACACTTCCGAGAGTTTTGCTTTTCGATAAGTTGTCAACACTTCAGAATCCCTGAAAAAAATTACTGTGCGTAAATAAAAATGGCTATTGTACAGCGTGGTTCCGTAAAGCCCTTTCTATACGAGACGTGCAACACGCACAAGGAAGTCGTTGTCAGGTGCAGCGCCCCTTGCGATAGACCGTCGAACTACAAAGAAGGGTTCAAACGGTACTCATTTGTAGAGTCGTCTGCTTCACGTGTCTACTTGGTTTGTTGGCAATTTACAGCAAATGAATCGCCGTGTTACATCACTTTTCGAAACTGTACGATATATTGTGATGATTAAAACATTCATTTGTGTTTTAGACTGCTACTGTGAAACTGTATTTTATTTATTTTTATTGTTT
Organism: Locusta migratoria; assembly: GCA_026315105.1. Classification (NCBI taxonomy): domain Eukaryota; kingdom Metazoa; phylum Arthropoda; class Insecta; order Orthoptera; family Acrididae; genus Locusta; species Locusta migratoria. The sequence goes on from CM048749.1 coordinate 353,013,988, forward strand.
TTTCTGTTCCATAGGATCCAATTGAGGACTGAGACTCCATGGTCATGGACCAAGTCAATACATTAATTGTTACACAAGAATAATAACAGAAAAATTTTAAGTAGTCCTATGCACACGACAATTTTAAGACAAAGTGAAAAGAATTAATAAAGAAAAAAATCAATTACCTTAATTGTTTAACTTTTCTAGGAGTTCCAAGACAGAATAAAAGGAGTGAGCCATGAGGTAACTGTTCAATTTAGATTTGAAAGCGTGTGGGTTAGTCCTAACATTCTTTATTTCTTGTGGCAGCTTGTTCAAACGTATCTCGCTTCTTAGTTCGTTGGATTCTTTTGAAATGTTCAAATGTTTGTATAGCTTATGGGACTTAACTACGGGGTCATCAGTCCCTAAACTTACAAACTACTTATGAACTAACTAATACTAAGGACGGCACAAATATCCATGCCCGAGGGGGGATTCGAACCCCCGACCGTAGTGGCCGTGCAGACCGTGACTGGAGTGCCTCAGTCCTCTCGACCACCGCGGCCGGCGTTTTCTACAAGCCATGAACTTATCTCTTGAACTGCATTATTTGATACTGTGTCAATATTACGAGCAACATCCTTCACTACCAAGCTGGTATCATCAGAAAACAAAAATATTTTACAGTCACCTGTTATACTCGAAGCATATCATTTATATAGATAAGAAACAGCAATGGTCCCGAAACAGACCCCTGGGGCACCTCCACACTTAATTGTGCCCCATTGGGATTGTACGTCATAGCCATTTTCTACACTGCGGAAAATTACCTTCTGTTTTCTATTATTAAAGTAAGACGTGAACCAGTTGTGAACTACTCCCCGTATTCCATAATGTTCCAACTTCTGCAACAATATTTTGTGATCAACACAATCAAACGCTTTTGTTAAATCAAAGAAGACGCCTAATGTCCGTAGCCTCTTATTTAACCCATCAAGTACCTCACAGACAAACGAAAATATTCAATTGTTTTCGTGCAGTTCATGCGTAACTACGTCACTCACATGTGTTAACGTCATCATCATAAAATGCGATTACATACTTCCAGCCCCTACGATTTGAAGCGTCTATGTATATGATGAACAAACTCAGGTGTCTATACATAGACCTTTCACTTTGATAAAGCTTCAAGTAATGCTCACCAAAAACCAATATTTCATCTGTTGACTATAGCATGTTTCAGGATAAATAGCAAATATTTTAGAAGTTGGTAATAAAGACGATTTGCAGTTAAAATTTCATATAACTTGTGTCCAATTTTTATTGGGTACAGAGTTGCAGCTCCTGGTATGAACAAAAAACTGATTTAGATATTTTAACTGATTCTTTCGTCGGTTCTTGGTAGATCACCTTATTGACTTTTATTTAAATAACTGGTTTTCGACGTAGTTTAAAGTCTGAGTATGTCCTAGTAAGCCAAAAACTGGGTAACTAAGTGGAAATGAACGTATAGAAGATACACAAAATTCTACTTTTAAGTAAGTCTGATGTTGTACTACCAAGAACCGGCGGATAAATCTGTGAAAATTTCTTGATTTACATTTGCTCTAGGTTTGTTTGGATTTCATATTAACAGCTATATCTCTGTATTCAATAAAAATTGTACACAGATTATATTAAATTTTAATGCAATCCCTCTACAGTATCACCTCCTATAATACTTACGACTGAGTCGAAAATTACGATCCTCTGAGCAGGAGACAAGTACACATTCTCAAACAAATTCCCGACTTGGCTTCGTATGTCAGCTGGGTTCCCCATTCAGTCGTCTGCGCATGCGCGAAGCACTTCCATACGCGTAAAAATAGGGTCCATCCTATTCCGTCTACTAGCGATCGTATGCGTGCATCTTGTGCAAGTGGACGCGTCTACACTGTACGCGGACGGCGTGACCGGTGCATCATGGGTAATCTCGTAAGCTCTCACTTCCCCTGTAGAAAGGGCTTAAGAGCATGCGCAGATTCAGCAGACGTTCAGGGTTATATTTCAGTGCTATTTTTCTAGGGGAACGCTGGGGGACGTGTAGCCCTAAACTTTTCCTTCCACAAAGTGAGTTTTTTTACGATGATGAGTACTCGAAAGAAAGCCAAAGATTTATTTCACAGACGAAAATGTTTTATTTCATTTTTTTTTCGTGTTGCTAATTTCTATACGAACGATACCAGTGCAGTTTTTGGTGGGAAAAGCGATGTCAATGACTGTTTCAAGCATTTCGATGCTGCGACAAACTATCTCAACAACTGCATAGCTGTCAGCCAGTTCGACAAACACGTAGTGCTTGGGTGGGTGTTCATCGGTATCGCCTGATTCATTTGCGCTGTAGTAAAGTCAACTGAAGAGTCCGATACCCTTTTATTTAATTATTTATTATTTATTATTTTTTTATTTTTTAGTTCGACATGACGTCATGGGTAAAAGCCGACGTGTGTTGTCCCATGCTTCCGTTATAAGTAATTTTTGCTGCATTGTATCTGATGCCGGAGTACCCACAAACTTTTTTTTAGAAAAAGAGCACTGGTTATGTTTAACTGCAAATACCGCCACTGACACAAGGAACGTGTCATTTGCACTGTGTCTACAAAATGTGCTGAAACTTCTGGCCATCAACTGCAATGCAAGGAAGACATCGGCGAACAGGTTTCTGACCCACGTTGACAAACAGCGCTGCTGTGTTTCGAATCACCCCACACGGAGCTACAACTCTGCCAGCTGGCAACTGGCTTTAGATTTCCTCGTAGGAAACAACCAGGGGAATTCAGGTCAGCTGACCTGGCAGGCCATGGAACAGCACCTCCCCTTCCAATCCAGCGACCAGGAAAACGAGCTCTGAGATGCTTCCCGACACCCTTCTTGTTTCCTTGCAGGAAATAAAGCATGTACTTGTAAGTACACTCGTATGCATGTTAGTTGTAAATAAGCTGGAAAACAGTAATCTACTTCAGTGGTGTATGCCGGGTTTGTAACTTAGGCTATCACTACTATCTCACTTTCTAAGGTTGTAGTCAGAAGGAAATGCGAAGAAAAAAATCTATATCTTACGCTGTTTCCGAGATATTGATAGTGATCGTGCCAAATATCTCTAGAAATTTGGAGCAAACGAAGAAACGGTTACCGGCAAATGTAAAAGCGTTGAGGGGGACATCCAATGACACTACACTCGCCCCCGCCCCCACCCCCTACCGAAACCCGAGACGAATGGTTGGACGCTACTTTGAAATCTTTTATACGAACGCCTACTTTTTATCTCAGATTTGAATTCTTTGTGAAAAAATATGTAACTTTCGTATGAAACATTTTTTTTTGTTTCAAGATAAATGGCACTGTAATCAACAAAAATGAAAGTGTAGCATACCTGTGACGAGCCTCTTCAGCATTTCTGTAGGCCTCATAGTACCAGGACATGATATCCTCGCTCTCTCTCTCTCTCTCTCTCTCTCTCTCTCTCTCTCTCTCTCTCTCTCTGCAATCGCTAACATTGGGGAAAAATTGCGTAGAGGTGGGTAGTCCGAATTTTTGAAATATAACAAATTGTCTGTCATTCTATATAATTGCTGAGGTGCCTTTGAAAACGGTAGCTGTCTTTAAATGCAGAGACAGTGCCACAACATAATGAGCCAAAAACTGCAGCAGTTCCATGTAACTGTCTTCATTTAATGAGTCCTCACTTTCATCGTGTCCTCTAAAAGAACACTCTTGTTTTGCGAGAAGTACCACAGCATCAATCAACCTTTTTAATACATTTCTATTTTCTTTAACCTTCCCATTGTGAAAACTGCCAGCAATTTTTTTCTGAAATTTCACTAAATGGTCTGCCTGTTGAGTGTCGAAAGTTTTCAGTGCTGTAAATGATTTTATATGAGCTCTCTTATGTTTGTCCAGAGCTGTGATTAAATACGGCAAATTTGCAAAACCGGTGGTATTCCAAGGCGTTTTCTCAGTTGCAAACAATAAGCATAGCCAGCAATAAAGTTTGTTTAGTTCGCGTGAACCTGACAGCCACACATGCTTATCATAATCATTAATGGTTAAGGTACCTTTTGTAAGGGTTCTTGTTTATTTTTTCTTCTGCTCACACTGCAAGTGCGGAAGAGCTGGAGTAGGCCTTCCCTGTTTTAAAATCACGAACTTCTCTTCATACTTCAGCCGCAAGAATGGTCTGTTCAGTAACTGTTTAATTATACATTTCCCATCCATTCCGAAGAATTAGCACTAAGAACTGTCAACATTTATTTCTTCACCAGTTCCTGCCTAATCTATCAAATATTTGAGAACATAACTTCATATTTTGTTATTTTACTACCACAGTGAATAAAAGCACATTGGTATATTCAGATATTTGATTTCCTTATTTGACACAAAAAATAAAAAAACGGAAAAATGATACTTCAAAGTCCATGAGAATGTAATGTAATAGGGAGGCATAATGAAATGGTTATCTCTGTTAACATAAGAATTTATCAGCAACAAACATATAGCAAAATTTTTATATTCAAATACCATCTTAAATATTGATCTGAAGGGGGAAAATGCAGAGTGAACTTATCCCTGAATCTTATTCATTTTGTAATTCGTAAACAAAACAGTCGCAGTAGGCATGAGGTCGTTTTATCTGTATATCCTACCCAGGTCCAACTCTATCCCTCTGCGAAATTTCATCCAAAGCCACACAGTAAATTTTGCGTGAAAGCATAATAAACAAACTTTCACAGTTATATTAGAGAGTACGATTAAATATTATCTGCTTGTGACATACAATAATTTACTTAATACTATTTAGATTTACCTTGTTATGTCTTCCAGTGGGGCGTAAGGAGCTGATGATGAGGTAGTTTTGTAGAGTTTTAGTTTAAAGAGGGCCCCAATGTCATGTTTGCCCCGGGTTTCTTGGTGATATAGCTACGCCACTGCAAGAGACAAATACAGTATGAAGCTTTAAAGTATGTGGGTTGCCGGACTTATGAGGAGATGGAGAGATTCGCTCAGGATAGAGTAGAGTGGGGAGCTGCATCAAACGTCTTCGGGCTGAAGATCGCAACAACACAGAATGCATTTTTAGTGTGGTTTTGTACTGTCTTCCATTTTTTTTCCTATTTAACCCAACATATTTCCAGACCTGTGTGTCATTTAAAAAAAGGGGCTTCTTTTACTTATGTGAAACATTACATGTTAGACGTCTTACTGATTTTTCTTCAGATCCAAGAACTGTAAAACCGACAATAACAGCATCGGTACTGCGCCATTCAGAGTGCCTGGAAACTATAGATGGAGGGCAACAGGTTGTTTCCGTTTTCCGGAAAACGTCTCTGACGATGCCTCACTGCCGACTGCTAACGAATATATGAGATTACGTTTTAGGTTCCCAGATACGTCAGTGCCTCGAACAGGTATCAGCCACAGTGAAGGGTAATAGGAGCGGCCTGATTCTCTATGCAGTGAGTTAACGACATGCAAGGGTAGAGATGACGGTGGAACCGCGTGCACAAGGAATACAAGAGCAGCGCATTGGCTGAGCTATCACCTGCACTCCAGTGACTTCTTTGAGAAGCTTTCCAGTCGGCTTTGTCCCGTCACATAAAAGAGTGAAAACTCCATCTGAGTAAGGTGGGCTGAGCTATCACCTGCACTCCAGTGACTTCTTTGAGAAGCTTTCCAGTCGGCTTTGTCCCGTCACATAAAAGTGTGAAAACTCCGTCTGAGTAAGGTGGGCTGAGCTATCACCTGCACTCCAGTGACTTCTTTGAGAAGCTTTCCAGTCGGCTTTGTCCCGTCACATAAAAGTGTGAAAACTCCGTCTGAGTAAGGTGGGCTGAGCTATCACCTGCACTCCAGTGACTTCTTTGAGAAACTTTCCAGTCGGCTTTGTCCCGTCACATAAAAGTGTGAAAACTCCGTCTGAGTAAGGTGGGCTGAGCTATCACCTGCACTCCAGTGACTTCTTTGAGAAGCTTTCCAGTCGGCTTTGTCCCGTCACATAAAAGTGTGAAAACTCCGTCTGAGTAAGGTGGGCTGAGCTATCACCTGCACTCCAGTGACTTCTTTGAGAAGCTTTCCAGTCGGCTTTGTCCCGTCACATAAAAGTGTGAAAACTCCGTCTGAGTAAGGTGGGCTGAGCTATCACCTGCACTCCAGTGACTTCTTTGAGAAGCTTTCCAGTCGGCTTTGTCCCGTCACATAAAAGTGTGAAAACTCCGTCTGAGTAAGGTGGGCTGAGCTATCACCTGCACTCCAGTGACTTCTTTGAGAAGCTTTCCAGTCGGCTTTGTCCCGTCACATAAAAGTGTGAAAACTCCGTCTGAGTAAGGCGGGCTGAGCTATCACCTGCACTCCAGTGACTTCTTTGAGAAGCTTTCCAGTCGGCTTTGTCCCATCACATAAAAGTGTGAAAACTCCGTCTGAGTAAGGTGGGCTGAGCTATCACCTGCACTCCAGTGACTTCTTTGAGAAGCTTTCCAGTCGGCTTTGTCCCGTCACATAAAAGTGTGAAAACTCCGTCTGAGTAAGGTGGGCTGAGCTATCACCTGCACTCCAGTGACTTCTTTGAGAAGCTTTCCAGTCGGCTTTGTCCCGTCACATAAAAGTGTGAAAACTCCGTCTGAGTAAGGTGGGCTGAGCTATCACCTGCACTCCAGTGACTTCTTTGAGAAGCTTTCCAGTCGGCTTTGTCCCGTCACATAAAAGTGTGAAAACTCCGTCTGAGTAAGGTGGGCTGAGCTATCACCTGCACTCCAGTGACTTCTTTGAGAAGCTTTCCAGTCGGCTTTGTCCCGTCACATAAAAGTGTGAAAACTCCGTCTGAGTAAGGTGGGCTGAGCTATCACCTGCACTCCAGTGACTTCTTTGAGAAACTTTCCAGTCGGCTTTGTCCCGTCACATAAAAGTGTGAAAACTCCGTCTGAGTAAGGTGGGCTGAGCTATCACCTGCACTCCAGTGACTTCTTTGAGAAGGTTTCCAGTCGGCTTTGTCCCGTCACATAAAAGTGTGAAAACTCCGTCTGAGTAAGGTGGGCTGAGCTATCACCTGCACTCCAGTGACTTCTTTGAGAAGCTTTCCAGTCGGCTTTGTCCCGTCACATAAAAGTGTGAAAACTCCGTCTGAGTAAGGTGGGCTGAGCTATCACCTGCACTCCAGTGACTTCTTTGAGAAGCTTTCCAGTCGGCTTTGTCCCGTCACATAAAAGTGTGAAAACTCCGTCTGAGTAAGGTGGGCTGAGCTATCACCTGCACTCCAGTGACTTCTTTGAGAAGCTTTCCAGTCGGCTTTGTCCCGTCACACAAAAGTGTGAAAACTCCGTCTGAGTAAGGTGGGCTGAGCTATCACCTGCACTCCAGTGACTTCTTTGAGAAGCTTTCCAGTCGGCTTTGTCCCATCACATAAAAGTGTGAAAACTCCGTCTGAGTAAGGTGGGCTGAGCTATCACCTGCACTCCAGTGACTTCTTTGAGAAGCTTTCCAGTCGGCTTTGTCCCGTCACATAAAAGTGTGAAAACTCCGTCTGAGTAAGGTGGGCTGAGCTATCACCTGCACTCCAGTGACTTCTTTGAGAAGCTTTCCAGTCGGCTTTGTCCCGTCACATAAAAGTGTGAAAACTCCGTCTGAGTAAGGTGGGCTGAGCTATCACCTGCACTCCAGTGACTTCTTTGAGAAGCTTTCCAGTCGGCTTTGTCCCGTCACATAAAAGTGTGAAAACTCCGTCTGAGTAAGGTGGGCTGAGCTATCACCTGCACTCCAGTGACTTCTTTGAGAAACTTTCCAGTCGGCTTTGTCCCGTCACATAAAAGTGTGAAAACTCCGTCTGAGTAAGGTGGGCTGAGCTATCACCTGCACTCCAGTGACTTCTTTGAGAAGGTTTCCAGTCGGCTTTGTCCCGTCACATAAAAGTGTGAAAACTCCGTCTGAGTAAGGTGGGCTGAGCTATCACCTGCACTCCAGTGACTTCTTTGAGAAGCTTTCCAGTCGGCTTTGTCCCGTCACATAAAAGTGTGAAAACTCCGTCTGAGTAAGGTGGGCTGAGCTATCACCTGCACTCCAGTGACTTCTTTGAGAAGCTTTCCAGTCGGCTTTGTCCCGTCACATAAAAGTATGAAAACTCCGTCTGAGTAAGGTGGGCTGAGCTATCACCTGCACTCCAGTGACTTCTTTGAGAAGCTTTCCAGTCGGCTTTGTCCCGTCACATAAAAATGTGAAAACTCCGTCTGAGTAAGGTGGGCTGAGCTATCACCTGCACTCCAGTGACTTCTTTGAGAAGCTTTCCAGTCGGCTTTGTCCCGTTACATAAAAGTGTGAAAACTCCGTCTGAGTAAGGTGGGCTGAGCTATCACCTGCACTCCAGTGACTTCTTTGAGAAACTTTCCAGTCGGCTTTGTCCCGTCACATAAAAGTGTGGAAACTCCGTCTGAGTAAGGTGGGCTGAGCTATCACCTGCACTCCAGTGACTTCTTTGAGAAACTTTCCAGTCGGCTTTGTCCCGTCACATAAAAGTGTGAAAACTCCGTCTGAGTAAGGTGGGCTGAGCTATCACCTGCACTCCAGTGACTTCTTTGAGAAGCTTTCCAGTCGGCTTTGTCCCGTCACATAAAAGTGTGAAAACTCCGTCTGAGTAAGGTGGGCTGAGCTATCACCTGCACTCCAGTGACTTCTTTGAGAAACTTTCCAGTCGGCTTTGTCCCGTCACATAAAAGTGTGAAAACTCCGTCTGAGTAAGGTGGGCTGAGCTATCACCTGCAGTCCAGTGACTTCTTTGAGAAACTTTCCAGTAGCTTTGTCCCGTCACATAAAAGTGTGAAAACTCTGTCTGAGTAAGGTGGGCTGAGCTATCACCTGCACTCCAGTGACTTCTTTGAGAAGCTTTCCAGTCGGCTTTGTCCCGTCACATAAAAATGTGAAAACTCCGTCTGAGTAAGGTGGGCTGAGCTATCACCTGCACTCCAGTGACTTCTTTGAGAAACTTTCCAGTCGGCTTTGTCCCGTCACATAAAAGTGTGAAAACTCCGTCTGATTAAGGTAGGCTGAGCTATCACCTGCACTCCAGTGACTTCTTTGAGAAGCTTTCCAGTCGGCTTTGTCCCGTCACATAAAAGTGTGAAAACTCCGTCTGAGTAAGGTGGGCTGAGCTATCACCTGCACTCCAGTGACTTCTTTGAGAAGCTTTCCAGTCGGCTTTGTCCCGTCACATAAAAGTGTGAAAACTCCGTCTGAGTAAGGTGGGCTGAGCTATCACCTGCACTCCAGTGACTTCTTTGAGAAGCTTTCCAGTCGGCTTTGTCCCGTCACATAAAAGTGTGAAAACTCCGTCTGAGTAAGGTGGGCTGAGCTATCACCTGCACTCCAGTGACTTCTTTGAGAAGCTTTCCAGTCGGCTTTGTCCCGTCACATAAAAGTGTGAAAACTCCGTCTGAGTAAGGTGGGCTGAGCTATCACCTGCACTCCAGTGACTTCTTTGAGAAACTTTCCAGTCGGCTTTGTCCCGTCACATAAAAGTGTGAAAACTCCGTCTGAGTAAGGTGGGCTGAGCTATCACCTGCACTCCAGTGACTTCTTTGAGAAGCTTTCCAGTCGGCTTTGTCCCGTCACATAAAAGTGTGAAAACTCCGTCTGAGTAAGGTGGGCTGAGCTATCACCTGCACTCCAGTGACTTCTTTGAGAAACTTTCCAGTCGGCTTTGTCCCGTCACATAAAAGTGTGAAAACTCCGTCTGAGTAAGGTGGGCTGAGCTATCACCTGCACTCCAGTGACTTCTTTGAGAAGCTTTCCAGTCGGCTTTGTCCCGTCACATAAAAGTGTGAAAACTCCGTCTGAGTAAGGTGGGCTGAGCTATCTCCTGCACTCCAGTGACTTCTTTGAGAAACTTTCCAGTCGGCTTTGTCCCGTCACATAAAAGTTGAAAACTCCGTCTGAGTAAGGTGGGCTGAGCTATCACCTGCACTCCAGTGACTTCTTTGAGAAGCTTTCCAGTCGGCTTTGTCCCGTCACATAAAAGTGTGAAAACTCCGTCTGAGTAAGGTGGGCTGAGCTATCACCTGCACTCCAGTGACGTCTTTGAGAAGCTTTCCAGTCGGCTTTGTCCCGTCACATAAAAGTGTGAAAACTCCGTCTGAGTAAGGTGGGCTGAGCTATCACCTGCACTCCAGTGACTTCTTTGAGAAGCTTTCCAGTCGGCTTTGTCCCGTCACATAAAAGTGTGAAAACTCCGTCTGAGTAAGGTGGGCTGAGCTATCACCTGCACTCCAGTGACTTCTTTGAGAAGCTTTCCAGTAGCTTTGTCCCGTCACATAAAAGTGTGAAAACTCCGTCTGAGTAAGGTGGGCTGAGCTATCACCTGCACTCCAGTGACTTCTTTGAGAAACTTTCCAGTCAGCTTTGTCCCGTCACATAAAAGTGTGAAAACTCCGTCTGAGTAAGGTGGGCTGAGCTATCACCTGCACTACAGTGACTTCTTTGAGAAGCTTTCCAGTCGGCTTTGTCCCGTCACATAAAAGTGTGAAAACTCCGTCTGAGTAAGGTGGGCTGAGCTATCACCTGCACTCCAGTGACTTCTTTGAGAAGCATTCCAGTAGCTTTGTCCCGTCACATAAAAGTGTGAAAACTCCGTCTGAGTAAGGTGGGCTGAGCTATCACCTGCACTCCAGTGACTTCTTTGAGAAACTTTCCAGTCGGCTTTGTCCCGTCACATAAAAGTGTGAAAACTCCGTCTGAGTAAGGTGGGCTGAGCTATCACCTGCACTCCAGTGACTTCTTTGAGAAGCTTTCCAGTCGGCTTTGTCCCGTCACATAAAAGTTGAAAACTCCGTCTGAGTAAGGTGGGCTGAGCTATCACCTGCACTCCAGTGACTTCTTTGAGAAGCTTTCCAGTCGGCTTTGTCCCGTCACATAAAAGTGTGAAAACTCCGTCTGAGTAAGGTGGGCTGAGCTATCACCTGCACTCCAGTGACTTCTTTGAGAAGCTTTCCAGTCGGCTTTGTCCCGTCACATAAAAGTATGAAAACTCCGTCTGAGTAAGGTGGGCTGAGCTATCACCTGCACTCCAGTGACTTCTTTGAGAAGCTTTCCAGTCGGCTTTGTCCCGTCACATAAAAATGTGAAAACTCCGTCTGAGTAAGGTGGGCTGAGCTATCACCTGCACTCCAGTGACTTCTTTGAGAAGCTTTCCAGTCGGCTTTGTCCCGTCACATAAAAGTGTGAAAACTCCGTCTGAGTAAGGTGGGCTGAGCTATCACCTGCACTCCAGTGACTTCTTTGAGAAACTTTCCAGTCGGCTTTGTCCCGTCACATAAAAGTGTGAAAACTCCGTCTGAGTAAGGTGGGCTGAGCTATCACCTGCACTCCAGTGACTTCTTTGAGAAACTTTCCAGTCGGCTTTGTCCCGTCACATAAAAGTGTGAAAACTCCGTCTGAGTAAGGTGGGCTGAGCTATCACCTGCACTCCAGTGACTTCTTTGAGAAGCTTTCCAGTCGGCTTTGTCCCGTCACATAAAAGTGTGAAAACTCTGTCTGAGTAAGGTGGGCTGAGCTATCACCTGCACTCCAGTGACTTCTTTGAGAAACTTTCCAGTCGGCTTTGTCCCGTCACATAAAAGTGTGAAAACTCCGTCTGAGTAAGGTGGGCTGAGCTATCACCTGCACTCCAGTGACTTCTTTGAGAAACTTTCCAGTCGGCTTTGTCCCGTCACATAAAAGTGTGAAAACTCCGTCTGAGTAAGGTGGGCTGAGCTATCACCTGCACTCCAGTGACTTCTTTGAGAAGCTTTCCAGTCGGCTTTGTCCCGTCACATAAAAGTGTGTAAACTCCGTCTGAGTAAGGTGGGCTGAGCTATCACCTGCACTCCAGTGACTTCTTTGAGAAACTTTCCAGTCGGCTTTGTCCCGTCACATAAAAGTGTGAAAACTCCGTCTGAGTAAGGTGGGCTGAGCTATCACCTGCAGTCCAGTGACTTCTTTGAGAAACTTTCCAGTCGGCTTTGTCCCGTCACATAAAAGTGTGAAAACTCTGTCTGAGTAAGGTGGGCTGAGCTATCACCTGCACTCCAGTGACTTCTTTGAGAAACTTTCCAGTCGGCTTTGTCCCGTCACATAAAAGTGTGAAAACTCCGTCTGAGTAAGGTGGGCTGAGCTATCACCTGCACTCCAGTGACTTCTTTGAGAAACTTTCCAGTCGGCTTTGTCCCGTCACATAAAAGTGTGAAAACTCCGTCTGATTAAGGTGGGCTGAGATATCACCTGCACTCCAGTGACTTCTTTGAGAAGCTTTCCAGTCGGCTTTGTCCCGTCACATAAAAGTGTGAAAACTCCGTCTGAGTAAGGTGGGCTGAGCTATCACCTGCACTCCAGTGACTTCTTTGAGAAGCTTTCCAGTCGGCTTTGTCCCGTCACATAAAAGTGTGAAAACTCCGTCTGAGTAAGGTGGGCTGAGCTATCACCTGCACTCCAGTGACTTCTTTGAGAAGCTTTCCAGTCGGCTTTGTCCCGTCACATAAAAGTGTGAAAACTCCGTCTGAGTAAGGTGGGCTGAGCTATCACCTGCACTCCAGTGACTTCTTTGAGAAACTTTCCAGTCGGCTTTGTCCCGTCACATAAAAGTGTGAAAACTCCGTCTGAGTAAGGTGGGCTGAGCTATCACCTGCACTCCAGTGACTTCTTTGAGAAGCTTTCCAGTCGGCTTTGTCCCGTCACATAAAAGTGTGAAAACTCCGTCTGAGTAAGGTGGGCTGAGCTATCACCTGCACTCCAGTGACTTCTTTGAGAAGCTTTCCAGTCGGCTTTGTCCCGTCACATAAAAGTGTGAAAACTCCGTCTGAGTAAGGTGGGCTGAGCTATCACCTGCACTCCAGTGACTTCTTTGAGAAGCTTTCCAGTCGGCTTTGTCCCGTCACATAAAAGTGTGAAAACTCCGTCTGAGTAAGGTGGGCTGAGCTATCACCTGCACTCCAGTGACTTCTTTGAGAAGCTTTCCAGTCGGCTTTGTCCCGTCACATAAAAGTGTGAAAACTCCGTCTGAGTAAGGTGGGCTGAGCTATCACCTGCACTCCAGTGACTTCTTTGAGAAGCTTTGCAGTCGGCTTTGTCCCGTCACATAAAAGTTGAAAACTCCGTCTGAGTAAGGTGGGCTGAGCTATCACCTGCACTCCAGTGACTTCTTTGAGAAGCTTTCCAGTCGGCTTTGTCCCGTCACATAAAAGTGTGAAAACTCCGTCTGAGTAAGGTGGGCTGAGCTATCACCTGCACTCCAGTGACTTCTTTGAGAAGCTTTCCAGTCGGCTTTGTCCCGTCACATAAAAGTGTGAAAACTCCGTCTGAGTAAGGTGGGCTGAGCTATCACCTGCACTCCAGTGACTTCTTTGAGAAGCTTTCCAGTCGGCTTTGTCCCGTCACATAAAAGTGTGAAAACTCCGTCTGAGTAAGGTGGGCTGAGCTATCACCTGCACTCCAGTGACTTCTTTGAGAAGCTTTCCAGTCGGCTTTGTCCCGTCACATAAAAGTGTGAAAACTCCGTCTGAGTAAGGTGGGCTGAGCTATCACTTGCACTCCAGTGACTTCTTTGAGAAGCTTTCCAGTCGGCTTTGTCCTGTCACATAAAAGTGTGAAAACTCCGTCTGAGTAAGGTGGGCTGAGCTATCACCTGCACTCCAGTGACTTCTTTGAGAAGCTTTCCAGTCGGCTTTGTCCCGTCACATAAAAGTGTGAAAACTCCATCTGAGTAAGGTGGGCTGAGCTATCACCTGCACTCCAGTGACTTCTTTGAGAAGCTTTCCAGTCGGCTTTGTCCCGTCACATAAAAGTGTGAAAACTCCGTCTGAGTAAGGTGGGCTGAGCTATCACCTGCACTCCAGTGACTTCTTTGAGAAGCTTTCCAGTCGGCTTTGTCCCGTCACATAAAAGTGTGAAAACTCCGTCTGAGTAAGGTGGGCTGAGCTATCACCTGCACTCCAGTGACTTCTTTGAGAAACTTTCCAGTCGGCTTTGTCCCGTCACATAAAAGTGTGAAAACTCCGTCTGAGTAAGGTGGGCTGAGCTATCACCTGCACTCCAGTGACTTCTTTGAGAAGCTTTCCAGTCGGCTTTGTCCCGTCACATAAAAGTGTGAAAACTCCGTCTGAGTAAGGTGGGCTGAGCTATCACCTGCACTCCACTGACTTCTTTGAGAAGCTTTCCAGTCGGCTTTGTCCCGTCACATAAAAGTGTGAAAACTCCGTCTGAGTAAGGTGGGCTGAGCTATCACCTGCACTCCAGTGACTTCTTTGAGAAGCTTTCCAGTCGGCTTTGTCCCGTCACATAAAAGTGTGAAAACTCCGTCTGAGTAAGGTGGGCTGAGCTATCACCTGCACTCCACTGACTTCTTTGAGAAGCTTTCCAGTCGGCTTTGTCCCGTCACATAAAAGTGTGAAAACTCCGTCTGAGTAAGGTGGGCTGAGCTATCACCTGCACTCCACTGACTTCTTTGAGAAGCTTTCCAGTCGGCTCTGTCCCGTCACATAAAAGTGTGAAAACTCCGTCTGAGTAAGGTGGGCTGAGCTATCACCTGCACTCCAGTGACTTCTTTGAGAAGCTTTCCAGTCGGCTTTGTCCCGTCACATAAAAGTGTGAAAACTCCGTCTGAGTAAGGTGGGCTGAGCTATCACCTGCACTCCAGTGACGTCTTTGAGAAGCTTTCCAGTCGGCTTTGTCCCGTCACATAAAAGTGTGAAAACTCCGTCTGAGTAAGGTGGGCTGAGCTATCACCTGCACTCCAGTGACTTCTTTGAGAAGCTTTCCAGTCGGCTTTGTCCCGTCACATAAAAGTGTGAAAACTCCGTCTGAGTAAGGTGGGCTGAGCTATCACCTGCACTCCAGTGACTTCTTTGAGAAGCTTTCCAGTCGGCTTTGTCCCGTCACATAAAAGTGTGAAAACTCCGTCTGAGTAAGGTGGGCTGAGCTATCACCTGCACTCCAGTGACTTCTTTGAGAAGCTTTCCAGTCGGCTTTGTCCCGTCACATAAAAGTGTGAAAACTCCGTCTGAGTAAGGTGGGCTGAGCTATCACCTGCACTCCAGTGACTTCTTTGAGAAGCTTTCCAGTCGGCTTTGTCCCGTCACATAAAAGTGTGAAAACTCCGTCTGAGTAAGGTGGGCTGAGCTATCACCTGCACTCCAGTGACTTCTTTGAGAAGCTTTCCAGTCGGCTTTGTCCCGTCACATAAGAGTGTCAAAACTCCGTCTGAGTAAGGTGGGCTGAGCTATCACCTGCACTCCAGTGACTTCTTTGAGAAGCTTTCCAGTCGGCTTTGTCCCGTCACATAAAAGTGTGAAAACTCCGTCTGAGTAAGGTGGGCTGAGCTATCACCTGCACTCCAGTGACTTCTTTGAGAAGCTTTCCAGTCGGCTTTGTCCCGTCACATAAAAGTGTGAAAACTCCGTCTGAGTAAGGTGGGCTGAGCTATCACCTGCACTCCAGTGACTTCTTTGAGAAGGTTTCCAGTCGGCTTTG
Organism: Locusta migratoria; assembly: GCA_026315105.1. Classification (NCBI taxonomy): domain Eukaryota; kingdom Metazoa; phylum Arthropoda; class Insecta; order Orthoptera; family Acrididae; genus Locusta; species Locusta migratoria. The sequence continues at coordinate 353,029,468 of CM048749.1, forward strand.
TCCCGTCACATAAAAGTGTGAAAACTCCGTCTGAGTAAGGTGGGCTGAGCTATCACCTGCACTCCAGTGACTTCTTTGAGAAGCTTTCCAGTCGGCTTTGTCCCGTCACATAAAAGTGTGAAAACTCCGTCTGAGTAAGGTGGGCTGAGCTATCACCTGCACTCCAGTGACTTCTTTGAGAAGCTTTCCAGTCGGCTTTGTCCCGTCACATAAAAGTGTGAAAACTCCGTCTGAGTAAGGTGGGCTGAGCTATCACCTGCACTCCAGTGACTTCTTTGAGAAGCTTTCCAGTCGGCTTTGTCCCGTCACATAAAAGTGTGAAAACTCCGTCTGAGTAAGGTGGGCTGAGCTATCACCTGCACTCCAGTGACTTCTTTGAGAAGGTTTCCAGTCGGCTTTGTCCCGTCACATAAAAGTGTGAAAACTCCGTCTGAGTAAGGTGGGCTGAGCTATCACCTGCACTCCAGTGACTTCTTTGAGAAGCTTTCCAGTCGGCTTTGTCCCGTCACATAAAAGTGTGAAAACTCCGTCTAAGTAAGGTGGAGTTGGCGGTACGAGTCCACAAAATCAGGATCGTCAATTAAAGCCTGCAATGACGGGCATTTGTTCGCCCGATGTTGCTGGTCCGCGTCGTCAATAACATAATTTAAGTCGCCGCCCAGTACCGTGGTGCTATTGTGTCCAGTGAGCAACGAGCAAAAGTCAGCAGCAAAAAAACTGATCACGTGCGTGCCGGTTATCTGTACCTGACGGGGCATAGACATTGACAAATAACACGTCTTCTACTGTACAAGCGATGCCTCGTCCATCCGGTAGTTTGACAACTTTTCTAAGATCCCATAGTTGGTTAACTAAATCTGTAGTGCCACAAAGTGTTTCTAGATCAAGGTTTAAAATTGAATTAAAACCTGGCACAAACTCAACTTCCGAGTTCTTACTTCCTGTTAAAAGACCTTGATAACTTGTAAAAAGTCTAGTAGGGACTCAAGTTTATGTGCACTCTCGATCTTGTTAATATTGACAGTGGTAATCGTGCGAACATTTCCGCATACAAAAGGTGTTAAACATAATGAGATGTATTGAATAGAAATTTATGCTGTAGCCGGGATTCGAACCCGGGACCTCCTACTTACTAGGTAGGCGCTTTAGACAACTCAGCTAACACGCATTTCACAGTGAAAATGTGGCAGAATTAAAGTATGTGGGCCGGCCGCGGTGGCCGAGGGGACTGAGGCGCTTCAGTCACGGTCTGCACGGCCACTACGGTCGGGGGTTGGAATCCCCCCTCAGGCATGGATATTTGTGGCGTCCTAGTTCGTAAGTAGTTCATAAGTAGTTTGTAAGTTTAGGGACTGATGACTCCGTAGTTAAATACCATAAGCTTAACAAACATTTGAACATTTTTTAAAGTATGTGGTGTGGAGGGAGACGTTCTTTAAGACAGTCCGTGTAGTCACTTTGTCTGGAATGCTGTTTTAGCTGCGCGATCTAAAGCGTCTACCTAGTAAGTAGGAGGTCTCGGGTTAGAATCCCGGCCACAGCATACATTTTAATTCAATGCCTCTCCTTATTTTTAATACCTTTGGTATAACGAGACAATGTTGTATCAAGGAATTGTATTATTTGTTGATACATACAAAAGGGTTAAAGAGGATGACGAGAAACTAGAGTTCGTGGGCGGGGTCCGTCCACAAGCTGCGCCCTCACCATCGCACAATGGAATGGAATCCCCAAAACGTGGCCAAAACCCAGAAAAATGATTCTCGTTTTTTCGGAATTTTGATGGGTGGCTTGGGTAACGGAAGGATTGGTGCATCCCATTCCAGAAGGAGAGGTCGCCACCTTCGATACCTGTCGAGTTACGTCAGTTCAGAAGTGACCTTCGTCGAGAGCACACGCGGCGCTGTGAAAGCGAGGCAAATTTACTCTCGGTTTGTGAGTGAATATTTTGGTAGTGAAGTGACGAATTTCGGTTATACAAGATGGGAACGGTTGCCACAGGTATGTACAAAATGCTCGTACCCTAATTTGGTATAAATTTCGTGGTTATCTTTTTTATATTATATTTATTCTGAAGCCTGTGCAAAACGACCACGCTTTACCGAACTTGCATTTTCAACTAGAGCAAAAGTAGTATATACCGCGGAATTTCAACTCCCAGACTATAGATTGATTAATTATCTGATGGAATTGACAATCATCAGCGCCAAGATCTGCCATTTCTCTTGTATAATAAATATTTACATGTGCCCCTGCGGCCGACATTTCGTAACACAATATGCTCTATGCAGCACGCGGCGCGGTATGCTACGGAATTGTTTCCCGAGCCACACGCTTACGATATCTGACCACTTGTCTACGCTTAATGTGTTACTAACTGTGGTGTCGCACATGTCTAAAGTGCGCGCCACCTACTTTTGCCGTCCGCCGCCATGCACGCACGGCGCGGCGTTCTTACGTCGTCAGCCACGAGCGCCCTCTGCTGCAACTCCGCTCGTGGCCACCACTGAACGACTTCGTTCACTTGGGACTGAGATAGGAACCAGCTAACACTTCGGAATCAGTTAGGCACGAGTGAAGACTTGGCTATCGGATAGGCACTAGGCAGGCCTCTAGCTCAACTATGTATCAGCATTCTGCAGTACTGAGCTATGTAAAAGTTTAGTATTGTATAAATTCTGTGCAATATATATCTCGTTCTAATTTACTCTAGTGTTTCTAGTTTCTGCTGTCCCACTGGCTTCTCCCCTCCGTACCTGCACAAGAGTGCTACCTTTATTCCTGTGTCGGTCTTCCTACTCGGCCACCGACACCTACGACGGAAACGAGACACAAAAGCGGCGACGAGGCTGGGACACAAAACTAACCGTTTCACACAGGTTCGGATGGTCAATACTTGAAAATTCACTCGGCAAGAAATATTCAGCATTGTTAAACAACGGTTTCATGATGCTCTACCTTCATTAATACATTACCTTTCCGAGAAAATTTGTCGACCGGTACAGACAACGGAGGATATGAAAGTCTTTCTTTCCTCATTCCTTGGTAAATTGAGGAAAAGGTGACAAAAGGCTAAAAGGGCAGAGGGCATATTTTTGAAACAAAACAACGAATGGCTTCGTACCCATTTCATTTTCGGCACCTACTGCTAGTGATGAGTCTCAGGCTGACTATGATCGACGTCGTTACTGTAACTAGCTGTTATAGTCTGTGCACGATGGGGAAGTTGATCCTGAGATGCTTTATTTTTCTGACGAAGCATGGCTGCATTTGTCAGGGTACGTAAATTCGCAGAACAATCGACGTTGGAGCTTAGAAAATCCACATGAGGTACATCAGCAACCTCTTCATGACCTGAAAACTGGAGTGTTGTGTGCAATTAGCGCGAGGCGAATAATTGAGCGAATCTTTTTTCACGAAACAATAAATTCTGACAGGTATGTGAACAATATCCTGCATCAATTTTTTCAAGAACTTTCACCCAGCGAAAAGCTGTACGGTTATTTCATGCAGGACAATGCAAGACCACACATTGCCAATGCTTCTGTGGCAGCAATACGAAGTGTTTTTGATGATAGCATAGTTGGCTGGGCTCCTCGTTCATCAAATCTAAATCCCTGTGACTTTTATTTTTGGCGAATGTTAACAGACAAGATGTATGCAAGCAATCCCCATACACTCGAAGAGTTGGAAGACAGGATTCGACTTGTCATTTCCCAGCCGAAAATCGTCGAGTGTTCGCAAATGTGTTCATGAGATTCCAGGCCGTTCTTTCCACAGAGGGACATCATTTTGAACATCTACTGTGTATAAACGTAGGCTTAGATTACTCAGATAGTTTTTTAGACTTTAACTCAGTGTATGCGCCCGCGGCACAATACAGTCCGAGAATCGGGCGCTGCCGTGGCCGGCGGATGCGGTGGCGGCGGCCGGGAACCGTACCGCGCGATCCGCGGACGCCTGGCAGGCGTCTTTCGTGAGACACCCTGTATTATTGAATTACAATGTGTGAGGCATTGATGAATTTTTTTACGATGTGTTTGCGACAAATATTATATTATTTTGCATTAAAAATCACGTTGGCAGAGTATTAATTATTACTGTATAAATAATATACATATGCAATTATTAATAATGTATTATAGATTTTCATGCGTTATGTTGCCATATTAGCTCCTCCATTTTGTTTAGTTAACTTTTGCCATCAAATTCGTAATCAGCGACATCAAAAACTCCCGTGTGATGAGTTTTGTGTGAATTAAACGCCTTCTTGGAATTTTGGCCGCATTTTGGGGATTTCGTCCCACTGTGCATCGGCGTGATGTTCACGACCGGCAGGACGGCGGCCGCCGCACTAGCCGAGCTCGAGTCCCGCGTGACGTCACTGCGAGGCGCTGTGTGGCCTATGAGAAAGACAGGCCCCAGCGCAGTCGTCATGCCACGTAAGCAAGGTAGTTCCGAGCCGGCGCGATCGCTAGCCGATTGGCCGGCCGCCGGGGCCCTGCCCACTGCGTCATAGTGGGCAGCCACTGAGCTAGTGATCGCGCCGGCTCGGAACTACCTTGCTTACGTGACATGACGACTGCGCTGGGGCCTGTCTTTCTTGTAGGTCACGGGAACTACCTTGCTTACGTGGCATGACGACTGCGCTGGTGTCTGTCTTTCTGGTAGGCCACGAAGGCGCTGAGACACCGCCTCGTCCTCGCTCTTCCTCTTACCCGACGTCTGCACTTCAACACTCGGAGAGCGCTGATTTTTGCGCGCATCCTTGAGTTCGCTCCTACGGGGTTCGCTGCTGGGTTTTGCGAAAACTGCGGAGTCAGAAGTCGACTGTTCACGCTCATTGCTACTGTCGTCCGTAGGCCACGTTTCCTTCGACGTCTTGTCGCGGCGCCTCCTCTTCTTTTTCGGGACCGTCACTTCCGGTTGCACCTCACCTGACTGAGAAGTAGACGGAACGTCGGGTTGCGTAACAACCTCCATAGAGTCTTGAACATGGGCGGGTTCTTCACTGACAGATTCGACAAGTGGAACAGGATTCAAAATCGGTGCCTCCACCTCCACTGACCAATTTCCCGACATTTCCAGACGCGGCGAAGCAAAGTCTTGCACAATGTAACTCAATAGCGGTCCTGACTGTGCCCCAGTAGTGACCGTGGGTTCCCGAGGCAACTGCACAGGGCGCCGACCTTTGTTTGGACAGTCACGATGAAGGTGGCCTACCGTATTACAAGTCCCACAACTTGTCCACCGTTGTCCAGGGTATGAAACAAACGCCCGACTACCACCGATAATTAACCAAGACGGGATATGACTCCGTAGGTTGACCTTCACAGTACGAACACCGCTGTCCACTTGATAGTAATACGGATCCGACCACTTATCATTGATAATGCCATTTGCAACAACATCACCGTACGGACGTAAAGCAGTTTCGATCACTGAATTATGGCATTCGAAAGGCACATTGAACACCCGTAAGTCGCGAACGCCCTGCCCAGCATGTTGCACACGGACGTCACTAATACAGCCGTCCACGTGTTTGAATTTCCGAACCCCCTCCACTTTCGGACACAGCCTTTATACAGATGACATCATCCGACAATTTAAAAAATAATGAATACAAGAAGAAGTCAATCTACAGTCCTAGTATTGCTACCCGTGGCAAACGAAGCGTATTTCGAATCCATGAATTTATTTCAAAACCTGTGCGCCGTAGTGACTTCCGATCAAAAGTGAACTGCACAGTACGATTTAGAAGTGGATTCAGTGCCATGTCACTGACCGAATTAATGAAATTTGTAGAAAGCACAGCCATGCGACGCGAAGACCGCCACCATGAAGCAAAGGAGGCCGGTGCCGAGACGTAAACACGCCGCCGAGCCGTAGAGCGCGAGCACACGTGTTTCGTGGAGGACGAGCAGTCGAGTGCTGGGCGAGCGCGACAGGGCTTAACTTGGGTGATCTAGCGGGAACCTGTGTATTCACTGAGGCGCGGCCCTTACCCAAGGCCTGCTGGCAACTCGACTCTACCGGTAAACGTCCTTTCTCTTCTGCGAGCTATTATGGGTAGAGGTTGTACCCGAAAATCGTAAGAAGTTAATAATCGGTTCCTTTTACTAGCCTCCCGACTCTGACGATACAATAGCAGAAAGGTTCAAAGAAAACCTGAGTCTAATTACAAAACCGTTCCCGACTCACACGATAATAGTAGGTGGTGATTTTAATTTACCCTCGATCTGTTGGCGAAATTATCTCTTCAAATCAGCAGGTAGGCATAAAACGTCGTCCGAAATTGTACTCAACGCATTCTCTGAGAATTACTTCGAACAATTAGTTCATGAGCCAACTAGAATTGTAAATGGATGTGAAAACACACTTGATCTCTTAGCAACAAATAATCCTGAGCTCATAACGAGCATCAAAACGGATACAGGTATTAGTGAACACAGAGCTGTCGTAGCGAAATTGAATATCGAAAGTTCCAAAGTTACCAAAAATAAACGCAAAGTATATTTGTTCACGAAAGCAGATAGAAACAAAATACATTGCTTCTTGAAAGACAGCTTCCACTCGTTTCTAACAGTAAACGTAGGTGTAGACCAGATGTGGCTCAAATTCAAAGAAGTGGTATCGACAGCAATTGAAAGTTTTATACCAAATAAATTAATAAAAGAAGGAGGCGATCCCCTTGGTACACTAAACAGATCAGGACACTGTTGCAAAAGCAAAGGAAAAGGCATACTAAATTTAAACGAACACGAAATCCCCAGGATTGGCGATCGTACTCAGAAGCTCGAACTTTAGCGAGGATTTCAATGCGAGATGCCTACAATATTTATCACAACGAAACTCTTTATCGAAAATTGACTGAAAACCCAAAGAGATTTTGTTCATATGTTAAATATACTCGGGGCAAATCACAAACAATACCTTCACTACGTGATAGAAATGGCTGTCCTGCCGTAGACAGCGCTACTAAAGCAGAGTTACTAAACATAGCTTTTAGAAACTCAATCACCAAAGAAGACGAAACCAATATTCCAGACTTCGAATTACCAACAGATGCCGTAAGGAGTAACGTACAAGTAGATATCATCGGAGTAGTGCAGCAACTAAAATCACTTCACAAGAACAAGTCTTCTGGTCCGTATTGTATACCCATTAGATATCTGATTATGCTGAAGCGATAGCTCCTTACTTAACAGTCATATACAACCGCTCTCTCATAGAAGGATCTGTACCAAAAAAATGTTCAAATGTTTGTAAAGCCTATGGTACTCAATTACTGGGCTATCAGTCCCTAAACTTACAAACTACTTATGAACTACTTACGAACTAGGACGGCACAAATATCCATGCCCGAGGGGGGATTCGAACCCCCGACCGTAGTGACCGTGCAGACCGTGACTGAAGCGCCTCAATCCCCTCGGCCACCGCGGCCGACGGATCTGTACCAAAAGATTGGAAAGTTGCCCAGGTCACACCTATATTCAAGAAAGGCAGTAGGAGTAACCCACTAATCTACGGGCCTATTTCATTGACGTCAATTTGCAGCAGGGTTTTGGAACATATCCTGTATTCAAATATTATGAATTATCTCGAACAGAACGATCTATTGACCCAATGTCAACACGGATTTAGAAAATATCGCTCATGCGAAACACAACTAGCTCTTTACTCACACGAAGTGATTGGTGCTATCGACAAAGGTTCGCAAATCGATTCTGTGTTTCTTGATTTCCAGAAAGCTTTTGACACCGTACCTCACAACCGGCTTTTAATCAAATTGCTTGGTTATGGTATATCGCCCCAAATTTGCGATTGGATAGGGGATTTCTTGTCAGAGAGGACACAGTTCGTAGTAATCGATGGTAAGGCATCGAATAAAACAGAGGTGATATCGGGCGTTCCACAGGGTAGTGTTATTGGTCCTCTGATGTTACTTATTTACATAAACGATTTAGGACGAAATCTAAGTAGCTCTCTTAGGTTGTTTGCAGATGACGCCGTCATTTACCGTCTAGTAAAATCATCTGAAGATCAAAACCAAGTGCAGAACGATCTGAATAAGATATCAATATTGTGTAAAAATTGGCAATTGACTCTAAATAATGAGAAGTATGAAGTCGTCCACATGAGTACGAAAAGAAATCCGTTAAACTTTGTTTACAAGATAAATCCAATGTGATGGCCGTAAACTCCACAAAATACCTAGGAATTACTATTAATTCAGACTTAAATTGGAAAGAGCACGTAGATAATATCGTGGGAAAGGCGAACCAGAGACTGCGTTTTATTGGCAGAACCCTTAATATACGCTACAGAACTACAAAAGAAACTGCATACACTACGCTTGTCCGTCTATTTTTGGAGTATTGCAGCCCAGTGTGGAATCCTTATCAGGTGGGTTTGACGGAGGACATCGAAAGAGTCCAAAGAAGGGCAGCTCGTTTCGTATTGTCACGATACAGGGGGGACAGCGTTACGGAAATGATACAGGATCTAGGATGGGAATCATTACAACAACGGCGCTTATCGCTGCGGCGTGGGCTACTTACGAAACTCCAATCGCCACCATTCTCCTCCGAATGCGAAAATATGTTGTTGACTCCCACTTACATATGTAGAAATGATCATCAGAATAAAATACGAGAAATCAGAGCTCGAACAGAGAGATTCAGGTGTTCTTTCTTTCCGTGCGCTATTCGAGAATGGAATGGGAGATAAATAGTATAACGGTGGTTCGATGAACCTTCTGCCAGTAACTTAAATGTGATTTGCAGAGTATCCCATGTAAATGTAGATGAATACACCCAGCAGCTGAGGAAGAGCTATTCTGTGACTAACTCCGCATCAACTGTGTCGTGAGTGCCCAGTTTATGTCATGGTAGCTTGTGTCATTGAATACTAAATTCCTATCAGAGATTTCGTATGAAATGCTGTACGTTAAGTCCGAGATTACTGTCAATTATTTAATGCAAAAGTACCAAACATATATCATACATACGTCATTTTGAAGAGAAACCCTCACAGTTTTTCCCATGTATACCGCCATAGCTTAGTTTGGTAATTTGCCAATAGTCAGCGCTAGTCACAAACATGGCGAGTGCAGGTGCGGAGCTACCTTTCTGTTTGTTGGACTTCGCCAAAATCAAGTGTGCAACAGCTGTTCAGCGGATGTTTAGGACCAAGTACGGTAAGAAGCCACAACAGGGAAGGTCATTTACCACTGGCACAACAAATTCGCTGCACGGCCACTACTGTCGGGCGGTTCGAATCCCCCCTCGCGAATGGATATTTATGCCGTCATTAGTATTAGCTAGTTCATAATTAGTTTGTAAGTTTAGGGACTGATGACCCCATAGTTAAGTCCCATAAGCTCTAAAAACATTTGAACAACAAATTCGTTAGACGGGTTACTTGTAGTAAAGAGAAGCGGATGTCCCAGTGCGAGTGAAGTGATTGTGGAGCGCGTACCAGAGATATTCATAAGGAGTGCAAAGAAATCGGTCTGTCGTGCATCCCGTGAACTTGAAATGGCTCCAATGACAGTGCGGAAAGCCCTGAGACAGAAGTTGTCTACGAGACAATTCAAATTGGAGCTAGTGCAGAAGCTCAATGACGACGACAAAGACAAGCGTTTTGAATTTTGTGCGCACTTGCAACAATTGAATGAGGACGGGGATACCATTGTTGATTGCTTAATTTTTAACGACGAAGCCACTTTCCACACTAATGTGAAAGTGAACAGGCAGAATTGTCGAATCTGGGATACAAAGCATCCACATGAATGCATTGAATTTGAGTGTGATTCCCCAAAGGTAATTCTTTTTTAATTTATTTTTGTGCTTTGTCACGTCGCAGACTGTACGGGCCAGTCTTCTTAGCAGAGACCACTGTCACTGGATTTTCGTACTTGGACATGTTGCTGCCTCTTGAGTGTGTTTCCCGATACACCTCTGTGTCATGAGTTTTGCCTTTCGACAGGGGCCGCTCCATAGCGGCATAGCTCCTGAACTCGCCATGTTTGCGCCTAGCGCTGACTATCAGCAAAATACGCCAACTACGCTGTGACGGTAAAAAAAAAAAAAAAAAAAAAAAAAAAAAAAAAAAAAAAAAAAAAAAAAAAAAAAAAAAAAACACCACTTAGGGTTTCTCTTTAAAATGACATGTGTATGGTACAATGTTTGGATCTTGGGTAATAAATCTCTGAAAGTGCTTCCGGAATTTATGTATACGTTGTATATACGGTATTATATGAGTAGGCGGAGCGCCTGCCACATCGGCTACCACCATAACAGAATCGTAAAGCGGGCCCCGGAACGAGTAGGGGCAAGCCGGACCGGTCTTCACCTCAAACATTCTCGCATCGCCTTTCAGCAGACGACATCGCCGACGCCACTAGGGGTCGGGACAAATTGGTAATGTACTGCAGTAATTCAGCCGCGAATTCATTGTCTGTCGTTCACAGAGCCCACGACACCAGAAATTTGTAGTGGTAATGATTGTAATGAGTTTGCAGAACTTCTTAACGTACGATAGGGTTTGCTTGTGTCAGTATTCAAAGCAGTATATATTTCGTAACTTCCCACGACCCCCTAGCTTTGACTCTCGCTTAGATTCAGACATTCTGCTGTTTCATTCTTTTCTGTTACTCTTGTGCAGTTGAAAGTAGCTTGTTAAATTTTTTTATTGAAAAACCCCCTGCGGTAGAGATCAGATAAGGCAAGTTAAAACGCTCGCTGCTACTCCAAATTACTTTGCGAATAGCCACAGTTCTTGCACAACGGAAAGTTACTACTTAAGAAAGCAGCCAACGTTTTAACAGACACAAAAATAATATACAAGAAGGAATAGATAAATAAACGTGGGACAAGGAGCATGGAATTAAAAGCAGGAGTTTGATACTTAAGATTATTATCAATTTAAAAAAATAAACAAGAAAAAATGTGGGGAGACCAAAAAAGCATGATGAAGCACACATCTTGAACAACATTGAATTGAATTATTAAGTTACTGCCTGTAATAAAATGGTTTCTGTCCATTCTGAATATGGAGCGAATGTGGGAATATATTTGTAAATACACAGGGGATAATGAATGCACACTCCTTCACTCACAGACACACACATAATGTTTACAACACTTACTCAATTGGGAACAATTCATGGTAGTTGCAGTTTGAAGTGTCGGCGACGTTGTGACGAAATGGCAGATGTTTTCAAGCACAATTTAAAAGTATACTATGCACAAATGAACTCATGTCTGGGGAGGCAGTGGCATACTATCCTTAAGTACCATGTGGTGTATGAACATGGTGAAATACATAGAATTTACAGAAATAAATTAATTTAAAATAAACAAGTAAAGCACACACGAGAATTCAACAGAAGAAAGATGGTATCAGAAAAGAGCATTGCTGAAGGTCAAAGTAATGACTGTTAAGAGAGCACATTCTGCAGTTGGTCATACCAAGCTAGGAAAGACGGAATGAATCCAGAAATTTGGAGAAAGAATTTAGCATGCTCGCAGAAACAGACACCACACGAAAATGTTACTTAAAAGCAGCAAGGAATTCAAACATACTAAGTTTACGCAAAGGCTGAAGGCCACACATGTGTATTCTAACTTGAGAAAAAATTATTACCAGATTGAAAATAAAATACTAAATTTACACTAAATTACTCGAGTTCTGAAAAATGAGAAACACTTCGGCCTACATAGTGCAAGAATTACTTAAGAAAAACTCTCAGTATTAACCCAGGAATGTTTGATCACAAATAAAGCAATGTTCTAACAGCATGCCATCCCCTCCGACGAAATAGATCGGCGGTCGGAGCAAGAGTGAGACCGAAGGCCAGGCGCAGAGCGTTCCCTGGCCGTACCCGACGTTAGGGTGCGTTCAAAACCTACTGTCTACCAACCCTCGCTACCTGAGGGGGATCATTCCTTCTACCACTGTTCCCGAGAGGTCTCTTTTGTTACCTCTTTGGTCCATGATTATGTTGGTACCATACTAAGAATAAGCCACCTCGCCATCTTGTCAAGTAAGGGTGTCTCTGGCTACATAGCAGACGGCAGTGCAGATGACATACGAAACCATGCGTTTTAACTACAGTAAACGAGGCCTAACGCACGAACCAGCGACTATAAGCAATTGCGCGGCAGTCAGTGAATATTAAAAGCAACCTTCCGTATTCATACGAACACACAAGTTCAATCACACGGGTGGAAACTTATATAAACATAGGGTATTCATCATTAATAAAGGAATAAAATAATTGATGTACAGGTGAACAAAAGTAATGGTGGATAGGCACTTTAGAGTAATGAAAGTAGACCTTTTTTATAGTCCAAAACTCAAAATGGAACACGATCACACATTCAGTGGACAGGTTTCACAGTTTCTTATGAGAATAATATAAGTTAAACGTATGCAATATTTAATATCTGACTCTCTTTTATCACTCATTTTAACTCAAATGTATTTTCTTGTCTTCCTGGAGGGAGCGTTAATAAGATAGGCAGGTAGCTAATCAAATGTTCAATAAAGTCCTTCCTTCATTTAGAGCTCAATAAAATGTCTCACGTATCGCAGTCAGGTAACAAATAGAAGCTCGTCAATTCAGATGATAAACAGGCCAATTTCTCATCAATTTAATTTGATAAAAGAGTCATTAATTTTGCAACCTCTGTGCTAGTAAAACAAAATCTCCTACTATATTAGATAATAAATCTTCTAAATTGAGAAACAATGCACTAAACAAGTACTTCCTCCAACAGGTCCAATACGGGACACGCGCGATGCTTAACCGAACTACGGCGGGGGCAGGTTGTCAACACCTGTTGCAACGCAGGTGCCGCCTTGCGATTGGCTTGTATTGCCCGATCGATCGTTCTGACTGCATTCACCGGGCTTTATTGTCAAAGGTTGTATCAGGTGAAGAAATTATTTCATTTTCATTTGCTCCAATTTTAATCAGTGATGTTACATTCCATTTTTGTGTAAACGAGTTTAGTTCAGGTACGATATTTTTCAAAGTGCATCGTCAGAAATTACAGGCTAACTAGCAAATTAGGAAGATCTATTTCATATATGGATATGAAACAATTTCAGTCCGTATAGTTTATGTAATTACAAAGCTGATGTTTTGTAGTGTCACTTAGCTGTAGAAACAGTCAGCACCTATGTATGTTTGTTGAAAGGCTTTGCTTTACCATTACCACAATACAGTCACTGTAATTATTCGACACGGACAACTATATTATAGATCTTGAAGAGTAATAACTTGTAATGAAACAGCTGAAATTCAGTGACAGCTTTTAACCCTTTACTTGCCAATGTTGCTATCAAGCAACATCAAACGTGCACGTGATTTTCGAAACACGTTTCAAGTTTCATCCTTGGATGGGCAACAATTCTTTGAACTGACATTTAGGGTCTCCAATAAAGTGATGTTTTGTCGTCTTTTACGAAAAGTTCAGCAATAAACTAGATCTGTAGCAGACACTCCAAGCGTAAGTTACCGAGATACATGTTTGTTTCAATTTGTGACGATATTTTTCGTGATACATGGAAAACTGCTTATAGAAGCGAAAGAGGAACCCTTGAAGTTGATTTATTATGGAAAATTGTTGAAGAATTCTTATATGGGAGACTGAAAATGAACATATATTTATTGGTAAGAGGTGGTCTAGTAGAACACAACAGAATGGACAATAAGTCTAAAAGAAGAACGAAACAGCATCTCCTGTACCAGTCAATGATGTACGGTGTCACAGATATAACACTATATTTTTACTTGACAGATTAGGGGCCAAAAGGAATGTCCGAGGTACTTGACTGTAAAATGTGAAAAATTATGGTATTGTTCTGAAATTTGAACCAAAAACAACTTCGTTTCACACGTTTCACGTGAAGTACACTACTGGCCATTGAAATTCCTACACCAAGAAGAAATGCAGATGATAAACGAGTATTCATTGGACAAATATATTATACTAGAACTGACATGTGATTGCATTTTCACGCAATTTGGGTGCATAGATCCAGAGAAATCAGTACCCAGAACAACCACCTCTGGCCGTAATGCCACAGTTCATCAAGAGTAGTGACTGGCGTATTGTGTGGAGCCATTTGCTCGGCCACCATTGACCAGACGTTTTCAGTTCGTGAGAGATCTGGAGAATGTGCTGGCCAGGGCAGCAGTGGAACATTTTCCGTATCCAGAGAGTCCCGTACGGGACCTGCAATATGCGGCCATGCATTATCCTGCTGAAATATAGGGTTTCGCAGGAATCGAATGATGAAAGAACCACGGGTCGTAACACATTTGAAATGTAACGGCCACTGTTCAAAGTGCCGTCGATGCGAACTAGAGATGACCGAGACATGTAACCAATGGCAACGCATACCATCACGCCGGGTGATACGCTGGTAAGGCGATGACGAATACACGCATCCAATGTGCGTTTAACGCGATGTCGCCAAACACGGATGCGACCATCATGATGCTGTAAACAGAACCTTTATTCATCCGAAAAAATGACATTTTGCCATTCGTGCACCCAGGCTCGTTGTTGCGTAGACCATCGCTGGCGTCCTGTCTGTGATGCAGCGTCAAGGATAACCCCAGCCACGGTCTCCGAGCTGATGGTCCATGCTGCTGCAAACGTCGTCGAAATGTTGTCTTGCAAACGTCCTCATATATTTAGTCAGGGATCGAGACGTGGCTGCACGATCCGTTACATCCATGCCAGTAAGATGCCTGTCATCTCGACTGCTGGTGATACGAGGCCGTCGGGATCCAACACGGCGTTCCGTATTGCCCTCTTGAACCCAACATGGCCACCCTCTCTTTACTAGTGATGTTCGACTTCATGGGCTTGGATTTCGTCAACGCACGACAATTTTCACGACGTATTTCCTCCGCTGATTCAGGTAGAAGTCGAGCTGCAACCTGTTCAACAGCACTAATAATTCCTGCGACTGGTGTGAACTTGGGGGTAGGAGCAAAGTTGAGTCCTTTCTCCAAAACCGAGACCGCATCATCACTCAACTCCATGCCACTCAGCTTGATGATAGTCTTGGACTGAACCTGCAGAGATGGTTTATCAAGGAGGCGTGACAACTTAGCTGTTTGACGTCCCGTTGTCTTCTTATGGGCGGAATCGGCTGCAACCCAGGTAACACCATCAATTCAATCCCAGGGAAAGACGAAGTGACTAGCCAGTTGCAAATGCAGTTTGAATAGTTCCAGTGAGATGAGCTCAAGGCTACGGTAGGTGAAATGCACTCTCTTACGAAGCAATGCCAGGCTGGCCCGTTTTTTAATTCTCTTGGTTTTGGAGAAAGGACTCAACTTTGCTCCTACTCCGAAGTTCACACCGGTCGCAGAAAGTATTAGTGCTGTTGAACAGGTTGCAGCTCGACTTCCGCCTGAATCAGCTGAGGAAATACGTCGTGAAACTTGTCGTGCGTTGACGAAATCCAAGCCCATGAAGTCAAACATCACTAGTAAAGAGAGGGCGGCATTCCGTGACCTGAGGGAGCGCCCTGAAATTGTTGTCTTACCGGCAGACAAAGGCAATGCTACTGTTGTTGTCTTCCATAAGGACTACAATCAAAAGATGCATAGCCTGATAAATGACGATTCCTACCGGAAGATCAGCACTGACCCCACAAAGAAGGTGGAAAACAAGACGAGGGCGCTTCTCAAGGATGCGGATTTACCGGAGGGTGTCGCCAAGCAACTGCTACCTTAAGGTCCGGTACCGCCAAGACTTTATGGACTCCCTAAGGTTCACAAAGATGGGGTGCCGTTATGTCCCATTGTCAGTAACATCAGAGCACCTACATATTTGCTGGCCAAATACTTGAAGGGGAATATTAAGTCCTTATGTGGGTAAATGCCTTCATCACATCCGTAATTCCGTGGATTTTGTTAAACGCCTTAACAGCTTCAGGCTGGATGAGTCACATATCATGGTGAATTTTGACGTAATTTCGTTGTTTACGAGGGTGCCCCTTCGAGAGTCACTAGATTTGATTGATCAGAAGTTTGACGAGAAGACCACCGAACGTTTTAGGCATGTCTTGACCTCCACGTATTTTCTTTTCAATGGCGAATACTACGAACAAACGGAGGGAGTCGCCATGGGTAGCCCACTCTCCCCTTTTGGTCGCAAACTTGTACATGGAGAATTTCGTGGAGGAAGCCCTGGCATCATCTGAGTGGAAACCTACTTGCTTTTTCCGTTACGTGGATGACACGCAGACAGCTGTCACCATCCTTCACAGAAGAATGGGGTACTAAAAACCCTAGTACATAGGGCGCGCACTATCTCCGACGCAGAGAATCTACCCCAGGAATTGGAACACCTTAGAACTGTATTCCGAAAAAAATGGGTACTCAGAGTGGCAGATTCAGCGGACTCTCCGCCCAACCACTACAGCACAACCTGTGGAAACTGATGAAAACACGAGGGAGGATGTAGGCACTGCGTTCATTCCATATACCGGCGCACTATCGGGGAAGGTCTCCCGCAGTTTGACGAAACACCAGGTTGGATCTGTCTTTTGTCCGCCGAATAAAATTCGTGCACTGGTGGGGAGCGCCAAAGATGATCTCGGTTTGAGGAAGGCCGGCGTGTACCAGATTCCGTGTCAGTGTGGACAGTCATATATTGGACAGACGATGCATACCGTCGAGGATCGTTGCGTTGAACACCAGAGGCACACACGATTGACGTATGCGAGCAAATCGGTGGTCGCTGAACATTGTTTGTCGGAGAATCACGCGATGGAGCATGAACGCACTAGAATTCTGATACAGACGTCGATATACTGGGACTGCGTCGTTAGAGAGGCCATTTAAATTCGCACAAGTGACGACCTCATAAACCGTGACTGTGGCTATAATCTTAGCAAAGCTTGGTAACCAGCGATTGGGTTAATTAACTGTAAATCTAGCAAACGTAACGTAGTGTCGACCACGGTGGACAGAGCCCTCACATCGACGTCATCTCAGACGCCGGCCCAATCGGTTCCACTGCGCGACCGCGGCGCGGGGCGCGGACCGCGGAGGGGTCGCTCCGCGGGCCGAGGGTATTTAAACCGCCCGCTACCGGGCTAGAACCCAGTTCCCTTCGAGCAGCCGTAGCGTGAGCATCCCCGTGCCGGCGCGTTTCCAGGAGCTCAATCCGTCAGTTCATCTGATGATGGCGACATGTATGATCGCCGAAATATAGACCAGCAGTACGTCCGTGGATATTTTGATTATCAAATACGCCGGGAGAAACTCAAGAATCACAGTAAAATAATACTTTTTCTTCTCGTGATTTCTGTGTGTCCCAAGTAACTGGTTAATAAAGTTATACACTGCAGTACTGCCAGTCAGTTTCTTGACACGTACGCAACTGTCTGTAGTTTTTATTTTTTTTAAATTTTTTTTTTTTTTTTTTTTTTTTTTTTTTTTTTTTTTTAATGGGACTTAACTACGGGGTCATCAGTACCTAAACTTACAAACTACTTACGAACTAGCTAATCCTAATGACGGCACAAATATCAATGCCTGAGGGGGATTCGAACCCCCGACCGTAGTGGCCGTGCAGACCGTGACTGGAGCGCCTCAGTCCCCTCGGCCACCGCGGCCGGCACTATCTGTAGTCTAGACGATTCTTAAGTAAATCTTTTAGTTTCATGGTACAACAATAGAATATGTATCCTCTAAGTCTTTCGCGACGGCATTCTCGGTTTACAAGCCGCGTCATGTCGGATAAAATCCTCGAGCTTTCGAGGGCAAGCTGCCCCATGGTCATCAGGAGTAAAATCACTGACTGTCGGAGTTGGCAAGGCGTCCTGCTTATACAGCTGCAGCGCTGCGTCTGGAAGTTTCTGGAGGGTCGGAGAGCGCCTGCGCGGGCCACGGTACCGCGTGACGTCACGTGGAGCGTACCGCCGGTGCCACGTTTGAACCTGGCGGTCTCGCTTTGCTATTAGCGCGAAACCTCTGTTTCCGCTGTACGTCCAGGGCCGGTCCTGAACACGCTAGTACACAAGGCAAAGGTTATTTCTGACGGCGACCATTTGGAGTCTGAATTCCAATATTTGAAGCGTGTTTTCAAGGAAAACGGTCACAACACAGGTGAAATATCTAAAGCTTTCCGTTGCCACCAACGTAAGGAAACTCGTGAATCAACGGACGAGGCCACGCCAGTAGCATTCCTTCCATTCTGTGGAGCAACGACTAGCGAGATTGGACGCCTCCTGAAGAGACATGGACTGAGACCAGTTTTCTGGCCCGCCTCCAATATTAGAGGCATGTTGCGTACTGATAAGGACAGTACAGGTCTGCGTATTCCGGGTGCCTATGGCGTCCCCTGTGAGAGCGGAAGTATTTACATTAGATAAACTATTAGGACTGTTGCTGAACGCTGTGCAGAACGCACTCGGTACATAATACAAAGATAGCTTGACAAGTCAGCCTTGGCAGAACATTGCCTAACAAATGGGAATAAAATAGTATTTGAAAAAAAAAAAAAAAAAAAAAAATAAAATAAAAAAAAAAAAAAAAATAAAATGGAAATTCTGGCCCAAACATCATATTACTGGGATTCTGTTCTAAAACGGGTATTATCAGTATAATATGGATTACAAAGGTAATTTTCTTGAAGTTATTAACGCTTTTGTATTTTCATGCTGTAATGTAGATACCCGTAAACGTAAGTCGTTAGTCGAGTGGTGAAGGTGGTAGACAGTCAAGCCGTGGACTCCGGTTCAAACCTTGGTCATGGCTGTGATTCATTCGAAATACTTTTTGATGTACCTGATATTTGGGAGTATGTACTTTTCTTCTTTTTGTGTGAAGTGAAGTATGGGGAAGCGTGAGCGATATTCAATAGGTATATAATCAGTTAACTGTATTTTCATCATCATACGTAGTGCAAAGTGGTGCACCTAACGTTTGTTATTGCGTAATTCCAATTATGATCGCTTATTTGTGAGCTTACTCGTAGTCAATGGGGTTATACCAATCATCGAAGCAGGCGAAACAGAAATATTTCTCACGTCATGCGCAATATGCGAACGCACTGATATGTTGTCCGGTATTGTTTGTGTGTGCAGTGTAAGAAAATCAGGTGATGCTGAAGGAATTAGATTGGGAAACGAAGCAATAAAGGAGGTAGATGAGTTCTGTTACTTGGGCAGTAAAATAACAAATGATGGTCGCAGTACAGAGGATATAAAATGCAGAATGGCAATGGGTAGAAAAGCGTTCTTGAAAAAGAGAAATTTGTTAACATCGAATATTGGTTTAAACCTAAGGAAGTCCTTTCTGAACGCATTTGTATGGAGTGTTGCCTTGTATGGGAGTGAGACATGGACGATAAACAGTGCGGACAGGAAGAGGATTGAGGCTTTTGAAATATGGTGCTACAGAAGAATGCTGAAGATTAGGTGGGTGGATCGCGTAACTAATGAGGAGGTACTGAACAGAATTGGGGAGAAAAGAAATTTCTGGCATACCTTGACTAAAAGAAGGGATAGATTGGTAGGACACATTCCTAGACATCAAGGAATTGTGAATTTAGCGTTGGAGGGAAGTGTGTGGGGAAAAATCGCAGGGGAAGACCAAGAGATGGTTACAGTAAGCAGATTCAGACAGATGTAGGTTGTCGTTCTTATGTGGAGATGAAGAGGCTTGCTCAGGATAGGGTATTGTGGAGAGCTGCATCAAACCAGTCTCCGGACTGAAGACCACAACAACAACATTGTTTGTGTGACATATACCTGACTCACGTTGCTAAACACAGATGTACCACGTATCAGTTTGGATGCTATGCAAGGGTGTGAAAGTATATCTGCAAAGACAAGTGAGGACAATAGGTTGTGAACCATGGCGTGGATTTTGATAGCAACCGCCCTGCCGTATAATTCTGTTACCCTGATTTTGACGTTGTGCGATGAAATACTGTACCTGTTGAAAAAGTACAGGTGTTGCATTTATCAGATACATCGAAAAAACCTTCAACTGAAACGCAGCCATGACCATGGTTTGAACCGAGGCCCACGGCTTATTCCCTACCACCTAAACCACTTAGCCGGTGACACTTCACGGCCGGTATATTCAAGAAAGGCAGTAGGAGTAACCCACTAAACTACAGGCCTATTTCATTGGCGTCACTTTGCAGCAGTGTTTTGGAACATAGCCTGTATTCAAACATTATGAATTATCTCGAACAGAATGATCTATTGGCCCAATATCAACACGGATTTAGAAAGTATCGTTTATGTGAAACACAACTAGCTCTTTATTCACACGAAGTGATGGGTGCTACCGACAAGAGTTCGCAAATCGATTCCGTATTTCTTGATTTTCATAATGTTTTTGACACCGTACCTAACAAACGGCTTTAAATCAAATTGCATGGTTATGGTATATCGCCCCAAATTTGCGATTGGATAGGGGATTTCTTATGAGAGAGGACACAGTTCGTAGTAATCAATGGTAAGGCATCGTCTAAAACAGAGGTGATATCGGTCAATCAACAGGGTAGTGTTATTGGTCCTCTGCTGTTACTTATTTACATAAACGATTTAGAGGAAAATCTAAGGAGCGCTCTTATGTTGTTTGCAGATGACGCCGTCATTTACCGTCTAGTAAAATCATCTGAAGATCAAAACCAACTGCAGAACGATCTGAATATGATATAACTATGGTGTAAAAATTGGCAGTTGACTCTAAATAATGAGAAGTGTGAAGTTGTACACATGAGTTCGAAAGGAAATCCGTTTAACTTTGTTTAGAAGATAATTCAATCGAAAGTGAAAATTGTAAACTCCACAAAATACCTGGGAATTACTATTACTTCAGACTTAAACTGGAAATAAAGCGTAGACAATGTCGAGGGAAAGGCATACCAAAGACTGCGTTTTATTGGCAGAACCCTTAAAAGATACAACAGAACTACTAAAGAGTCTGCATATACTACGCTTATCCGTCCTTTTTTTGAGTATTGCTAGCCAGTGTGGGATCCTTATCAGGTGGGTTTGACGGAGGACATCGAAAGAGTCCCAAGAAGAGCAGCTCGCTTCGTATTGTCACGATACAGGGGGAGACAGCGTTACGGAAATGATTCAGGATCTGAGATGGGAATCATTACAACAACGACACTTATCGCTGCGGCGTGGGCTGCTTACGAAACTCGAATCGCCAAAATTTTCCTCGGAATGCGAAAATATATTGTTGAATCTCACTTACATAGGTAGAAATGATCATCAGAATAAAATACGAGAAATCAGAGACCGAACGGAGAGATTCAGGTGTTCTTTCTTCCCGCGCGCTATTCGAGAATGAAATAGTAGATAAATAGTATAACGGTGGTTGGATGAACACTGTGCCAGGCACTTAAATGTTATTTGCACGGTATCCCTTGTAGATGTAGATGTGGATGTAGATGTTGCTTACGTTCACGGGTATCCAAGCTACAGCATCAAAACACAGAAACGTTATTAACTCAAACACTATAAGCTTTGGAACCTATATTACTAGGAATATTCCAAAAGTAAGGTCCGGTTAAAAGAAAAACATCCAAAATCACCCTTGTTTCCAACACAATTGTTTCATTGACATCCCTTGCGACTTTCTCTATTTTTCTACATAATCTCCATACTTATTTAGACTTTTGTCATATCGTTCAACAAGCTTTTGAATGCGTAAGCCGCAGAACTCGGCCGCCTGCGAAGATAAGCAGTCTTTAACAGTTTCTTTCACTTTATCATCTGTGTCGAAGCGCTTACCGCCAAGAAACTCCTTCAGGTAGTGAATCGTCTATCGTCACGAATTTTGTCGTCAGTGGCATGAACCAACTCGTTGAAGTCACGTACGGTCGGCCGGAGCGTGGTGCATCCTGCACATTTCCCCGTCCTTCATTAAAGGCTCGCACCCACTTGCGCACTTTACTGTCACTCATTATGTCGGGACCGTACACTGTCGATGGATTTCTGGCGCTGAAATGTTTCTTGCAGACAAAACCGTATCACTGTCCTTACTTCACAATCGGCGGGCTGATCGACTGCCTTGAACATTGGGGACTGACACTATCAACAGCACACAGCAACAGTAACAACGATGCTGGCGGCGTTTAACGCGCAAAGTTTGCCAGGAGTCGGCGCGCATGCGTGTTTTGTCCCTGGAGCCGCTTTCAAATATTTACGGCGAATCGGACCTTACTTTTGGAATATCCCTCTTCTAGTCCTGTAATAGATAAAGCAGAGTGTCCGTATATTTGTACGTGTTGCATACAAATCTACAGTTTTGTTCCAATCTTTATGAAATTTTGTACACGTAAGCTTCAATCCATGAGGACGGTCGCCGTAAGTGTAAGAATCACATACGGTATATAGTTCACGAGATATGACGAGCCGGCCGCGGTGGCCGAGGGGGCTGAGGCGCTCCAGTCACGGTCTGTACGGCCACTACGGTCGGGGGTTCGAATCCCCCCTCGGGAATGGATATTTGTGCCGTTCTTAGTGTTAGCTAGTTCATAAGTAGATTGTAAGTTTAGGGACTGATAACCCCGTAGTTAAGTCCCATAAGCTATACAAACATTTGATTTGAGATATGACGTCATAAACAATGAGATGCGCGAAAAACTGCTCAATTTTGTTACAATGCAGCTCATTTTCTCCTAAACCATTGGACTGATTTCAACCAAATTTGGTACACACATTCCTTACCGTGAGGTAACAATTGCTGAATGGTTAAGAATCACATACGGCACATGGTTCACGAGATATTACGTCATAACCAATAGAAATCGCAAAATATGCCATATAATGCGGCGAAATACACTGTATGAGAATGACAGTACTTGCCGACTTGCAACAAACTTTAAACATAATTTCAAACCTTTATTAAACTTTTTCTCGCTGGTAACCATAGTGAAATGATGAAAGGAAAAAAGTTTCTCGCTTACTACTTTCCCGCTGTTTATGGAGTAAAACTACGGCTCTCGGTATGACGTTACAATTTATAATTTGAACACTACAAATTTTAGCGACAGGAAATTTTACAGACAGTATACACACGTATAGTTGAATATACCTTCTAAATTGTATCACATGCCGACACTTAGTTCATGAGATATGAGCACGTAAACAGTAACGTTAATGAAATACCCCTCCTTCCCGCACCAAGTTTTAATCTATCACTTCTTTACTACAAACTGTATTCCCAACAGATTTTACAAACATATAGCCCATACACAAATGAATATAGACCTGAGAAATGGGCAGGAATAAATAAATATATACCCGGGCAACGCCGGGTTCTCAGCTAGTATATTAATAAAACCTGTTTGACTTTAGATGCTCTTTCCATGTGTAGCACTGAAAATCTCATCAACTTTGATTTATTTTATTTATTTATTTATTTTCAAAACCTAGCGAAAATCTTTCTGCTAAGAAGCCGAAACAGGTGACTCTTTATTTTCAGTATGGAATGACAATGCAAATTTGATCAAAATGGGTGACTCCCTCCCTAACCTTTGCAGTCCGACACCATAGGACAGCACTTTCCGGACAATTACTATAATATATGCATTTTCAAGCGATACCCTTTCACTAATTTTAATAAAACAACTTCTATCGTAGCAAATGATATTTTAAATTAATACTATTTCCTTTTTCTATCAGAAAATAGCTGCTTTACTCAGTTTTTATTTTCCCGTATACTGATTTATATATGTTACAGATTTTTTGCATAAAAGACACATGTTAACAGTTTAGTTACTTTTCAAACTACAATTTGCACTTATTCGTATTTTTCCTATTCGTATGCTTCTTCATACATAAAAACATCTAAAAATGTGCATCACGTTTTGCTGTATGTAACCACCTCCCTATATATTCTGAAAAGTCATTGCTTCGGTCCGAGTTTCTTTATAAATTGACAAACCCCATATCTTCCACCCCCTTGTCGTTAGGAGCCTTCATCTGCCTAAGTGCAGAATGGAGAGCGACAGATATTACCACACACTAAGGTTATTAATTTGCGATTTATATTTTTGGCTGTAGGGTGATATATACGCTGCTGCTGAGCGCATTGCTACGAATCCCCCCTCGGGCATGGATGTTTGTGCTATCTTTAGTGTTAGGTAGCTTGTACGTTTAGGGAATGATGACCCCGCAGTTAAGTCTCATAAACTTTACGAACATTTCAATATTTTTTGTGATATATATCAGAAATTTCGAAGTTCAGTGTAATTTGAAATTAGAAACTGTAACTTGAAGTACGTATGCAGTCATCCTGGTTTTCATTCTACTGCATTAAATTGTCATGAAACAATGACTATATTTCGTTGCTAAATAATTACTTGTCATGAACGAAATAAATCAACTGAAGGAAAGGATTACAATTTTCTACCACATCGGTGAAATGATCAGTTATGATTGGTTCGTTTTCTTGTTGATATATCGAAGAAAAATTGCGACTGTAAAAATGCAGCATTTCTACTATGTGCTCGAAGCCGTTAAATTATTGTATACCATGTTTTTACGATGCTCATCACCTTAAAATATGAGATAGCTAAATCTCTGATGTAAAACAATTAAACAGCTTTCTGATTTTACAGTCTCACCCGAAAGATGTAATTTGTTGTATTTTCCTACTTATTTTCTAAATTGTAGCCGTAATTACTAACAACCTTTTATAAAGAGTGAAAATAAAAAATAAAACAAATGCATGCATTTTTCATAAAAATAACGATACAAATGTGTTAATTACCGTATATTTGATGAATTTTATATTCAAATGGTTGAAATATTCGAACACAAATGGAAAAAAAGGGTTACGGTGGCATTCTATGCATTTTACATTTTGCACCATAACAGGTATTTAAATGTGCTTGCAAAACTTCGAAGTAGATTTTCTCGTAGATTTTTGAAAGTTGCATCGATTGGCTTTGATTACAATTCGCGTTCTGAACTTCACGCACCGCAAATATAAAATAATTATTCAATCCGATACCACGTCGTCCTCTCGTCAGGGACCGTTTGGCATCCCCCTGCGAGTGACGCATGGGGCGGACACTCCCGTTTGCCCACAGCCCTTCCCTTCCTCCATTAGACCCGTGGCTGTAAATGTACATACCGATCACTCACTCACTATGGAAAGATATGGATACAGTGAACGAAGGGGAGATTGGTCCGCGTTGATTACATGTTTTTCATTTCGTTTTAATTCTGAATCTGCAAGTCTCGCGACACGCTTTGATGTTGCTACCTGATACCCCACGGTCTCCAGTTTGTAAAGCTCTGCCATAGGAAGTATCCGGCGGGCGCCTGCGCAACTGACGATGCAGACCCGCAGCTCCGGCCTGCGTTGCGGGCTGCCTGGCCGCTAGGCGCTACCTGACGATTGGCGAGCTCTTCTCGTGTCGCAGTAGGAGACTTGGCAATCTCCGACGACTGCAGTGATCTTGTGACATACCATACAAATATGCCATCTGTCTTTGAATACGAGGTGAAAGTATCACTTAAACTACGTAGTATATCTTAAAAGGCACACCGGTTGAAACGGTCCTAAATTTTTCCTCTGGACTTCATTCCGATTCGTCCTACTGTTCAGTAATGACTGCTTAATGATAGCTGGCGGAGACCTATAAATCCGCTATTTGTTCTATTCGGCGTGCAAGCACCCAAGTGGCACTTTCTTCTCTACTTTCTCAATAAGTTTGTAAAACCGAATAGCCCCTTACTGAAAGTAAAAATTGATAGTTCTGTACGAAACAGACACACCCCCATGAACCACAGACATTACCGAGGTGGGGTGGCTTGCGTGCCTCAACGATGCAGATAGCCGTACCGTAGGTGCAACCATAGCGGAGGGGTATCTGTGGAGAGGCCAGACAAACGTGTGGTTCCTGAAGAGGGGCAGCAGCCTTTTCAGTAGTTACAGGAGCAATAGTCTGGATGATTGACTGAGCTGGCCTTGTAACGTCAGCTATCATGGCTTTGCCAAGCAGTTACTGCGAACGGCTGAAAGCAAGGGGAAACTACAGCCGTTACTTTTCCCGAGGACATGCAGCTCTACTGTATGAACATATGACGATGGCATGCTCTCGGGTATAATATTCCGGAGGTAAAATAGTCCCCCATTCGGATCTCCGGGCGGGGACTACTCAGGAAGATGTCGTCATCAAGAAAAACAAAACAGGCATTCTACGGATCGGAGCTTGGAATGTTCTAACCCTTAATGGTATAGGTAATTAAGAAAATTTGGAAACAGAAATGGATAGGTAAAAGTTAGATATGATAGGGATTAGTGAAGTTCGGTGGCAGGATTAACAGGACTTTTGGTCAGGTGAGTACAGGGTTATCAATACAAAATCAGTTGGTGGTAACGCAGGAGTAGGTCTGATAATGAATAAGAAATTAGGAATGCGGGTAAGTTACTATGAATAGCATAGTGAACGCACGATCGTAGCAAAGATAGACACAAAACCAACACCGACCACAGTAGTACAAGTTTATATGCCAACTAGCACGGCCGATGAAATGTATGAAGAGAGAAAAGAAATAAATCAGAAAGTTAAGGGTGATGAAAATTTGATTGTGATAGGGGACTGGAACTCGGAAGCAGGGAAAGGAAGAGAAGGAACTGTAGTAGGTGAATATGGAATGGGAAAAAGGAATGAAAGAGGGGATCGCTTGGAAGAATTTTGCGCAGAGCACAATTTGATGATCAGCAACACTTGGTTTAATCATCATGAAAGAAGGCTGTATACGTGGAAATGGCCAGGAGATACTGGAAGGTATCAGATTGACTTTGTTATGGTAAGGAATAGATTTAGGAATCAGGTTTTAAACCGTAAGACACATCCAGCGGCAGATATAGACACTGACCATAACGTATTGGTTATGAACTGCAGATTAAAACTTAAGAGACTGCAGAAAGGTAGAAAACTTATGAGATGGAACCAGGACAAATTGAAGGAACCAGAGGTGGTTGAGAGTTTCAGAGGGAGCGTTAGGCAAGGTTTGGCTGAAACGGGGGAAAGTAATACAGTACAAGAAGAATGAATAGTTCTGAGAGATTGGGTAGTAAAGGCCGCAGAGGATCATATAGACAGAAGGACAAGGCCTAATAGAAATCCCTGAATAACAAAGGATATAATGAACTTAATTGATAAGAGGATAAAAACAAAAATACATCAAGCGAAGCAGGCAAAAGAGAGTACAAACGTCTTAAAATGAGATTGAAAGGAAGTGCAGACTGGCTAAGCAGGAGTGGATAGAACCGTAGAAGAATGTATAACTAGGGGAAAGATAGATACCGCCTACAGGGAAATAAGAGATATATTTGGAGACAAGAAAATCAGCTGTATGAATATCAAGAACTCAGACGGAAACCCAGTACTAAGCAAAGAAGGGAAAGCTGAACTGTGGAAGGAATATCTAGAGGGCCTATACAAAGGAAATAAACTTGAAGGCAGTATTCTAGAAATGGAAGACGAAATGGAGGAAGATGAGATAAGAGATATGATACTGCGAGAAGCATTTGACAGAGCGCTGAAGGATTTGAGTCGAAACAAGAACCCTGGAGTAGATGATATTCCGTCTGAACTGCTGATTTCGTTAGAAGAGCCAGTAATGAAAAAATTGTGTCGCCTGGTATGCAAGATATATGACTTAGGGCAAATACCCTCCGACTTCAAGAAGAATATTGTAATTCCAATTCCAAAGAAAGCAAATGCAGACAAATGTGAAAATTACAGAACTTTAAGTTTAATAAGTCATGGTTACAAAATACTAAAATGAATTATTTACAGACGAATGGAAAAACTTGTGGAATCCGACCTCAGGGAAGATCACTTTGGATTTAGGAGAAATGTAGGAACACGAGAGGCAATACTCACATTACGACTAATCTTAGAAGATAAGCTAAGGAAAGGTAAAAATACATTCTTAGCATTTGTAGATTTGGAGAAAGTTTTTGACAATATCGACTGGCATACACTCTTTCAAATTCTGAAGGTATCAGGGGTAAAATATAGGGAGCGAAGAGTTATATTCAACCTATACAAAAACCAGACAGCAGTTATTAGAGTCGAAGGGCAAGAAAGGGCAGCAGAGGTTGGGAAGGGAGTAAGACAGAGCTGTAGCCTTTCCCCATTGTTGTTTAATCTGTAAATTGAGCAAGCAGTGAAGGAATTCAAGGAGAAATTTGGAGAGGGAATTGAAGTTCAGGGAGAAGAAATAAATTTGCGGTTTGCCGATGACATAGTAATTTTGTCAGAGACTGCGAAGGATCTGGAAGAGCAATTGAATGGGATGGACAGGGTCTTGAAAGGAAGATATAAGATGAACATTAACAAGAGTAAAACGAAGGTAATGGAATGCAATGTCAGAAAATCAGGCGATGGTGAAGAAATTGGTTTAGGTAATGAGACACTAAAAGTAGTAGATGAATTTTGTTATATGTGTAGCAAGATAAATTCTGATGCTCGAAGTAAAAAAGATATAAAATGCAGAATGGCTATGGGAAGAAGGGAAATTTGTTGACATCTAATATTGATTTAAATGTTAGGAAGTCCTTCCTGAAAGCATTTGTCTGGAGTGTAGCATTGTATGGGAGTGAAACGTGGACGATAAGGAGTTCAGACAAAAAGACGATAGAAGCTTTTGAAATGTGGTGCTATAAACGAATGATGAAGATTAGATGGGTAGATCACGTGACTAATGAGGAAGTGCTTAACCGAATTAGGGAGAAAAGGAGTTTCTGGCATATCCTGACTAAGAAAAGGGATAGATTGGTAGGACACATTCTGAGACGTGAAGGAATTGTCAACTTAGCATTATAAGGAAGCGTGTGGGGTAAAAATCGTAGAGGGAGACCGAGGGACGAATACAGTAAGCAGATACAAAAGGATGTAGGTTGCCGAACGTATTCTCAGATGAAGAGACTTGCACAGGACAGGGTAGCGTGGAGAGCTGCATCAAACCAGTCTGTGGACTGAAGACCACAACAACAACAACAACAACAACAACAACAACGAAGAAGTTGACCAAAGTACGTCAAAGTAGTTGTGATTAAAGCACGACACACTTGTCCGCGCAACCTATTCTAAAGCTAGCTGTTTCTATACTGCAAATCAACTGTTTTGAAACTCTATGGGATCAAACTAATGGTCATCGGTCCAGAGGCTTACAAACTGCTTTAACTTAAACCTACCCTAAGTACAAGACAGACACACACACACACACACACACACACACACACACACACACACACACACCTATGCTTGTAGTACGACTCGAACCACCGGCGGGAGCAGACGCGCAGTCCCTGACTTTGCATCTAGAACGCACGACCATTCCCGCGCGACTACGTGCGAGAGTGTGGTTTGAAAGGCTTTGCAGGTTTGTTCTCCTTTCAGCGACCTCCTCCAAGTTGCCATGGATTTCGAGTAACGAAAGTGCGCTACTCGCGAGGTGCCCAGTCGCTTTGCCCGCTCTGAGCGAATCTCACAGTGTCTGAACAACACGTTCACCAGCCTGCTGTCTTCACAAGTGTCTGCAGCGCAGAAGACGGCACGCAGGCCTTTGGTGTCCCACTTCGTTTATTTATGCAGAAACAAAGGAACTGCACAACTAACTAAATCTATTTTCATTTTAACTGTAACTAATTAATATTAACAAGGGGAACACCAAATATGATACAAACGAATTTTGGTGGGTCGCCGTTATGTTGTGCTGAGACTCCTCCAGACTACATAGCTAAAAGGATTTTTTCCAATGCGCCTTGGTTTTCGCGAAAATCGAGATTAAAGTTCAGCGTGTGACAGCTAGACCCGAAATAAGTCACCATTTATATTGCCACAGATAAAATGGGAGCCAATTATCCTTCCTCCCATAATGCCACAACATACGTTAACACGCCAAGGTCCCTAATGTTTCACTTGTCGCAGCCAATGTGAATTTTCCGTTGCCCAATAGTATATATTATGCCGGTTTACGTTACCTCTGTTTGTGAATGACGCTTCGTCACTAAACAGTACACGTGAAAAACATGTGTTATCGTCCCGTAATTTATTTTGCGCCCAGCGGCAAAACTGTACACAACGTTCAAAGCCTTCGCCATGCAAATCCTGGTGCATGGAAGTATGGTACGGGTGAAATTTATATTGATGTAGAATTCTTAACAGCGACGTTTTTAAGATTCCCGACTCTCGCTCAATTTGTCTGCTACTGATGTGCGGATTAGCCGAAACTGTAGCTAAAATACTTACTTGGGCATCATCATTTGTTGCAGGTCGTGGTTGACGTTTCACTTGTGTCTGAACACTTCCTGTTTCTTTAAATAACTAATCCGACTAAAGGTGCGGACACTTGGATGATGCCTTCTAGGATAACGATCAACATACATAGAATAGGCCCGTTGGGCATTTTGACCTCAATAGCCATACATAAATACCACATTGACCTTTTATGCAATTGGTGAACGATCCATTGTAACACGAGTAATGTATCACGAAGCAAATACCGTCCGCACTGGCGAAAAGTTATACGTTTGTGACTATTACAGCGCCATCTATCACGGAGCGAAAAAATTGTTCCAAATAAAACATTCATATTTATTTACGTACTAGACGAATATGTAATAAAAACGGCGGTAGCTATTTAAAAAAAAATGCAGTTGATATCTGTTTGACCTATGGCAGCGCCATCTAGCGGGCCAACCATAGCGCCATCTGTTTTCACCCTTCAAACTAGAAAGTTTTGTTCTTTGCAGTTTTTTGTTTGTTGCTTATTTCGTGAGATATTTGGCCCGGTCACTATCAGAGAGCCGGCCGCGGTGGCCGAGGGGACTGAGGCGCTCCAGTCACGGTCTTCACGGCCACTACGGTCGGGGGTTCGAATCCCCCGTCGGGCATGGGTATTTGTGCCGTCCTAGTTCTTAAGTAGTTGATAAGTAGTTTGTAAGTTTAGGGACTGATGACCCCGTAGTTAAGTCCCATAAGCTGTACAAACATTTGGACATTTTCACTATCAGTGGACCACCCTGTGTAATAGAAACGTACTGGATCTGTTAGAGCCTGCGCCAGCATTTACGTTCTAGTCTTTCTCGTTGCATTACAATGGTCTCAACTACACTTTTCAAATACAGAATGTTAACATTGTTTACATGTCTGTTGTTTGTCTGGACATGGGCTCAAAAGAAAGTCGGGATGCTCGCAATCAAGAAGTTACAAATTTTCAACAAATTCTGTTTGATGACAACGATGACGAGGGCGAACATGCTGTACACAATGCTCCTATTCTCGATCTGGAGGGCATAGAGATCGATACTGATTCCTCAGAAAGCATAGAAGAGACGCCTTAGAGACCGAATGGAGTGACGCAGATGTAAGATCAGGTGAGGAAGATGCCGTTTGAATCGTTGTTATAGGAAGAGAGGAAAGAAAATAATCGAATCATTCTACTGGAAATGAAATGGAAATGAGCGTATGTCTTTCTCGGCCGTGAGATCCCTTACGGGATTGTTCGGCCGCCTGAGTGTAAGTCTTTCTATTTGACGACGCTTGGGCGACTTACGTGCCAATGATGATGAGATAATGATGATTAGGACAACACACAACACCCAGTCCCCTGCCGGGAATCGAACCCGGGCCTCCTGCGTGGTAGTCAGCGACGCTGCCACTGAACTACGGAGGCGGACATTCTACTGGAAAAAGCCACCATACACAAACCACAGAAAAACCCAAAAACACAACGTTCTCTGCATAAGGCTTTTTGGTGTCACTGAGAAAGCAAAAAATATTGATGCAATTTCAAAAACATGACAATGCTTATTTGGCCAGGAAATGCTGGAAATTATTGTAAAGTGTACGAACCAATCCATTGAAATTATCCGAAGCAATTACCAGCGAGAACGAAACGCTCACCCAACTGCCATAGTCTAGACAAGAGCCTTCATTGGACTTCTGTACGTAGCTGGAAAACACAAGGCGGCAAGGAGAAACCTTCAATATTTGCGGGATTCCAAGAGGTTCGGAATCGAGTTATTTCGGTTGACCATTAGTCAGTTCAGGGTTCGTTTTGTAAAAAAAAAAGTGTTCAAATGTTTGGAGAGCTTATGGGACTTAAATACGGGGTAATTAGTCCCTAAACTTACAAATTACTTATGAACTAGCTAATACTAAGGATGGCACAAATATCCATGCCCGAGGGGGGATTCTTCATTTTTTTTTTTTTTATTTCTTCGTGGAGTTTCACGCCCCTATGGAGCAAGCTGGTAGTGGTCTCTGTGTAAATAATTAAGAAAACAGTCTAGAGATGAATCTGAACCACCATCCTTCCGAATGGGAGTCTATTCATTTCACGAGACGTTAATTGTTATATCGCTAAATGGGTTCCCCATTTCATGTGTTGAACCCGTTTAACTAGTCTCAGCTCAAATATGCTCTTCTGCGGAAGTATGTTCAGTAAAGTTTACCTGAGTCTGATGAAATTATTTTGCGTGAAAAATGACGTGACGATCAGATTATTGAGGAAGTATACCACGTTAAAAATATACACGAAGAGAATGTATTAACTAAGAACTGTGTAGCGCGTTGGTAAAAGCTGGTCTCTCATTTTCAGTTTACTTGCATCTGTGGGTATCTGGGGCAAATTCTGACGTGGAAACAGTATTTCCCTTTATGGACTGCGAAAACATATTTAGCGTGCAAACTGTGAAAGGAGTAATTATAACAAGAACTGATTTTCACAGTACTTCATTTGGTGATAATTATAGGGAAAATACCGACGTTCTGAATGAAAGATATTCTTCTGTAAAATGTAATTCACAGAGAAACACGTAAAATGCGTAAGTAATAATAACTTTCTTACTTATTTGCATCTGAGAAGTATAAGGGAATGAAGTATTTTTTAATTAAAAGCGCAATTTATTTGGCCTTTAGTTGTGCAAGTAGCTACGCCCGATGGGGCGCCGATTGCTAATCAGTCGTGCTAATGTATTGCCATTAGTTGAGATGAAGTTACGAAGAAGCCTTCTACGTGAAGATGGTATTAGTGTAGAAGATGAATCATTTGCATGCTTTCTCGTATCTGTTATGGTACAGAAATATGAGCATAAGCTAGATATTGTTGTTACAAACTCATAATAATGATAATAGAGATGATAATGACGAACAACTCATTGCAAGCGGTAGTGCTACGGTAAGTGCGGGAAGAGGCGATGGAAGCAGTGGCAGTGAATACCAACAGTCTTTCGGGAAGAAGGTTAAGTTGCAACTATCATCACGGCTTTTGATGACAATTCGCTAGAGAACATGAACGATGATTATTACATAAGTTATAGTTAAGATATCTGCATTACGTATGGCGTCTACAATTACATCTACAGTGCTATCTAGAGCATGGTTGCAGAGCTTTGCAGAAAAACGACACCCACCAGCACATTGAGGTGTACGTAAAGATCCTGTAACCAAACATTCATACAGATATGTTTGGTCGAGCCCATGTACTTTCCTTGTAAGTCGAAACTAGTGTAATAGAAGTAACAGCCAACCAGTTGGAAATTAAAGTTTAATAAACTTTACCTCGGTTTCTACCGTTGTTGTGTGCAGCCATGTTTAAGATTTCGAAACTAGTGCATTTAAATGGTGCACTCTCGACTGTTTTCTTATTACCTGTGACAAACACAGCGTTGGTAATGCCGCAGTATTTCAAAACCAACTACAGAACGATCTGAATAAGATATCAGTATGGTGTAAAAATTGGCAATTGAGTCTAAATAATGAGAAGTGTGAAGTCATCTACATCAGTACGAAAAGAAATCCGTTAAACTTTGTTTACAACGTAAATCAATCAAAAGTGAAGGCCGTAAACTCCACAACATACCTGGGAATTACTATTACTTCAGACTTAAATTGGGAAGAACACGTAGCTAATATCGTGGGAAAGGCGAACCAGAGACTGCGTTTTATTGGCAGAACCCTTAAAACATGCAACAGAACTACAAAAGAATCTGCATACAATACGCTTGTCGTCCACTTTAGGAGTATTGCTGCCCAGTGTGGGATCCTTATCAGGTGGGTTTGACGGAGAACATCGAAAGAGTCCAAAGAAGGGCAGCTCGTTTCGTATTGTCGCGATACAGAGGATACAGCGTTACAGAAATGATACAAAATCTGGAATGGGATTCATTACAACAACGGCGCTTATCGCTACGGCGTAGGCTACTTACGAAATTCCAATCGCCAACATTCTTCTCCGAATGAGAAAATATATTGTTGACACCCACTTACATAGGTATAAATGATCATCAGAATAAAATACGAGAAATTAGAGCTCGAACGGAGACATTCAGGTGTTCTTTCTTCCCGCGCGCTATTCGAGAATGGAATGGAAGATAAATAGTATAATGGTGGCAGAATGAAACTTTCACTCTGCAGCGGAGTTTGCGCTGATATGAAACTTCATGGCAAATGAAAAATGTGTGCCGAAACCGGGACTCGAACCTAGGACCTTTGCCTTTCGCGGGCAAGCGCACTACCGACTGTGCTATCCCGACACGACTCACGATGCCGCCTCACAACTTTACTTCCGCCAGTACCTCGCCTCCTACTTTCCAAACTTCACAGAAGCTCTCCTGCGAACCATGCAAGACTAGCATTCCTGGAAGAAAGAATATGATGGAGACATAGCTTAGCCACAGCCTAAGGGATGTTTCGAGAATGATACTTTCACTCTGCAGCGGTGTGTGCGCTGATATGAAACGTCCTGGGAGATTAAAATTGTGTGCCGGAACCGGGACTCGAACCTGGGACCTTTGCCTTTCGCGGGCTAGCACACTACTTTTTTTTTTTTTTTTTTGTTTTTTTTTTTTTTTTTTTTATCTTGTTTTTTTTTTTTTTGTTTTTTTTTGTTTCCGTTGAGGAATGAAGAGCAACTTCTTCTTCATAACGAAACATAACTACCTCGTAGAAAATAAACAATCTCGTTTTGGGCGACATCTTCGTCGCCAGACGATAAAAATAAATAATTTGAAAGCAATTTTAAGCCTCTTCTTCGTAATTTTTAAGATCGGCTTCTTGGAAATGAAAGAAAAGTATCAGAATGGTTTTCTCCAAGTAAATTATAATTATTGTCATTTCCATTCTTCCGTTCCTTCTGCTTGCCGAGCACTTCAAAGTTGTCTTCTCGTACAATCTGCTTACGCAGTTAATGCCGTGTGTATCATTTTTCTGTGTATTTCGATCTCCTTGTCCATTTCTTGTATCTTCTCGGTAGACTTTGAAGCACCAGTCAGCAGTAGCACAGAACTACCTTTCAAGGATCACAGAAGCCTAATGACATTTCAAAATGATAATAATAATAATAAAATAATAAAAAGTATATATAAATAAAATACTTCTTTGGGTGTTACCCATTCTATATTTGTGTTAATGTTCTGATTAGAAAATTCGCATATTTTTCTTTATATTTCTTCGTTTTTTTTAGTTTTTCGTGTTCCATCGTAAGATGTATCCAGTAGTCGTCTTTACTTTTAACTTTTTCCGATAAAATGTAGTACACCGTCTGTCCTTTGATCCAATTTACTGCTCTTCTTTTTGCACTGGGGTAGGGAACTTCGTCTGGGTGAAGAAGTCTGGCTGGTGTTATCGTTCGGGGAGATGTTCGTAGTATACTAGCAAGTTTAGTTGTACACAGAGTCCAAATGTTTTTAACGCCGTCGCATGTGAAACGGTGTTCCTCAGTGTCAACTAGGTTACAGATGGTGCAATTTGGCGTTTCCGCCAGATGTATTGCATGTAACTTCGAATTTGTTGGAATTTTCCTGTTAACTGCAGTGTACCATGTTGACCGTACTTTTGTCGGTAAGTAAGGGTCTTGTACGTTTTCCCAGATCTTTTCCCAATTATATTCTTTGTACTTCTCTTCGATTCTGTTCCTCGTTTTGTTTTTCATCATGTTGTTGTAGATTTCTTTTACTTTGTATAGGTCTTCCTCTTGAGTGTGACGTCGAATGTAGCTTAATTCTATAAGAAAATGTCTCATATAATAAAATGCGTTTGGAATATGGTGCACATCTACGGGTGGGTCCATACTAGCCGGGGCTATTTCGTTTAAGAGATGAGCTGCGAGGCTATCAGGCGACCGTTGCCACTGCTTGTACAACTTGCTGACGAACAGCGCCTGTGATTTATTATATATATTTGTCAGCTTTAGGCCTCCGTGACGTAAAGATAGCGTTAAGGTCTCATACTGGATCTTAAAAATTTGTCCTCTGGTGACAAAGTGGCCGAGCGCTGCTAGCATCTGTTGGGCTATTGTCTTCGGTATTGGCAATACCTGTGCGACATAATTTACTTTAGATGTTACGTAAATGTTGGCTAACTGAACTTTTTGTAAGGTACTTAGATTACGTAAAACATGTTGTTGTATGGTGGCTCGCATTTTTGCCAGCAAATTTTTGTAATTGAGGGCAGCCGTGCGGCGGATATCTCGCGTGTATACAATTCCAAGCGTTTTTATAGTTTCTACGCATTTTAATTGATCGTCATCGCTAATTTCTAATCCCCGGCCGATGTGCATTATTCCCGACTTAGTACGGCTTAATTTTGCTCCTGACGCCGCTTCGTAGTTCTTTATATTTTTGAATGCTTTTCCTAGTTCATCACTGCGCGTGATCACGAAACTGACGTCGTCAGCGTACGCTTGACATGTTATTTTATGGCCGTGTATTTGTAGCCCTGCAAGGTCCTGTGTCAGGGAACACAGCAAAGATTCAATGGCTATGGCAAATAGGCTCAGTGACATTGGGCAACCCTGACGTACTGAACTCTTGAGTCTGATCGGTCTGCTTAATTGACCGTTAACACATATTCGAGACGTGGAACTTGTCAACAGGTTTTTAACTACAGTGCCAATTTTTTGTGGAAAATTCATTACTTCCATAGTCCGGAAAAGATAAGAATGGTTAATTCTATCGAATGCTTTTTCGAAATCAAGAGATACTAGTGCACTTGGAATATTCAAGGCTTCTGCAGTTGCTATAATATCTCTATATTCACATAATGTCTGGTGAATTGTTCTATTTTTCCCGACGCTCGTTTGGTAATTCCCGGTGATGCGTGTTATAACCGAGGTTAATCTTTGCGTTATGATGTGCGTAAAGATTTTATAGTCGGTATTTAGTAGTGTTATGGGACGCAGGTTGTTGACGGTCTTCCCTCCTGGCACTTTAGGGACTAACACTACTACACCTTCACAAAATTCCAGTAACATGTCACTTCTGGCGTTCAGAATTTCGTTACATACAAGCGTCAGCTTGCTGATTAGTTGTTGTTCAAAGGTGTGATAAAATTCTGCTGGCAATCCGTCGGGCCCGGGAGACTTATTCTTCGAGCTTCTTCGTATGGCGTCTGCCACTTCCTCTTCAGTTACGTCTGCTGACAGATCGTCCGATTCCTCCGGGTTTAATTTCGCAGTCAACCTTGCGAGGATGGTGTGTTGCGCTGCTTCGTCTACTGGTTTGTCAGCTAATAGAGTTGTAAAATATCTATAGATTTCTTCCCGTATGTCGGGTTGTGTTGTCAAAGTTCCTCCATGTTCCACTTTCAGTTCAGTCAAAATTTTTCGTTTTGTTCTTTTCTGTTCTTGTATAATATGATACATTGAAGTTGTTTCTTCTTGAACTGTATTTTGTAGTCGTGTGCGTATTTTACAGCCTTCCAAGTGCTTCCGTTTGAGGTTTAAAATTGTGGCCTTTATTCTTTTTATTTGTGTATAATTGTCTATGACTGTGGCGTCGTGTTGGTATAAGTCTCTGAGACACTGATAATAAAATTCTATTGTGTTTTTCGTCCAAACATTTTTTACCCAAGAGTAACGTTTCATGGCCTTTATTAAAGCGGGTTTTGCGCATTTCATCCACCACGTAAAAGTCGAATCGTACTTCGAAAACTTCCTTTCGCATTCTGTCCATGTATTGCGAAAGGTTTCGTGGCATCCTGGGTCTGTCAGATGCGCTACGTTCAACTTCCACGTTCCTTTTGCTCTGTACGTTCCTTGTTTTGGGAGGTTAACAGTGCATATGTAGGCTGTATGATCTGAAAATATGTTCGGCCATAGTTCCACTTGCAGAATGTGTTGTTGTAAATTCGACGTTACGTAAATTCTATCGATCCGACTAGCGGAATGGCTAGTAATGTGAGTAAACCCGGGCTTATCACCTTGTTTGAGTTCCCATGTGTCGACTAGATTGAGTTCTCTGACGATATTCTCAAGTTCGATACACTTGTTAAAATTTGGTATCTGATCTTTGGGTTTGAGGACACAGTTAAAGTCGCCTGCAAATATGACTTGTTCGGGACGCTGCATAAAGAGTGGCACTATTGCATCTTTAAAAAATTCTGCTCTCTGATGTTTCTTCCCCGTTCCGGAAGGAGCATAAATATTAATAATCCTGGTGTTATTTATTGTGCAAGCTATGCCCCTGCTGTTCGTTAGCCTTTCGACGTTTGTTGTCAGGATTCCCTCTTTTGTCATAATCGCTGTCCCGAGTTCACCGCCGTAACCAGGATTAATTAAGGTGTTGTAACCTGTTATACTTTCCAGGTTAATGTCTGTTACTTCCTGTAACAGCGCAATGTCTATGTCAGCTGCGTACAAGAAGTCTTGAAGGTTTTTTAATTTAAACGTGCAGCTTATTTTATTGATATTGACAGTTGCAATCCGATAAGCTTGCAACGGTAGCACATTTGCAGGCATACTTGATGTCATACTTCCCGTGAATATTATTAACGACACATGCCTTAAAAGTATTCTGGGTCGTCGTCTACACCGCCCGATCCAGCCGTGATGTTTTGGCGCTGATTAGGTTTGCCTATACAATTATCCGACGACGTCCCTGCCGTGTTTTCCGGAACCTCTGGCATCTCTTCCTCTCGTGTGTCCTCATCGGTGTCATCTGACCACTGTCTCGGCTGGACGTGTCCCTTGCTCTCTCTGTCCTGGTTTTTTCGAAGGTTCATGTTTCCCGCCTGATTTTCCGTGTTCGTTTTTGCATATTCGCCTGACGTCTTTTGTACTTGACCTGAACCTGATTCCCGCGTTCGGGTTTTCTTTGATGCCGGTAGGTGTCCCGGAGGGGGTTGTGATGTCTCTTCTGTTAGTGTTTTTCCGATTCTGTGGGCTTTGTCGCGCAGTATTTGCGCCTTTTCGTTCGCACCTTCATGTGCAATACGGCGCTTTTTCTGTCTCGTGGGAGACTTCGTTGACTGTTGGTCATTTGTTTCTTGTGTTTCAGATGGGAATGTCGAGGGTGTTTCACCTACATGTTCTAATTCTTTCATAGTTATATCATTATTGTTGTTTTCACAAACAACTGCCTGGTTACTTTCTTCCGAAGCCTGCTGGTTAGAAGGAAGGGAATCTGGAGTGTTGGTAGTTTCCATGGGTATTTCGTGTTCTTTCAGTTCGTTTTACGCCTCCATAGCTGCATCTAGATTTGGTTCTGGGGCAGTGTTTCCCCGCGCGGCGGCAACGTAGCTGATCGGCAACGTGGACATGGGGCCAGGCCTCTCTCGCTCACCGATCGGTATTTGCGTCACGCGCCGTTGCAAACACTGCGCGCGAACGTGTTCTGTAGAACCACATGCCGAGCATGTTCGTGGTTGCCCTTCGTATATTACGATCGCCCTGTAACCACAAACCGTGATGTAGGACGGTATGTGTTTCAACATTTCTATTTTGACCTGTCTGACACCGTTCAACACCGGGAAAATGTGAGATTCTGACCACCTTTCCGCGACGTTACTTATTACTGTGCCGTATTCCCTAAGTTGTTCATTAATTGCTTCGGCAGGTATTTCGAATGGCAACTCGAAGATGCGCACCGTTTTCAAACCCATGCCAGCTCGTGAAATGGTGACGTCTCCAATATTTCCGTCTGAATGTTTAAATTTTAAAGTTCCGCCACATGACTCAACGACTTTCTTACACTTTTCAGGGCTTATCAATTTTAAATACACCGTGCTGCTGACTATCGATAAGTGTATTCCTATCAATTCGTCAATAGTAATCTTCATGACGTCTCTTATAAACAACTCAACTTCAAATGATTTTGGTCGGGGAAAGTTCGGGTCAAAGGTTAATCGAAGTGTGTCTTTTCGTGGTGTTCGATCCATTACGTTCGTCTGCAACACATTCTATTCGCCAATATAAACGCTGAAGCGTGCACTCACCGTTTACCTCCGCTCGGCCGCCAAGTAGCGAGGACGTAAACAAAGCGTCCGCATGGCACGGCTGCCCGACGAAGACTGCTACCGACTGTGCTACAGTGGAACCTCTCAAAGTCGACACAATGTGGACTTAAAGGTTGTCGAGTTTTGAGTTTGTCAAGTTTTAGGGAACTTAAATATAAATAACTAGGAGTTGACTAAAAACGCTTATTTAGAGTATTAAAATTGTGCATTTATTGATTTATTATATACAATTATATATTTATATCAACATTTATAACTTATAATAAAGAAAAATAAAAAACTTGAGACAAAAGGCGTAGTAGAATCTGAAAATACAGTGTTCATTACAATTATTACTGAAGTTGTTTATGCTGCTTATAAAAAGTCCATCACAGTTATGGGAAGTTTTCTGAACACTAGAAGAAAAGTGTAAAATAAAACTTACTGAAGTCGTTTGAAAAACCCTGTGATTGAAGACTGCTTTTCTGTATCCACACAGCATCTTGCAGGTCGATCACGAAGTCGCCTGAGGAATAGAATCTCCATTCCAGTCGCATTTTGCTGCTCTAAGTACTGCAATGTGCGTTGAACGACCTTGGAAAACCCAGTAACCTAGTCTGAGTCTCTAGCGCACTCGGGCGGCCTATGTACTGATGGAAAGCTTTGTTATGGGCGGTGTAAAAAATTATTAAATCACCATCCCTGTCGACTTTTACGGAATGTCGAGTTTTAGGGAATCGAGTTTGATAGGTTCTATTGTATCTCGACACGACTCACGATGCCGCCTCATAACTTTACATCCGCTAGTTCCTCGCCTCCTACTTTCCAAACTTCACAGAAGCTCTCCTGCGAAACATGCAAGAGTAGCACACATGGAAACAAGGATATGGTGGACACATGGCTTAGCCACAGCCTAAGGGATGTTTCCAGAATGAAACTTTCACTCTGCAGCGGAGTGTGCACCGATATGAAACTTCCTGGCAGATTAAAATTGCCCGCGAAAGGCAAAGGTCGCAGGTTCGAGTCCCGGTTCTGGCACACAATTTTAATCTGCCAGGAAGATTGAGTATAATGGTAGTTCGATGAACCCTCTGCCAGGCACTTAAATGTGACTTGCAGAGTATCCCATGTAGATGTAGATTATTTGATTACAGTAGCCCTCTTGGCGGTGTCACGCGATTACTTCTGAAGAAGGCAGTGAACGGAGGAAAGTGGCATGTGACGTCAGCGACCGGCCGCGGGGGCGCGGCGCGCAGTCTTGGGAGGCGCGCGCGCGCGCCGCGCATTAATTAGTGACGTCACCGCGGCGACGTCATTAGCGGCGCAGGCACGCGGCCGGCGCGTATCCCATTACGCGGCGGCCGGGCTGTCCGGCGCCTCCCGACGCCTGTCACCGCCTCTCTCCTCCCCCTCCCCTCTTCCCCCACTCCCACTCCCTCGGCGACTGCAGAAATCATTAGCGCGAGTGGGGTGTCAGCTGACGGCGGAGCGCCATCTTCACGGTGTCATGTGTTATAACGGCGCATCGTCCGGCAGCGAGCGCGCGGCAGCGAGCGACCGGGAGAGAGAAAGAGAGAGAGGGGGGGACAGGGGTGTGGATGGCGAGAAAGAGAAGGGGCGAGAGCGCGCCGCGCGAGGAGAAGGAGAAGGGGGTGAGGCGAGGGTGGGGGAAGGCGGCGAGAGGGGGGGAGGAAGGGGGGCGGCCTGCCGGCAAGTGTGTGCCGCCGCCGCCGGACTAATTAGCAAGTGTGGCTTCAATCAAAAGGCCGCCGCGGCCGCTCTCTCTCGCTCTTTCCAATTATATTCCACCTCCGCCAGCGCCCGCGCCGACCCAGGCTGTCGGCTGTCGGCCGCCCCTTGCAGCCGCTTCCGCCACTTGGCTGGTGGCGAGCACCCTCTCCCTCTCCTCCCCTCTCCTCTTTCTCTCCTCTCCCCCCCCCTCCACCCCTCCAGCGCCGTATATCACACCGGCGTCCAATCACGGCCACCACGGCTACCAACCTAAACGCGCGCCCACCAACACGGCGTCCCACCGCGACTAGCGTATACATATTGCGCTAACTGTACAATCTGATACACTTTTTAATTGTAGACACTTTGTTTTTTAAGCCACGAATCCAGTGTTTTTATTTTAATTTTTTATTATTATTTTAATACTTCTTTTGGAAGTAAACAAATATATTGGAATATGTAGCACAAAGAAATGGATATAACCCCCTCTTAATTACCAATTTATATCACAACGAAACAAAACTCAAATCTGATAAGGAAATAATACTGACAATAAACACAATGGAAAATAATAATAATAATAATAAAGTATATATATGTACCTACCACATATTCCGGATATATTTCGAATAAAATCCAATATATATCCAAAAACACTTACATCACATACGCGCGCCCACCAACACTGCGTCTCACCGTGACTAGCGTATACATATTGCGCTAACTTTACAATCTGATACACTTTTTAATAGTAGACACTTTGTTTTTAAGCCACGAATCCAGTGTTTTTATTTTAATTTTATTATTATTTTAATACTTTTTTGGAAGTCAACAAATATATTGGAATATATAGCACAAAGAAATGGATGTAACCCTCTCTTAATTACAAATCTGTACAATAAAAATAATGAAAAAAAGTGATAAGGAAATAATACTGACAAGAAACATAATTAAAAAAAAAAAAAAAAAAAAAAAAAAAAAAAAAAAAAGCTGTATATATACCTACCACATATTTCGGAAATATCTAATATATAAAGCAGAGTGTCCATATGTTTGTACATGTTGCATACAAATCTACAGTTTTGTTCCAATCTTTGTGAAATTTTGTACACGTAAGCTTCAGTCCATGAGAACGGTCACCGTAAGTGTAAGAATCACATACGATATATAGTTCACGAGATATGACGTCATAAACAATGAGATGCGTGAAAAACTGCTGCATTTTGCGACAATGCTGATCATTTTTTCCTAAACCATTGAACCGATTTCAACCAAATTTGGTACACACATTCCTTACCTTGAGATAACAATTGCTGCATGGTTAAGAATCACATCCGTCACATGGTTCAAAAGATATTACGTCATAACCATTAGAAATCGCAAAAAATGTCATATAATGCGGCGAGACTTTCGAAATACACTGTATGTGAATGACAGTACTTAGCGACTTGCAACAAACTTTAAACATAATGTCAAACCTTTATTAAACTTTTTCTCCCTAGCAACCATAGTAAAATGATGAAAGGAAAAAAGTTTCTCGCTTACTACTTTTCAGCTGTTTATGGAGTAAAACACGGCTCTCGGTATTACGTTCAATTTATAATTTGAATACTACAAATTGTAGCGACAGGAAATTTTACAGACAGTGTACACATATATAGTTCAATGTAGCATCTAAATTGTATCACATTCCGACACGGATTTCATGAGATATGAGCACATAAACATTAACATTCATGGAAAACTGTCTCATCACCCACCAAGTTTTAATCTATTACTTCGTTACTACTTATTATATTCCCGAAAGATTTTACAGACATACAGCCCTTAAACAAATGAGTATATACGTGTAAAATGGCAGGAATAAATAACTAAATACCCGGGCAACGCCGGGTTATCAGCTAGTTTCGAATAAAATACAATATACTACCGAGTGCTCAAAAAGTCAGCATAAATTTTAAAACTTAATAAATCATGTAACAATGTAGATAGAGAGGTTAAAATTGACACACATGC
The DNA here is from genome assembly GCA_026315105.1 of Locusta migratoria. Taxonomy (NCBI): domain Eukaryota; kingdom Metazoa; phylum Arthropoda; class Insecta; order Orthoptera; family Acrididae; genus Locusta; species Locusta migratoria. The sequence goes on from CM048749.1 coordinate 353,073,477, forward strand.
TTGGAATGACGTGGGGTTTTATTAGAACACACACAAAAAAAGTTAAAAAATGTCCGACAGATGGCACTTCATCTGATCAGAAAAGCAGTAATTAGCATAACAAATTAAGGAAAAGCGAAGATGATGTTCTTTACAGGAAATGCTGAATATGTTCACCATCATTCCTCCGGAGGTATGGTGAGGCATTGGCGTCGAATGTTGCCTTTCAGCATCACTACAGATGTCGGTCGATCACGATACACTTACGACTTCAGATAACCCCAAAGCCAATAATCGCACTGACTCATGTCTGGGGACCTGGGAGGCCAAGCATGACGAAAGTGACGGCTGAACTCACGATCATCACCAAACGACGCACGAAAGACATCTTTCTCGTGTCTAGCAATATGTGGTGGAGCGCCATCCTGCATAAAATCGTACGTTCCAGCAGGTGTTTCAAATGTTCAAATGTTTGTAGAGCTTATGGGACTTAACTATGGGGTCATCAGTCCCTAAACTTACAAACTACTTATGAACTAGCTAATACTACGGACGGCACAAATATCCATGCCCGAGGGGGGATTCGAACCCCCGACCGTAGTGGCCGTGCAGGCCGTGACTGACGCGTCTCAGTCCCCTCGGCCACCGCGGCCGGCTTCTAATAAAACCCCATGTCATTCCAAGCATGTGTGTCAATTTTTACTTCTCTATCTACATTATTCCGTGATTTATTAAGTTTTCAAATTTATACTGACTTTTTGATCACCCGGTATATTCAAAAACACTTACATCACATTCGCATATAAGAGTAGAAACACCAAACCACTGATATACACGAACGCAGGCATTTATAAAATTCGATTTAATGCACGCAATAAATTATACATAGAACAGATAGACAGTAATTTCAATGTTTGATACAAAGAACACCCACGAGATAGCTAACACAACGCATCAACATTTTTTTCAACTTTTAGTAACTGAAAATCACGAAGAAGACAATCGAAAAATCAATGGATATCTTCCACATATTGCCAAAAAGTCCTGAAATGAACATTATTGAAGAATAAGAAATATATTTACACTCTTCAAACCACACCCAAAATTTACTAAATGAACAAATAGAACTGAAACATAAAAATTATTTCGAAAACTTTATTCACATCTTCCAGCATGATAACGGATAACATTAGCAAACACAATCTGTACACAAATCCGTAGCTACACAGATAACACCCTCTGATGTAAACATTATGTAACCGTTCAATGTCGTTGACACAATTGTCAAATGAAGATCCAGTAATAAATAGACATAAATACAGACTGATAAAACAGAACAACAGTGTACGACCGATTTTCAACGGTATTGAACGGAATTTAAGAAAATCTCACGTATGTAAAAGTACATTTCAATCAAAATTAAAAATAGCTTAACATATAATTTTATTACCATAATAAGATATGTGTTCATAACTGCAGAACACCTGAGGATGGCGTTTAAATGCCGAAATATGCTTGTTGTGCCAATAGCAATGTGCCAATAAAAGCTATCAATATTTAATAGCAGTGTCTTGGATTAAAACTTTAATATGCAATTAAAAGACTGTTTTAGGATTTTAAAAGCAAATATTCCTGAAATTCAGTCACAATTAGGGTTACCATATGTTCATCATCAAAACAAGAGGGCAGTTCATATGAAAAAGAGGACACTTTATTGTTAACATAATGTAATTTATAACTTTATTAGTGAACCACATAAAACTACTACAAACTAAAACAGTAACCATATACAGTCATGGTAAAACAAAATATTATGAACCTTGACAGTTTCAAATCAAATGTTTGTAAAGCTTATGGGACTTAACTGTGGGTTCATCAGTCCCTAAATTTACGAACTAATTATCAACTAACTTACACTAAAGACAATACAAATATCCATGCCCGAGAGAGGATTCAAATCTGCGACGCGGGAGGCCGCGCGATCCGCAGCGTGGCGCTCCAGACCGCTCGGTACTCCCGCGCGAGGTACAAACGAAGGTTAGTGCATCCAGGAGCTCCCTTCTTGGGAATATTTGGGTGACAACGACATGGGCCCTTAGCTAACAGTATGTCTGACATTTCATCCACTTAGTTGTGTCGGACTTCTGCATGTTTTTTTTCCTACCGGCCTCTCTTAGTCAACTTTTGTGTCTTCGACCCAGACGTATTACTCTGCAAGGCCCGATGGTCTCTTCCGTTTCCATTTAACACTAACTATAGGCATGCTTATGCAGACACATGCATAAGTAAACACTCAGAATGTTTAGTCGTCCTCGTCACCATGTGTTTAGTACTTCCCGGCCTGTCTTTCAGGACGCTTAGGATGTTTTGACATCTAAAACAGCTATATAGATTAGTAATACAAGTTTTATTTACTGAAGAATACAACTTCTATAAAGTATGTCTCACCCGGCGGTTCGTCTTCTTGCACGATGCAACTTGTGCCGAGTCCTAGTGACTGCCTATTTCGGAGCTGAGTTCGGATGGCTCTTCCAGACACATGTCCTGCTGGGTATAGCCGCTTGTAGAGGGCGCGCTTCTAGGTTACTCCCTCCAGGATGTGCGGCGCCGGCGTGTGATTGGCTGCCGGTCGTCTGCTGCCTTCTACACGATCGTTCTCGTGCGTCTGGCGTGTGGCGCTGACTTTACGCCACAACACACAAGACGGCACCGCGGTTGGCAAATCCTGTGTACCCGAGGGGGAGTGCCTGAGCGCTCTAAAGCGCCTTGAGGCCGAGTGCGCGGTTGCTCGCCGTCGGAGGTTCGAGCCCTGGCACGGGCATGTATATGTGTGTGTGTGTGTGTGTGTGTGTATGTGTATGTGTTGTCCTTAGCATAAGCTAGTTTACTTTAGATCAAATGTTCAAATGTTTGTAGAATTTATGAGACTTAACTTCTGGGTCATCAGTCCCTAAACTTACAAACTACTTATTAACTAACTTATACTAAAGACGGCACAAATATGCATACCCTGGGGGGATTCAAACCCCCGACGGGGAACGGTCTCGCGTATCGTGGCTTAGCGCCTCAATGCGCTCGGCCGCTCCGCCGCGGCTTTACTTTAGTTGAAGTAGTTTGTAAGCCTAGAGAAGGTTAAACGGAGCACGTAAGTCCTTTAGATGTACAAACATTTCAACATTTTGAAAGCCTGTATAAGACAACATGGGTGTGGTGCAGCCGATAGATCAGTTACTGCTACTACTATGGCTGTGTATCACACGATGTGAGTGAGTCTGAAGTGCAGTGGTAGTCTGCGAACGGAAGGTGCGATACAGCTTCTCCGAGGTAACGGTGAGATAGGAATTCCTCCGTACGGGTATCACGACTGCTTCGTGAATGTGGGGAATTCCGTGAAACATCAAATATCCGTTTTCGCTGAGGCGGGATAAAGCCTGCAAGAACGGGACCAACGCTTATTACACGGAATCGATCAAAGTGACAGAAGTACATCCACTCCTTTAATTGTTACGGATTTTAATGCTGGGCTATCAACAAGTGTCAGCGTGCAAACCATTCAACGAAACATCACGGATATGGACTTTCGAAGCCGAAGGTCCACTGCACGAAACAAGCTTTACGCCTCACCTGTGTGCATCAAGACTACATTGGGCTGTTAATGACTAGAAACATATTGCCTGGCCTGACGAGTCTCGTTTACAATTGTATCCAGCGCGATGTACGTGCATGGGTAATGGAAACAACCTCATGAATACATGGACCCTGCATGTCAGCGGGGAAGTGATCACTCTGGAGAAGGCTCAGTAATGGTGTGGGGCGGGTGCAGCTGGAATGGTATGGGGCCATTTACATCCACATAGATTCTCTGCAAATCACATTTAAGTGCGTGCCAGGGGTTCATTAGCCACTTTCATAACCTTTCTCTGACGTTCCATTCTCTAAAAGCGCGCAGGAAGAAAGAAGAAAGAACACCTAAATAGTTCTGTTTTCGATCTGATTTATTTTACTGGGATGGCCATGTCTCCCTATGTAGGTGGGTGCTAGCAAAATATTTTCACATTCAGAAGTAAAAGTCGGCGATTTGAAATTTCGCAAATAGAACTCGCCGCAACGAATGACGTCTTTCTTTTAACGATTTCCATCTCAAATCGTGCAAAATTTCCGTGACGCTTCCCCCCCCCCCCCCTGTAACGTTATGAAACAAAATGAACCGCCCCTCTCTGAACCTTCTCAATGTCTTCCGTCAGTCCCACCAGGTGAGGGTCCCGCAAGGGGCAACAGTACTCCAGGAGAGGACGCACAAGTGTGATGTAGGCAGTCTCTTTGATGGAGCTGTTGCATCTTCGAAGCGTTCTGCCAATGAAACGTAACCTTTGGTTCGCCTTCCCCACACTATTTTATGTGTGTTCTCTCCAGTCTAAGTTGTTCGTAATTGGAATTCCGAGGTATTTGGTAGAATATACGACTTTAAGATTTGAATGATTTATCGTGTAACTGAAGTTCGGCGGATTTCTTATAGTGGTTATGTTTATTACTTCACACCTTTCATTATTTATTGTTAATTGCACATTTTCGCACCATTTACAAATTTTGTCTAAATCGCTTTGCAGTTGCTTTTAATCCTCTGTTGACTTCACTAACCGGTAAACGACACCATCATCCGCTAAGGGAGCTATTCAGATTGTCTCCTAAATCGTTTATGTACACAAGAAAGAGTAGGGGACCTATAACGCTTCCATGGGGAACGCCAGATATCCCTTCCGTTTTACTCGATGACTTACCGTCAATTACTAACAACTATGTCCTTTCTGATAAGAAATCGTCAATGCAATCCCACAATTGGGACGGTAATCCACAAGCGCGCAATTTCATTAGAAGCCGCTTGTGAGGTACAGTGTCAAAAGCCTTCCGGAAACCCAGATGGAATCGATTTGAGATTCCTTGTCGATGGCACTTACCACTTCATGCGAATAAAGGGCAAGCTGTGTTTTGCAAGAGCGATACTTTCTGAATACGTGTTGACTATTGGTTAATAAGTCCTTCTCTTTGGGGTAGTTCATAATGTTGGAACAAATATGTTCCAAAATCCTACTGCAAATCGACGTCAGTGAGATTGGCCTGTAATTTTGAAGGATCACTCCTAATAATACGTTTGGATACGACTCTGACAGGTGACAGGTACGAATACATCCTGGCTCATCAACGGTGTCTATTCATGTCAAGTGTGCATTCCGAAGAACTTAGGAAATTCCAGCAGAACAATTCGACACCGCACGCGCCCAGAATTCCTACAAAGTGGCTCCAGAGACCCTCTTCTCAGACATGACCCCAGACATGACCATTTTTGAGCATATGTTGGATGCATTGGAACGTGCTGTTCAGAAGAGATCTCCAGCCCCTCGTACTTTTACGAGTTTATGGACAGCCCTGCAGGATGCACGGTGTCAATTCCTCCAGCACTGCTTCAGACATTAGTAGACTCCTTGCCACGTCGTGTTGCGTCACTTCTACGTGCTCGCAGGGCCACAAAACGATATTAGACAGGGGTACCAGTTTCTTTTCCTCTTCAGAGTGATTTCTAATGCTTCACTGTTGACCGAATGGTTTTCTGGAGAGCAAACTTACGAAGTGCTAACGGTCTGTAAGTGGTGGATGAACGGGTAAGGAAAGGGAACCCAAATGTCCCAGGGATGAGAATGAAACCTGGTGGTCTCCGGTACGACCCTGGAACCGAACGGAAAAGCATGGAATGGCGTTCTCCGACATCACTTTGTGAGAAAAAGGTCAAGTCGAAAACTCACGGCCGGCCGCGGTGGCCGAGGGGACTGAGGCGCTTCGGTCACGGTCTGCACGGCCACCACGGTCGGGGGTTCGAATCCCCCCTCGGGCATGGATATTTGTACCGTCCTTAGTTGTAGGTAGTTCATAAGTAGTTTGTAAGTTTAGGGACTGATGACCTCATAGTCAAGTCCCTTAAGCTTAACAAACATTTGAACACATTTTTTGAAAACTCACGCATCAAGACGATCCTCATCACCTTTTTCGTTAGTCAAGACATTATCCACAAGGAATTTCTGTCTTAGGGAACGGCGTTGAACGTTTGAAGATATATTGAAATTTTATCGCGTTTCATGCTAAGTTTACGCAGGGTACGTCCTCAGGTTCCTGGTTTCTTGTTCACGACAAAGTTCGCCCACACACAACCAATATCGTCAAATAGTTCCTGGCAAAAAAAGGGGGGGTTGGTACAACTTTAATATCCATCATATGCGCCGGATCTCTTGTCACGAGACTTCTTCCTATTTCCTTTACTGAATCTCGCTTTGAAAGGAAAAAGATTTATCATATTCCTGACAGCCAACGAAACGCATCTCAAAGGAAGACTTCGTGCAAACTTTCAAGGACTTGTATCGCAGACGTCAGCAGTGCATAGTTATGGGACACAATTACAACCCTGGCCATAAAAATTTCTACATTATTACATTTTTCTTAAAGTCTGAGGGTACCGTCCCTGTCTCATACGTCTTACGCACCAGGTGAAACAGTTTTGTCATGGCTGGCTCTCCCACAGGCTTCAGTAGTTCTGAGGTAATGTCGTCCACTCCAAGGGCCTTGTTTTGACTTACGTCTTTCAATGCTTTGTCAAATTCTTCTCTTCATCTTCATCTACTTCCTCTTCCCTTCCTACAATATTGTCTCCAAGTTCATTTCCTTTGTGGGGACCCTCTATATACTCTTTCCATCTTTCAGCTTCCCATTCTTTGCTGAGAACTGGTTTTCCAGTTCTTTATATTCATACAGATGTTTTTCTTGTCTCCAAACGTCTCTCCTATTTTCCTGCAGGCGGTATCTATTTACCCCCTATTTAAACATCCTTCTACAGACTTGCATTTGCCTTCTAGCCACTCCTGCTTAGCTATTTTACACTTCCTGTCAATCTCATTTCTTAGTCGTCTGTACTCCATTTTGCCAGTTTCATTTACTGCATTTTTATCAATTAAATTTAGTATTTCCTGTGATATCCAAGGATTTTTTGTAGGTCTTGCCTTTCTACCTATTTTGTCCTCTGCTGCCTTCACTGTTTCATCTCTCAATGCTACCCATTCTTCTACTGTTTTACTAGCCCCCGTTGGCTAAAGCTTACTCTGAAATTCTCCAGAACTTCAGGTTCCTTCAATTTATCCAGGTCCCACCTCCTTATTTTTCTCTTTCTATGAATTACAATTTGGTTTGTGAGTCGTCTTATTTGTGCTTCGTATTATAATAAGCCCTTCATTGTTTTCAGCACTATGAAATGGGATATATATATATATATATATATATATATATATATATATATATATATATATATATATATATATATCGTATGGTATAATGTCAGGTACATATAATACTTTAGCAAGATATACTAGTGTCTAATTAATAAGATAAAACATATCTCTGTCACAGAGCCAAGTCCAACTCCTTTAACCACTGGACAGCTTCCTGACTGACTATATGGAGTTCGGTCATCCCTCCTGAGAATGATCGTAATGGGCAATTAGTAATTATGTGGGTCATCGTTTGTGTGTCTGCTCCACAGTCACATGACTGGTAGTCTGTCTGTCCCCATTTGAATTTCCAATAGTTACAGCGACCAACACCAGTTCGGAAACGGTTGATCAAAGACCATTCTCTCCTGGGAAGGTCCATTCCTTGGAGATGCTTAGAGGGATCGTCTATCCAGATGCTGTTTTTTCCATTAAACGAATCCCAAATTCTTGCCCAGTTTGATTTAGGCGAGAAGCCACTCTCATGTAGTTGCACAGCTGTTTTAAGAGGTGGTTTACGTGATTTCAGCCGGCTTACCGGTGGTGGAAGGTCTTGCAGGATAGGAAGCTCAGGAGTGGACAAGATCTTATAATACTCTCTCATTAAGGCTTCCTTCCGTCTTAGATCTGGAGGAACAATGTTGCATAATATTGGGAGCCACTGAAGTGGTGTAGCCATCAGAGTCCCACTGATCAATCTCATTGCTCTATTTAATTGTACATCAATGTCTCTCACATGAGCACTGTTGAGCCAGACAGGAGAACAGTATTCAGCTGCAGAGTAAACTAGGGACAAAGCTGTTGTACGCAAAACCTTAGCACTGGCTCCCCAAGATGATCCTGCTAAGTGCTGCAATATGTTATTCCTAGTTTTAACTTTGTCTGCTGTTTTATGAAGGTGGTACTTAAAAGTAAGAGATCTATCCAAGATGACTCCCAGATATTTTGGATGTTCATTATGTTCAAGTTGAACACAATCAAACGAGATATTAAGTTTATAGTCGGCCATCCTATTATTGAGATGGAAACAAGCTACATCCGTTTTATTTGGATTTGGCTTTAGTTTCCACATTGCGAAGTAATTTCTGAGGAGAGTTAGGTCAGATGTTAAAGTAGTTCCGTCACATGGATGTCTCTGTGTTGTGACGCTATGGCAATATCATCGGCATAAATGAATTTTCTAGATTGCGTAACTGGAATATCAGCGGTGTAAACATTAAAAAGAATGGGAGCAAGAACCGAACCCTGGGGGAGGCCATCGTGAAGCTGTCTAAACCCACTTTCTGTGTTGCCGAGATAGATCTTGATCAGACGGCCACTTAGCATTGAGTTCACAAGTCGCAATAAAATAGGACAAGGAATGAGATTGTAAAGCTTCACTAGGAGGCCCTTCTTCCACACGGTATCATAAGTTGCCGAGAGATCCAGAAAAGCAACGGAAGTGGTACGCTTCTTTTCGAAACCAGTCTCAATGAAAGATGTCAGTGCTAGGACCTGGTCACAGCAATTACGGCCTTGTTTGAAACCAGCTTGTTCAACAGGGGTACTAGCAGTGAGAGTGGGAACAATACGATTGTAGATGAGTCTCTCGAGCAGCTTGTAACATACACTGAGAAGTGCAATTGGGCGGTAGCTATCTGCACGTTCGGCTGGTTTACCAGGCTTCAAAACAGCTATTACTTTAGATCTCTTAAAAGCTTTTGGTAGAGAGCTGTCTTTAAGAATGTTATTGAATAAATTTAGAAGCCACAATCGGGTCTTGAGTCCAGCATGTTTAATAAATTCTGGGAAAATATCATCTATACCGGCAGCTTTCCATGCCATACCGACGAGCGGCGATGTGGCAATGCATTAGTGGGAATTTTACCACCAAAATAAAATAAATGTATGATTCCATACGAGATCAGTTAATTGTGAGTGTAAGACGAATCCTTATCAGAGGATGTTCCTCTTCTAACTCGATTTTACAACTATAATGTTCGTAATTTTTGAGTGAAGGTAAACATCTGTTGCATTTTATAGTAAAGAACGGGCGCACATTAAACTGCGAACTGGACTACTGTCATTAGATGTGAAAGTATCTCCGCAACACGACGGGTTGTCCGCAAATCATGGATACCTACGATCCTGATTGACAAATTCTACTGTCGACGCCAAAGGATGAAATCGATTCTTCCTTCTGATCAACGAAGAACTTGACTTCACGCTTGACTCCTTAACACTCAGCAATAGAAGACCGATGACTGGATTTTAACACAACAGTGCTGTACTAGTCATGTTCCAATGGAGGTGCTCTTACCTTCCTAAAACGTTTGAACTAACATACCCCACCAGCTGCAGGTGAACCTACACATTATCATTGCCTCTAAACCATGCCGAGGCTCAGAATTTTCCACATCAACAAGTTATTATTGGAAGTGAAGGGATTGACAACGGAGAGAAAATTCATGGCATCAATCTGAGACTTATATCTGAAATTTCCACTGAGCAATCGAGGAAAGCTCTGTACATTAGTCGTGGTGTGAAAATGGATATAATACCAGTATGAAAAGAAAATATCACAATAATACGAAATTACAATGTTTACGGTACGCTTCTGAAACGTGTCATATTAAGTATTTAACGTAATACAGAAAGAGAATGGAGGAGCCTCTGAGATACATCTGTTAATGAAATTTCTTGAAAACATTAATAGTGAAATTTTGTAGAGCACTGTTCCGTTGTTGCAACTCCTCGCCTATCAGACAATGCAGCTAGGATTGTAGCAGGAGGATACTGACTTCATTAAAGTGATGCTAAAATGATGAGAGAACTCAAAAGGGGACTGCTGGAATAAAAATTGAGTTTGATCTCTCCATTTTCTGTTGAGTACATTTAGTTTTGTGGCATTTGAGGACGACTGTGTGTCCGTTCCGTTACTTTGCTTTGTGTATTTAAAAAAAAAAAATTGCATACTATTTACAAAATTAAATTAACAGCTGATGAGACTGATTTTATGGCTATCGTAGCTATTTTTCATCACTTAGAACTGAAGATACACGAGTGTTCAGTGAAATTTTGTAGTACAGATCTAAGGCTTTAATGTCTCCAAAATATAATTGAGAGCAATTCCCATCAGTAGAATTAGGTAGATATCACGAACTAAGGCTCTTGTTTGACATAAAAGGACTCTGTGGTCCGTCAAATACTCGATACGAAACTTATGGAGTTTTGTATTCACCTTTATCATATCCATCTCTTGCCACACTTTTTCGCAATAGCACATACTACAGGAGGTAACGAAGTTCGACGATTTTACAATGATACCTCTGTTCATTCGGAAATGTTAAACAAACATTCATTACTTCGCAATTTGCGAGAATTTCCGACTTTAGTTGCTCTTCTTGAGTTGTAAATCATACTGCAACATATGAAAATTTGTGCCGGGCCGGGACTCGAACCCGAGTCTCTTGCTTTTCGTCAGCGGTCGCCTTACCCACTCGGCCACCGGGACACGCTGCCCAGCCAGACCCAAACTTGCATATGTTACAGTTGTCTAAAGTCGGAAATTCTCGCAAATTGCGAAGTAATGAATGTAGATTTCAAATGTTCAAATGTGTGTATAGTTTATGGGACTTAACTACGGGGTCATCAGTCCCTAAACTTACAAACTACTTATGAACTACTTACGAACTAGGACGGCACAAATATCCATGCCCGAGGGGGGAATCGAACTCCCGACCGTAGTGGCCGTGCAGACCGTGACTGGAGCGCCTCAGTCTCCTCGGCCACCGCGGCCGGCAATGTATATTTAACATTTATAGCTGCGGACCACCTGCAACGTCTGTTCCTTCGGAACAGACGTATCATTGTGAATATGACAGCGAATACAGGCTAAAGATGGTGTAGTATGTCTCTCCCTTAGTGCGAGCACTAAGGGAAGTAGACAAATGTAACATATATTAAGTTTGGGGCTGGGCGGGAAGTGTGTCCGGGTGGCCCAGTGGTTAAGGCGACCACTCACGAAAAGCGGGAGAGCCGCGGCGAAGCGGCCGAGCGCACTGAGGTGCTGTGCTTCGATGCGCGAGGCCGTTCCCCGTCAGAGGTTCGAATGCCCCGTCGGGCATGGATGTTTGTGCCGTCTTTAGTATAAGGTAGATCATAAGTAATTTGTAAATTTAGGGTCTATGACCCCGCAGTTAAGTCCTATAAGTTTGACAAAAAAGCGGGAAACACGGGTTCGAGTTTCGGTCAGGCACAAATTTTCATATGGTGCAATATGATAGACTAACTGAAGAAGAGCAACTAAAGTAGGAAATTCTCGCAAATTCGAAGTAATAAATGTATATTTTCCACGATTTTATTTGTACCTAGTAATGATGATTACCTGAGGGTTCTTTTTTTTTTTTTTTTTAACTTATGGGACTTAACTACGGGGTCATCAGTACCTAAGCTTACAAACTACTTATGAACTACCTAAGACTAAGGACGGCACAAATATCCATGCCCAAGGGGGGATTCGAACCCCCGACCGTAATGGCCGTGCAGACCGTGACTGGAGCGCCTCAGTCCCCTCGGCCACCGAGATCGGCTTACCTGAGTTTAAAAGGGGACTGTAGGAGCTATACAACTCTAGCTATTATACGAGTACACTAATAATTAAACAAACATCGTTGAATACATAAGTTTCAGGCTGATAATGCCGAATAGTTATTTTCGTAATGAGTAAGTATTTTATTCGTAACTATCTTGGAAACAAATAATCAATGACACATCTTGCCAATTTTCAGCTTGCCTAATGAACGAATGTTTAGTAAATCAAACCTCTCCCTGAATAATTCCCACACTGCAGTCAAATTAAATAAAAATATAATGAGAAATTATGGAACTAGGCCGGCAGGAAAATTGGATTCAACGGATTGATTTGAGAACTAGACAGTTTTCACAGAGGATTATCACAAGATATTTTGTTTTATTCATATCAAGACTTTCAAAACAATAGGTTCACAGGGCCGATTTGACTGGGCATGGACACCACTCAGATATGAACAGGGAAGGGGAAGGTAGTTTCCTATCTCACTAACATTGACTTCATGTGGGCGTCAAGTGTACAGCACACGCCTGCTCTCCGCTGCCCGGCTCTGCGGCTGCATGGCGCGACACGACCCCCGAGCACAGAGTAACATATACAGAGAAGCAGCCCTCCCTAAACCCCTGTCCTACGCTCCCCACGTAGTTCCGTAAGATGCTAGCAGGTGTCAGGCGGTTCCGTGGCTTAGGGTGCCTCTCGCACGTCAAAGGGTAGCGTGGAGGGGAGGCTGAGGGGAGAGCTCGTGTCGCCTGCCACGAGGCCATGGCTGTGTCCGGCTTGCTGACGTTTGAGGGGAGGTGGTGGTGGGGGCAGCCGCTACCTGCCGCCTGCTCTGGCCAGTTTAAAGAGCTGCTTCTGACTGCAGCGCCATCATGGGACATCTTACAGAACTGCTGAAAACCCTCCCTCCCCGCAACCCTGAGCGTAGGACCGGGCCCTTACGGAGGTTTACCGTCTGTATATATTTGTCTGTGCCCTCGAGCACAGAGTAACATATATGTGCCCCGAGCGAAGGCGTCACAGTCCCTCTGCTAAGGCGGCAGCTGCCTGCATGTCTTCTCGCTTCTCCGGCTGCGGACCAACAGTCTTCCTTCGGTGGTTTCTCACCAAGTCCCTCTCACACTCCAGCTACAGCTTCCCCTCTGTGACTGGTGGGTTGGTTTTGCAATGTCATCCAATAGCTGATCGCCATTTTCACGACGACGCCTCACAGTCCCTGGCGGAAATTTCCTGTGGGCTGAGACTTGCGAAATGGCGTCGTTCCCACATGTCAAGCGTGTTGTCTTTATCTTCTGCATTCCTTCTTGGTTCGAGAAAACAGTTCATTGTGGCAGCTGTCTGTGTTGGCCTGTCTGGTATGCCATTAATCAGGATTTTCTCCCTGGGCAGAAACATTGTTTTGGTGGAACCACTTTATCTATACTGAAAGCCAATCTCTCTCTCTCTCCCACTCACGCACGTGTGCACTGCAGGGGTTTGCTTGCCTTCTTCCTGTATGCAGTGGTCCACGGTTTATCTGCGATTCCGTTGCTTTTTAGACACCTCCGGTATCTGTAGATAAGGGCTTTCTCTGCACACGCGCTATTGTGTCCGTCTAGTTGTAAGGACCTCTCTTCGCTGCGTCCATGGTTGCACATTTATCTGCACGCTCCTACAGTCAGGCTGGGGCGGGAGAATTCGGGGCGCCTCCCGCTGGCTGCTTTCAGCTCCCGAGGCCGGCAGGACGCTCCAGGCTGTAGGCCCCTACATCTACATCTACATCTACACGGGATACTCTGCAAATCACATTTAAGGGCCTGACAGAGGGTTCATCGAACCACCGTTATATTATTTAGCTCCCATTCCACTCTAGAATAGCGCGTGCGAAGAAAGAACACCTGAATCTCTCCGTTCGAGCTCTGATTTCTCGTATTTTATTCTGATGATCATTTCTACCTATGTAAGTGGGCGTCAACAATATACATTCGCATTCGGAGGAGGATGTTGAAGATTGGAGTTTCGTAAGCAGCCCACGCCGCAGCAATAAGCGCCGTTGTTGTAATGATTCCCATCCCAGATCCTGTTTCATTGCGGTAACGCTGTCTCCCCTGTATCGTGATAACACGAAACGAGCTGCCATTCTTTGGACTCTTTCGATGTCCTCGGTCAAACCCACCTGATAACGATCCCACACTGGGCAGCAATACTCCAAAAATGGACGGACAAGCGTAGTGCATGCAGTTTCTTTTTGTAGTTCTGTTGCATGTTTTAAGGGTTATGCCAATAAAACGCAGTCTCTGGTTCGCTTTTCCCACGACATTATCTACGTGTTCTTTCCAATTTAAGTCACAAGTAATAGTAATTCCTATGTATTTTGTGGAGTTTACGGCCTTCACTTTGGATTGATTTATCTTGTAAACAAAGTTTAACGGATTTCTTTTCTTACTCATGTGTACGACTTCACACTTCTCATTATTTAGATTCAATTGCCAATTTTTACACCATAGTGATATCATATTCAGATCGTTCTGCAGTTGGGTTTGACTTCAGATGATTTTACTAGACGGTAAATGACGGTGTCATCTGCAAACAACCTAAGAGAGCTACTTAGATTTTGCCCTAAATCGTTTTTGTAAATAAGGAACAGCAGAGGACCAATAACACTACACCGTGAAATGCCCGATATCACCCCTGTTTTAGTCGATGCCTTACCATCGATTACTACGAACTGTGTCCTCTCTGACAGGAAATCCCCTATCCAATCGCAAGTTTGGGGCGATATACCATAATCACGCAATTTGATTAAAAGCCGTATGTGAAGTACGGTGTCAAAAGCCTTCTGGAAATCAAGAAATACGGATTCGATTTGCGAACCCTTGTCGATAGCTCCCATCACTTCGTGTGAATGAAGAGCTAGTTGTGTTTCGCATTAACAGTTCTTTGTGGCAGTTGTCTGTGTTAGGCCTGTCTGGTATGCCATTTATCAGGGTCTTTCTCCCTGGGCAGAAATATTTTTTTTTGTTGGAACCGCTGTGTCTATACTGCAAGCCAGTCACTCACCCACTCACGCACGTGTGCATTGGAGGGGGTTTGCTTGTCTTCTTCCCGTCTGCAGGGGGTCCACGTTTATTATCGATTACGTCGCTGTTTAGAAACCTCTAGTATCTGTAGATAAGGGCTTTCTCTGCATACGTGCTGTTGTGTCCGTTTAGTTGCAAGTGCCTCCCTTCCCTGCATCCGTTGTCGCCATTTATCTGCACTCTCGTAAAGTCAGGCTGGGGCGAGAGAATGCGGGGAGGCGGCCGATGGCGAAGCTGAAAGTTGGGGTGCCTCCCACTTGCTCCGTCCCGCTCTTCAGGTCCGCGGAACGCTCCACGTTGGAAGCCGGCGTGGCGTGTGCAATTGCCTCCATGGTCAAAGTCACCGAACAAAAGCGTCCCTGGCCGAAATGTCAGCTAGCTCTCAATGTAGAAAAATGTAAGGTGATGCGCATGAGTAGAAAAAGCAATCCCATAATATTCGAATACAGCGTTAGTAGTGAACTTCTTGATGCTGTCGCGTCGTTCAAATATCTAGGCGTAACATTGCAGAGTGATATGAAATGGAACGAGCATGTAAGGACAGTTGTGAGTAAGGCGGACAGCAGACTTCGGTTTATTGGGAGAATTTTGGGAAGATGTACTTCAACTGTAAAGGAGACCGCGAATAAAACGCTTGTACGGCCACGTCTTGAGTATTGCTCAAGTGTTTGGGACCCGCAGCAGATCAGTTCAAAGGAAGACATGGAAGCAGTTCAGAGGCGAGCAGCTAGATTTGTTACCGGTAGGTTCGACCAATGCGCGAGTGTCACGGAAATGCTCCGGCAACTCAATTGGGGATCACTGGAAGAAAGACGAAGTTCTTTTCGTGAATTTCTGTTAAGTAAATTTAGAGTGCCGGAATTTGAAGCTGAGTGTAGTACGATCTTGCTGCCGCCTACTTACATTTCGCGCAAAGATTATAAAGACAAAATAAGAGAAATTAGGGTTCGTACGGAGGCATATAGGCATTCTTTTCTTCCTCGCTCAATTTGGGATTGGAATAGGAAAGGAAATGCCTAGTTGTGGTACAGTGTAACCTCCACCACGCACCTTACGGTGAATTGCGGAGTATGTATGTAGATGTCTTTCCCCATAAGAAATTTTTAAAGAAAAAACCTATAGACTTAGCGTTATTTTGTGTTTGTTTTCAAGGATAACCAATAATTTATTCAAAACCAAAGAACTTCGTCTCCCTGGACAATCTACAAATGAGTTTAAAGGGATTGTAGATGAAGGTGAAGCAATGAATTAAAGTTTTTGATGCGGCCGGGAATCGAACACGGACCTCCATGCTTACTACACAGATGTCTTACCGTTAGACCACCGTACCACTATCGATTAAGCCGCCACGGAATAGTCTATGTACGACTTCCCTCCACGTCACAAACTTTAATTCAGCTTCTGTGTTCCACAGATAATTGCCACTACTGCCAAGGCTCTCCATGCAGTGGAATAGCACCCCGGCAATGGACATAGTGGAACATTCCTGCTAAGATGATATAAATATCAATTTAAATATAAATTAAGAAAAATCTGAGACGGTTTTTCGTCTCGAATATGTCCAAGACATTTAAGATGAAGGTGAAGCAATGAATTAAAATTTGTGATTTTTTTCTTCATGTCTCAGGGTTTCTTAATTAATATTTAAATTGAGTTTAAAGGTATTTCAGTAATTTGAGAAAAATTGTAACATTTTTAATGTTGTATTTGATTCTGACGGTACGTGAGAGAAGTTGCTGAATAATTAGCCATTTGCTACGGCACACGGCAAAGCGTTGATAATGTCGTTATTTAATGTCGATATCCGATGAGCCATTGTTCACTTGTGTTTACTAGGAATACAAGTCAATGAAGCAGTAGACCGAAGTAATAAATGGGGATGATACCACGAAGGTATTATGAAATACACAGCGCAACCGGTAGTTATTGCCATGAAAATCATATACACAGTCACTAAAGCTATGATTAGTATATATTAGGACAACATGAGGCCGAAAAAAGATTTTGTTGATACAGTAATTTACCATGTGACCAATCAGTTATTCACCTACTGCAGCTATGATAATGCTGTTCGAAAACACAAGGCTGCCATTTATCACCTGACCAAACAGGTCTGTGCCTAGTATAGTGTGTTAGTCCGTCCCACCTTTCAACTTAAAACATCGGACCACTTTGCAAATCAGTTAATGTCTAAAATAATTGCTGTAGAACTTGTAGGGACATTGAAACAAGACAAAAATTTATTAGGAAATGTTTCCGATTATGGGTAAAGTTAGCTGAAAGAGTAAACTCTGCATCACTTGTGCTCCATTGTTATACTAGTTTTCTATGTATCTCAACATTTATGACGTCTTAATATCCCTGCATTACATGCCGTACAGTCATATAATTTTTCAGGCACGTGGTGAATGAATGTCTTGCTAACAAAGTTAGTTTTAAACTGCACTAATCAAAACAATTAGGGGATCAGTTGAGATATTTAGGTCCTGAAGTATTGTCATCGGCAGAATAAAGTAAAATGGTTCGACGTCTTTTTGTCAGTTCTACGGGGTGTAGACAACAACATTACGGCAACCGAAATAGCGGCAATAACAAAAGTTGCTGCAGAGGGGGTTTGTGTTGACTTGTGCTTACCGAAAGAATTACACAAGCACTTACGTTCAGATAGCGTAATGAATGCAGCAACAACGCGACTTACCCGAACCAATGGCATGGAGAGTATTAGGAAGGTTGGAAGCGGGACAGACACAGAGGGAGTTGGCTGCAGCTATTGTAATGTTTCAAAGTGTAATTTTCAGAACCTGGACGCGATTTAAGACAACAGGAACCGTCAAAGGAAGGCAAGGCTAAGGCCGTCCACAGGTAACATCAGCAAGAGATGAAAGTTACCTTCGGTTAAAAGCCGGTCGAGACACGAGGCTGAATGCAAATCAGCTGCAACGCACCCTTCCGGTAGAAACAGGACGCGCAATATCAACACAGACAATCCGACATAGTCTTCCAGAATGTGACCTCTACGCATATAGTGTGAGTCCCATTAACCCTTTCGCTACGGTGAACTTCTGGAGAAGTCGGGAGCGAATGTGCTCCACAGCCGGTGGACTGCTGTAGCAGTTCCACCTCGCGTCACATTTCTCCGCTTCACTACGCTCGACTTGTGTGGAAGTTTGACTTATGCACCATGTACCGGCTTTGTTGATAGTCTGTAGTTAACTAGATAGCAGTTGCATTCAGTTTCAAAGCGTTGGTTTCGCTTGAGTTGTACTGCTCGTTTCCCTCCTTGTTTATATCTGACGTGTTGTTAACCTCAGTTTCTACTAGAAGTGGTATGGCAGGGAAGAGATATACTGCGGAGAAGCTCTTTCCCTAATACTGGGTAATGACTTTGAGGATGAAAGTGAATCATTGTCCGAATCTGACGATAAACATAAAACACCTATTGTAGCTGCTTCTACATCACGTACACGTGCTACTCCTGTTGTTCCATTGACAAATGGGAGTCATACAGGAAATCCTAGAAAAACATAAAGTGATAAAAAGAAGATCAAGCGTAGGAAAAAGATCAGAATGTCCGTCGAGACTGACAGCAGAGCCTCACCCACCTGATGAGTGGAGTGGAGTTACAGGATTTGCCTTGTCTGTAGAGCGCAGAAGAAGCGGAAGCAGACTAAAGGGTGTTGTAAGGAATGCAATAGGACACTTTCCGACTTTCCATGCTTCAAGATTTACCACACACAAAAGAATTTTTGAAATGTAACACTGTGAAATGTTATTCTCGTAATGTAATGCTACTGAAATGTAATGTAAAGCAATTGTAAATAAACATTATTTAACAAGCGAAACATGCGTTTATAATGATAAAGTCCACACCCCACCAGAGCAGAATCCAAAACTTGGATCTTTCAGAATTTACGAGAAAATTACGCGAATTATCTGAAAGAAGGAAGAAAACTGTTTCTATTCCAAATGAATTTTCCCTAATAAATATATAGTATAAAGTCCAATAATTGCGATAACACTGAGAGTGTGAAAGCAGGACAGAGTAGCGCCGTGGGGAGTGCGGAAAATGCGCCGTACAGCGGGCACGGCCGGGCGCGACTGGCGCTCGTCCACAGCGCACGGCGCAACAGTAACGGCGCCGGAGTGAAAGGGTTAAAGTCACGAGACGGCTTAGCCCTCAGAAACTGGGTGGAGGAACTTCAAGATTGGAGTCGTTCGAATGACGTCGGGTTCTGTTACAGAAGAGTCAAGATTTCGTTCCCCCATCTGGAGAGGACGTGGAACAATCCTGATTATGTGCAGGAAACATCTCAATACCATGGTGATAAAACAATGGTGTGGGCAGAGGTCATTATTGGCGGACGTATTGACGGGTGCTATCGACAAGAGTTCGCAAATTGATTCCGTATTTCTTGATTTCCAGAAGGCTTTTGACTCCGTACCTCACAAACGGCTTTTAATCAAATTGCGTGGTTATGGTATATCGCCCCAAATTTGCGACTGGATAGGGGATTTCCTGTCAGATAGGACACAGTTCGTAGTAATCGATGCTAAGGCATCAACCAAAACAGAGGTGATATCGAGCGTTCCACAGGGTAGTGTTACTGGTCCTCTGCTGTTCCTTATTTACATAAAGGATTTAGGGAAAAATCTAAGTAGCTCTCTTAGGTTGTTTGCAAATGACGCCGTCAAATACCATCTAGTAAATTCATCCCAAGATCAAAACCAACTTCAGAACGATCTGGATAAGATATCACTATGGTGTAAGAATTGGCAATTGACTCTAAATAATGAGAAATGTGAAGTTGTTCACATGAGTACGAAAAGACATCAATCAGAAGTGAAAGCCGTAAACTCCACAAAATACCTAGGAATTACTATTACTTCAGACTTAAATTGGAAAAAAAACATGTAGATAATGTCGTGGGAGAGGCGAACTAGAGACTGCATTTAAGTGCAGAATCCTTAAAAGATGCAACAGAACTACAAAAGAAACTGCATACACTACACTTGTTTGTCCTTTTTTGAAGTATTGCTGCCCTGCTGCCCAGTATGGGATCGTTATCAGGTGGTTTCGACGGAGAACATCGAAAGAGTCCAAAGAAGGGCAGCTCGTTTCGTATTGTCACGATACAGGGGAGACAGCGTTACGGAAATGATACAGGACCTGGGATGGGAATCATTATAACAACGGTGCTTATCGCTGCGGCGTGTGCTACTTACGAAACTCCAATCGCCAACACTCTCCTCCGAATGCGAAAATATATTTTTGACTCCCTCTTACATAGATAGAAATGATCATCAGAATAAAACAAGAGAAATCAGAGCTCGAACGGAGGGATTCAGGTTTTCTTTCTTCCCGCGCGCTATTCGAGAATGGAATGAGAGATAAATAGTATAACGGTGGTTCGATGAACCCTGTGCCATGCACTAAAATGTTATTTGCAGAGTATCCCACGTAGATGTATCCCATGTAGATGTAGACCTCTATGTCGTTCAGAACGGCGGTTTGTCTGCTCAGAGGTATAGCTACGAGATCCTACGACCTTTCGTTGTGCCATACGCTGGTGCCGTAGGAGACTCGTCCCTTCTGGTGGGCCGGCCGCGGTGGCCGCGGGGACTGAGGCGCTTCAGTCACGGTCTGCACGGCCACGACGGTCGGGGGTTCGAATCCCCCCTCGGGCATGGATATTTGTGCCTTCCTAGTTCGTAAGTAGTTCATAAGTAATTTGTAAGTTTAGGGACTGATGACCCCGTAGTTAAGTCCCATAGACTATACAAACATTTGAACATTTGAACCTTCTGGTGGACGATAACGCTCGTTGCATGTTCGAAGCTGAGGAAACTGAACGAAGGGAGTGCCTAGCATGTTCCCCGGACTTCAGACGAACTAGAACCAGACCAACACCTCCACAACGGTTGTAGAACTGTATATTGTACTATGTCGATCTTTGAACTTTACATTACATTATAGCTCTTTAATTACGTCAATTAATTTCTTAGTACTGTTTTTTTTGGACAAGCTGAATGAAAATCAGTGTGGGTGTAGGCCTCTTAGAGGCTCTCGGGACCATATCTTCAGCTTACGGCAGATAATGGAAAAGTGCTATGAGTGGAACAGGGAATTGTATCTATGTGTTATAGATCTAGAAAAGGCTTATGACTGTGTTCCTAGGAGGAAGCTATTCTTACTTCTACAAAATTATGATATAGGAGGCAAACTTCTGCAGGCATTTAAAGGGTTTACGTAGACTACCAGGCAGCAGTTAGAGTAGACGGCAAATTAAGCTCATGGTTTAGGGTAGTTTTAGGAGTAAGACAAGGCTGTAGGCTGTCACCACTGTTGTTCATACTATTCATGGATCATATGTTGAAAACAGTAGACTGGCAGGGCGGGATTGAAATAGGTGAAAACAAAATAAGCAGTCTCGCATATGCGGATGACTTAGTTGTATTGGCAGATTCGATTGAGAGGTTGCAAACTAATATTTCAGAGCTCGATCAGAAGTGTAAGGATTATGATACGAAGATGAGCATCTCCAAAACGAAAGTAATGTCTGTGGGAAAGAGATTAAACAGACTGAGTGCCAAATAGCAGGAACACAGATAGAACAGATACCGTTTCAAGTACCTGGGATGTATTTTCTCACAGGATGGCAACACAGTGAAAGAACTAGAATCGAGGTGTAGCAAAGCTAATGCAGTAAGTGCTCAACTAAGATCTACTGTCTTCTGCAAGAAGGAAGTAATTACCAAGACTAAATTAGCAGTGCACCGCCCTATCTTTCGACCAACTTTGTTGTATGGGAGTGAAAGTTGCGTGGATACAGGTCACCTTATTCATAAGGTAGAGGTTACAGATATGAAAGTAGCAAGAATGATTGCAGGTACTAACAGATGGGAACAATGGCAGAAGGATGTCCGTAATGAGGAAATCAAAGAAAAACTGGGAATGAACAATATAGATGAAGCAGTTGGAGCGAACAGAGATGGTGGGGTCATGTTACACGCATGCGAGAAGCAAGGTTAACTAAGAGATCATGAGCTCGGTAGCGGAGGGTAAGAGGAGTCGAGGTAGACCAAGAAGAACGTCACACGAGGCATCAATGTTAGCATTGAATAGGGGATCACGGAGGAATTTTATTAGAGGTACTATGCTCCAGAATGAACGCTAAAAGGCATAATCAGTCTCTAATGATGATCATGATGATGATTTTTTTACTTATGAATGCAATATAGAGGTACATTGCCAACCTATTACATATTATAATGCGAGTGGTATGTCATTTGTACTGTAACCGTTGGGCATCACGTTGACGGCAGTTTGATTGCATCGATCCGTTTGTAGTTAACAACTGGAATAAATTTAGGTTCTTAAATAAGTATTTTCAAGCGTATAAGGCGAAGAAAAAGAAATGTATGTAATATGATACGGTGTGGCCTCGAGTCGTTTCGTAGTAGAAATAAGAATGGTAATATATTGCTTGATGCTATGGTTTGACTGCATGAACAGTGAAAAGAGGTAAGTGCAAAGCTTTTTTCGTTTCAGTATTTTGTAGTGTCTGCGACAAAAAGTTTTGAAAATTTGAAATAGTGTCTTAAGTTTAGTGGAAGTCGATAACTACTCTCGTTCTGAAATACTGGATGAATATAATCTGGGTCCTGAAGTATGACTGACACTGCCCCAAGTCATAAACACTTTATAATTCTATACTATAGTTACACAGAAAAAATCACACTGGTGTGTCTTATGGTCCTCTTTAACGTTTTCCTATAGTTTTAAGATTTTTGTACAACAAAATGATAAAGAATAACGTAAAATTAAGCTATATAAAATAGTAATATAATATGTAATTAGATATTACAAAATTAAATATTAGCGTAATAAGTGAATCGATGTAGCTCCATATTGCTGTCACGTGTGTGAGGTGACATGTTTATTCAGGAGGCGCGGAATTTTAAGTAACCTCTTTGTATGTCCATTTCGGCAGTTCACTTGGATGGATGTTCTTACATGGAGTGAAGATGGTAGTAATGTAATACCGAAACCGGTTATTTATTTAAACCAACATAAACTTTAATGCTGTTGGTGAATAAGATAATAATTCGGAATTTAAAAAAACTAATGTATAGGCTTATTATAATTATTGGTCTGAAATAGTTGTAAAAGTGGGCAGTGAAACAGGCAAGTGCCAATTTTATTTTTAGAATTTCTCTAATCAAAATTTTAACTATTTTTTCTTAAAAAAAGGCATTTTTATACTGTATATTCATCTCTAGATGAAATATCATCCTCAAAACATTCTTCAAACCTCCATTAAATAAGTTACAGCAAAAGAATATGACGTTTGGGCTACATGAGAAATCATGTTTACACATGTGTACCAACTATCAAAGTAAAAAATCAGAAAAAATTCAAACAAAAGTTATTCGATATTAAGTTTTGAACAACTTTTAATTTAATTTTTTTTCCGACTCCTAATAGCCGAGAAGGGTTCTGTGCTGCTTTTTAGCGGCGTCCGGTTATGTTGCTGGAGGGAGGTTCTGGTCGCTGGAGGCCAACAAATACGTCTCAAATTTAGTGCTGATCGGTTGAACGACGCGGTCTAAGAAGTGTTAGGACTTACAGACCGGCACACAGTGTCATATCACCGATATTTTTGCAAATATCTATGGAAATGAGAGAATTTTTTTTTTTTTTTTTTTTTTTTTTTTTTAAAGGGCAACAGACCAAAGTTGTAGAGAACTTGGCTAAAGTCTCGATCAGCGGCATGGGTATCGTCGCGGTGCGTCCGTAGCAGTGTTAGGTTGGTAACGTAGTACATTTCGAGTAGCCAATGGCGTGTACGGTAATTAAATTACTGACTGGACAAGGGTACATCGACGAATATTATTATTTTTAGAACTATCTCATGATTTTAAGGGTTGTGGTTAGGCAGGAGCCTAAGAGTACAGCTTAAATTGTTGTGAGCGAATGTTTTTACGAATATGTCGTGATATTATAGGAAGTGGTTACGCAGGAACGGAAGAGTACAGATTAAGTTGTTGCAACCGTTTTACAAAATTATGAACATTGAAAAAAATATTGTTATTCGTATCCTTGGAGAAACACACACGTATTTCGAATTACATAACAACAAAGTGTTACCCCTGAATAGAAAGACAGTGCTTGTGGAGAAACGTAGTTTTGTAGTGTGCGATCTTCTACATTCGAACGCTGTGATTCATTTCGAAAATAAAATCATTCAAAGGTGATGTTAACACATTCATTTTCACTTCTTGTAAACATTGTGTGCCGCCATTCATTCCAGCATCCACAGCTACAGTTGCCAACCCTGCCGCTTTACGTCACGTAAATACATTAGGCCATGCCGCTGATCGAGACTTTTACCGAGAACTTCATCGGCTACAAAGTCCTTTTATTCAAATTTCGTCTCAGATGAACGGTTAAGGCGTTACTTGCAATTAAATTTCGAGCTATCAGAAGGACATTAGAAACGTCCCGCTTTTAATGTTACTAACCTCAAGTTGGCCAATAATCAGATGAGAAAGTGAAAGTGATAGCTCCGCGCCTCGAGTACTGCTGGGAGCAGTGACTTTTGCGCGCGGGGGTTGGCAGCGCCGGCCAGTGGCAGCGCGCGCAGTTCGGACGCGGCGGCCCGCGCCACGCGGCGCGCCGCCAGTCGGCCTCGAGACGCCGGCGTGGCTGGTCGGAAGCGGTGGCGGTAGCGTGTGCGGGCGTCGCGTAGGGCCGCGCAGCGCGGCGCGTCGTGTCGTGTGACGTAGCCGGCGGTAGGCCGCGCAGCCCCTCCCATTCCGCACACTTCGCGGAACCGGCCGGCGCCTGACTCAGCGCAGGTAATTCTGAACA
Organism: Locusta migratoria; assembly: GCA_026315105.1. Classification (NCBI taxonomy): domain Eukaryota; kingdom Metazoa; phylum Arthropoda; class Insecta; order Orthoptera; family Acrididae; genus Locusta; species Locusta migratoria. The sequence continues at coordinate 353,098,263 of CM048749.1, forward strand.
GCATCACCGCATCCCGCGCTTTTGTACTGTGCTGTCTGGAGCGCTGAGCCGGCCCTAACACCTGGCAAACAAGTCGTTCAAATAATTTGAGGCTTCTACCTGAAAACCGAAGAAAATTTATTCTCCTATTTAACCCTTCATTTGGCACACACAGAAATCGCTCGTAGAAAATGCATTATTAATTAAATTAGACGTACATGGATGGCCTTGTGGACAATTACACGTGACGTTTTCAAACTATAGTTTCTTCCTTGGAAGTAACCTTGTCCAAAACAAGGCGTATGCGTACTACAATATAAATGCTAGTATTGTTTTATTTCTGTGGTCGTAGCATTTCTTAGATTTTAGTACTGTTTCATGTGAAATGTTTGAAAACTCGTCTTTTTTGGTACGAAGTCCAGAACAATTCGACGATTTCCCCGTTTTACATTCAAATACCCTTGAAGACAGTACCTACATATATTTGTATTTCCTATAGTGGGCTGCCAGGCTTCCATTCCCGTTAAACATGAAGCCATTTGGAATGTCCCAGAGAAGAATGCGTGAACACTTGTTCGTAATAACTCACTTTCCAGACCTCCTCTCACCGTTTATAAGCACTTTTTCTCGCACAACAACAAAATAGCGCCACAAAATCGACGCTAAATATATGCTTGTTGCGTCTGCTAAACATTAAGACAATCGCGAAAATAAATAAATAAATAAATAAAATAAAAAGACAATGGATCATCGCTGTATGAGACAGCTTAAGTGTTGATTGCAAGCACCATTGCCATCAATCGTGGAAACTTGACACATTTTGCAGAAATCTGTGTGCAGTTTTAATGTAGCTTGAGAAAAACGTAACCAAATAAAGGGTCACTGTATTTTCGTCATTCTACACCAATAGCTACTATGTACGAGTTACCTGCTAAATCCAGTGCTGGCGTCGTTTCCATTGATATTGTAGCCTCCTATCCTACAACAGTACGTTGTCATTAAATAAGTCGTGAACAAAAAAAAATTAATAAAGCAAAAATTTTAATTCTCCCTAGCATGAAATTCTCACAATCAGAAATGTACGGACCATAGACACGTCATTTGTTTATTTTCAATCACGCGAGTCCGCTTCAGTACTCACTATCCGAAATGTATAATACACGATGGAAGTAGTACGAAGTGTTACACAGCATAGAATAAAACGCTTGTACTTAGAGCTATTGAATGTTATAAAATTACATGTTCTCTTTTGCATGCAAAACGGTCATACGATGAATACAAGGCGTCACCTGAAAGATCATTACACTTTTATGCCGAGATAGCACTAACCTTTGCTGCATTAAGGTGTGAATTGTCTGACGTGGTAGCCCCTGGATCTTTCAGCAGCTTTGGGGTCGGGTAGATTCCTTTATACAGAATTGCTTCTGTTTCTGATTCAATTGTGTTCTACATATTATATCAAAAGGATTGTGTTAGGCAGTCGTATTTCGATTTGTGACTTTTCACCATTCATATAATTCAGAATGACTTAGAGCGTCGAAAGTAATCATTTGAAAAAGTAAAGTTTGGTTATTAGTGACTGTGGCTTGACCACCACGTGTGACGTCAAATAAAAGTCTTCAAAAATTTTGTAACAAAGTTGTTGGTAAAAATAAAAAAAGCAACGTGTTTTGATCAGTCGTTAGACAATGCATTTGAAGTAAAATACGCAGTCTTATAGTTAAAATTTTGAGTAAAAGATTACAAGTTACATTTAAACACAGCTGAATGAATACTCTAAAAATAGTATCATAATAATATTCAACTTTATACAGTAATTTATGTAGCTAATAAGTTATTATAACACTTACAGACTATACATTTCTTTTCCCTTTCGTTTACCTAGTTGCTCCACTTGGTGCAATCATGTGAAATGTAATCTTCCTTGAGAATCACATCTTTCAATATTGTTCGAAGTGTGGGCGTGTTCTTCTTTCGCTCAATCACTTCATGAATGCCATTTTCCGCTTATTTAATTTTGGTGGTCCTTTCGGTTACAGCTCGCTAAAATTATCCCACTATTGTCACTTAACATCCGATCCAACATTTTATATCCATTATTCCATCAGGTGCTACTGAGAGACGATTATTCCATACTGTGCAGTAATTGTTATTCTGTTTTTTTGTGCGGCCCATAGATAACATTAGATATGCATATACAACGTCGAAGGTATTCAAACGTTACTTCGGAAATATGTCCAGTTCAGATTCTTCTCATAATACCAACCGCAGAGTTTTGGAACAGTCTGTTTTATTTACGCTTACGTTCAGATTCTTGCATAAACTCAGTAATTCCCGGAACTAACCTCCATTGTTTTCGCGATTCTGCAATTTTACTGACAAAAGTGCACCTTTGAGCTACAGAAAATGACAGAAACTCCCTTTCTCTTGAGCTGATATCGTTCAAATTCTGTTCGTTAGTCGAAAACAAAAAATGTGCCATTTCTACGTATCGTTTCTGTTGCTACACAATAATCCTACCGGCAGAATCAGTACCTCATGTAATCTCAGAGGAAGGGAATTTTATTGCAGTAGATTTGTAGTTAGTTGTACGTCCTAACAGTTATACACAGAATTCAGAACATAAAATTGTTGAAACGTTTGTAAGTCTATGGGACTTACTGTTGAGGTTATTAGTACGTAGGCTTACAAAATACTTAAACTTATAGTTAAGATAGTATAATAATTAGTATTTCCGTTAAAACTAATAAATTGTTTCCTCATAATATTAAAATAGATATTATTATGTTTCACAACACATGTTAGGGAAGTTTTACCCTCATTAGTATCAGTATAATTACCGTTTATTACAACTTGTTTGAAAACCAGTTATATGAAAGGTGGGCAATATTAACTGATATTTGTATATCAACATACGTAGTATTATTTACGCTATCTTTTACTATATCCAGTTATATATAATTGTTTACTTTTCCATTATAGTTAAGGGATTCAATTAACAATATGTAATTTTCAGTGACATTGTTTGGATGATATAAATAGGATGCTTTAGCGCCGTGTAAATGAGTCTGATTTCATCTCTGATTGAGGGCGCAGTCCACACTAGCTGGGTCAGCGTAAGTTGATCCCTGACAGGTGCATTGCTGTTGCAAGCTTTCAGGAACTAAGTGCAAACTGCTTCAGACTAAAACACCAATATGGAGTTGTCAATAGACACGACTTATGACAGTAGACGTAAGAAGGTGTTGCGACCGCGTTATTGTAACTGTGACTTACAGCGACTCAGCTATAGTAGTGAGTATTGTTTAGTGTCGTATAACGTGATATATCTGAGGCACAACCCACGTCACCCTGAACTCTAATTTGCACAATTATAGTAAAAGTTCTTCAGTGTTAGTCGTGTGGGAAGTGTTTCTATCGGTATTATGAATAGACTGTTGATATTGGTGCCACATTTAAGTGTACACCTTGAACTTTTCCACACACAAACTGTGAAAATTTGTATTACTGACGTGTGGAATGTGCGTACTCGGTTGAACTTCAAATATTCAAATGTTTGTTAAGCTTATGGGATTTAACTACGGGGTCATCAGTCCCTAAACTTACAAACTACTTATGAACTAGCTAATACTAAGGACGGCACAAATATCCATGCCCGAGGGGGGATTCGAACCCCCGACCGCAGTGGCCATGCAGACCGTGACTGGAGCGCCTCAGTCCCCTCGGCCACCGCGGCCGGCTCGGTTGAAGTGTTTGTAATTAATGAGACTTGTACGCTGGCCATAAATGGGCGCTAATGATTCATTAAAGTGTCGATGAAGTGTAATTCTACGTGTTGCCTATAATATTTGTAATGGATTAGTTTTGCCCCATGGAATTTCAGCCAGCCGTGACAGAGAGCGCCGATCTACGAGAACTTCAAGAGGCAACGAACTACGACCCGGTACGTCACAGAGGGAATTGTGCGGGGGTAAAAATCGCAGAGGGAGACCAAAACATGAAAACGGTAAGCGGATTCAAATGGATGTAGGTTGCCACTCTTATTAAGAAATGGTTTGCTCAGGTTACAGTAGGGTGGACAGCTGCATCAAACCTGTCTCCGGACTGAAGACGACAACAACAACAATTACCAGTTTTGTGTCTGAACTGATCGTCCACGTTCAACTCCCGTACAGGTCTACACTTTAGACAATTGCCTTTAGAAAATACTTCCTAACAGGTTTCCATTGACATTCTGCATTTATATGTACTGCACTGCGACCATCGTAAGTATTTCGCTGCCCATAGTGACAGCTCCTGAGCCACCTTCATCGTCTTGTTCCCAGTCCAATTCCTTAAGCATCGCCTAATTTAATTCTACTGTATTCCATTACCCTTGTTTTGCCCTTTTTTTCGTTCGTATTTCCTTTCAGGACAATGTCCATTCCGTTCAATTGCTCTTCCAGGTCCTCTGCTGTCTCAGAATGGCATGCTATCGAAGAACAGTAGAGTTTTAATTTCTCCTCCTTCTTCAGATTGTACAAATTCAGGGATTGCTTCACTTTGCTGTTTTCTTTCCACCATTCTCTTGCCGTCGCCCCCTGCACTATGTTGCCTACGACGGTACCTTTAAAAGCACTTGCCATTTCTGCGTGCTTAAGTTTGCGCCATTTGATTTTCTGCTCAAATCTTTGCTTGCCTTTCCTTTTTGCCAATATTTCACAACCCATTATTACTGGACGGTGTTGGTTTGTGACACATTCACCGATTATAACTTTACAGTCTTTCACATTCCCAAGGTGCATCCTTCTACACATCGGGCAGTCAATCTGAGTGTCCACTCTTCCACTCGGTGTAGGTAACATACTTATCTTCAGACTACTTGAAGAAGGTGTTCACCACTGCCATATCACTTGCCACAGCAAATTCCATTATACTTTCTCCTTCAGGGTTTATCACTCCTCTTCCCCACCCACCATGCACTCTCTCTCTTCCATCTCTGCTTGGTCCAACGTGGCCATTCAAGTCGCCACAGATGAGGCATCTTTCTTCTGCTGGGATTGCTGCCATCTCCATGTCCAGTTCCAGAAGTCGTTCTTTTCTTGTACTTCACAGCCTGTCTGAGGCGCGTAAGCACACACAATGTTCATTGTGTCTCCTCCAATCTAGTGCAGTGTTCATTATCCTGTCATGCTCACCAGATGGTTCTTCAGTTTCCTATCTAGGACAATACCCACTACGTTTTTTCCTTCTCTGCTTGCACGCCTGTAGATAAGTTTTCAACCGTGTCCCAGTTCTCTTGATCACCCATCGGGTCTCCTGAATACACAGAACCCCTATCTTCCTTCTCACTATCATGTCAGCAAATTTCTTACTCCTTGCTGCCATGCTTTCAAAATTGACGGACCCAACTGGCAGAACTATCTTCTTTAGCCGCGCTCGTCCATGACGCGGCAGCCCTGGTCCATTTATCACAGGACTAAGGCGACCAACCTGCGCGTCGCATACGGGGAACGCCCTAGACCTCTCTGTTCCATCTGTATACGAACTTTCCATACTGGTTTTGTCCATAGACCATAACATAGGCTGTCCATGACGTCCTTATAATGATACCAACATTTGAGTCACGTGACTTGGTGCAGAAAACAGTTTTCATCATAACGAGTAATACAAAATGCAGCTGAGAGTTGCCGTTCTTATCCTTTGTATTGGAAAGTAAGCGTCGATTTGAACAATAAAACGTCTTAGCATATTCTTATTACATTTTTAGTAGTGCAGTTGGCGTCACTTCTCTGCAACTGCAAGAATGAATGCGATAGCTACAGTGTTTACATGTGCTTAGATGAAACCTATTGACATTTTTAGAAGCAACAGAACTACAGATTTTAAGCGAAAGATTCTTGTCGTTGTACTGTGAGTTTCTTAGTTTGAAGTTCATACAGGAGTAGGTCAAATATCACTCTGAAAGGAGCATCAGCTTCCTTACGACTCCTCAACAATATATGTGAAATGTTGCGTAGGGCTTTTATAAGAAATGAAATCTGTTTGCAGGCATAATGTCCCACCTTAACAAAATACAACCATTTACATTTTAAGACTTTTGCTACAGACCGTGATGCTAGAACGTAAAACACGTTAAATATTGGTTCTTTATATTAAATAATAGGGTAGTGAGGAAACATCGTCGATGTACTCGGCAAGAAATGATTTTATAGGTATAATGAATAGTGTGTATGAATTTTTAGCATTCTATAACGTTAGGGTTACAGATTTTCACCAGAAATGACTTACTTGCTGACATACAAACTCGCTCGAGAGCAGATTGAATAATTTTCTCATCAATAATCACATTAATAAGTTGCAAAAGTTAAAGATTCATAGCCCAACACAAACACCAAGGATATGTAATTCTGTTTCTTCTAAAAATAACTGACTGTACGGTACTTTTCACCTGGGCACATATAAACACGACATTCACTCTATTAATATTAATAAGATGAAATTACATTCCCTTTCCTACTAGATGTGTAATAGGAATACAAGAAGTCGTTTTATTGTTAAAATCAACGCTCGATTTGACTTATAAATGAGAATAACTGTTGTTCATTATGACAAAAACTCAAGTCGCCTGACTCGGGGGCGATTTTTAGACGTTGGTTTCAAACCACAACACGGCAGAGATAGGGACACGGGCAGTCTATATTATCTTGGTCTGTGGCTTTGGCGGTGTTTTCTTGTCCGGATGCGTTTCCTGCCGTCAACCCTCCCCATTTATCCGGACTTGGAACGGCACCTAGTGAGATTGGTTTGCCGCCCCCCCCCCCCCCGCCCAGGTGTCTGGGTTTTTAATTTTTTCTCCCCGAAGTTTAATTCCCACTAAGAATATTTCCTTCCTTTCGTCCACAGCTTGCTCAATGAACAGACTGAATAGCATTGGGGAAAGGCTACAACCCTGTTCTTGCTCGCTTCTCAACGCTTTCATACCCTTCGACCCTTATAACTGCTTATGGATAGAGCACACGTTCAACAGTCCGGCATCCAATAGTCCTGAACGCCCGAGGTCCGGCAACAGGATCCAAAGGGACTTGTTCGTCCTTTGATGCAGTCGCTACTGCTGCAGTCACGCTGTCGTCAAAATGTTCAAATGTTTGTAGAGCTTATGGGACTTAACTACGGGGTCATCAGTCCCTAAACTTACAAACTACTTATGAACTAGCTAAGACTAAGGACGGCACAAATATCCATGCCCGAGGGGGGATTCGAACCCCCGACCGTAGTGGCCGTGCAGACCGTGACTGAAGCGCCTCAGTCCCCTCGGCCACCGCGGCCGGTGCTGACGTCACCGACCGACTTAAAGCACTAGATATACGGAGCTGAACAATCCGCCATTTTGAATCCCAGAACGACGATACTGTTGAATGATTTGTGTCGTGTAGCGAAGTGAATCTGCGAATATTTCGTGATTTTATTGTTTCACAGTGTGAAATGGTTTGTTGTGCTGCTCCGAACTGCAGAATAATAGAAGACATGGTCGCTGTAAGTTTTATTGGTTTCCTTCAAACCTAGGTCGGCGTAAAAGGTGGCTTGTAAATTGTAGACGCCAAGTATGGACGACAAACTGTAGCAACTGTCTGTGTAAAGTTAACAACAAAACCCTTTCTTTTTAATTTGTATTAGAAATAGTTATGCTCACAGAGAGGTAGTAATGAAAATATAGGCGTGTACATGTTAGCAATGGTTTATTTTAATTTAGCCACAGATTGTTAACCTAGCACGACATATAGTGTGTTTAAAGTAAGCTACTTTTCTTGATTTTATTTAACTAAGGAGTTTTTGAAAGGGCTGTTAATTGTACTTTAAGTGATGCATGAGTGCAGCTGGTTTTCCCCAGCTAGTGGATTTAAAATAATACTATTTAGCATTAGTTCAGTGTTTAAGTGTGACTCTCAACACTGGAATATGTAGGCCTAAGCCAATTTGTGTTCAGGATGTTTGAAAATAAGTAAATAAATTGAATTTCGCAAAGAATGTGAACAGGAAAGAAGTCGTATATGAAAGGCATTAAATTCAAAACTTAGCATGCAACATTCACTTTATTTCAATGCGCGTGGTACCAGAGAGACTTTATTTAGTACCGTAGTTACCCAACGAAATCAGACATTCAAAGTTATTAAACACATTTTGACGTAAAATCTTCTCTGAAATATGGTGTGTGTAAAATATGCGAGACATTAGATAGGGGAATACGGAAAGTACAGCATCGCAACTTAACATTATTCCGCAAATATTTTCGAATGCGGCTCTTCGTTACCGCAAACGTATGTGGTTGTACCATTTATGAACCAGAAAATACGACAGTTGTAACGTATTTTATCAGTATGTGACAAATATTTAGAACGGCAACATATGCTTTAATTTAGGGGTGTAAGCGAATGTATCATATCTCTAAATATCCATCTAATCACTATTAACTTTAAGTTGCTTGCCTCTTACAGTTAAATGTACGCAAACAAGTTTACTATCCTGTAATATTTTATGCTTTAGGAAATTATATTTAATGGCCTTAAGGGCATATTAGAAAGTGTAAATGTCCCGTAGTCCTTAAATACGCACCTCAATGTGGGATTCAAAATGGCGGATTGTTCTGCTTGAATTGTACAGTGCTCTAGACCGACTGTTCAGATGAGGCGATTCCCTGCTTGGCTGGTCACACAACTTTCCGCCGGAGGTCGTCAATGACGCAGATGCCAATGTTGGGGTCGGAAGCATTCAGACCTTACTCAGATCTCGGCTGTTACTGTACTGTACAGAGGTTCCTTTCATTGTTTGGATTGTTAGTATTTTTTTGGCATTTAACATAGTCATACCATAGTGATCTATGAAACTTTTATTAATATTTCAGCAGTTACAATGTCCTCGAAACCCAAACCTACTTCAACCTCTAAATCAGAAGTGAAGTGTAAGCACGCTCTCTGAACATCTACCAGAAACTGGAAATTATCAAACGCGTGGAGGAAGGTGAGAACTGATATATTTTGATAACTAAATTTAATATTGGTTCGTCAACCATTTAAGACAAACAAAAGTAGGAACTAATGAAATGTGCTTCTCAATCTGTAACAACTGAAAACTTGGCTTCCTGATAAACTTAAAAAAGAGAAACTGAAACTGCAACAATTAGATAGGTTATTGTACAAATGGTTCATTGCACTGTGTCACAGCGGTTTTCGATGTATGTGCAAAGAAGGGCAGCTCGTTTCGTGTTGTCACGATGCAGGGGATACAGCGTTAACGAAAACGATACAGGTTCTGGGATGGGAATCATTACACCAACGGCGCTTATCGCTGCAGCGTGAGCTACTTACGAAACTCCAGTCGCCAACATTCTCCTCCGAATGCGAAAGTATATTGTTGATCCCCACGTGCATAGGTAGCTATGATCATCAGAATAAAATATGAGAAATCAGAGTTTGAACGGAGAGATTCAGGTGTTCTTTGTTCCCGCGCGCTATTCGAGAATGGAATGGGAAATAAAATAGTATAATGGTGGTTCGATGAACCCTCTGCCATGCACTTAAATGTGATTTGCAGAGTATCCCATGTACATTTAGATGTAGCCTGTGCTATCATCATCAGGTTCCGCCCGATAGTCCGGTATTTTCCGTAGTCCGGCCCCGGATAGGTCCCGAACTTGCCGGATTACCGGACTTTTACTGTGTTTGTAAATCTGGGTGTAACGGAAGGCGTACTGGGGTAATCAACCCAAGTGTGCTGAGCACTGAGTCTGCTTGTGTCCCAAGTCTGCAAGTGTCTAGTTAGCACGAGACTCGGGTTCGAATCCAGGTCCGGCGCGAATTTCGCACTTCCTGCGCTGATGTAATTCGGTACCGATACTCTTCAAGTCCCTCCTGCGTCGAGTGCTGTAGAGTTGTAAGAGAAGCGTAGAGTGGCGCGTGGCGGCAGGCTGGAGGGACGGGCCCCGACTTATCTGGCGGCGCGGCGGGATACATATTTACCCTGCCGCTGCCGCTGCCGCGCCGGCCTGTTTGTTTGCCGGCACGATTTATGGGCTTTAAATTACGGCGCGTGTGCCGGGGCGGGCGGCAGGCACAGCCAGACGCTGGACTCCAGGGCGGCCGCTGCTTCTGCTGGAGCTGGAGCTGGAAGGCCGCCCCGCGCGCGGTGGGCCGCCTCCGACGAACGACCACACCTGCAGACACACTGCGATAGCCACCTCAAGCTGTGTGGCGGAGGGTACTAAGCGTACCGTTATCACTTCAAAAAATTCAAATGGTCAATTGTTTGGCCGGCCGCGGTGGCCGAGGGGACTGAGGCGCTCCAGTCACGGTCTGCACGGCCACTACGGTCGGGGGTTCGAATCCCTCCTCGGGCATGGATATTTGTGCCATCCTTAGCCTTAGTTAGTTCAAAAATGTTCAAATGTTTGTTAAGCATATGGGACTTAACTACGGGGTCATCAGTCCCTAAACTTACAAACTACTTATGAACTACCTACAACTAAGGACGGCACAAATATCCATGCCCGAGGGGGGATTCGAACCCCCGACCGTAGCGGCCGTGGAGACCGTGTCTGAAGCGTCTCAGTCCCCTCGGTCACCGCGGCCGGCTCTTAGTTAGTTCATAAGTAGTTTGTAAGTTTAGGGATTGATGACCCCGTAGTTAAGTCCCATAGACTATACAAACGTTTGAACGTTTTTAATTGTTTGTCAAGTTGTGTGGTACGGACTACTCCATTTATAAGGAAACAAGGTTCCAGTAAAGGAGGCTGCTAGACCAAATTAGTCTCTTCAACACTCATTTATTACAACAATTATACGTTTTTGACGACGTTACAGCGTTCAATGAATGATATAAGTCGCAATTTGCGATCGGTTATAGCTTCACTGTACTAGATTTAGATGGAATACCAAAGTGCGGAAAATAAAAATTTGTACGCGGCCGGGATTCGAACCCGAGATTTGCTGCTTATTAGGCAGACGCTGACCACTCCGCCACCGAGGACGCAGTGACCAGCCCGACTGTAGAGGACTCTTCCCTGCACGTCTCCCGCCACACCACAGCCTATTTGTTCTGTAATAATCTGTGGTAATAGGAAAGAGACAGTGTGGCGAATTGAGATTTGTGTGTGGCGGGAGACGTGCAGGGAAGAGTCCTCTGCAGTCGGGCTGGTCACTGTGTCCTCGGTCGCGGAGTGGTCAACGCGTCTGCCTAGTAAGCAGGAGATGCCAGCCGGGCACAAATTTTCATTCGCCGCACTTTGGTATTTCATTTAAACCTAGTACAGTGCAGTCATAACTAATCACAAATTGCGATTTATATCATTCATTTATTACAAGGTCTTTTGCATTCCTTGATACAGTTGAAACTGTTTTGTTTAAATGAAATAAATAAAATGAAATAGATTATTATGATTGGGATCATAAACTACCGTGTGTGTGAGTGTGCTGCTGTTTGTAAGCAACAGATCCTATCTGAACAGATATAGCACTGTGAATGTAAAAACTGATCTTACTGTATGTAATTAAGGTACGAGTAAATAATATAGTTAGTCTGGCATTGACTGATAGCAAAGTGTGTGGCCCTGTTAGTGCGCTTAACTATCCAGAACACGAGTCTGGTTAAACAATGAGTGACAAGTCCGGTTGTAGCTCAAGGTCTGATTCGATAATCAAAGAGACAAATAGTTCATTAATTAAATTAAATACTGACGAACGTTTGACACTAATTTCATGTTCAAAATAAATGTGATCATGAGTGGAGTAGTTAACAATTTCTAACAGCGGTTGATAGCAGCTCAATAACATGCAGGGGGTATGGTACAGTGAGAAAATTGAGAATTATGTACTCAATCCTTTAAAGATAAAAGTTTAGATTACTACTGTGTCAGATTGAGCATTGGTTCTATTGCGACCATAGCAGTGTAAACTTTACGTGCTGTGAACCACATCTACTTCATTAACATACAAAATGTTGTATTGCCAAATAGTTCATTAGCTAAGTAGGGTGCAAGCCAATCAATGGCAAGTGTAAATGTGCTCATGCGAAAAATGACTGACAGTCTATGACATTAATTGATACCAACAAAAAGAACTTGTACTATGTATGTTAGTGTAGAAATGTCTAAGTCGATAATTGTGTAATTGACCAAATTATTTAAAGTACAGATCAAGGTTTATTTTATTAAATGCCAAAACTGACAAAGTATGGATTCGGCTGCGAGCTTAGCAATTATTATTATTGTTTACTGATACCATCTGAAATTGTAATCTTATTTCATTAATAAACTAATTATTGTGTTTTCAGCAAGTGTAATATTTGTATGAAAAGACGCGACACGATAGACAACAAATGATGGTAGCTACCTGATAAACTAGTTGATTACGATTTCTACGACTGAATGTGAATAAAGTAACAAAAGTGAACAACAAGGAACTGGTGTAATTAATTTGGTACGGTATATCGAGTGATTTACACGATCGGCAAGAAATATTGGTAGTTACCTGATAAACTAGTTGCTTACGATTCTTGTATAAAAATGTAATAGCATAACAAATCGAGGTACTAAGTATGTGTGAAATGTTTAACAGATACACTATCTGCCTCGCTACTCGGAATAACAATCATAAATAAATTTAAATTCACTCACCTCTTACCCATAGATAGCAGATTGGTCTCTTGTAGAGCATTGATGAGGAAATATAAAGTTGAAACTTGTATCTATCCTACCATTAATTTTAAAACTCACGATGTAAGAAAACTTGCTAACAGTGGTGTGTCCATAAAGGATAATGAAGCTATCCTCTAAGTGAAACCAAATTATGATTTATGATAATAATAATAATAATTATTATTATTATTAATACCTTTTAAACATCAATAACAATAAAAATACATAGCAAATCAAATTAATCAAGAATCCTGACAGCTTATAACAACACTCTTAGTCTATTGCTCTCCACCAACACTTAACTCTGTCTGTCCACTTCCACTCTCAGACTCTTGCCTACAACTGCTACTGCCGATTAACAGTTTACAGAAACAAACCTCTCTGACCAAAAAGGGACAATGACACAGTATAGTGTTGCCACATTTCACAGTTACGAAATACTGACTTTCCATGAAACCTTAAATTAACCTGAATTAAGAAAGTCGCTAAAATACCTATTACCCCTTTTAAGAATATTAACTTTAAAACAAATGAATTGGACTTCAATCTTTGTACAACCAGTCAATACTAACTGTAGGAGTCCCAACATGGACTTTGAATCAGAGACCAATTATTAAATTAAAAAAGACATGAACTCTTATTACACCTATAGAGGAAAACGTTCGCTTTAAGTTAGTGAAAGGTCTCAAACAATTACCAAAGTAACAACATTAATAGCACTACAGAAAAACAAATTGATACATCATAATTCACTTAAATCAAACAGTGTTCAATAGTTAGTGAAAGCCTCCTGCAACACCAAAGGGCCGTTTGCAAAACGTATTTTACAGAAGCAGTCAAAATACTAAATCTCCTAGCTACAAAATAGTTCTCTTTGTCAATTTGAAAGAAAACGTAGATTTGAACTCACAATAATTCCTTACATAAATAACAACCGCCCAACGGCTTAGAAACAGTAACGGCTTTCTGCACTTCTAGTACAGCTCGCTTTGCAGGTGCGTGTTTCCTCCTTACAAAGCCCAGCATGGCGGAAACTGTCCGGACGTTCAGCAAGGGAAATAACACGACAGAACTCACGACAGAACACAGTGAACAACAAGTTTTAGAACACACGGAGAAGGCAATTAGCTCACTAAACGTGCCGTTGATTCACACCTTGTCTCAGGCAACAGAATTTCAAGCCCTTAACAGTTCGAACGCGCCCAATCCAATAACGCACTGAGGCGCATATATTTGCTGCCTTTTACGGTAACCTAAGCCAATAGCAATGCAGTCAGCACCCATGTCGGCAGCGGCCAACAGAACAAACAACTCAAGGTAGGCTGGGTCATCATTCATATTTAGAATCAAAAGGTTTGGGCTCACACAATAGTTTTGATAACTCGTGCGACAGGGTGCACTAAGTAGTTCGACAATTCGATGCACCTTTACAGTCCCGTACTGTTCAAAGTTTCGCCTCAACTGCATCACCAAGAAATCACCGGCAGTCCACCGAATTCCCAGACACACCTCGCGGCCGTCCGTATACTCCACCTACTGGAAGCGTCCGGAGTCCAGCCTCCAGGGCGCGTGTTCGCCACCTCGTGGTCTCTCGGCCAATCTCCCGTCTGCCAGCAAAGCCGTTCTCTCCACCTCCTCTCCAAAGATCATACGCCCGGAGCAACGAGGCCAGCGATATCGCCGAACATCAATCGATGCTCGCTCACCTTGACGCGGACGCATCAGTGTGGGACCATACTGTTGTGGTCATCAGTCCATAGACTTACAAACTATTTTAACTTAAGCCGCTAGTACACGACGAACGTCCTTGTCTCTGTAGACTAGTCGAAACGGGTGTGTTAACTGCAGCGCCTCTGGCGTGCTGTTCCCGTACTTCGTCTCGCCTGTCTCGAGTAGTCGTTTTCGTTTAGACGCAAACAGCAAAACTGTAGAGCCGTCTGCTATGTAGTTTCGCAACTGAATGAAGAAGTGAGGTTATGAGGGCTCTTTTTACCAAGGAGCAGGAAAAGGATAATTGAGTTTATTAATGACGAAAGGGCAATTCATAGTTGTTTCCCCAAATGTCATGTAGCAAATTTATACACAACTGAGAACCTAAAAAATAGGAAAAGTGTCATTCAAAGATTTAAAAACTTACGCGTTTGTTTGCTGAAGAGAATTTATACTGCAAATGCTTGAAACAATATCGAAAATTCAGTGAAGAGGGACTATTTACTTTAGATTTTATATCTTGTTTTATTGCTAACGGTCAAAATAACATCGAAAATAGTTTTCTCATCTAATAGTTTTGACTCCCTGTTGATATTATTTACGGACGTATATGTACATGGTGTAGGCTTTCCCCTCGTGAAACGAAAATATTTTTCTGGTTCCACATATTTAGTCTCTTTTGTAGGAAACAACTAGTAGGAAAACAATATTAGGCTCTTGTGCAATTTCTTCGGTGTTATGAAAACACAAAGGAAACAACAGAATAAAGTGAAAGAAAATGCGAAAGCATATCTGCAGTATGGATGCGCTCGACCAGAATAGCTTAACTGCCGATGTTAGCAGAACACCACTACTGTTACTTGTTTCTGCGCATGCCCATTCTGCAGCACACTCGAAAATTTAGAACTCCAGACTAGGCACAATCTACGGATCATTGACGTCATAGATGCTCTCGCGATGGTGTTGGCGGCTGATTTACTCGCAGGAGCGAAAGGTGCACGCACTGCCAGTAGTCAATTTTCACCACAAAGTCGATCGTGTAAAACGGGCTTTATGCTAAGGACAACACACTCACACCTATACCTGAGGGAGGACTCGAGCCCCTGACGATGTTGCCAAACCATGGGATTTGTCCCATATCCATATTGTGGGACATTTTGATAGATATCTTTCAGAAAGGGACAATTTTTTTCCAGATAGTGAGATTAATATGGGGCACTTAATTGCTGCCTCTAAAACTGTGTAGTAATGATTATGGTACGTAAAACAGAAAAAATAGACATTTAAGAGAAGTGAAGTACATGACACCTGCCAACTGTAATTTGTACAATCAGTAGTCAGAATTCTCACTAGGTGATCACAACAGTAACACACGTGCACTAATGTGTGTATGATTACTGGGAATAATACAGCGTTCGGTCGCAATAAACCTGTTTATTAATCACAGATCGATTTCGGCTAGGTAACTAGCCATCATCAGTGTCATGTCTATAAAATAAGAAAACATGATCACATAATCAGTACATAACATAAAGGTACATCACATCCATTTTTACATAACAAGATTGTAAACATTATTATCGTACCGTAGGTATGTTTTGCAAGCTTACAAGTTTACAGTAGTAAACCATAGCGCTACAGTTCGTTCATACAAACAATGGCGTCCCCTATGTAGGCGAATTCAGAATATATTGTTTATTATTAAACAAATTCCTCAAATATAAAAGGATATTCGTTTATAGGTCGATTGTAACTAGTTACGGAGTAATACAAATGTAATTTTATTTCATAAAATGATAAAATGGGTGGCATCACAGAATGCTTGTACACCTATGGAATAACTGAATATGTGTACACGCAATTGTACAAATACGTAAAATAGTTTCAAAAACATTGTTAATAACTATATTTTAAAATAAAAATACGAAGTGACAGCTAAAAAAGGACGCCAAGAAGAGCCCTTTGTGGGTGATGGAGATATACAATCCTGTGTCAAAATAGAGCATATCTTTTTATTACATTCGTAAGTAAAATGTACAAGAATGGTAGGTAGTTACAAATTGGATACATAAACGAACGCTTTCTTAGGTTTCATATCTTCAGAGTGAAAGTTTTATTCTGGAAACATCCCTTAGGCTGTGGCTAAGCCATGCCTCCAACACATCCTTTCTTCCAGAAGTGCTAGTCTTGCAAGGTTCGCAGGAGAACTTCTATGAAGTTTGGAAAGTAGGAAGCGAGGTACTGGCAGAAGTTGTGAGGACGACCCGTGAATCGTGTCGGGATAGCTCAGTGGTAGACCGCTTGCCCGCGAAAGGCAAAGGTCCCACGTTCGAGTCCCGGTTCCGGCACACAATTTTAATCTGCCAGGAAGCGCACACTCCGCTGCAGAGTGAAAGTTTCATTCTGGAACGCTATGTTATTCCCAGTAATTATATCAACGGTCGCTGTGCACAACAGTCCAATTATGGATTGAAACATAACTGTAGGTTTGATTGTCACATACCGCCAAAATAAGGTAAAGCATCCCACGGAAGTAATTATTGGACACTTGCTGACTGTCTTTTGTTTAGTCAGCAGTCTTCGTGCCCATTGTAATAGCTTATTTTTAGTTCAAATTTATTTTTGTGTGTGCGACTTAATGTACCGTTATTTACGAATGAGAGACACGTGTAAAACAGTAGCGAGTCTCCGATTAAAAAACGCATTACAGAATGTAAGTTATATCCCGATTACAATTACATTGCGAGTGACGTTTCAGTGAGCCGAGTGGTAGGGGCATTTATCAGATCAATTAGACCCGCAGTCTGTGTTCAAATTAAAGACAGAGTACCGTAAAAACTGTGAATGAGGGGAAAAGCAATGAGGAGCAGCAAGCACTTTTACGTTGTGTAAGTCCTGATTTTACATTATGTAGTATTTGAAGAACGCTAGTAAATATTGTAGCTGTGGACCCTAAACTCTAGTACTAGTTTATCGTCCTGCATATGGAAGCGTAGTAGACCGGTCAAGGGTATATATTGTA
This sequence comes from Locusta migratoria, assembly GCA_026315105.1. Classification (NCBI taxonomy): domain Eukaryota; kingdom Metazoa; phylum Arthropoda; class Insecta; order Orthoptera; family Acrididae; genus Locusta; species Locusta migratoria. Next base: position 353,115,641 of record CM048749.1, read on the forward strand.
TCCTATCAAACATACAATGCGAACAGCATTAATTATTTACTTCATGGACAATACAAAAGATTATTCCCCTCATTCTATGTGATTGGGTTTTCACAGAGTATTCCACGGTCGTTGCCGAAGCCAGCAAACTATACTGCCGCTGCCTTAAGTATAATTGTACTTTATCTTGTATCACATGTTTTGTTTCCGTGGGACACTTTATACAAAATAGGGACATTTTGAGATCCTGAGTGGGACTTTAGTGTTTCAAGGGTTGGCATCACTGCTCCGCAGCAAGGCGCCTTAGAGCTTTCCTCGCGCGACGTTGTCACTTCCTTCTATTCCAGTCGCGAGTGATTCGCGGAAAAAACACTGCCGGTGTGTCTCTATGTGAGTTCCATACTCTCTAATTTTATGATTGTTGTTTCGCGAGATATACGTAGGTGGAAGGAAGATGTTGGTTCACTCTTCATGAAACATACGCTTTCCGAACTTTGATAGAAGCCTGTACTGCGACACAGAATGTCAATTTTGCAGCGTCTGTTACTGAAGTTTCCTAATTATTTTAGTACTTGTAGACTAGCTGAAGACGTTTGACACTGTACCGTGCTTATGGAATATCCCCACAGTTGTCCGAGTGGATTCGTGTCTTCCCGTTAGAAAGGATACAATACGTTGCAATTGAAATCATAAATAATATCTGGCGTTCCCCAGGAAAGTTTTATAGGGCTCCTGCTGTTCCCTATCTTTTATAAACGACTTACCAATGACAGCAGCTCTCAGACTGTTCGCGGATGATGCTGTCAAACATCTGTTTTTAAAGTCACCAGAAGATCGAAAGCAACTGCAAAACGATTTGGATAAGAAATCTCTCTGGTGCAAAAATTGGCAGTTGACCCTAAGTAATAAAAAGTGTGAAGTCGTCCATATAAGCACTGAAATAAATCCTTGAAACTTGATTTACAAGATAAATCAGTTTAATCTACAGGCCCTAAATTCAAATAAATATCTTGGAATAATATTTACGAAGAGATTAATATGGAAAGAATGCAAAGAGAACTTTGTAGGGAAGGCAAACCAAGGACTACGTTTCTTTTGCAGACCACTTAGAAGAAAGAACAGTCTAAGAGAGCTGCTCACATCGTCTCCTAAAACGTTTATAAAGATAAGGAACAGTTCTACTAAAGAAACTGCCTACACAACACTTGTGCGTCATATTTCGGAGTATTGCTGCCCATTGTGAAATCCTCACCAAGTGGGACTGACGGAAGACGTAGAGTAAGTTCAGAGAAGGCCAGCTTGTTTTGTATCATCGCGATATAGGGGAGACAGCGTCACGAAAATGATGCTCGAGTTGGGTGGAAATCATTATCTTCTTGACCGTGTAATTTTTCTCGATCCTCGCGGCATTTCATGCTTGACTGAGACATCTGACATGTTTCGGCGTTCTTTTCTGTAATTTTACGATGCTAATGGTTTTACGCTATCGGTAGCAAATATGTGTATTGCGAAAACAAGCAGAATGATTTTTTTTTTTTAATGTGGTAGTCCAAAGGCTTTACGAGAGGAGCAAACGCTTGCACATTACTTTATCAAAAATCACGCTTCCAAATATTTCTTTTCTTTAGTAATACACTTCAAAATCCTGTTCCAGAAATAAACCTTTTAGGAATGACCGTGTCAACAGGGAATAAAATTCTTACTTGTTGGTTGGTAAAGACATGTGGACATAGAATCTATTCACGATAATGTTCATTATTAACTGTTACAACCTATCGTAAAAAAAATAAATGTTGGGATGTTAAGAGGCCATCAAGGCCGATGTAAAAGTCTCAATATATTTGGTACGGCCTCCCGAATGTCGACGACTCTGGCCCGAACTCAGCTCGTCGAACACGACCGAGGGGTTGAAAGAAAAGTGTTATTAATTGCTCCGTTATGTATATTCGCAAAATTTATGTCACCTGCATTCTCTTCCGAATGCCAACATATTTTGTTAGCACCCATCTACATATGGACACATGATTATCGCAATAAAAATAAGAGAAATCAGATCGAAAACAGAAAGATTTAGGTGTTCCTTTTTCCCCACGCGCTATTAGAGTATGTAACGGCAGACAAATGTCTTAATGCGATCCTCTGAACCCTCTGCCATGCATTTCAATGTGAGATTTATGTACTTATGTAGATGGGAATATAGATGACGCTTTCGCTCTTAGTAAATGAGCCCGTAACGAAGCGTGCTGCTCTCCGATGTATCTTCTCTGTGCCTTAACCTTACCGGTACGGAGCCACAATGCTCAGCATTAGTCAAGCGCTTGCTGAAAGAGAGTTTCGTAACCTTCTTTCTTTTTTTACGGACTACACTTCCTGAGGATTCTTTCAATGAATCTCAGTCTCACACGACTGCTTTTATATGGTCGTTGAATTTCAAATTACCCCTTATGTCTACGCTAAAATATTTTATGGAACCTCTAGTGTTTGTCCTGCTATTGTGTAGTTATATAATAAAGGATATTTCTTTGTATGTAATCGCAGCAATCTTCGGCGGACAAAATACAGTTCCAAGCTGGTGTTTCTTCAAAATACGGGTGACCCTTTCCGAGAGTGCGCCGGTATATGGAATAAACGCAGTGCCTACCTCCTCCTTCGTGTTTTCATCCGTTTCCACAGGTTGTGCCGTAGTGGTTGGGCGGAGAGCCCGCTGTATCTGCCACTCTGAGTACCAACTTTTTCGGAATACAATTCTCAGGTATTCCTATCCCTGGGGTAGACTCTCTGTGTCGGAGTAAGTGCGCGCCCTATGTACTAGAGTTTTAAGTACCCCATTCGTCTGTGAAGGGTGGTGACAGCTGTCTGCGTGAAAATACAGATCAGTGTGCGTTGTCTTCCGATACACACCATGACCGAGGGTGCCATCAGCTCTTCTCTTGACCAAAACGTCAAGGAACGGCAATCCCCCTCCCGTTTCAGTCTCCATAGTGAATTTGATGATGGGATGTATGTGGTTCAGATGTGTAAGGAAGTCAAGGAGTTTATCCATACCATGTGGCCAGATAAAGAAAGTGTCGTCCACATAACGGAAAAAGCAAGTAGGTTTCCATTCAGATGACGCCAGGGCTTCCTCCTCGAGAAATTTAAGAATCACATCCCAAAACACATTTTTTTAAATTCTAACCATGGTTCCAAATCCAAATTTTCGCATTTCTAGCCTCAGAATAGATTTATTAGTACCCTTAAAAGATTTTCCCTTATTTCACCCGCTTAATGGTTGAATTTCCAAAAATATCGAAACACGTGTTTGTTAAATTCAAATAAAAAATTTAAATCCCAAGTTTTGTATTTCTTGCTTCAAAATTTCCTTAATAGCAACGTTTCTTCAAGCAACCGTTCATCCCCTACTTCACCCCTTTAGGTATGGGAATATCGAAAAATCTCTGATGCCTACCGTGTAAGATAAACAACGTCTACAAATTTTGAGCTTGTGTCGTCTTTAGATTAACTTTTCAGCGCCGTTTTCTGTCTTGTAGAAACGGATCGACGCGAAATTTCTTTCTTACGCTTTGACATCTATTTGGTACTTTTATTTCAAACTGCAAGATGCACTTATTTTTCTTTATTCTTACGATTGTTGTATAACAACGATGGAAGAATGTGCATCACGTTTCGCTGTATATAACCTCTTTGCTATTATAGTGTCAAAAGTCATCGTTGATCTTCAGTCCGAATTTTGTATAAGCTGACGACTTTCAACGACCATATCTTCCATCCTCTTATAGCTATCGACGCGAAACTGATATAGTATATACTACAACAACACAGAGAGATCATTCTTCTCCATTGTGCAGTTTTTGCTGAAGAGCAAAATATTGACACTCACACGTAGAATTTTATGTAAGTCGGTAACTTTAAACTCGCATATATTCCACTCCGTTATCTTTATCATACCTCTACCACCATAGTGCACAATGGGAGACCGATACCTACTACCACATACAAACACTATTCGTTTGCGATGTGTAGTTATGGCTGCAGAGTGAAATATAGGCACAAACACCTCAATTTTATATATATATATATATTAAGATATTGTGAAAAGCAGCAATCCTGTAACACTGCCCTACGGCATGCCTGAATCGCTTTCACATCTAAAAACTTCTCTCTTTTGAGAATCACATGCTCCGTTGTGTCAGCTACAAGCTCTTCTCTCTACTTACACAGTAATTCTGGTATTCCGCATGCCCGCGCTTTGTTCGTCAGGCCCAACGCTATCGAACGCCTTGCAGAAATCAAGGAACATGCCGTCTACCTGGGATCCTGTATCAACTGCCCTCTGGATCTCGTGGATGAATAGTGCGAGTTGTGTTTCACATGATTGCTGATTTTGGAAACCATGTCGATTAGTGGAGAGGAGATATCCGGTCTTCAGAGATGTCATAACAGCCTAACATAAAACGTGTCCCAAATTCTATAACTCACCGACAAAATCGGTATGACCTGCGTTTTTTCCAGTCGTTAGGTATGATTCGCTCATCTACAGGTCTTCGGTACACTGCTCCTAGAATGGGGGCAAGTTCCCACTGGAGAAGACCTTTGGAGAGATCCAAGGCTCTGGTTTGAACCGACGCTTCCGGGAACGGTTGGCCGAGGGGACTGAGACGCTCCAGTCACGGTCTGCACGGCCACTACGGTCGGGGGTTCGAATCCCCCCTCGGGCAAGGATATTTGTGCCGTCCTTAGTCTTAGTTAGTTCATAAGTAGTTTGTAAGTTTAGGGACTGATGACCCAGTAGTTAAGTCCCATAGACTTTACAAACATTTGAATTTTTTTGAACCGGGAACAGTTGAGCCACACACTATTGACATGTCAAGGCTGCACAGATCACTCCAATACGAAGGCAGCAGCAGTGATCCGCCAAATTAGAGGCCCATGTCGTTGACGTCAGCTTGCAGCAGGATTTTAGAACGTATACTTCTATGGAATATTGTGAAATACCTCCAAGAGAATAACCGTTATTAACATAAATTCAGAAAGTATCGTTCTTGTGGAACAGGATGTAAAATCGAATCAATATTTCCAGATTTCCGGAACGCTTTTGAGATTTTACTTCACAAACGAGCCTCTAATCAATTTGCTTGCTTGTGGAACATCGTCTCACTTGTGCGACTGGATTCTTGATTCTCTGTAAGAAAGGGAAGTACGTAGGAATTGACAGTAATCGTGTAAAGCAGAAATGATATCTGAAGGGGAAGTGTTATAGGGCTCCACCTGTTTCTTGTCTTTACAAACGATTTAGGAGATAGCTCTATCAGACTGATCGCAGATGGCACTTTCGTTTATCGGTTAGTAAAGCCATTATTAGATCAAGAGGAACTGAAAAACGATTGAGATAAGATGTGTGTGCCACCTGTAAATTCATGGTTCGCAGGATATTAAAAAGATGTGGAAGGTCTGCCCGCTTCAATTAACCATTTGTTATCTCGAACAATATTTATTGACAATGGTCTGAATAACTTTAAAACAATAAAACTCAGGCACACATCATATATAATTCTTTGACTCCCCTTTAAGTTGATTAACAACCCTAACAAAACCATGTGTGACTACAACAGCTTTAAATTGGCTAAGAATCGCCAGTCTCCAAAATATTATGAAATACAAATTATACGCTTGCCTTTTATATTATTCGTATTATTCAAAAGACAACTAGAAGTCTATGAGCATAGATTAAGTGCTTCCTACCGAATGTGAGAGTGTAACGCATTGAATTCCAGTAGAGACGACCACGGCGGACAGAGCTCTCACATCGACGTCTTCTCAGACGCCGTCGCAATCGGTTCCACTGCGCGGCCGCGGCGCGGGGCGCGGACCGCGGAGGGGTCGCTCCACGGGCCGAGGGTATTTAAATGGCCCGTTACCGGGCTAGAACCCAGGTCCTTTCGAGCAGCCGTAGCGTGCGGAACTCCGTGCCGGAGCGTTTCCAGGAGCTCAGTCCGTCAGTTCACCTGATGATGGCGACATGTATGATCGCCGAAATATTGTGCCCGTTGGACACTATAGACCGGCAGTACACCCGTGGATATTTTGATTACGCATATTATAGTTCGCGACTGATCGCGCATATTTCAGATCGCGACCGGTAGCTCTCCTTTTAGTTCGCAGTTTGGCTGCGAAGTAGGTCGCTCTTTTAGTTCGTCCGCTCTTTTTGGCTTTTGCTACCGCTACTAAAAGAGCTGTGTCTTTTGTTATGGCAGCTTTTTTATATAATGATCACTTTTGCCCAAGCGTGTGCTTTATTGAGGCATTTAGATATCAAATACTTAAAAAACCAGTTATTTACACTAATGGGTGATACAATGGTATTCAAGTACTTTACATACAGAGTACTCGTAGTATTTTATTTTTAAAATGGATTTCTTTATTTATTCTATTAAATAAACCAAGTTCCCACGCGCAGAAATGCATTTTTGTCTTCGGTGCTGGACGAGTCCAATCGTTTGTTTCGGAGGGGCGGCCGCCTCAGTTGCATCGAAAGTTAAGCCAGTCCGGTCAACCTCTCACTTATTACAGAAATTTATTTTGTACTAACAAAAGAAATTTTTGATCTTCACGCTAGAGACATTGATGACAATGGGTTTCGACCTTTACATTCTGACGACAGACAATGAACTACAGTTTTGTAGCTAATTAATTCTATACGGGTTCGTTACTTTACAGTGTTAGTGTCGCCTATACGACGTTATCCTCAACATTCTACTCCGAGTGCCGTCAACAGTATCATGCAGGCGAGAGAAAATGGTTGATGCATAATTTCTCGCATATAAATGCAAACAATGTTAAAGTTTTGAGTTCTCTCTACTTCTTTACACTATGGAATGAGGGTTATATTTAGACACTGCTGAATACCTTAGAAAAGAAAATTTGTGGCAGTGAACTATGAAACTACGGATGAGCTGCATCTCAGCTCGAAATGAAGGTAACTGGCAGAAGGGAATCAGCGCGCTTTAGCGTCCTGTCGCTGTTCCCCGTCAGTCTTCGGAAAAGTAGCGGACGAACTAAGAGGTGAGGGATGTGCTAACTAGTCCGCGTAGTTCGCCTGTGGGAGCGCTTTTCCGAACTAGTTCGTTCGTGAAGACTTTATTCCACGTCAAGTGATAGCATTCGATGTGTGTGAGTTTATGGAAATTTGTGACAGGGCTACTACGCCTCTATGTGTTTTGATTTTAATAAATGTTTCGACTGGCTATCATGAATTTTATTGTCTGTACCTTCTCTTTCTGTCTCTTTTCGTAAACCTTTTACCAGACGCTGAAACCCCTGCTTTTAAGAGACGAAGTCCGACCGCCTGGGACAGAAGATTTGCAGGGAGTTGCCTTTCAGGCAACAGTCATAGTCGGAGACTGTTTTAAGGGTAATTTCCTCATCTTTTCTTTATTCAGCCACAGCTACAGCTTGACCCAACATGCCCTACGCTACAAGAGTACAACAGTATAAGTGTTTAGAAAGAATAAGACACAAGCATATCACAGTACAAACTATTTGACTGCCCCTTGAATTATTATTATCACTTGAGAAATGGACCTTAAAGCGTGTGAGCACCTGCAGCGAGGAAACTACGTATCAGGTAACTATAACAACTCATAAGTTTTACGTACTTCTTTCAAATCAGTGTTTAGAAATTTTGAGCAAGGCTTACATCTTTCAGTAGTCCATATTCAATTGAGCTCAAGCTGTAAAATGGCTCAAAATGAGAGTTATTAAGTTTAAGGAAAAATTACATAAATTAGCTGATATTGATAATAAAAAAACCCTTAAGTCTGTGTCGGTTGCAGTTAGAGTATTAAGAATCATGAACAATAGTTACAAGAAGTATTCCGGTGTATGTACTTCATACAGACCAGTGTTTTACGATTTCCAATGGGACTTGCAGCTTCCAAAAGTCCAAATTTAGTTAACCTGAGACTGTAAAAGGGCTCCAAGTAACAAAAATATTACGCAGAAAATTACATAATCTAGCTAAATCTAAAGACTCTAATTAAATCACAATTAATAAAGCTAGCATAATTCAGACCCCGCGATTATATTAAATAAATTTCAGCAATAACTTACATATAACCGGAATCGTGGGCCAATTTGGACCTGTCGACAACACCAGTCTGATCTCAGTTCGTTGTAAGGTGCACTAGAGTCCGGAAGCTCTTCGCTTAAATTTACTGGAAGGAGAGACAGTGCCATCGCTGGGTCCAATTTGACTCGCGATTCCAGATAAGGGATTCTTTTTAGTCTATCTGTACTGGCGTATCTTGTAGTGTTTCAGCACAATGCAGCGGGCTCTCTATGAAAAAGAAATCTGTGAACTGTTATTAGACGAACATTATTCAGTCACAGAATCTTTAAGCGGTTTTCAACCTTGTGACGAAGAGAACTTAAGTGAAGATGAAAATACACAACAAGATATTTCTTCTGACTCAAATAATTCTTAGCGTGATGATTCAGTAGAATGAGATAGCCAGCTGTCAAGTAGTACATATTTTCGAGGTAAAAATCTATTCAATTCTTCTGCTCATCCACCAACTAGGTCCAGATATCGACAACATTTGGGACATTTCCTTGTTTCGTTATCATTATTTTTGTTTCCGATTAATGGCATGGAGTCCCTATTTATGTGAAGTTATGATAAAGCCTCCATAGCATATGGAGGATTTTAATCTTATCTATTTTTTGTAATCATATAGCACGCCAAAGTAAGGCAATAAAAATTATTTTTCAAATATGAGACCTAGGAGTTACGGATAAAAAATAACACAATGTAAAATTAACATGCTGATTTTTTTTAATGAAGTTTGTTTCACTACATTCCTTACGAATTTATAGGAATTGTGGCTTTTTTTATTCAAGGGTTCATATGGACCCACGATTTGCGAGGTGTCCCCATGACTAATATTTTATAAACTTGTTCTTGTAGGCCCCGTGCTTGTCGCACAGCCTCGCAACAGATGGAAATTTTAACAACTTTTTCCAAATTCCATCTAAATAGGCATACTGATTTTAAATGCCAATTAAAATCTTCAAAACTGTATTTATTATAGTTTATTTTACAATCTGTTATATATATATGTATATGTTATCGGTTCTGTGACTCCCTATCAACTAAAACAAAATCCCGTTCCTTTTCTGTTCCTTTTTCCCTTATTTATTCCTTTGCTTCAAATACTCAGTGCTCTTAGAACTCCGTACAGCATTGCAGTTTCCTTACACTTATGTGTGATGTAACATAACCGCGCGGCCGCACGAAGCCAAAGGAACACCTCGAAGAAGGAAAATATACAAGAACAGAAAATATACAATAAAATTCCTTACACTAAAGTTAAAAGGAAACAAAAATATATTAATATTTCCTCTCACCTAACACCTATTTGACTCGTACATGTTTGATTAGGTAGTACTGCTGTGAAGCTGGTTATGTCGCAAATCATTATTATAGGTCACACTTCATGTATAGCGTGCCCTCAAAAATGACGCGTTTCGGAATTACCATCATTAGATTAGCATATCTTCCGTGCCATGTTCACACGTGAACAGATGGAGGATGTTCTCCAATATACATACTAGTCTGCTTTTGTATGTATGTATATTGAAGAACATCTTCCATCTGTTCACGTGTGCACATGGCACGGAAGAGATGCTAATCTGATGATGGTAATTCCGAAACGCGTCATTTTTGAGGGCACGCTATACATGAAGTGTGACCTATAATAAAGATTTGCGACCTAACCAGCTTCACAGCAGTACTACCTAATCATTTCATCATGGTCGCCTGCCTCCTCAGTGACTTTATGTCGCATTTACAATCGTACTTGTTTTTTTAGAGGTTTAAATGTAAGGTTCCGTTTTTTTGGAAGACAAAAAATTTCAAAAATATGTCTGTACCCTTACAGATTCCAGTTATGTTCATGAGGTAACTATTCCGATCAAGGGTAAAGGCTATTCTCCGTTACGGACACGGGTAAACTCACTAAGGATTAGGTTCAAGTTTAAATTTTGAATACGCTAAACACACGGAGCACAGTCACTACACAAGTTTACACTATAATTACGGAGCACTTCCGTTCAGCACTCCCGCTAATGGCCTCCACGACGACCCGATTCTGTTTTCCAACAAGGCTGCCTGCTGCATGCGGCGCACTGGTGATCCTGAAACTCAGACCTCGGAGTTGAACACAGAGCCCGACCAACAAGAAGTCACAGCTACTTGGCAGATCACCTGGTGGTCTCGGTGACCGAGCAGAAGGATCAGCGTGAGCACAGCGGCGGAGCACTTAGCAGGATTAATGGGCGCAGAACCTACAGGAGATCTGCTAATTGCAGACGTCCTTTAATGCGTCTATAGAAGCCGAGAGGCAAATGCAGCAAGCAGAGGAAGCAGAACCACAAACATCGGGAGACTGGAGAACAACTGCATAGAAGCAATACTATCGCATATTAGCGGACGGTAAAGGACCGAGCAAACACAGCCCAAAAGGAATTGTGGTTGACGGCGCACAATTCAATTTTACTGGGAAGCTAGATATTTTTCATTACTGCCGCACGCTGAATGGCGACAACGATACGAGAGAAAGAAATTGACGCCAATGAAACAACACCTATGCTAGTGAAGACGTGGGTTGTCTGGTGGGAATGTTCGGTTTGCTGGAAATGGCTGCTTTGCTACTTCCTCCCCCTGGAGAAGTCGCGATCCTGCACCTCACCTGTACTTCTGCTGCTGCCTGACCGTGGCTGGCATCGAACTCCGTCACTTCTAGCAGGGTTCCAGTGCTATTGATATTAGTAATAGGGCAGCATCGGATGACTTACAGACGAAGTAAGCAGACAGGTTCCTTAAGCAAGAGGAATGTGAGGTGGCCTGTTACACATGAAAGACAGGTTCGCCGCGGTGGAGTAGCCGAGCGGTATAAGGCGTCTCGCTGCGGAGAGCGCGGTTGCTCGCCGTCGGAGTTTCGAGTCCTCCCTGGGGCATGTGTGTGTTGTCCTTAGGTTAGTTTAACATAGTTTAAGTAGTTTGTAAGCTACGGACTGATGACCACGCAGTTTGGTCCGATAGATTTACAAACATTTGAACATTTTTGACTGGTTCCTTAAGCAAGAGGAACGTGAGGTAGCCTGTTACACATGAAAGACGGTTACTTCCGTAATCAAATATAGAAGTGATTATAACTAGTCTCGCTGCAGGTTCAAGACACAATGAAAGTCAATTAAACAGTAAAATCATTTAAACCGGAATAGGCCTGCCCCTAGTAGGGAGAGTGGGTGAGAAACATTACGTAAATTGGCAGTCATGAGACTGAACGGAACAACCCAGGCACTGGCAACGGCTTCAGTTCTATCGGTAACATTCTGCACACTTTCGCCCGTTGATTGGTGAACGACTTCCCTCGTCCCGGCGGAAACATAACCGGTAAATATTACCGAACTGGTTATTACACCGAACCGTAGCGCGGAGCACGAGTCCTGATCACTAGGTACTCTAGTCTGCGCTCCTATGCATCATGGCGGCAATGCGGCAATGCGGCAATGCGGCAATGCACTAGCACTGGGTAGAACTGCGCAGCCGGCCGCGGTGGCCGAGGGGACTGAGGCGCTCCAGTCACGGTCTGCACGGCCACTACGGTCGGGGGTTCGAATCCCCCCTCGGGCATCGATATTTGTGCCGTCCTTAGTATAAGGTAGTAAATAAGTAGTTTGTAAGTTTAGGGACTGATGACCCCGTAGTTAAGTCCCATAAGCTTAACAAACATTTGAACATTTTGAGAACTGCGCACGACTGGGGCGGAGGGAGCGTCTCTCGTCATTTTTGTGTCCGTCACTGCAGGACACTGTATCGCTCCGCCGAGAAGAAGTGGGGCTCCGCAGCCAACCTGACAACGCGCCTTCTGCGCCCTTCCCCCGGCCCGTGCGGGCAGGGTCGGCGCCCTGGGTGGCTGGGACACCCGGAATTGAGGTTCTTCAGCCAAACGGCGCGAAGGCGTGTGTCCCTCCGCCGTTGGTGAGGAAGAAGCGAATTTAAACATTCAAGAGTACGCCATATTGTTTTATTTACGTATAAATTAAATGGGACTTGATAAAATTATTAATCCTCCGCCAGTAGGGAGTCAAGGTGTCAGCCGAGCCTGTGGAGGTTCTTACTTGTCGGGGAACATTCACTTTATGAGGTTAAATTGGCAATTAATTTATACCACTTGTCAAGTACTAGAACGATCAGCCAGCGACAAATATAATTCGATTCGTAATTTCACGTAAGGGCCGAATCTGCTGTCAAAATTACGTGATTAATTTTATTACGGCGCTCTCGCTTTGTCACAGGACTGGCCTATCTCTCATTTTCATCTGCCTTTCTTCAGCATTTAGGTAACCCAAGATACTGGTGCTACACTAGGAAAACTTGATGATTTAAGATTACTCCCGATCTCTGAATAGGAATAATGAGGCGAGAGGGTACAAACCAGACGAAAGGAATTCTCACCGATTAAATAGCATTAAACTTCATAAAAATCCATTCCAACAACGCTGCGAGAGAATGACCACAGCATGACTTGGTGCTCGTGACACTGCCACATAATTCCGAGAGCAGACCGTAGAATCACAGCGGAGACGTCATTGATGTAAGTCCAAAGGGAGAAATTAACTTGCTATATGTTTAGCAGAGAACCCCTTTGACGCTGCTCGTATTGCTTCCACGACCGCTACCAGCACTTTACTTCGTGCCTTCGTGCCTAGATTGACACTCTCGCCAAACACACAGCCGAACACTGTCCAGAAACGTGGTCCAGACCGAGCGGGATTGACCGTGCGGTCCAAGGCGCCTTGCTGTGGGATGCGCGTCTGCTCCACGTCGGAGGTTCGAGTCCTCCCTCGGCATGCGTATGTGTATTGTCATTAGCTTAAGTGATTTTAGGTTGAAACTTCCTGGCAGATTAAAACTGTGTGCCGGAACCGGGACTCGAACCTGGGACCTTTGCCTTTCGCGGGGAAGCGCTCTACTGACTCAGCTATCCCGACACGACTCACGATGCCGCCTCACAACTTTACTTCCGCCAGTACCTCGCCTCCTACATCATTCTGATTTTAAGTTGTTTGTAAGTCTAGGGACTGGTGACCATAGCTGTTTGAACCGTAGCTTTACAAACCGCAGTCAAGTTGTTCTGCGCGGTCGTCTGTACAGCGGATTTTCCCCAACTACTTTCCACGTGGCTCCTCTTATTCTTCCTCAAAGACACCGCAGCGATATCGCAGTGAAGACACCGTAGCGTCGCCAGTGGTAGAGTCGAAATCACTGACATCGGCAGGCGCGCAAGTAGAACCTTCGCACCACAAGAGGATATAGGCCAAAATGGAGAAGAGAAGGAACCTCAAAGAGGAGGAAAACCAATAGAGAACAAGCTAACCAACATGGCTAAATGTGCACGGTATGAAACTTGCCAACTGTCCCTAATTGATGACAAATGCGAAGTCATCCGATGGGGAAAAAAGTAAATCAGTCGAACTCCATTTACACAATGAATCACAGAAAACTAAAAGCAGTAAATTCAACTGAATACCTAGGGATTAAAATTGCCAATAACCTAAATTTCAAAGAACACACAGAAAATACAGTTGTGAAGCGAACCAAGGGCTACGTTTCATTAGCAGAAGACTTAGAAGATGCAATATTTCTACTGAAGAAATTGTTTCCACTACGCTTATATCTCCTGTTATGGAGTATTGTTGCGCAGTTTGGCATCTTGTTAGGTGGTACTGATGGAGTACAGAGAAAAAGTTCAGAGAAAAGCAGCTCGTTTCGTATTATCGCGATACAGGAGAGAGAGTGTCAAGGAAATGATGCACGAATTGGTGTGGAAAACAAAAAGAAAGGCGTTATTCGTTGCGGCGAGATATACCTGCAAAATTGTTTCACCGACTTCCTTCTCTGAATGCGAAGGGTTTTGTTAGCACCCAGCTACATACAGAGACATTGTCACAATAAAATAACAGAAATCAGATCTAAAACGGAAAGATTTAGCCTAGGTATTCGTTTATCCCGCCCGCTATTAGAGATTGGGACGATAGGGAAATATTATGAAAACAGTACGATGGACCACTGTCCAGACAATTTTGATTTGCAGAGTAAATATGCACATGCAGATGTCCGTCTGTGTACTTTTTCAGGGACGAGTTACGGAGTTACTGCATTTCATACGTTTTCTTGCCCCCAATCCGCAATTCTTCCAATTTTTATTAACCTGTTGGTCCAAAATGCTATGGTCATCAATCCCTAGAATGTCCTTAGACTTATACCAAGGACAACACACACACACACACACACACACACACACACACACACACACACACACACACACACACACACACACAATCCCGGAAGGATGAATAGAACCTCTGGCGGGAACTGCCACACAGTCTGTAGCGTGACACCTTTATCACGCGGCCATTCCGTAGTACCCCCAATCTCCGCACACCAAAAAATGTTTTAACGCCGGGGATCTAGAGGTTCCTGCCCGTTTGTATGAAAAATGGTTAGAGGCATCCAAAAACATTTCAACTCTTTTTATTGCTCAGTTACAAATTATACAATTATAATCTAAACTTTCTGAATTTGTATTCCGGATTGTAGTACGCACTAGTATCTGTAAACCCGGTAACACGTACCCTTGCATTGAACTGACCCACATAATTACAGACCGATATTGTTCATATCAGTTTCCTGCAGAATTCTAGAGCATATTCTCAGCTCAAATATAGTAAATTTCCTTGAGACGGTTAAGCTTCTATCTGTGAATCAGCACGGATTTAGGAAACCTCGTTCGTGTGAAACTCAGCGTGCTATTTTCTCATATGATATCTTGCGAGCCATGGATGAAGGGCAACATGCAGATTGTGTTTTTCTCGATTTCAAAAATGCGTTTGACGCGGTGCTACACTGCAGATTGCTAACGAAGATACCAGCATATGGAATAGGTCCTCAGATTTGTGACTGGCTGGAAGACTTCCTAAATAATAGAACGAAGATACCAGCATATGGAATAGGTCCAAAGATTTGTGACTGGCTGGAAGACTTCCTAAATAATAGAACGCAGTACGTTGTTCTCGATGGCGAGTATTCATGAAGATGAGTGTATCGTCAGACTTACCCCAGGGGAGCGTGATAAGACCGCTATTATTTTATAACTGTGTAAATGATCTGATGGACAAAGTAACTTGTAATTTGCGGCTGTTTGCTGATGATGCTGTGGTGTATGGGACGGTGTCGTCTTTAGCTGACTGTAATAGCGTACAGAATGACAGACAAAATTTCTAGTTGGTGTGAAGAATAGCACCTAGCTCTAAATGTAGAAAAATGTAAGGTGATGCACATGAGTAGGAAAAACAATCCCATATAGCATTAGTAGTGAGCTTCTTGATGCAGTCGCGTCGTTCAAATTTCTAGGCGTAACACTGCCGAAAGATATGAAGTGGAATGAACATGTAATGACAGTTGGGAGTAAGGCAGACAGCCGACTTCGCTTTATTGGGAGAATTTTGGGATATGTACTTCATCTGCAAAGGAGACGGCGTATAAAACCCTCGTACGACCACGTGTTTTGGACATGTAACAGATCAGTTTAAATGAAGACATGGAAGCAGTTCAGAAGCGAGCAGGTTCGTTACTGGTAGGTTAGACCAATGCGCGAGTGTCACAGAAATGCTCCGAGGATTTAAATGGGAATCGCCGGAGAAATTCTGTTGAAGAAATTTAGAGGACCGTAATTTGAAGCTGAGTGTAGAAGGATCTTCCTGTTGCCTACTTAAATTTCGCGTGAAGATCACAAAGACAAGATTAAAGAAATTAGGGCTCATACAGAGGCGTACAGACAGCCTTTTCCCTCTTTCTGTTTGGGAGTGAAATGCCTAGTAGTGGTACAGTGTGCCCTCCGCCACGCACTTTGCGGTGGATTGCCGAGTATGTATGTAGATGCATGCGTGTATTCGTCGTGGCATACTGCCCAATAGTCTTCTAAACACTGTTGGTCCGGGTTGTTCCATTACTCAACGGCAATTTGGTGTAGATAGCTCTCAGATTAGTTGGTGGATTATCTCTTCCAGATCCAGCCCTTACCAGTCTATCAGAAATATTTGATAGCCTACAGGCTTAGTCATTCTGATCTAGCTATCTGCTTATCAGGAAGTAACGTAATATCACAAGACGTGCACAATGAGTATAGGAATTGTCGACCATTAAGTCAATCCCTCTCCGAAATGCTGGTGGTATAGTTGCACTATAAGTCAGAGGATGTCATTCTTGTATCGTTTAGTGGCTTTGGGTGGCTTTAATGACCACTAGCGGCGTACGGTGGCTCCACCCCAAAGCGTGAGGGAACCACCACCTTACTGCATTTGCTGGACACTGTGTGTGGAAGTTCAGGCTGAATAAATTGCTTCCAAAAACGTTTCCGGCGATTGTCTGGTTGAAGGCATATGCTTGTCTCATCTGTAACTAAAACTTGAAAATTCCGACGAGTCCATTCAGCATCTCGTTGGGGCCATCTGTACCACGCTGCATGGTGTCTAGAGATTGGACATTCATATGGACGACGGGAGTCAAGTTGCATGTTCGAAACACGACGTCCTGCGACTGGACGGAAATCATTATTCATTGTGAGACGAGATAATAAATAAATATAAAAATTTATACGAGGGCTGTTGAATAAAGATTTTTTTTGACAGCATACCTTTACTCATCCTCATAATTTTACTGGTCCTTCTGAAAATGCAATGCCACTTGTCGCAGCGTTTCAGCCAGTCTTCACATACTGGAAAACATTTTTTGAGAGGTCCTTCAAAATTGCCTGCGTTGCCTTCGCCACTGCTTCTGATGATGGCTAATGCCTCCCACAGAGGCGTTTCTTCAAGTTAGGGAATAGAAAAAAGTCACATGGGGCTAAATTCGGACTATAGAAAGGGTGAGGGTTGCTCTTCAAGTTGCAATGGCAATATGCGGCCGCATTATCGCGGTTTTCAGGACATCCTTTTAGTATTGTCCAGATACTGATGTGTGTGCAGGTACTACATGCTGATAAAATATTCCATGAATATAAAAAAAATCGATGACCATAACATTCCCATCAGAAGGAACTACTTTTGCTTTTTCGGGTGTTCGTGATGGAGATTTTTACACTGAGCTTTGCTGTTTGCTCTCAGGATCAAAATAATGTAGCCAATTTTCATCATCAGTGATTACATGTGAAAGAAACTTCGAATCTTCCTCTAACTTTTGTAACAAACTCGATCTGCATGTAGACCTGCACGCGAATGTCCTTTTGTTCGGGAATCAACGGTCTTGGAACCCATCGCGCACAAACACGTCTCATGTGTAATGTTTGTGTCATCAGCGTGTGGGTGGCACCCAATGAAATGTTCAGTATTTCACAAAGTGATCTTAGGGTGATTCGCCGAGCCTCTTTCACAATGAGAGTAGCATTGTTGATGTTTTCTTCAGTAAGAATATTAACTGGAACTCATGTGTAATGTTTGTGTCATCAGCGTGTGGGTGGCACCCAATGAAATGTTCAGTATTTCACAAAGTGATCTTAGGGTGATTCGCCGAGCCTCTTTCACAATGAGAGTAGCATTGTTGATGTTTTCTTCAGTAAGAATATTAACTGGAACTCCGGGTCCACCTTCCTTTGAAATTTCCTCCCCTCTTTAAACATTTTAAACAACTTACCCCATATGTCTCCTGTAACGTTGTATAGGCCTCAGCCGAAGACTTCCTGTTGTTTTGAAGGTCAATTGTGCAAAATTTCATCAAGATCAGTACGAAGATATAGATTTACACGGACACACTGAAAACGCACTTTTCCCTTTTTTTCAAATTTTCCGGTTGGTTTTCCAAAAAATAGAACGAAACCTGTTTAAGAACCTTCCCAGTGTAATTTGGTGTACGTGTACCAAATATCATGTTATTTGGTTGTCTGGAGGTTAAGTTACAAGAGAACAGACAGACAGATACACAGACAACAAAAGCGTTTTATAAGTTTAGAGAGAAATGAAGTAGAATGAAAAGTTTTACACGAATGTATAAATTAATACGAGAGTAGGGATGACCTTGTGTTATACTTGCATGAAAGACAAATTATTATTGTCTATCGGGAATCAACGTGAAATCGAAATCTACTTCCTACTGCAAATAAATTACTATGCTGAAATTAAGCGATGTAATTAATTGCGACAGAAAGAAAAATGGAGGGCACTGTGTAGTTATCGATCAACGTAATTACGTTTTCGTGACAAGGTGTAGCAGCAAATTAAATGGTAAATGCTCGTAAAGGTGATTGAATAAAATAGACACGCGAACAATCTGTCTTTCTACAAGAGATGTCAGACGTAAATAAACTGAGTTTCACTCACCATTGTCTGCAGGGAAGTACAGCTTCACACCCAGGTTAAACGAGGCAAATTCACAGATGATGCCTGCATTAAGAAATGTGTACTTCATAAAATACGTACCGTTTGTTTGTGAGTGAGCAGAAAGCGATCTGACTACAACCATAAATAAATTAGAAATTTGTTTAGTGTTTTTCAGGCATATAAGTAAATAAATTGTAAAGCATTGAACAAGCGATGAAATGTGACAAAATCATAAAGTACGTGTCTCCTCTTAATGTTAATTAAGGTCTATTTTAAGCAAGTACCTAGATTAAACTGGTCTGTGTTGTATAAGCAACGACAAGAAAGAAGATATTGAAATATATCTCTTGTCTAATTGCAAAGTGTTGTCTCATTCGCGCAAATAGTTGAATTAATGTTGAACTGTATGGTATAATCAATGACAAGTGGGAAAATGGTAAGGAATGTTTCTCGTCTGTCTACAGCACGTATTTTGACATCCTTATTGTTATCTAATCCAGTGAAATAGGTGTAAGTATCCAGCTTATCATTTTTAAAATATTATTTTAAAGTTTAGTCCTGTGGAAACAAAGATGATACACACCATTGCAGCGGAAAATGACAACTCACTACAGTAGTCATACGGAAGAAATATTTGACTGAACGCCACGAAACTTCAATGAAGGAGAAAACAAAATTGTGATTCACGAAAAATATTTAACAAATAAAAAGAAACAACATCTTTTCTGTTGGATAACGCCTTTGCTCGCTCTGTTTTATTAATAGTGAGAGGGAACACTTAATGAAATTCAAAGCTCAAAGCTAATTTTTATTCTTGTTTTTTCTACAAAAGCTTTTTACCATTATAAATTGATTCTTCCGTCACTTCTTGGTAGAACGCTTTCATATTTAAGGTTGAAAACAAACAAACAGTTTCTGTTCTACTAATTTCTTGTTTATTTACTAACTAGTTTTCGGCTTATTAGGCCATCATCAGGGAAACTGTTGACAGGCGTTGACAAAGACGCTATTGCTTAAGTTCTCAAAGATGGTAACAAAGATACAACACACAGAATACTCGGTCTTTGCATATAACATTTTTTGGAATTGCAGACAATTATCTGTTGAATTGTAGAATTATGTTTACGTAATCAGTGGCCTCCTTAACATTTTTACATTGTAATTTGCAAGTGAACAGGGTGAAACACATTACATATCAAATATTAATGAATTAAAAACAATGTTAACATTCCAGAGTGAAACTTTTCACTCTGCAGCGGAGTGTGCGCTGATATGAAACTTCCTGGCAGATTAAAATTATGTGCCGGAACCGGGACTCGAACCTGGGACCTTTGCCTTTCGCGGTCAAGCGCTCTACTGACTGAGCCATCCCGACACGACTCAAGATGCCGCCTCACAACTTTTTGCTTTCGCGGGCAAGTGCTCTACCGACTGAGCTATTCCGACACGACTCACGATGTCGCGTCACTAGTTGTGAGGCGGCATCGTGAGTCGTGTCGGGATAGCTCAGTCAGTAGAGCGCTTGCTCACGAAAAGCAAAGGTCCCAGGTCCGAGTCCTGGTTCCTGCACACGATTTTAATCTGCTAGGAAGTTATGTTAACATTATTGACACTGTAGCATTTGTTGAGACCGTCACTTAAGGTGTACATTAAATACGTTTTCTACTCTGAGTTTACAATTCACTTATTTGACAGCATCTGGTAAGATTTACATATTTAAATTACATTTCATATTACTGTGCAATTTATTATATATATTGTTTGATCTTAAAGTCTAAAAGTAAACATGGCAGGAATGGGGACTCTACATGTGACATTAAGATGGTCTTTGGTAGGTAGCTCTTTTGTTTACATTATGTGAAGCTTAATAGTGGGGATGTGTTCAACTGTACCTAGTCATTTAGCACAAGCTGGTGATTTTTGGCTAAATGTTTGTTTATTTCCAGTACTTCTAACATTTTAGTTTCCTGTCTTGGTTGGCTATGTGAAGCACTTCTGTGTAGACATGGTAGCTGTGTCCTTTTTGTCAATTTTCATTATTATTAATAACAAGAGCAACACTGATCATAATGCTTCAATCTTCAGTTAACACCATACAACCATCCTTTTTATTTACAAAATGAAGTACAACGCGCTTCCGTTACAACCACGCTCCCAGCAATCCATAGCACACCACACTGTACCAACACCTGATGCAAACTTTCGACTGCCCCGCGCCCGATCAGCGCAACCAGCGAATCATTCCAACACGTTCCAAAGATGTAAGAGCTGCGTCTACCCAGCATAGTGCTTTAAATAAAGACCGTGGCAGGCATCTAATCAGTGGCATCCCTTCACTAACAATCTCCCCTCACCCTCTCGAGTTGATATCAGTAACTAGCGGTCATCAGCGGCTGTGGTTGCCTTTGGGAGGTCAGAGTAAGGCAGGTCATGGACAGTTCCTGTATCTCTGTACGTCCCCCACGTCCGAATTACATCGCTGAGGTTTACGACTGGAAATTTCCCTAGTTGACATCCCTTCCTGACACGACTTAACAATCTGATTGCGATCAAACTTCGGTATTGACCTTCTAAGCCTTGTCAGAAGTTATGGCAACACCAGTAGTTTACTTCCTTCTTGGATTTATGACTGTAACCAATCGGCTGTTTTAGGCACTCCGTCCCATAGGCACCGCTCATCTTTATGCAGGTTGAGTGACGTCTATGAAGCATTTAGCGTGAGAGTTCAGTAGGTTGTAACCGACGTGATGGAACACTTTCATTGGTGTGCGTGTATCAACCCGAAACCTGTCACTAGTATTCACTATTTTTCATGATCATTGACTACAATTTAAAAATTTTGATTCGGCCATAATCGATTCATTAAGAGGCAGAACTTGACTTAGTGTATTATGGTGCCGTAGATGACAGCACGTAAATACCCGCATTTCTTTCATCCACTACTTGAGGGTGATGGTACTTAGCAACTTCTTGTATACTTAACACGCAACACGTTATTTTCAAACCATGACGAAGATTATCCTCACTGATAGCCCACACAAATTGATGAAAGGGAAGAGTTTATTGATTACTAACTTTTCCCTCTTCATGTAATGAAACTGAGTCATGATACATGACGTTATTATCTCTTCATCTCAAAGTTTGCAGGGAGCTTGCTTGGACTTTGGGACTCTTTTTTTAATTATTATTATTATTATTATTATTATTATTATTATTTACTACTTTTCATTCCCACTCCTATGGGGCGTGGGTGGACTATTTTAGTCTTTTCACAGAACTTTCTAGCCAGGGCAAGGTTTATCTTTTTATTTTCTTTATTATATTATTAGAAGCTTGTATTTAGTGCTGTTTCTTCACTTGTTGGATATTAATAATTTCATATGTTGATTTAAAAAATTACAATTTCAAGTAATTAAATGATCATGATTTAAAATTTTTTTGGTTGTCACAATTTGAAGGCTAATTACATAAGTATTGTTAATGCCAGAAAAACAAATATGTGTTACATGGAATATAATAGGTAATTTGATTTTGTATTTTTGGGTGGTGCAATTTACAGCTATTTTGGGGTGTATTTGAAGGTTATATATACTGTATATACATTGTATATACTGTAGCCAAAAAGGTGTGTCGGCGCAGTGGTTTTGGCTTAGTTGCCTGGGGCTTTTATGGTTTATTGCCATTGATTCTGTTGGTCACCAACATTATTGTAACCCTTATTTACGCTTGGGGCGGGGGGGGGGAGTGGAGGAAATTAGTCTGCAGTGACATGGTATGGCTGTCTTGGATTTGGGCGTAGGGTGCAGTGTGTGTGTGTGTGTGTGAGAGAGAGAGAGAGAGAGAGAGAGAGAGAGAGAGAGAGAGAGAGAGAGGGAGAGCGCTCTCGGGTGGTTGGATGAGCGTGCTTGGATGTATGAGCGTTTTCAGTGGGTTTCTGTTTGATTTGAATGTGGAGGTTTGTTTTGTCATCGTTCTTGTGTTTCTTTCGCCTGTCGCGTGTGTGACTATGTGCGGGTTTTGGTCATATGTTAGTGCTTCCTGTGTGTGTTGTGGCTTATTGCCTAATGTCTAGGTGTAATGATGTGATTTTTTTGTTGGTCAGGGGCGTCATACTTAGCGCTAGGTCAGGGAAGGTAGTATTCTGGTGGTGTTCTGGGCTACTGTACGCGCCATGCTGATGTATTTGAATTTAGGGAGTCTAATAGTGGGTGGTCTTGTGGTCAGTAAGAATTATAAGTCCGGTCGTTTTGTCAGGATGTGTTTTCAATAGTTCCGCGAAGTTTCGTCAGTCTGAATAAATTGCTCGTTTATATAACCAGACAAGCTCTGGACGATACAGGAGGAGGACAAAATAATACGAATTATCTCGAACAAAATGATTATTGACCCAAGGTCAACAAGGATTTAGAAAATATCGTTCATGCGAAACACAACTAGCTCTTTATTCACACGAAGTGATGAGTGCTATCGACAACGCTTCTCAAATCCATTCCGTACTTCTTGATTTCCAGAAGGCTTTTGACACCGTACACAACAAATAGAGATGGGCAAAACCTATCTTTTCAGAGATCGGGTCAGGAATAGTCTTCCACTGGGATGAACTAGTTATTTTTCATGGCTCACCGACTCACCAACTGATAAAAACGTAAAACGATGTCACATTGCTTTTTTGTCACTATACCTTTATCTGATTTGGCCATATTGTGAAAGAAGAAAGAAGAGTAATAATTTTATTGTAAGTCCTCAGTAGTTTCGAGAATTAAAATTTGTTAGTTACACCTACATTAAAATTTAAAAATGTTGTAATAGAATTTAAATATTTTTGAAGGTGAAATAATTGAAAAAAAATTGTTTATATTTGTATACTTTCAGTCAAAAAATAGAATATTTTGCAGAATAAAATGATACTAGTTCCATATTTAAACAGTGAGTAGTTTGCGAGTTTGAGCGAGTTGAAAGAAACGTGATAGCGCGAGAGGTCCATGCTGGACGTGGCAACTGCCGCAGCAAAATAGCCATGCGCACTAATGCCGCGTGCTACGTGAGCAACAAAAGCGAGCGATAACGCGCGATATTTAGCGACGCGACACGGCAGCTACAAGCAGCGACATTCGGCGACACGGCCGGGTGTCTTACGTGAGCGCGACAGCTTCTCGCTACAAGATGACCGCTGGAACCGATCACCTGTTTCTAAAGTTTGGCACTCAGTAAAATAATAATAGCTCCACAGTAAGCAATAACGTTTTTTTTTTTTTTTAAATTTAGGAATTAAGGCGTCAAAAGAGTAATGTCCATTAAATTGACAAAGCGAGAAATGTTCGTGGACTATTTCATTCATATCTTCAAATACGAAAAAAAGACTGAAGATATTCAGCCAAAGTCTTCGAAAATACAACGACGAGTACAGATACTGACTATGTCGTCAATGAGTTTTTCTTTTGTGAGTACAAACCATCAAAAACTGATTCAGTTCGAAGAGAGTCTTACCAAAAGAAATAATTAGGTAAATAACTGTGGTGATACTCCTACATTCGACGTAGTACAGGGGTACGATTTCCGTTCCATCTTATATTTTAATTCCTGTAAATACATCACTTTCACCTGTTTTTTGTGCAAGTTTTATATTTTTAAGTGCTTCCCAATATATTTTATCTTTATTTGCAAAGACACAAATCCCTCTGTACCAAACACATTGAATTCGTAATAAAACATAGCAAGATATTTTACTCAGAAATGTAATTTTAGACATATCTTGTTTGCCATCTTAGTGTTTTGTCTCTCTTGGGAAACATGTTTGTTGTTACTGTCAAGGATTTGACGCCAGCAGCAAAAATTTCAAGTGGGCACATTTCCGAAACTGAATGGTTTCAGAGATAGATAACATTAATGCATATTGTTATTTTCTTTGTTATTCGATTATATAGTCATTGTTTTTAACGGACCAAAATAATGTTGATGCATAAAAGACGCACAATTTGTTACAGGACACTCGTCTATCAAGACAGGAAACTGCGTGATGTGGGCTTACAAAATCTAAGCAACAGAGAATGCACATTGCACAAGACTTTTTCTCTCTTTCTCCCTTCATGCAAACTACAAGTCTTCAAGAAAAATGGAGTACGATCTTTTTCGCAGAAATTTTATATAGTTTAATTTTGTACAGTAACGCGGTTTTGCTACAGACTGCACATTTCCTGTTATTAAGAAAAAACATGTAACATTAAATAAATACGTTTCATCTTGAGTACTATTCGAAATAGGACATTAGCCTATATGACGGTTTCTGTTGTTTCAGATGATCGTTTCTGTAAGTGAGCTGCAAGCTTTATCAGAACACAGGAGTTGAGAGAATAGAAAGATGCACGGAGTCTCTTTGTTCGGCACTATGCGGTTCGCCAGAGAAGTGGGGGGAACCGCGAACAGTGTGCCACATGGGCGGCTGCTCCGCAAGCGAGCGGAGTCGGGAGAGTGATGGGGAGAGGTGAACCAGTGAACCAGCTAACTCACCGACTCAGTTGGCGGTCGGATCGCCTCGATCGCCGGAGTCGTGCGGAGCAGCGAGCTAGCGGGTTTCGGGAGCCGTGCGCTCACTGAAACATGGTGCTTGTGTGACCTGCCGACTCTCGACTCACCGATTCTCGACTTGCAGCACGAAGGCGCTGCACGTGTTTAGGCGCTCATTTTTTGCACTTTTATACTTGCACATGGTCTTTACCACATTTGTTTTGTAGCTTAGGAAACTTCTGAAGCATATGGCAAGTGGTTTAGGAAACTTCTGAAGCATGTGGCAAGGGGTGCTTATGCAGCTCGTTGCTGACACCAGAGGGACTTTTCAGATCGGATGAACTACTATTCTTTTTTTCGGATTCATCCATCAGTCACTCCTTAGAAGGATCTGGCTCTTTGAATAAGTTCAGGAGTAGATTGCCTATCTCTAATCACAAATGGCTTTTAATCAAATTGCATGGTTATGGTATATCCCCCAAATTTGCGACTGGATAGGTGATTCCCTATCAGAGAGGACACAGGTCGTAGTAATCGATAGTAAAGCATCGACTAAAAATGGTATGATATCGGGCATTCCACAGGGTAGTGTTATTGGTCCTCTGCTGTTCCTTATTTACATAAACGATTTGGGAGAAAATCTAAGTGGCTCTCTTAGGTTGTTTGCAAATGACGCCATCATTTACCATCTAGTAAAATCATCTGAAGATCAAAACCAACTGCAGAACGATCTAAATAAGAAATCACTATGGTGTAAAAAATGGCAATTGACTCTAAATAATGAGAAGTGTGAAGTCGTCCACATGAGTACGAAAAGAAATCCGCTAAACTTTGTTTACAAAATAAATCAATTGAATGTGAAGGCTGTAAACTCCAGTAAAAACCTAGGAAATAATATTACCTCAGACTTAAACTGGAAACAACACATAGATAATGTCATGGGAAAGGCGAACCAGAGACTGCGTTTCATTGGTAGAACCCTTAAAAGATGCAACAGAACTACTAAAGAAACTGTATACACTACAATTGTCCATCTTTTTTTGGAGTATTGCTTCCCAGTGTCGGATCCTTATCAGGTGGGTTTGACGGAGGACATCGAAAGAGTCCAAAGAAGGGCAGCTCGTTTTGTACTGTCACGATACAGGGGAGAGAGAATCACGGAAATGATAGAAAATCTGGAATGGGAATCATTACAACAACGCCGCTTATCGCTGCGGCGTGGGCTACTTGCGAAACTCCAATCACCAACATTCTCCTCCAAATCCGAAAATATATTGTTGACTCCCACTTACATAGGTAGAAATGATCATCAGAATAAAATACGAGGAATTAGAACTAAGACGGAGAGATTCAGGTGTTCTTTCATCCCGTGAGCTGTTCGAGAATGGAATGGCTGATAAATAGTATAAAGGTGGATCAATGAACCCTCTCTCAGGCACTTAAATGTCATTTACAGAGTATCCCATGTAGATATAGATGTACAACACCGTGCAGTATTATCGCGCTTTTGCAAGTTGGCACCACTGTTGTACATGTCAACACACACACGGAGCCCGCTGTGCTCAGTTTACGCACAAAGTCTTGGGCGCTACGTTGGCATCACTGTTTACGTGTCGGTACTGAGACACGTCGCCCGCAGTGCACAGTTGACATACAAAGCCTTGGGCGTTGCGTTGCAGTATATGATACCTTTTGTTCTGCAACCTCACTACAAATGATCTCTCAGGCTTCCCGAGAAACCAACACAAAGGTGCGCAGTTAGTGGGAGCATCTGTGACCGAAGCGGCTGCACTGTTTAAAGTTTCTCGGTAATGACAGTGTACTCAAAAAAGGTAAACGTCGTAGTGGGCGATACCCCATATTAACAGACAACGACCCATGAGCATTGAGAACGACTGGAGCCAGACAGCATAAAATTACCACGGCAAAAGCAAGACTCAACACTCACCTGAGTATCACTCATCATCATCATAAGTCGTTGTGCTCATTGCTGAGCGTCGTGACCCAATGAACTAAGCGTCTCTATCCCAGACGGTTGTCAGCTTCTCTCAGTGTTTGCTGAAGAGGTAGACCGGATATCTTCTTGATTTGGTCTATCCATCTGTTCGCTGCTCTTCCTCGTGGCCTTGTGCCCTCGATCTTTCCTTGTAAGATTATTTTTTCTAGGTTTTCTCCGTCTCTTCTCACAATATGGCCAAAGAACTGGAGAATTTTTTCGTCGACTCGAGAAGAAAGGCGTCTGGAGATATTCAATGCAGTTGTTCAGTAATGGACACATTTGTTTTTCCTTCGGTCCATTTTATGCGTAGCATCCTACGCCAGCACCGAAGCTCAAATGCATCAATGCGTTGTCTCTGGCCTTGTGTGTCCATGATTCACAGCCATAAAAGAAGACAGAAAACACGAGTGTTTCAACTAGCCGAACCTTTGTGCTATTTGTTATTGCTCTGCTCTGCCAAATCTTCATGAGCCACTCGTCCTAGCGTGATCCGTCTTCTTATCTCCTTTTCACAAGTGCCTGTGCTGCAGATGGTTGACCTAAGATAGGTGAAGGACTGCACGACTTCCAGTTCCTTTAATTGACCTGTGAGCTGGATCTGTTGTTCTCGATCAATTAACATGAGTTTGGACTTACTGAGGTTGACCTCTAGTCCATATGCTAGACTAATGTCTTTTATTCTAGTTAGTAGCTCAGCAAGTTCATCTTCGCTGTTGGCTAAAAGTACAGTGTAATCAGCAAAACGGAGGTTGTTGACAGTTCTTCCGCCAATTGAGATGCCTTTGGTCCAACCATCAAGAGCTTTCCTAATGACGTGTTCTGCATATATGTTTTATAGTGTTGGGGGTAGAACACAACCATGTCTCACACCTTTTGAAACACTGAAGGAATCAGACGTGCCAGCACTGCGACGTGATTATTGTACATATTTTTTATCAATGCTGTGAAGTGGGGAGGGACACCGATGTCTGCAAGTACTTGCCACAACTTTTCCCACACAACACAGTCAAAGGCTTTCCTATAGTCAAGGAAGCAGATGAAAACAGGAACACAGAACTCTCGTGATTTTTCTATTATTTGTCTTACGTTGAGAATCTGTTCACGAGTTCCTTTTCCTTCAACAAAACCTGCTTGTTCTGAGGATATGTGGGGTTGAATGTACGGCTTCAAACGTTGGTTCAGTACATAGAGTAAAATTTTACTTGCGTGAGATATAAGTGCAATAGTTCGGTAGTTGGAGCAGTTCCTGATAGACCCTTTCTTATGTAAGGGAATGAAGAGAGACTTTGACCAGTCATCCGGCCACTCCCCAGTTTCCCATATTGTTTTACACAATGAGTGCAGCGCATCAATACCTTCCTGTCCCATTTCTTTGATCATTTCTCCTGATATGCCGTCTACACGAGGGGCTTTATAATTTTTCAGATATTGAATCGCATTCTCTATTTCACTGTGTAGAATAGTAGGTTCCAAATTAAGTTGCTCAGCTGTTTGGTTGTGCGTACTGTTGTTAATTCCAGAGTATAGCTTTTCACGGTACTGTTTCCACCTCGCAACAACGTTTTCTTTGTCACCGATAGAGTTACCCTTCTCGTCATCTATCACCCACATACAAGGATTAAATTCATCGGTGATGCTTTTGATTTTCTTGAAGAGATCACGTACCTGATTGCGATTATGATGCTGTTCAATTTCAATACAGATACCATTAATGAAATCTGCTTTGTCCTTTCTACAATTCCGTTGTATTATTCTGCACAGGTTCTTGTGTCGGTCTTGATCCTGGGTAGAGTGGATACCAATTTTCTTTAGATGCCTTCTCTCTTCAATTAATTGTAGTGTGGACTTTGATAGCCAGGGATGTTTTGCATTCTGCGATTGTTCTAATGTCGGTAGTGACGAAGAAACAACGTTCTTCATTTGGTCCCATATTTGTGATGCTGGTGCTTCGTTATCAAAACTGATTTTGTGAAGTTTTTCTCTTACAAGTTCAACAAATTTGCGAATAGATTCCTTGCTTGTGAGTCTTAGCTGTCTTTCGTCAGTTTTCTTAGTACTTTTAAGCTTAATGCGCATTTCCATGGATAGCAGAATCTGATCACTGCCACAGTCAGCTCCAGGAAAGGTTTTACAATCTAAGACTGAAGTCTTCCAAAGCCTTCGCACTAGGATGAACTCAATTTGCTTTCTATATCTATCACCAGTTGATATCCAAGTGTACAGTCGTCTTCAGTGATGTTGAACATTGTGTTACAAATGGACATATCGTTACTCACACAGAAATCCAGTAAGTTCCTGCCTCTTTCATTTCTTTCACCAAGACCATAAAGTCCAACGACGGATCGTAAGTGCGAGTCTTGGGTAGTGTCTCCAACTTTAGCATTGAAGTCATCTTGGATTATTGTCTGTTCTTTGGTAGGGATTTTATTAATGACTTGCTCCAGTTGGTTGTAGAACTTCTCCATCTCCTCATCTGACGCTGCAGCTGTAGGAGCATAGATGTGAATTACGTTGAGTTTGGACTGTGAAGTTTTTGTATCTCAGCCTCGTCGCCACTTTTGTATCTCATCCTCGTTACCACTTTTATGTCTCGTTTCCGCCAGTTGTCATAGGTGTCGCTGGCCGAGTAGAAAGAGACCGACCAAGAAATAAAGGATGCACGCGTGTGCAGGTATGGAGGTGACCAGCCAGTGGGACAGCAGAAACTGGAAACACTAAGCTAGATTAGTATAAGAAATATATTTCATAGAAATTATACGTTACGTAACTTGGAGAGCAGCAGACTAGTAGAATGTTGATACATAGTTTAGATAGAGGCCTGCCTACTGATGATTCCTAGTGCCTATCCTATCCGATAGCCAAGTCTTAACTGGTGCCTCTCTGATTCCCAAGTAGCCAATGCAGCAGTCGTGGCCACGAGCGGAGCTGCAGCAGAGGGTGCTCGTGGCTGACGTCGTAAGAACGCAGCGCCATGCGTGCATGGCGGCGCGCGGTGAAAGTACGTGGCGCGCACTTTAGACTTGTGCGACACCACACCCCTCCCCCCAAAGCGCCATGCCGTCGTGGCATAGGGCTGAGGGCCACGGCGGCGGCACTGGGAGGAGGGCCTGGGCGGGGGCGTTACTGGTGGGACGGGCGTCGTAGCTGAGGCTGGGATCGAGACGCCGTCCGCGCCCCGGCATCCGCCTTGCGATCCCCCGGAAAATCCGCTAAAATGAGGGGAAGGGCGCACACCTCCACCCAGCGGGAGCAGGTCATCTTCTTCTGAGGTGCGTGGCCCAAGCTGGGGGGGCCCGCACGACCCCGGAGTCCCTCTCGGAGACGCTGTCATCTGCGGCGGCGGCAGAGACGGGGAGGCAGACTGCATAGGAGGCGCATCCACCTCCTTGGGTACGATCTCGTAGTCCGGGGACGCTGGACCCGGCGGCGAGCGATGTGGAGGTGCTCCCTGGCGGTGAACTGGGTCTGGAATCAAGAAACCAGAGACAGGATTGCGTGGCCTGTGCAGGCGCAATTGGTTTGCGTGGCGCCGCAGCGCCGACTCTGTGGAAGAACGTACAACATACATATTGCCACCGAGCACGCACTGAATGGTGCCCGGCATCCATCGTTTCTTCATTCCAGCAAACACCTTGTACAGCACCGGCGTAGAACCCTGAAAACGCGAAGCGCCATACGAATCGACTCGGTGCGTGGGAGGCTGCAGCAGTTGAAGGAGAGTGCGGTGACGGCGGCCGTGTAGCAGCTCGGCAGGAGACGGGCCGTCACGTGGCATGCACCGATACGTAGACAGAAAAATTTGAAGAGGCTGCCTGGAGTGCTGACCTTTCATCTTTTCCATGTGAGACTTGAATGTTCGAACGAAACGTTCTGCTTCACCATTGGACTGAGGGTGAAAATGTGCGGTGGTGATATGCTGAATGCCATTCACATGATAAAACTGTTGAAATTCCGCGCTAACAAACTGAGGTCCATTGTCACTGACAATAGTTTCAGGCAAACCTTCGATGCAAAACACTGATGTTAAGGCACTGATAGTACTAGATGCCGGCGTTGAGTTCATGGCAATCACGAAAGGAAACTTGCTGAAAGCGTCTACAACAATTAACCAGCGCGTATTCCAGAAAGGTCCGGCAAAGTCACTGTTTAAACGTTGCCATGGTCCCTTGGGGCGTGGCCAGTCAGAAACGTTGCGGAGGAGCCGCCTGATGCTCCGCACAAACTGTACACTGTGACGTCATGCTCTCTATCTGGGCTTCCATACCAACCCAGGTACAATGACGTCTGGCCAGTTGCTTTGTCCTAACAATACCCCAATGTCCTTGATGCAGGAGGCGTAACACTTCTCGTTGCAGGGAACGAGGAACAATCACTCTTGTTTGGTCGTTGTCGGTATGTAACAACAGAACACCCCCAACTTAAAGATAATGCATGACGTTGTGCAAAATAACGTCGAACCAGAGGCCGATCAATGTCTTTGGCTCTGGCAGGCCACCCTGAGCGAACAAAACGTGCTACCACAGTTAGGTCCGCATCCGCAGCTGTTTCCTGTGCAACCCGACGAGAGTTCAAAGAGAAGACTGCGATAGCGAAAGCATCTCTGGAGTCTATCTGACAACAAGCAATTTCGGAAGAATCAAACGACACATCCTGGCCAACCGGAGATAATGACAAAACTTTGTAACACCGTAAATGATTGCTAAGGCCTCCTTTTCTATCTGACTGTAATTCTGTTGTGTTGGCGTCAGTAGCTTGGATGCAAAGGCCATAGGACGATCGTGAGATCCAATACGATGTGATATTACTGCACCCATACGACGAGGCACCCACTGCTAACACTTCAGGCTTTTGTGGCTCAAAGGGAATCAAACATGCATAACTGAGTAGTGCAGACTAATTTGTCAAAGGCAACCTGGAAATCTTTAGACCATACAAAAGGAACATTCTTCCTACGTAAGTGATGCAGTGGAGCAGCAATCTGAAAGGCATTGGGAATAAATATGAAGTAATAGTTAAGCTTTCCCATTACTGCTTGCAGTTCATGCACATTCTTAGGAGGAGGCAAGTTTTTGATTCCACGAAGATGTGGCTTCAAGGGGTGGATTCCTTGTACATTAATCACACAGCCTAGGTAGTCTATTTCAGTCTGGAAAAACGAGCACTTTGCTTTATTACAACGTAGACCTGCTGCAGACAACAGTTAGCAAAGACACTCAGGTTTGATAAATGTTCTTCAACTGTGTGCCCTGAGACCACAATATCATCTAAATAGTTCGAGCAGGACGGTACAGAAACTGTTAGCTGTTCCAAAAAACGCTGAAAAATAGCGGGGGCGGTAGAACTGCCAAAGGGGAGGTGTTGAAATTGAAAAAGGCCCATGTGAGTATTAATGACAAAAAACTTTTTTGACTCGTCATCAAGCGGAATCTGTAAGTATGCCTCCGCTAAATCAATCTTGGAAGAGAAGCGAGACTGTCCTAATTTGTCCATAAGTTCCTCAGGTTGGGGCAGGGTATAAGAGTCTAAAATTGTTTGACTGTTCACTGTTGATTTGAAGTCCGCACAGAGACGTAGTTTTCCTGAGGGCTTGATTAGAATTACTAAAGGCGAGGCCTACTGACTCGCAGAAACTGGAGAAATCACACCACTATCCTGCCAACTTTTAAGTTCTTCGGCAACTTTATCACGAATTGCGATAGGCACTGGTCTAGCTTTATGAAATTTTGGTACTGCAGATTCTTTTAAAGTTACATGTGCCACAAAGTCTTTTGCACAACCTAGTTCCGGCGAAAACAAGTCACTGTATTTTTCACACAATACAATGATTTTGTCCTGAGGCACTACTGACGAAATTTGAAGGGCATCTCTTTGAATTTATAAGCCAAACAAATCAAATGCATCTAGTCCAAAAATGTTCTGTGTAGATTTGGCCTGAAAACAACAAAAGCAACTGTTTTTGTTACACCTTGAAAAGAGGCGGGCAGGCTACACGTTCCTAGCATGGGAATATTTTGTCCTGTATACGCTGTGAGCACGTGTTGGGACGGCGACAATTTGGGCGAACCCAGAAGTTCATATATGTCTTTATTCATCAATGTGACAGCGGGACCAGTATCAAGCTGAAATTGCACAGTATTATTTTCTATGGAAAGAGTCACAAAAAGTTTTTGCTTGTGGCGCTCGACAGGTGCGCGAATGTGGGCAACGTCTGATAATACTTGTTTACTACACTTGCGCATGCGAGGGCCGCGAAGTGAAGGAAGCGGCGCAGCATCGTCACACAGATTAATATTACTGTCCCTAGATGGCACTACCGCCGGATCGGCGTCCACGCAATGCGTGGCAACTCTAGATTCACTAACTACTGCACTAAACTTTTGAGTAGCTACACCAAGTCTACTGTCACTAACTACACAGTACTGGGCACTTTTACAAGGAGAAGTTGCAGAAGGCACTGGGTTCACTACAGGATTGCACTGTACATTGTCATTTTGCTTGTCCCGAACCCGTTTCCGTTGCACAGATATATGTGCTCGTCGGCGCTTGCGGCGTGGCTCACTACATAGTTTTGCAGTAGGGGCAGAAGAATTTTCTTGCAATTGAGAATGAAGTGAAGCACTCTCGCCCAAGTTCACAGCGTGTGTGACATTTGCAGTATGAACTGCTCTCGCACTCTGCGAAGCACTATTCCAAACAGCACCGTTCTTAGAGTTTTTATTTTGCATACACCTGTCTGCACGTCCTGA
The DNA here is from genome assembly GCA_026315105.1 of Locusta migratoria. Lineage (NCBI taxonomy): Eukaryota > Metazoa > Arthropoda > Insecta > Orthoptera > Acrididae > Locusta > Locusta migratoria. The sequence continues at coordinate 353,149,307 of CM048749.1, forward strand.
TTTGCCACATTGATAAGAGGTCGCGTTGCGACTAGGGCAGTGCGCACGCTTGTGGCGAGATACACACTGGGGGCAAGAATTGCGAACATTATTCTGCAAAGAACGTCGGCGCCCGTTTGTCAAATTACTTTGTCTAACATGACGGGGCGACCTTTGTGTCACACTTTTACACTGGCTTACTGTTCACTGTCTGTTCAACACGCCCTATAGAATTGTAAGAATCACTATGGCTAGAATGAGAACTTTGACTAGGAAAGTGTCCGTTGAATTAACACTGTGGCTTTGCATTTCTACATCTGCTAAGCCAAAAGTATCATGCGCTTCAATAAGCTGCAGTACACTGTCTAATGAGGGGTTAGATTGTTTTAGAATTGCTGCCCTAATTCTGGGGTCCTGAATGTTCTGCGTAATTGCATCCCTCAACATAACGTCTCTGTAAGGAAGTCCACAAGAGCAAGTAAATTTACATTTGCGGGTTAAGCCCTTCAACTCCGTGATCCATTCCTGGTGTGACTGCTCAGGCAATTTTTTAGTCTGAAAAATCGGTACCGCGCCACAGCTACGAGAACTTTTTTCTCATAATTAGCATTTAGTGCATCCACTATTGCATTAAATTCTAGATCGCGAGGAGATGCATGGGAGAAAAGTTTCTGCAGTAACACAAAGGTTTTGGTGCCTACAACCGATAAGAAAAGGTGTTTCACAGTCTGACCTGTAAGTTGATGAGCCGCGACGAGTTCTTGAAATTGCGCCAAGTAGTCGCTCCATTCTTCCTCACGTTCGTCGTACTGGAGAAACGTAGGAAACAGTGCGACAGCAGATGTGGGCGGCTGAAGCGACGGCTGGTTTTGAGCTGCTTGTTCCGTCAACAGGGACACTGCCTGGAGTAGTTGCGTGATTTGCGCCGTCTGTAACTGAATAATTTAATTTAAGTTTGGGTTCGGGGTAGTGGCCATGCTGACCGATTAGGTGCCGCGCATACAAGTAAATTATAACAAAACACAAATGCAAGGTAAATGAGGACGCACTGCAACAAAAAAGTCCACAAAACACGTAACCGAATATGTTCCCCCAGAAGCTTATAATAAAGGTGGGTGGGTGGGAGCAATTTCTGCGTGCTCCGACTGCTGCTGTCTGGCTGCTGCAAGTGGGCTGGTCCACGGTTCTTCTATCACTCCTCGTCGCCACTTTTGTATCCCATCCTCGTCGCCACTTTTGTATCTCAGCCTCGTCGGCACTTTTGTAACTCAACCTCGTCGCCACTTTTGTGTCTCGTTTCCGCCGGTTGTTGTAGGTGTCGGTGGCCGAGTAGAAAGAGACCAACCCAGGAATAAAGGATGCACGTGTGTGCAGGTACGGAGGTGACCAGCCAGTGGGACAGCAGAAACTAGAAACACTAAGCTAGATTAGTATAAGAAATATATTTCATAGAAATTATACATTACGTAACTTGGAGAGCAGCAGACTAGTAGAATGTTGATACATAGTGTAAATAGAGGCCTGCCTACTGCTGATTCCTAGTGCCTATCCGATAGCCAAGTCTTAACTGGTGCCTCTCTGATTCCCAAGTGCCCATGTAGCAGTCGTGGCCATGAGCGGATTTGCAGCAGAGGGCGCTCGTGGCTGACGTCTTAAGAACGCCGCGCCGTGCGTGCATGGCGGCGCTTGGCGAAAGTACGTGGTGCGCCCTTTAGACTTGTGTGGCACCACAGAAGCATCTAGTTTGATAGAGATGATCCTGTCATTAATGGGCTCGTAACCGACAATACAGTTGGACAGATTTCTAAGAACAACTACTGCAACACCATTCTTACTTTGATCACTACTCCCTGAATTGTACACAGTATTCCATTCTTGAGTTACGAAATGTCCACTTCCTCCCCAGTGAGTCTCACTGAGCCCAAGAATATCCAGTGCATGTAGGGCCTTTTCTCATTCTACTATGGCACGTTTTCTTATCTGCATTAGCCCACATACGTTCCACGTTGCAATTTTCTTACAATGCGCAGGGATAATGTTGGTTTAGTGACTTCTCTCAATCCTGCCCCCCCCCCCCCCCCCCCAGAGATCCGACTGAGGGACTTTCAGCTCCGGATAATTTAGAACTGAGCAAAGCAATGGGATCCTCCTGGGAAAAGTGTCAGTGGTGGGTTCCCATTGCCTTCCACTGTTTAAATGAGGCCGTCCATAACATGGAGTCAGACGCCAGTTGTAGTCGCTCCTCTGGTGTACAGACACTACAGGCGTTGCCGTTGAGGTCTTCACCCTTACCCTGGCTAGGGGCCCTATGACAGGGTGCTACTTTCTGGAGCCAGAAGGACTCTGGTTTTTTAACGAGGTTGATACTCCTCCCGCTCCTCCTTTCTCATCAGTGTGAGATGAGGCCCCGGGCTTACGACGGGCAGTGAGTATCACTATTTTGCTAAAAACAGTAAGGCTGAGCTTAACATTCGGGGAAGAGTTACCGTTGCTGAACCTTTAATTACGGAAGCCAAAGCAAAGCTACGAATTAAGTGTTGCGATGATCATAAAGCCTGCACACTTGGTGACTGACAGTATGTGGTGTGCCCTACATCTATATCTAGATGGGATACTCTGCAAGTCACATTTAAGTGCCTGGCAGAGGGTTCATCGAACCACCTTTATACTATTTTATCTCCCATTCCATTCTCGTATAGCGCGCGGGAAGAATGAACACCTGAATCTCTCCGTTCGGGTTCCGATTTCTCGTATTTTATTCTGATGATCATTTCTACCTATGTAAGTGGGAATCAACAATATACTTTCGCATTCGGAGGAGAATGTTGGCGGTTGGAGTTTCGTAAGTACCCCACGCCGCAGCGATAAGCTCCGTTGTTGTAATGATTCCCATCCCAGATCCTGTATCATTTCCGTAACGCTGTCTCCCCTGTATCGTGACAATACGAAACGAGCTGCCCTTCTTTGGAATCTTTCGATGTACTCCGTCAAATCCACCTTATAAGGATCCCACACTGGGCAGCAATACTCAAAAAATGGACGGGCAAGCGTAGTGTATGCAGTTTCTTTTGTAGTTCTGTCGCATCTTTTAAGGGTTCTGCCAATAAAACGCAGTCACTGGTTCGCCTTTCCCACAACATTATCTATGTGTTCTTTCCAGTTTAAGTCTGAAGTAATAGTAATTCCAAGATATTTAGTGGAGTTTACGGCCTTCACTTTTGATTGATTTATCTTGTAAAGAAAGTTTGACGGAATTCTTTTCATACTCATGTGGACGACTTCACACTTCTCATTATTTAGAGTCAACTGCCAATTTCTACACCATAGTGATAACTTATTCAGATCGATCTGCAGTTGATTTTGATCTTCAGATGTTTTACTACACGGTAAATGACGGCCTCATCTGCAAACAATCTGAGAGAGCTAAATCGTTTATGTAAATAAGGAACAGCAGAGGACCAATAACACTACCCTGTGGAATGCCCGATATCACTTCTGGTTTAGTCGATGCCTTACCATCGATTACTACGAACGATGTCCTCTCTAACAGGAAATCCCCTATCCAATCGCAAATTTGTGGCGGTATACCATAACCACGCAATTTGATTAAAAGCCGTTTGTGATGTACGGTGTCAAAAGCTTTCTGGAAATCAAGAAATACGGAATCGATTTGCGAACCCTTAGCGATAACACCCATCACATCGTCCGCATTGCTATCTTCAAAAAATCTGTTATCGAAAGCCGCTAAAGAAGGTTACGATATGGCATGCCTGCTTCCTTCAGTCCTGTTTGGGGAAGGTTTCGTCATGATTTGTGCGTCTAAATCGTGGTATTTAATTGTTTCTTTCATTATCCTCACTGATCGCATATGTGCGAATGAATATCTTGCCATCCTCCACAAGAAACTGCTTACTATGGCTAACATATTAGTAACAAACACTGCCCTATTCCAAAATCATAATACGCCCCCTCTGCCCCACACAGCCAAAAATGTTCAGCCGTGCTTTGTACAGCACCATAATATTATCAAACATCTCCAGTGATCAGAAAAACCGCCATGTCTCAACACCATTGAACCATGATGGGTAGTTTTAAAACAGAGAGTGAATACCGGATTTAAGCTCCAACACCGTTGAAGTATTTGACGGATATTTTCGTACAAGTATGAATAAAATTCTGATGGATACTATTAAAGTCACTTTACGAATCTGTTCCACGAAGAGTTGCAACTTTTCTAAAAGCCAAAGGTGGCCTAACTGCTTACTAACAATTACGAGGAAGAGTTGGAAAAAAAAGTTCCCACTGTCGATTGTGGTCAGAGTTGCTAATGAAAGGGGGAATGAGACATTAAAGATAAGACATATCTTTAATTTTCTACATAATTTCCAAATACATTGAGACATTTGTCATACCGCTTTATTAGCTTCAAAAAGTCGTCCAGGAAAAAATAAATCAGAGCGTTGCATACGGAAGAATCGATGAACGCTTATGAGTGAAAGATGACACAGCACGTGTACGTGGACGTGCAATTCGGTAGAGGTCAACTGTGAATATGGCAGTGACTTTGTTTCGCATTGTGACGGCGGATGAAACGTGGGCCGACCATTATACGCCCGACTCGAAGACCGCATCCACGGAGTGGAAACATCCATCATCACCTGTCCGAAATAAGTTCAAAAGCACTCCGTCTGCAGGTAAAGTGCTACCCACCATTTTCTAAAACACTAGAGAAGTTATGTCGCTGGACGATTTTGGAGGATGACACCATCAATGCTGTACTGTGTCACTCTGTCGAAACTGAAAGGGGTGATTCGGAAAAAGCGGCCTGTCCTTCTCAGATCTGCCGTTCTGCCGTTTGATGACAATGTGAGACCACACTCGGCGACGACAAAGCAAAACCATATTGCAACTCTTGGTTGGAAGCGCCTACATCATCTCGCACCACGTGACTTCCATCTGTTTCCAGTTTTGAAGAAGACTCTCGTCGGACGGCGCTTTGGAAGAAATGCTGACGTCAAACAATCCGTTCAACGCTTCTTCCGTATGCAACGTTTGATATTTTCTTGGGCGGATTTTTGAAGCTTATGAAGCGAAATGACAGATTTCTGAATGTACTTGGAAATTATATTGAAAAATAAAGAGATTTATTACCTTTGATGACTCATACTATTTTTTTTTTCCTTTCATACGCAACTATCCCCATAGTCGACAGGGGAAACTTATTTTGCAGCTCCGTAAATATTGTATCTTTGCAAGGTAATTATATTATTTTGCCTACCCCTGGTATGTATAACTATTGTTTCAGTAGGCCTATATTTCGTAGTTCGAATTTGATGCTAATAATCTGCTGGAAAAAAGTAGCATCTAACATTAAGTTACGATAGAAATAATCAGGATGGTCTTCGCCACTTAACAGAATCTCTAAACAATTCGTAATTTTTTTTTCAACTTTTTAAAATGTTTATATCTGAAATGCAGTAAATATCATTTGTTGATGATACCCTAGTAACACTGAACCACATCTCATTTAAGTTCTAAGGCAAAGAAAAGTAAATTAAACCTTTAGACCACGTCTACGTACGTTTCTGAAATACAGTAATTTTTCAAATGTACGCGAAAATCTTTCTCAACTTTTCGCCAAAGCACACATGTTTCACTTAAGCCAGACAGCCGGCTGTCGCGATATCTCGTTACATACTGATGTCTAACAAGGTACATTCGCGTAGTGTCTTGCAGCTACTGACCGCACGTTTAGTACGTTGGTTGTAGCAACACTTCGTGATGTCTGTACTAGTTCAAATTGAAATCCACGGAAGAAAGAGAATAAACTTTAAGGTAATGAAATTTGAAAGAAGGAGTAGCAATGCAATTTAAAAGGGGAGATTCAACTCAAAATATGAATGAATCCGGCATCCGGAAATTGCGGGAGTTACTATTGAGGTCAAGGCAACACACGAAAATATCGCCAACGAGGAAATTGGCGAAAATTTAACTTTTTCTTCATCATTAGCCGGTTGAGGCAGTGATGAGCGGAAAATGATAGCTTTATGCGGATAATTAAATGAATCAGATAACTTTCAGCCTTAGCGAGATGCTGGGCTAGTATTACGCTTCGGGGATTAAAGTTTCGCGACTGCGTTTAAACCTGAATAGGTGAGTAAATTGGAAAGAATATCGGGCTTCGGAGGAAATAAACATCGACTGAAGGCTCTTAGAAAGCAAGATCAGTATGAAAAGAATGTTGAAAAGAAACGAAATTGAGTTAAATTTGAGTGCAATCGCGAAGCCAGCCGTAATAGCAAGAAAGCATCTCTTCACGTCGAACGCGGCGTGCTGAAAGCAATGAGAAAAACATGGGTTTTTAAAAAAAAGGTGGTTTATTGAAATAAAAGAAGACCGTTGCTCATTTTACTTACATCTATTATAATTCCTGAGGAGAAGAAGCGTCCGATCAGTATCACGGTGTAGAGAAAAAAGACAAAGTGCGCTTCAGTTCTCTCTCCAAACAAGAGGAAAATAATTTGACCATCAAAACAAAAAGTCGATAGAGGTATACATTGAAGCGAGAACGAATACGCTGGCGACAAGCGTCACTGACAACTTCCGCGAAAATGTTTAATGTACTGCTACGAGGTATAACAGATCCACAGTTAACGCACATTTTAGCTGCCCATACTGACTGGTAATAGACTGCAGGAAATCAGTGCGCTGATACCAACATTCATGCATTCATCCTTATGAGTTGAGGACACCCATATTCAACATCATCAAGCATTACTGGAAGAAAGCTGTATTTTCAGTTGGCATGTGATGCTTTTGATGCTCCTGGTAGTGTTATTTGGAATACTGAAGATACGTGGCAATTATGCACGAGACGACAAAGTATGTTACGAACGTATAATTACACACAAATAGTTTTGACGAATGGAACTGTAAAGCTGCACTGACATTAATATTTTACAGCAGAATGGTGACACATTTATAGGAAATAGTTCAATGTTTTCGACGATTTTCAGTGGAAATGTCACTGTTCCAGCTGTCACGGACGAAATTTGGAGTTGTCGTAGTACGTATCTACGTAACAACATAATCGGAAATCGTGACATTTTCGTAGAACATTTTTGAATGTTTTTGATAATATACATGGTAATTTGGAATACGCGTTGGGTATCCATACAGCACATATTTCTGAGATGAGCGAGGACAAAAGATCAACAATTTCATTTGTATAGAGAAATAAAAATTTACGGATACGACTTGCAACGCATAATAAATAGCTGCAGAATATCTTCAGAAAATGTATCTCAAGAACTAGTCACTAAATGGGTTTGTAATGGAAATTCAACGCATTTTATTCGTCAGTAACATTGATTGGTAAAAGTGCAGTTTATGAGTCCGCGAGTGTTGCTTCGCGTGTAGACGTCGGCTACGGCGCCTTCGGGTGGCCAATGAGATTCCGTGTTTCCATGTGTAATGAACTTGGCGTCAGTTTTAAAATTTTTGATTGACATTTGTGTGGACAAAATGTTCAAATGTTTGTAAAGCTTATGGGACTTAACTACGGGGTCATCAGTCCCTAAACTTACAAACTACTTATGAACTACTTACGAACTAGGACGGCACAAATATCCATGCCCGAGGGGGGATTCGAACCCCCGACCGTAGTGGCCGTGCAGACCGTGACTGAAGCGCCTCAGTCCCCTCGGCCATTTGTGTGGACAGTTGTTGTCCGTGATTTTAGAATGAATCTGGTCATTAAAGATTACAAGGTTTGTTAAATATCGATGTAGTTTTTGGTATATTTCAATATTTTCCGACCGCGGTGGCCGAGGGGACTGAGGCGCTCCAGTCACGGTCTGCACGATCACTACGGTCGGGGGTTCTAATCCCCCCTCGGGCATGGATATTTGTGCCGTCCTTAGAATTAGTTAGTTCATAAGTAGTTCATAGGTTTAGGGACTGATGACCCCGTAGTTAAGTCCCATAAGCTCTACAAACAAACAACAACAACAATCAATATTTTGTGTTACTTTAAAAGTTTTGAAACGGAACGTATTTCGTTGATATTTTCAGGAAGAACTCATTCAATGGTGTTTTCATACCAGCTTAATTGCTAAAGACAGGAATTGTAAGAAATGTGGTTGTTAGCTGAAACAGTTAAAACGTTCTTCAAGTATAGACAAAATAGAATGGCGGTGTAAAAGGGCAATGACATGTGTCACGATTATCTATAAGAAACAATAGTTAGTTTTTCGGCAGTCACTTAACAACTGGACAAATACTCAAATTAACATACATATGATTGGAAAAACCTCAAATATATTTATTATAAAAGAATTACATCTGGCGAAATACACAGTAGTGGATTGGCGGAGTTTCTGTCGTGAAGTGTGTGAACTGTATTGCATCAAAACGGCGATCGTGTTGGGGGGATAGGAAAGGTTATTGAAATTTACCAATCAAAATTTGACAGAAGGAAATATCAAAAAGGGAAAAAAGTGGCAGGGCATTTTTTTTTTTTTTTTTTTTTTTTGGAGGGGGGAGGTTGGTAGGAGGGGGGCCGGGGTTTGACGGGGTACCACGAAATGTTTCACGAAATAATTCTTAAGAGAACTAAAACCGTAGTATTAGCAATTCTAAATATATACGTTCGCCCAGGAATACAAGTGATTTCCGATTGCTTATCTTCGTCTGGAAGACGAAGGATTCGTTCATCTCACTGTCAATAATTCTTTAAATTTCAAAGATCCGGAAACTAGTGCCCACACTAACATTATTGAAGGTATTTGGTCTGCGATAAAGAGAGATTTTAATGACACATACAAATGTAAAAATTCGTAATTCTTATCTGTTCGGATATATGTGGAGGAGAAAATAGTCAAATCAAAACGATTTGTTTATGGCGTTTTTGGAAGCAATGAAGATAATTTACAATCCCAACGAACTGTGTTTATTTTTACCGTTTTTGACGTAGTCTTACGAGATTATTTAATATGCTCACCGGACAAGCTGAAATTGTTGTAAATGAACAAAGTGTACTCTATTTTTTAGATTCCGGTAAAGTTTTACTGTATATAAATGTCACTTCCGGGCACTGTAGGACACAAAATCGCCCTGAAAACGGTTCGTTTATAAAAGTTCTTTAATGCGATGTTGCAGCTGGAGTGGTATTTTTCGTAATAGTGTAATACAATTACGAAACTGGTGAAATACGGTGCGAGAGCCTAGCGAAGTGAAAAAGTGAAGTCACGCTTTGCGATGTTCTTTTGTCAACCAATGAAGCCGAATCTACAGTATTTTAACCAATCGAAAAGCAGTGTTCGGGTGCAGCATATCAGCTTTCGCGCGTGCGTTTAAGTGCGACATAAATCTTCATGTTCTGTTTATTTTAAAAAAAATCTCACGGAATGCAGACAGATAGATCTTTTACTGCAATCACAGGATTGCTCAAATTAATGTAAATTCAACCGTTTCGAAAAAATTAATGCTATTCCTGGTCTATGGTTGACAGGTTCTCGATGTACCCTTGTCTTGTCAATAAATCAGCTATCCTTGTGAAACACTGCCCTCGGAATTCGCGACAAATTTGTGGAAATTAATTAATGCTGTTCGTGCTCAATGGTTGACAGGTTCTCGACGTACCCTTGTCTGGTCAATAAATCAGCTATCCTTGGAAAACACTGCACTCGGAATTCGCGACAAATTTCTGGAAATTAATTAATGCTGTTCGTGCTCTAGGGTTGATAATATGAAGCTTCATGTTTCAGTTAATTAAAAAAAATCTCACGGGATGCAGACAGATATATTACTGAAATCATAGGATTACCCAGATTAATCTGCGGGCATAGCATGTGAAGACATAACTTTGTTTCTTACTAAACAGTAAGCATATTTCAACTTTAACGATAATCATTCGTATTTGCATGTGCCGCGGCGGGAAAGTGTAGTGTTGAATGACTACCACTGGCTGATTAACCCTTAACTACTATAGACGTTGACAGGAACGCAACTACTATGGAGGGGTCTCCCAGACCGCTCTCTTATTTTCCATATATTAAACTAGTGTTTTGCTAAATATATGTTTCCATGACTTCCTGTCGTTCATTACACTTCTTAGAGGTGGCATCAGTAGAAATTTGACTTTTTTTTAACAATTTAGTATGGGTAACATGACAAGTAAAACACGGCGTCACTTGCAGTACATTTTTTATTTTTTTGTGCTACGAAAAGCACAGCAAGTAATTATTTCTCTACATTCCCACAGATTATCATTATAGAGATCATATTACAAATTCACTGCGTGATTAGATACAAAAATCAAATATGAATTATAGTAAATTGTATGCGAAATCTCCTTTCCATTTACGATTCTCCCAGAAAGGTTACCACATTTTCCTTATAAAACTAAATATATCCATCTGTGTGCACTAAATACTCTTTTAGTCGCTTTGACCCCGCATACACTTCACGCAGACCTTTCTAGAACACCCCAAACAAATTTGATCACCACACTGTTGACACGGATATCGTGTTTTCCTGTTCAGATGAGGAGGACAAAAGGCACACATTCTTCGATTTTCAAACTGTTTTGGTGTATGAGACTCATATTGTATATTCAGTAATCTTCTAATGGTGCCACTCACCTCTCGTGGCAAGTGTCCAATAGAAAGTCTACGCTTCATATGAGGCTCAAATAGATCTCTTGCTAGTGTCTTCATGAATCTCATTCTTGTCATTACTTCTGTCGTTGGATAAGCTTGATGTACCACATAAGATTTTACAGCGCACGCAACATCCACTCAAGTGTAGAAAATTGCCAAAGGCCATCTTCTTGTCCGCCGACTTGAAGAATAACCTGCACATCTTTGGTCGAGGCAGTCCACGCCTCCTTCTGTTGTATTATAAAACTGGATGATCTCGGGTTTTCCTGATACAGGATCATTATTTTCTGAATGATACAGAGAAGAGACCAGTATTGTAGCTTTGGCCTTTTTGGGCACAAAGGAAACCAGAGACATCTCTTCTGTAAAACCATTGTGTAGGAATTGCGGTGGAATCTTTTGGCGTGGCAGGGGTGTGTGAAATATCACGACTCAAAAAGTCGTAGCGGTCTGAGAGACCGCAGATAGTAGTTAAGGGTTAATGCTATTACAGTATGCTGTGGTTGGCCGACTACATCACGTGGCCTGTGCTCAGCGTAACAAAGGAACGTCGCGTTGCTTAACCTTCAGTTCAAGGTACTGTATCGTATTTGACGGATTTCGTTTTTAATCTTACTTACTACGAAAATCTGGTGGGAAAATGAAACATCGCATTAAACATCTTTCCAAAACAAGCATTTTAAGACAAGGTATGTTCAGTTAAAGTACCTAGAAGTGATATTTATATTCAGTAAAATTTAACCTTACGCCGATTTGTTTACAAACCATAAAGAGCAAAGCTATTTCTTATTGGCCGGGCGAAAACGACTCCAGATTGACTGCGGCGCCGTTGCCAACCTCTGCACACGAAGCAACACTGGCGGACACAAACTGCACTTCAACCCATTGATTTCTTAACATTTAAAACACTTTTACGTGAAACCAACTTAAAGGATAAACTATCACATCCATATAGTGACTGGTTCTTGATGTCTTTTCCGAATATTTTCCTTAGTGATTTTATAGAAGTATATCATCAATCAGTCACTACATGGTTATGACAGTTTCCCTTTTCCTTTGCGTAACTTTCACTCTGAAGTCTTTTAAATCATAAGAAATCAAAACACTTAACCGTCACTCACTATCACGGAAACAAATAACATACGTTCTCATGCAAGGAGGTAAAACTTCCAAGTTCCCATGACTACGAGCAAAACATCCTTCTGAAGTCGCGCGTTAACAGCCGCGTAAACGATTCAGAGTTGCACGTTCGATATATATATCAGTTCAGGCGGAGCTACTTCGAGCCGGTCACGGTGGCCGAGGGGACTGAGCCGCTTCAGTCACGGTCTGCACGGCCACTACGGTCGGGGGTTCGAATCCCCCCTCGGGCATGGATATTTGTGCCGTCCTTAGTTGTAGGTAGTTCATAAGTAGTTTGTAAGTTTAGGGACTGATGACCCCGTAGTTAATCCCTTAAGCTTAACAAACATTTGAACATTTGAGCTACTTCGATTGCAAGCAGACTTGGAAATTCAAGCTGCTCAACACCCAAATGCAGAACTGCGTCAATTCTCCAATGCATATTTTGCAGGTTGCATGTGTGTTAACAGCTTTCTATACCGCGACCCACAAAATATGCTCCGTAATAGGTTCGTAGGGTTAAATTGTCGGTGGCCGAGGGGACTAAGGCGCTCCAGTCACGGTCTGCACGGCCCCTACGGTTGGGGGTTCGAATCCCCCCTCGGGCATGGATATTTGTGCCGTCCTAGTTCGAAAGTAGTTCATAAGTAGTTTGTAAGTTTAGGGACTGATGACCCCGTAGTTAAGTCCCATAGACTATACAAACATTTGGTTAAATTGTACGACGCTTCTCGCCGGGCTGCAGTGGTTATGTTGGCACCAATGGTAATGACGGCAACTCAGATGACCAATAAATTAAAACGAAAATTATTTTTTTTTCTGAACGGACAAGGGTACATACAAGACCCTGTCAATCATAGAGCAGGTACATTATTAATTTTGCTGCGAGTGAAACGAGCAGCAATAACATTTACTCTGTAGCTCGTGAAAAATATTAGCGCAATTCTACACTTTGTTCATCTGTTGCCAACATAAGCACTGGACCCCTGCAAGAAGCGCCGTAAAATTTTACCGGTACATAGAGCTTCAAATGTTCAAATGTTTGTAAATCTATCGGACCAAACTGAGTGGTCATCAGTCCGTAGCTTAGAAACTACTTACACCTAGGTAAACTAACCTAAGGACAACACACACTATCATGCCCCAGGAAGGACTCGAACCTCCACGGCGAGCAACCGCGCGCTCCGCAGCGAGACGCTTTAGACCGCTCGGCTACTCCACCGCGGCACATAAAACTTAATGGAATAAGTAAATAAAAATAAAAATAATTTTTTACAGTAATACTTGTGTTACCTGTCCCATTCATTATCACACATCTGTAAGGCTCACCAACGTGTATAATTACCGCTATGAGTAGCTAAAATTGGTGTAGTAATTATTGGTTACCCCTTAAGTTGCCATTGTAAATTAGTATTATTTCTGTATCGGTGAGACACTGTGCGAATAAACCTTTTAAGATCGCTTGGATGCATTACCAGCAGACAAAGAACAATGTATACTTTCAACTACAAAATGAATTTGTGAGTAATTGTTCATCATGTCAAAGAAATGAAGTCTGCACTATTCACAAGGGACAGTTTCGATCTCGAATACTCGGAACCTCACGAAACCATGCTTGGAAAAACAAGCAATCATAAATAGGTCAGTTGTGTGCGTCATTTCTATGCAAATCGTTGCACTGTACCTCAAGATTGGTAATTTTCTAGAACCCGTGTACATTGAAGAAATCAAGCGTGCTGCAAAAGTCGAACGATCGATATCTATTTACCGTAACGCCGATTTCTTCTATGTACACGGGATCTAGGAAATTACCTAACATTTTAACAGAGATAAACGAAGCAACATCGGTACCATATGAAGGAAATTATATGTAAGTTAATGGCGACAGTGTATCATTATATAGTCAATCATCAGAACCAAACACTCTCTGCTAAAAGTACTTAAAATATCGCAATACACACATATACAGCAGTACCACACACCTGAAAGTGCTTATATTGGTACTCAAAGTGCGTATGCCAGATTCGATAAAGTAGTTAGATGTTCTCCAGTACGTTCTCCGATGTTATTCAATTTGTACATCGAACAGGCGGTGAAGGAAAGCAAGGAAAAATTTGGAATAGGGATTAAAGTTCAGGGGGAAGAAATAAAACATTGCGTTTTGCTGATGACCTTGTAATTCTGTCAGACACAGCAAAGGACCTGGAAGAGCAGTTGAATGGAATGGACAGTGTGTTGAAGAGAGCGTATAAAATGAACATTAACAAGAGCAAATTTCGTATATCTATCCAGCGTGACGTCTGCGTCGTCTCCATTATATTTCTGAATTATTTTATCTGCGAACTCCATAGCCTCGGCCCCAACCTCATTTCCATATTCAGCACGTCGAAACTTGGTCCCTAATATTTGGATCACATACGTAGGATCAATTCTCTGCATGATATCACTGCACCACACTCGCTTGCGAACGCTCCAAGAGACGAATAAGTACCATACTGCAGATATACCACTGACGTAACTGGAGCACTAGTTAATGCAGCTGCACTATGTCACCATAGTGGCGCTAGCGTGTTGCATGGAAATGATGCACACTTCTGTTTTGTTTATGATTGCTTGTTATTGTAAGCATGGTTTCGTGCGGTTGCGAACGTTCGAGGTAAAGGTGTCCCTTATCAGTAATGTAACGAAACGTTCAGCACAAACTCGAAACAACTATAGAACTTCGGTTTTTATATAAAATAATAAAAAAATTAAAAATTAAAAAAAATTATAAAAACATCCACCACCTGCAAACTGTTTTTATCTACATCTAATTGATTTCGACAGTAATATCGTCAACTAACAGACATTAAAATTAAATAAATAAAAAAAACTGTGCACTACATGTCCATAATTTTAAAATATATTTGATATCTACTGAAGACTACATATATTTTAACGTATCTTAAATCTGAATGATGCTCCTATCACAAAAGAATGCTTCAGTCACGGTCTGCACGGGCACTACGGTCGGGGGTTCGAATCCCCCCTCGGGCATGGATATTTGTGCCGTCCTTTTTTTTTTTTTTTTTTAAATCTTATGGGACTTAACTACGGGGTCATTAGTCCCTAAACTTACAAACTACTTATGAACTACTTACGAACTAGGACAGCACAAATATCCATGCCCGAGGGGGGATTCGAACCCCCGACCGTAGTGACCGTGCAGACCGTGACTGAAGCGCCTCAGTCCCCTCGGCCACCGCGGCCGGCGGTGCCGTCCTAGTTTGTAAGTAGTTCATAAGTAGTTTGTAAGTTTAGGGACTGATGACCCCGTAGTTGAGTCCCATAAGCTGTACAAACATTTGAACAAAAGAAGGCGAATATGTGTAAATGAATACCTCACTGTCCTCGACAGCAAACTCCTTACTATGACTAACATATTGCAAACAAACGCTGGCATATACCAACAATATGGTACGCCAACAGTCAAAAAGATGCTGTGATAGGAGCATTTTTCATTCCGGTCCCCGACTTATATTCTACCATAATTGATTAGCTGGGATTGTGTCAGAAGGTGTTGGAAATTTCTGCACAAAATATGAAACAAATGCCCTCTTTACGATTATTTTGTTATAATTACTTAAAAGCTTACTCCGATTAATACGAAAACTACAAAACGGAAGTTAACTGCTAAGGAACTGAAAACCCAAAGAGATTTTGGTCATATGTTAAATATACTAGGGGCAAACAATACCCTCACTACGTGAAGTAATGGCGATCCTCCCGATGACAGCGCTACTAAAGCAGAGTTACTAAACATAGCTTTTAGAAACTCATTCACCAACGAAGACAAATCCAATATTCCAGATTTCGAAATACGAACAGAGGCCGTAATGAGTAACGTAGAAGTAGATATCATCAGAGTAGTGCAGCAACTAAAAGCGCTTAACAAGAACAAGTTTTCTGGTCCGGACTGTATACCCATTAGATTTCTATCTCATTATGCAGAAGCGAGAGCTCCTTACTCATCAGCCATATACAACCGCTCTCGCAAAGAAGGATCTGTACCAAAAGATTGGAAAGTTGCACAGGTCACACCTATCTTCAAGTAAGGCAGTAGGAGTAACCCACTAAGCTACAGGCCTATTTCATTGACGTCAATTTGCAGCAGTGTTTTTTTTTTTTTTAACCTGTATTCAAATGTTACGAATTATCTCGAACAGAATGATCTATGGACCCAAGGTCAACATGGATTTAGAAAATATCATTCAGCTGAAACACAACTAGCTCTTTACTCACACGAAGTGATGAGTGCTATTGACATGGGATCTCAAATTGATTCCGTATTTCTAGATTTCCAGAAGGCTTTTGACACCGTACCTCACAAACGGCTTTTAATCAAATTGCGTGGTTATGGTAGATCGCCCCAAATTTGCGATTGGATAAGGGATTTCCTGTCAGAGAGGGCACAGTTCGTAGTAATAGATGGTAAGGCATCGACTAAAACAGATATGATATCGAGCGTTCCACAGGGTAGTGTTATTGGTCCTCTGCTGTTCCTTATTTATATAAACGATTTGGGAGAAAATCTAAGTAGCTCTCTTAGGTTGTTTGCAGATGACGCCGTCATTTACCGTCTCGTAAAATCATCTGAAGATAAAAACCAACTGCAGAACGATCTAAATAAGATATCACTATGGTGTAAAAATTGGCAAATGACTAAATAATGCGAAGTGTGAAGTCGTCCACATGAGTAAGAAAAGAAATCTGTTAAACTTTGTTACAAGATAAATCAATCAAAAGTGAAGGCCCTAAAATCCACAAAATACCTAGGAATTACTATTACTTCAGACATAAACTGGAAAGAATACGTAGATAATGTTGTGGGAAAGGCGAACCAGAGACTGCTTTTCATTGGCAGAACCCTTAAAAGATGCAACAGAACTACAAAAGAAACTGCATACACTACGCTTGTCCGTCCATTTTTGGAGTATTGCTGCTCAGTGTGGGATTCTTATCAGATGGGTTTGACGGAGGACAGCGAAAGAGTCCAGAGAAGGGCAGCTCGATTCGTATTTTCACGATACAGGGCAGACAGCCTTACGGAAATGATACAGGATCTGGTATGGGAATCATTAAAACAACGGCGCTAATCGCTGCGGCATGGGCTACTTACGAAATTCGAATCGCCAACACTCTCCTCCGAGTGCAAAAATGTATTGTTGACTCCAACTTACATAGGTAGAAATAATTATTAGAATAAAATACGAGAAATCAGAGCTCGAACGGAGAGATTCAGGTGTTCTTTCTTCCCGCCTGCTATTTGAGAATGGGAGATAAATAGTATAATGGTGGTTCGATGAAACCTCTGCCAGGCACTTCAATGTAATTTGCAGAGTATCCCATGTAGATGTAGATGAACTGTCAACAATTTATTTTCCCACTGTAAATGGTGCAATGAGTCTCAGTAAATGGTAAATTTAGTGGATTGAAACCTCGATATGCGGATAACTCTTAATGTTTATTCGATAAAAGAATCGTGTGAACTAATCTATTTATTGATTTCCTTCCAAAGTTTGAACTGATTCTTACTAGTTCAAGTTGTAAAAGTAATGCTCTTCAAGAACCTCCCAGAAAACAATTCTTTCCTCTCTCATAAACCTGAACTCAGTGGTGCCATTAGTTGATAGTAACTTTCTACAGTGACAGCTACAGCCGCACTTCCTTCCGTAGACGATCTCGCGGTGTGCGTCGTACAATACTTTGTGAATCGTTGCATCGCCCCCTTTCCTTATTCCAGTCGCGAATGGTTCGCAAAAAGTAAAAATAAAACCCTTGCCAGGATGCCTCCATGTGACCTTTAATCCCTCTAATTTTATCCTCGTGATATTCGCGAGATATTCGTAGCAGGAAGCAATCTACGCTTCTCTCGGAACTTTGACGTCTGCCACTGGAGTTTCACGGTCTTCTCTGCGACGCTTTCGTGCTTACGAAATGAACCTATAATGAAGCCAGGTGCTCTTCGTTGGGTTTTCTCTCTCTCTTTTCTGTCAACCCTATCTGATACAAACCTCACACTGATGAGCAATACTGAAGCAACGGCAGAAGGGCCGTTTTTGAAGGCACTGTACTAAATCTGTCGATAGACTACAATTCCTCAGAATTCTGTCAATGAATCTCAGTCTGGCAACTGGCTTACGTACGATTAAGTTTATGTGAACGTTATTTCCAAACGCTCATTACGCGTACTCCAAAGTATTATTTGGAAGTAGCTACTACCGTGATTATATACGTCGGTTATTTCAAAAGTAAGGCCCGATTCGCTGTAAATACTTGAAAGCGGTACCAAGGACAAAATACGCATGCGCGCCGACTCCTGGCATACCTTGCGCGTTAACCCTTTGTGTTACAGTGGTTTCACTGTGATATCACTTCTTGCTGTGCCGTATCCCATTGTGGCATAGGTGACTCACTGTGAAATCACTGTCTGACCCCAAAGTCCTAAAAATACTTTTAGAGTGAAAGTCTCCGTCGATAAAAGACTATCCAATGATTCACATTTGCCTGTTCATAGCAAATCAAAATGATGTCCACATTTTAGTTTAAAAAAAAAGAAGCCACATAGGACGAAATGGACATGTGTGTGATGTCGGATTGCGCGTAACTGATAGAAAATATGTTTTTCGCTATATCATGAGAAATAGAAGTATTGTATGTAATATAAATTATGCATTACACGAAAAAAAAACTGGCTTCAGTTCGAAAAAACCGATAAATATGAAAGAAAGTGTAATGTTAGTGTAATGATAAATGTTAAAAATTCAAAGGTTCAAAGGTTTGTTAAGCTTATGGGACTTAACTACGGGGTCATCAGTTCCTAAACTTACAAATTACTTACGAACTACCTTATACTAAGGACGGCACAAATATCCATGCCCGAGGGGGGATTCGAACCCCCGACCGTAGTGGCCGTGCAGACCGTGACTAGAGCGCTCCAGTCCCCGCGGCCACCGCGGCCGGCGTTAAAAATTCAAAATTAGTGGACACTGTCAAAGATATTGAAAAATACCTCGTCACAGTGTTTTCACGGTGAAAACACCTCTGTATATATTTTTTTAACGTTTTTTTATTTTAATGTGTTCCAGTAAGGCAAAAAAGTAAGATAAAACCAAATGTCATTGCCTATTATATCCAAATGTATTTGTGTGACTGTTGCTGTGTGCTGTTGATAGTGTCAGATCACAATGTTTAAGACAAGCAGTCAGCTTGCCGATTGTGAAGTAAGGGCAGTGATACTGTTTTTGTCTGCAAGAAACATTTCAGCGGTAGAAATCCATCTGCAGATTACTGAAGTCTACGGTCCCAACATAATGAGTGACAGTAAAGTGCGCAAGTGGGTGCGAGCCTTTGATGAAGGACGGGGAAATGTGCCCGATGCTCCACGCTCCGGCCGACCACCCGTGACTTCAGACGAGTTGGTTCATGCTGTTGTCGACAAAGTTCGTGACGATCGACTTGGGGCCAAGTCATTGCCACCTGTTCCGCTACCTAAAGCAGTTTCTTGGCGGCAAGCGCTTCGACACAGACGATGAAGTGAAAGAAGCTGTTAAAGACTTGAAACTTCCTGGCAGATTAAAATTGTGTGTCGGAAGCGGGACTCGAACCTGGGACCTTTGTCTTTCGCGGGCAAGAGCTTGCCCGCGAAAGGCAAAAGTTTCAGGTTCGAGTCCCGATTCCGGCACACAATTTTAATCTACCAGGAAGTTTCATATCAGCGCACACTCCGCTGCAGAATGAAAGTTTCATTCTGTTAAAGACTGGTTATCATCGCAGGCGGCCGATTTCTACGAATTGGGCATTCTAAAGCTTGTTAGATGATAAGACAAATGTCTAAATAATTATGGAGATTATGTAGAAAAATAGAGAAAGACGGAAGGGATGTTAGTAAAACAATTGTGTTGGGAACAAGTTTGATTTTTGGATGTTTTTGTTTTAACCAGACCTTTCTATGTATTCGCAGTGCTTTACAATCATTTGTTTATGTTGAGGCTCAATTGCTATTCCCTGCACCATGCGTCGATAGGCTGTTGATCTTTCTGTATTTTGCTTTCCTTTTCCAGTGTTGCGACTTCTCGATAAACTACAGCATAATCCGCGAAAACTCTCATTGAACTTCCGATGATGATTACGAGGTCATTTACACATATTGTGGAAAGCATTGGTCCTAGAAAACTGCCCTTGGGGAACACCATAAGTCACTTCACGTCAGAAGACTTCTCTCCCCTGGGAATGACATTCTGCTTTCTGTTAGCTAGAAAATCCTCAACCGAATCACACGGTAGTCTGATCTCTTACTTTGTCCATTAGGCGATTATACAGAAACGTATCGAACGTCTTGCGAAAGTCAAGTCAAGAAACATTGCATCTTATCTTGTATCTACTGTCCACTGGGTTTGATATGATCGGTCTTTTGGGAACCTATCTTGATTGCTACAGAGGAGATTTCCAGTCTCCATAAATGTCATAAAATCCGGGCACAAACATGTCCGAAAAATCTGCAACTTTCAACACAGCTGAAAGACGTCAAACCATTTCACTTAGTTCTGCCCGATGAGAAAACTTCAGATCGTAGATACCTCAACTGATGCCCTAATTGCTTTCATCAGTGTATTTCGGTCTCACCCAGCCAGTCTATTGTTTTCAGCGTGTGATTCATAACTAGTATGAACAACAGTGGTGTAACGTAACAGCCTTGTCTTACTCATGAAACTACCGTGACCGCTTAACAAAGAAACACTCCCTACGTGTGTACTTTCTTTTATGAGCACTTTTTTTTTCTTCTTTTACGTTTATGGCCACGTGCTAATCATCAGCCTGCCAGAACTGACAGGTAGCCACAAATTCGTTGTTCCCCAGGTCGAGTATAAGTAAATTCCTACTGTAATCTCGGAATCCGCGTACATTACGGTTAAGTCCTACAAATATCCCTGCCCGAGGGGGGATTCGGAGCCCTGACGGCGGACGGCCGCGCGCACCGCAACTCGGCACTCCAGTACGCCGCGGCAGATCCTGAGAAATCAGTATCCAGAAAAACCATCGCTGACCGTAATGACGGCCTTGATACGTCAGAGCTTGGATGGCGTGTACAGGTACATATGCCCATGCAGCTTCAACACGACTAGTGACTGGCGTTTAATGACGAGCCATTTGCTCTTCCACCATTGACCAGACGTTTACAGTTGGTGAGAGATCTGGAGAATGTGCTGGCGAGGGCATCAGTCGAACATTTTCCGTATCCAGAAAGGCCCGTACAGGACCTGTAACATGAGGTTGTGCATTATCCTGCTGAAATGTACAGTTTCGCAGGGATTGAATGAAGGGTAGAGCCACGGGTCTTAACACATCTGAAATTTAACGGTCACTGTTCAAAGTGCCGTCGATGCGAACAAGAGGTGACAGAGACGACGTGTAACCAATGACACCCCATACCATCATGCCGAGTGATACGCCAGTATGGCGTTGACGAATACACGCTTCAAATGTGCGTTCACCGCGATGTCGCCAAACATGGATGCGACCATCATGATGCTGTAAACAGAACCTGGATTCATCCGAAAAAATGACGTTTTGCCATTCGTGCACCCAGGTTCGTCGTTGCGTACACCATGGCAGGCGCTCCTGTCTGTGATGCAGCGTCAAGGGTAACCGCAGCCATGGTCTCCGAGCTGATAGTCCATGTTGCTGCAAAAGTCGTCAAAGTGTTGTCTTGCAAACGTCCCCATCTGTTGACTCAGGGATCGAAACGTGGCTGCACGATCTGTTACAACCTTGTGGATAAGATGCCTGTCATGTCGACTGCTAGTAATACAAGGCCGTTGGGATCCAGCACGAAGTTCCGTATTGCCATTATGAACCCACCGTTTTTATATTCTGCTAACAGTCATTGGATCGCGATCAACGCGAGCAGCAACGTCGCGATCTTGTGTTGACGATCAAGTGTAAAAGTTTCATTGGAGTCGGAGAAACGGTACGGTAGCGCACAAAATACGTACCAACATGATGCGGCCGTTTCTCAGGCGTCTCATTGTTTCTGACTTCATCTCTTCTAAACCATAAATTGTACAATGGAATAATTTGCCAGGTACATTCTTTGACATGGATTCTGTTTGCATATTATGTTGTGAATACATTTTATAGCAAAGAGATAATAAGTTTAAACGTTGTTCTTAATTCGGCAATTTTTATGCTTCTCAGTATTCATGACGTCATATCTTCTGGACTATGTATCGTACAGTGATATAATTATGCCTATAATGTTCGCTAAAATTCATGCAATACGTTCTCAAAATTTCATGGCAGTCGGATGAACGCTACGGCAGCGCAGAAAATTCTAACAAACAAACAAACAGTTTTTATTCAATATTTTATCTATTTCAGCAACTGTGGTTTAAAGAAATGGAACATTCACAAGTTGCAGTGTTTTACATTTATTAACTACCGGTTTCAGGCAATTATTGCCCTCCTTCAAGTATATTAAATGTGCCGCATATGTTCATTCAGAGCACGGTGTAATAACACTGAACATCAATTTTTATGTATTATATATACAGGGTTTCCATTTATCTTGAGCACCCAAAATATCTTTGGAACAACAACAGCTATTATAAAAAGACTTTCACCAGTATCAAAGTAACTCAGAGGTTCATGAATGTAAATATTTTGAAACATCCTAAAACTAAAGGATATGTGTGTTTTTCTTAACACAAACGAATGTGTTTTTAAATGGACATCCTACATAATTTCATCAGCGGTCTATATCATGACAAAACAAATAAACAATGGCGCTGATTGCATCGCTATACGCCAATTACATCCCGAGATATTGCGAAGCGAAGTTGACGCTTGAAATACGCGAAACGCGGGGCTAGCGCAAGTCCTGAGATTCAATTGAGAACCCTACGTTGCTCACGACGTGCGCTAGTCGCGAGTTTTGCGTATTTCTTATTTTCAAATGTTTGTTAAGCTTATGGGACTTCACTTCGGAGTCATCAGTCCCTAAACTTACAAACTACTTATAAACTAGCTTATACTGAAGACAGCACAAAGATCCAAGCCCAAGTTGGGATTCGAACCCCGACGGGGTACGGCCTCGCGCATCATAGCATAGCGTCTCAATGCGCTCGGCCGCTCCGCCGCGGCTAGCGTATTTGAAGTGTCAACTTCGCGTCGCAATATCTCGGGATGTAATTGGCATATTGCGATGCAAACAACGTCATTGTTTATGTGATTTGTCATGCTTCAGGCTGCTGATAAAAAATGATACCCGGCCGCGGTGGCCGAGGAGACTGAGGCGCTCCAGTCACTGTCTGCATGGCCACTACGGTCGGGGGTTCGAATCCCCCGTCGGGCATGGATATTTGTGCCGTCCTAGTTCGTAACGTAAGTAGTTCATAAGTAGTTTGTAAGTTTAGGGACTGATGACCCCATAGTTAAGTCCCATAAGCTTAACAAACATTATTTTTAAAAAATGATATAGGGTGTCCACTTAAAAACATATAAGTTTGTGTTAAAAACACACATGATTTCGTTTTATAATGTTTCAAAATATTTGCTTCATGAGCACCTGCTTAACAATGATACCGGTGAAAGTCGTTTTGCCGTGGCGGAGCGGCCGAGCGCAATGATGCGCTATACTACGATGCGCGAGGCCGTTCCCCGTCGGAGGTTCGAATCCCCCTCGGGCATGGATGTTTGTGCTGCGTTTAGTAGAAGGTAGTTCATAAGTAGTTTGTAAGTTTAGGGACTGATGACCCCGCAGTTAAGTCCAATAAGCTTTAGGAACATTTGAACATTTTTGAAAGTCGTTTTATAATATTGGTTATTCCAAAGATATTTTGGGTGGTCGAGATAAATGGGACAACCTGTATATTTGGACATTGAATTAACTCAATATATATTCAAATTGAAGACGGCTATCGATCCTTTCTTCAGCGCGTATACACACTAGCCCCGAAGTCTCACGGGAATTGAAGAAATGCAGAAGTATTTTGTAATAAGGGGCAGGGGCACAAAGTTGCTACTGTGTGGATAAGTTGAGAGCCGGCCGCGGTGGCCGAGGGGACTGAGGCGCTCCAGTCACGTTCTGCACGCCCACTACGGTTGGGGGTTCGAATCCCACCTCGGGCATGGATATTTGTGCCTTTCTTAGTCTTAGCTAGTTCATAAGTAGTTTGTAAGCTTAGGGACTGATTACCCCGTAGTTAAAGTCCCATAAGTTATACAAACATTTGAACATTTGATAAGTTGAGAATTTGCGTCTGGCGGGGGGCGAGCAGTGGTACCTCGCCCGACGGTGGTGATCGCTGTGTCCACAGTTACTCAGGCGTCATCACGACCGCCTAGAAGCAGGAGGACCCTGGTTCGAATCCCGGCTCTGTGCAAATTTTCAATTTGCCCCATTGATTTCATTCAGTTCCCATTGGCAACAAACATGGTGAATTTCTTTGTGTCTTCTTTGATAATAGTTACAGTAATCAGTAAGACTCCGTAATTGCGGAGTCATGTACAAGGAGCAGCTCTTCTCTGTACTTAATTTATAACACACAGTTACGATTTAGAAGGTTTAGAGAAGTCGCACGTCTGCTGTGCTCGCTACGCGAGCGAGATCGGGACTACGCGGATCACGTGACATGACGGCTGCGTCGGTACCTGTTTTCCCTTCTCGGCCACGAAGCAATCGCAGGCCTGTTTGAATAAGGGCCTCTGTGGAGGCCTTCTCTCTTAGCCTGTATAGGGAGAGAGTGGCCATGCGTGAGACTGCTCCTGATTGGCTGAGAGCCCAGCACGCCATGTTTTTACCAGATTTGGCGGGCTTTACATGTGTGTGAACAGCTACAGTGTGCGTTTCTGTACTGTGGTGTGTCTCAAAAGAGTCTGACAGAGATTTCACTGTACATTTATGTACAGGTTGTATTATGGTAGGCACTATTCAACTTTTGCACGTCTTTTGTCGGTTCTATTTACGTAAATTAACGTGTTCGTTGGTCGTTGACGATAACCTTAAAACTTCGTGGGAGTGATTTACTTAGTGTAATTAATAATGTGTTTTACATAATCATTAAGCGTAATCAAGAGAAATGTCTCGTTGTTCCTCTTCCTCTGCTGGCTGTAAGAACCGAAGTAAAGTTTGTTGTATGATGCTTGTGTTCGCAAGAAATGATGGGCAGTGAAAATTAACCGAGAAATCGGGAACCGTAAATGCGACTTATAAAGCAAGAAAGGCATTGATGAAATTCAGTAATAGAACTACTGCCTGTGAAATTCCCTCGTGGTGTAGTGGTTGCGTACTGAATTGATTATGTGAAGGATGCGAGTCGGAATCCGATAAGCCGTAATTTTTTTTAACGGTATTTGCTAGATTTTTGTTAGTTCATGGTTCTGGTTTCTGATATGTCGTGTTACTGGGTATGTTTTAACATTGCTGCGGCACCTCCCCCTTGGCTGTATATTATTGGCTATTCACAATCCTACAATCGGTTATGGGATGTGACGTGAGAAGGAGAGGGGGCGGGAGTATTGTACATATTCAGTTACCTATTTTGAATCTGTTTCTGCTGTTTCACTAGAGATAGTATCAGTACTTCACCCCGTTTTCATGGGCTCCAAAAATCTGATTTCCCAAATCCGCTTTTGGTTGGCCATGTAAATACTCTAAAATAGATTCTGGAAATCCACTTCTGGAAATCGGTTTTCATTTTCACAATCGATTTTTGTGCCCACCGTTTTTGAAGCATTCTTGGCTTGTCAGATTGCGTTTTCTTGTTAAGAATTTTCGGCACATAAGGACAGAGTGACTTTTCTAATGAAAAATAAGAGTATAAATATTAGAATGAGCATGAATCTCTGTTTTTAAGAAAAGAAAAATAGCGATTATGCTGACTAAATCAGGAACTGAATCAGCTGTTTTTCAGCCGCCATATTAAATGGGCTAGGAAATCCGATTCAGGCTATCACATGTAAACTTGACAGCAAAAAACGATTCACGAAAATTGGTTTTCGTCTTCCGGAAGATGTGTTGCATGTAAAAGTAGTGCTTGTCCGATTTTCTGTGATACTCTGTCCCTAAAAGTATCTACAGAATGACGTTTTTGGTATTTCCCAGAGTAGGAAAATGTTATAAGATCGACAGCACACTTAAAATGCAATACATCGGGGAGGAAAGCGATAATATTGTACTCATTTCGGCGATGGATACTCAGACAGAAAATTCTGAAATAGCGTTATTTTCTTTGAGATACATAACGTGGAGTATCTCTTATTAATCAAGTGCCAATTGTACCAGAACATCGTAAAATGTGGTATTAACATTCGACAGTCATAGAAACTGTTACACGAGACTTATTTGCTTACAAATTTAGTAGTCCTGTATGAACATAGATGAATGACGTTTCTTTAACTACGTACTGATTAGTAAACTAGAAGATGTACTTTGGTGTCATGGGTGGAAGTGATGGCTTATTTCAGTCGTTACGTGCCTGCACTTCTGCCTGGGTCGCTACGTAATGCAAATCGCGCGCGCAGTCTGGTAAAAACATGGCGGACACAGGCCGGTTGGCCACGCTCTCCGTACACAGGCGCTCTATCAGAGTCGAAGATAAGAGTCGCGAAACTCCCAGTGATTTTCTGCAACTTCGCGACTGCAGCGCTGCCAAGCGGGTGGGTCGTAAAAACACACCGCGAAACGATTGAGTAATGAATGTGTATTTGGACTGAAGCAGCACTTTCAAAATTACTTCGTATTTTCGAGCTTTCGTGGCGCTATTAATTGTAGCAACTATCAAAAATATAATTCGGAAATCTCTCATTTACAAAGGATGCTCAGAAGTAACAGAATAGTGTTACGAATAGCAACTGTTCGTTTACGGTGGTTAGTTATACTTTTAGGCATAGAAGAATTCAGAATTTATTTACGTCCAAACTTACGCCCTTAATCAGAATCGCAAATACTTGACCACTATTTCAAAGAATAAAAGAAATGTCTGAATGCCTGCTTAGGTTCATACCTCAGCTTCACAAAAATGATAACCCTGTATACTAACATATTTTGGCTGTTACCTACTAGTTTAATAATGTGAATACGTAGCTACAAATAAATGTCTGTTAATGTTATCAGGTCACATTCTTAAAGATATTTAGTTTGATACCTGCCACGTAGAAAAAAAAATTGATAGGTACACGAAAGGCACATAAGCAAGGACAAGGAGAAAAGATGGTTTAAACGACTCTGTAGAATGTAGTCCCCTACAATGTAAAAATCGTGTGTACCTTTGAAAATTTTGCAATGTCCGAAATTCGCTAAAAAAAAAAAAAAGAAAAAAAAAAAAAAAAAACTCGTGCATGTCAGTACGCAAAGAGCACGCGAACGTAATCATAATCAGATCCTTCAGCACATCAGGTTGTAATTTATGTCTGCTTTCTAAAGGTTTTGGGCGATATTAATATGACTCGGGTATTGTGAACTGTATGAATTACACTGCACTGACAGTTCGTTAAATTATAGACCGCCATTAACAGAAGCAGTGATGTTACTTCAATGATGTTTTCGTAACAGCATTAAAAACGGCAACTTCTCAGTTTGCATCATGTCATTCCACTGTTATTCCCTACTGGCCGCTTGGAGCGCTAGTATCGCTTCGGCTTCAATTTTTTCCCTAGAGAGTTTCGCGACTGTCTGTCACCCTGTTTACATGTGCTCCCATAACCGGATTTCGTAAACCGATTTCCCAAATCCGCTTTTGGTTGGTCATGTAAACACTCCAAAATCGATTCTGGAAATCCGCTTCTCTAAAGCGGTTTTCCAGTTCCACAACCGATTTTCGTGCCCATGGAAACGCAACCGTTTTTGAAGCGTTCTTGCCTTGTCAGATTGTGTTTTCTTGTTAAGAATTTTCGGCACATATGGAAAGAGTGATATTTTCTAATGTGAAATCAAAGTATTAATATTAGAGTGATCATGTATCTGTGTATTTAAGTAAAGAGAAATAGCGATTATGCTGACTAAATCGGGGACTGAATCAGCTGTTTTTCAGCCGCCATCTTAAGTGGATTAAGAAATCCGATTCAGGCTGTGCCATGTAAACACGACAGCTCAAATGTTCAAATGTTTATAAATCTTATGGGACTCAACTACGGGGTCATGAGTCCCTAAACTTACAAACTACTTACGAACTAGGACGGCACAAATATCCATGCCAGATGGGGGATTCGAACCCTGCCGGCCGCGGTGGCCGAGGGGACTGAGGCGCTTCAGTCACGGTCTGCACGGCCATTACGGTCGGGGGTTCGAATCACCCCTCGGGCATGGATATTTGTGCCGTCCTAGTTCGTAAGTAGTTCATAAGTAGTTTGTAAGTTGAGGGACTGATGACCCCGTAGTTAAGTCCCATAAGCTTTACAAACATTTGAACATTTTGATTCGAACCCCCGACCGTAGTGGCCGTGCAGGCCGTGACTGAAGCGCCTCAGTTCCCTCGGCCACTGCGGCCGGCAAACACGACAGCGAAAAACGGTTTACGAAAATCGTTTTTCGTCTTCCGGAAGATGTGTTACATGTAAACGTAGTGTTTGATAGTCTGTGCTCTCTATTCTCTCTAAGCTGGTGGCGACCGCATGCGGATACTCTGAATAAGCACGGTCACTCCTGCTTCACGCCGGTGTCACTGCGGAGCTGCGATCCGCAGCAGACTCGGCCACAGTATTTGGACGTCTGCTCCACCGAGTGTTGTGGTGGCGGCGTGTTGCTGATACTGGCCGGCGGAGAGTTTGTGGGGAGGCCGGTTTACCTGTAGCGCGCGTTTGTAGCACTTGGCCGAGCCAGCAGGCGGCAGGCGGCGGGCTGCGGCCTTAATTCGAGGCGGACGAACTCCAACCGCGGCGGCGGGCGCACTTCAAAGGCGCGCCCAGGGCTGCCAACAGCTGTTTTGACGGCCGCCAACTGTGCACAACAGAGCTGGGGCGTGCGGTCTGTACACTGTGATCAGCCGACGAAGAGCGGGGGATCGGTCGGCGTATGCGCATCGTGCCTATGTGCATACTAAGAACACACTGTGGGAAATAAAACTTAGCAGTGGCACAGTCAGGACTTGGTTATGAGGGACAGGGGGGCTGAAGGGCTAATTTTATAAAAATAAAACCTATTGAATGTACTGATCTATGACTTATTTTTACACTTTGTATACACTACTGGCCACTAAAATTGCTACACTAAGAAAAAATGCAGATGATAAACGGATATTCACTGGATAAATATACTAGAACTGACATGTGATTACATTTTCACGCAATTTGGCTGCATAGATCCTGAGAAATCAGTTCCCAGAACAACCACCTCTGGCCGTAATAA
Source organism: Locusta migratoria (assembly GCA_026315105.1). Lineage (NCBI taxonomy): Eukaryota > Metazoa > Arthropoda > Insecta > Orthoptera > Acrididae > Locusta > Locusta migratoria. Next base: position 353,178,452 of record CM048749.1, read on the forward strand.
CGGCCTTGACACACCTGGGAATAGAGTCAAACAGAGCTTGGATGGCGTTTACAGCAGTGCAGCTACAACACGATACCACAGTTCATCAAGAGTAGCGACTGGCGTATTGTGACGAGCCAGTTGCTAGCCCACCATTGACGAGACGTTTCCAATTGGTGAGAGATCTGGAGAATGCTGGCCAGGGCAGCAGTCGAACATTTTCTGCATCCAGAAACGCCCGTGCACTACCTGCAACATGCAGTAGTGAATTATCCTGCTGAAATGTAGCGGTCACTCTTCAAAGTGCCGTCGATGCGAACATGAGGTTACTGAGACGTGTAACCAATGGCACCCCATACCATGACGCCAGATGATACGCTAGTATGGCGATGACGAATACACGCTTCCAATATGCATTCACCTTGATGTCGCCAAACACGGATGCGACCATCATGATGCTGTAAACAGAACCTGGATTCATCCGAGAAAATGAGGTTTTGCCATTGGTGCACCCAGGTTCGTCGTTGCGTACACCATCGAAGGAGCTGCTGTCTGTGATGCAGCGTCAAGGGTAACCGCAACAGATGGTCTCCGAGGTGATAGTCCATACTGCTGCAAACTTCGTCGAACTGTTTGTGCAGATGGTTGTTATCTTGCAAACGTCCGCATCTGTTCACTCAGGGATCGAGACATGGCTGCACGATCCGTTACAGCCATGCGGATAAGATGCCTGTCAACTCGACTGCTAGAGATACGAAGCCGTTGGGATCCAGAACGGCGTTCCATATTGCCCTCCTGAACCCACCTATTCCATATTTTAACAGCCATTGCATCGCTACCAACGCGAGCAGCAATGTCGCGATACGATAAACCGCAATCGCGAAATGCTACAGTCCGACTTTTATCAAAGTCGGAAACGTGACGGTACGCATTTCTCCTCCTTACACGAGGCATCACAATGACGTTTCACCAGACAACGTCGGTGAACTGCTGTTTCTGTATGACAAATCGGTCGGAAACTTTCCTAGTGTCAGCACGTTGTAGGTGTCGCCACCGGCACCAACCTTGTGTGAATCCTCTGAAAAACTAAAAATTTGCATATCACAGCATCTTCTTCCCGTCGGTTAAATTTCGCGTCTGTAGCGCGTCATCTTAGTGGTGTAGCAATTTTAATGGCCAGGAGTATAATTTAACCAATTATACTACGAAAACAATAGCATAAAAAATAAAATGAGTAGGCTCGCAACGTGGTCGGAATAGAGTGCATATAATCAGCTCGTAAAATAATTAAGCAGCTTGCCGGCCGCGGTGGCCGAGGTGACTGAGGCGCTCCAGTCACGGTCAGCACGGCCACTACGGTCGGGGGTTCGAATCCCCCCTCGGGCATGGATATTTGTGCCGTCCTAGTTCGTAAGTAGTTCATAAGTAGTTTGTAAGTTTAGGGACTGATGACCCCGTAGTTAAGTCCCATAAACTATACAAACATTTGAACATTTGAATTAAGCAGCTTCTATGTTACTAGCCAAAGAGAAAGGTCTTTGCCGTTTAATTAACGTGAGTCTCTATGTGTAAAAATTGAACTAAAATGTCACTATTGTTTTTCATAAGATTCCACTCGGTGGCGCCGGTTATCTGCTGAGCCGCGGGTCGCCGCATTTGAACAGTCGGTTCGTAACTTCAGCATAGCAGTAACAATAGCGGCAGCATCAAAGCTGGTCGCGGCGGCATCAAAACCACTCACAGTAACAGCAGCACACGTTCTCAGTGGCGACATCACGTTTCCGATCCAATGTCACGATCTGTTGTGCTTGCCAAATTATAGTTATGTTATTATTTATTACATGTGTACTATTTCAAATTTCTGATGCCGACCTGTTCAGAAATAAAAACAATAAAAAGAAGTAAAATTAAAAAAAATCTTTGCGAGGTGCCGGAGGGGGGGGGGCTTTAGCCCCATTAGCCTCCCCCCTCCCCCCGTGACTGCGTCACTGAAACTTGGGGTTTCTTACACTGGATCGTCAAGGCGGCACAGCCAGTTACGCTGTTTTATCACATTTGGTCGCCCAGGCGGCGTAGCCCACTACGCCATCAGTGGTGCAGCAGTTGTTGTTCCGGCTACAGTAGTTATCGTCAGTAGTTATCGTCAGCTGTATTCCCCTCATTCTTATCTGCGCTCGTGAGTGTCATCTTCGGCATGTCTAGTGAAAATCAGACTGAAAGGGGTGAAAGTGTAGACATGACAAAAGAGAAAAACATGAAGTTTCAAGAAAGCCTGAATGAAAGCCAGAAGTTGTTAGACACAAAAGTAAATATGGAATATTTCATTTGTGCAGTTCAGACAGTACGGAGGCTTACAGCTATAACCAATTAAAATGAAATGCTTGGTCTGAAATTATTTGCACATTCCTAGCGGATTTTGAGCAGTGGTCGTTGGCTAACAGGAATAATCTCAGAAATTTTAAAATTTTGAACATAGCTGCTATTGTCAGCCGCCGTTACAACGTCAGAGGATAAGAATGCAGCCCTCGGTCGCAAAATTAAAATTATTTAACCTGGTTTCCTGCCAAGCGTCCGCGGATCGCGCGTTACGGCTCCCGGCCGCCACCACCGCATAATAAAAATTAGAGAACTGAATGGGTAATTAGCTTGTGCAAGGAAAACTCATAATTTGAAAATCTCAAAATGATGCGTTATACATGCATCTCGAATGTGAATAAAGATGACACCATGATAAAGAAGAGGTTCATAAACAGAAAAAAATTGAGGCACTCAGTAGGTAGATATGACATCACAGTTCGGAGATTGGTTAACGTAAAGTGCGAAAGAGGTAGAGTTGAAAAATATGTAAAGAAAAAGGGATCAAAATGAAGAAAAAGCACTCATGAAATATGCCAAAGTATTACTACTAAATAGCTTGTCCAACAGTATCGGGAAAGAAAGGGCAACGGAAGACCAGCTGAAGAAGATGAAAGAAAGAGAAAGTGAAAAAATTTGCCAATAAAGGAAAAAATAGGTACAGCAAACTCAATAATGAATGAAGAGGAGAAACCGAAAGTGCAGGGGAAATACGAAGAAAATAGAAAATAGAAAAATAGAAATGTATGAAAAAATGTAAAGATTAGCTAATTTGTTAGTTTTTGGAAATAGAAGAAGGAAGACTAACATGAAAATAGAAAGAGTGGATGGCACAGTAGCTGAAGAGTCACAGTCAGTTTGAGTTAATGGCAAGAATATATAAAATGTCTCTATAAGCTGACCAAACTAAAAGTGAAGGTAAGATTGAAGAGGAGGGATGTTTGTCGGAATATAGAAATGGATACAATGTCTTGGAATTAAGTGCAGAAAAAGCGCTGAAGAAGATGAAGGCTTGAAACACATATGAGATCGATAAAATTCCAGCAGAAGTGTTGAAGAATTTGGGAAACAGTGGAAGGAAGTAAACTAAAAAAAAAAAAAAAAAAAAAAAATAAAAATAAAGTATGTAAACGTAAGGGACCAAACAGATGAGTCATCAGTCCCTAGACCTACAAACTACTTAAACTAACTTATACTAAGGATAATACACACACACACACACACACACACACACACACACACACACACACACACACACATGCTCGAGGGAGGAATCGAACCTTCGGCGGGAGCGGCCCTGCAGTCCGTATCATGATGCCCCAGACCGCGCGGTTGAAGTAAGTAGTCTACCTGTGTAAAGAGATACACGACAGGGTGGAATGGTTTGATAATTTTCTTGCAACTATAATTATGCCAATTGACAAATAAATAAATAAATAATAATAATAATACAAATGGTATGAAGATCTAATTTTTCTTACGGCTAAATTTTACTAAGTATAATGGATAAGTAGGTGTATAACAAGTTAGATGGATTGAGGAGAATTATTTCTGATTTTGAAGGGGAAAGGGAAGAAGATATGGTATTGGTTTGTTAAGATTCATTGGGCAAAGGTATACTTAGAAAAGTAGATATATTTTTTTTATTGATTTGTATAAAGCATTCTACATAATTCAGTGGAACAAGCTGTTGGATAATATAATGAAGAAGGGAGTAGATTGAAAAGAAAGACGACTTACATAAAATCTATAATTACAGCTGAAAGTAAGAGAACCGATTGACAAACAAATGTCAGAAGGAATAGCGTTGGCAGGAGTGTTAGATAAGGTTGTTTTCCCTTAGTGTGTTTATCTTGTATTTGGAAACGGAAGAAAAGTAAGTATGTATTGGCGGGAAGAGAATAGCACGCCAAATATTTGCTAAGAACATGGCGTTAGAAAAAAAAATCATGTGGTGAAGTCGACAAAAGGCCGAGGAAACGTTCGACAAAAGGCCGAAGAAAAGGCCAACAATTGTCTTGTATAGAGTGAGGCACTCCATGGGGCAGATACATCGACACAGACACGACAGTATGAAAAAAAAGGCTGGAAACATATGAGATGCGGCTATGGTGGAGAATGCTGGAGGACAAGATGGTATGGAAAGAGGGAGCAACTGAGAAGTGTTGTATAAGACTGGTAAGAAGGGAAGACAGCTGCAAGTTGTAAGGTAAAGGAAGAACAACTAAAAGCAACATTCGTTGTGGTGGAAATGTTTGCTGCCGACGCCTTGTAAGGTCTCGTATGGGAGAAAAGATAGAGAAGTATGTGACTCAAAGGATAGTGGAAGTTATCAGGACATAAAGGAAACGGTAGAAGACAGAACAACATGGACAGGTATCATGTGCAAATATGGCTTTGGGCAGAACACAAATAATGATCATCATTCGGGCGAGGAGGAGGCGAAGTTGGGAGGGGTCCAGCACAGAACAAACCATACAACAATCCATTCTTGGATGGTGACGAACTACAGAGACAAACATTTGATTATAATTCTTGACAACAACGTAGAGTAATGCCTCGTTATTTTCATTCTCCCTAGTGCGGGAATACAGTATAGGCTACGAGTGCTAAGGGATGAATGCAGTTGACTCTCATACGTAGTCACTGGGGCATACGAAAGTTTGCATCTGTCCTAGAGTTGTGTTCGGGTAGCCTAGCGGTAAGGCGAGCGTCTATCTCAGTGTATCTCCTAAACGTGTCCACGTCCGTAGCTCATCCGGTGCGGTAGCTCATGGCTTTCGGTCAGAGGACCAGCCGTCCTTTGTAATAAAAAACTCAGCCAAAAACTCAACGGTCAAGATAGAGCAATCACGAACGCACTTCCGCGAAGCACCGAGATACTCGAAGAAAGAAAAAAAATGTAGGTAGAGTCACTGACTACCGTGCACGGGTTCGCGTTCGATTCCCTTCTGGAGACTGACTGTCCACGCCAAGACACTCACCTGGCGCTAAATAAAAGGACTTCCACTACGCGGCCGAACAACTCCAGGTGGAGTCTCAAGGCCAATTATGCCATACCGTCATTTCATTTCACCTTGAAACATAACATCCATTTTGTGTCATACAGACGTTCTTCCATCACCACGACCATAGCGTGTAGTCTCTCACATTACAGACAATATCCTTCCAACACTTCAGCCTGACGAAGATCTTTTAGTTAAAACTGGAACAAACATTGTATACGAGTTTAAAAAAATAAAAAAAGTGACATCTTGCATACACGCATAAACTACCAAGGGAAATAAGAAGCTCTTGCAGAGCCCCACTGACATAAATCTCGCTGATGTTTTTCCGAATGCAATAGAGAGAGGAAGAAGCAGGCGGGTATTGAAATACGATTTACCATCTGACCTCTCTCCCTCTCTTTCTCTCCCTCCCTCCCTCCCACACACACACACACACACACACACACACACACACACACAGACAGACAGACATTCGTACATATGAAATTTTCTGTGAGTTAGTAATAGATTAAAGCTAGGTATCTCAACATTTCGCGAAAACAATAACGCGAAATTTACTTTTCCCTGCCTACAAAATGTTTAACAAATTTGATGACAAAAATTTGAAAATAATCGTAACAGTTACAAACTGAACACTTAAACTGCACTATGGCCTCTTTTTCCCTCAGAACTGAAGTTAATGAATAGCCGAAACCGACGAAAAAAGTTACACCAAAGTTGGCAAGAAACAATTCGGCAAGAAACAGACCGAAATCAGCAAAAAGTTGCGAATATGCCGACAAATTTCGAATTTCTCAAACACGTAACAAAGAATTTGGCAAAATTTACGTCGAATTTGGAAATAGACCGAAACCGCATAGAAAAAGGTAACAGACACAAAAGAGTAACAATGAAACTGATAAAAATGGACATACACTGGCAAAAAGGAGTAGGAAACTTCGAAATGACAAAGAAAAAACACTACAACTCGAAGAAACGACCAAATTTTGTAAAAAACTAACAATTTCACATAAATAAAATGAACACTCAAAAGTATAAACCACGAACGCCAAATCGCAGAAATGGAAATAAACAAGGAATTTGGGTTTACGCATTACAAAAGTTACAAAAACGTTATACAGAAATTGCTAAAAGTAAAAACGATATTGGCAAAGTTAATAAAATTTCACTACACTTTAAAACTCTACAGATAACTCGCTAAAAATGACGTGAATTGGGAAAACCATCACCGTATTTAGCGAAAAAAAAACTTTAAAATTCATTAAAAATTTCATTAAAATTGGAAAACACCGAAAATGGAAACATATTTACGCGGAAAACATAAGAAACCCCCGAAGCGGTATGTAAATAACACTGCAATTGGCGAAAAACGAATTTACCAATATAGATGCGCAAAATTTTCCAAAAACTTGCAACGATATTAAAAAATATGACACGACATCCACGAAATATAACAACAAAGAAATTGGCAAAACACAAAATTTGCCAAAAATTGCGCAGAAATTGGTAAAAAATTACGGTAAAAAATCTCTGAATGGGAAAAATATAACACCGAAGAACTAAAATCTAATATCGTATTCAAAGGAAATAAAATCTAAGGAAACTGTAAAAAATTTCACTGCAATCGGGAAACACCGAAACTGGAAAAATATTTACGCGGAAAACAGAAAAACCATCGAAATTGGTATGTAAATAACAGTAAAACTAGTAAAACACAAATTTACGAAAATAAATTTGTGATAAAAAGAAAAAAAAACCTAAAATATTTGGCAAAATAAGCACATAAACATCGATCCGGTAAAATCTAACACCGTATTCGACAAAAGAATCCTATGAAATCGGTACAAAAAACACTAAAATCGCAAGACATCGAAATGGAAACTTATTTACACGGAAACACAAGAAAACAAAGAAATGGGTATATAACTAACAGTGAAACCGATAAAAAAGTTAAAATAAAAGTGCAGAATCTGTCAGAAAACAGCACCGATATAGACGACAAATAACGCAAAAACAATTGGCAAAAATTACGTTGAAATAGTCCAAAAAATGGTGAAAGTTGGGTGGATACAGGTTACCTCATTCATAAGATAGAGGTTACAGATATGAAAGTAGCAAGAAAGATTGCAGGTACCAATAGATGGGAACAATGGCAGGAGGGTGTCCGTAATGAAGAAATCAAAGAAATGAACACCATAGATGAAGTAGTTAGAGCGAACAGGCTGAGATGGTGGGTGGGGTCATGTTACACGCATGGGAGAAGCAAGATTACCGAAGAGACTCATGAGCTCGGCAGCGGAGGGTAAGAGGAGTCGAGGTAGACCAAGAAGAAAGTACTTAGATTCGGTGCAGAATGATTTTGAAGTGAAAGGCATAACATCAGACGAGGCATCAATGTCAGCATTTAATAGGGGGTCATGGAGGAATTTTATTAGAGGTACTATTCTCCAGACTGAACGCTGAAAGGCATAATCAGTTTCTAATGATGATGATGATGAAGATGAGTCCAAAAATAACACTAACATTTAAAGCAGAAAAATATACTGGCCACATGGTAAAATCTATTACAACATTAAAAAAAAAGAAAAAAAAAATTAGTGATTCGGTAAATAATTTTACTTAAATCGGGCCGGCCGCGGTGGCCGAGGAGACTGAGGCGCTCCACTCACGGTCTGCACGGCCACTACGGTCGGGGGTTCGAATCCCCCCTCGGGCATGGATATTTGTGCCGTCCTAGTTCGTAAGTAGTTTGTAAGTTTAGGGACTGATTACCCCGTAGTTGAGTCCCATAAGCTATACAAACATTTGAACATTTTGAACTTAAATCGGAAAGAGTTCGTAAATGGAAAAAATATTTATACGGAAAATGCAAGAAAAACTGAAACTGGTTCGTAAATAACAGTGAAAGTAGCAATAACGAATCTGCCAACAAAACAGCGCTAAATTTAAAAATAGCTCAGATATTGACAAGGAAAAAAAAAGAAAAAAAACGACAAAAATCGCTGTTTATTGGCCATGCAATAAAACGATATTTTTTCGTGTCCTTAGGTAGAGAGAAAGACGCACGAAAGCAAATAAAGAGAGGCAGCCAGTGTGGTGTTTGAGGCGTCCGCACAGCTCTGGCTTCGTGAGACGAGCAAAACTTGATCGGCGAAGTGACCGGCTCTCTGCTGCTGGGAGCAGCAGCAGCAGCTGCGGCCAGGACGGCGTGTTTTTCATTACCGGGAATGCCTGCGCGCCAATATTACTCGCGGAGACGACATATTGGAAAGCCTTCTGTTTGCAGACTCTGATCAATGTAGTTTCCTTGGAGTCGGCGATAGCGGGGGAAGAACAATAGGGAATATTACGCCAATATGTCACGGCGGCCGCGCCCCACATATTGGATCACGTGTGCGATAGCGCGCCTGAATACGCGGGGCCGCGTTTCTCCGCACGTGCTCCGTTTCTCCATCTACCGCGTGCTGGCGCTACTTCCGCAACGAAAAGGTGCGTTCGGAAGTAGCGGAGCCTCAGTTTACCTCTCCGTAATACCTATTATATGTGCCCCATACCCATTTGTAATACCTCGGTAAAAGTCCACGCAGTTTTACCCCGATCCATTCAGAACTGGCATAGGAATATCTTGCAACTCATATCAGTTAACAAAAGCAAGTCTTCCGGATCACATTCAATACTACACTGGTCAAAAGAGGTAGGGGATCAGTTGACAAATCTAGGTTCTGAAGTATTGTCATCGGCAGAACGAACTAAAATGGTTGAAAGTCTTTCTGTCGGTTCTACAGAGCGGAGAAAACATTATGGTAACCGAGATAGTGGTAATAACAGAAACTTACTGCAGAGCGGTTGGTGTTGACTTGTGTTTTCTCAGACAAACGAATTACACAAGCACTTGGGTTCAGGTAGTGTAGCGAGCAGGTGGTATAATGCAACAACAATGTGACTTACTCGAAACTGTGGCATGTAGATCCATAGGAAGGTTGCAAGCGAGTCAGAGACAGAGGGAGGTGGCTGCAGTTATTGGAAAGTCCCAACGTGTAATTTCCAGGACCTGGACGCGATTACAGACAACATGAACCGTTAAAAGAAGGCCAAGGTCGCCCATCGGTAACACAACAAGAAATGACCGTTATCTCCGGTCAACAGCCCATCGAGACAGGAGGCTTAATTTATCGTAATGCATCCCCCAGACAGCCATAGTCTGAAATCGCCTATGGGAATGTGGCCTCTACGCACGGACGCCTATGGTATGTGTCCCATTGAAACCAAGCCACTGTGTAGACTGGGTGGAGGAACATTAGGAATGGACTTGCAATGAATGTCGCCGGGTTCTGTTCATAGTGAGTTACGATTTTGTGTTCTCTCATCTGGAGAGGACGTTCAACAATCCTCTTGAGTGCAAGAAGCATCACCATAATATGGTGGTGGACGGACTATATGGTCAGAAGTCAGTTCAAAATGTTCAAATGTTTGTAAAGCCTATGGGACTCAACTATGGGGTCATCAGTCCCTCAACTTACAAACTACTTATGAACTACTGACGAACTAGGACGGCACAAATATCCATGCCCGAGGGGGGATTCGAACCCCCGACCATAGTAGCCGTGCAGACCGTGACTGAAGCGCCTCAGTCCCCTCGGCCACCGCGGCCGGCCAGGAGACAGTATTAGCAGCTGTGCGGACCTGTATCTCATTCATAATGGCGCTTTGACTGCTCAGTGATTACAGACGAGATCCTTCAACCTTTTTTTGTGACCTACTGGTTCCATAGGAGATTGCGTACTTCTGGTGGATGGTAACACTCGTCCCCACAGAGCCGAACTGGTAGACAACATTCTTGACCTAAAGGAATTGAACGAATGCAGTGGCGAGCTTGTTCACCTGTCTTAAACCTAATTGAGCATGTCTGGGACCCACTTAGCAGATGCAGTCTAGCCATACCAGCACCTCGCACAGCGGTTACAGAGCTGGATATTGCACTCGTGGAAGAAGGGCCAAATATCCCTCTAGAAGTAATTGATAACCTCATACTGTTCATGCCACAGGTGTGCAACTGTACTGGTCATCTAAGGTGCTCACATACCGTATTATAGGGGAATGGGAAGACTTTTTTATTATTATAGTAGCCGCATGGTCCCTCACTAAGTAAACGCCTCAAGTAAAGAGTTGAGGCGCTCCAGTCACGGTCAGCACGGCCACTACGGTCGGGGGTTCGAATCTCCCCTCGGGCATGGATATTTGTGCCGTCTTTAGTCTTAGCTAGTTCTTAAGTAGTTTGTAAGCTTAGGGACTGATGACCCCGTAGTTAAGTCCCATAAATTGTACAAACATTTGAACATTTGAAAGAGTTGAGACAGCAAAATATCATACTGCGTCATACGCAAATTAGCTTTGTAACCAATAACTGAATAAAATACGTTACCTATATTGTAAAGAGTCACATTTTCCTCACTGTCATTTCCTGCATATTCTGACCTTAATATCATATTCTACTCGTCAAGACGAATCATTTCAATACAAACTCGATGGGGTACGGGCATTTTTAAAATTAATAATTACAGTTTGATATGCAAACTACAAGATCATGTCACAAGTGCGATAAGACAATCGAGGCTAAAGTTTCACACACTTGTTTTTCTACCCCAGGGTCCCCACCCCACCCCACCCCATGGCCCGGGCGGTCTTTGCCACGAAAGCAACTTTCGACCTTCGGGAAATACACACGCTTAAAATTCTTTTAAAAGCCCCACAACACCGCTCTCAAGAAAAGGTGTTTACTTGTAGCTTTTAGCCGCAGGTGGAACGCGAATTCCAAACTGTCGCCATCAAGTCAGAGAGGAAATACCTAAATGAGACGTTAGCTGGCTCACTATTGGCTGGCGAGCCATACGGCGTTTTTAGATGCACCATCTGATTGGTAGTATAGGTGAGCCACTAGCTTGGGAGTGCCAGTGTCACCTGGAGATATACACAAGCAGAATGTGAAAAATTAAAGCGGACTGTAGAGTATTGCACTGTAAAGAGCACCTCTGTCATGGAGCGGATCTTGGTGAATCTCCAGTGGAAAGTACTAAGGATATCGCTCTGTTCATAGTGTTCACCGAGATAACACATACTTTATTTTTTACCATTGTATAACATATCTGAAATTGCGACATCCTCGATCATAAAATGATGATATTAATTTTAAAGTCAAGAAGGTGCGATTCTTCAACCATTCTTCCAACTTTATTCTATTTTGAAATTATTTATATGTTTCCCCTATCTTGTCGACATGTCTGGAATATGGAAAGTAATTTTTTTTATTTGTTTCTTTATTAATTTTAGTTTTTTAAAAAGTAAATAAGCATAAAGAATTTACAATCATTTTTTTTATTTCAGTAACTACAGAGTCACTTTAGTACCAAAACTTGTGACACCATAATTAAATTTTTGATTTATTTATTATATTATGCTTCAATTTATTATTGGAGAAAACTGTTCAAGATATTAAAGTATGCAATGAGTAACCTATCTTTGAAACTTATGTTCATTGAAAATGCCTTAGAAAATGCGTATTGTTAAATATATAAGTAATATTGTTAATGCAATATGTTTGTGTTAATATTTGTGTATGCTGAAAAACTTGTAGAGGTTCTGACTGAGAGCTTTTGTAAATTGTACTGGAGTAGAAAAGACGGGGGGCATCACCGCCGTAACGAATACTGACTGTGTGGGAGCGAAAAGGTGGGAAATCGCGGGAAGTTGTTGGTTGGCGCAGTTGGCTAGTGTGTGGCAAGGGATTACGGTCTGAGACGTGATAGCGTGCAGTTGCAGTGGTGGTAGGCACAGTGGAATGTACTGAGGTGCCTTTGTTTCTTGGTGGCTATGTTCTGGAGGCCTTTACCAACAAGAAGATCGTAATATGGCCTCGGATGAAATATTGTTGCTGTTGTAAGTACTAGCATAAATTGGTGGTTTAATATTCCGACGCTAAGAAGATTGGTTTTTGGCCACATACTTCAAGAGCCAGTAAAGCAACATATTGCACCACATGGAGCCACACTGCAGCGCCAAACTTCCACAGTCAAGTAGGAAAGTTTTTTATTATGTATAACAGTCCGAACCTCATTTTTGTTCAGAAGTTTGAATAATTACTTCTTTTAACGAGAATTTACTGTGATCCCATTATTGTCCTATGTCGTTTATCCAAGTAGGGTCCTATCCTTTGGTACAGTGATTATTCCGAGAGACCCTCTAAAATAACTATAAATGATTCTAATATCATTTGCTTTGCTTAAATCTATAGTGGAGTTTGCATTGAAAGTGAACAGTAGAGTAAATCGTATCTCCACTGAGCAAATGCAGTTTCAGTTAGTTCAATAATCAAGGTTTCTGAAGTGATAAATTTAAATCTGATTATTTTAAATATATGTTGAGCAGTGATATAAACTTTGGTGTTACGTAAATTCAGTGCACAGCAATTTGTGCGTAAACGAGAGTAGCATAACAGATTCAGGGTCCACACTCTTGAAAACTGTGTTGCTTTGCCAAATTGTAAAACTGAAGACAATTAATTACTTAGAAGACAGTAATTTATTACGCAACAATCTTACATTCAGTAGTTAATGAAAATATAAGCTTGCTGGTTTTATAAATAATTCTTGATTAGTGTTTTACTAAGTGACTGCTATTTTGAAGTGCTTAAACTATGGTAACACAGAATAACATTTTTTCTTATTGTGAAGTAGGCCTGTACTGAATGTCTGAAGTTTATTAATTACCTATAGAATAGTAAATTTTCCCATTCAGCACATTGTTGGTTCTAGCAAGGACGTTAATTGAATTTTTCTATGTGCATATAATGCTTAGTTGCAAGTATAGATTATGGTGAGGCTGTCTGCTACCTTAAAAAGCGACCACACTACATAAGTGTTGCATTTACATTACGTTTGTTAATGTTGTCTAAAAATTTTAGGAAATATTTTACTTATTCAGTAATTATCGAGTCATTGAGATACTTGGTAATTGTTGTCCCTAAAGGACTGGCGACCGTAAATAGAATTTTTTTAATGGTAATTTTCTTTGATAATATTGCTCTTTCTGACTCCTGGTAACTTTATCACCGTTTTGTTTCGCAATGCAACTGATGTTCACCGCACTGAATGTTATCACCGATACCCTTGTTCATTAGGATAACACAAGGTTAAAGAAAAATCCTCTCGGAAGTGCACCTTGTTGTAGGCGTAAGCTTGTAGCAACTAATAAGTTTTGTTATCGATATCTCAATATATGTAGTAACTCTGCCACGTTATACTGGATATCAATACCTGAACTATAGGTAGCTGCAAAGCTTATCAACCCACAAACAGTGTTGAAAACTGATCCTCACAAGTTAAACTTTGTAAATTTTAAGGTTTTTCTTACAGGAGATGTCATCTATGTAAATCTTTGCGTAAGTGACAAAGTTTCACCATTTTTTGGTAGACAAGGAGCATCTTTCTTAATTCTACATGCCATACGGTTGATATCTTCCTTCCAGGAGCCTTGGGTATATTAGAAAGTTTGATTTGTCCATTGCACACTACAAATAGTTGAAGAGTAGTATCACAACAGCATAGTAACTGCATGTCAGATTATGTGTATTATGTATGATTTCTCACCTAATCCCCTAACTGTTTTAGTTAGTGTAAATAGGTTCTGTTCAGAACACCTAGCTATCATATACAACCGAATGATCAGTTGAAGATCTTTCCCCAAAGACTGCAAAGTTTGCACAGGTCACTACAGTATACAAGAAAGACAACAGGAGTAATCCACCAAATTATAGGTTCATATCATTTACGTCAGTCTGCAGCAGGATTTTGGAACGTATAGAGGGTGATACAAAAGCCGCAGTACACCCTTTTATTTCAAGCAGTATTTTGAGCCAGGATATCGTTGGGATTGTCTGGCTGTCTTAACTTCTGGGCGTTAGATGTTACCCTCGAAATTATCGTTATTTATCACCACCCAGTGTACACGTGTACCTTAAAGAGTACTACAGACACGAATGATCTTTGTCACCTTTACCCTTTTATTTAAGAAAATCGGCAGAACTGGAAATCCTCCATATTCCAGTAAATATGAGTGAGATGGTCTATCTTTTACGGTATGTGCCAAACATGTGCGCCATTCTGAAATCAGATATCCCGAATCTAAATCAATTTTTAATGGAAAGGGGGACTTGTTAAACATCAGATAACATCAGCATTTTCTGACGAATCCATTCATGTAAACTAATTTGACACAGCGGGTTTATTTCAAAAGTTACACCGTGGTTTCCTTTTTGCTTAACGTAGTGTAGTGACCAGAGCTTTCACTGGACGGGAGCTTCAAAGGCAGTTGGTGATGTAAACGTTATGGTGTCGTGTGGAATATAAGGTGCCAACCTGGAACTGCTGCAAGAACAGGTGTTTCCCTTTGTTCTGAATGAATATGGCAGCTTTTCCTCTTACTTTCAACCGGATGGGGCTTCACCACACTATGGAGCAGTTGTTGGTCAGGGGTTAGACGCTCATTTTCTTGGTTATTGGATTGTCCGACGAGGTTGTAGAGAATGGACACTCAGATAACCTGATCTCACGCACTTGACTTTTATCTATGTGGCCATTTAAAGTATGTCGAAGTGCTCGACAGTTCGATTCAGCACCTTCAGATGTGAGTTGAGGAAGACGGACAGCATGTTGGACATATTAAATGCC
The DNA here is from genome assembly GCA_026315105.1 of Locusta migratoria. Classification (NCBI taxonomy): domain Eukaryota; kingdom Metazoa; phylum Arthropoda; class Insecta; order Orthoptera; family Acrididae; genus Locusta; species Locusta migratoria. The sequence goes on from CM048749.1 coordinate 353,193,516, forward strand.
TCTTTGCTATGGAGAACAGTCCAGTCTGTACCTACAAACGAAGTGCGTTGTAACTTTTGAACCATGACTGCTACGTCGTATCTGTTTACAGGAACGAACTTGTCACAAAATGCTGATATTATTTGATATATCACACGATTTCGATTGCAATTTAAAAACTTAGATGGAAGATGCTCGGTTTTAAGATGGTGACCAAACTCCGTACATATCACATGAGATAGACCTGCTTATCCATTTTCGACGTTTTCACTTTCTTTCACAATTACGATTGTGCGGTTTTTATATGCTTTAGTGGCTCTTCCCTGTTTTTCTCTTAGTTTTTTGGCTTTATTGTTAATTGTCTTTGAATCATTTTGCATTCGCCTACTGTTTTCTTCATTTTTGATTAGTTCGTTTTCCATAAGTTTGTTTCACTTATAACCTATGAAAGGTTTTTCTTTGCTGTTCAGTTTGACTATGTTGATAATGTCTGCCGCAATTTTGTTGCGGCTATGAGTTGTTTAAGTGTCTTGTGTGGCAGGTTCGCATTTTTAGTATACTATATCTTTGTTTAACAGGCATAACTCCTTTTGTATGTCTGTGTTCTTCATTACTGTGCTGTAAAATGTGTATGTGATTTTAGCATTGTTCCCTTTTTAGTTGTTTTCAGTTTGTTTTGAATGTAATGTTACGAAACTGTTCAACATCTACTCTGTATCACAGAGAACTATGAGAACTATAACTGGATGTGTAAAGACTGCCCCACTTTATTGGCTTCGAACACTTAGTCCTCCCTCCCTGTGAAGAAAGGAAGCTCTGATGAAGGAATAAGCAAAACTAATGAATAAACCCCTACTTCCCATCCATGAAGACATCCCAACTTTGGAAAGAACATGACTCTGCTCTAGAAACCCCCTTTAAGACTGGCCCAGATGCCAACTTCAGCACGGATATTAAATGGCTCGAGATCTGGACTGATAGTGCCTCTCCTGACAACCGTGGTCTGATCTGTCCATCAGACAATCCTAAGGACTTTGAACGCCCACGTCAGCTATGCAAAACCCTAAAGAGAATCACAACAGACTATGTACACACAACCTACACAAGTGGGGAAAGCTTTCCAACCCTAGCTGTGACTGTGGGGCACCAAATTGAACAATACAGCACATCTCCCAGGATTGTGAGTTAAGAGCCTACTAGGGAAGTCGAACTGACTTCTTCAACGCTACACTGCCTTGCCTCGAATGGATCGCCAATCTGGACATCAGAATTTGAAGACTAGTGTAACACATAATATTTGCTGTGATATTACTCTTTACTGTGCGTATGTATTATATATTATTTGAAAATGTTTCCTTCACTTGTTATTTTATAGTGTATTTTAACATATAATTTAATAATGTAACGAGTGTAAGCCATGTGTGTAGCGCCATACGCTAAATAAATAAATCTGTATCACAAGAGTTCAAGTCTCATATAATTCCGCGAAAATTACTCCGCTGGTTTATCTACTTCTCTACACTACTTCCAGTCTTTGTCAAGAACGAATAATATTAAGAGACCATTTTGGTACTAGTCTATTGGTAATATACACCCCCCCCCCCAAGGGGCCAATTAATTGTTTCAAGGACAGGGTAGCGTGGAGAGCTGCATCGAACCAGTCTGCGCACTGAAGACCACAACAACAAACATCATATTACAGCGAAATCGAAAGAATTAGCTTCATATACACTGAAGACATCAAGCAACTGGTACAGGCGTAAAGAGGCAAACCACAGAGATATGTAAACACTCAGAGGACGGCGCTGCGGTCGGTAGCGCCAATATAAGACAACAAGTGTCTGGCGCAGACATTAAATCAACTAGTGCTGCGTCATTGGCAGGTTATCACGATTTGTGACTTTTAATGCGGTGTTACAATTGGCGCACGAGAGATGGGACACAGCATCTCCGAGGTAGCAATGGGGTGGAGATTTATCCGCATGAGCATTTCACGAGTGCACCGTGAATATCGGGAATCCGGTAGAAGATCAAATTTTCGACAGTCGAAAATTTGATCTTGCAAGAACGGGACCAAGAGAATCTTCCGAGGTGACGAAAGTGCGACCCTTCAGCAAATTACTGCGAATTTAAATGCTCGGTCATCAAAACGTGTCAGCGTGCGAACCAATCAACTAATCATTGTCAATATGGGCTTTTGGAGGCGAATGCCCGCTCGTGTACCCTTCCTGACTGCACGGTACAATGCTTTACAGCCCGCCTGGGCCCTTAACACCAACATTGAACGGTTGATCACTGGAAACACGTTGCCTGGTGTGACGAGTTTCGTTTCCAGTTGTTCAAAATGTTCAAATGTTTGTAAAGTCTATGGGACTTAACTACGGGGTCATCAGTCCCTAAACTTACAAACTACTTATGAACTACTTACGAACTAGGACGGCACAAATATCCATGCCCGAGGGGGGATTCGAACCCCCGACCGTAGTGGCCGTGCAGACCGTGACTGGAGCGCCTCAGTCTCCTCGGCCACCGCGGCCGGCTTTCCAGCTGTATCGAGCGGATGGACGTATGCGAGTATGGACACAACCTCATTACTAACACAACGTGATAGTAATGGCGATCCTGCCGATGACAGGGCTACTAAATCCGAGTTACTAAACATAGCGTTTAGAAACTCATCCAACAAAGAAGACGAAACTAATATTAAAGATTTCGAATTACGAAACGAGGCCAGAATGAGTAACTTTGAAGTAGATATCATCGGAGTAGTGACGTAACTAAAATCACATAACAAGAACAAGCCTTCTCGTCCGGACTGTACATCCATTAGATTTCTATCTGTTTATGCTGAAGCGATAGCTGCTTACTTAACAGCCATATACAACCGCTCTCTCAAAGAATGATCTGTACCGAAAGATTGGAAGGTTGCACAGGTCATACCTATATTCGAGAAAGGCAGTAGGAGTAACCCATTAAACTACAGGCCTATTTTATTGACGTCAATTTGCAGCAGGATTTTGGAACATAACCTGTATTCAAATATTATGAATTATCTCGAACAGAATGATCTATTGGCCCAAGGTCAACACGGATTCAGAAAATACCGTTCATGCGAAACACAACTAGCTCATTACACACACGAAGTGATGGGTGCAATCGACAAGGGTTCGCATATTGATTCCGTATTTCTTGATTTCCAGAAGGCTTTTGACACCATAGCTTACAAACGGGTTTTAATCAAATTGCGTGGTTTTGGTATATCGTCCCAAATTTGCGACTGGATAGGGGATTTCCTGTCAGAGAGGACACAATTTGTAGTAATCGATGGTAAGGCATCGATTTAAACAGAGGATAGTACAGGGTAGTGTCATTGGTCGTCCGCTGTTCCTTATTTACATAAACGAATTTGGGGCAAATCTAAGCAGCTCTCTTAGGTTGTTTGCAGATGACGCCTTCATTTACCGTCTTGTAAAATCATCTGAAGATCAAAACCAACTGCAGAACGATGTGAGTAAGATATCAGTATGGTTTAAAAATTAGCAATTGACTATAAATAATGAGAAGTGTGAAGTTGTCCACATGAGTGCGAAAAGAAATCCATTAAACTTTGTTTACAAGACATATCAATCAACAATGAAGGCCACAAACTCCACAAAATACCTAGGAATTACTGTTACTTCAGACTTAAATTGGAAAGAACACGTAGATAACGTCGTGGGAAAGGCGAACCAGAGACTGCGTTTTATTGACAGAATCTTTAAAATATGCAACAGAACTACTAAAGGAACTGTATACAGTACGCTTGTCCGTCATTTTTTGGAGTATTGCTGCCCAGTGTGGGATCCTTATCAGGTGGGTTTGACGGAGGTCATCGAAAGAGTCCAAAGAAGGGCAGCTCGTTTTGTACTGTCACGATAAAGAAGAGACAGCGTTACGGAAATGATACAGGATCTGGGATGGGAATCATTACAACGGCGCTTATCGCTGTCACCAACATTCTCCTCCGAATGCGAAACTATATTGTTGACTCCCACTTACATAGGTAGAAATGATCATTAGAATAAAATACGAGAAATCAGAGCTCGAACGGACAGATTCAGGTGTTCTTTCTTCCCGCGCGCTATTCGAGAATGGAATGGGAGATAAATGGTATAAAGGTGGTTCGATGAACCCTCTGCCAGGCACTTAAATGTTATTTGCAGAGTATCCCATGTAGGTGTAGATGATGGAGATGAGTCAACGGTCCCGGCTTGTCAGCAGGGGACTGTTCAAGTTGATGGCAGGCTCTGTAATGGGTGTGGGGCGATGTTACGCGGCCTCTGATGCGCCTAGATATGACTCTGACACGTGACACGTAAGTAGGCATCCTGGCTGATCACCTGAATCCGTTCATTGTGCATTCCGACGGACTTGGGCAATTCCAGCAGGACACTGCGACACCCCACATGTCCATAATTGCTACAGAGTGGCTCGACGAACACTCTTCGGAACACCTCCGGTGGGAACCGAACTTCCTAGACATGAAAAGTATTGAGGATTCATTATAAATCTGAAGCATTGAATTAAAATTTGTGATGCGACCGGGAATCGAACCCGGACCTCCATGCTTACTAGGCAGACGTGTTACCGCTAGACCACCGCATCACTAGCGATTAATGCGCCTCGGAATAGTCTAAGCACGATTTCCTTCACATCATAAACCTTAATTTAGATTCTGTGTTCCACAGAATAATTCAATGCTTCAGATTTATCATTAATGTCTTTGACATATTCGAGACGAAAATCCGTCTCAGGGATTGTTTGATTGTATTTACATTATTGAGGATGCTTTGCCTTGCAAAGTGCTGTACAGAAGAGATCTCCACACTCTCATGAACTTACGCAGAGCCCTGTAGGATGCGTGGTGTCATTTCCCTCCAGGACGACTTCATACTGTAGTCAAGCCCATGCCACTAGACTTGCGCATAATAGTTCGCGATCGGGAGCGCTCACTTTAGCTCGCGGCTCTGCCGCGAACTAGTTCGCTCTTTTAGTTTGTCCGCTTCCAGTGACGGCTGAGCGGCGTGGTCTGCGCGTGCAGGTGCAGGGGGAATTTCCCCCACCTAGCTGATTTATGCGCTTGCTGCTTGAGCTGCTAACGATATCACGCAAACCAAAAGAAACAGTCTGTGGATAATTTCTCGCGTTTAAGTTTAGAGTTATCTCTATATCTTGGCATTATGGAATTTATTAGTCATATATTGCAGAGTGCAGAACACATCAAAACAGAAATTTTGTAGCACTGAACGATGTAATCTAGCAGGCAGACGCTCGCCTCGAAACGAATCATCAGCAGAAGGCAAACACGTGATTTTTAATTCTGCTACACGCCCTCTCGCTATTGCCCGTCGGTCATCGAAAAAGAATTCAACGAACTATGAAGCGAGATACGTTTGGCATAATCGCCCGGTGCTCCTACTCCGTCCGCTGCTCCTACTCCGTCCGCTGCTCCTAGTTCGCCCGCTGCTCCTACTCCGTCCGCTGCTCCTAGTTCGCCCGCTGCTCCTAGTTCGCCCGCTGCTCCTAGTTCGCCCGCTGCTCCTAGTTCGCCCGCTGCTCCTAGTCCGCCCGCTGCTCCTACTCCGCCCGCTGCTCCTACTCCGCCCGCTGCTCCTAGTTCGCCCGCTGCTCCTAGTTCGCCCGCTGCTCCTAGTTCGCCCGCTGCTCCTAGTTCGCCCGCTGCTCCTACTTCGCCCGCTGCTCCTACTTCGCCCGCTGCTCCTACTTCGCCCGCTGCTCCTACTTCGCCCGCTGCTCCTAGTTCGCCCGCTGCTCCTAGTTCGCCCGCTGCTCCTAGTTCGCCCGCTGCTCCTAGTTCGCCCGCTGCTCCTACTTCGCCCGCTGCTCCTAGTCCGCCCGCTGCTCCTACTCCGCCCGCTGCTCCTACTCCGCCCGCTGCTCCTACTCCGCCCGCTGCTCCTAGTTCGCCCGCTGCTCCTAGTTCGCCCGCTGCTCCTAGTTCGCCCGCTGCTCCTAGTTCGCCCGCTGCTCCTAGTTCGCCCGCTGCTCCTAGTTCGCCCGCTGCTCCTACTCCGTCCGCTGCTCCTATTTCGCCCGCTGCTCCTAGTTCGCCCGCTGCTCCTAGTTCGCCCGCTGCTCCTAGTTCGCCCGCTGCTCCTAGTTCGCCCGCTGCTCCTACTTCGTCCGCTGCTCCTAGTTCGCCCGCTGCTCCTACTCCGTCCGCTGCTCCTACTCCGCCCGCTGCTCCTAGTTCGCCCGCTGCTCCTAGTTCGCCCGCTGCTCCTAGTTCGTCCGCTACTCCTAGTTCGCCCGCTGCTCCTAGTTCGCCCGCTGCTCCTAGTTCGCCCGCTGCTCCTAGTTCGCCAGCTGCTCCTAGTTCGCCCACTGCTCCTAGTTCGCCCGCTGCTCCTAGTTCGCCCGCTGCTCCTACTCCGTCCGCTGCTCCTATTTCGCCCGCTGCTCCTAGTTCGCCCGCTGCTCCTAGTTCGCCCGCTGCTCCTAGTTCGCCCGCTGCTCCTAGTTCGCCCGCTGCTCCTAGTTCGCCCGCTGCTCCTAGTTCGCCCGCTGCTCCTACTCCGTCCGCTGCTCCTATTTCGCCCGCTGCTCCTAGTTCGCCCGCTGCTCCTAGTTCGCCCGCTGCTCCTAGTTCGCCCGCTGCTCCTAGTTCGCCCGCTGCTCCTACTTCGTCCGCTGCTCCTAGTTCGCCCACTGCTCCTACTCCGCCCGCTGCTCCTACTCCGCCCGCTGCTCCTACTCCGTCCGCTGCTCCTACTCCGCCCGCTGCTCCTAGTTCGCCCGCTGCTCCTACTCCGCCCGCTGCTCCTAGTTCGCCCGCTGCTGCTAGTTCGCCCGCTGCTCCTACTCCGCCCGCTGCTCCTAGTTCGCCCGCTGCTCCTAGTTCGCCCGCTGCTCCTAGTTCGCCCGCTGCTCCTAGTTCGCCCGCTGCTCCTAGTTCGCCCGCAGCTCCTAGTTCGCCCGCTGCTCCTAGTTCGCCCGCTGCTCCTAGTTCGCCCGCTGCTCCTAGTTCGTCCGCTGCTCCTAGTCCGCCCGCTGCTCCTACTCCGCCCGCTGCTCCTAGTTCGCCCGCTGCTCCTAGTTCGCCCGCTGCTCCTAGTTCGCCCACTGCTCCTAGTTCGCCCACTGCTCCTACTCCGCCCGCTGCTCCTACTCCGCCCGCTGCTCCTACTCCGCCCGCTGCTCCTAGTTCGCCCGCTGCTCCTAGTTCGCCCGCTGCTCCTAGTTCGTCTGCTACTCCTAGTTCGCCCGCTGCTCCTACTCCGTCCGCTGCTCCTACTCCGCCCGCTGCTCCTACTCCGCCCGCTGCTCCTACTCCGCCCGCTGCTCCTACTCCGCCCGCTGCTCCTAGTTCGCCCGCTGCTCCTAGTTCGCCCGCTGCTCCTAGTCCGCCCGCTGCTCCTACTCCGCCCGCTGCTCCTACTCCGCCCGCTGCTCCTAGTTCGCCCGCTGCTGCTAGTTCGCCCGCTGCTCCTACTCCGCCCGCTGCTTCTAGTTCGCCCGCTGCTCCTAGTTCGCCCGCTGCTCCTAGTTCGCCCGCTGCTCCTAGTTCGCCCGCTGCTCCTACTCCGTCCGCTGCTCCTAGTCCGCCCGCTGCTCCTACTCCGCCCGCTGCTCCTAGTCCGCCCGCTGCTCCTACTCCGCCCGCTGCTCCTAGTTCGCCCGCTGCTCCTAGTTCGCCCGCTGCTCCTAGTTCGCCCGCTGCTCCTAGTTCGTCCGCTGCTCCTAGTTCGCCCGCTGCTCCTTGTTCGCCCGCTGCTCCTAGTTCGCCCGCTGCTCCTAGTTCGCCCGCTGCTCCTAGTTCGTCCGCTGCTCCTAGTTCGCCCGCTGCTCCTAGTTCGTCCGCTGCTCCTAGTTCGCCCGCTGCTCCTACTCCGTCCGCTGCTCCAACTCCGCCCGCTGCTCCTAGTTCGCCCGCTACTCCTACTCCGCCCGCTGCTCCTAGTTCGCCCGCTGCTCCTAGTTCGCCCGCTGCTCCTAGTTCGCCCGCTGCTCCTACTCCACCCGCTGCTCCTAGTTCGCCCGCTGCTCCTAGTTCGCCCGCTGCTCCTAGTTCGTCCGCTGCTCCTACTCCGCCCGCTGCTCCTAGTTTGCCCGCTGCTCCTAGTTCGCCCGCTGCTCCTAGTTCGCCAGCTGCTCCTACTCCGTCCGCTGTCCTAGTTCGTCCGCTGCTCCTACTCCGCCCGCTGCTCCTAGTTCGCCTGCTGCTCCTAGTTCGCCCGCTGCTCCTACTCCGCCCGCTGCTCCTAGTTCGCCCGCTGCTCCTAGTTCGCCCACTGCTCCTACTCCGCCCGCTGCTCCTACTCCGCCTGCTGCTCCTAGTTCGCCCGCTGCTCCTAGTTCGTCCGCTGCTCCTACTCCGCCCGCTGCTCCTAGTTCGCCCACTGCTCCTACTCCGCCTGCTGTTCCTAGTTCGCCCGCTGCTCCTAGTTCGCCCGCTGCTCCTAGTTCGTCCGCTGCTCCTAGTTCGCCCGCTGCTCCTAGTTCGCCCGCTGCTCCTACTCCGCCCGCTGCTTCTAGTTCGCCCGCTGCTCCTACTCCGCCCGCTGCTCCTAGTTCGCCCGCTGCTCCTAGTTCGCCCGCTGCTCCTACTCCGTCCGCTGTTCCTACTCCGTCCGCTGCTCCTACTTCGTCCGCTGCTCCTACTTCGTCCGCTGCTCCTAGTTCGCCTGCTGCTCCTAGTTCGTCTGCTGCTCCTAGTTCGTCTGCTGCTCCTAGTTCGTCTGCTGCTCCTACTCCGTCTGCTGCTCCTACTCCGTCCGCTGCTCCTACTCCGTCCGCTGCTCCTAGTTCGCCCGCTGCTCCTAGTTCGCCAGCTGCTCCTAGTTCGTCCGCTGCTCCTACTCCGTCCGCTGTTCCTACTCCGTCCGCTGTTCCTAGTTCGTCCGCTGCTCCTAGTTCGTCCGCTGCTCCTACTTCGTCCGCTGCTCCTAGTTCGTCTGCTGCTCCTAGTTCGTCTGCTGCTCCTAGTTCGTCTGCTGCTCCTAGTTCCTCTGCTGCTCCTAGTTCGTCCGCTGCTCCTACTTCGTCCGCTGCTCCTAGTTCGCCTGCTGCTCCTAGTTCGCCCGCTGCTCCTAGTTCGTCTGCTGGTCCTAGTTCGTCTGCTGCTCCTAGTTCGTCTTCTGCTCCTAGTTCGTCTGCTGCTCCTAGTTCGTCTGCTGCTCTTAGTTCGTCTGCTGCTCCTAGTTCGTCCGCTCCTTCTAGTTTGTCCGCTCCCTGTAGTTTGTCCGCTCCCTCTAGTTTGTCCGCTCCCTCTAGTTTGTCCGCTCCTTCTAGTTTGTCCGCTCCTTCTAGTTTGTCCGCTCCTTCTAGTTCGTCCGCTCCTTCTAGTTCGTCTGCTCTTCTTGGCTTTTGCTACCGCTACTAAAAGAGCTCTTTTTTATGACATCTTTTTATGTAATGATCAGTGTTGCGTAAGTGTGTGCTATTACCCGTATTTTTGGGCAATTTGACATCAAATACTTAGGCAAATATACCAGTTATTTACAAGAATGGGTGATACAATGGTTTTCAACTACTATGCATACAGAGTACTCGTAGTACTTTATTTCTAAAAAAGATTTTTTTGTGGCAGTGAACTATGAAACTACAGCTGAGCTGCATCTCAGCTCGAAATGAAGGTAACTGGCAGAAGGGAATAACGCGATTCTGCGCGCTCTCGCGTCCTCTCGCTGTTCCCCGTCAGTCTTCGGAAAAGGAGCGGACGAACTAAGAGGCGAGGTGTCTGCGAACTAGTTCGCGTAGTTCGCCTGTGGGAGCGTTCTTCCGAACTAGTTCGTTCGCGAACTACACAACACAACACGCCACGTCCTGCTGCGGCAGTTTTGCGCGCTCGCGGATGCCGCGCACGACTTTTAAAACAGTTTTCTTGTGGCAGCGAACTATGAAACTACAGCTGAGCTGCATTTCAGCTCTAAATGAAGGTAACTGGCAGAAGGAAATCACGCGATTCTTCGCGTTCTCGCGTCCTCTCGCTGTTCCCCGTCAGTCTTCGGAAAAGGAGCGGAAGAACTAAGAGGCGAGTGATCTGCGAACTAGTTCGCGTAGTTCGCCTGCGGGGGCGCTCTTCCGAACTAGTTCGTTCGCGAACTACAGAAGCCTACATGCCCCGTCCTGTTACGGCAGTTCTGCGCGCTCGCGGAGGCCGCGCACGACTTTTAAAACAGATTTCTTGTGGCAGCGAACTATGAAACTACAGCTGAGCTGCGTCTCAGCTCTAAATGAAGGTAACTGGCAGAAGAGAATCACGCGATTATGCGCGTTCTCGCGTCCTCTCGCTACTCCCCGTCAGTCTTCGGAAAACGAGCGGACGAACTAAGAGGCGAGGTGTCTGCGAACTAGTTCGCGTAGTTCGCCTGTGGGAGCGTTCTTCCGAACTAGTTCGTTCGCGAACTACACAACACAACACGCCACGTCCTGCTGCGGCAGTTCTGCGCGCTCGCGGATGCCGCGCACGACTTTTAAAACAGATTTCTTGTGACAGCGAACGATGAAACTACAGCTGAGCTGCATTTCAGCTCTAAATGAAGGTAACTGGCAGAAGGAAATCACGCGATTCTTCGCGTTCTCGCGTTCTCGCGCTGTTCCCCGTCAGTCTTCGGAAAACGAGCGGACGAAGTAAGAGGCGAGGTGTCTGCGAACTAGTTCGCGTAGTTCGCCTGTGGGAGCGTTCTTCCGAACTAGTTCGTTCGCGAACTACACAACACCACACGCCACGTCCTGCTGCGGCAGTTCTGCGCGCTCGCGGATGCCGCGCACGACTTTTAAAACAGATTTCTTGTGGCAGCGAACTATGAAACTACAGCTGAGCTGCAGTTCAGCTCTAAATGAAGGTAACTGGCAGAAAGAAATCACGCGATTCTGCGCGTTCTCGCGTCCTCTCGCTGTTCCCCGTCAGTCTTCGGAAAAGGAGCGGAAGAACTAAGAGGCGAGTGATCTGCGAACTAGTTCGCGTAGTTCGCCTGCGGGGGCGCTCTTCCGAACTAGTTCGTTCGCGAACTACAGAAGCCTACATGCCCCGTCCTGTTACGGCAGTTCTGCGCGCTCGCGGAGGCCGCGCACGACTTTGGCGCAGTGTGGGCGTACAGCTAGCGCGGAGTTGTGAATGGAGTGTCAGCGCGGTGTCGTGCCTGCTGAGGAGGGGCGCCTTTATCGGCTGGCGTTGTATTAACTAATGACGGCACTTGAGTGCACCGTTATCTGAGCGGCCGCAGCGGCCGCAGTAATGATGATGGCGGCGGCCCGTGTAGCCTAGTGGGGAGCGCGGCTTTCCGCACGGCACGCCACGCGCCACACGCCAGCGATCCGGCGGACACGCGAAATATGGCGCCACTCGCCGGCTCGCCAGTCCCCCGTCTGCCGACACGCACGCCACTCCGCCGCCGACCACCAGTAGCCGAAAACACCGAGGGGCGCGCTCTAAACACAGCCTGACTAGAGAGCCTATACAGGGTGTACTGGTGGCACTGTGCCTTATTTCAACGGTTAAGTGGCTACTTTTCTGCCTGGGTTACTATGTAAGTGCACGTCTAGCGCGCAGTCTGGTAAAAACATGGCGACCACCGGCCGGATGGCCACTCTCTCCCTATACAGGGTGTTACAAAAAAATACGGCCCAACTTTCAGGAAACATTCCTCACACCCAAAGAAAGAAAATATCTTATGTGGACATGTGTCTGGAAACGCTTAATTTCCATGTTAGAGCTCATTTTAGTATTTCTCTTTAAATGTAAATGGAAATAATTCGTGCAGGCAATTGTCAAAATACCCCATTGTTTCGTTAGTATGTATTGTACTTCCTCGATTAACCGCCAGTTTGGGCAGGAATTGTTGGCGATGTCTTGATTGCGCCTCATGTTCTTCCACCTACGCTCACTGGAGCACGTCATCATGATTTCATACGGGATACTTCTGGTGTCGCACAAGTCTAAAGTATGCGCCACCTACTTTCGCCGCGCGCCGCCATGCACGCACGGCGCGGCGTTCTTACGACGTCAGCCACGAGCGCCTTCTGCTGCAACTCCGCTCGTGGCCACCACTGAACGACATCGTTCACTTGGGACTGAGATAGGAACCAGTTAAGACTTCGGAATCAGATAGGCACCAGTGAAGACTTGGCCATCGAACAGGCACTAGGCAGGCCTCTAGGTCAGCTATGTATCAGCATTCTGCAGTACTGAGCTATGTAAAAGTTAAGTATTACTAAGTCTCTAAGAAATAGATATCTCCTTCTAATTTACTCTAGTGTTTCTAGTTTCTGCTGTCCTACTGGCTGGTCACCTGCACAACCGTGCATCCTTTATTCCTGTGTCGATACTTTTCTACTCGGCCACCGACACCTACGACGGAAACGAGACACAAAAGCGGCGACGAGGCAGGGACACAAAAATACTCTACCTGTGCTGCTAAAACACGTGCCTTTACAAGTACGACACAACATGTGGTTCATGCACGATGGAGCTCCTGCACATTTCCGTCGACGTGTTCGTACGCTTCTCAGCAACAGATTCGATGACCGATGGACTGGTAGAGGCAGGCCAATTGCATGGTCTCCACACTCTTCTGACCTTAACCATCTTGTCTTTATGGGGGCACTTGAAAGCTCTTGCCTACGCAACCCCGGTACCAAATGTAGAGACTCTTCGTGCTCGTATTGTGGACGGCTGTGATACAATACGCCATTCTCCAGGGCTGCATCAGCGCATCAGGGATTCCATGCGAGGAGGGTGGATGCATGTATCCTCGATAACGCAGGACATTTTGAACTTTTCCTGAAACAAAGTGTTTGAAGCCCCGCTGGTACGTTCTGTTGCTGTGTGTTTCCATTCCATGATTAATGTGAGTTGAACAGAAATAATAAAATGAGCCCTAACATGGAAATTAAACGTTTCCGGACACATGTCCACCTAACATATTTTCTTCCTTTGTGTGTGAGGAATGTTTCCTGAAAGTTAGGCAGCACCTTCAGTAACACCCTGTATAGGGACAGAGTGTCCAACCGGCTGGTGTCCGCCATGTTTTTACCAGACTGCGTGCGAGACGTGCACTTACATAGTAAACCAGGCAGAAAAGTAGCCACTTAACCGTTGAAATAAGGCATCAGTGCCACCCATGAGACCAAAGCACAACTTCTAGCTTACTAATAAGTACGTGGTTAAAGAAATGCCTAATAAATTGGTAAGCAAATAAGTTTCGTGAAACAGTTTTCATGATTGTCGAATGTTAACACCATATTTTACGATGTTCTGGTAACATCGACACTTGGCAGTTGATTAAGAAGAAAAAGAGCTATTTCATGTTATGTATCTCAAAGAAAATGATGCTGTTACAGAATTTTCTCTCTCCTTATCTATCGATGTAATTAGTATATTATTATCGTTTTCCGAGCTGCTATAATGCATTTTAAGTGTGCTCCTGTCGATATTACATTTTCCTACAATACATTTTCCTTCGAATACAGCATTAGTAGTGAGCTTCTTGATGCTGTCGCGTCGTTCAAATATCTAGGCGTAACATTGGAGAGCGATATGAAATGGAACGAACATGTAAGGACAGTTGTAAGGCGGACAGCCGACTTCGGTTTATTGGGAGAATTTTGGGAAGATGTACTTCACTTGTAAAGGAGACCGCGTATAAAACGCTTGTACGACCACGTCTTGAGTATTGCTCAAGTGTTTGGGACCCGAAGCAGTCGGTTTGAAGGAAGACATAGAGGCGGTTCAGAGGCGAGCAGCTAGATTCGTTACTGGTAGGTTCGACCAATGTGTGAGTGTCACAGAGTGCCTAACAATACTCCACACACAAATAAATGGCAAACAGTTAGAAACATTGTTACGTAAAGCAAAATACATTGAAAAGTTAAATGAGCAAACAGAATTTAGCAGCCACAATTCTTTTCAATAATTTCAAAAGTTTACTTTTTACTGCTTACACAAATACTACCCATTACAAAGCAATTGCCAACCTACAACCATAATTAATGTTTCTACAAACCTTTTATAAAGTAATACCAGTTTATAAATTTATAATGTAGAAAGTTTAACATAAAAAACAGTATCTTAAAAAATCTTTATGTAACACCTTTATTTGTTTAGAGCATCTTTGAGGTATAGTAGTGGAACATCTTCATATCTGAAGTTTTTGAATTGTTTTTATTCCGCTATTTGCTTCAAGATGGGAATTGTCTATCCCAGGGACGGGCAGGAATTCTCGTGTGAAGGGCACTGGCACGTGTGCAGTTAACTGTGTGGAGCGTGCACGCTTGCCATCCGCTTCTCGTGCCTCCCCTCCCCGTCACACCCTTTCCTGTCCTCTCACAGCATCTTTCTGTGATGCTTTATTTTGTAGCTTGATTTATTAAATAAAGGAACAAGCTTAATAGGATAGCTGAAAATAAATCATGATTTGAATCCTATTACCTGTGATTCATTTTATTTAATGATCACTGGTTGTGTTTACAAATGTTCAAATGTTTGTTAAGCTTATGGGACTTAACTACGGGGTCATCAGTCCCTAAACTTACAAACTACTTATCAACTACTTACGAATCCATGCCCGAGGGGGGATTCGAACCCCCGACCGTAGTGACCGTGCTGACCGTGACTGAAGCGCCTTAGTCACCTCGGCCACCGCGGCCGGCGTTGTGTTTACGGTTGATGTCTGGTACAAACTTTCTACATACAGACAAACGCAAACAATTACGCAAATTTTCGTAACTCATGTTACCTCGTAACCGTGACTTATTTAAGTTTCATTACAGAAAAAAATCGCTCACATAAATATGTCGAGCCAAACACTGACATGATCTTCGCTGCTTCACGACGGAGGCCGCGGTGGAATAGCCGAGCGGTCTAAAGCGTCTCGCTGCGGAGCGCGCGACTGCTCGTCGTGGAGGTTCGAGTCCTCCCTGGGGCATGGGTGTGTGTGTTGTCCTTAGGTTAATTTACCTAGGTTTAAGTAGTTTGTAAGATACGGACTGATGACCACGCAGTTTGGTCCGATAGATTTACAAACATTTGAACATTTGACTGAACACGACGGAGACGGGGAAACTCTTGTTGTGGAAAGTCTTGATAAAAGTGTATTGGACGTCTTGCCAAAAGGAACTTGTCTTTCAGACGAGATTTACACTGTAGATCTATTAGTTCCATTTTCAGATCAGGATGAATATCATCTATAGAAACAGTAAATGGTCTTGAAAACCATTCAAAAGCTTGGGATACATGCGATACATCCGCAAATCTCTTGAAAAATTACAGCAACACGTTCAGTGTAGCTCTTTTCTTGGACGGAGAACAGAGCAGGGAAATGCACCGCGTTCTCTGATGTGGGCTGTCGTTCCCACAGCGCAAGCTTTCTGGTGAAAGCTTCTACTTTTTCGCTCATTTCCCAAAGTAGTTGATTTTCGCCCTGCAAACTGGTGTTCAATTTATTCAAACAGATGTTTGTAAATCTATCGGACCAAACTGCGTGGTCATCAGTCCGTAGCTTACAAACTACTTAAACTAGGTAAACTAACCTACGGACAAACACACACACCCATGCCCCAGGGAGGACTCGAACCTCCACGGTGAGCAACCGCGCGCTCCGCAGCGAAGCGCTTTAGACCGCTCGGCTACTCCACCGCGGCCAATTTATTCATATGTGAAGTAATGTCCACTAAAATTGCAAGATCAGCAACACACTCTGGATTTTCTAATTTTTAAAATTTTTGTTTTTTAAATGTTTGCAAATCTATCGGTCTCAACTTCTAGGTTATCAGTCCGTAACCTACAAACTACTTAAACTAAGGTAAACTAACCTAATGAACACGAACACCCATGCCCTATGGGGCACTCTAAATATTTTTAATGGCGTTCAATAGTAAATTTCCTTTGACCAGTGAGAATACGGCCATTGAACATTTCGCATTTTCGCCTTTCTCCACAAAGGAATACTGATACTCCCATTACTTTTTAAAAGACGACAGATGCCCACTTGTCCGTTTGTTCGATTCACTCTGCATCTCCTGGTGCGTGAAACGGAACGTTCGCTATGTAGTTGTCGCTTGGCGTCAACGTCCGAAGCCACGCCTGTTGCCACAATGCCGCAACCTGTGAGCTGCCGCCGCTGCCCCGTGTACGAGGTGCATTCAAGTTCTAAGGCCTCCGATTGTTTTGCTCCGGACTAGAAAGAGATAGAAACATGCGCATTGTTTTAAAATGAGACCGTGTTCATTGTCAATACGTCCCAGAGATGGCAGCACCGTACGCCAAATGGAATTTTACCGCCAGCGGCGAAAATGAGAACTGTTTTGGATACTTAAAATGGAGAAGTTTTCCTTACTCCAACAGCGTGCAATCAAATGTTTGTTAAGCTTATGGGACTTAACTACGGGGTCATCAGTCCCTAAACTTACAAACTATTTATCTACTACCTTATACTAAGGACGGCACAAATATCCATGCCCGAGGGGGGACTCGAACCCCCGACCGTAGTGGTCGTGCAGACCGTGACTGGAGCGCCTCAGTCCCCTCGGCCACCGCGGCCGGCAGCGTGCAATCATTCGTTTTCTGAATTTGCATGGTGTGTCACCAACTGAAATTCATCGACAGTTGAAGGAGACATGTGGTGATGGAGTTATGGATGTGTCGAAAGTGCGTTCGTGGGTGCGACAGTTTAATGAAGGCAGAACATGGTGTGACAACAAACCGAAAGAACTTTGGGCTCGCACAAGCCGGTCTGACGACATGATTGAGAAAGTGGAGAGAATTGTTTTGGGGGATCGCCGAATGACTGTTGAACAGATCGCCTCCAGAGTTGGCATTTCTGTGGGTTCTGTGCACACAATCTTGCATGACGACCTGAAAATGCGAAAAGTGTCATCCAGGTGGGTGCCACGAATGCTGACGGACGACCACAAGGCTGCCCGTGTGGCATGTTGCCGAGCAATGTTGACGCACAACGACAGCACGAATGGGACTTTCTTTTCGTCGGTTGTGACAATGGATGAGACGTGGATATCATTTTTCAATCCAGAAACAAAGTGCCAGTCATCTCAATGGAATCACACAGATTCACCGCCACCAAAAAATTTTCGGGTAACCGCCAGTGCTGAAAAAATGATGGTGTCCATGTTCTGGGACAGCGAGGGCGTAATCCTTACCCATTGCATTCTAAAGGTCACTACGGTAACAGGTGCATCATACGAAAATGTTTTGAAGAACAAATTCCTTGCTGCACTGCAACAAAACGTCCGGGAAGGGCTGTGTGTCTTCTAGGGTTACCAGGTTGAACTCAAGGCTGGCCTGGAGACCAGACCTGCTCCCCCCCCCCCCCTTGCCAATGACTCACCCCCCCCCCCCCCACCCAGGATTACACGTGAATTCTGAAAGAAAAAAAAAATAATCATCGCCTCCCTCCCAGCAAGTATTGCTAGGGGTGGCCTTTCGTTTCTCACATCTTTACCTAGTATGTTCCAACTGTAATTCTTTGTTACCCCATCATTTGTAGGGCGACAAGGAAATCCAAAAAATTCCAGAAAAATAGAAACACCGCAATAACAACTTAAGGTGTCACACCACGGAGGTCGCATTGTAAGCTTTGTTTACCATATATACTGTCTTCTTAACATAAAATAAGCTCATGTTCCATTATAACCGTTTGTAATTCCGCCTTGTAATTTTGTGTAAATTCTGTCACGCAGATAATCTGAAGATGCCCTGCTAAAGGGCGAAACGCGTCATTAACTAATAAAAAAATTCAATCAAGACGGTTTGAAGGAATACAAATAATAGACGTCGCCAGTTGACACGTTGCCGCAACAGTGTTTGCTTAATAATGCGCTAGCCGGTTACTACCGACACAACAATGAAACGTTTTCAGAGGAAGAATAGAAAAGTAGCGATTTGTTGCAATAAGAAATTGACATTAATATAAAGTTATTCATAATTACTAGAGACGAGCCGGCCGGAAATGGCCGAGCGCACTGAGGCGTCTTGCCACGGTGCGGACGCTGCTTCCGCCAGAGGTTCGAATCCCCCCCTAGGGCATGGATGTTATGTTCGTCCTTAGTTTAAGTTAAGTTCGATGTAGATCGTCGCTACATGAACATAGTACTTAAAAAGCGTCGTAAAAAAAAAGTTAAGATGAAGGTTACATTCAAGCCCGGAGATGAGAGTCATTGGCCCGTAGACCCGGAGAATTCATTCCAAACCCGTGCACTCCGGGCGGCGCCCAGAGATCTGGCAACCCTAGTGTGTGCTGTTTCACCAAGACAACGCACCCGCACATCGAGCTAACGTTACGCAATAGTTTCTTCATGATAACAACTTTGAACTGATTCCTCATGCTCCCCCCTACCGAGCGAGGTGACGCAGTGGTAACGCACTGGACTCGCATTCGGAAGGATGGTGGTTCAAATCCACCTCCGGCCATCCAGATTTAGGTTTTCCGTGATTTCCCTAAATCGCTCCAGGCATATGCCGGGATGGTTCCTTTCAAAGGGCACGGCCGATTTCCTTCCCCATCCTTACCCAAATACTCCGAGCGTAAGCTCCGTCTCTAATGACCACACTGTCAACGGGACGTTAAACTCCAAGTTTCCTTCCTTCCTTTCATGCTCCCTACTCACCTGACCTGGCTCCTAGTGACTTTTGGCTTTTTCCATCAATGAAAGACACTCTCCGTGGCTGCACATTCACCAGCCGTGCTGTTATTGCCTCAGCGATTTTCCAGTGGTCAAAACAGATTCCTAAAGAAGCCTTCGCCGCTGCCATGGAATCATTGCGTCAGCGTTGTGAAAAATGTGTACGTCTGCAGGGTGATTACGTCGAGAAGTAACGCCAGTTTCATCGCTTTTGGGTGAGTAGTTAATTAGAAAAAAAAAAATCGGAGGCCTTAGAACTTGAATGTACCTTGTAATACCAGTCCACGACGGCTCGTGTGCAGCACGCGTGCAGTGTTTGCCCGCCCCTGGCCTATCCCATGACATTTGCGAAGGCAGTGAAGATTCCGTTACGTTCACTGCAGCACTGGCGTCCTGTTTTCGTACGCGCCACCTGTTGCAGTACGCTAGAAGCGCGCCGCTGTACTGCGCTGTTCTCGGCTCGCTGTAACCCACTTGTATACAGGCGGCGAGCTTAGCGCCAGTCGCAACAAGGAGAAACAAACAGAGGCGCACTTAAACGGCACACTTCGCGGCTGCGGCTGCGGCTCTTATCTCGGCCTGTGTGCTCGGATTTGCTGCCACTTAGGCTCGCCCCGAGCGCCCAATTCCGTGCTGCTCCGGCGCGTACTTTGCTCGCACACTGGCACGATCCGAGGCGGTATTTAATGCCGCGTGTACAAACCGTCGCGTGACGAAGGAGATTAGCGGCGAAAAAATTGGACAATGCCGCCCTCTCTGCGCCGAAGTAGAGCGCAGCGTTACAAGACCGTATACAGTAGAAACAACTTGAACGCAACGAAAATTATTTGCTGAATGTTATAATAGTGCAGAGCAGGGATGTCCAAAATACGGCCCGTGGGTCACATCCGGCACGCGAAGGGACTTAATCCGATCCGCGCACGAGAAAAAAGGTTATTAAAACAGCACGCAACACGTCTTACTCGTTGAAGAGAAGCCGCTAGGAACAATTCAATCACTTGTTCTTAAATATCTCTTAAATGACTGAAAAAAATCAAAACACGTAAAAATACAATTTTTTACTTTTACATCATCTTTACAGCTTTTAGATAGAAGCTAAATCTTTTTACCACTGTGTTAGACACGGACTAGAGAATTTCCTGACGCTTCACTAATGGCTGGTCTTTAACGGTAAACAAAATCTTTAAATGTTTGTTAAGCTTATGGGACTTAACTACGGAGTCATCAGTCCCTAAACTTACAAACTACTTATGAACTACTTACGAACTAGGACGGCACAAATATCCATGCCCCGACCGTAGTGGCCGTGCAGATCGTGACTGGAGCGCCTCAGTCCCCTCGGCCACCGCGGCCGGCAACGTTAACATGGTTTAAGTGTCTACTCCTGCGTTTCACAACTTTCTTCTAAATGAAAACTACCAAAGATCAAAGATTTAGCAAGCAGGTGGCGATCCCCGCCAGGTCCTGGGATTTTTATGTGTCACTTTCCACTTCTTTCACCTCTGACGGTGTTGCTGATGTGAAAAATACAGAGCAGCACCGTGATTCCGAACCCACGTTAAACTGTAGGTCCCCATATAACTGGCTGGGTAAGTCAATTCGAAGGTCGGAGGAAGGCAACGGCATACCACCTCCAAACAGGACCATACCTAGTAAATCACTGTGGTGTTCAAACCAATCTTCGGATTGTTGACTGATGACTAGTACAGTCAACAAGAGTGAAGAAAAAAATTTCTTTGCCGAACAGGCCTTTGATATACTACCGATTCAAAGTTCCCAAAGAACACAATATTCCGGCGACCAATTTATTTACTGAAATTGACCAAATCTAAATAATGAAGTAGAGTGACGAACATTTACAGTACGCGATAGGAGGCAAGCGGCGGAAGACAGGAGATACTGGCGCTAGTAAATCCCAGATTTGAATCCCGGCCTCCCATATGGCTTTAACCATCGAGGAAATTCTAAATTAACTTCATATATTTTCTGGGGGACATATATTACCCGGCCCGAACTGAGATTCAAAATTTTGTATGTGGCCCTAATTGTCTAGTCATTTGGAGACACCTGGTGTAGAGTAGAATGAATGAAGGAAAGTGCGATATATGTGACGAACAAATACAGGGTGATTTTTTCCACGCTGTACGAACTCTAGAGATTAATCAAGGAGAGGAACGGGACGAAAAAGATCTAATGATGTCTGGAAATGTATCTTTTCCATGGTAGATACAGTGTTCAATCGTACGGAATTACAGTGGCAGCGGTCTATTACTCAATGTACTCCACTGCTCAAAACAATAACAGGATCAGGTGAGATATCATACGCATATGCGTACGTTTTTTTTTTTTTTTCAGATGTTGGTTACAGTTGCAATTTGTGTGCGATACAGTACGATATTTTACTGTCTCAACTCTTTACTTGAGGTTTACATGGCGTTTAGTCATAGCGAGGCACCATGAGGCTACCACAATAGTGAAAAAGCCATTTTCGTTGCCCTCTAATATGGTGTGTGATCACATCGGACAGCCAGTACAGTTGCACACCTGCGTGGCATGGACAGTATGAGGTTATCAATCAGGTCTTGGATATTTGGCCATTCTTCCATGCGTACAACATCCAGCTCTGCAACCGTTTTAGAACGTGCTGGTCTGGCTGAAATGCGTCTGCCAAGTGCATTCCACACATCCTCAATCGGGTTTAAGTCCGGAGAGCAAGCTGGCCAATCATTTCGTTCAATTCTAACAGATTCCCATGTGCCCATCTCCAATGGCACCAGCGCAGGCCACGAAAGAAGTCGTAGTATCTTGTCTCTACATCTCTGAGCAATTTCTACGCGCTAAACGTTGTTGTGGCTTTAACTAGACGCACATCATAGGCTTCGGTGCGTAGAGGGCACATTCCCAAAGGCGATATCTGACTGTTTGTGTTTATACTGCGCATCCTGTTGCTTCCTGGATGGTGCGTTGCAGCTGAGTTGCTTTCAGTCTCCTGTCTCAACGGGATGTTAAGCGGAGATAACGGTCATTTCTTGCTGCTGTTACCCGTGGACAACATTGGAACCTTAGCGAAGTGGCGCAGTGGTAACACACCGGACTCGCATTCGGGTGGAAGATGGTTCAAATCCACCTCCAGCCATCCATAAATCGCTCCAGGCAAATGCCGGGATGGTTCCTTTCAAAGGGCACGGCCGATTTCCTTCCCCATCCTTATCCAAAAATCCGGGCGTAAGCTCCGTCTCTAATGACCACGCTGTCTACGGGACGTTAAACACTAATCTTCCTTCCACAACCTAGGCCTTGCCTTCTTTTAACGGTTCATGTTGTCTGCAATCACGTGCAGGTCTCATTACACTTTGAGACACTGAAATTGCTGCAGCCACTTTATGTCTGTCCCGCTCCTACTTATGGCCCTCCATTCTATAGTTTCGGGTAACTAACGTTGTTGTTGCATTGCGCTATCTGCTCTCTACACTATCTGAACCCAGATGCTGGTGTAATTCGTTTGGTAGAAGAAACGCATGTCTAAACCAACCCCCTCTCCAGCAACTTTCTGTTATAACCACTACATTGGTTATCGTAAATTTGTTGTCTCCACTTCGTAGAAAAGAAGGTTCAAGTATTTGTAAGTCTAAGGGACTTGACTGCTTGCGGTTACCAGTTCCTAGGCTTACAAACTACTTAAAACAAGTTAAACTTATCTAAAGACAACACACACACCCATTCCCGAGGAAGGACTGGAACCTCCGAAGGCGAGCAACAGCATGCTCCGCAGCAAGGCGCCTTAGAGCGCTCGGCCACTGCACTGCGTCTTTCGAATCATCAATGGCACCTGTTCCAACAGGGGAGGCAAAGTCATCCACTAGAAGCGTCGATAGTTCCGCGCTGTTCAGTGACTTGGAAGAAAGACTGGTCCCAATATACGGTCGTCAGTTATCCGGGACCACACATTCCTGCTGCAGCAATGGTGACGATTCTCTGTTACCATCCAATGGGGGTTCTGCTTACTATCCCAAAGACAGCACTCATCCTGAAGGTGGTCTCATCTGTGAACAGCATGAACAGAAATCGCGGTTGCCTGATGAATAAAGCAGTGAATAATCCGTCCCTTACGTGGAAAGTCTGTCGCTGGTAAGCTCTGTACACGCTATAAATGATGAGCGTAGTAATAATTTTATTGTCACAGAGACTGTTCCAGACGGTCGTACTGGCGGCGAACTGCCTAGTACTGACCGGCAGTCGCTTTCCTCAGTGTTAATGTGCAAATGTATGTAAATCTTTGGTTATTAGTCCCTAGGCGTACAAATTACTTAAGCTAATTCAAACTAATCTAACGACAACACATACACACTCCCATGCCCCCGGGAGGACTGGAACCTCCGACGGCAAGCAAGCAAGCACTCCGCTGCAAGGCGCCTTAGAACGCTCGGCCACTCCACCGCGGCTCAGTGTTAACCCCTTTTTGCTTCAAGTCAGGTGACCGAACCTTTCCGGTACGTCATTCATGATTACTTGCTTCTTTGAACGACCCTGTCTCAAATTGCTACACACTGTTGCATACATTGAATGCTGTGTTAGTTGTTCGCGGGGATACGTCCCGAGACAACGTTGCTGACCGCTGCCCGTTGTCATTTGCCTTTCCGTAAGTCAACACTATGTCGGCTATCCCTCTATTCGAACACTGAACCATAGCGTACAACAGTGTTTCACATCCACAATAAGGTGACTCAGCAAGAGGAATGAATCGGACACTACATTACTAATCACTTTGCCAGGAGAGGGTAGTGGGACATGACGTATGAGGAACTAAATGTTGTTGTTCAAATGTTTGTTCAGCTTAAGCGACTTAAATGCGGGGTCATCAGTCCCTAAACTTACAAACTACTTATGAACTACCTTATACTAAAGGCGACACAAACATCCATTGCACTTGTTATTTTATACCCAATTTTTTTAACAAGATGACCAGATTATAACATATATGTGGCCAGATGATGGTGACACAGTGCACCGAAACCGGTCGGTCGTCATTTAATAAATTGTTAGTGTGCGATCTTGGCTTGTAATATCACTCTTTCCCCTTAAACACCACATGGAATAATTTTTTTTGCTGCTTGTAAGTAAAAATAACTGTTTTAAACAAAATGAAAAATATGAAATTAAAACAATTTTACATGTTTTGAAAGACTTCTAGCAAGGCTGCAAACATGAAACCCCTACTAAATTGAATTGTTTAAAGTAATATCAAATTAACAAGAAAAGTTACAACCACTATACTGCAGAGCCTCGCCTCTGACAGCCCATGTCGCAGCCCCTTTATCTTGCTGGTCAGCTGCAAGATGTCTCCGGACTGTCAAACACCTCTCAGACTAAACGCAGCCACGTTCAACAACCAGTGGTACACAAGGTTACAGAATTCTAAACACACAGACAGGAACAAATCCATTCTTTAGAATAGACTGATACATTTATTGAGCCGGCCGCGGTGGCCGAGGGGACTGAGGCGCTCCAGTCACGGTCTGCACGGCCACTACGGTCGGGGGTTCGAATCCCCCCTCGGGCATGGATATTTGTGCCGTCCTTAGTTGTAGCTAGTTCATAAGTAGTCTGTAAGTTTAGAGACTGATGACCCTGTAGCTAAGTCCCATAAGCTCTACAAACATTTGAACATTTGAACTTTTATTGACATCGACTTCGATTCGACGTAATCACACCCCAGTAACTATTCATTTATTTACATATGGGTGAAAGCAAAAACTTTGGTATTTATTTTACGTTTGCAGTCAGCCCGACTGGGCAAACTAAATCCTTTAATTAGCCGGCCACTAAAACAGTCGCTTAACCTCAGTAAGCAATAAGTAAGACAGTTTTAGCCGAAGTGACTACAAATCACAAACACTAGCACAGGAATGTAACGCACACATCGTCGACTTCCTCCTGAACGCGGAAGCTGCTCACCAAACTTCGTGAAGTCCAGTTTTAGAGTTCTCCTCGTGATAACATACTGCGGTAGTCTCTGCAATGGTTTCACAATGGTTCGTCGGCTGCAAGCCACGCTTCTCAATTCCAGCCACGTGTTACCAACACCACGTAGAGACAAGGCCTCACAACAGGCCATGCTACGTCACACTGACCAGGCCGCGGCCACCAGATTACTGGCTGCCCGCTACGAAGCAGGGGGCATGCTCCAGCGGTCAGCCATTCAGCTGACGGCCGCAGCCTGGTGTGACGTAGCACGGGCTGTTGTGAGGCCTTGTCTCCATGTGGTGTTGATGTTACTCAGCCCTGCCCCACACGCCAAATAATACAGAACAACCAGTCCACGGCGTTCAACCAACACTACCTAGGGGGCAAGGTCTTACAACAGGCCATGCCCACGTCACACCGAGAGGCCGCTGGGGCACCGCAAGTGAGCTCAAAGATAATCTCGAATAAGTACTGTGTATGACGAAATCGTGACGCTCGACATCATATTGCTAAACGTATATATGTCATACACTCTACCAGGGCCGGCGCAAGCCCAAGTGCCGCCCCGTGCGAGCTGCTAAATTGCCGCCCCCCCCCCGTTTTTTTTTTTTTTTTTTTTTTTTTTTTTTTTTGCATAACGATTGTGACATTTTATTTAAACAACTCTGTAGGAAATGTCAGCAATCAATCACAATTTTTGTTTTTGATTTTCAGATCTACCTAGGTTTCGGACACTGAGTGGCCAAATCTTTTAATATGTGCTTCCATCTAAAGCGTCATGTTGACAGTTGCATTCAGCATGACGGTATAGATGTAAACATAAGTAAAAGAATTGAGAATAGCTACACTGTGCCCGAAATATATGGGGCGAAAACAATGGAGAGAGGAAGAATAAGGAGATGGAGTAACATAATAATTCAATAAATACACATCCGGTCTTCGACGGGTACTAATGCTAGTCGAAATATATTAACTGACTGCACTGCGGTTGTTCATTTCAAAGACCTGACACTCGACATCTGTCGTAATTTCCATGTTTCAGTTCTTTTGTGTCTGATTATGGAATAACGGGCAACAAATTAGTCATCGCAATATCACGTCACTTTTGTGCGCTTTATTTTCATTCTAGCTATTGGGACGACGCGTGGTTATTTGCCAATTTTTGAAGTAATATATCATAAGAAAAATAAATATTCCTATTCTGCAATTTTGAAGGAGACAAATTCTACCTTATGCGCAATATATATTGCATGCGCACTACATATTCTACGTTATATGAAAATCACTTACCTATTACATCCCAAGTTGCAAGAAATTCGGACGCACCAATTCTTCTGTTCTTACAAAACGCAATGAAAGTGCTTCTGACCAATCTTGACTCCCTCGGCTAACACCGAAACGAATTCTGTAGTTGTCATTGTAGAGAACACAACATTACCTATTACCTGGAAAGGCGAAGTGGTGACGCGGCAGTGCCAGGAACTAAGTCACGTAACAAGGTACAGCGAGGCTACGGTTAAACTATCGCTCAAGAAGAAGCAAGAAGCTCACAATAAGTATGTGCCCGATGATATGGATAAATTTATTATCAGGCAGCAATTTATATGGCATTACGAACAATAGAAAGAAATATGAACTTTGCGAAATCTGCACAACTTTTGTCAAACACAAATGAGCTTCAAAGCTAGAAAGGAAACCCTTAGAAGCAATTTCTTTTGTTCGGACAAGAGAGCATTGTTGCTAAGAGACCATAGTTTCTCAGGTTTTCATCAGAATCAAAGCGACCAGTAGTATACCTAAATGAAACATGAAAACGCATTATATAGTAAATGTTGGCAAAGTGAGTGTGTACGAGTAGTATTGTCAAACAAAAGTGTAGGTCAGAGTTTAAGTCCAACTATAACTCAGAAACGGAAACTTTTTTTTCAAAAATACGTCGAAATCCAACTTATGCTAGGCTTACTACCAATGTCTTTACCCTTGTAATTACTCGCAGCGTATTTACCCAATGGGAATACTTCTAGCCATTACAGGTGTTGGACATGTTTGACCGTAGTAATGTTCAACCATTTTTTCCCATAATACGGGAAGAATAAAACGCTCGGAAACTGGCATTGAAGGGCTTAGCAAAATTGCTTCTGGCTTAACATGTGTACAGCACTTGATCTTTATCCTACGGATGATAGGAAAATTATACAACCCATCCCAGTGCTGCATAAATAAAATGGTTTGGAAACGTTGTCAGGATGGAAGGCGGAGCGGTGAAGGCTTGTGGGCGCCCTAGGAAAGGGTGGCTGAATGGCAAATAAAAGATAGAATTCAAGTTAATTTTTGGTATATTCTGAAATACGGGATACATGGCGGGACTCGCCCTGGGATCGAATGCAATGAATGAATGCCAGTCTAAACGGATTAGAAAACTGAAAAGGTGAAGGTTATGGTAATAGTTATGGTTCACACAGTTGGTGGCTGATACCGAACAGCCGCTAGGCGGGAGCGGACGGCATGCGGCCGTTCGCCCCGCACAGAGGCTGAGCCTCTGGAGTGCGTCTGTTCTGCACGAGAGCTCAAACTGAAGAGAGCGAAGGAACTGATTCTCGCACCTCTGCGTCCTGCAGCAGTAGCACACGTGATCAAACGTGGGTGCCGGCTATTGGCTCCACGGTAGCATGGAAACGTCAGTAGTTTCAGCACGGACGCCAGAAGGGTGGCGTGATTTTAGAATCAGCATTCAATACTGGTTCTGGCCGGCTCTGTCCTGCAAGGTGGACAGGCTTGGTCACGTTGTCAAGGCGTATGTCGCAGTGGAAGAACACTTGTAAAACTTAGGCGAAGTTTTGAAATAAAAAATTTTAGAATTATTTCCCTAACTTATTTTAGACTGGCTGGTCATCCTGTACACATGTAAGCGCAGTATCTAACGTTCAAATTTCCAAATTAGATTTCGTCTTTTGCAAAATTAGTTGTAAGTAAACGCACGGCGCGTAGCAGGCTGGCAGCATCCATAGAAGTACTGGCGTGTACGGCAGACAGCTTGCCCTCTCTGTTCCTCCGGCGTAAACACGACGGTGCTGCCATACTGGCGAGGGAGAAATTTATCCTCCTCCCTCCTCTTATTGAACAGGGGCGGCTGGCAGGTAGTCGAGGCGCCATGCCACACTTCCTGAAGGCGCTTCCTCCGAGATTTGGTTTCGAATCCCCTCTTGGGCATGAACGTTGAGTTTGTCAAAAAAGAAAAAAAAAGTGATGCTGGCAGATTTGCCGCCCCTGGGAAAGTGCCGCCCCGTGCGGCCGCACGTTTCGCACGTGCCTTGCGCCGGCCCTGCACTCTACAGTTGTCAGTATTATGTGCTTACAAAGGAATTAACATTCTGAAATTTCTAGCCGTTTCTACTAGTTGCTTTCGTAGAAACTAACTCATATACAACAACCACTGCCTGTTTTGAAAATCTGAAAAATATTTAAAAATATTGGAGACGTGTAAGTAATCGTACGACTGCAACGAAACATTAGAAAAAGATACTAGTTGTGTAAAACTTGAGTTATATTTTGATTCATATCTAGTGATCCTCTCACACTGTATTTAATGAATAAATTACACTTTGGTAGATAAATAAATGAAGGTGTAATAACGGCAGACTAGAGGCATATGACACCAGCATGATTTCCCACACAGCATGCCTATCCAGTCCCTAAGCTCAAACGGAAATCAGTACAGACAAGAAGGCCAGCCGCAGTGGCCGAAAGGACTGCAGCGCGCCAGTCACGGTCTGCACGGCCACTACGGTCGGGGGTTCGAATCCCCCCCCCCCCGGGCATGGATATTTCTGCCGTTCTTAGTATTAGCTAGGTCATAAGTAGTTTGTACGTTTGGGGACTGATAACCACGTAGTTGAATCCCATAAACTCTACAAACATTTGAACAGACAAGAGGTAAATATGAAATTGAACACGAGAAATACCGCCAACAGCAGTGCAATTTATTATAAATGAAATGTGATAGAAACACTAGTTCTGAATAACACTGTAACTCACTTATGAATCTGAACTCTATTTCCTTTCCTTTGACTTGTCTTCAACCACTAGCGACACGAACTTTGTCGTTACGTATTCATTAAAGTAATCAATCGTTCATAACCTATTTTTAGAGGACACAAGGTTCAAAACAACATCACGACCTTTACATACGGAGATGCCAACATAACTATAATAGACCGTTACTATTTTCACAGATCAAAGCCATTACAGTTGTGTAGCCTATCCAGTGTTAATAATTGAGATCACTGGGCACACCCCACTGCTTCGTAGCGGCCAGTCAGTCAGCTTGCATTCCCGGCCTCTCGGTGTGACGTAAGCACGGCCTGTTGCGAGGCCTTGTCTTCTAGGTGGTGTTGGTCCAGCGCCCCCTCGTAGTAACTCTGCTGGACCACCGCCCTGTCAAGTACTTGCTGCACTTATTTAAAGGGGCCAAAGATCACCGATCACAGCTGTAGCGAATGGAAGTAAGCGATAATGCTCTCTAATATCGATCACAAAGTTGTGTTCCCACCGAAAGCACATCAGTTTTCATACTGAAGGTTTGTATAGCCCGGAAGCCACGACATGATGCCTGGCATAGGATACATTGCAGTAGACTTCGGCACCTTTTGACCGCCGCCGGCCGCGGTGGCCAAGCGGTCTGCGGCGCGCCAGTCACGGTCTGCACGGCCACTGCGGTTGTGGGTTCAAATCCCCCCTCGGGTATGGATATTTGTGCCGTCCTTAGTATTAGCTAGTTCATAAGTAGTTTGTAAGTTTAGGGACTGATGACCCTGTAGTTACGTCCCATAAGCTCTACAAACATTTGAACATTTTTTGACTAATCGCCATGAAAGCAGATAATCGTAATTTCATACAGGAAGGAGTATATGGTCTGAGGATTGAGGAGGAGGAGGGGGTGGGGTGGGGATGAGAGAGGTCAAGAGAGGGACGTAGGGAGGGAAAGTGAGTGAATGGATGAGGTGAGAGAAAGAGATGGAAAGAGAGGGAAGAGAGAGACAGAGAGCGGGAGAGGGAGGGACAGGAAGAAACAGCCAGCAGGAAGGGGAGGAGGAGTAGAAATTTACAGGGTGTTTCGTAAACGACTGTCCAACGTTGAAAATACATATAAATTAATTTACAGATTAGATTAGATCGTAGTGTCAATTTTTAGGGAAATGAATCAAGTTTCCGCTCGCGTAATTCGTTAGTGCCGAACTGGACAGTCAGGAGCGCTAGCGGCAGATGCATTAAAGATGGCCACCTTCACTGGACGAACACCGCCTAGAAGACAAGGCCTAACAACTGGCCGTGCCTACGTCACACCAAGAGGCGGCGGCTGCCAGTTGACTGGCTGGTCGCTGGGGCACACCCATCGCCACCTACCGGCTGACCAGTCAGCTTGCGTCCGCCGCCTCTCGGTGTGACGTAGGCGTGGCCAGTTGTTAGGCCTTTTCTTGTAGGCGGTGTTGACTGGACCCGAGCGTGCTAGCTGTGTGTTTTGGTTTGAAGAATTAAAGACGGCGACAACAGTTCAGCGTAATGTCCGTACCAAGTGCGCTTCAGATCCTCCTAGAAGGCCCACAATGAATGTTTTACAGAAACAGGGTGCTTGGGAAGACATGGAAAATCCTCAGGTAGTCCAAGCAGATCTTTCGACGTCTTTGAGCGAGTGAGACAACGGTTTGTCAACAACTCTACTAAATCGACCCGGCGCGCATCTTGCAAACTGTCCCTGATAGCCCTAGACTGAACGTTTCTTGTAGAATGGAGGACAAAAAGATTACCGGCCCGAATAATTTAAAAGTCCAAGAACTGAGCATTGCACATGCCTAAGGTCATAAGCACGTGTGTTGCTAACTCCAGATGTTTGTGCATCTTCTTTGTTTACATCGTCCAATAGAAGTAGTAAAGTAGTTACGATACTGTATATGTCGAGATTCATTGCACTTTAACTTACGTATCATTTAATTTGGAAAAGATTATTTGAACACGTAGAAACGGTTGATGAATAAGAATTCCACGAGGATACATTTACTACAACCAACCGCTTCTCACATAAGTTTCATTGGCTGTCGGACGCTGTGGCTCAACGCACCCGGTCAGAGGGCTGAACGCCCCTCTGCAGAAAAAAAGAAAGAGCAAAAGAAAAGAAGCTAAGTCAAGGACACATCGAACTACAACGAACAAATAAGATCAGTAACCACAACGAGCAGAGCCACCCGAAAAAAAAAATGCTGAATGGATAGGCTGACGGCTTATGAATGCAACGTGCGCGAGTCCGAATCCCACTAGTCAATTTATTTTTTATAACTCTTGCAGGTAATGTTTTAAATATTAATTCTCCAAAAATTGTGCAGTTGTACGATTTTATAGTTTTTAGA
Organism: Locusta migratoria; assembly: GCA_026315105.1. Lineage (NCBI taxonomy): Eukaryota > Metazoa > Arthropoda > Insecta > Orthoptera > Acrididae > Locusta > Locusta migratoria. Next base: position 353,224,499 of record CM048749.1, read on the forward strand.
AGATTCTACTTTATAGAAATCTAATCTTTAACCAGACACACGTGTTCATAGTAACTAAAAAGAAAAACATTTGCACCGCGATAAAACGAAATAAAATGAAAAAATAAAGGCTTTGGTGGCGTCCGATTCGATGCACGCCACTTAACCAGGAAGACAGACACTCTATCAATGAACTACCTGTTCTTCCTCGTTAGCGTAATGGTCAAATAGTCCTACCGGAGTTGAAGAACGAATATTAAATTGCAAACAACAGATAAGGGAAGGCACAGACACTCACACGAATAAACCGCGCGTAAGCACTTAGAAAATTACGTCTATCTACTGTTGCATTTATCTTAGCTTAACACTATAGATTAACCATGCAGCAGTCGAAGTAATTACAAATACAGGCATCCATTTTCAACATTTTTACTATGGCTATCATTTGTCTCGTTGTTTAAAGATGACGTTATTACGAAAGGAATATGTTTAAGAATGTGGAATGTAGAAAAGCCCATCACTGCACAATTCGTAGCGAATTAATGTTAAAAATGTTAAAAATATTACCTGCATAGCACTAAAATAAAGACGTTGACTCCAGTGGAACTCGCGCTCCTAGTGTTCGTAAACCGTCAGCCTATCCAATCAGCCAACAAAACATACGTATCAAGCGATTCTTGTAGTAAATCTTCCCACGTGGAATTCTCATACCTCAACCGCTTCTACGTGCTCGAATAACGTTTTCAAAAATAAATGATACGTAAGTTAAGCTGCTATGCGACTCGACATATACAGGTAGTCTATCCTTTTATATTGCTTCTATTTGGCGATGTAAACACCAAGCTGAAGCTCCGAAGACCGCTAGAGTTGGCAACACTCGCACTTCGGAACTAGGGCATGCCCAGTGCTCTGTTCTTGGACTTTAAATTATTCGGACTGGGTAATCTTTTTGTCCCCATTGTACAATGAGCAAGAACAAAGCTAACGTCCTCCCTTTTTTGTGTGAGGGAACCATCAATAGGATAGAGTACCTGTATTATATGTTACAACAATTTTTGATACCACAGGTCGACGAAACGTTTACTTTCTGAAAGATGGTGCACCTGGCTGACGGCCTGGTTTTTCTCAATGACTGCTTTCCAGGTCAATGGATTGTCCGTGATGCTCCACTTGAATAGTCCACATGTTCGCCACACCTGAAACCACTGAATTTGTTTTAAATGGGGATTCATCAAGGATACCGTGTTTGTACCTCCTGTGGTGGCTTCTCTACCTGCACTTGAAGCCAGGGCCGGCTCTAGAGAGGGGGGGGGGGGGGGCGTGACGTCGCACAGGGCGGCAGATATTTGGGGGTGGAAAATTTCGTATTTTTATGTACTTCCGACAGGTTAAACGATTATAGATGTTTTGCGTGCGTTAGAATGTTATGTCTCGATTTTTACATATGACGCTAAGGTAATTTACATGTTTCGTTAACTGTCATTTTAATGTATACCACAATAACTTTGCAGTTTGTAGACATTATATAAGTTTTTGCAGTGTTTATACTGGACCTTCTGAAGATGGTGACTGAGCTCACCGAAACCGGTTAAGTGACAAAAATAAATTGTTAGCGACCTTAGCTCAATGAATTGTTTTAGATTTTTAATTTCCTTTAAACAATTAACACGTTCTCAGTATCAACCATTTTTCATAATAGGTAGCGGTTGTACCATCCTTGTTAGAGATTCATTACTTTGTATCATAATTCATCCCTGAATTTGAGCACCGACCTTTTTTACAATTAAATTACTGTATTGAACATTGAATCTTCCGATTTCTTATTTATTAGGATTATGAATCTCAGCTATCCCTAGTGATAAGAAATTTTCTAAGACTGAAACCAGGTGTTTTGTATCGATAATTGACTAATTGATAAGAGTGATTCATATTTATTTCCGTAGTGATACCGTAAGCCTGGTGGAACATACGCAAATTAGCGACAGGGCCGTACATTCAGTCTCACAAGCTGCGGCATTTACATTATAATGTGTATGGATAGTGATTTATTATTTGATATTTTAATTAAAATAGCAACAAATTATTGTCAAAATAATAAATAACGATGACAGACAACACGCAGCCTAAGCCAATGGAGATGTAGAAGCTATGAAAAAATATAGGGTTTATCACGATGAATAGTAAATACTGTATTTTTGGCGGTATTACAGATAAATTGTAATTGAAATGTCATAACATGTGGCTAACTTTAATGTTGATTACAGAGATACACCTATTACTATGCAAACCAAACAAACTTGAAGCAAAGGCAACTGAGGATATTTTCATAGATTCTTCTATCGGTTTTTGGTACAACATCGAATTGAATTAAGACATAATGTGTCTGTTGTACAAGTTTATTATTTTCAACCGGTTTTCATCTTGCAAGGCCATCTTCAGGCTTTAAACAGACGGAATAACGTGTGAGAATGTTCTCAATTGCCTTTTCTTTAAATTTGTTTGGACTTACATGCTAAGAGCTGTATCTACCGGGTGATCAAAAAGTCAGTATAAATGCAAACAGTTAATAAATCACGGAATAATGTAGATAGAGAGGTAAAAAGTGACACACATACTTGGAATGACATGGGGTTTTATTAAAACCTAAAAAAAGAAAAAAAAGTATTGCTAGACGTGTGAAAGATGTTTTGCGTGCGTCGTTTGATGATCGTGTGGTCAGCCGCCAGTTTCGTCATGCTTGGCCCTCCCAGGTCCCCTGACCTCAGTCCGTGCGATTATTGACTTTGGTGTTGCCTGAATTCGCAAGTGTATCATGATCGATCGAAATCATTGGGATGCTGAAAGACAACATCCGACGCCAGTGCCTCACCATAACTCCGGACATGCTTTACAGTGCTGTTCACGACATTATTCCTCGACTACAGCTATTGTTGAGGAATGATGGTGAACATATTGTGCATTTCCTGTAAAGAACATCATCTTTGCTTTGTCTCAGTTATGCTAATTATTGCTTTCCTGGTCAGATGAAGCGTCGGACATTCTTTGAACTTTTTTTTTGTTCTAATAAAACCCCATGTCATTCGAAGCTAATATGTCAATTTTTACCTCTGTATTTACATTATTCCGTGATTTATTAAGTTTTCAAATGTATACTGACTTTTTGATCACCTATTACATACTCAATAAATATTACACTCGTGTCATATGGCATTTTATTGCAATTCGTCTATATTGCCACATCGTAAAATATTTACTATTCCGACTGATGACCCCGTAGTTAAGTCCCTTAAGCTTAACAAACATTTGAACATTTGATTTACTATTCCCTCTGAAACACCCTGTACAATACTTCAACTTGTGTTACTGATCATATTCCATACGAGGGGTGCTCACATGAAAAAATACGAAATATCTTAACAGCAAATCCGGTTAGAATTTGAATATGCAGCTTTGGGATAACTTTGTGATAAATCTAGAGTCGCGAAGCGTACGTTGTCACCACACCCTAAAGATTCAAGGCTGTGCCCTCAGCAGGACAGGTGATACTGTATTTTTCGACGTCCGAGGCCCGACACCCATCGATTTCCTCGAGCACGGAAAAACCATTAACAGGGACGTGTCTGTGAGACACGGTGCACTGACCACGTTCAAGTGGGACCAGCTTGAGCATCCGCCCTAGAGCCGGGACAAGTCGCCCCGCGACTCCCATCTGTTTGGTACGCTAACAAATCATTTCGAAGGGAAGCGCTTCAACTCGCCCAGCGAACAAAAGGACACAGTAGAGCAGTGTTTCTCAACCTGTGGGATGCCCCTCCAGAGGGATTGCAAAATCTTGCTTCTGGGGTCGGCGTCACAAGAGGAAGCACTTGAACCATAAAATAACCAGATGTTCTGTAATACAAAAACATATGCCGAACTCAAATATATTTAATGTTAAAATTGCGGAGTTTCTTGGATAGATCACAGATTGTTTTATAATTATGAATACGTTCATAGTCTGGAAATTATTTTCAAAAACCAATCGACAGGCAAAAGAATTTTATATAATAAATACCGGGTGATCAAAAAGTCAGTATAAATTTGAAAACTTAATAAATCACGGAATAATGTAGATAGAGAGCTAAAAATTGACACACATGCTTGGAATGACATGAGGTTTTTTTTAGAACAACAATAAAAGAAAGGTTAAAAATGTGCGACAGATGGCGCTTCATCAGAAGAGCAATAATTAGTATAACAAATTAAGGCAAAGCAATTGCTGTAGTCGAGGAGTGATATTGTGAACAGCACTGTAAAGCCTGTCCGGAGTTATGGTGAGGCATTGGCGTCGGATGTTGTCTTTCAGCATCCCTAGAGATGTCGGTCGATCACGATACACTTGCGTCTTTAGGTAACCCCAATGCCAATAATCGCACGGACTGAGGTCTGGGGACCCGGGAGGCCAAGCATGAAGAAAGTGGCGGCTGAGCACACGATCATCACCAAACGACGCGCGCAAGAGATCTTTCAGACGTCTAGCAATACTTTTTTTGTTCTAATAAAACCCCATTACATTCCAAGCATTTTTGTCAATTTTTACCTCTCTTTCTACATTATTCCGTATTTATTAACTTTTGAAATTTACACTGACTTTTTGATCACCCAGTAATTCGGAAAAATAGGTTCTTCTTTAGAAATTGACTGTATAATGGGACCTTTCTTAATGAACATAATATGCTACTGAGTCTTGCATTAAATACACTACTGGCCATTAAAATTGCTACACCAAGAAGAAATGCAGATGATAAACGGCTATTCATTGGACAAATATACTAGAAAAGACATGTGATTACATATTCACGCAATTTGGGTGCATAGATCCTGAGAAATTAGCACCCAGAACAACCACATCTAGCCGCAATAACGGCCTCAATACGCCTGGGCATTGAGTCAAACAGAGCATGTATGGCGTGTACAGGTACCGATGCCCATGCAGCTTCAACACGATACCACAGTTCATCAAGAGTAGTGACTGGCGTATTGTGACGAGCCAATTGCTCGTCCACCATTGAACAGACGTTTTCAATGGGTGAGAGATCTGGACAATGTGATGGCAGTCGAACATTTTCCGTATCCAGAAAGGCTCGCACAGGACCTGTAACATGTGGTCGTACATTATCCTGCTGAAATGTAGGGTTTCGCAGGGATCGAATGAAGGGAAGAGCCACGGGTCATAACACATCTGAAATGTAACGGCCACTGTTCAGAGTGCCGTCGATGCGAACAAGAGGTGACTGAAACGTGTAACCAATGGTACCCCATACCATCACGCCGCGTGATACGCTAGTATGACGATAACGAATACACGCTTCCATTGTGCGTTCACCGCGATGTCGTCAAACACGGATGCGACCATCATGGTGTTGTGAACAGAACCTGGATTCATCCGGAAAAATGACGTTTTGCTATTCGTGCACACAGTTTCGTCGTTGCATACACCATCGCAGGCGCTCCTGTCTGTGATGCATCGTCAAGGGTAACTGTAGCCATGGTCTCCGAGCTGATAGTCCATGCTGCTGCAAACGTCGTCGAACTGTTCGTGCAGATGATTGTTGTCTTGCAAACGTCCCCATCTGTTGACTCAGGTATCGAGACATGGCTGCACTATCCGTTATAGCCATGCGGATAAAATACCTGTGATATCGACTGCTAGTGATGCGAGGCCGTTGGATCCAGCACGGTGTTCCGTATTCTCCTCCTGAACCCACCGATTCCATATTTTGGTAACAGTCATTGGATCGCTACCAACGCGAGCAGCAATAAGATAAGATAAACCGCAATCAAGATAGGGTATAATCCGATCTTTATCAAAGTCGGGAAACCTTGATGGTACGCATTTCTCCTCTTTACACGAGGCATCACAACAACGTTTGAGCAGGCAACGCCGGTCAACTGCTGTTCGTGTATGAGAAATCTGTTGGGAACTTTCCTCATGTCAGCACGTTGTAGGTGTCGCCACCGGCGCCAACCATGTGTGACTGCTCTGCAAAGCTAATCATTTGCATATCACAGCATCTTCTTCCTGACGGTCAAATTTCGCGATTGTAGCACGTCATCTTCGTGGTGTAGCAATTTTAATGACTAGGAGTGTAGAAAACAGTCGTTAAGCAAAAAATATTTTTCTGTCGGAAATCATTCCGATAAATACATAAAAAGTTGATCCGACAACTTAAAAAAGAGAAGTAGCAAAATAAAGAACATTAAATTTGTTTTGTATGAGATAACACAGATTTTTTACGTTTCTTGATGTTGGAGGCGGTGGGGGGGGGGGGGGGGGTCACCAGAATATTTTCATTGGAGAATATTTTTACTTGGATGGAGGTCAGATATTCGAAAAAGTTTAAGAACACTGAAGCACAGGATTGGCTCTTCTCACAGCCACAGAAATTATTGGAACAGGGAATTGCCACGGTGGAGTGACCGAGCGCTCTTTTCCGCTTTGCTGTGGGGCGCGCATTGCTTACCGTCGGAGGACCGAGTCCTCTGACAGGCATGGTTGTGTGTGTATGTGGTAGTTTGTAAGCGTAGGGACTGACAACCGCAGCAATTAAGTCCCTTAGATTTACACACATTTGAATAGGGAATCCTTCGTCCCCTTAAATGGTAGGATACATGCGCTCAAGCCTCTGGTGGATACTTTTGAATAATGACTTCAATTACACCCATAGCGTCATAGAATCTTTCATGCACGGTATCGGTTTGTGATATTACAGATACCGAGGAAAGCTGATGGTTTCCATGTGAAAGGTGGGTTTTGCCAGGGTGTTGGGTTCCCCAGCCGGCCGGCTACCAGTTTGGACCTAGTGAATGGGATACAGTAGGTAGTCAGGGTTTTCCTAATGTGGCCAAAAACCGGAAGCAACGCTCTTGAATGAGCGAGGGCGGCTAACGCAGATTCCAACTAAAATATAATATAACCACACACACTATTCTAAAAGTCCGTATAAAATCAGGGAATGATCATACGGTAAATATAGTTTTATGAATGGATTCAGGAGACTTGGAAGAATCAAACGTCGTAATTACAATTTCATTATTCCTTAGAGATAAAAAGCCGACATATTTACAGTTATTGATAGGTAGTGTTTATCAATAACAATTTAAGAGGCAAATGGGCAGCATTGTACCACGCTACATATCTTAAAACACGTACCACGTTATTTCCGTATTCTTTCAATAAACTTTGTTTTACTCTCTTGTTCTGCTTTCCTTGAGGTAATAATAGTCTTGTGTCAGAAAATAGATTCCACCACAGAAACACGAAAAATGAACCCAGTAATATATATATATATATATATATATATATATATATATATATATATATATATATGTGTGTGTGTGTGTGTGTGTGTGTGTGTATTTTGTTATATGTAATATTATTCTTATAGAAACGTTCGTTTTACATTGTAGACAGCCTCTTAAATATTTGATGGCCGACTAAAAATAGTCGATATGCAGCAGATAATTTATACATAAACAATTGTAAGTATTTGTGGACAAGAATTGAATATATTTACATAAAAAGCCATGGTAAATTAAATATTAACTGTGTAACTAAATTTCGACGGGGGCAGTATATTTGAACAGTGAGACGTCACGCTTAACCGCTACCTGAGCAAAGAGCTTCAGTCTCCACCGTTTTTTAGTATTGTTAAATATATGTTTGTTTGTTAAATGTAAACTACATTTGTAGGGAGGTGGTGAAAGCATTTAATTCAGTGATATTCAAATGTGTAAAATTTTGGAAGGGAAATTGTATTTTAAAAATGAGGCGTTAGGATGAGCTAAAGGATACAATTTTGGGAGCAGGAGAGCACAATTTCTAACGCTTTCGGGGCGACTCGTAACTTGGACGCGGTGATGATAGGTTGTGACTCTGCGCGGTCTGAAGCCGCGTTACGAACTTGTGATTTGAAGAGATAGGCATGTGTGGACTTAGAAAATTTACTGGACTGTGACTGCAGAACTTAGTCTCTGGTTGAAAAGTGATAAACTGTGCACGGTAGTAGGGCTGTGGAACTGTGATAATTCAGCAATCGTATACTCGTGTGATTACAAAAATGTTCAAATGTTTGTAGAGTCTATGGGACTTAACTACGGGGTCATCAGTCCCTAAACTAACAAACTACTTATGAACTAGCTAACACTAAGAACGGCACAAATATCCATGCCCGAGGGGGGATTCGAACCCCCGACCGCAGTGGCCGTGCCGACCGTGACTGGCGCGTCTTAGTCACCTCGGCCACCGCGGCCGGCGTGTGTAATTACAAACTGTGTTTTATAACAAATAATTTAATCGCGGACTTTTTAGGAACTGAAATGTTCGAAGGGCTAAAGTAGTTTACGAGTGACAATTTGGAAGTTCTACTATCGAGTGCGCGTGATATTTATAGTGCCTCTCATGAACAATAATTGGAGAAATATGCCGTCATTTACTAATGTATAAAGTAGGACCACCTGCACATTTCATGTCCAATAAGAGTAATAAACTCCATTGATAAACAATTACTTCGTAAGTGAATCACTTCTTTATCTTAGAATACATTTTGTTGGTCATTCAAAGGTTAAATTTATGTTTGTTAAATATATTTTCACGTCATCATATGCAGATTGATAGACTGGCTAAACTACAGATTAATTATTGATCTTGTTCAAACAGATCGGGTAGCTGTTTAGGGCATAGGGCATACATAACGCACCCCTATGAACAGAGACAACGAGCCATAAACTTTTACTACCCTGAGTTATGTATTGCACAAGTCTTATTAGTGAGAACCGATAGGAAGGTCGCAGGTTGTTACGTTATATCAGTCACTTAGCTGAACTCACGTTTTTAAAACGTTTCATCGAGTGTGCGTCTACAATGCGGGCCTACGAGTGTGCACAAATTCTACGTTCATACACGTACTGCAAGAGTAATATTCGCTAAAGAGTCCACCTCTTGGTGGAAAAGTGTTTACAAAAGAGGAATATAAAACAGCGAAGCGCGGTGTACACTAGTGTCCGCTGCGTGCATTTATGTAGCGTCTGTCTGAGGGAGCGGCGGTAAGTGGGGGGGGGGGGGGGGGGGCAGGGCAGCCAACCCTGCGCTGACGCGGCCAACACGCGGCCTGAAAGCGTTTCACGGTTTCCAATCTAGTGCCGTCCCGTGTACCAATTACAAATGCAGCCGGCCTGCGCTATTTTCCGAGCCGGCGCGGACCTGCCGGTTTTTGTTTTTTTAAAGAATTGCCCGCACGGCGTGCAAATTAGGGTGCAAGTGGACGCGAGGTCCGCCGCAAAGGTAGGCCGCCGCCACCAGATGGCAGCACGCGCGAGCTGCGACTCGCAGCCAACACTACCGTCAACAACCGAGGCATCGAGGCGCCGACGGGGACAAGTGCACTTTTTAAAAACTCCCAGTAAACTGCAGAAACATGTAGTTAACGTACGTAAAAGTGTTGTGGCTAAAGAGTATATGCTAGACAGTGGTGGCTGGTGCTTCACATGACTGGGGGTTCATTTCTTTGAGAACCGGATCCTGATCTTGATAGTGACACCTCTGCGAGTGGCGCCCCCGTTTGCTTCCTCCCCCCCCCCCCTTTTATACAGGGTGGCGCAGATGGATCGGGTGGTTTTGAAGTGGACTGTACATCTGGTGGGGGGGGGGGGGGAGCCAGGTGTTTAGTCTGCATCCTGTGGTGGGGGGACGGGAAGTTTCAGTTGCAGACTGGCAGTCTGTCGCGATGGCTACGTGGTCCTTTGAGCATCGTGGTTTCGCAGTGGTAGAGTTTATACGCAATAACGAGTCAATTGTTGCTGTGACCGTGCCTTTCGCAGGCGTTTCAACATCCCACCTCGCGGTCGTGTTCCTAAGCGAGATACGATATTGAGTTGGGTGCATAATTTCCGCACTACTGGTTCATGTGCTCCAAAATGGACGCCTAGACCTCGATCAATAAGAACGCCTGAGAACGTGGAGCGTGTGAGATGCGATGTCATTGCGAGCCCCAGTCGATCGACGAGACGTCGTGCTCAAGCTCTTGAAATGTCACGTCGGAGCCTTCAAAGGATTCTTAACCGAGAACTGAAATTCCACCCCTATAAAATCATGGTGGTCCAGAAGATTCTCCCAACAGACCATCTTCAAAGGCTTCAGTTTAGCCAACGGATGTTGAAGTTATTGGAAGATGAAAACCTGATTATCATGATGTATGACGAGGCTCACTTTCACATTAACGTCTACGTCAACAAGCAAAATTGCCGTTACTGGGCCGACACTACCCCAAGAGACCTACACCAATCGCCTCTCCATAGTGACAAAGTGTCGGTTTGGTGTGGGGCATCTAAGGTAGGGATAATTGGGCCTTACTTTTTTGAAAATGAAAGGGAGCAGGCGGTTGCTGTTAATTCGTAGCGTTATGTGAACATGATTAAATAATTTCTTCTCCCACAACTTGAGGAGAACAATTACGACTTGGACAATATGTGGTTCCAAAAAGACGGGGCAACTGCACATACCGCTAGGATAGAAATGCTAGCTGTACACTCTCTGTTCCCTGGCCGTTTGATTTCCTGTAATGGAGATGTCCATTGGCCCCCTCGCTCACTGGACCTCACGGTATGTGACTTTTTATTATGGGGCCATTTAAAAGCAAGGGTCTACATGAGCAAACCCCGGACCATTCAGGAGTTGAAGGCAGCAATTCACAACGAAATCACATCAATTCCTAGTGATGTGCTTGAGGGGGCAAATTGCACATCTTTATATATAGTAGTGATCGTTTGACCTTTCTAGGAGTAGAAAATGGCTCATAGTGTATATGGGCAACTATGTACTGCAGTCTGGATATCATAGGTACAGAAAAAAGCGTATGATAGGCCTAAGATATAAAGTAACATTCTGAAGAATATACTACAAAACTCTGAAACCTTATATTTTAGTTAAAAAACTGAAAGTTCGGGAAATAAGATGAAAACCATCTAAGGAGATGGAAAATACCAAATATTTGTAGAAAATATTAACACCAAACTCAAATATGGGCGTCAGTCGTCATGCTCTTCCTTTTTTTCGGAAATATGCACGTAAACCTAAGAAAGACAGTTCCTAAACGTTCAACTATAAAAAAGTTTTCCACGTATTTCAACGATTCGTTTGAAGCATATCGTCGGACAAAGAACAATAAGAAAGACGGAAGTAGTAGTTTTGCTAACAGTTGTCATAAAAACTAAAACACAAAGGAAATGAAAAGAAATTATGTGTCATACGCGTTTACTTTGGGGATAAACGATACGCTTCCTAGGCTTACATTACTTCCGTTTTAATGGGGAAAGCTGCAAAAATACTCGGAGGCACCTGTTTCTGCGTTAGTAGGTTATAGCTTTCATCGTTTCATGCATCTGTTTCAGTTCCATTACTGTTTATTTATGCATCATCCGTTTCGTCTGATATAGGACTACAACCTCTGTATCTAAAGTGAAACAGTCGTATCGTGAATTACGTAGAAAAGGGTGCGAGAATAAGGTGTTAGTCATACGATATATGTGACGTTAATAGTGCGCCTTTCTTGCTCACCGCTTCGAGCGCTTGTGTTATATTAGCTGTCAGGCGGCAACAGATTTTACACCAGTGAGTGTCGCGATTGGTATGTTAGACTGTGGTCTTACTTTGGCTTGTTTGCGCTTGCTTCAACTCGAGCTGAGGAGTCGGCCTACCAAGCTTAAACCTGAGTAATTTGTTTCGAAAAGATACTGAATGTTTCCAGAATGAAACTTTCACTCTGCAGCGGAGTGTGCGCTGATATGAAACTTCCTGGCAGATTAAAATTGTGTGCCGGAACCGGGACTCGAACCTGGGACCATTGCCTTTCGCGGGCAAGCGCGCTACCGACTGTGCTATCCCAACACGACTCACGATGCCGCCTCACAACTTCACTTCCGCCAGTACCTCGCCTCCTACTTTCCAAACTTCACAGAAGCTCTCCTGCGAACCAGGAGAGCTTCTGTGAAGTTTGGAAAGTAGGAGGCGAGGTACTGGCGGAAGTGAAGTTGTGAGGCAGCATCGTGAGTCGTGTCGGGATAGCACAGTCGGTAACAAACATGGGCCACGGTCGGCGAGCATCATCTGCCGGAACATGTTTATGATGACGACCGTGATTACGAGTGTGGCTGTAGTGCACTATTGTGGTTTGGTCTAGCTGTCACAGTGTCCGCATGTAGCGCTTGCTGCTATTGTTATTCTGCATACGTCTTTGCATGCAGACTAACTCTAGTCTTACCAGACGTCTGTGAAAGTGTAGTGTTGTAGGGACTGTGACCATGGTGTATTCGAACTCTGAAAAGGCGGAGATGATACTCATGTTGACAAAATACAGCTGAAGCCTGCAGGGTGTATGTAGAAAGGTACCGGACAGAGAGCATCCAACGTGCCGCACATTTGAAAACATCTACCGCCATCTGTATGCAACAGGTATGGTTGTAGCATGCAAATGGGTCCGTAACAGGCCCGTCAGAGGAGAAGCGGATGCAGTTGGTGTGTTAGCTGCTGTTGCTGTGAACCCACACAGGAGTACACGGGACATTGCGAGAGCCGGTGGACTGAGTCAAAGTAGTGTCATGCGCATACTGTATCGTCACCGCTTTCACCCGTTTCATGTGTCGCTACATCAGCAATTACATGGTGATGACTTCATTATCGAGTGCAATTCTGTCAATGGGCATTAACAGAGAATGCGTTGCAGTTCTACCTGTTTCCCGATGAAGCGGGTTTCACAAAGCACAGGCAGTGAATCTACGGAACATGCATTACTGGTCCGTGGACAATCCTCGCTGGCTCCGACAGGCAGAGCGACAGCGACCGTGGACTGTAAATGTATGGTGCAGAATCATTGGCGACCACCTCATTGGTCCTCACTTCATTGCAGGGGCCCAAACAGCTGCAACATACATCGCGTTTCTACAGAATGATCTACCAACGTTGCTCGAAAATGTCCCACTGGAAACGCGACGTATGTGGTATCAGCATGATGGTGCACCTGCACATTCCGCAATTAACACTAGGCTGACCCTTGACAGGATGTTCGACGGGCGTTTCATAGGACATGGAGGACGCATAAGTTGGCCAGCCCGTTCTCCTGATCTTACACCTCTGGACTTCTTTCTGTGGGGTACGTTAAAGGCGAATGTGTACCGTGATGTGCCTACAACCCCAGAGGATATGAAACAACGTATTGTGGCAGCCTGCCGCGACATTACACCAGATGTACTGCGTGTACGACATTCATTACGCCATAGATTGCAATTGTGTGCAGCAAATGACAGCCACCACTTGGAACATCTATTGGCCTGACATGTCGGGACACACTCTATTCCACTCCGTAATTGAAAATGGAAACTACGTGTGTACGTGTACCTCACCCCTCATGGTAATGTACAGGTGCGTCAGTGAAAAAGACCAATAAAGGTGTTAGCATGTGGACATAATGTGATGTTCTAGTCTCTTCTGTACCTTTGGATCCCTACTTAATTCGGCGCTCTCCGATACACACGATCGAACAGCGGAGGAGTGGTACTCAAGCGTCAACTTTAGGTTACAATATCTCCGGATGTAATTAACATTTTACAAAGCAAAAACGGCACTGATTACGTATTTGTTTATATGTTCAGATGTGCTAACAAAACTAACTAGGTTCCATTAAAAAAAAGAAACAACGTAGGTTTGTGTCAAAAAATACTTCCGTGCATTTTTTATGGTTTGTATTAACCAATTACACTAGCCCCTCTCCTCACGTTCGGTCTGTGGAATCGGTTCGTCAGTATTTGATGTGGTTTACGAAATATATTCAGCGGAAATGATAGGTGACTCACCCTGTGTATATATGGTAAAAGAATCAGCTTTCCCCTTTATCTGTAATGTTACAACCTTATTTGAGTATTTTCGAGTAATAGGGCATAAGTCGAATTAGGGACCTCTTTTTAGTCGCCTCTTACAGCGAAAAATGGTTGGGGGTAGGAGGAGACGAAGGTGAAGCAGGACCTCAGCGAGAGAGGGGAACTGGAAAGGCAATGCAACACTCAGCTAGGGACTCCGTGCTCGCCCGCGTGTACTCACGCAATGACTTGAGAGTGAGCCTCTTGAGATGTTTTTAAATGCCGCTAAGTGTAACGTGGAATGCACATTGTGGTAAGGGGTATCTTAGCAGGTCCCGCTTAAAAAAAAAGAAATATGATACCGAGAGAATTATGTTAGGGCGGTAGACGAATTTTGTTACTTCAGTAGTGAAATAACTTACGATATTCGGAGTTCAGTAGATCCAAAATACATAATGGCAATGGGAAGTAATACGTTTCTGAAGAAGTGTGATTTGTTAACATGGAATATTAATTTGTTAGGAAGTGTTTTTCTGAAGGCATTTATCTGGACTGGAGCTTTGTAATAGAGTAAAACTTGGACGATAACTGGTTCAGACAGGAGAGGATTGAAGCCTTTGATACGTGGTGCTGTAGACGAATGCTAAACATTAGGTTGGTAGATCGCGTAACTAATGAGGAGATACTGGACACAACTGGGGAGAAAAGGCATACCTTGACTAAAAGAAGTGGTCAATTAGTCGCACACATTATAAGGCACCAAGGAATCGTCCGTTTAGTATTGGAAGAATGTGTGTGCAGAGGGAATCAAAGAGACTTATATAGTTGGCTGGATCAAAAAGGTGTGCGTTGCCATCCTTATTTTGAGATTAAAAGGCTTGCACAGGGTAGAGTAGCATGGAGAAATGCATCAAATCAATTCTCAGACTGAAGACGACAATAAGATATAGCAAAAGACAAGGAGGCAAGCCACCTGAAGCATTGTGATTCTACTTAAAATAACTATTTATCTAGCAGTACTCTGCTGCGCAGAACTAGAAGCAAATTTATAACTACAACTGGACGACCCAGTGAACTTCGTATCATTTACCTCTTAATATAAGTCATACTAATTTAAATGGTATGTATTTTAGACCCAGTAGCTTTATAAAGGCATTTACTTTGAACGTCACTTGTGCAAAATTTTACCGCAACCAGACGAATGACATTGATATCCCATTGATAAAAGCTCTTTCAGTTTCTCTCAAATTTCCAAATTTTCCGGGTAACTTTTCCGATTTTTTAGTTCATAAGAACGTTCATCTCTCGTTGAACGTCAAATGACCAAAATTTTATCGCAAGCGGATGAACGGTTCTTAATGTATTGAGTTCATTTAGAAACACATTGAAAAAGAAACTTGGTTCGAATTTTGCGACTTTCCTTTTTAACTGTCTCTATTTATTTTATTGAAAACTTTTCCAAGACCATAATGAACAAAACAACAAAAGAATTACCCCTCTCCGTCGAGCGAATGGTCAGTTATAGCGCTGAATTCAATCAAAAACACATTGAAAAATGCACTTTCAGTTTTTCTCAAATTTTCCGATTTTCCAAAAAAAAAAAAAAAAAAAAAATTGTTTCATACAAACCTCGTCATGTCAAGCCGTACTCAAGTGATGCCCTTACAACCATGTGGCAATTTATTTTTATTCGTAGAAAAAAATCGCTTTCGCTTTATCCTAAATTTTCCTACTTTCCGGGCGACTTTACCATATTTTTATTTGATGCTAACCTTCATCTTGCTTTCAAAATGAAATGTACAAAATTTTATCGCAATTGGTCGAACGGTATTGATAGCTCACTGGAAAAATCTGTTTCAGTTTTTCCCGATTTTCTTCTTTACCGGACAACTTTTTCCATATTTTATCACCGTTTAAACCGTCCCTGGACTTACAAGAATATTTCAAGACTAAAATTAGTGAAATCGGTTCACCCGTTCTCGAGTTTTACCAAGACTAACGAACAGCAATTCATTTTCATATATATAGATGACTGCATGCATATGTAGACAGTGGTGTTACAGATAAAAAACTCCAATGTGTAGGGAAATTTTCAGCAGTGATAATAAGTATGTCGCGTCAGTTACAGCCGCATACTGGCCCAAGATTCGTGCAAGCAAACAATTATAGGGCACTTCATTACGTTTTTATCGGAAAGCAAATCACTTTGAAGTGGCTTTTAGACAGTAGGATTGCATGCAAGAGGTTACACGCAATCACGCAGTAAACGCAGTGGCTGATTATCAAATACGTCGGAAAAACTGTACATCATTCGTGAGCAGTATTTTTCTCTTGTTATTTTATTTTTATTTATTTTCTTTCTTTTTTTTCGATAAATGAGTTCTGAAGTGGGCTTTATCAGTATTACATCAGTGGCAACCCCTGACCTTTGGAAATTATATTGCTTATTACCGCTTTGACTTATTGTTTGTAACGTTCAGGGTTTGATTTGCTTGTTAATGCTAAATTTCACCACATAATGCTGTGTTTTGCAGAAAGGAGAAATCTTGCTCGAAAGTTTGACTTTGTACTCGATTCCCTCGATTTAATCAATGCAGGAAATAGAGTTATCTGGTTTTACTCCAATAACATCCCCATGTGTTGTGATTCTTTGTCCGTTGTGGTACACGATGGATCAAATAGTGATATTAATATCAGGATCGACAAACGATGCCGCGGTGGAGTAGCCGAGCGGTCTAAAGCGTCTCGCTGCGGAGTGCGCCGTGGAGGTTCGAGTCCTCCCTGGGGCATGGGTGTGTGTGTTTGTCCGTAGGTTATTTTACCTAGGTTTAAAGTAGTTTGTAAGCTATGGACTGATGACCACGCAGTTTGGTCCGATAGATCTACAAACATTTGAACATTTTTCGTCAAACGATAGTTATATAGGAGCCAACTGTGTTTTGAGTAGCCACCTGTTACTAATTCACGGTACGAGTTTATTGTGATGACGTGCTGCACATAAATGTCATTTGCAAGTGCACGGGGTTAACAAGGTTGAAGGAGATGCAGCAATGTAACTAAACGCGCCAAAAGAAGGCAGCTGTTTTATAAGAATAAAGTGAGTAAATATTTTAAAAATTGACGAACCGACTAATTGAAATAAATATTACCTTGGATGGCCTCCTCGTTCTCAAAAAATGGCCATTGTACACGCCACGACTGCAGGGAACAAATTTAATATCTATTTTCGTTAAAAAATGCATTATCATTTTAGTTAGTTGGTTGGTTTGTGTTGTAAAGGACCAAACTACCACTGTTATCTGCGGATGAAATTAGTGCCTTAGAGCATGCTGTTATACAAAATTAATTTAAGTAATTGACGAAAAATTTGGACTGGTAGCGTTTCTGATCTGCTTGACTGAGATAAGCAGTATACTGAAAATATGGCCCCCCTCCCTCCCCCCCCCCCCAACAGTCGCTCCATATACCCGGAAGTGCCTTCAAGATCTGTTCCGACTATGGTGATCGCTTCACTGATACACTTAGAATGGCCGAAACTTCAGTTAGATAGATGCCGAATACAGAATGACCAAATATGTCGAACTGAATGACTCAATGATTCAGTGACAAAATTTTTCGAACAGTTCGTAATGGAATAAGTGCTAACATAACAGCCCCAGGCCTTGGCCAGTCCATATAGCTTTAAAACATTTCGAATAGTTGCATTTTGTCTGGAGTGTGGGACTCTGTGGGGCAGAAACTGAGACGGGAGAACCAGAAAAAGAAGCATGTGAGTGTGGAGGAGAATGACGAGGATGAGTTCCATGGAAAAAGTGAGCAACGAAGGAGTGTTGGAAAGGATTGATCAGTGGAGCAGACTGCTGAAAGTTACAAAAGAAAGGAAGAAGAAATGAATGGCACATAAGATGAGGCAGAAGTGGTTAATAAGACGTGCTCTGGAGTACTATTTTGTGGAGGAAGAAGGAGGTAAAAGTTGTTAGATGACTTGAAGGGGCCTGAAGAAGATGACAGTAGACGGGACAACATGGAGAGCTACCATATGAAAACTTGTCTCTGGACAAAATACAAATGATGACAATAATCACCATCCCCTAGAGGGGATCTTGGCAAGTCTGGAAAAGAGAAAGGGGGTGTCAACATTGCAGAGTTTTAAAGCATTATTGGATGAATGGGTGAGAAGAATGTGCAAGAGGGCAATTGACATTTGCTCATTATAGGGTAGTCAGACAGACCTGACAGCGGAGACGACATCAGAACTTGTTGCTGTAAGCCAAACAAAGTAAACAAAACTGAAAATCAATCTGGAATGCTACAATACTTCGAAGAAAACAGTATGAGAGATGAGTGTGAGCCTTCAGGAGAGTTACTTGGTTACAAAATTATATATAAGACACTGCAAGCTTAGCCCCTCCGCTTTCCTATCAGTTGCCACCCTGTTCCGGGTATAAAAAGATGTTAAAGCAGATCTCAGTGCCCTGATTTAATAAATGACGCGCAACTTAATTCGCCTTACGGAAACTATGGCAACTAATTGAATGGCGGTGGCAGGCCTAACATGATTTCCTATCTGAATATTTTGTATACAAACAAGGACGGGGAATTAGTATAAAGAAAGCAGTTCCCCTTTTAACAAATTTACATTTATTTACTGATCTTGCCATAACTCAATTAAGCAAGAAATATGGGACATTTCAGTTAAAACATTTAGAATACAATTAATATTTTGAAGAGGGATAAAGAAAGGGACCAAAAGCTTTCACACTCTTTGACTACTTGCTGGATTCCACAATCGTAGTGCCATGATGTACTACCCTCATGGAGACACACACGTAAATTTAAAGTGCCACGAAGAAAATCCACACAAAATAATTGATCACACAGAATCTTATGTCATGGATCCTACTACTCACTATCTAACTGTTGCAGTTACTTTCAATCCGATAAAGAGGGTTTTACGTCCACTTCTTTTTGTGTATCTTGCCCTACCATGTCGCATGATCACCAGCACGTGAATATAAGTGAACGACAAAACGTTAAACGAAGCCACACGAGATTTCATTAATAAATTCGCGCACACAGTAGAATCTCAAATCGACAAAGCGAACATCATTCCACTTCCCACCATAACTATATTGAAATAAGCCAACTTGGTACACAAGAGATCCCCACATGAACTGCGGCTAATACATAAAGTACAGAACTCGTCCTAATTCCGTGGAGACGCTCCCAAAAATTTAGAAAATGGACTTCTACTAACATTGTGCATTTACTGAACCATTTCCCTGCTAATCTGTTCCAAAATTGACACAAATAACACAAACTTCCAAATACATTACCCTCGGAGACCAACATACTTACGTCCTTTCTCAGCCAGCCCAGGAAACATTCTGCCGAAATATGGCTGCCCTCTAGCCTAGCCGCCCTTTCCGTTCAACTTGGCCGGAGCCGTCCTGCAATTGGCCAGTCACCTAACGGGACCATCTTGCCAACTTGCGAATCGTGGAGGAATCGCAAATGATAGACACCTGTCGACCACGTCCCCCCCAGGAGACTTCTCTGTCCAATATAGAAATAACCTAACTATGAGCATCTCTGCCTTCCCAGCTGCAGCCTCACACACACGAATACACACACACACACACACACACACACACACACACACACACTCAAACTTGGTAGGATGGGGAGATGGGTGCTGTGGAGCAAAGCTCCTTATGTGAGTGGGGCTCACTCATCATGGCTGTAATTACAAATCATCATGCATTCTTGTCATCACTGTTCCTAGCACTAGCCCTGAAATGAATGATTAAGGTGGCACGAAACGTCAAACACAAAAATAAAATTAGAAAGTAATGTGCAGACAACACCGTGGCTTGCACGAAACACGTATAAATTCAAGTAAGTCAAATGGAATGATACTACAGTATCGTTTCAACACTCCATTTAAAGTTGGGAGTTTGGCCACCGGCCGTCAAGTCATAGTGGACGCCTACTCACCCGCAAGTCCACCTCCACAAACCTCCCAGAGGACGATTGACGATTGCCAACTACAACGCTGCTAACAGACCAGTCACCACCTGATAAAGGCACGCACGGAAGCGCATCCGTGCTAGCCCACCTCAGAGAAAAATATCTGAAACCAAAGGAAAGCGATACTGAGAGATTTTTAATTAATACGGTGATTTTTAAAGACAGGCCATTTTATTGAGCAGTGAGGAGCTAGATAGTTCATCATCTTAGGGTTACCTGACAACGAATTCCAGCCGGATTCAACACATGCCACAATAAAGGGTACTCAGCCACCCGCACCATTTCATCGTGTAGTCCCAAAGGCGTCTATCTTCACATGCAAAAGATGATAAATGTGCCGAATGCCATCCTACAATATGTTCTCCCAAACAAGCTTTTATTCCTTTGTCGCAATTTGGCAAAGGTTCTTGGATACCCTGAAGTAAGTTCTCTGGATTACATAAGATTAAAACTTGTTCCATAGATCATAAATATGACATTTAACAATGATGCGGAACATGTCAGCTTAATAAAATGTGTCTATACATGACACTCAATATTTTACGGATTTTTTTTATTTTTATTTATTTAATTTTTAGCAGAGTTTTTTTACCTAAAAATTCATCTAATGTGTAGAAGGAGTTCCCATTTAGAAGTTCTTTTAATTTCCTTTTAAACATTAATTGGCTATCTGTCAGACTTTTCATGCTACTTGGTAAGTGACCAAATACTTTTGTGGTAGCTTAATTCACCTCTTTCTGTGCCGAAGTTACATTTAACCTTGACTGGTGAAGATCACACTTTCTCCTACTGTTGTAGCTATGCACACTGCTATTACTTTTGTATTGGGTTAGATTGTTAATCACAGATTTCATACTTGCATACATATCTTGTGAAGCTACTGTGAAGATTCATAGATCCTTAAATAAATGACTGCAGTATGATCTTGGTGGGCTCCAGCAATTATTCTGATTACAAGCTTTTGTACGATGAATATCTTTTTATTCAATGTTGCATTGCCCAGAATATAATCCCATACGAAAGCAGAGCATGAAAATAGTCTTTGTAAACTATTTTACTGATGTATATCACCAAAATTTGCAATGATCGTGACAAGTAGCTGAACTCAAAAGTTTCGGCAGATCTTCAATGTGTCCCTTCCAGATCAATCCCTTATCAATGTAAAACCTAAAAATTTTGAATGTTCTACTTTAGCTACAGATTTCTGTTCAAAGTCTGTATTTATTAATGGTGTCATTTCATTTAAACTGTATATACTAGCTCTCTAAGGCAGGGCATTTTCTTTGATAGACTGAAATATGCTCTCGTTAACCCATTTCACCAAAAATCGGATACATTTGATGTAAACAACTACTGTCCAATCTCACTTCTGACAGCTTTATACAAAATTTTTGAAAATGTGATATATTCAAATGTTCAAATGTTTGTAAAGCCTATGGGACTCAACTACTGGGCTATCAGTCCCTAAACTTACAAACTACTTATGAACTACTTACGAACTAAGACGGCACAAATATCCATGCCCGAGGGGGGATTCGAACCCCCGACCGTAGTGACCGTGCAGACCGTGACTGAAGCGCCTCAGTCCCCTCGGCCACCGCGGCCGGCTGTGATATATTCTCGAATAACTTAAGATATTAGTAAAAATAAAATTCTTACAAAATGTCAGTTTGGCAATCAGAAAAGCTTTTCAACAGAAATTGGTGTATATAATTTCACTGATGAATGTTGAATACTCTGAATAATCGGACATCACCCAGGGTGGAATTTTTTGTGATCTGTCAAAGACATTTGATTGTGTAAATCACGGAATACTTCTAGATGAGTTAAAGTATTGTGGTATGAGTGGGACAAGGCATAAATGGTTCAAATCATCTTAACCGGAAGAATACAGAAATAAGCATTTCACATAATATACCAAAAAAGCTGATTCCTCGTGGACCTATAGAAATGCAGTCCTACAAGGTTCGGTCTTGGGTTTTTTGCTGTTCTTAATATATGAAGACCTCAGGGGATAATAATGATAACCCTCATTTACAAAGATATGATATATGATGACTATTTACTGCATAGGCATGTGGGTTGTTATAAAATGTAGTCTGCATAGTGCTGCCGTCTTTCCGCAGATTCATGTACTACTTGAAGAAAACGGAACATTCTGTTGTATATGATTGTTGCAGCGAAACATTAAAAATCCCGAGTTGAGGGTTATAATTATTTACCCCCGAGGTGTTCATATGTTGATGACTTGCCACTCTGTTTACGAAGATGCTAAGCCAGTTCTTTTTACTGACGATACAAGTATAGCTATCACGCCTCGTTTACATATGTGGCTAAAAGTCCTATTATATTTTGGGAACAAGCATTTAATACCATGCTGGAAATGCCATGAATTGCAGGTGAGCATTTACCCTTGAGAGAGTTTTTATTTTCCTAATTTCAGAGATAGTGGTGGGTGGATTTTTAATTCCTCAAATTGAGTAGGTATGGCCACTTGACAACAGTAGTACAGGTTTATATGCCAACTAGCTCTGCCGATGATGAGGAGATCGAAGAAATATATGAGGAGCTAGAGGAAATTATTCATACAGTTAAGGGAGATGAAAACTTAATTGTGATGGGAGACTGGAATTCGGTAGTAGGAAAAGGAAGAGAAGGAAAAATAGTAGGTGAATATGGACTGGGCAGGAGGAATGAAAGAGGAAGTCGCCTGGTAGAATTTTGCACGGAACATGATTTAATCGTAACAAACACGTGGTTTAAGAATCACAAAAGAAGGTTGTATACGTGGAAGAGACCAGGAGACACAGGAAGGTATCAGATAGATTTTATAATGGTAAGACATAGATTCCGAAACCAGGTCCTAAACTGCAAGACATACCCAGGGGCAGATATAGACTCTGACCATAACTTGTTAGTCATGAACTGTAGGCTGAAACTGAAAAAAACTGCAGAAAGGTAGGAAAATAAGGAGATGGGACTTAGATAAATTGAAGGAAAGTGAAGTTCTGGAGAATTTCAGAGGGAGATTTAGGCAACAATTGACAGAAACATGGGGAAATAAAACAGTAGAAGAGGAATGGGTAGCATTGAGAGACGAAATAGCAAAGGCAGCAGAGGACAAAATAGGTAGGAAGGCAAGACCTACAAAAAATCCTTGGATATCACAGGACATACTAAATTTAATAGATGAAAGGAGAAAATATAAAAATGCAGTAAATGAAACAGGCAAAATGGAGTACAGACGACTAAAAAATGAGATTGACAGGAAGTGCAAAATGGCTAAGCAGGAGTGGCTAGAAGCCAAATGCAAATCTGTAGAAGAATGTATAAGAAGGGGAAAAGTAGATGCCGCCTACAGGAAAATAAAGGAGACGTTTGGGGACAGGAAGGACAGCTCTACGAATATCAAGAACTCGGATGGGAAACCAGTTCTCAGCAAAGAAGGGAAAGCTGAAAGGTGGAAAGAGTACATAGAGCAGCTCTACAAAGGAAATGATCTTAGAGACGATGTTGTAGGAAGGGAAGAGGAAGTAGATGAAGATGAAATAGGAGATAGTATACTGAGAGATGAATTTGACAGAGCCCTGAAAGACCTAGGTCGGAACAAGGCCCCAGGAGTAGATGACATACCCGCAGAGCTATTAAAGTCTCTGGGAAAGCCAGCCATGACAAAACTATTTGAACTGGTGTGTAGGATGTATGAGACAGGCGAAATACCCTCAGACTTTAAGAAAAATGTAATAATCCCCATTCCAAAGAAAGCAGGCGCAGACAGGTGTGAAAATTACAGAACCATCAGTTTGATAAGTCATGGTTGCAAAATTTTAACACGAATTATCTACAGGAGAATGGAAAAGCTGGTAGATGCTGACCTCGGGGAAGATCAGTTTGGATTCAGGAGGAACGTAGGAACCCGGGAGGCAATACTCACTCTACGTCTTATCTTAGAAGATAGATTAAGGAAAGGCAAACCTACATTTTTAGCTTTTGTAGATTTGGAGAAAGCATTTGACAATGTTGACTGGAATACACTCTTTCAAATTCTGAAGTCAGCAGGGGTAAAATACAGAGAAAGGAGAGTTATTTACAACTTGTACAAAAGCCAGACCGCAGTTATTAGACTCGAAGGGCATGAAAGGGAAGCATCAGTTGGGAAGGGAGTAAGACAGGGTTGTAGCCTTTCTCCGATGTTATTCAATCTGTACATCGAGCAAGCGGTGAAGGAAAGCAAGGAAAAATTTGGAATAGGGATTAAAGTTCAGGGGGAAGAAATAAAAACATTGCGTTTTGCTGATGACATTGTAATTCTATCAGAGACAGCAAAGGACCTGGAAGAGCAGTTGAATGGAATGGACAGTGTGTTGAAGAGAGCGTATAAAATGAACATTAACAAGAGCAAAACAAAAATAATGGAATGCGGTCTTAGAAAATCAGGCGATGCTGAAGGAATTAGATTAGGTACCGAAACAATGAAGGTGGTAGATGAGTTTTGTTACTTGGGTAGTAAAATAACATGCGATGGTCGTAGTACAGAGGATACAAAATGCAGAATGGCAATGGGGAGAAAAGCATTTTTGAAAAAGAGAAATTTGCTAACCTCGAATATTAATTTAAGTGTAAGGAAATCTTTTCTGAAGGCATTTGTGTGGAGTGTTGCCTTGTATGGGAGTGAAACATGGACGATAAGCAGTGCGGACAGGAAGAGAATAGAGGCTTTTGAAATGTGGTGCTACAGAAGAATGCTGAAGATTAGGTGGGTAGATCGCATAACTAATGAAGAGGTACTGAACAGAATTGGTGAGAAAAGGAATTTTTGGCATACCCTGACTAAAAGAAGGGATCGCTTGGTAGGACACATTCTTAGACATCGGGGAATCGTAAATTTAGCATTGGAGGGAAGTGTGTGGGGTAAAAATCGCAGAGGGAGACCAAGATATGCGTATAGTAAGCAGATTCAAATAGATGTGGGTTGTCTTTCTTATGAGGAGATGAAAAGGCTTGCTCAGGATAGAGTAGGGTGGAGAGCTGCATCAAACCAGTCTCCGGACTGAAGACCATAACAACAACAACATGGCCACTTTCGTTAACTGCCTTACTACATCTAATGAACATTTTGATCCTACTTTCTCCACAACATTTAAAAAATAGTCATTAAAATGTTTACAACTTCTGACTTTTTGTTAGTAAAATTTTCATTTGCTTGTCATCATAACCTTGTCATGTTGAATTGACGAAAGATTTGGTTATTTTTCTAACGAAGAGCCGATTGATTGCAGCATTCGTATGTGAATCTCCATTTATTTTTAAATAAATAGCAGAAACAAGAGAACAAAAATCAGTGCAATGTAGGAGGCACTGGAGATTTTACATTGCAGAAACAACAAATGTGACTGTGGGCTGTAACTGATCGTCCCCAGTACGAAACCTGGGATGGGTCCTGTGTGCCACGTGCGAATGCACTGAACTCACCATACATGACTGGGGCCTCCACTCGCATTCAGATGGAACCAATTGTCATCATTGAAGACGACATCAGCCAATTCACCCTCCAGTCAATGGTTACATGCCACCAGGACAGCCGTAATTGGCGATGTGCTGTAAGTGTCGTGTCGTAAGCATAAAACGCGCCAAGCGGTAACAGCATTCAGAAAGGACTGATATGCAAATCAGAGAGATCACTGCATACGACAGAGGAAGAGCGAGTCATCGCAGCAGTGGCGTCTCCGTCAGTAATAAACGTCCCAGTCCGTCACTCCAGATGGGGATCCCTTCTCGTACGGGTTTCTGTGGTCAGCCTTAACGTCGCATCCGCCATCGGGAAGGGTAGGGCCACGAGTCGTAACACGCGAAGTATTTGGACGACAATAAAGTGTATGTCGGCGAATCGCCGATGTGTATCGACAGCATTATTTACCAGGCAATACCATAACCAACGGACCTCTGTCGGTAGGAGAGGGTTAAATGTATTTTCCCATACTCGCCGCAAATTGACTGTGAGGTGTCGAATCTCCAATTTGTGGACTGGTGCGCGGCCGCGGAGTTTTCATATAAAAGTCTCGCTGTGCGGTTCCGATCGGTCACTGTCCGGAGGATAGAGCTCCTATTTAGGTAATCCCGCTCAAATGACAAATAATCAGTATCGTTGTCCTTTCGGACTGTGGTCGGTAGTGCGCTAATCCGAGTGGCCAATCGCAGGGTTGGCGTTAAAACACCGGCCAATGCCGACCCGCAAAATCGTTCCCTCGTGATCGAAGTGGAGTGATACAATTTCTATACCGTTTGCAGCGAATGAAATATCTTTCGCACTTTGCCCGCGAAGCAAGTAATCTCGCCTAAATTTCCCACATATATAGGAACACCTGCATGTATTCTGCCTAACATGTGAAGGATACCGCCGACGGTTTCCCAGAAGCGGCAACATTTGTGAAGGTAGACATCCCATTCCAACTGTGGTGAGCGAATTACGGCCGCACCTGTCGTTACAGAGATCGTTCCGTTAGTCAGCTCCAGGCACTCAATGTCTCCATGAGCCTCTGGTCACAATGGGGAGCCGGTCTCTGGATCTGAAGCCATACCTTCGCTCGTTAATAACGGGCACTGAGAGGTCCGGCGCATACACTATTCGTTTCATCGTTCCTCCTCGTAACAAGGACACCTGTGCCGCCTGTGGGTGAGCCACACAAAGCTATGTCAACACTGGCTCGAGACTTTTCCGTACCGGTAACGAGCTATGCTTTGAGAAGCGAATATCGCGTTGCAGACCAGGCAGCGTCGCCTCACAGCAAAGCGTCCCCGATAACAAATTCTTCCTAGTGGCTACTATACTCTTCACCACATCTCCCAAAATAAACGTCGAAATTCAATTAGATGACGGTGGACTGGGTTATAAATGTACACTCCTGACCATTAAAATTGCTATACCACGAAGATGACGTGCCACAGAGGCGAAATTTAACCGACAGGAAGAAGATGCTGTGATATGAAAAATGATTAGCTTTTCAGAGCAATCACACAAGGTTAGTGCCGGTGGCGACACATACGACGTGCTGACATGAGCAAAGTTTCCAACCGATTTCTCATACACAAACAGCAGTTGACTGGCTTTGCCTGCTGAAGCGTTGTTGTGATGCCTCGAGTAAGGAGGAGAAATACGTACCATCATGTTCAAATGTTTGTGTAGATTATGGGACTTAACTACGGGGTCATCAGTCCCTAAACTTACAAACTACTTATGAACTAGCTTATCCTAAGGACGGCACAAATATCCATGACCGAGGGGGGATTCGAACCCCCGACCGTAGTGCCCGTGCAGACCGTGACTGGAGCGCATCAGTCTCCTCAGCCACCGCGGCCGGCAAAGGGGAATTGGAAGGATAATGCTACACTGAGCTAAATAAAATAACTTGACAAACAACAAAGAGTATATTTCCTGTAGTGTATTCGTCATCGCCATACTGGCTTATCACCCGGCGTGATGGTATGAGGTGCCATTAGTTACACTTCTCGGTCACCTCACGTTCGCATCGACGGCACTTTTGAACAGTGGGCGTTACATTTCAGATGTGTTACGACCCGTGGCTCTATCCTTAATTCGATCCCTGCAAAACCCTACATTTCAGCAGGATAATGCATGACCGCATGTTGCAGGTCCTGTACGGACCTTTCTGGATACGGAACATATTCTACTGCTGCCCTGGCCAGAACAGTCTCCAGATCTCTCACCAATTGAAAACGTCTGGTCAATGGAGGCCGAGCAACAGGCTCGTCACAATACGCCAGTCACTACTCTTGATGAACTGTGGTATCGTGTTGAAGGTGCATGGGCATCTGTACCTGTACGCGTCATCCAGGCGCTGTTTGACTCAATGCCCAGGCGTATGAAGGCCGTTATTACGCCCAGATGTGGTTGTTCTGGGTACTGATTTGTCAGGTTCTATGCACGCAAATTGCGTGAAAATGTAATCACATGCCAGTTCCAGTATAATATATGTTTACAATGAATGTCCGTATATCTACTGCATTTCTTCTTGGTGTAGCAATTTTAATGGCCAGTAGTATATTTTACGAGAGGGTGTGAAAATTGTGACACCTCTCAAAGGCGCTCGGGACCGGTCATCAGAAGGCTGAAACGGACGCGGCAGGCACACTATCGAAACTTTATTATACTGGGTGAGTCACTAACTATTGCCACCAAGAATAACTCAGAAAATACGATAGGAGCTGAAACGTTTGTGAGACAAAAGTTTCATGGGACGACGGGGACCAGAAAATGACGCAGGTCTTTTGTTGCTATGTGGGGTCGCTTCAGAGACATGAAGGTCAACTTCTTTAAAATCGGATGCTATAGAATGAAACTTTCGCTCTGCAGCGGAGTGTGCGCTGGCAGATTAAAATTGTGTGCCACAACCGGGATTCGAACCTGGGGGACACGGTGGAGTAGCCGAGCGGTCTAAGACGTCTCGCTGCGGAGCGCGTGGTTGCTCGCTGTCGAAGGTTTGAGTCCTCCATGGGGCATGGGTGCGTGTCTTTGTCCTTACGTTAGTTTAACTTAGTTTAAGTAGTTTGTAAGCTACGTACTGATGACCACGCAGTTTGGCCCGACAGATTTACAAACATTTGAACATTTTCGAACCTGGGACCTTTGCCTTTCGCGGGGAAGCACTTTACCGATTGAGCTATCCCGGTACGCTTCATGGTCCGTCCTCACAACTTTACTACTTCCCGAACTTCACAGAATTTCTCTTGTGTATCCCGGTTCCGGTACACAATATTAATCTGCCTGGATGCTATAGTTTGATACTTATTTTCTGACAGTGGCTATCGGGAGGAATCCAGTGATTTGTAACAGTAAGATCTTTGAAGTTCAAAACGGAGGCATGAACATCCATTTACAGAAGGTATTTCAAGTGATGATCATTGTTATCAGTTCAGCCGTGCAATCTTCTTATCATGGACTGAGTGGTATTCGTATCACTTCGGCCTTTGCAGGCACTGGCATGGAAATTTGATTGAAATTTTGACTGCCCAGAATGCCGCCAGCGAACTGTCTGGCCAAGCGCTTGTCGCCATTCTAGCACGACAGAACTGCCGGTCCGCTTAACAGTGCTCGTTGCTGCCATCTTTTCAGCCTTATTTGACCTTCAAAGACCTTACTGTTACGCATCATTGGATTCGTCGTGATAGCCGCTATCAGAAAATATGTACCATACTATAGCATCCCATTAAAAAAAAAAAAAAAAAAAAACAAAAAACCGAAGTAGACCTTCACATCTCTGAAGCGACCCCACCTAGCGACAAGAAACCAATGTCACATTCTGGCCCCCATTTGTCCCACAAACTTTTCAGCTCCTATCATACTTTCGGAGATCGTGGCAACCGTAGACGCCGACTATGGGTATGCTCGGTCGCTCAAGCATACCCGAAAATTTGAGTGGGTATGCTCGACATGGGCTGCTGGCTTTTGTAATATACCGCTGTAAAACGATTATCTTAAAACAAACAGCTAACTGAATTCGCAGGCATAAAATCCACGTTGACAAGTGAGTGAAGTGACCGTTTTTTTAAATAGTCCTGATGATAATGGAATGCTGCTGGCTACGTCAATATTGTAAATTGAAGGCGGCAACCTTCAAGTGTTGTATTAAATAACTAGAAATGTAGTGGGTTTGGTAGGATACGATGAAAATGTTTATACTACTAATTTATGTATTCTCGTAGAAGTCAATTATCTTCAAGAAATCGTGTTGGTGTAAGTCGTGATATTTTTCACCCCGTTTACTGAATTGATGTGTGATGTAATAATGGGTTGTGAACCTATTGGTATCGACGGACATGGTATGACCGCAGAAGTGGTTATCGACTACTTTCTTAATAATGTATATAAAATAAATTTGTAGAAGAAGAAGGAAGCGAGGAAGACGATGCTAAGAAAGTGTTTGCGATAGTGAACACACTATTCACAATAGAGACATATCATTATGTGCTATGCATTTCTCAGAAGACGAAAACTCTGAAAATGATTTTAGTAGTTACTACAACATGTTCATATGGTCGCAAAATCCGCCGAGTAGTTCTAGAACGTTAAATTAATGTCTGTTAATTTCTAAATGTGTTAAAAAGAAAAAAAAGAACTTTTCTCTTTTCAGAGATTGAAGTGGTCGTAAATTAACACCAGATGAGTAAAAAAAATAAAAAATAAAAAAAAGTAAAAAAAAGAGAGAGGGAGGGAGAGAGAGAAGCAATACTACTAAAATAATAATATTAATAATAATAATATTAATTTAAAC
Source organism: Locusta migratoria (assembly GCA_026315105.1). Taxonomy (NCBI): domain Eukaryota; kingdom Metazoa; phylum Arthropoda; class Insecta; order Orthoptera; family Acrididae; genus Locusta; species Locusta migratoria. The sequence goes on from CM048749.1 coordinate 353,254,684, forward strand.
TTCTCTGTGTTTGGAATTCGAAAAATGTAGATGGTAAAATAAAGATGTTTAGTAGGGTTTCTCTGTCTCTTTCTCTCTCTCTCTCTTTTTTTTTTTTTTTTTTTTTTTTTTGAAATAACTGTCAGGGTGTTGGCTGCAGGCCGGAAATCCCCCCTCCCCGGAAAGTCACTGAGCCTACTATGGTGGCAGCAGCACCCTGTATATGGTGCCGTCTCGACTGCTTGCGACATCACAGGAAGAATCTCTATCTATGGAAAAGCGAAAGGACACTCATTCATACACGCACTCACTCACTGACTAAACAGGAAGTCTGGAAACCTACTTCACCTATGAAGCTGAAATTTGGCAGGAATGTAGTTTATAGGTAGTAGACGTCAGCTAAGAAACGATTTTGCGATAGAACGGATAGTTCAGGAGATAGGATGTCATAAACCAGAGGTGGGCAATGAGCGAGCCGCGCTCTCGGAGCCGCCTGCGTGAGCGGGAGCAGAGTCGCGAGCAGCTGGCGTCCATCACGTAGTTCCTGCTGAAAAGACTAGATGGCGCTATGCGCAGCCAATGCGCTGACGTAGCCGCAGAAATGCACCTGGCTGAGTGCGTTAGAAAAAAAACTTATAAAGATAATAGTGCAAACTCTTTAGTAGCCAACGCGGATGAACAGATGTTAAAATGTTTGTATAGTCTATGGGACTTAACTATGGGGTCATCAGTCCCTAAACTTACAAACTACTTATCAACTAGCTAATCCTAAGGACGGCACAAATATCCATGCCCGAGGGGGGGGGGATTCGAACCCCCGACCGTAGTGGCCGTGCAGACCGTGACTGAAGCGCCTCAGTCCCCGCGGCCACCGCGGCCGAACAGATTCCACTGCTGGGGGTATCTCCTGAAAAATGCTATTATGTTTATAAGTAAGTAACTTATAAACATAATACTGGAAACTCTTCTCTAAAACGTCCAGCGCATGCAGTCGAGCTGGCAAATATCTTATAAAGAGCGATTTCTTGTTTTGTTTCAGAAGACACCGCTAACAATGCCACCTGTTCAAAAATGTTCAAATGTTTGTACAGTCTATGGGACTTAACTACGGGGTCATCAGTCCCTAAACTTACAAAACTACTTATGAACTACTTACGAACTAGGACGACACAAATATCCATGCCCGAGGGGGGATTCGAACCCCCCACCGTAGTGGCCGTGCAGACCGTGACTGGAGCGCCAGAGTCCCCTCGGCCACCGCGGCCGGCGCCACCTGTTACTTCGAATTTTGTACTTCAGGGTTTTCGTTATAATCTATGATATTACGTTATGGTACAGTACGCTGAGGAGTTGAAATGGCTAGTCAAATCGGCGCGGTAAAGCGGCGTTCTATTTTCCAGTTCAACTCTAGTTGGGACTGTGATTACTTGTTCACTGAAAGCGAAGGAGGAGCAAAATGTTAGGTATGTGGTAAAATAGTAGGCATAAAAAAGTACAATTTAGAGCGCCACAATAGAACACATCACTTCAACCAATAAGGAAGTGTAGAAGGTGAAATGCGACTTAATCTTCTTAATAATCTACGTGAGGTAGGAAGTAAAGTAGAGGTAGCCGGCCGCGGTGGCCGAGGGGACTGAGGCGCTCCAGTCACGGTCTGCACGGCTACTACGGTCGGGGGTTCGAATCCCCCCTCGGGCATGGATATTTGTGCCGTCCTTAGTATAAGGTAGTTGATAAGTAAATTGTAAGTTTAGGGACTGATGACCCCGCAGTTAAGTCCCCTAAGCTTAACAAACATACATTAAAGTAGAGGTATATGTTATAATGCTGTACCTACTTACGAGATAACTTAACCACAGTGTTTTGTTTAATACAGGACTGTCACGGAACTACGTGCGCCAGTAAGCATGCAGACCTCTAGCGGCAACTAGGATAACTACCGGCCGAGCGCGAACGCTGCCCATTGAGCCGATTTGTGTCCACTTCTGTCATACACAATACAAACTTCCCCGTCTTGCGGCATGCAGTGGCAGCCCGCATAACAGTCAGCCAAGGCGGGCTGCTGAGCTCCCTTTTCGTAGGCGCTCACACGTAATCAAAAGAAATGTTCAAACGTTTGTACAGCTTATGGGACTTAACTACGGGGTCATCAGTCCGTAAACTTACAACCTACTTATGAACTACTTACGAACTAGGACGGCACAAATATCCATGCCCGAGGGGGGATTCGCACCCCCGACCGTAGTGGCCGTGCAGACCGTGACTGAAGCGCCTCAGTCCCCTCGGCAATCGCGGCCGGCCACACGTAATCACACAAACATAAACAGCGGCCAACGGCAGAAGAAACGGCGCTGTACGGCGGCACTACATTATGGTCAGCCATGTGACAGTGCCCAACCAGTCACAGCAGAGTACCGGTTGTAGCCCTCCGCCGATTCCACCTCGTTTTCGCAGGGCAACCACAAAACATAAAATAATACGTAAATAAACGTGTCACAGAAGCAACAAGAAAGTTGAGGAAGCGACTCTAAAAGGGCAATTTACACATAGCGTCTTAATCGAACAAAAAGGGACAAATTTAAAGTTAGCGATTAGTAGTTTGAAAACTAAAATGTTTGTTAAACTTATGGGACTTAACTACGGGGCCATCAGTCCCTAAACTTACAAACTACTTATCAACTACCTTATACTAAGGACGGCACAAATATCCATGCCCGAGGGGGGATTCGAACCCCCGACCGTAGTGGCCGTGCAGACAGTGACTGGAGTGCCTGAGTCCCATCGGCCACCGCGGCCGGCCAGCGATTAGTAGATTTTTCCCAATATCGTGTGACATTTCCACCTTAATGTTGAGGTCACAAAATCTGTTCTGCGCATATCTGAATGCTCACCCCAGAGATATTTCTGCTCTCTGCCTGCCACTAGAGATAATATACAGATGCGAGCGACAAACTCATCAGAAACGTCTCTGCTTTCATAATTGTTCGTTACAATATTGTTATTAAAATTTGCAATTACTTACTTTTGGTGCAGACTACATTAAGATAGAGAAACACATCTTCTTTTGCAGAGACAATTGCACTTAGTTATAATCCTACTTCTGAATATATAGTTCTGTTACACAAGGTCGATTTCAACTTCATGCTCTACGAGGTAATCACTGAAAGACTCCAGGAAATGTATTAGCTGAAACAGTGGCCGATGCTGTTAACACAGTCAAGACAATTCACTGGAAATACTACTATAGTTAATGGAAAGTTCTATACAGGCGATCAGCTGACGCCATTCCTTCAACGATTATCCACACTTACTTTATCGCACTTTATCGTCTTATTTAAACGGACATGAACTGCTATGTTGATTGAGTTACCAGACTTCTAGCATTCGTCGAGTTTTCGATAATAGGGAGCACTGAATACAGAATAACTACATTGTCTCCAGTGCTACACTGTCGTTACTTCAGCATACACTTACTGTGAGAGATAAACAGTTTAGTACTACACCATAGAATTTGTCATCTCAACGATAGAGGTGTTTTCAGAAGTTTACGCTGAACAGACAATTACACACCGCAGTCCTAACTTTATTAACACAGCCCAACACTGAATTTACATTTCAGGAGTATGAACTTAAATTAATTTCACTTTTTGTATGAGAATCTTTATGAAAATTCATCGTTTCTTACAATGACTTCTACTTAAATTTGACATCTTGGCTATAAGAACTGAGTTTAGTGACAGAGGGATCCAACAAGGATTCTATTTTTGCTTACCTAGGTCCGGAACCCTAAAAAACCATGATATACACAGGTGCCTCTTTAACAACCGTTGCGAAGCACGGGCATGTAAGCTAGTACAGCTATAAAAGGACGGCAGCAGCTGCGATTCGGCGGTCACCACTTGACAGTGACCGAGATCTCAGCTGATAGCTCAGAGTTTCAAACCACTGGACGCGGCTTAAAGCCCAAGAGAAATTACCACTCAAACTCGCCGCGGAACTGAGCATTCGCATATCCTTTCTTACAATTTTAAATGTCAGTGACGATATCTTATGTGAATTTAAAACACTTAGAGCACACACAGTGTCATATACAGAAAGCTTGCCTGAAGAGCTCGCCCACCTACAGCAAGTTTTTAGGCATAACGGATATTCTACCAGGCTGATTAACAAGGCACTTACAATTAAAAACAAGATCCAAGAAGTAGTGATAGAGGAGAACATGCCAGGAACATCTCTTGCTTTTCTTTTGTTTGTTGCAAACCTCCCATTATAAATAACAAGAATCCTATGAAGTTTTCAAGTGAAAGTGGTTTTTCGCCCACCATCGAAGATTTCTGATTTGCTTGGTTCAGTAAAAGAGAATTTGTTGTTACGGAAGGCAGGTGTTTACAAAATAGCCTGTTAGCCCCGTGGAAGAACGTTGCACGGAACACAAACGTTGCACCCGACATTGCAACCCAGCAAATCTGCTATAGCTCAATGGAGTACGATAAAATAAGTCTCTGCCCTCAGCAAAGACTTTTTGAGACACTATTATTAAGGAATCGGTGGAAATTCGTATGGTGGAGAATCCGATTAACCGTGACAGCGGCTACCAGTTGGACAACGCACGGAAACCTGTCATCTCTAAATTTGCTCAAATCCTGGACGACAGAGAGCGCTGGTGTCCGCAGCGAGTGGCAGTGCACAGTTCCGTCGTACTATCATCGAGAGCACTGTTCGCTGGTGGTGTGGACCATCTGAATTTGACGTATACGCGGAAAACTTTTAGCGTGCTATATATTGCGCAACCACTGATGCCTTCGTACGCCTTCGTCCGCCCATTCCTTCCATGCTGCCCTTGCATCTTTATACGATGTCATCCTCTACATCGGCTTCTTCCCCGACCTGTGGAAAACCTTCCCTATTCTTACGTTCCCCAAACGTGGTACGCCTTCTTCAGATGCCTCTTCCTATCACCCTATCAGCCTCACCTCGGTGTTCTGCAAGGCTTTGGAACCATTCTTTCTCGCCGCATTCACCACAATCTCCGTCAATACCAACTCCTCCACCCCTTCCAGTGTGGCTTCCGACCCTTCTTCTGTGTCGATGACCAACTCCTCCGCCTCATCCACCTCCTTTCCATCCAGTTAAATTCCCGTCGTGTCGCCATCTTTGTCTCGATTCACATCGAGAAGGCCTACAATCGAGTATGGCATTCCGGTCTCCTTTTCAAACTCCATACCTACGCCCTTCCTATTACCGTTTCATCGCTTTCTTTCTCTCCCATGGCCCATCCTATGCCACTGTCAACAACTCCAACTCCCGTTTTTTCTACCACTCTGCTGGGGTCACCTGGGCTATGTCCTCGCCCCCCTCCTCTACCTCATTTACGCGGCTGACATGCCGCAACCCCAGCCTCCCGTCCATCTCTGTCAGTGCGCTGACGACACCGTCTTCCTCCCTCTCGTCCCTTCATTGCTCGTTCCCAGCACTTTCTTCAGTTTCACCTCTCCGAATTCTCCACTTGATGTAACCAGAGGCCCCTCTCCATCAAGCAGGCCAAATCCCAGACAATCATTATGGGTCAGACAACTCGATCCTTCCATCACTGTGACCTGTATCTCACACTCAATGGCCGTCCCATACCCCAAACCTCCATCCTCAAATACCTTGGCCTCACCGTGGATCGCTCCCTTCCCTAGAACCCTCACCTTCAAACAATCTGTCAAAAAGCCCCGTCCTGTCTCAGCCTCCTCAAGCTCCTTCCTGGCCGGACAAGGGGACTTAACCCCTCCACAATCCTATACACCTATCGTTCCTTGATGCGCCCTGTCCTTTGCGGTTTCCATCCAACTTGGATATCCGCTTCTCCCACCTGTTATAAATCCCTCTAAATCCTAGAACGCCACACCTTCAACCACGCTTACCGCATCTGCCTCCCTTCCCCCATGTGGATCCTCTACAATCTCATTCCTTTTCCTTCTAAAGTTCCTCAAACATATCCGTATCCTCTACACCACCCGCAAAATAGAATCCCGCTACCCTATGGTCTCTCCCCTCCTTCTGAACCCCAGGCCTCTGTCACGCTGGTACCAGCATAATCCTCTCCCTCTACACCTTCAAACTGTCCACATCCTCTCCCAGCGTAACTTTCGCGACCTCCCTCTCCCGGATGACCCATCCTATCAGAACCTAATCCCTCCCCTCCAAATATATTATGAGTCTCCCCTCCTCGTCCACTCTCCGTTTCCTCCCCCTCTTGGATCTCCCTTCCCCTCCCTCGGGTTCTTACGTTTTCCTTCCCCCTTCCCACCCATCCACGCCTGCCCTCCTTCCCCTCTCCCCCTGTGGGGTCACAGTGCTTTACTTTTTAACAGTGCACCGTGCTAAAGTGTCCAAAATGTTCAAATGTTTGTATAGTATATGGGACTTAACTGCGGGGTCATCAGTCGCTATACTTACAAACTACTTATGAACTACTTACGAACTAGGACGGCACAAATATCCATGCCCGAGGGGGGATTCGAACCCCCGACCGTAGTGGCAGTGCAGACCGTGACTGGAGTGCCTTAGTCTTCTCGGCCACCGCGGTCGGCGCTAAAGTGTTATGTCAGTGTCAAGTTGTGAGTGTGATTTTAAGACTTCGCCACATAGGCAGAACACTGTGTTGCCATGTTTTTTTATCGTCTCTTTGTTCTCGTCACCATTTATGGGGCAGTGTCTTTTTTCGCTGTGATAGTTTTAAAGCCTTCAGTTCATTGTTTCAAATTCGCCAATGTTGTCTCCTGCTTTATCATTTCAATTCACATAATATCTCCTGTTGTAATATAAAGTACCAATTGTCAAACTATCCTTTACTCTGGGCTGAGCAGCAGCTTACGAGGCCCTTCCTGCCTGCCCCAGGGGCATTAAAATACAATAAAGGAAAAAGAATGGAGACGCCCTCGTCAGTGTTCGGTGGCTTACCTGAGTATGACTGGCAGGTGCCCAGTTGAAATATCGTACTGTGTATATATCGACGACCGGCTGCAAGCGCGAAATATCTTTGAATACGGCGATAGCTTAGTTTATTAAGTCGTATGTCTGTGTGCCACAGTTAACGAGCTGATAGCCTCTCGTGCTTTCCGGCGAATGGCGCGGAATTGCTGCGCCGCTCTTGTAGAGGTCTGCGAGCAGCGCTGCCTCTCTCCGCCTCTCCTCGCCTCGCCTCGCGAGGTATCGGCGCGTCATTAAGCGTGCAGCTGCAACTTTTTACGTAATGACACCGCGGCTAGCGGCGCGCCGGTAATGGCGATAACTTCTCGCTGCAACTTTTTCCTCCCCCCCCCCCCCCCCTACCCTCCGGCCGACGTCACAGTAATGGGGAATCGTATAACGAGGACACTTCTTCCCTCCCCACACCCGGCTCAAACTTCCCTCCCCCAATTTCCGGGACCGGACGCGACACGGAGTTGCTCTCCGTGGGCGGCGGCTCCACATGAAACGGAATGCGACACCGCGGAACGGAAGAGTCTGCGAGTGGGTAGCCACGGCGCCAGGTCGGCGACTGCGCGGCTTCGTGGTAGCGACGAACAACAGTTTGTGGCTCGCTGCCCGCGATCTAACCGCAAGCCACCATATGGTGCGTGATGGAGGGCACTTCGTACCACGACTAGTCATTTCCTTCTCTGTTACACCCACAGAAGGTGCTAGAGAAAATTTTCCTCTCTCGTCTAATCAAGTTGTGAAACTTGTGTCACTTCGAGACCTAATTTCCATAAAGCTTCAAGCATTTTTCTCAACGACGCTATGACTCCACGGTCGCCAAGAACGCTTCCTTAAACCCTGTACAGGCCGATACACTTCTTGAGCCGTTCAAAAAAATGTTCAAATGTTTGTAAATCTATCGGACCAAACTGCGTGGTCATCAGTCCGTAGCTGATCAACTACTTAAACTAAGGTAACGTAACCTAAAGACAACACACACACCCATGCCCCAGGGGACGACTCGAACCTCCAACGGCGAACAACCTCGCGCTCCGCAGCGGCTTAGACCGCTCGGCTACTCCACCGCGGCTCTTGAGCCGTGACTGGTGAAGTGAGTAAATTGGTGCGTGTGAACAGTTACCTTGTATGCCATCTGGTGGCGTGACATCGCATTGCTGCAGAATGGTATGCAATCGAATGAATATACACCACTGGCCATTAAAATTGCTACACCACGAAGAAATGCCGATGAAAACGGGTATTCATTGGACAAATATATTCTACTAGAACTGACATGTCATTACATTTTCACGCAATTTGGGTGCATAGATCCTGAGAAATCAGTACCCAGAACAGCCACCTCTGGCCGTAATAACGGCCTTGATACGCCTGGGCATTGAGTCAAACAGAGCTTGGACGGCGTGAACAGGTACAGATGCCTATGCTGCTTCAACACGACACCATAGTTCATCAAGAGTACTGATTGGCGTATTGTGACGAGCCAGTTGCACGGCCACCATTGAGTAGACGTTTTCAATTGGTGAGAGATCTACATCGACATATACATTCATACTCCGCAAGCCACCCGATAGGTGTGTTGCGGAGGGTACCTTAAGAACCACTATCGGTTCTCCCTCATATTCCAGTCACGTATTATTCGCGGAAAGAAAGATTGTCGGTATGCCTCTGTGTGGACTCTAATCTCACTGATTTTATCTTAATGATCGCTACGCGAGATATACGTAGGAGGGAGCAATAGACTGTTAGACTCCTCGGTAAAGGTATGTTCTCGAAACTTCGACAAAAGCCGACAGAGCGTCTCTCCTGCAGAGTCTTCCACTGGAGTTTATCGATCATCTCCGTAACGCTTTCACGATTACTAAATCATCCTGTAACGAAGCGCGCTGCTCTCCCTTGGATCTTTTCTACTTCCTCTATCAACCCCACCTGGTACGGATCCCACACCGGTGAGCAGTATTCAAGCTGTGAGCGAACAAGTGTACTGTAACCTACTTCCTTTGTTTTCGGACTGCATTTCCTTAGGATTCTTCCAATGAATCTAAGACTGGCATCTGCTTTACCGACGACTAATTGTATATGGTCGTTCCATTTTAAATCACTCCTAATGCCTACTCCCAGATAATTTATGGAATTAACTTCTTGCAGTTGCTGACCCGCTATAGTGTAGCTAAATGATACAGGATATTTCTTTCTTTGTATTCACAGCACATTACACTTGTCTATATTGAGGTTAAATTGCCATCCCCTGCACCATGCGTGAATTCGAAAAAGATTCTCCTGCATTCCAGTACAATTGTCCATTGTTACAACCTCTCTATATACTACAGCGTCATCTGTAAAAAGCCTCAGTGAACTTTCGATATTATCCGCGAGGTCATTTATATATATCGTGAACAGCAACAGACCCACGACACTCCCCTGTGGCACACCTGTCATCACTCTTACTTCGGAAGGCTTCTCTCCATTGAGAATGACATGCTGCTTTCTGTTATCTAGGAACCCCTCAAACCAGTCGCACAATTGGTGTGATGGAGCATATGCTCTTAATTTGTTCATTAAACATCAAACGCCTTGCGGAAGTCAAGAAACACGGCATCTACCTGAGAACCCGTGCCTATGGCCCTCTGAGTCTCGTGGACGAATAGCGCGAGATGGGTTTCACACGAACGCCTTTTTCGAAACCCATGCTGGTGCCTACAGAGCAGATTTATAGTCTCCAGAAATGACATTATACTCGAACATAATACATGTTCCAAAATTCTACAACTGACCGATGTTAGAGATATAGGCCTATAGTTCTGCACATCTGTTCGACGTCCCTTCTTAAAAACGGGGATGACCTGCGCCATTTTCACATCTTTCTGAACGCTACGCTTTTCTAGAGACCTAGGTACACCACTGCAAGAAGAGGGGCAAGTTCCTTCGTGTACTCTGTGCAAAAACGAACTGGTATCCCATCTGGTCCTGCGGCCTTTCCTCTTTTGAACAATTTTAATTGTTTTTCTATCCCTCTGTCAATTATATCGATATCTTCCACTTTGTGATCTGTGAGACAATCTAGAGAAGGAAATACTGAGCAATCTTCCTCTGTGAAACAGCTTTGGAAAAAGTCATTTGTAATTCAGCCTTTAGAGTGTCAGCCTCTCTTTCAATGCCATTTTCGTGTCTGGAGATTTTGTTTTGATCCACCTACCGCTTTGACCAAAATTTCTTACTATTTTCAGCCAAGTCAGTACATAGAACTTTACTTTCTAACTCGTTAAGCGCCTCTCGCATAGACCTCCTCACGCTACATTTCGCTTCGTTTAATTTTTGTTTGTCTACAAGGCTTTGGCTATGTTTATGTTTGTAGTGAAGTTCCCTTTGCTTCCACATATTCTTACTAATAAATTGGTTTAGCCAAAAAACAGACAAAAATTCTTTGATTACTTCTACTCCTGTCTGGTTTCATAAATTCTTACCTTAATTTCTCCACTCTTACATATTGGGTATAATTAATATAGGCAGGGGACCGAAAAATACTGATCGTACACACACGCACATTCTGTTTCACTCTCGTTAACACGCTGCGTTTACTTCCCCATGCATATAAATTACAAGCTGTTTCGAGTGTCGGCAGAGACCGTAACATGAGAATACGCGTAAGCTTAGTAAAAATGCATTAAATTACTCAAGCAAGCAAGCAGATGAAAACATTGAACTCTGAACAACGATCTTTAGCCAAGCATAAATGTACAAAAATATTTCACTTCAGTTAGAAACCCCCCAAATGTACATTCAAACAGTTAACATTATCAAATATGAGCACACGATAATAATAACGAATGACGTTAAGAAAGCTCATTATTAATCGTAACGAACGTTATTCCTTTGCCACGTGGAGCCTGGATCAGCAACCACATTTTGCACAAAGACAAGTTCGTCATTTTCAAAGAACCGAAAAATAAAACATAGTTTTTTTAAAGTAAACATTATTGCTGTTTCTAACGTGAAAACCCGGTGAATTAATTAATTTTACTGGATATTAACACACTTTAACTAATTGGTGGCAACTTTCGCCAAACACAATACACACAAAACAAATCTACTTATCTTTTCGCAATCCTCACCACATTTACAGAAGAAACTCGGCCATGTTGTTTCATAACATTAACCCTTTGGTTTACCACTAAATGTTTTCATAAAAAGACATAGACGAGAAGGGTACTTGGTCTCGTGGCTGGCTTCAAATTCAAACACAAGTCCCCACATTATTCCTATAAAAATAACTAATATTTCCCTGGAATCCATCACAAACCGATAGCAATGATTATCCGTTCAAAGTAAATGCAAAAATAACAATAATTTAACCCATTCTTCACCTTTACTTAAGAGCTACGTATACTTACATCCTCTTCAGTCAACGTACAGTCCAACTCTGCCGAACATGGCTGATCCCTTGCTCAACAGTCTTTCTTCTTCAACATGCCTACCAACCGCGCTCTCTTTGGGCAACGCCAACTGGGGCCACCTAACAACCTGTTAACATCCCTTCGACTGCCTGATATCGATTTAGACCTCCCCAAACTCAAAGAAACCTCTCTGCAGATCCTCGCAGAAACAAGAATTCGACAAAACTTCCCCAGGTGGATGCACTGACTATCTCTGAGCAGTCGATACTAACGCACTCATGCCACCACGAATGTCTCCACACACACACACACACACACACACACACACACACACACACACACACACACAGAAGGATAGGGAATTGGGTTCTGTGGAGCCTGGCTCCTTGTTTTTCTTGTTATTAGACAGACAGCTTGCAACAGGCATTCCAGCTTCCACATAACTGGCGTAATGAACTACAAGATTTTAAATAAATACATAAACTGCGTAAATCTGATAACAAACAGCACTGTAATTAAATGATATTATCATACAAATTGATTGGTGACTGTAAAAAGTAGGAAATCGTGCAAACTGTACCGTTTCAACATAACTTTCGTGTAGGGGAATAATCCTTAAATTAGTACATTTTTGCAATATATTTAATACCTAGGTTGTCCCAGGAATGGCAGCTGATTGACATGCAACTAACCAACGGTAAGACTTGATTATCGGTATTCCAAAGGTTGCCACTACTTTCTGCATGCGGTTACAGAACCCTGTAGGCGGCTTTTCGAACAAATTCTACTTTATTTCTTAACTTCTCTAGACAGTTCATGCAGATTTCATAACACGAATGCCTTTTTGATGCTCTCGTATATCGATATTTGTTTTCGAGATATTTACTTTTGAAATCAGTGACTGCTTCGTGAACACCCTACAGCAGTGTTTTTCAACCTTTTGAAATACGCGACCCTCCTTGAAAGTAAAAGTTTTCTGGCGACGCCATTCTAAATAAAAATAATCTGCGACCTCCTCCTCCCCCTTCACAAACTGTAAAAAAACCAAGTTAACTAAAAGGAAACAAATTTAATCTACTTCTTACAGATTTCTTTTAATGTGGTTCATGGTGTGGGTTCCTGTAGTCATATCCTAGTTCATGAACCCCAGGCAACATATGAGTGGTCAAGTAAGTGATCCAGACAGTTGGGATACCAGTTACTTTGGAATAAGGTTGGGCATCTCGGACATATTCTGAGTCGTGGCCACCTTTGTGCTCAAACGGCAAAGACTGCCAAATCCACCGGTTAGTCCCTCAACCGCTAGGGGTAAAACCCAGTGGGGCCTTGGGCAAGTAAGGCTAGCAACCTGCTTCCTGGCTACTTCAATATCATGCTGGTAACAATCAGAGCAAAATGCCTCGGACCTTTGGAGGTGATGGAGTCCCACCTCTAATTGACAAACCAGGGACTACTCCGATACGACTTGGCAAACGATCTAGAATGAGATGGGGAGCTATTAATATCAATGGGGATTACAATGGGAAGAAGGTAGAGCTTGCGGAGGCTTCAAGTATGATGGTGTTAGATGTTTTAGCTGTTGGCGACGTGAGAGTTAGGGGAGAGAAAGATGACGAAGTCGGAGAATACAAGGTCTACCTGTCAGGAGTCAAAGTAGGAAGAGCACTGTGGGGTGTAGGGTTTTACATCAGGAAAGCAATCTGAGCCAGCATAATTGCAATAAGGTATGTAAATGAACGACTGATGTGGATAGATTTGGCCATCTCCAGCAAGAAAATTAGGATTGTGGCAGTGTATTCACTCTGTGAAGGGACAGATCAAGATGAGATGGACAGATTTTACAACGCACTTAGTGATGTAGTTGTTAGAGTGAAGGATAAGGATAGTGTTTTACTCATGGATGATTTCAACGCCAGGATAGGAAATCGAACAGAAGGTTATGAAAAGGTTATGGGTAAGTTTGGAGAGGATATGGAGGCAAACAGGAATGGAAAACAGCTCTTCGATTTCTGTTCCTGTATGGGCTTAGCTATCACTAACTCCTTCTTTAATCATAAGGACATTCACCGCTATACTTGGGAAGGAAGGGGAACCAGATCTATCATTAACTACATAATAACAGACCCGGAATTCAGGAAGAGAGTCAAGGACACACGTGTTTTCAGGAGGTTCTTTGATGATGCTGATCATTATTTAATCTGCAGTGAAATTGGTTTTGTGAGGCCAAAAGAGCAGAAAGTCAGGTCCATGTGTAGAAGGATAAGAGTGGAGAAGCTTCAAGACAAAGAAATTAGGCACAAATACACAACAATGATCCCAGAAAGGTAGAAGTTAGTTGAATGTAATGACTTACAGTCTCTGGAAGAGGAATGGTCAAGGTACAGGGACACACTACTGGAAGCAGCTAGAGAATGTCTTGAAACAGTAGTGTGTAAAGGCAGGAAGAAGCAGACAGGATGGTGGAATGACACAGTCAAGGCAGCCTGTAAAAAGAAAAAGAAGGCATTTCAAAAATGTCTCCATATTATAAATCAGGCAGACAGAGAAAGTTATGTTGAAGAAAGAAACAAAGCCAAACAGATAATTGCAGACTCCAAGCAGAAATCGTGGGAAGACTTTGGAAACAAGCTATAAACTCTGGGTCAAGCCGCCGGAAAACCATTTTGGAGCGTAATTAGCAACCTTCGAAAGGGACGTAAGAAGGAATTAACAAGTGTTTTGGACAGGTAAGGAAAGCTACTAGTCAATCCTGTGGATGCCTTGAGCAGGTGGAGGGAATAGATTGAAGAATTGCACAATTTGTCACATTTTCAGGTAGAATGGGATAGGAGCGACGATGGAAACAGGATCTCATTTGAGGAAGTGGAGAAAATGGTCAGTAGATTACAGTGCAATAAAGCGGCTGGGGTGGATGAAATTAAGCCGGAACTCGTCAAATACAGTGGAATATCAGGTCTGAAATGGTTACACAGGATAATTGAAAAGGCGTGGGAATCGGGACAGGTTCCGTCTGACTCGACGAAAGCGGTAATCACGCCAATTTTCAAACATGGAAACAGAAAAGATTGCAACAACTATCGAGGCATCTCTCTAATTAGCATTGTAGGCAAAATATTCTCAGATATTGTTGAAAGAAGAGTGCTAGTATTAATTGAGGACAAGTTAGATGAAAATCAGTGTGGGTTTAGGACTCTCAGAGGGTGTCAGGACCAGATCATTAGCCTACGGCAGGTAATGGAAAAGTGCTATGAGTGGAACAGGAAATTGTATCTGTTTTATAGATCTGGAAAAGGCTTATGACCGTGTTCATAGGAAGAAGCTACTGTCAGTTCTTCAAGATTATGGTATAGGAGGCATTAGCCTACGGCAGGTAATGGAAAAGTGCTATGAGTGGAACAGGAAATTGTATCTGTTTTATAGATCTGGAAAAGGCTTATGACCGTGTTCATAGGAGGAAGCTACTGTCAGTTCTTCAAGATTATGGTATAGGAGGCATTAGCCTACGGCAGGTAATGGAAAAGTGCTATGAGTGGAACAGGAAATTGTATCTGTTTTATAGATCTGGAAAAGGCTTATGACCGTGTTCATAGGAGGAAGCTACTGTCAGTTCTTCAAGATTATGGTATAGGAGGCATTAGCCTACGGCAGGTAATGGAAAAGTGCTATGAGTGGAACAGGAAATTGTATCTGTTTTATTGATCTGGAAAAGGCTTATGACCTTGTTCATAGGAGGAAGCTACTGTCAGTTCTTCAAGATTACGGTATAGGAGACAAACTTCTGCATGCAATTAAAGGGATCTGTGTAGACTGTCAGGCGGCAGTTAGAGTAGATGGCAAATTAAGCTCATGGTTCAGGGTAGTTTCAGGGGTAAGACAAGGCTGTAACATGTCACCACTGTTGTTCATACTATTCATGGGTCATATGTTGAAAACAGTAGACTGGCAGGGTGGAATTAAAATAGGTCAAAACAAAATAAGCAGTCCCGCATAAACGGATGACTTAGTTGTAATGGCTGATTCGCTTGAAAGGTTGCAAACTATTATTTCAGAGCCCGATCAGAGGTGCAAGGATTAGGGTAAGATGGTACAATTTCGATCATTTCGGACAAATGTCATTGTAACTGGAAATATATTGAGAAAATAAATAATTTTAACACTAGGTACAATTATGATCACTTCCTCATACAATTTTGATGATGGGCATCTTCCACATAGAAAGCACTTTTTCCTTAAGGCACCAGTGCACACTTCGTGGTAGCAAACATCGCATATTTAGCAGCGAATCCAGTCACCCTTAACCAGAAAATGTATAAGAGCGTGTTGCACTAAGTAGCTTCACTTACCTCTTAAAAGAAAAAAAATTATATCTCCGTAGCACAAAGTGGTGTATTCTTGGAAAAGACAAGAGGAGCTATAGAAAACTGCTACACTACAACGCCACACAGCGAGACACCATCAAATTGACAAATGGCGCGAAAACTTATGTTGATCGGAATTGTACCTAAATCGAATTTGTACCACCTTACCCTATGATATGAAGATCAGCATCTCCAAAACGAAAGTAATGTCTGTGGGAAAGAGATTCAAAGAGATTGAGTGCCAAATAGGAGGAACAAAGTTAGAACAG
Organism: Locusta migratoria; assembly: GCA_026315105.1. Classification (NCBI taxonomy): domain Eukaryota; kingdom Metazoa; phylum Arthropoda; class Insecta; order Orthoptera; family Acrididae; genus Locusta; species Locusta migratoria. The sequence continues at coordinate 353,270,650 of CM048749.1, forward strand.
GTAGACAGTTTCAAGTACCTGGTATGTATTTTCTCACAGGATGGCAACATAGCGAAAGTACTGGAATCAAGGTGCAGCAAAGCTAATGCAATGAGTGCTCAGCTAAGATCTACTCTCTTCTGCAAGAAGGAAGTCAGTACCAAGACTAAGTTAGCAGCGCACCACTCTATCTTTCGACCAACTTTGTTGTATGGGAGTGAAAGTTGGGTGGATACAGGTTACCTTATTCATAAGGTAGAGGTTACAGATATGGAAGTAGCAAGAATGATAGCAGGCAGTAATAGATGGGAACAATGGCAGGAGGGTGTCCATAATGAGGAAATCAAAGAAAAGCTGGGAATGAACACCATAGATGAAGCAGTTAGAGCGAACACACTGAGATGGTGGGGTCATGTTACACGCATGGGAGAAGCAAGGTTACCGAAGAGACTAATGATCTCGTCAATGGAGGGTAAGAGAAGTCGAGGTAGACCAAGAAGAAAGTACTTAGATTCGGTGCAGAATGATTTTGAAGTGAAAGGCATAACATCAGACGAGGCATCAATGTTAGCATTGAATAGGGGATCATGGAGGAATTTTATTAGAGGTACTATGCTCCAGACTGAACGCTGAAAGACATAATCAGTCTCTAATGATGATGATAATAATGATGATGATTCTTTTAAATTGTCGGATCAAGCTTTTTTTTTTTTTTTTTGTACCACATTACCCAAGTTTTACATGATTCTAGTGGCGTACTAACTATTTCTTACGAGGAGGGGCAAGAAAACCTGTTTACTGACTTCGTCTTGGCGATTCCAGGACATTGGTCTGGGGGAAAGGGCGAAATCATCATGGAAGTGTCATTTAGCCAAAGTGTTCCAGTTTCCGTTAAAAAAATAATAATATGAAAAAATAAACGTTACAGCGACCATAAGCGCCTCATCAGTACAGATTCTATTAGAAATCACAGACTGAAAAATAGGTCGAAAGGAGAGGAGAGAATGTAGTAGTTGGTTCAGTCAATGGCTAAAATGGCTGTCATTAAAAATACTGAGGGGGGGGGAGAGGGAGGCGTGACTGCCCCTACAGCCCCCCCCCTCCCGGTTGATAAGCCATTGCATGATCCCGACAGAAACATATTTATTGCTTATTTTAGTGTGTCGCATTCAGGCAAGAGTCAGAAGCGAATTATGCTCATTAAAATAAGTTTCACTGTATAGACTATTTATAATCGTTACTTATTGTGTCATGTTCTTTTACCTATCGATTGATTCCCGTAAACATTTTCCAGGTCTTGCGCTTATGCGTCATTAACACCCTGTATTATAAAACAATCTCTGATCTATGCCTAAATTTCACTTAGCCATATGTTTCTGTATTGCTAAAGCCCTAGTTATTTCATGGCGCAACTGCTGCTTGCTTCGACGGCAGCTCCCCGAACAAGACTTAGCGACCCCCTCTGGCAACATCACTTGGCAGACAAAGCCTCAAGAACTGGCCGTGCCTACGTTACACCGAGAGGCCGCGAACGCAAGCTGACTGGCCGGCCGCTACGACGCGGTGGGCGTGCGGCAGAGGCCAGCCAGTCAGCTGGTGGCCGCGACCTCTCGGTGTGACGTAGGCACGGCCAGTTGTTGAGGCCTTGTCTTCGTTGCTCCTGGCGGTCGCGAGCCACAGGTTGAAAAACACTGCCCTAAAGTTAGGCGCAGGAGAAGATGAACTGAGTAGGCGAAATGAAGTTAGAACGAGGAGGTAGTGGATTGGTGGGGGGAGAAGTGGACCGAGGGAGGGGAAGAAGAAGGTGTGTAGAGAAGTGGAAGAGAGGCACAGAGAGAGAGGGTTGGAGGGGAGAAGGACAGCGAGACTATTTAACAATTAAATACCCGGCAAATAAATCTGTCGTTGCCAAAAACTCCTGCTACAAATCAATTGCACCTATGACTCCTTAACTTTCCCCGGCGAATAACAGCTTCGAAAAACTTACGGATATGCAACCAGGTATGAAATTTGACGTCGGCCGATATTTCGGCAGGAGACCAATCTGACATTTTCAAAAAACTGCAGTGAGGAAGCAATGTGCAACGATCTTTAAAACCTCGGTTTTCAATGAGTAAACAGGAAACACAACACACACCGAGCAAGCAAGCACACAGCGCAGACACAAACAAACATGAAACGGTCCGAATATCGATAGTAAACATCAGTTCACAACGGATGACGTCAGATTAGTTTTGTACCTCTGTTTTTTGGCAAGTGAGAGAGCAGGATCCCTTGCGGAATTTAAGCAAAATTCCTCCATCCATAATCATAAGGTTGTCAGCCAGTTTTATTTTAATGACTTCCTTGATAACATACTCCCATTAGCTGGAAGAGCATGCAAAATTTCCGTTTTGTTTTATTCCATAGGGTGAACTGTGTCAAGACAGTGTTCGGTCACAGCAGATTTGTTTGACTGTTGTAAACGTGTGTGACGTTTACGCTCAATACAACGGTCCTCAACAGTCCTAATAGTTTGACCAACATATGACATGTCACAGCTGCATGGGATACGGTAGACACCCGCCTCGTGCAAACCGAGATCATCCTTAACGGATCCCAGAAGTGCCTTAATTTTAGATGGTAGACGAAACACACATTTCACATTGTTCTTACGCTTTCCGGCCGCAGTTCCCGATCGGTCTGCGGCGCGCCAGTCACGGTCTGCACGACCGCTGCGGCCGGGGGTTCGAATCCTCCCTCGGGCATGGGTGTTTATGTTGTCCTTAGCGTAAGTTAGTTTAGTACACTGACGGTGCGAAACAGGATGTTCCGTCGGCTGCTCCATCTTTTTCTCCGACCGTGTCATCCGGATTCGGCTTCCTGAGAATTATTCTGCTTTCTCAGCAGAGCCTTATGTGATTCTGAAAGCGCTGGAGCAGATCAGAAGTGATCGGCGTAAACGGTTTCTTCCCTGCTCTGACTCTCTTAGTGCGCTGCAAGCCTTACGTCAGCTCTATCCAGTTGTGACGTCTACATCTACATCTACATACATACTCCGCAATTCACCGTAAGGTGCGTGGCGGAGGGTACACTGTACCACTACTAGGCATTTCCTTTCCTATTCCACTCCCAAATAGACCGAGGAAAAAAAGAATGCCTATATGCCTCCGTACGAGCCCTAATTTCTCTTATCTTGTCTTTGTGATCTTTACGCGAAATGTAAGTAGGCGGCAGCAAGATCGTACTACACTCAGCTTCAAATTCCGGCCCTCTAAATTTACTCAACAGAAATTCACGAAAAGAACGTCGTCTTTCCTCCAGCGATCCCCAACTGAGTTGCCGGAGCATTTCCGTGACACTCGCGCATTGGTCGAACCTACCGGTAACAAACGTAGCTGCTCGCCTCTGAACTGCTTCTATGTCTTCCTTTAAACTGATTTGTTGCGGGTCCCAAACACTTGAGCAATACTCAAGACGTGGTCGTACAAGCGTTTTATACGCGGTCTCCTTTACAGGTGAAGTACATCTTCCCAAAATTCTCCCAATAAACAGAAGTCGGCTGTCCGCCTTACTCAAAACTGTCCTTACATGTTCGATCCATTTCATATCGCTCTGCAATGTTACGCCTAGATATTTGAACGACGTGACAGCATCAAGAAGCTCACTACTAATGCTGTATTCGAACATTATATGATTGTTTTTCTACTCATGCGCATCACCTTACATTTTTCTACATTGAGAGCTAGCTGCCATTCTTCGCACCAACTAGAAATTTTGTCTAAGTCAACCTGTATGCTATTACAGTCAGTTACAGACGACACTCTCCCATACACCACAGCATCATCAGCAAACAGCCGCAAATTACAACTTACTCTGTCCATCAGATCATTTATATAGATAAATATTGCAAGATATACAGGACGCACTGACCCTTCTTCAACGTCGGGGGAAAGAGGTCATATTTTGTTGGGTGCCGGGACATGTTGGGATTCCGGGAAAGGAGGCAGCCGATCGGGCCGCCAAAGAGGTCTGTCGAGACAACGTAGTGGCACGGTGCCCTATTCCTCTGCAAGATGCCACTTCCTTGTTGCGGCTGCGGTCTCTGCAGTTGTGGGAGGAGGAATGGCTGTCAGTAACGGATAACAAGCTGCGGTTGCTGAAGTCCACTACCCGTCCGTGGCGATCCTCCTGCCGGTCCGCCTGGAGGGATGAGGTCGCCATTACCCGCCTGCGAATCGGGCACTGTCCGTTTACTCACGGATTCCTCCTACGACGGGAGGAGCCCCCGATGTATGAAGCCTGTGGCGTACAGATGACCGTCCGCCATATCTTAATAGAGTGTACCTTATACCGGGCAAAGAGAACAGAGGCAGATCTTGCTGCAGATTTGCCACATATTTTAGGTGATGACGAGGCGAGTGTGCTCAAACTTTTACACTTTTGTGAAATTTCTGAACTCTGGCCTAAGCTTTTAGGCTGGAGGTTTTAGTGTATTGTAGATTGGTAGATTGATAGCTCTTCTTCCTGCAGGCAGTCAGATTTCGTCCTGTCATTTTAACTACGTTCAACGTTTTAGACAAAGTACGATGATGGCTCTTGAGTTACCTATCTTGATTCATGCTGCACCCAGGGTTTATCTCCAGTTGTCGAATTCTGCGTTTTATATTGAGTTTTCCTGACACTTGCCTCAACTACATTATGTCCGGGCGATGAAAACCTCGTTGTTGAGCGCCCTCTATTCATCTTTATCATAATCATCATCTGTGCTATCATCATTAGGCCGTTGCACATGTGGTCGATAGCGCAGCCCTCTATCAATCTGCCCTTGCCTATAGCCATTCTGTCGAAAAGTGACCTCCAGATGGGGCAGCTCAGTGGGAAAACTTTCCGGGTCAGAAATGACGAGACCCTATGCACTAAGGTTGCACGAACCCCTTCACGTTGAACTGGGCGGCGACAACTATCAGACTGCAGATAGAAATCAGTATGAGTTGGTTTTCTATACACAGCGTGTCCCAACGTACAATCTGCCTTCCTCCTGACCAACACATCAAGGAAGGGAAGGCAACCATTCTTTTTCACTTCCACTGTGAAACGGATGCTGGGGTGGATTGAGTTTAGATGTTCCAAGAAATAATTCAAGTTCTCACTACCATGAGGCCAAAGAACAAAAGTGTCGTCGACATATCTGAAAAACACGCAGGTTTTAACGCCGCTGACTCCAGTGCACGATCTTCAAAGTCCTCCGGAATAAATTAGCAATGATAGGTGACAAAGGGCTTCCCATCGCAACTCCATCTGTCTGCTCATAGTACTGGTCATTGAATAAAATGTAGGTGGAAGTTAAAACACGTCGAAATAAATTCGTTAAATCAGTACCGAGGTTTGCCTCAATTAGTTGCAATGAATCATACATAGGAACTCGAGTGAAAAGATAAACCACATTAAAAATAACTAAAATGTGTGAGTCATTGAAGTGCAGTCCCTCCAATCGACGTAGGAAATCCGCGGAGTTCTTAATATGATGTTCACAACGGCCTACCAGTGAGCTCAATAAACCAGCAAGATGTTTTGCTACACGATATGTGGGAGCACCAATGTTTGACACAATAGGTCTAAGAGGGCATCCATCTTTATGAATTTTAAGAAGGCTATATAATCTAGGAGTTGCAGCACAATAAGAATTAAGACTCTTGATATTTTCGTGTGACAAAGAACTTTTCTTAAGGAGATTTTTGGTCTTCCTCTCAACACTTTTTGTAGGGTCAGCAAAAATCCTACGATATGCTGAGTCAGAAAGTAAACACTGCATTTTTTAAAGATAATCCTCCTTTTTTAAAATAACAGTAGCATTTCCCTTGTCCACAGGGAAAATAAAAATATCAGGATCCACCCTCAGTGAACGTAAACCGGCTGCCTCATCTGCTGTAATATTACTCACAGACGGACGTGCCCCAGTCAACACACGACAAGCATCCCTCCTAACCTCCTCTTTAGCGTCAGAAAGTAACCTAAAAAACTGCCTATTTGATAGAACTAATAAAATCAACAAAAGATAAACGTTTAGGTGCAAAATTTAAACCTTTTCCCCAGAACGGATAGAGCTGCGTCGTCAAAGGTTTTCTCTGTGAGATTAATCACAGAACGTCGAGTTGTAAAAGCAGACCGTGAGCTACGGAACCATTCAAACTTCGACGAATGCCGGACTGTTACAGTTTGAAAAATTCCAATCGGACTGTGACCAGGAAGCACCGTCCAACCAGTTACAACAGGAAAACGGCCGGCCGCGGTGGCCGAGGGGACTGAGGCGCGCCAGTCACGGTCTGCACGGTCACTACGGTCTCGGGCATGGATATTTGTGCCGTCCTTAGTGTAAGCTAGATCATAAGTAGTTTGTAAGTTTAGTGACTGGTGACCCCGTAGTTAAGTCCCATAAGCTATACAAACATTTGAAAAACAGGAAAACGTGTACAGGGGGTATGTTAAACCGGTCCTATATAATTTTCTTTCCTCCTCTATGTTGCCATGGATGACGCACAACAGTTTGCGTTTTTGCCGCAATAACAGTGTACGGGAGGGTTGTAGTTACTCCCCACTGCACTGTGTGAACAGCAGAAACTCTTTAAAGTTCACCAACCTGACGTCTTCTATAGATGTCCCCACGCAGATGTTAGCACGCAGGTCGGAGTTCTTGAATGAGGCTGAAATTGTTAAACTATTGGCAGGAACTGATCTAATTACGAAATAATACTTAAGTTCTTTCGGGATACCATCTAGTTTATTTAAAGAATGCAGAAAACTAGCTAACTCCATAATAACATCTACTTGACACACATTGTCTTAACTGAAGGTAAATATAAAGTCATTTCGCCTTGTTCTAAGATGATTAAATAATTTCTTATGACCGCCTACGTATGCGACATGTTACTCCTCCGAGTGCCTGTTCTAGACTGAAGAGGTGGCGGCCTTCGCTCCGTAATTTGGCGCGCAAACATGGCTGCCGTGCATCGTCCGTCCTATATTAATTGTTTTCTTTATGAATTTAGCGATAGTTAATATGTTTTACCTAGTCAGGGCATAGCTTGGCTTTGAGGGGTTTCCTAATTTGAATTTGGCATGAAATAAATTAATAAGTTTATTAAATATTAGGTTAAACCCGCGGCTCCGCTCGCGTGTTGGTTGATTATGATAGATAACCTATCTTTCAGAAGTGTGCTAAAAGACTGGTTTTGAAGGATGAAATGACATACAATACCTTCTCTAGAAACAAACATTTTTAATCAACATTGAAGTAAAAAAATGAAATTATTGGTATGCTTATCCTTACAGAGAAAGAGCTGAAGACAATGTAGCACGCATAGACCAAAGATATGATCTGTGGCATCACGTTTCGCTGTATGTAACTTCCTCGCTATAGAGTCGCAAACGTCACCGATGGCCTTCAGTCCGATTTTTTTTTAATATAATTTGACGACTTTCAACTGCCATATCTTCCACCCCCTTATAGCTATCGGCATGGAACTGCTATGGTGTACAATGGGAAACTTCGAACAACAATTACACACAGACCATTCGTTTGCATTCTGTACTTTTCGCTGCAGAGCGAAATATTAATACACACACGCGTAGAATTTTATATATACCGATAAGTTTCCATCCCAATATACTGCACCCTTTTATGATTATCAACCCTCAAGCAACAATGCCACCAATAAAACCATTTTCAAAGAGAAAATATAATTTTCGAAGAATAATTGTTGTTCTGCATTTCGCGTCATATTCTTCAAATTACTAAATATCTATCATATCGCTCTAAAACCGTGCCAAAAATCTTCCTCAGGTATAAATTAGTAACTGTACAAATATTTAAGTCTCTGCGTCTTGTCGTTCGGACGTGATAAGGGTACACGGAACAGACATACACATTAATATATATAGATAAATAGCTATCCGATCGCCATAAAACCGTGCCTAAAACCTTCCCCGGGTAGACATTAGTAACTGTACATATTTTTAAGTCTTTATGCCTTGTGGTTCAGACGCGATAAACGTACACCGAACAGACATTCACATTTATAGTTAAAGACAATTAAAAATATGGTTGCGTTTTGGCGCGTGACCGCCAGTACTACAGTCAATCGGCGTCCAGTGCCTGCCGCTGGGGGACTTCCCTAGAATTCGGGGAAACTTGCCAAGCCCTTTCCCATGAGAACCCAATCTCTTGTACCACCTGTCGTTCTCACCAACTTTTACCATCTGTTGCCTACTGGTTCTAACCGGCTGCACTGAAGCAATACTCCGATCTTAATATGATTGCTTTAAGCCAGAAATATTACACAGTCTCAGGAAAATTCTGAAAATATCGGACGACGTCGAATTTCATACCCGCAGGTTTTTCGTAATTGCACGAGACTTGCATGGTTCTGGGTGGCCGTCGCTGTACGAACACGAGGGCGCTCCCCTGGGAGTCTGGTGCGCTCCTGAGCTGCGGGCGACGTTGTCGGCAGCAGAGATAGCGCCGCCTCCACCAGACGCCGTCTTCCGGGAAGCGCGGGCTCTGATAACGTGGGCCGAGGCCGCCCCAGCATCAGTCAAGTGCGCACACCTATTGTCCGTTCCATAATGATTGGCCCCTGACTTTGAGCTCGTATTCTGGTCTCATCGCACAACGAACATCGATGTTTTATACCTCGCCGGAATTGATGAAATGTCTTGTTTGGTGTATGAATATTACATTTTATTTGAAAAGGGGTCAACATACGCGGTAATATTTGAGAGAGAGCATGCTTTTTCTGGCTTATTTCGGCGAATGTCAACTTTTAGGATGGACAGAAATCAGACCGTAATTACGAGAAAGTTTTCCTTTGCACAGTTTGTAGATCCAACCTTGTTCTATTTACAGACGTTGTTTCGTTATTTTCTGATTAGTCATTTCGTCTCTATAACATAAAACGCAAGAAACTGCGATTAAGCTTACCGTTGCAGCTATTGAGACGGAGAGGGCATTGCTGTTAAGCTTGAACTTTTGTTGATGACATCACATGGAATTACTAATATATTGTCTCCGTGTTTGTCAGTTAAGAGTTTGTAAAGCAACTGCGTTAGTGGTTGCGGTATATGCGACGCTATGGCCGAGCGTAGTTGTCACACCCGCGCGCAATGCGCCAGAAGCGCTTATTGGACTGCGAAGAACGGCAACACAGCACACGCGAGCCCATAGCGCATAGGCTCGAAAAAGCAAACAAATTAATCATGTGATATTAGCGCTTGGTGTAGATTTATGAGCATAAGAACATAATAGCTGTGAAAGGCAAGGGAAGAGCTTGCATTTACACTTTTCATCTTGTTGATATGCATCATCATTAGGCGAACTGCAGCAGTCTACACCTACCATTATTAGGACAAAACGAGAACACAAAATAACAAAACTCCGCCTGTAAATAGAACAAGGTTGGATCTTTAAACTGTGAAAAAGAAAACTTTCTCCTAATTACGGTCTGATTTCTGTGCATCCTTAAATTTGACACTCGCCGAAAAAAGCCAGAAAAAGCACGCATTCCCTCAAATATTACCGCGTATGTCGTCCCCTTTTCAAATAAAATGTAATATTCATACACCAAATAAAAGTAGGCATTTGAACGATTCCGGCGAGTTATAAGACATCGATGTTCGTCGTGCGATGTGACCAGAATATTAGCTCAAAGTCAGGGGTCAATCATTGTGAGCCGGCCACGGTGGCCGAGGGGACTGAGGCGCTCCAGTCACGGTCTGCACGGCCACTACGGTCGGGGGTTCGAATCCCCCCTCGGGCATGGATATTTGTGCTGTTCTTAGTATAAGGTAGTAGACAAGTAGTTTGTAAGTTTAGGGACTGATGACCCCGTAGTTAAGTCCCATAAGCTTAACAAACATTTTTGAATCATTGTGAAATGGACAATAGTAGTAAGCACCCCTGCTATAGAGAGGCAGTCGAGAGGTATGGAATGATCAAAATCAAATGTTTGTAATGCTTATGGGACTTAACTACGCGGTCTTCAGTCCCTAAACTTACAAACTAGTTACGAACTAGCTTATTCTCAGCCTAGTCGGCGCACGCCGACGGCCGGGGTGTTCACACTGGGCGCCGGGCCGGGCCGAGCAGAGACGAAAAAGAGGGGGGAAAATTCAATTTTCCGAATTTCACATTGTAAAAAATTTTGACGATATATAGGACCACCTGACAACGTTTTATCAACTTATTTTTTCCTTACAAGCTTTGCCTCGCCTGTGAAAAAATAAAAAGGCCTACTTTTCATTCAGAGTTTTTAGTTTCGTCGCGCTTCTCACTCGATTTTGATGAAAGTATCCAGCCAAAAAACCTGATTTTTGGACACACGGTAGTGAAATATCTTAGCTTTCTAATAAATCATTCACCTTTTCGAAATTCGTTATAGTCGTTTTCAAATGATGCTTTTTGTCAAGTATGTGCATTTGATTTACAAATTATGTATTGAAAAAGTTGGACAGCGGGCAGCTTACTGTTGTATTCACTTTAGACCATACATTACAGCGAGTGAAATGGAGCTAAAAGTACAGAACAGTTTTTGAAATGCCAGTCGAACCGATATCTACTTCCTTTCACAGGTAATTGCGAGTTATCTGAGCGTCATGCCGCGTTCGCAAGCATAGGAAATCGGCGGGTGTTGGGCTGAGCGTGAAACAGTTCGGCACCTAAAAAAATGAATTTATGGCCACGTGTGTCGCTCCCTACTGCTGTGTTAATTTTCCAGTCCTAGAAAAGAAGTATAAATTCATTTTCTTTGGGTGGCGTCCGATTACAATGGACAATGATCTGCTGTGGATTTACGTCCACTTTGGTGTTGATGAACTGAAATAAAATTTTCTGACATTATACTTATTGGCTTTCTAGTTGGAAATGATAAAAGGAAGAGACCCAAAATTATACTGAAATTGATAAGTACATCTACGCCTAAGTGGGATAGTTTTCTATTTTCGCTTTTGTTGCTCTTAGAAAATGTCGTACCACAAATAAAAACAACATAACTCACGCCCGAGATTAAAGTAAGAACGAACTAAAAAAACAGAGAGAGAGGGAGAGAGAATAGATATAGGTAACAGTAAAAACATGTTTCACCTCCTTATAAGAGATGTTGCAAGTGGTATTCGTGAGGTTTACTGGTTTTATGTGGGACACGCTGTACTGTGTTTCAACCAATATCCACTTTCAAAGAACTCTACACAGGTCTCAGAATTTGATTATTTATTCATTTTGTTAAGAAGCTGTCTGACGGGGAACTGCATTTCTACGAACATTTTGCTGAATCATCTGTTGACAATTTTCTTTGTCTGAATGTTACTTCGATTTTTCTGTAATCTAACTGAAAGAAAAATGGGCGGATTTAGGCCTCCGACACTACAGGTCGGTTCAGTAAAGAATGAGAAGCGCGTGCCACTTTGTATCTTGTGTTTTATATTTGCTTCTTGGTGGGCTTGTCAGCTGCAACAAGGTATCCCCACCCACTGTCAACTGAAGATCGAAAGAAACATGGTGCTGAACAAAACTTGTTCACTGCTTCTACTAAGAGCCACCTAACAGTTCATTGACTTTGTTATTTTATTTCTATTGTTCTCACACTCATTGGATTTTACGCACTTTAGAAACAGATGGTGACGGACTCATCCCATGAATTTCGACTGACATTTAGGAGAGTTTTTCCCTTAAAGAAGTGCTAAAAGCATTTCTGAATTCTTTTTTCGCTTTACAGAATTAATAATAATACAAGAAAAAATAAACAGAACGTATTTTCATAATTGTAATAAATTAAAAAAGAAGGAAAAAAAGCTATGATGCAGAGAGACTTGTATTGGAAACAGGCTGGAGACGTGATATACTTGTGCCGCAGAAGCTACACCGTAGCGCAATCGGCTCGCACCGGCACCGGCTCGCGCCGGAAATATTAAACATTCCGAATGTCGTCGGCTCGGCTTGAGCCGGCTGAAGCGGAGTCGTCTCGGCCCGGCTGGCAGTGTGAACAGTGCAACTGAAAACAATGTGTTTAATCTTCCAGCTCGGCACAGCCCGGCTCGGCCCAGCCGGCAGTGTGAACACGGCCTAACATTCACCTGCGCCGGACGCTAACCCTAATCTCGTGCCGACCTCTGGTAACCCTCGTGCAGGGTGAAGGCGCTCGTCTTTTGGGTACCGGGAGGAGTGTGGCGGGCGGTCTTTGATCAGGGCCGGTGTAGGCGGAAGCGGGCCTTCTGGCGGTGGTCGGCGGGTCCTCGTTACGCTAACAGGGGGCGGGGGGGCAGGGGGGCGAGGGGGTCCTGGGGGTCCGGCGGCGGCTGTGATGAATAGGCGCGACTGCCGCCAGCCGCAGACCTGAGCTGTCCGGTCCGGCGCGGCCCGCACTTATCTGTTAATGAGCTTTTCGCATCCAGCGGCCTCATTAGTGTAACAAGTAACTATCGGCTCGTTAAGACGGCGCAGTAAGCCGCGCCGTTCTTCCATTAGTGGCCTAACGAGCGCCGTGCCGACTCCTGATTGGCCCAAACTTGCCGGACAACAATTAGGGCGCGGTCCGGCTGTCCTCCGGCTGACGTCACCGGCGGTCGCGCTGCCCGCCCCCGCCCCCGCCCCCGCCCCCACCGACCACTCCTCGGCCCCCTCTTTGCTGCAGTTAATGGCCGCCTTTCTTACGCCTCGCCGAATACCTGAGCCGGCTCTGTTTGGTCCTCCGGGTGTGCTGGGGGCGGCGGGAGGAGGGAATCGACAGAGCACCTTTTTTGTGCTTCACTTTCTCCTCCGATTGTTACCAAGTTCTCACATCTACTACATTTCCGCCAACAGATTGAGACGTCTAGCTTCCGAACAGAGGAAGCCAAAGTTCCGCCAGCAACCTTTACGGTGCTACTTTGTCAAACAGTGATATTTTTAGCCTCTGGCTACGTATAAAATACAGGATGTACACTACTGGCCATTAAAATTGCTACACCGAGAAGAAATATAGACGATAAACGGGTATTCATTGGACAAATATACTATACTAGAACTGACATGTGATTACATTTTCACGCAATTTGGGTGCATACATACGGCCATTGAGTCAAACAGATCATGGATGGCGTGTACAGGTTCAGATGCCTATGCAGCTTCAGCACGATACCACAGTTCATCAAGAGTAGTGACTGGCGTATTGTGACGAACCAGTTGCTCGGCCATCATTGACCAGACGTTTTCTATTGGTTGGTGAGGCATCCTGGATGCCTGGAACAATACAGTTCCTTGAGACAACAATGTCTAGTTGTACCAAAGGTGTTAAATATAAGGAGAGGCATTTAACTAAAATTTATGCTGTGGTCGGGATTTGAACCCGGGTCCTGCTTTTAAGCAGGCGCTTTACACTTTATTTATTTATTTTTTACGCCTTGAGGTAGATCTATGCTTCGTGGTCGTTGGTTCAGTTCCTTCTTGGTTGAATGTTCGGCTAAGCTCTTTATGCCAAAGGACGTTTAGTCCCCTGACCGGGCGCTCGGAGCCATGCAGCATAACACGCTAAGCGCCGGCCGCGGTGGCCGAGGTGACTGAGGCGCTCCAGTCACGGTCAGCACGGCCACTACGGTCGGGGGTTCGAATCCCCCCTCGGGCATGGATATTTGTGCCCTCCTAGTTCGTAAGTAGTTTGTAAGTTTAGGGACTGATGACCCCGTAGTTAAGTCCCATAAGCTTAACAAACATTTGAACATTTGAAGCACGCTAAGCTACCACAGCATTGCAGCCAAAGTGACTACTCGGACTGTCTTAAAGCACATCTTCATCCACACCACATACGTTAATTCTACCTCAGTGTGCCCTGTGAAATACGTATCAGTTTTCCCTCCTATATTGTTGTTGTTATTGTTTAGAGGGGACTAGACTGCGCGGTCATCAGTCCCTCCTACACTGGAATAGCACCCTAGCAAAGAACGTGAATGGGAACAATCCCGCCTTGTTCCTCAGGCCGAGGTGATATAAATATCAACAAATAATACAGTTCCTTGAGACAACACATTGTCTCGTTTGCTAGGGTGTCATTCCAATATAGGACAGCCTTGGCAATTTGATACGCATTTCACAGGAAACATTGACGCAGAATTAAAGTATTTGGTGTGGAGGGAGACGTGCTTTAAAACAGTCAGTGTACTCGCTGTGTTAGCTGAGTGGTCTGAATCGCCTGTCTAGTAAGCAGGTGGTCCTAGATTCATATCCCGGTCACAGCACAAATTTTAATTGAATGCCTCTCCTTATATTTAAATAAAGGATGATTCGTAGATGAAGGAAGGAAAAAAAAAAAATACAGCCAACTATATTTGATTATGGTTCAAATGTTTGTAAATCTTATGGGACTTAACTACGGGGTCATCAGTCCCTAAACTTACAAACTACTTATGAACTATTTACGAACTAGGACGGCACAAATATCCATGCCCGAGGGGGATTCGAACCCCCGACCGTAGTGGCCGTGCAGACCGTGACTGAAGCGCCTCTGTCCCCTCGGCCACCGCGGCCGGCTTTGATTATGGTATAAATTTTTTCTGGATGTCGTACCGCGTCATAATATTAAATGGCTATTACTTTAATAACCGACGTTTTGGCCAACGTTACAGTGGCCTTCTTCTGGGTATACTGATGTGTGCTGCTTGTTACGTGTCACTATATTTTATCTCTACTGTCAACTGTGACATTACGCCATAATTTTAAAAATCATCTATGTTATTGGTGATTTTTGGCGCACGGAGCTTTTAATAGCGATACCAGAAAAAATTCATTTACATTAAGAAATAGTTCTCTTTCAACCGTTAACATTGTGCGAACCATGTGTATTTGATCATCTTCGAAAAAGCAGGTTCCCTGGATTGATGCAATATTAATGAGAGTGGTTTTAGGACGAATTCTCTTTCAGATTTTTCTTGTGCCACAGCAAGTGATGCAGGCGATTGCGAATAACATTTTGTAATAATGACGTAAAATTTAATTACTACGGCAAAGTTAATATTTGTTACTAAATTCATAGTTTGTTGATGTTCTGAAAATAAATGGAAAAATGTCAGACTATTCTGATTTAAGCAAAAAAAAACGGAGAGGACCTCCAGCGTGGCAGCTGGAGCATCAACCGCTGCGCCACACTCACTTGCTCGGAACGTTGCTAACTTTATGCTTCTTACATCGCGCAGCCAACGTCAATTGTCGCTTAAAAAACCGGGCAGCCTCATACTTAGGATGTGTCCCTCTATAACATATCCGGGGCTCATCAAAATCCGTTATTTACACTTCTAATGGTCCCCTTCTGAGCCAAACTAAGACTGACTGTTACTCATCGCACTCGTATTTATAGGTAATGCTAGGTTCCAGAAAGTTCCAGAAAAAAATGCTACAATCACTTTCCTGAATTACGCTTCAGTACTTAAATTAGGCGTATTTCACAAATAATATACACATCAGAATAATCAACACAAACAGTAGACAAATTTACAAATATTTATAGATCCGATACAGATATACACCATACGTATATTGAAAGACGACCGTCTGTCGTCTTCCATATATTTTTGTATATTTCTGTAAAGTTATAATTTATTTAATGTCGCTAGACTATCATTTTGTTAAAACTTCAACCCCATTCTTTTCAAGGCTTGAGGAGTAACATTTATTTCATGTGTTAAAATATTAGTTAATATTGCTAGGTTTTTGTTATTTTGTTATGTTCATAATTTATTATTATATTAATTAATGTGGTATAAGTACGGCTTCTCCGCTACGCCACTGTCCCTGTGTGAATGTGCAGTTGTTGTTGCAGTGCGGGAAATGATCCCCATTTTGCTTTTTTTCTATCTGAACAAACAAGTTTAAGTCCAGTATAATCCGTAAGTTTCCTTTAAATTGTAGTTTTAGAGCACCTTTCGTCTTTTATTTAATATTTTTCTTCACAAGTGCTGAGAACAATATCAGATGCAATTTATTTACGACTAAATTCCATTGTGCCATAAATGTTTTCTTAGCCACCTTTCTAAGATTACTTTAATTGTGGTGGCTTGCTTATTAATGTCTGTGTGTAATAACGTGTGAGCTGCTATGCATATTAACCACTGTAGTATTAACTTCCTGTTATTGAAGTAGTTTGAAACGAGTCAGTTCTCAGTTTGGGCCAGGGAACAAGGCTTTATAAGCAGGGAGTAACCGGTAGTTCACACGGACCTTATTTGCTAATTTTAGTGATAAAACAAGGCTTTTGTTACATACAGTGGTCGACTTTTAGTATGCAAAATATGATTATTGCGGTGTTGGTTTGTTTACATAATTGAAATAGCTAAATAATGAAAGAGTCGTATAGTTTCGTTAAAAATATCTGGACGAGGAAAGCCATCTGAAGTTGGACTAGACGGTTTGAAACCGGTAATGGCGGTATTCTTGAAATAAATAGCATAATCAAATGTATAAATGCGTAGGTTCCCGCGGCTAGAGTCAGATGACATAATTTTTTTTCTGGGTGATGTGCTGCGTCATAATATAAGATGGCTATTACTTTAATAACCAATGTTGTTATGATGTTTTAAAATTCCAATGGCTTCCCTGATTTTGGATTTAACAATCCCTGGTTGCTTAGCAAGTATCCTGGCATCGTTAAATTTTATCTTTTTCCTACTGTCTTGCTGATGTTCGGCTACTGCAGATTTATTGTGTTGGCCTAATCGAATGTAGCATTCATGTTCGCGTACGCACGTTGCACACAGCGCTCCCTGTCTCACGTATGTATACTTCCCCACACTCGCATTCCATCTTGTATACTCCATCAGCGTGTGAGAAATTAGGGCTCGTATGAAGGTATATAGACATTGTTTTTTTCCTTGTTCTGTTTGGGAATGGAATAGGAAAGGAAACGCCTAGTAGAGGTACAGCGTACTGTCCGCCACGCACCTTACAGTGGATTGCGGAGTATGTATGTAGATGTAGTGCCTCTATCTTGTCCTTTGTGGAGCCAAGTACATCCTGGACCACGTGACTGATATGGAAGACAGGCTTGTCACCAGCCCGGCGAAGATGGTTAGCAATCCGATGAGTGATGTTTTTTATATGGTAAGTGTGGCTTCCCAAAATTCAAAAGTTGAAATTGTTTAGTTTATGGGACTTAACTGCGGGGTCGTCAGTCCCTAAACTTATAAACTAACTTATACTAAAGACAACAATAACATCCATGCCAGAGGGAGAATTCGAACCCTCGACGGGGAACGGTCTCGCGCGACGGAGCATAGCGTCTCAATGCGCTCGGCAACTCCGCCATCGTGCTTTCCCCTCAGCATCCTATCATAATAAAGTTTCCGCACTAGAGTGCGGCTAACGTTTCGCGTCTCACATCGCGCTGTGAATTTTGACATAAATTTCCTCGAAAATCAAGGTCCGTCGCTAAAAAAGCGGAGAGCCTCATACTCAGTTTATGTCCCTCTACAACATATCCGAGACCCATCAAAATCTGTTAGTTACACTTCTTATGGTCTCCTTGTCAGTCTCAGTGATTGTAAAACCATGTTGTAGTATCTGTTTTCTTCTTGTCGAAGCAATTTATATTTTTGAAGATAATAAATAGAAAGTAACATGCAACAATGTAATTCCCTTCAATGTACCCAGGGTGCCAGATTAAATAGTTTCAGTACAACATAGATACTGCGAAGAAGTTGATAAACACAGGAGTTTTGTCTACATCAGCACAGCAGGTTACGAAATTTATTACGGTCTAATTATTAGAACGGTTGTGACGGTTCTATTGTAGCTAATAGGTAGGATCGTCACAAAGTCCATACTATAATCTCCAGCTATGCAAAAATCCGTTTTCCAGCAAGTCCTCATACAAGCGTCCTGTAATAGCCTTCACGTGAAAGAAAGTTTAAGCCACAAGAATACGTAGAAAACATTAACTTTTGGTGAATTTCGAATGTGCACTCAGATTTTCAGATTGTACCTGTTGACTTTACCGTACATGAAAATGCTGCGCCATTACTAAAGTTTCTCGTGAAAGCCATATTTCTCAACAAGTATTTGCAACTGTACCATAAATCTTCATTGTTGAAGATGTCAATGGGAGCAGGCAGGGCCGGCGCAAGCCCAAATGCCGCCCCGTGCGAGCTGCTAAATTGCCGCCCCCTCCCCCGTTTTTTCCTTTTTTTTTTCTTTTTTACAAACCGATTGTCGAATATTATTTATACAAATCTGTAGGGAACACCACCAGTCAATCGAAATTTTTGTTTTTACTTTTCCGATCTACCTAGGTTTCTGCCAATGAGTGGCCAGTCTCAAAGTTTTTAATATGTGCTTCCATCTAACCGTCATGTTTACAATTACGTTCGCCGGCCGCGGTGGCCGAGCGGTCTGCGGCTTGTCAGTCACTGTCTGCACAGCCGCTGCGATCGGGGTTCGAATCCCCCCTCGGGCATGGATGTTTGTGCCGTCTTTAGTATAAGTTAGTTCATATGTAGTTTGTAAGTTTAGGGACTGATGACCGCGTAGTTAAGTCCCCTAAGTTCTACAAACATTTGAACATTTTACAATTACGTTCAGCATGACGGTATATATGTAAACCTAACTCAAAGCATTGAGAAGAGCCACACTGTGCCCGAAATCTATGTAGCTCTGGAAAATATAAACAAAAATTATGACTGATTGGTGACATTCTCTTCAGATCTGTACAAAACAGTCGCTGGGCACCAGCTCGAAAAAGGAGTCAAACCTGATTGAAGAAATCTTGTCAATTTTAATAAGGCTTGTGAATTTACAAAAATGTTCAAATGTGTGTAAAATCTTATATTACTGTAGGATACACCGTACAGGAGTTGAAGTCATTAGATTTGAGCCACGTGAAATTGCATTTCAGACCGAATTTCACTACAAAAATGTTCAAATGTTTGTAGAGCTTATGGGACTTAACTACGGGGTTATCAGTCCCTAAACTTGCAAATTACTTATGAACTAGGTACTACTAAGGACGGCACAAATATCCATGCCCGAGGGGGGATTCGAACCCCCGACCGTAGTGGCCGTGCAGACTATGACTGACGCGCCGCAGTACGCTCGGACACCGCGGCCGGCAATTTCACTACAGACGTAGGTGAAACGGTCAAAGAGTGGGGCGGAAGACAATGGAGAGAGGAATAATAAGGAGATGGAGTAACATATAATGCAATAAATACACACCCGGGAATCGACGGTTACTAATGCTAGTCGAAATATATTACCTCACTGCATTGCGGTTGTTCATTTCAAAGAACTGACACTCGACACCTGTCGTAATTTCCAGGTGTCAGTTCTTTCGTTTCTGATTATGGAATAAGGGGCAACATATTAGTCATTGCCTTATCACGTCACTTTCCTGCGCTTTATTTTCATTCTAGCTATTGAGACGACGCGTGTTTATATGCCGATTTTGCCAATTTTTGAGGCAACAGATCATTAGAAAAATAAATTTTCGTATTCTGCAATCTGGAAGGAGACAAATTCTAATCTATGAGTAACATGCAAGCGTAATACTAATTGTACGTTATATGAAAAGCACTTACCTATTACAACTTAAGTTGCAAGAAATTCGGACGCACCAATTCTTCTGTTCTTACGAAATGCAATGAAAGTGCTTTTGACCAATCTTGACTCCCTCGGCCATCTACCGAAACGAATTCAGTAGTTTTCGTTGTAGAGAACGCAACAATGAACAATACCTATTGCCTGGAAAGGCGAAGTGATGACGCGGTAGTGCCAGGAACTAGGTCACGTGACGAGGTACTGTGAGGCTACGGTTAAAGTAGCGCCCAAGAAGAAGAAGAAGCAGCTCACAATAAGTATGTGACCGATGATATGGATAAATGTATTATAAGGCAGCAATTTATATGGTATTACGAACAATAGAAAGAAATACGAACTTTGCGAAAACTGCACCAATTTTGTAAAACAGAAATGAGCTTAAAAGCTAGCAAGGAAACCCTTAGAAGCAATGTCCTGTCTATGGATTTTCGTTTTACAAGGTGTCAAAATTAACGTTTAGTTTTGTGCGGACGAGAGGGCATTGTTGCTAAAAGACCATACTTTCTCAGGTTTTCATCAGAATCAAAGCGACTTAGATGAAACGTGGATTCACACGCATTATACAGCAAATAAATGTTGGCAAAGTGATAGTGTGCGAGTAGTATTGTCAAATAAAAGTGCCGGTCAGAGTTTGTTGTTCATGCAGGCGGAGACAGGTGTTTCGTGGCTCAAAAACGAAAACGTCCGACTATCACTCAGAAACGGATAGCAAAAATGTTCGAAAATTCGTCGAAACGCAACTTATGCCAGGCTTACTACTAATGTATTTATCCGGTGTAATTACTCGCAGCGTATTTACTCATTTGGAATGCTTCTAGCCATTGTAGGTGTTGGACATGTTTGACTGTAGTAATGTTCAAAAATTTTTTTCCATAATGCGGGAAGAATGAAACACTCGGAAACTGTCATTAGCAAAATTGCTTCAGACTTAACAAGTAACCACAGTATCAAACATTCCATTCGAATTTACAAGTTAGACTTGGTCTTCTGCAAAATTAGTTGTGAGTAAACGCACGGCGCGTAACAGGCTGGCAGCGCTCTACTCAAGAATACTGGCGTGTACGCCAGACTGCTTCCTCCTCTCTTTTCCTCCGACGTAAACACGACGGCGCTGCCACAGTGGCGAACAAGAAATCAGTCCTCCTCCCTCCCCTTGTTCTACAGGGGCGGCCGGCAGGTAGTCGAGGCGCCGTGCCACAGTTCCCGAAGCCGCTCCCTCCGAGGTTTTTGTTTCGAATCCCCTCTTGGGCATGAATATTGAGTTTGTCCTAAAAAATAAAAAAAATAAGGGTGGGCGGCAGATTTGCCGCCCCTCGGAAAGTGCCGCCCCGTGCGGCCGCACGTTTCGCACGTGCCTTGCGCCGGCCCTGGGAGCAGGGGCTTTTAGCAACTGCAGGCGCCCAGTTTCATCCTAGGTCGTACCCTGAAGATCTTCCAGACGATCGGTTGGGCCACGCTCAGCTCTCAGCCTGCTCTGTTCACCGACTTCTGTGGGCAACGTACGAACCTCGCCCGCTCGCAATCAACCATTTCTTGACTCGCTGTAGTCAGATCAGTTGGGATCTCCTGAAAATTTAAACTGCGCAACACAGTAGCCTTATGTAACTGCGGATCTCTGTTGCATTTTGGTTTTAAGTGTAGTTCAACTGTTACGGGAGACTCATGTTACCGGTAGTCGGTGTGTGCAGTGAAAAAGCATACACCCTCACTGATACCTCTTGAGTAATTTGGTTAGTAAACAAGTTAAATAGATCGCGCCAGATCAGACGAGGCGACGATTTACCCCCACTACTAGGCTCCACAAAATTAATCAACTGTCACGCATTCAGGACAACGTTAAGTTATCTTTACTAGCACACCTAGTGCTAACGATTTAGAGACCTGGGCACATAAGTGTTCGATCTGTAATTACCAGTATTTAATAAATAAAGACAAATTTCGTATTTGTAGACTCACTCTATTCACAAAGTAAACATAGAAATAATAATATTTTTCATATTGATACATTTAATTTTGTGCTGGTTGAGGAAAAAATTATGATGATATTCCGCCGTATACAAGACACATAATTCGTATCTTTTAGAACTTCTTGTGCTATCATCAGTGGGATAATTTGTTTCATCCTGAACTATGCAACGCCATTTAAATTTCATCTAAAATTATAAAGAATAAAATAAAAAGCTAATTTTACATGAATTTAATATGACATTATAGAGTGTAATTATAACTTTCAGAGTGAAATAAAATTATCTCACTGACGATAGTGCAATAAGTGCTGAAACATATATAAGAAGAATAATATAAATTAAGAAGTCTGCCTACCGAGGAATACCCTCACCACGTATTAAATACAGAAAAGCATACTTCCTTAATGAAATGAAGACGGGTCACCACCTGATTGATATATTCAGTCAGCAACGTAGTGTGCGTAGTTTCTGGCGGATTAAAACTTTAAAATTATTTCCCACACAGTGGCAGACTAAGGCTGTCGTATGCCCGGGCCGGCGGCAAAACAAAATGAAATGAGCAAAATGTTCAAATGTTTGTTAAGCTTATGGGACTTAACTACGGGGTCATCAGTCCCTAAACTTACAAACTACTTATGAACTACTTACGAACTAGGACGGCACAAATATCCATGCCCGAGGGGGGATTCGAACCCCCGACCGTAGTGGCCGTGCAGACCGTGACTGGAGCGCCTCAGTCCCCTCGGCCACCGCGGCCGGCAATGAAATGAGCCCCCCCCCCCCCAATCCACTTCGTAATACACGTAATTCTATTTAAAAAAGTGACTTTCTAGAGTCGAAGGCCTCCCAGGACGAAAGGCACTGGGCATTAATATATATATATATATATATATATATATATATATATATATATATACACTCGTGCTTTCCAGGTATTTCGAGGCCCCCCAAAGCGAGAGGCTCTGGGCGGTGCACCCCCGGCCCATTAGTCCGCCACTGGTCCCAGAACCGTGATGCGAACCTGGGACCTTTGTTTTCGCGGACAAGCGCTCTACCATTCTCACTGCTTTACTTCCGCCAGTGTCTCGCTTCCTGCTTTCCAAACTGGCGGAACAACAGCCGTAAGGACGGACGGCACAGCCTGCCGAGACAGCTCAGTAGTTAGAGCACTTGCCATGAAATGCAGAGGTCCTAGGTTCGAATCCCGATTCCGAAACAAAGTTGTAATCCGCCAGGAAGTTTCATAACAGCGTACACTCCGCTGCAAAGTGAAAATATCATTCTGACAACATCGCCTCATCACGATTGGGGCAGACATTTTTAATCTGCTAGGAAGTTTCATATGAGTGAAAACTCCGCTGCACAGTGAAAATTTCATTCTGGAAACAACCCTTAGGCTATAGCTAAGCCAAGTCTCCACTATATCCTTCCTTCCAGGAGTGCTATTTCTGCAAGTTTCGCAGGAGAACGTCTGTGAACTTTGGAAACTAGGGGCGAGGTACTGGCGGAAGTAAAGTTGTGAGGGCAGACCGCGAAGCTTGCCGGGATAGCTCAGACGGTAGAGCGCTTGATCGCTAAAGGCAAAGGTTGCAGTTTCGAATCCCGGTTCCGACACACAATTCCAGAAAGTTTCATATCAGCGCACACTCCGCTGCAGAGTAAAAATTTCATTCTGTAAAGATATACATTAGCAATCAAAGGCTGAAATAAGCAATGTAGAAGAGTTACATACCAAGTAACTACTCCCCTCCTTACTACTTATGAGATTTGTGCGTTAAGCCGCGGCGGAGCGGCTGAGCGCGTTGAGGCGCTTTGCTACGATAAGCGAGACCGTTCCCCGTCGAGGGTTCGAATCCCCCTTCGGGCATGGTCGTTTGTGTCTTCTTTAGTATAAACTAGTTCATAAGTAGTTTGTAAGCTTAGGGACTGATGACCCCGTTGTTAAGTCCCATAAGCTCTAGAAACAACATTTATGCGTAAATATCATTCAGTCATAGCAAATAAAACGGCTGAAGCGTAATTTTATCAGAGATGTAAAGCCGATTTGCAAAAGTACGTTGTAGTTGGAATAAAAAAGTCAGAAGCAAAACTTGGAAACAGGCTCCCACCTCCCGATGTAAATGTGTTTGTAGTACAACATAAGCTTTCTCAGCGCAATCGTCATATTGTCTCACTGCTCACTCCTTCATTCTCGTGCCGGAAATCTAGAGCGCGATAACAGAAAACGTTTGGAATTCATCTGTATGGGTGATGAGTTTTGTGACAATTTGTCAATGTATCTACAACGAATCACAGTAACTTTGTAAGTGGATAGAGCCAATTGCATTCTGATTTCACCAATTTATTGACGTAAACTGAATGTTTAATTATTGTGCAAGGGCTGATCTGAAACTAAGATTACAGGGCCAATATTTCTGGAGTTTCGTTTTCGTAGTTCTGATACACGTGGTTAACAGCCGCACAGTATTTGAGCCACTTACGGCACTAGTCGTAGGTAAATAGGATGTTCATTTTTAAAGTAAGAGCACATCGTGTCCAGGCATCCTCTAACCCATTGTGTTTCAACCTTTTTGAATATGCGATCCCCCTTCCAAGTCATATTATTCTGGCGACCCACTTTCCCCATCCGCCCTCACTGTACTGTTATATTACTTTGTGTGTGAACTCAACACAGAGAATTTTATATTTTCTTTTGTTGATAAAAATTTCTCCTAAAAAAAGTATAGTATTCTACATTAAACGGTGAATTTTTAGTGTATTTTATGGAACAGAACACATTATCCTATTTTTACATTAATTTCGACAGAAAATGTATGTCCATGAGGAGTGTTTCTCGTTGCAGGTTGGATTAGGAAGCGAATTATGCACGTTAAGTACACTGTATAGGCAATTCCTAAATAAGTTGTTTTTCTCGAATTTCTCAAAATTACTCATCTGGGGATCGCGACAAACAGATTGAAATGCACTGCTCTAACCATAGCTGTTAGTATTATCAACAGCCTAGTCACTTTCCGAAATCAAATGGGGTTGAGGGTCTCAGTGGATGCAATTTTTTCCGTGCGTGACGCCACGGACCAACTACTGCCTCAGCTAGAAGAACGGTAGGCTTGTGGGTTATGCGCAGGGTTTCCAGACTTTCAGGTTGTTACTGTCAAAGTCATACGTGCGCATGTAAGCTGTAAACAGTGAATATGTAATATATGATTTTTGCATGTATCGTCTTTGAAGATTTTCGTCCCAGTGCAGTATTAATGAAAGCAAGGAATAAAGGAAACGAGTTACAGTGAAAATGTTTTAGTACTTATAATTTAACTGCACTTGTGCATGTAGCTGTTAGTTTTGAATATTTGCGATAAAAGTGCGTTGGTATTACGACTCTACGACCATATAGCTCAATAATGTGAGGTAAGCACTTCACTTCTTATTCCTTACATATGCCTCACCGCGCGCCATTACGTACGAATCAAAAAGACAGACTAACAAATACGTGGTTACGTGCGATTTCTAACCTTCACGCCAAATACACTGTGAAATTCAACCGATGTAGATTATATATCTGATTCCAAGACAAATATTTTCAAACTAGGTAGCATTCCTAGCAGATTTCCAAATTATCCTCTCGATGAAACACCAGTACACCAGTACCAGCAGTATCTAGGCGGCAAATTGAAAACTAAATAAATAAACTCCAGATAATCATTTTTTCGAAAACGTAAAAGAAGTGAAAAATCTTAACGAAGAAACCGACACAATTGTGCCATTAAATACGGTTTCGGAAGCTAGACTTCAAATCGAAGACGAGACGCTTTCCAAACTAAAAGCTTTGCAAAAACAACTTCCACAGAAAACTAAAATATTTGACACTCAAGAACAAACTGAAAAGCTAAGATAATAAAATTCTCTTGCTGTAATACAGAAAAAACTGTAATCAATAATATCAGAAGCAACTAAAACGCCCAAAATGCAATTATTGCTGGAGCAAATAAATAAAATCTAATAAAAAACTCACCTCGCTTGAAGAAGTAATAAAAGAGTGCGTCATTTAGGTCAAATATTCATGAAGTTTTTTGGACATAAATCTTTGACGTGGCGCTAAAAAGGGCTATTATACTGTCATCATATTTTGCGTCATGTTTCGAGATGGCGGATAATAAACATTTGTATGCTTCGCAGTTACTACCACCACAATTCCATTGTGTTTGCATTTCGACGAAGAGAAACGAAAAAAGGGGAGAGAGAGAGAGAGAGAAAAGAAAAGAAAATGTACTTGAGTAACAATGCGGGTTTCACTTCGCGACAACTGCAAGTGGAGGACGTCAAATCATAAATAAATCGCTTGCGAATGGATGCTGCAACGTATCAGTATTTTCTCAGTAAATTGGCTCTTCACATCACAAAGTAGAATAAGCGCACGATAAATTTTATAATTGCTGAATACAGGGTTACAGATACACTTCGGTAGATTTATTCTAGCCTGCACTCCAATACAGTACTCGAAAACCAGAAACCATTAAGCAAGAAACTCCTGAAACTTGTGAATCAAGTCATAACGCAGTGAAGGATGAATATCTGAATCTAAATAAATGTTTAATGCACTACATGGGCATCAAGAACTGTTTTTAATAATTATGCAAGGATTATGCTCCAATGTGAGCGTAAACTTCGTAAATGAATAAAATACAATTTGTATTCCATTAACTACAAAATTTATACAAATTCACCGGCCGCGGTGGCCGAGGGGACTGAGGCGCTTCAGTCACTGTATGCACGGCCACTACGGTCGGGGGTTCGAATCCCCCCTCGGGCATGGATATTTGTGCCGTCCTTAGTTGTAGCTAGTTCATAAGTAGTTTGTAAGTTTAGGGACTGATGACCCCGTAGTCAAGTTCCATAAGCTGTACAAACATTTGAACATTTTATACAAATTCATAAGGTAGATGAGGCACTTCAAAAAATGTTTGTTAAGCTTAGGGGACTTAACTACGGGGTCATCAGTCCCTAAACTTACAAACTACTTATGAACTACTTACGAACTAGGACGGCACAAATATCCATGCCCGAGGGGGGATTCGAACCCCCGACCGTAGTGGCCGTGTAGGATGAGGCACTGTTTAATTCGAGGCACGCTGGTTAAAAAAAATAATTTTCTTCTGTACGTCGTCTGCTGTACAACTGGACCGTATTTCACTGCTAATGACACCGCTATTTTCTTACAGCTCTCCGATCATCTTAATCTATTTTTATTATCAGAAAGCCTCACATTATATAACGACTCGTCTGCTTCATAGGTTTATATTAATTTTGTGGTCAATTGAACACACCAACTGAACTCTGCAGACGTGTTTACAAACACACAGCAGTCAAATAATTGTAGCGATAATAGCGCTCATAGCAGTTATACTTGGCATTGTAGTGAACAGAAGAAAAAGAACTTTTATGTTCTAATGTACGGCGATGCCATAGATTGATAATTTTTCTTAGATGAGAAACGAGATATGTCAAAGTTCCCTACTACACTAACAAGTTTCTTTGACATAGACATAGACATTTTGACATAGAAATATGACCGTTTAATACCGGCCTTAGCGAAAGGTTACAAATAAAGATTTTATTTTAAAATTCCAATAGCCATGTTCGTCCACGTTTTGATTGTGATATTCACAAGAAACAGGAGTTACGGCTTTGTTAAAGTAATGATTAGAAGCTACCTAAGCGTGGTAGAATTACAATGTACCAAGGGAGTTCAAAAGGTATTGCACAGTCGTCTCCAATTTTTTTATTTGTATTTTCTTATTTATTTATTTTGCAGGAGCAGAATGAAATGTTTTGTGAACATACTTGGAACATTTAGCTATACATTGAGCCTACTCAATGTAGCCTCCATCAGTTGTGATCTGGCCGAACGTTCTTTCCATGATGTTTGCACTTTGGTAAAATTCTGGTGATAAGGAAATAAGGTCTTTCTCACTATCAAATGATTTACCGAGCAGGTGAGCCTTCATACAACCAAAGAGATAAAAATTAGACGGAGCCAAATCCGGACTGCAGGGAGGACGAGCAACAATTTTTCAACCCATTTTCCTGCGTCATAATGGCTGTATGAGGTTTAGCATTGTCATTGTGTAGTCTGGTGAGCTGACTATGAAACTTTTGGTCTTGATGGCACCTCGCAGCTTGGATGATTTGGCCGTCGATGTCCTGCAGCATCGTGGATTGTCCAGCAGAGAGAAATCACCCCCTTTAAACCTCAGCTACAACTTCTAGATGCTGCTGCCACCCACTGTGTGATGCTCATATACGTGGAGCAGCTTCTTGTGAATCGATGTGGCAGAGTCATCGCCGGTCTTGAAGAGGAACTCCATCACCTCACAGTCCACTATGGCTTACCGGTAAATAAAAGGAAATACTTCTATACACCTACGTATAGCCAAATGCTCCAAGCATGTTCACAAAAATGTCATCCTCCTCCTGAATAAAAGTGCAATTGTGCAAAACTTTTTGAACGCCTTTATAGTGTGTGATGTCAGTTTAGAGCCAAGTGCAGTATTTTCGCCAATAAGGACTGTGGGGAAAATCAACCAATACTCGTTAGCACTCTTACGTGTAACTACGAGTATTTCTTAGAAGATGCGCTCAAGCAGATAGCTTCCTTTGCTGAAGAAACTTACAAATAAGCGAAGTTGTGGAACTCCAGACAGCTGAAACGAAAGATGCAGCGTGCTTATCGCCGTAAAAAGTCATAAGAGTCTGCGACGACCGGCTGAACAACACAGCGTAACAAGAGTCGAGACTGTTAGAGCATGCTAGCGGGCTATTGTATGTCGTGCCCCTCACTATGCAGGCATTATTCAGGTGGGCCAATGGTGTATGGCGACTACCCGCAATTACATCCCTCTTCAGTCAGAAGCGTTTAATTTATTGGTTAGGCCTATGTCATTTTCACCTCTCCACACAGAAAAGACTACAGGAGTTAATTCCGGGGAACGGGCTGGCCAAGGAACTGGTCCTCTGTTTCCAATCCAACGATTTGGGAACAATTCGTAACGATCTACTTTATTAATCTGTACACTATGGTCATTTATGTGGCAATACTTATGCGTGTTCAGTCTAACGTTTACGAAAAATGAGTTTATAATCTAATGGTTAACTATCTCACACAACATTTATACACTCTATTGACACTGACGTTCCACATGACAAAGCCAAGAGGAATTGTCAGCAGACCAATGATACAAATTTCGTCGGAATACCTGGTCCTGATTGGTAAATGTCGCTTCAACCCTAAATATGACGAGACATGTGAAGTATCTTGTCATAATGTCCATTTACGGAAGGTAACGTTTCATAATATTTTCTGTGGGAGAAATTGCTGCATCTCGTCTCAGGAGATAATAAACTAATCATCTTCTTGAAACAAAACAAACTTAACTATCTTCTGAAACTAAGGCAAAAACAACAAACATCAACTAAAAGTTTTCTTCTTCACCAATTAGGTACTAGCCAGGGAGATAACTGCAGCCTTGAGAGAACGGCCAGGGAGACGGAGCCGGACGACTTATTCCGTTGCGGGAAGTCCTGGAGGCGCGGCGTCGCTGGAAGGGACTCTTTCCCGGAGTCGTCGGTCGCGATCCCCGAGCTATGGTTGTCGTTGGGGGTCGGCGGAGAACAGCCCTCGTATTGCACTGCAGCTCCCTAAATAGTCGGCACGCAGTGATACGTGGCAGTCTCGAGCTGGTCTCACGTGACTGTGCGGAGGAAAATAGTCCCGGGTTAGTGCGCTCTCTGGCGATGCTCAATCGCGTCCTATGGTGACTCCGGAACCGCCGTTGTGGAACGCCTCACTGGTATACATCCATGCCCTTGTAGCCTGCATTGTGGGTTGTCCGCTCGTCAGGCGAACCACCGGTACATGACATATGATGCGGACTGAACCGATGTGGATGGAGAATGGTTAGGACACTTACTTGGCTCAGGTACTTCCTCGTACGATTGCGCAGGGACTAACGTACGGATCATCGGCAAC
This sequence comes from Locusta migratoria, assembly GCA_026315105.1. Classification (NCBI taxonomy): domain Eukaryota; kingdom Metazoa; phylum Arthropoda; class Insecta; order Orthoptera; family Acrididae; genus Locusta; species Locusta migratoria. The sequence continues at coordinate 353,300,204 of CM048749.1, forward strand.
AGCAACAAACATTCATTCAAAAAATGTTCAAATGTTTGTAAATCTTATGGGACTTGACTTCGGGGTCATCAGTCCCTAAACTTACAAACTACTTATGAACGACTTACGAACTAGGACGGCACAAATATCCATGCCCGAGGGGGGATTCGAACCCCCGACCGTAGTGGCCGTGCAGACCGTGACTGAAGCGCCTCAGTCCCCTCGGCCACCGCGGCCGGCAAACATTCATTTCCTTGACTTCTGTCGTCACTTGTTCCTTCTGTTACGTTGTCTAAATGTTGCACTATCACGTTCACGTAACTGGTTGAAGAGGCTGGTAAATAATTGTCGACATGGATGATGTCTATTGGGATGTGTTTACGCATAACCGTAGAAGCACGAATTGCATTTTTCCTGCACTATCCATACGCTATGAGCATTTTCTGCATTTGTAAATCCTATCGTTCACTCACATCCTGCTGCTTGGACTTTCACAAATTGCCTAACTAGCAAGTCATAATGCACTCAAGGACCACACAAGCACGATGTAAGCAGATATAACAACATCGTAACTACCAACTACGCAGTCTGAATGGGACAAAAAACTGTCGGATTGGGAACTTTTCACGAACGGCACTAGAGTCCTGCAGCAAACAACACTGACATTCTAATTGACCCTACATTTAGTATGTGTCAATAGGCAGTAAAAAAATGTACGTTTACACACCCACACACAAAAAAATTAAGTTTATTAAATTCTATTTATTGGGTAACAATACAAACCCTGACTACCAATCCAACCTGTGAAAATCGGATATCAATAGCTCTTTCCAATCCAACCTGTGAAAATCGGATATCAATAGCTCTTTCCATATCCACAACATCTGCAGTGCAAGTTTAAAATGATTTACAGCGTATATAAATTACATCGTAGATAACATCGGAAGTTCAGTGAGGCTTTTCGCGGTTGACGCTGTAGTATACTGAGGTCTCAACACTGTAAAAGGGTAGCATATTGACGCATGGTGGAGGGAGTAGCAATGGAGTCTGTAAGACCACCGTTAATTGTAAAATTAACTCTGGCTGAATGGAGCCAGTTGAAACTTTAAAAAATACAATTCTAGCCGTAAAAGCCAGTTAAAAGATTCGTGTGAACTATAGGCTACTTCCTGCTAGAGAATCTTGTTGCCGGCCGCGGTGGCCGAGGGGATTGCGGCGCGTCAGTTATGGTCTGCACGGCCACTACGGTCGGGGGTTCGGATCACCCCTCGGGCATGGATATTTGTGCTGTCCTTAATGTTAGCTAGTTCACAACTAGTTTGTAAGTTTAGGGACTGATGACCCCATAGTTAAGTCCCACAAGCTATACAAACATTTGAACATTTGAGAATCTTGTTCCCCGGCCAAAATTGAGAACTGACTTAATTCAAAAATTATGTTAGCAACATGAAGTTAAAGAGACTGTGGTCAATATACGTAAAGTAGTAGATCACAAGAAGTACACACAGTCATTAATAGACAAGCCACCGCAAATAAAATCATTTCATGAAGGTGGCTGAGAGAACATTTATGGCACAACGGAATTTAAACATAATAATCTGCATCTGAGTTTGTTCTCAGCACTGGTAAAAAACAATATTAAATGAAAGAGGAAAGTATTCATTCAAAAAAACAAAAAAATGTTCAAATGTTTGTAGAGCTTATGGGACTTAACTACGTGGTCACCAATTCCTAAACTTACAAACTATTTATGAACTAGCTACTACTAAGGACGGCACAAATATCCATGCGCGAGGGGGGATTCGAACCCCCAACCGTAGTGGCCGTGCAGACCGTGACTGGAGCCCCGCAGTCCCGTCGGCCTCCGCGGCCGGCAAAGTATTCATTAACTACTATTCATAAGCAGGGTTAAATTTCACTGGACATAAATAATTTATTCAGTTCAAACATGAGCAAATGGGGGAACCAATTTTATTAAACAATAAAAATGCATCCCATTGAAATAGTTTACAAAAGTTATTGTATCTTGCACCGAAGATCCCCAGGACTGAAATTAATATAAAGTCCTCTCAATTGATCATCTTTGGGGGAAGATTTACAGTCAATAAACATTCATCCACTCATACGCGCAATGCAAAGCGAAACTCACCATAATCAGCGTGCTGATATGAAGCAGAAGCAGACGCCGCTATCATAGACAAAATTCAGCGAACCAGGATGTACCACACAACACTAGGAAAATAAACTTTGGAGGTGGCTCTGGTCTGTCTTTCTTTATTTGAGATGGTACGTGGTAATAGCGAGATTGATTTGCATTTAAATTAAACCGTGGACAAGCAATCTGAGACAACGGCACGTGTCTGCTATATTACATGTTCGCACCTCACTGAAGGTGAAGTGGTTAAAGATCATATTCATTTCAACAAAATAACACGTAATGTTAGATTAGGAAGCAAGAATACACAATATTAAGGAACTGGTTTGTGAGCAGCGGCGAGAACTCAATTGACTAGCTATGAACCCTTAAAGTCGGAGTTCGAAACCACGTAGTTCCGAAAACCAGTAAAAATACAAAAATTCAATCTCCGAAAAATAAAGAAAATTAACTACGTCGTGCAACCATTAGAAAAGCGTAGAACATCATGATGAAGCTAAATAAATACAGCTACCCGCGATTGGACTAGTTTACATAGATGGATGAAGTCCAGTCTCCAAAAATCAGAAAAGTGTAATAATTTCAAAGCAGGAGTAAATCAAATAAGAAATACGGCATGCAACCCCTAGAAATACGTAGTATTTCATAAGCAGGCTAATAAAGGGGGTTGTACAACGCTAGGAGAGAATTTACTGACCGAGACTGAATGCAAAGTACAAATTCGGGAACGAAACAGCAAATTAAAATAGACGGAGCGAGAAAATCGTGATGTGATAATGGAAATCAGGAAGATACATGCATAATTTCTTGCCTGAAAGGCATAGAACGGACACAGGGGTAGCTGAAGGCTTTGTTCTAAAACATACTACGTGGAGTATATATCACTTGAGGAAAGATAAACGGAAAGGAATATTTCACATGCACTACACGGAATTAACCTATCCCCCTATAAGTCACGTACCACAAAGAATTTACACAGAGATTGTAAACCACCAGATAGGCACTAAGATTTTAAGATACCAGGCCATTACCAAACTGAAAACTAGTAACATATTCACCGCATTTATCTGCAGGAAATCACCAAAATGAAACTAAACCCATTTCTGTACATGATCGGAGAAACTTATTCTGAAAAATAAACCTGAGTTCTGAAATATAAGTTGAACAAACCAAACAACGAATCGCTACCATCTCAACGGAGAAAAAGAGTAGAACGACTTACCAGGTCGAAGAGCAGCCACCTAATAAGGGCCCGGCGAGCAGATCGCCCGCCAGCAACGGAAATTGGTACGAAAAAAAAACTGAGAAGGATGGAATGTGGGGAGAGTATAGACACGCAACAGCCTACGGAGGCTCGCTATGCCACTGCCAACCCAAATTGTGACCAAAGGGTCTAGAAACGGCATTGGTAGCATCAAAAACAGAAGTTGGTAACGACTACCTATCGAGATGAAGCCAGAGAGCATGCAAAGTGAGCAGCCAGTAACCGACAACGAAAATTCTCGTACATACACACAGACAGGCATACCAGAGGATTCCCATACAAGCACATGCAGAATAAAGCAAGCACACATTCTCACAGGGACAGTGGCGTAACGGAGAAGCCGTTCATGTTGCCACATTCATAGACACAACGATAAATTATTAGCATAATAAAAATACTAGCAATATTAACACAATTGAATGAAAATAACATTTAAAAACATGAAATGAAATGATATTCCTCATGCCTCTGAACGAATGGGGTTCCAGTTTGGCAAAAAAAAAAAAAAAAAAAAAAAAAAAAATGAAAAACCTAGGGAAGACGGTCGTCTTTCAAGTCTCAATATTAACAAAAGTAAAGTGCTGCCATCATATAAAAATAAAGACCCTCTATTATATAACTATGCAATAACGAGATAAACACTGGAAGCAGTTACCATAAAATATCTGGGAGTAAACATGAACAGCGAATTCAAATGAAACCACCATATAAATTTAATCGGAGCTACGGATGATGCCATAGAGATTCAGTGTAATAATACTCGGGAAGTGTCGTCCACCGGCAAAGGAAGTGGGTTACAACACCGGCCGACGCTTGAGTATCGCTCATCAGTATGAGATCCATACCAGGTAAGGTTTAATACAGTACATAGAGACGATCCAACCGAGAGTAGCACGCTTTATTCCACTAAGCTCGAAAGCCTCACAAAGATGATCGGAAAACTCCAGTGGCAGTTGCTGAAAGACACACATTCTATAGACAACGGGCTTCTGTCAGTGTTCCACAGTATGAAAGGAGTCACCGTATTTGATAAAAATGCGCTGTTAATATGAAAATATTTCTCACTGAACTCTCTATCTGTGATTTTTAACGTAACCCTTTGGACTTTAGAAGTATGATTTCTGTAGGCACTAGGCGCCACTGCAGTAGTTTTGGCTCCGAGTTAGTAGCAGTTACTTGCGAGGCATTCAGCAGAGTGATTGAACATGGACATACTGTCCCTCTGTGACTGGAATTTTCTATATAATGAGTATTGAAGGAGATTTATGAACATTTTTGAAAATGTCAGACCAGATATGCAACTGTAGAAACTTCCTTGCATAATTCTGTAAAGGTACAATTACGTACTGCAGCTTTTGCGCTATTATTAAGCTGAATTACTCTGCTATCATTGTTTCACTTAAGTAGTTAAATTTGCAGTTCCATCCCTTGAACTAATGACATAATAAACTATATTGCTCAGTTTGCAAACAACAACAAAATAATAATTAATATCAGAGTCAGAATTTCTTTTGAAGACGACATTTTGTGATTGATGTGTCGCATAATCAGTTCAATATTAAAGTCCATTGTTTTATATGAGTACGTATTATATAATCTAGTCCATGGACTCTCTTTCAGACAACGGGAACCGTTAAAACAAGGCAGGCAAAGGTCGTCCACGGGGAACACCAGCAAGAGATGATCTTTCGGTTAACATTCCATCAAGACAAGAGGCGACAACAAGACGGCCACAATGCACGAAGGCCAATGGTGTGTGTCCCATTAAAAACACCTTTTACAAAATGGGCGGAGAAACATCAAGATTGGAATGGTAACGAATGGCGCCGGTTTTTTTTTCACAGACGAGTCAAGATTTTGTGATCAGGCAGACAATCACCGTTCCCTCATCAGGAGAGAACGTGGGACTCGGAACGATCCTGCTTGTGTGCAGGAAACATCACCATATCGTGCTGGTGGACAAATAGTGTGGACGGGAGTCAGTATCGGTGGACGTACGGACCTATGTGTCGTTCAGAATGGCGCTCTGATGGCCCAGAGATATAGAGACCAGATTTCGACCTTTTGTTGCGCCCTAGGCTGGTGCCATAGGAGATGGGCTCCTTTTGGTGGACCATAACGCTCGTCGGCACAGAGCTACATTGGTAGACAACATGCTTCAAGCCTAATTGAGCATGTCTGGAATTCACTTGACAGACGCATTTCAGCCATACCAGCTCCTCCCATAGCGGGTGCAGAGTTGGATACTGCATTCAAGGAAGAATGGTCAAATATCCATCAAGAGCTGGTTTATAACGTCATACTGTTCATGCCACGCAGGTGCACAACTGTACGAGCCGTCTGAGATGATCACACACCATGTAAGAGGGCAACGAGAATGACTTTTTTACAATTATGTAAGCACTATGGTGCCTCGCTATAAGTAATCAAGAGGTAAAGCTCAAGTAAAGAGTTGAGATGGGAATATATCGTACTGTGTCACACACAAATTACAACTGTAGCTGTTTGTGAATAAAATACGTTACCATATGTATATTGTGTATGATATCTGAGCTGATCAGCTGTTTTGACTATTGTACACTCCTGGCCATTAAAATTGCTACACCACGGAGATGACGTACTACAGACGGGGACGTTTGCAAGGCAACAACCATCTGCACGAACAGTTCGACGTCGTTTGCAGCAGCATGGACTATCAGCTCGGAGACCATGGTTGCGGTTACCCTTGACGCTGCATCACAGACAGGAGCGTCTGCGATGGTGTGTGCAGTGACGAATCTGGGTGCACGAATGGCAAAACGTCATTTTTCGGATGAATCCAGGTTCTGTTTACAGCATTATGATGGTCGCATCCGTGTTTGGCAACATCGCGGTGAACGCACATTGGAAGCGTGTGTTTGTCATCGCCATACTGACGTATCATCCTGCGTGATGGTATGGGGTGCCACTGGATACACCTCTCTGTCACCTCTTGTTCGTATCGACGGCACTTTGAACAGTGGCCATTACATTTCAGATGTGTTACGACTCGTGGCTGTACCCTTCATTCGATCCCGTCCAAACCCTACATTTCAGCAGGATAATGCACGACCGCATGTTGCAGGTCCTGTACGGGCCTTTCTGGATACAGAATATGTTCGACTGCTTTCCTGGCCACCACATCCTCCAGATCTCTCGTCAACAGAAAACGTATGGTCAATGGTGGCCGAGCAACTGGCTCGTCACAATACGCCAGTCACTACTTCTTATGAACTGTGGTATCGTGTTGACGCTGCATAGGTATATGTACCTGATCACACCATCCAAGCTCTGTTTGACTGAATGCCCAGGCGTATCAAGGCCGTTATTACGGTCAGAGGTGGTTGATCTGGGTACTGATTTCTCCGGATCTATGCACCCAAATTGCGTGTAAATGTAATCACATGTTAGTTCTAGTATAAAATATATGTCCAATGAATACCCGTTTATCATCTTCATTTCTTCTTGGCGTAGCAATTTTTAAACTCATAACCGAGATGGAAGTTGGTAAGTTCATTTCATTGGGCATCCATCGGAACCTCAGCCTCGGGGCTATCGCTAGCGTCTGCAGCTTCCGCGATTCTCGCAGCATCACGGAAAAAGCTTGTCGTTGTTGCTGCCGCGCTCTACCGGGAACCGGCCGTTAGGGTTGGCACGCCTGCAACGGGAGTCCCGCTGGATCCGGCGACAGGCCGCTATTAATTAATCCCGCGGGTAATCCCCGAAACTTTCCCCAAGTCTGGCCGGCGCTCCGCTCTGGGAGCCCGGCCGCGGACACTAGACTGCAGCGTCTCATTACTGACAAACGAGCGCCGGAGAGCGGGCCCAGCGCCGCCAGGCTGGCCAACAGCCCAACAACTCCAAGCCGCCAATTAAGCTACAACGGCCGTCATACTGCTCACGATCTTCCCTTAATACCCTGTAGGGTAGTGTTAGATTTGAGAAACGCCCGAAGAGCATTACGCACCACCAAAATGTAGCTCCAATATTAAAGTTAGTGGCGGACTAACGGGTAGGGGGAGGGGCGACCGAACAGCCCGGGCTTGTGGTCATGGGTCTTCGAAACGGAGGCCCTACAGCACCTCGTAAAGGTCAGCGCCCCTCAATTCAGAAATGCTTGCACGAGCTATACAGATACTCAAATGTTTGTTAAGATTATGGGACTTAATGAAATCACAAAATAACAGCAACCAGTCACCTTTCGTATGTATTTATTACCACAACCGGTTTCGAACTGCCTTGCAGTTCATCATCAGGCGGTGTACATGATTTAGATGTTGCTTATAACATTGTGGAATACGTTTGGCTGTGGTGAGATAGAAAATTACTATGTGTGAGCTTTGTCATTGGCACTAAATTCTCAAAGATCACAGTTGATGCATAGCTATTATTTTAAACTAATTTACCAGTTACAGTTTCAATGGTTTAAGTTTAAAATAATATCTATGCATCAACTGTGATCTTTGACAATTATCTGTACATATCTCTGAATTGTTTATGTTTGTAAAACATGTGGAAAGCGAATGTTGTGTCATGTGTGCATCCATTGAGCACTAAAATGCTTGAAAAATCACAGACCATCAATCAGAAATGTGAACCAACTGTAAGTAGCTATTTAGAATACGATTTAAACTTGCAAATATTGAAATTTAGTGCCAACGACAAAGCTCACACATAATAGTTTTCTATCTCACCACAGCCAAACGTATTCCACAATGTTATAAGTAACATCTAAAGCATGTACACCGCCTGATGATGAACTACAAGGCAGTTCGAAACCGGTTGCGGTAATAAATACATACGAAAGGTGACTGGTTGCTGTTATTTTGTGATTTCTTTAATCAACATAGTCGCAGGTTCCACACTTCCAGAATGAATACAAGTTTAATTTCATTACCTAGCAAGGTTAAAGGAACAATGAATACATACAGAAGGTGCAAACTAAAGTTGATGAAAACTATTCTTGCCATAAAGTTCAATAAACAGTGTTTACTCGAAAATGTGACTCCCAGTTACGTTAATGTTGGAGTAAAAGACCAAAGTTCATCTGCTCAAGAAGCGAAACGAAAATGTGAAATATACTGGATCAAAAATGAAATTAGGTCTCATTATAAACGAAAAGACTTACTAAACAAAGATATTTATAAGCTGCACCTAGAATTGAGCAAATACCTATTTCTCTCCCAACTTTTAGGTTTCCTAGACCAAGTACAACAATCTATAGATAAAGAAATGCTAAGAATTTTATCAATCCATAATAAAAAGCTCTCAGATATAATCGCTAAAAAATTCACCAATTCACAGCCTCACTTACACAATGGAAAATATAAATTGGCAGACAGAATAGTAAGCACAACAAGCATTAATTACAACTATACTGAACTAAATTTGCTGAATAAAGGCCTCAAACACAACATACAAAGTTAACTTGATGCAAACACTGTTAAAGGCCTGATCACTGACACAAAATTAGATTGCTTAACAGCTAAACTTAGCCAAGATGACCAAAATACTTTGGCACATGAGGCAAATAAGATTATAAGGAAATGCTTAAACACAGAAAAACTAAACAAACACACCATCAATGAGGCTACCACACTGAAACAAATTAATAAAATGTTAGCTAACCATAATACCCTTGTAGTCAAATCTGACAAAAGCAGTACAGCTGTTATAATGTATGAATCTGAGTACATTAACAAAACCTTAGAATTTTTTAAAAAACAACATTATTGAATTAGAATGTGATCCCACACCCAAATACCAAGCTAAATTAAAAAGCCTAATTAAAAATTGCAACTTCCTCCTAACTTCCACTGAAGCTAAACACTGCATAGTAATGAACCCAACAGCACCAAAACTTAGGTCACAACCCAAGATACATAAACAAGGCCACCCGATACGCTCAATAGTGAATGCAATAAATAGTCCTGGATATAAAATAACTAAAAAAATTCAGGAAATCCTCAGCAAAACCTACACATTTACAACCAATTACTCCATTAAGAACAGCTATGAATTAATTGATAGCATCAAAGACATCAACATACCCAAATCAGCAAATTTTACATCCTTTGACATAGTAAACCTCTATACTAACATACAAATAACTGAAACACTTCAGATAATCTACTTCATCACAAAAAGCTAAGCAACACAGAAATCTATGAATTAATGGACCTGCTTGAAATGGTGCTATCCCACAATTACTTTTCCTTCAATGGCAAAATTTATATTCAAAAAGATGGGTTAGCAATGGGCAGCAGTTTAGCTGGCCTGCTGGCAGACATTTATATCAATAATCTAGAAACAGAATTTTTCAAAGCCAATCAAACAGAAAAAGATAAAACATCTATTATAAACGCTATGTTGATGACACCCTGATATTGTACAATGGCACAAAAACTGAGATAGAAAACTTAGCTAAGAAACTAAATGAAGTACACCCCAAAATAAAATTCATAGTTGAACACCAAACACAACAAGGTATTAATTTTCTTGACCTTAACATAACACATCACAACGACAAACACAAATTCCAAATTTACAGAAAACCAACAACTTCAGATGTAATTATAAATAACTCCTCTTGCCATCCACAACAACACAAACTTGCATTTTTTAAATCAGAATTGAACCGTATAAATAAAATTCATGCTGAACCTGCTACAAAAACAAAAGATATTAACATTATAAAAACTATAGCCTACAATAATGATTATGACCCAACCATAATTGACAAATTAGATAAAAAATTACAAACCAACCATACAGTGCCTATAAACCAACCATCAGAAGTAGAACAATCCAAATATATCTCAATGCCCTTTGTCGGAAAAATATCATATCAACTTGCAAAACTCTTTAAACCACACAATGTCAAAATATGTTTTCACACAAACAATAAAATACAAAACAAAATAGTTCACAACACTAAATCAACCAACACACCTTTTCAAAAATCTGGCATATACAAATTAAAGTGAGATAGCTGCTCATACTACTATATAGGACAAAAAGGAAGGAATTTTGAAATACGATACAAAGAACATATTGATGCACTCCGTTTAAAAAATTTAAACACGTCAAGCTTTGCAGCCCATCTGGCTGAAAACAGCCATTCCATTACAAACATAAAAACTAATCTCCAAATACTTCATACTGCAGACAAAAGAATAAAGATGGACCTTTTAGAACAGTTAGAAATTTTCATCCATAACAATAAAGCACCACACACCATCTTAAATGAACAAACAGAACTGGCAAACAACTCTTTCTACAAAAATTTTAAAGACTCTTTAAGCCTGAGGAAACCAAACATACATACACATACTTAGATCACATAACACCTATCCCCCTCCCCCCCTTTACCATTCCCAAATGCTACTCCAACCACAGATGTTTAATCTTATAAGTGCAATCTATGGATTTTTCTTCACATGTAACAATAGTGCTACCATTACAGTAATAAGAAATAAAGAAGCCACCACTGTAAGAAAATATTGTATATAGAAATGTATGAACACTTAAACCATTGAAACTGTAACTGGTAAATTAGTTTAAAATAATATCTATGCAACAACTGCGATCTTTGACAATTAGCTGTACATATCTCTGAATTGTTTATGTTTGTAAAACATGTGGAAAGCGAATATTGTGTTATGTGTGCATCCGTTGAGCACTAAAATGCTTGAAAAATCACGGACCATCAATCAGAAATGTGAACCAACTGTAAGTAGCTATTTAGAATACAATTTAAACTTGCAAATATTGAAATTTTGTGCCAATGACAAAGCTCACACATAATAGTTTTCTATCTCACCACAGCCAAACGTATTCCACAATGTTGTAAGCAACATCTAAAGCATGTACACCGCCTGATGATGAACTGCAAGGCAGTTCGAAACCGGTTGTGGTAATAAATACATACGAAAGGTGACTGGTTGCTGTTATTTTGTGATTTCTTTAATCAACACAGCCGCAGGTTCCACACTTCCAGAATGGATACAAGTTTTATGGGACTTAATGTCGGCGTCATCAGTCCCTAAACTTACAAACTACTTATTAACTAACTTATACTAATGATAGTACAAACATCCATGCCCGAGGGGGGATTCGAACTCCCGACGGGGAACGGCCTTGCACATCCGAGCACAGCGCCTTAATGCGCTCAGCCACTCCGCCGCGGCACGGGCTGTACAAACAGATTCGATAGTGGGTTCCAACGGTGTATCAATGGGAAAGTTTGGTGGACCAAGAGACGGTTTTTGCCCCCACCCCCCACCCATATTCACTTGGTTTTATTTTTCCTTTAGGCAAAGCTAGTGAATAACTATGCTGCCGTCGGTAATTGTGGGACAGTAGTTTTTATGGCAGCCATTCTGCCTTTGACTGAAGCATCTTGTAACACATACTGCATTCTGTCCTCCCATTTCGTCCCATTTTTCAGTCTGTGACTGTAGGGGCGCTCAAGGCTAGCCGTGTCGCAAGGGAACCTTGCCCCACCTAGCCTCTGTAACTTATAAAATAATAGGTGACGGGAAATTTGAATGCGGTAGGTCAACACAATAAATGTTACACTTTCTGCGGAGGATTCACAGCTACGGTAGCGAGCACAGCAATTCCAGCACGTTCATCTGTGCGTGTTCTAGGGCGATGTATAGGTCTTGGATTTAAGCTTCCCGTTTCACGTAGAAGAGATGCGAGACGACCAAACATCCGGCGTGAAGGCGATGGCTTGTCAGGGAATCGTCTTCTGTACAGTCGTTCTGCCTGAATTTCGCCCGCCTACAACAGGTTACAGTACAGGTATAAAGAGTAGGGTAGAAAACAGACATATTAACGTCATAATCATAATGTTCTCTAACAGTACTATAAACAAACAAGCAATCTAATAATGTATTTCCCGTCAAGGTACATTCTCCATAGATCAGCAACATTTCTACCATATCTTCATGTGTGTACATAATACAGTATAAGTTCCACAACACAACGTTTATTCACAATGTGTACTATCTCCATGCCGTCACTAGATTACTCTGATGCACGACTACACTGGCAAGCGGTGTACTGCACGCCAAAGCAACAACAAATGGGATGCTCGGAGGGTGGTGGAGTACAGGACTTTGCGTGGGTCGCAAATCACAAACAAGGCGAAGTGGTAACTGTGGTTGTAGTGGGAACTACGTTGGACACGTGTCTAGGTAGAGCTAGGCCCTGCATGAACGAGTGCGTGAAAGGCACAATGAGTCATTTAACGCATTCGATAAACCTTATTTTGGGTGTGCAGCAACCTGGCGCTCCAGACCGCTCAGCTACTCCCGCACGGCAAACTGACAGAGAGGAGAGAAGCAGGATGTGAACAGAGATTGGGAAGAGGACGAGATGTAAAGATAGAGGGGAAAGGAGTTGATGCAGAGAGAGAGGGGGGAGGAGGAGACTGGCAGAAAGGACGAGGGTTGAGAAACAAGTGATAGGAAAAAATGAAAAGAAAGGAGAGTAGGAGCAGGTGAACAGAAAGAGGGAGGTGGAGGAGATTGACTGAGGGAAGAGTGTAATAAATAATGTAGCAAGTAAACAAAGCTTATTTTGGCTTACAAGACGTTTTGTGTAGTATCACCGTATCGAGATGCTTCAAAAATGTTCAAATGTTTCTTAATCTATGGGACTTAACTTCCTTGGTTATTAGTCCTAGGCTTACAAACTACTTACACTAAGGTAAACTAACCTAAGGACACACACACACACACACACACACACACACACACACACACACACACACACACACGCACATGCTCCAAGGAGGACTCTAATCTCCGACGGCGAGCAGCCGCGCGCTCCTCAGCAAGGCGCCTTGGACCGCTCGCTGCTCCACCGCGGCCAGAAGCTTCAAAGTTAGATTATACCAAAGTGTACTTCTGCCAGTAACTCTATATGGGTCAGTAACATTTACATTTAGAAAAGTAAATAAACAGATACTATTTTTGAAAGGAAACTAGTAAGTAAAATTTTTGCCGCAAGAGGGTTGAGCTCGTGTGCTCCGTCTAATGACGACGATGTAGACGGGACGTTAAACCCTAATCTTTGATTCTTTTTTCTAGTCAATGAGCAACTGACCTATAAAGGAAAGACTTTCTTCTACTTTTTCAAATAGTTTTTCAAGAACATTCCTACTCTTCAATTTCATCAGTCGAGGTGGCGCATTGGTAACGCAGTGAACCCGAATTAAAGAAGACGTTGTTGAAAACCACCTCCGGGCCATCCGGATTTAGGTTTTCCATGATTTTCCTAAATCACTCGACGCAAATGCCGGGATGGTTTATTTTAAAGGGCACAGCCGATTTCCAATACCAACCTTACACAAAAATCTTAGCGCGAGTTCGATCTTTGATGACTATGTTGTCGACGGGATGTTAAACCCAAAGCTTCATTCCTTTATACTTCTTCAGTTTTATTTAATTTCCTTTTACGTGGGTACCTCGAATGAAAACCTTAAAACTGTTATAATTTTTCCAGTGGTAACAATGAACAGAAAACTTACACGTAATTTTTTGACTTAAATTTCTTTGACGCTGAATTCACATATTCCACCGTATCGGTTTTGCATATATATCGCGAAGAAAGAGTTCTTTTGTCGTGTGTATGTTGCTACTTGTGTACTACGGTGTTCACCTCTTCGTCATTCTAAAATGCCTGCCTCCCATTGTTTCTTTGGTCACCAAACCGTCACTAGGAGCGAGGTCTTGTCAACAGGGACGATGTACCAGACAGTGGAATTTAATTTTCTGAGTAGTCTCAACTTACGGACTCTATGCGGTCGGACTGTTTATTCCATACGCTCTTCTTGTCAGCGGTTGAACGGCAACTACTGACCTCGTTCAGGAAAAATGCGTACGTTATAGTTTTCAGAATGCCAAGGTGATACTGTCAACTGAACGCCACTGAGCTTTTCCGGGCAGAGACGATACCGCTTAAAACTAGAACTGAATGAAAGTAAAGTACTTCTGGCTGAAGTAGTCACTGAAGGATTGGTAGATGTATGGTAGCAATGAGTGTCGCACGTTAAAAAATGTGAAATATCACTGTGGGAGATAGATAAACTTGTGGAAGCTTACAGAAAGAGAGTAGTTGTTATCGTCAGAAATAGTGGCAGAAGCAGTTCATCTGACACCTCAGACGGTTAATTGTTTTTGAAATGCAACTATAGCGCTTCTTTCACACGGAGCAGGAAAAAATGAGTGTTCAATTGTGTCTTTAACTAAAGCTTTTATTTGTTTTCTTTCGAGCCAGCAGCAATAAATTTGTCAGAGAATGGCTTTTTAAGTTAACAATTCGTCCAATTTGCTGCTATAAATATTTATTTACAATGTACTACAGCTGTTTCGGCTTTTATAGCCATTGTCAATAACATTGGTGAAAATATTGGAATACGTTTCGTAAATTTCGTATACAATTTGATTATAGATTATTAACAATTTTTTTACTTACGTCTAGATAGGCCTGACGTCCATATTTCATCAGTAATAATCTGTCATATAACTGCCAAACTTATAATGTGGTAATTTTATTTTTATTTTGATAAATAACGTACTTTTTTACAGTTACATAGCTTGACAGTTAACTACTAAGATGCTCTATGTTTATATAGAAGCTATATGCAAAAAAGCAACAATGATGTTATTATCATGGGTCGTATTTTTATTGTGGGTTATCATTGATTACTTTGGAGGACAAATAAATAAATCTGTTGTTGTTAATGTTTATGCTTCTAATCAGCCGGTATCGTTTATTATGTCAATAAAATTTTATAGGTAGTATTTATGCTTGATGTCTGTTTGTTCGTTTAATATAAGTTCTGGATAGTTCTTCATGTGTATATAGAATTCAAATTCTTCAACAATTTTCATAGTGAGACCTTTTGGTATTTTGCATAGAATCTGTAACGTGTTTTCAATTTTCTCGGCTGTATGGCGATGTGTTTCCAGATGAAGAAACAAACTAGATTGATTATTGTCCCTATTTCTGATATTTTCTTTAAATCTAACGTTAAAATTTCGTCCTGTCTGACCGATGTAAAAGTTATTGCAGTTGATACACGTTATTTTACATCGGTCAGACAGGACGAAATTATAACGCCGTCAGAGTAACCCACCTACATATTAGGTTAGCATACCTCAGGAACAAATACCGAATGTGCACACTACAACGCAGACCGGACCTAGAGTATATATTTACAAGTGGAATAGTCACAAGAAGGAAACCCAAGCACAAGTACATTCGCCCTAATAGAACCATAGCCCAGAACACAACCAACGTCTACTCGGACTTGGAACTCACCATCTTCCACTAACACAAAATGAGGAAACACCACCGCATCTGGACGAGTAACACTAGCAAGAGGAAGAGGCAGGCCAAAAAAGAAGAAGGCCAGGACGAGAAGAACACTAGGACTTCGAGACACCATAGCACAAACCATGCCACCACATTGAGTAACGTAACAACCCAGTTACTGTCAATGTTATCGAGATATATATAACTAGGTAACAATACACAAAATGTAAGTAACTGTAACCTATATAACCTAGGTAAAACGTATCCATATTCCACTTTTATTTGTAATACATTTTATATTCTTTTACTGATTTACAAACAAACAAAAAAATGTTGTGTGTAACAATTTCTAAAAAATAAAATTGAATGGAATGTAGCAAATAAAGAAATGTAAATAAATGTAAATATCAACCAAATGGCTGAATATGGCAAGCAAGGAGCCGTCAAACAGCCCGCCCTAACCCCTTCAGGATGGGAAATGAAAATATTAAAAATAAATAAATAAATAAAACCCGAGGACCTAAGTTAAAAAGTGCAGCTAACGATAATGACATGTCTGATGATCGCCGAAATATTGTGCCCGTTCGACACTATGAAACGGCAGTACACCTGTGATTTGTTCGAGTATTTTAGCATTATTTAGAATTTGATTCAAAACAGTCAGGTTGAAACACTACCGCTAGGTTTTCGTTGCCGAAAACAGCTAGTAGTTAATTATCATGATTGTGCCTAATGAACAAAGCTGATCGGTATAATTTTGCAGGAGCTGCTTCAACAGGGTTACGTACTTACCGCTGTTATCCAGAGGTACCACACTCGTCATAGGCCAAGCTATCTCCTCATAGAGTTAACTTCGTGTTTCTGTGGTAGAAACATCATTTATTTTTCGCATGACACAAATAGATGTTCTCGGTCTTGCCTTACTGTCCTAAAACTGATTAAAGAGTTCACTCAGTACCACACAAGTCACGTCAACACCATGCATTTCAACGATCCATAGTGTAATCCAAAATATCACTGGTGCAGTTGACGCGAAGAATCTGATCCTTATTTTTATAATACAGTTCACAATGGTTCATAAACTCGACACAATTGTTTTACGCTGAGTGATCAACACACGATTGCTGGGGACACACACCATTAGGGGTTTACGTTACAACAGTTACTCTAACACCGTCTCATACACGTGACTAAATTCCCGTCATAACACAATCTCTCCTCACTCACAAAGGTTTATTAACAGATGGAGAGTGATGACTCGTCACGAAGATTGCTCTTGAGTGCTGCTTTTCGATCAAACTAAAGTAAAACATCATTACATCGTAGTATTTTAGTGTTGAACCACACACACACACACACACACACACACACACACACACACACACACACACATATGCAGGGTGTCCCAGCTATCTTGTCCACCCAAAATATCTCTGGAACAATAACAGCTATTGGAAAACGACTTTCCACGGTATCTATGTACGGCTGGGGCCCATGAATGTACATATTTGGAAACATTCTAAAACGAAAGCAAATGTGTTTTTTAACACAAACTTATTTTTTCTTAATTGACACCCTATATTTTTTCTTCAGCAATGCATAGCATAACAAATCACATAAACAATGGCGTTGATTGCATCGCAATATTCCAATTACATCCCGAGATATTGCGACGAGAAGTTGACGCTTGAAAAACACGAAATGCGCTGCTAGCGCACGTCCTGAGGCTCAGGCGTGAAACCCATGCTACCGATAATCGCGATGTGATTGACATGCGTAATCGCACTTCCATACTTACCAAGAGGTCCGAAACGAATAATACGGTCTACTGCCATCAACTCTCAGAAGCACATAATGGTTTCCCTCTTGCACGTTTTATGTGTCTACGTACACAATATGAACCAGTACCGATCGGTATACACCAGTCAGGTTGTCATTAAAGTCACAGTTCACGTCAGATTTTTGGGTAAGAAACGGTTGGTAGTATTGCTCCGGCGAGAAAACGTCGTTCATCGTAGGGAAACTGCTGATATGCGAGGGCAACTGTGTATCAGCTACTTGTAATTAATATGAGTCGCGCAAACTCTGGCCAACACTACAGACAGCACTGTGCAGAGAGGTGATAGCAACTGTGGCGACGGATACGCAACTTGAGGCAGGGGCTAGGTCTCCCCTGGCGACAATTAGCGGCCCATTTTAAAGCGGTGGCTGATCCCCGCCAAGACCAGGAGTAACGAGAGGCGCATTGTGCGGGCCTGTGTACACAGGGAGCCGCGCCGTACCGCGCCGCACCTCTGATGAAGGCCATAGTGCGCGCCTGAATCGGATTTTAACGAGCGGATCTGCGCCGCCTGAATAGAAAGCCATTACGCGCTATTAGGGGCATTCAGGGCCGCGAGACCGCCGATCGCCGATGCTCCGCCTCGCGTGCTGGGTCAGTCAACCGCGCCAGCCGCTGCCGGCCACCACAGGTCGTGTGGACACTGCTAGGGGCCGCGCAAGGAACTTACACGGCAAACTCCCCAGTGCACCACCCTTAGAAATAGTGCCAATAGGACGGATAGCCCGTTACAAACTAATGAAGCACGAAGTAGGAAGGTTTCTCACTCTACTGATCCTATGTAAAATCAATAAGCGGGGCAAAGCCCACTGTCCAGTCACTCGTTGATCATTCCGGGGCAGTAATAGAAGAAAGCAAACGGAAAGCTGAAGTTCTAAATTTAACCTTTAAGAAATCTTTCACACAGGAGGACCGCACAAATGTACCATCATTTGATCAAGGTACACATTCCGAAATGGGGGACATAGCAATAGGTATTTCCGATGTAGTGAAGTACCTGAGAGAGCTGAGTACAAAAAAGTCTCCTGGTTCTGATGGAATACCAGTTCGATTTAACAAAGTGCATTCTGCGGTATTGGCCCCTACTAAGCTTGCATTTATCGCGAATCTTTAATTCAGCGCAAAGTTCCTAGTGATTGGAAAAAAGCGCAAGTGACTCCCGTTTATAATAAAGGCAAGAGAACTGACCCACACAATTACAGGCCAATATCGTTGACTTCAGTTTCATGTAGAATTTTAGAGCATATTCTCAGTTCGAATATAGTAAATTTCCTTGAAACGGAAAAGCTTCTTTCTATGAATCAGCACGGGTTTAGGAAACATCGTTCATGTGAAACTCAGCTTGCCCTTTTCTCACATGACATCTTGCGAGCCATGGACGAAGGGCAACAGGCGGATTGTGTTTTTCTCGACTTCAAAAAGGCGTTCGACGCGCTGCCACACTGCAGACTGCTAACGAAGATACGAGCTTGTTGAATACGTTCACAGATTTGTGGCTGGCTGGAAGACTTCCTAAGTAATAGAACGCAGTACGTTGTTCTCGACGGCGAGTGTTCATCAGAGATGACTGTATCGTCAGGCGTGCCCCAGGGGAGTGATAGAACCGCTATTATTTTCTATCTATATAAATGATCTGATGGACAGAGTAACTTGTAATTTGCGGCTGTTTGCTGGTGATGCTGCTGTGTATGGGAGGGTATCGTCTTTAACTAACTGTAGTAGCATACAAGATGACTTAGAAAAAATTTCTACTTGGTGCGAAGAATGGCAGCTAGCTCTCAATGTAGAAAAATGTAAGGTGATGCGCATGAGTAGAAAAAACAATCCTATAATGTTCGAATACAGCATTGGTAGTGAGCTTCTTGATGTTGTCGCGTCCTTCAAATATCTACGCGCAACACTGCAAAGAGATATGAAATGGAACCAACATGTAAACATGTAAGGGCCGGCCGCGGTGGCCGAGGGGACTGAGGCGCTCCAGTCACAGTCTGCACGGCCACTACGGTCGGTGGTTCGAATCCCCTTCCCCCCTCGGGCATGGATATTTCTGCCGTCCTTAGTCTTAGTTAGTTCATAAGTTGTTTGTAAGTTTAGGGACTGATGACCCCGTAGTTAAGTTCCATAAGATATACAAACATTTGATTTTAACATGTAAGGACAGTTGTGAGTAAGACGGACAGCCGACTTTGGTTTATTGGGAGCATTTGGGGAACATGTACTTCATCTGTAAAGGAGACCGCGATAAAACGCTTGTAAGAGGACGTCTTGAGTATTGCTCAAGTGTTTGGGATCCGCAGCAGATCAGTTTAGACATAGAAGCAGTTCAGAGGCGAGCAGCTAGGTTTGTTACTGGTAGATTCGACCAATGCGCGAGTGTCACGGAAATTCTCCGGCAAGTCAATTGGGGATCGTTGGAGGAAAGAAGACGTTCTTTTCGTGAAATTCTGTTGAGGAAATTTAGAGGGCCAGAATTTGAACCTGAGTGTAGCACGATCTTGCTGCCGCCTTCTTACATTTCGCGTAGTGATCACAAAGACAAAATAAGAGAAATTAGGGCTTGTACGGAGAATATAGGCATTCTTTTTTTCCTCGTTCTATTTGGGGGTGGAATAGGGAAGGAAATGCCTAGTAGTGGTACAGTGTACTCTCCGCCACGCACCTTACGGTGGATTGCGGAGTATGTATGTAGATGTAGATTTAGATGTACTGAACAACATGCTGACGACATGCTGCCACAGGGTCCATTGTGTAGCATTCCCGATACTTCCAATCTTCCAGACTGAATCCACACTCGTAACATGTCGAAATTGCTGGAGAATATTCCAAACAGCTGATTATAGTGCTCGTTTTGACGTAACCACTATTAAAGATGGCACATCGAGTAACTTTGCCGGCCGGAAAGCACAATATCACTGCAATATGCTGTCGAGAGATAATTAACTGATGTACAGCTGGTCTCGATGTCACCAGGGATGCTCTCACCTAAGTAGAGGTCCAGATTTTGTTGAAACTGCTCAACTACTACATGAAAAACTCGAAGAATTTTAAACTGATGTTACTTTATTAACCCTTATCTGTCTTCGCGAATGTAGGTAACTCTCATACCCTGGTTGGGTCATTTTTTATCCCAAATTTTTGGGGGTTAAATGATTGTAAATGACTGTTTTCAATATATATAATTTATTTTCTAGTTAATACAGCTATAATGATCATATTGTAACCTAAACAAATTCATTTTAAAATATAAGTAAGAACAAAGAAATTATTTTGAAAGATTTGAATTTTTCTGACAATTTCTGTTTTTAATTCACAGAAACATTTGTTTTCATGAGAAATATGACTACATTGTCTACAGGTTGATCATTATCCCCCTTATTCAATTGTGCACCATCTCCAGAATTATAATGCGCATCAGATTCATCTTCTTGTTCGTTTGGAACAAAATTAGGATCGACATTGGAATTGTCACCAAATATATCTGATCCACAATCATGATCAGTTTCTTCCCAATCATCATCGTTATCATCAACTGGAAAGTCATCATGATCGTGAAAACTTTATTTCAAAATATTCGCTATTTCTTCAGGCGATAAAACATATGACCTGCCAGCCAAATATTGTTGTATAAAATATATGTACGTTTTACTTGCAAAATGAGTGTAATAAAGAAGATATATAAATCAAAATTTGCAACATAAGACACATACAAAAAATTAACTTTAACATCAAATTAACGGCCGCAAACGTTAAAAGCTTTTAAACATAATGACTTAAACAGTTACATTTATATACAAACAAAATAGCGTAAATGACAGATTAATTTGCGTGTTCTGACATTTCGTATTGACAGCAGTATTGATTTCAAAAATAAAATAAATAAAATTGGATATAGATTGTATAAAATAAACATCGAAAACAGAATCAATCCATCTAAAGTGACTTAGTGACATAATAGGCTACAAATGCTTTTACAAAATAACGAAGATTACAAAATGTGCGTCATGATGAAATTACCTGGGATCATTATTCTCTACAAGTTGTTAACAGCAAACTTCCATATCTACAAAGTGACAAAATATCGTAAGTAATGTATTATCGTATATATTATGTATGGATATGTTGTTCCAATACTTTGTGTCAATCCTCAAAACAATGAAGATTATGCATTCGCATTACTGTAAGAAATCGTTTCACAAGGTAAAATAAATTATTCCGTGTTTTAAGTTACTGGTATCGAACAATTAGTTTGAATCTGATGTTATTGGGTTCTTAATATTTGGTGTTGGATTACTTGTTACGTACTAGCACACGTACTCTCCAATCTATAGAGTGTTTCAAAAAGAATATTCGTATTTGGAGTGCATATATTCATTAAACTTTAAGGCATACGAATATGTAAATATCAAATAATAAATCACTGTCCAGAGACATATTTTGTCCCCCCCCCCCCCCCCCCCAGGGAGCTCACGGTTCAAATGTTTGTATAGCTTATGGGACTTAACACTTAACTACGGGGTCACCAGTCCCTAAACTTACAATCTACTTATGATCTAGCTTACACTAAGGACGACACAAATATCCATGCCCGAGGGGGGAATCGAACCCCCGACCGTAGTGGCCGTGCAGACCGTGACTGACGCACTTCAGTCTCCTCGGCCACCGCGGCCGGCGAGCTCACGGTTCTTTCATAAGTACGTGCGTGGCGAGCAAGGGGGCCCGAGCTAATGCAGTTTTCCTTCCGTCTTCACTTCCCGGTCTGCATTTCTTTTCCCTTTCCCTCCTTTCCTACCCTCACTCCTTCCCCTCCCCACCGGGGGACTGATAAACTCAGTAGTTTAGTCCCCCTATCCCAACCAAACAACCTAACCCAACCCCCATATTTTGTCTCAGCATTGAATTAAAATTTCTGTCATGACCAGGATTCGAACCCAGGACCTCCTGCTTACCAGGCAGGTACTATAACCAATAACCCACCATAACTTCATTGATGTGGCGAAATGCACGAACTGTCTGATTTAGCCACGATGGAGTGGCTTAGCGTTCTAAGGCCCGTCGTTGCGGATCGCGCGGTTCTCGCCGTCGGAGGTTCGAGTCCTCCGATGGGCATGCGCGCGCGTGCGCTCCGTTGTGTGTGTGTGTGTGTGTGTGTGTGTGTGTGTGTGTGTGTGTTATAGTTATGTTAATTTACCTTAGTTTAAGTAGATTGTAAGCTATGGACTGATGACCATGCAGTTTGGTCCGATAGATTTACAAACATTTGAACATTTTTTGTTTGATTTATTATTTGATATTTACGCCTTTGCCTGAGGAACCAGACAGGATGATTCCCATTAACGTTCATTGCTGGCGTGCACATGTTGTTCACATCTTTGTAAATCTATCGGACCAAACTGCGTGGTCATCAGTCCGTATCTTACAAACTACTTTAACCTAGGTAAACTAATCTAAGGACAACACACACAGCCATGCCCCATGGAGAACTCGAACCTCCGACGGCGAGCAACCGCGCGCCTTAGACCGCTCGGCTAATCCACCGCGTCTGCTGGCATGCTTTTCCGCTGTTTCCGCTGTTGGAGAGCCTCACCAGCACTGATACGTATTTGATAGGGGAACCTGCGGCACAATTGAAGTTTGTGTTGTGGAGTGAGACGTGCCTTAAGACAGTCGTGCAGTCGCCAGATCAATTAAGTCATGCTGGCTTATTGCTTATAGTGCGTTCCTAGTAACCAGGAGATGGCACAAATTTTAATTCAATCCCTCTCATTCAGTCTGACATCTCTGGCGCACGAATATGAAACTTTACTCACATATTTACGAACCTCTCAAGTTCAGCTTACATATGTTAAATGTGTCCTCCATCAGCGACTCGAACAAGAACACTTCTATAAATTCCTCCCATACGCGTGTTCTTCGTCACTGATGTAATGGCAGTACGGGTCCGTTTCTTCAACTCTTCCAGGTTCAGTGGGAGTGGTGGTACATAAACGCTGTCTTTATCGAAACGTCACGGGAAGATGTCGCAGGATGACCGTGGAGCCCAGCTGAGAAATGGTAAGTCGCCAGCTCCTTGACGACTAATTCAACGTCTCGGTAGAGTTTCATTCAGATATTCACACACTTGGCGACTCCAGTCAGTGGTGCCTCGTCTTGTTGAAAACAAACCTCGAGAAAAAAAAAAAAAAAAAAAAAAAAAAAAAAAAAAAAAAAAAAAAAAAAAAAAAAAAAAAACTTTTGTAACATACCGAGATACAGCTGACCCCTTAATCGTGTTTCCATCAACGAATCTCGTATATGCTCAGTGACTGCATGTAGGCCCCAAATTCGAACACTGTGTAAGTTTACCTGACCACTAACATGGAAAGTCGCTTCATCACTGAACGCGATGCTTTGTGCGAAAGTGTTATCATTGTCAAAAGCATCAAGAATCTAGTTACAAAATGCCACACGTTTGCGTTTGTCATCAGGAAGCAGAGCTTGTAACAGCTATAGCTTGTACGGGTTCAGAACCATCGAAAGTCTCAAAACACGCCAAATTGTTGTTGCAGGCGGTTGCAACTCCCGACTGGCACGATCAGTTGATTTTGAAGGACTACGTGGGAAAGCAGTTTGAATTCGTAAAACATTTTCTTCGGGAACACGAAGGCGGCCAAGACTCTTTCCTTTACATACACATCCATTATCTACAAACTTTCGGTATCATCTGCGAATGTTCCATCCATTGGGAGGATCAATTTGGTACCTCAGCCTGAAAAGTCTGTCCACTGTAATTACGAAGTGGCACTTCGCAAACTCCAGAACACAAAATGATATCTGTTGCGGAGTCAAGGAGGTTAGAATAAAGGGAGATGGCATTATCTATGCCAACCACATACGTTAGTTGAAGCCTGTCCGCCATCTTGGTCAGTTTTGGAATGCTATTTCTCCGTTAAATCTATGCGTTAAGTCGACCCACTTGCTGTTAATGCATTGAAATGACGGTCACTGTAAAGTATGTACTTTCAATCAATATGCTTTCTTGAATAAAATAGTTATAAATACTCATCATAATATATTTGAAAACTTAATTTTTAATTTTTAACGGCTAATTTGCACTCTTTTAACACGTTGTATATCACGGGAAAACTGTCGGACGTTTTATTCCTGTTTTAAGTGACGTAAAACATTAGCTCTACAATACGAACATGTCTCAAAAACTTAGCAGTACGCCGAAATCAGACTTCACTTTTTCAGCTTAAGGGCGTCTCCCTGTATTCTAACCTCCATGTGCGGAGTAACATTTTAAACACATCACGGTTACTAAGCAAAACAGAATAACATCTAGCGGCTAATAATATAAACTAGACTATGTATTCCTTTCTCCAATAGCCGAGCAGAGGCGCAACGATGGATAGTTTGTACAAAAACATATTATGTAATACGCATATGCTTTTCGAAACACCCTGTATATATACCTAGCTGTTGCGAGATTTCTAGAAGATTCAGAAGAACGTAGACTTCATGGCGATACACCGACTCTGCGTCAAAACAGACTCCGCAAAAGAAACCACCACTGAGAAAAGCAGAGCAACTAGTGCCTGACAACGCAAAAATGGAAGATTTGTGGGAGCACAAATGCCAAACCATTGAAAATCTCGAGATACTTAAATGGTTTTACGACTACAATCCCGACACTACTGGCGCAGAACTAGAAAGGAATCTCTTGGTGAAATCAAACAGAATGCGTACGAGACATGGTCGCTGTGCGGACTCACTGCATAAATGGGGTTTTGTGAAGTCTTCAGGATGTGAGTGTGGAGCCTCGAAACATTAGGGAAGAGTGCCCTTTGCGAGTCTTCTAAGGCAACTCGAGCGATTTTATGAGGGCTGCCCCTGCAGCGTTGACCTGGATTAATAAATTAGATATCAAGATTTACATAGTTCTTCTTGTTGTGTATATATTACTAGCTGAAAACCCAGCGTTGCCAGTATATTTATTTATTTATTCCAGCCTTGAGTTAGTACTTTTCCTATCCCTTCTCTCTCTGTCCATCTCCACTTTTCTGAAAACACATTATTTTGATAGGAGAATATATAAGAATTAAGGCCATCTTGCATAATGTACAAAATAATAAATGCAGTATCAAAACAAATAAAGGTAGTAATCAAAATACAAATGGTATGTAACATCCATACATTCATTTCATTCATAACTTGACTACAGGCATAATTTCTTGTTACTTGTCCACGATGTAATAAGGATAAATTCTTTGGTGAGCCCACCCCTGGGCAACCGACATAAAGCTATCAGTTTGAGAAACATGTACGGCGGGGTTGGAGATAAAAGGTTGATGGAGAGTTACATAAAATTGGCTGGAAAGTTATTTGTAGTTATGTCTCTCTAACACTTTCCCTCGGAGGTGCTACCACCAAATTCTGAAATATTTCTCCCTAATTGATTGGTAAATAATAATAATAAAATATTAATAAATAAATAACCATTTATTATTTAAAATGATAAAATAAAAGTAATGGTTCGATGTAATGATGTAAATTTAAAAAGGTAGCGCATGAGAAAGCGCAGCGAAAGCAAATAGTTTGAAATTGATCGTAATTTTTGAAATGAAAATTAGGGCGCTAAAATTACGGCGGGAGAAATATCTCAAGTTGGTAGCTGGGATGCAAATCACTATTATTAAAAAAAGAAGAAAAAATTTTCTGCAACTTAATGGAGCTGGTAAATGGCACAAAAATATTTAATTTTAGCAGCCTGCCTAAAATCCCGTCTCATTACGTAGAAGAGCAGCTCGGCACGTATACATTGCACAGAAACTAACTGTTGGAACGCACTCGTAAAACACCAATTTATTGTAAGTCCACGGCTAGCTAAAAAATATAAATAAATAAATAAATAAAAATTGTTAAATTTTGATAAACTGGCGTATATCTCAGGGACGTATAGTGTGGAACGAAAGATTCTATGATAATTATGGAGTATTCTGCATCGTTCTTACATTTAATTTCACACACTGCAAGAAAATAGCGGCTGGTGGTAAGCTGTAAGAAAAGTTCACACACTATTAATATATTGTACAGTAAGGAATAATGAGGTGGCTTCTAAATAAAAATTTTGAGAAATGGAAATTTTCATTAAACGAAATTAGTTGATACATGTTCTGAACATACACTTACAATAATTTCCTACATCCATTCTATGATCTAAAAGAAATTACAGTTCAGACAAATTAAACAAAGAGCAATGCGCTATTGCGTCCGAAACCTATGAATGCTAGACCAAGAAGAGGCAAGAATGTAGACTGCTGCTCCTTCGTATTGAGTAAAACATATGATAAGCGTAAATGTACAGATAATAATGTGCTTGTTAACATTATACTGTCTTTGCATAACATAGCTCTATTATCGATACGTAATAATTTGCATGAAATAAACACAGAATAATTGTTACAAATACAAGAGATTAATTATACGGAATAAATAAATAAATATTGAAATAAAATCCAGGTGGCCAATGAAACGTTATAACTCGTGCCAGTGTAGCAATATTTAATTACGTAGCAATGCACGTGAGGGCCGTAGAACTACACGCATCGTCAGTGCTTGCAGTTAAAGTTTCTGTTCACTAACCTGGGTCCTTCTTTTCCGTTGTTGTCCCCACGCAGAAGCACCGCACAGGTCGTTGATCCTTCTGTCTTGAAGCTAAGCGCTGTGGACCTTTGAAAAATGTGTCTCCTTTCCAATAATAAGGGAATGTCAGTTCAAACGTTCAAATGTTTGTACAGCTTATGGGCCTTAACTACGGGGTCATCAGTCCCTAAACTTACAAACTACTTATGAACTACTTACGAACTAGGACGGCACAAATATCCGTGCCCGAGGGGGGATTCGAATCCCCGACCGTAGTGGCCGTGCAGACCGTGACTGAAGCGCCTCAGTCCCCTTGGCCACCGCGGCCGGCGGAATATCAGTTGTTTCATAATATTTATTTATATATCACGAAACAACAAGCAACATATTTAATACCGTCCATGATCTTCGTACTCTTGAATTCTAATTACAGTAGTTGAAAGCTCGACTGCCACAGCTGTTAGTGAGAGAGCCGTCTGTGCTGGACTGACAACCACTGAGCAGTACGGGTCCCGCGTACCACGTCTACATTCAATTTTTCTTAAAGATAGAGCATAATTACACAAACAAAATATACCATTATCAAGAAGTAAGGTTGTGAGGACGGACCGTGTGTCGTGTCGGTACAGCTCAGTGGTAGAGCGCTTGTCTGTGAAAGGCAAAGGTCTCAGGATCGAGTCCCGGTTCCGGCACACAGTTTTAATCTGCCAAGACGTTTCACTATTATAAAGCTTCATGTAAACACATTAATTACACAAAATCACGTTAAGTTCCGTATAGAAATTTATCTAACGTTTTTAATTTAAAAAATCATAGAGGGAGTCTCATACAGAGATTGGGGCAGACAATAAGAATTGGCGAAATTTCTCACGGGACTGCGTCGTGTTACATCATACGTTATCCTTTCCCACCCATTCCACCTATATCATAAACTATTAGCTAATAAATTTCGTAGCAAAACAATCTACATCTACATGGGATACTCTGCAAATCACATTTAAGTGCATGGCAGAGGTTTCATCGAACCACCGTTAAACTATTTATCTCCCATTCCATTCTCAAAAAAATGTTCAAATGTTTGTATAGTTTATGCGGCTTAACTACGGGATCATCAGTCCCTAAACTTACAAACTACTTATGAAGTATCTAATACTAAGGACGACACAAATATGCATGCCCGAGGGGGGATTCGAACCCCCGACCGTAGTGGCCGTGCAGACCGTGTCTGGCGCGCCGCAGTCCGCTCGGCCACTGCGGCCGGCTCTCTATTTAATAGATTGCCCTGTGATTTAATCGTAATAGGAATTGCAAGTCTCACTGGAAACTGCAGTCTCTTGAAGTTAAGAGACAGATCTAGCAGAAATAATGGGAACTCGTTGGATGTACACTGTTTCAATCTCTCCTTTCCTTTTAGCTCTGTTGAAGTGTTTTGACTTCGCCTGCAGCCGCGTGCGCTTCTCACTTCAAAGATGGTTCAAATTTGTCAACAGCATTTTCGTCTTTCAGGAATTTCCTTTATATGACTGGAATACTGGTGTGTCTTAGTAGTAAATACGTAAGTGTGTTACAACGCGATGCATGATGTCAAAGGTTTTTACCCACGCAGTATATATCATATTGTATTTTTGAATTATACGTTGTACAATTGTATGATTTTGCAGGTATATATTCAATTGTATAAGTGCTGTATGTAGGTAAAATCTGTTGTGAATACAGTTAGATGTAATGAAGTAATAGATTAAAAACCGACGCTTGATGGGATGGTTTTCCATGTACGTTACTGTTTATGTCTTCATATCTCCTGAACTACCAATCGAAAATTGATACAATGTCGAACGCACATTCAGTTGTATTTGTGTTTATTGTCTGTAAAATTTCGTGCGAGTACAATTTGTAGTGTTTTTCCTTTCACCATTTTGATTTTTTGTCATCGAGCTTCAGACCCTGATTCAGACCCTCCACTCGACACTGCACCAGAGGTCCACGGTCGGTCCTGTCAACTTGCTACAGATGGTGAGCTCTGCCTTCATCTGCAACAAGACTGGCAGTGTTTACCATTTCAGAAAGCCGCTAAAAACCGGAGAGAATCTCTTCCGATCGAAAGCGACACGCATCATTGGTACCGACGTGAGCCACCACCTGCAGTTGGCTGCACCCCGTACTCTTCATGGCATCCGGAAGGACCACCTGCTATGCACACGGAAAGCACGTTGGCATTCTTCCCCTCTTTAGCAAACATCCCCGTAAGGGGCTCCACTACCTCCAATACAGAGGTTGGGGCAGCCAATAAGAATTGGCGAAATTTCTCACGGGATTGCGTCGTGTTACACCATAAGTTATCCTTTCCCAATCGTTCCACCTATATCATAATCTATTAGCTAAGAAATTTCGTAGCAAATCAAATTACATCTACATGGGATACTTTACAAATCACATTTAAGTGCATGGCAGACGGTTCATAGAACCACCGTTAAACTATTTATCTCCCATTCCATTCTCGAATAGAAAGAAGACCTGAATATCAACGTTCGAGCTCTGATTTCTCGTTTTTTATTTTCCGTAACGCTGTCTCCCCTGCATCGTGACAATAAGAAACGAGCTGTCCTTCTTTGGTCTCTTTGGATGTCTTCCGTCAAACCCACCTGATAAGGATCCCACACTGGGCAGCAATACTCCAAAAATGGACGGACAAGCGTAGTGTATGCAGTTTCTTTTGAGTTCTGTTGCATGTTTTAAGCGTTCTGCCAATTAAACGCAGTCTCTGGTTCGCCTTTCCCACGACATTATCTACGTGTTCTTTCCAGTTTAAGTCTGAAGTAATAGTAATTCCTATGTATCCTGTGGAATTTACGGCCTTCACTTTTGATTTATTTATTTTGTAAACAAAGTTTAACGGATTTCTTTTCGTACTCATGTAGACGACTTCACACTTTTCATTATTTAGAGTCAATTGCCAATTTCTATACCATAGTGATATCTTATTTAGATCGTTCGGCAGTTGGTTTTGATCTTCAGATGATTTTACTAGACGGTAAATGACGACGTCATCTGCAAACAATCTAAGAAAGCTACTTAGAGTTTCCCCTAAATCGTTTATGTAAATAAGGAACAGCAGAGGGCCAATTACAATACCCTGTGGAACGCCCGATATCACATCTGTTTTAGTCGATGCCTTACCATCAATTACTACGAACTGTATCCTCTCTGACAGGTAATCCCCTATCCAGTCGCAAATTTGGCGCGATATTCCATAACCACTCAATTTGATTCAAAGCCGTTTGTGAGGTCGATAGCACCCATCACTTGCCCATGAGCCAGCCGATCCTACACATGGAATCGTCAAATCCACTCCGCAGTATTTAAAATGTTCAAATATTTGTATAGCTTATGGGACTTAACTACGTGGTCATCAGTCCCTAAACTTACAAACTAAAGAAGTATCTAACACTAAGGACGGCACAAATATGCGTGCCCGAGAGGGGATTCGAACCCCCGACCGTAGTGGCCGTGCAGACCGTGTCTGTCGCGCCGCAGTCCACTTGGCCTCCGCGGCCGGCGCAGTATTTAATAGATTGCCCTGTGATTTAATCGTAATGGGAATTGCAAGTCTCACTGGAAACTGCCGTCTCTTGAAGTTAAGAGACAGATCTAGCAGAAATAATGGGAACTCGTTGGATGTACACTGTTTCAATCTCTCCTTTCGTTATAGCTCTGTTGAAGTGTTTTGACTTCGCCTGCAGCCGCGTGCGCTTCACACTTCAAAGATGTTTCAAATTTGCCAACAGCATTGTCGTCTTTCAGGAATTTCCTTTATCTGACTGGAATACTGGTGTGTCTTAGTAGTAAGTACGTAAGTGTTTTACAACGTGATGTATGATATCGAAGGTTTTTACCTTCGCAGTATATATCATATTGTATTTATTGAATTATACGTTGTACAATTGTATGATTTTGCAGGTATATATTCAGTTGTATAAGTGCTGTATGTCGGTAAACTCTGTTGTGAATACAGTTAGTTGTAATGAAGTAATAGATTAAAAACCGATGCTTGATGGGATAGTTTTCCATGTACGTTGCTGTTTATGTCTTCATATCTCATGAACTACCAATCGAAAATTGATACAATTTCGACGGCACATTCAGTTGTATGTGTGTTTGTTGTCTGTAAAATTTCGTGCGAGTACAATTTGTAGTGTTTTTCCTTTCACCATTTTGATTTTTTGTCATCGAGCTTCAGACCCTGATTTAGACCGTCCACTCGACACTGCACCAGAGGTCCACGGTCGGTCCTGTCAACTTGCTACAGATGGTGAGCTCTGCCTTCATCTACAACAAGACTGGCAGTGTTTACCATTTCAGAAAGCCGCTAAAAACCGGAGAGAATCTCTTCCGATCGAAAGCGACACGCATCATTGGTACCGACGTGAGCTACCACCTGCAGTTGGCTGCACCCCGTACTCTAAATGGCATCCGGAAGGACCAGTTCCAGATCTAGAATGACTCCACCTGCTATGCACACGGAGTGCACGTTGGCATTCTTCCCCTCTTTAGCAACCATCTCCGTAAGGGGCTCCACTACCCACCTAACGTTGGACTACAAGCAAACTCGTTCTCTGTGAAAGCCCGGATCTTGCAGGCGGCGTGGTGATCTCAGGATGAGAGACACCATAGGGCTAGGAATATTGTCCTGAACAGATAGCGTCTCAAACCTGTTGGCAAGACGAACTGGGGAAGCCTCACGATTGGTCCCCAGGATTGTCTTTCACTTTCTGCAACGCACTGGAGCGACCTCCCACGCAACCACGGGTGGGGTGTCTGCCTCATTGGGAGCAGAAACAGGGCTTGTCGCTGCCGCAGTCCGATCGATGGACAATCTGGGATTCGGTTCGGTTCCCACGACTGGCCAACAACAACGGCGCCCCTCCACCGCAACCTCAAGCTGTGAAACGAGGTTAACCCAGCTTGAAGCTGGGAGCGAAGTGTCACCAGCTCAGTCTGCATACGTACACAGTAGTCACATTCCGTATTCGTGTCTACAATACCCAGAAAAACTAACGACTAGAAGGCGCGAAATAGACTCGACAGAGGTTAACTACGCTAAACAAATGCGACTACAGCTGGTACTAATCCAGTGAAAACAAAATAGATGACTGTCGCGATTCACACGGCGGAAGAATACACTAACCAGACACTTAACGCGAATCTGAATGTAATATACAAGAGAGTACACGATAAATTTAATAAAGCAAGAACCTCACAGAACAGTTAAATTAAGTCGCTTCTACTAAGAAGCCGGTTTTCTTATAAGCAGCTGTGTGTTCAGTGCTACGCAGAAAGGAAGACTAAACTGTTACTTAAACGTGAATTTTTAATCTAATATGCACGCGAGCACTTGATAAATTTATAAACTGAAAGAAAAATCAAACTACTTTGAATCACAACCTGGTTTCACTTAAGAAATATGAAAGCGCGGTCTGCTGCGTATCTGAATAAGCTGGTGCTGCTAATACTCGTACGAAAACGAAACAAACGCATGACGCGTTAAGAGAGGCGCAATTTACAGATATCGAACTGCAATATTTTGAAAAAAAAAAAAAAAAAAAAAAAACAACGCTAGAGTGAGTGTACTAAATACATAAACAAGCAATGGACGTAAATTGCAGACAAGCCAATGAAAATAGTTCGCTGGTACTTAAGTTTGAGCACGGTCGGAGCTGCCTGCTTGAGAGCTTTCGTCCTCCAGTTACGAAATTCGTGCCGCGACACCACTGGTCAAATCTAAGTAAGCCACTAAACTGCCACATAGAACTATTTTTCAACATAACTTCCAGATGAATGTACAATAAATCAATTAGCTTTCGTAAATAAAAAATGTCTTGTTGTTTGCAAATGACAAACTGTGAAAACTCGTCGTTCCTTAATTAAAGCAGATGCAAATCCTGCGAATCACATAATGTAAGTGTCGTAAATAAATTAGGCCTAATGTATCTAACAAAACTGTCAAATCAAATAACTCGTCCAAATAACTGTGTAACAAAATCTGTAACATGTTATTCTATAAAATAAAAAGCAGAAACCCACGGAAGATGGCATAATAAGTGGCGAAACATGTTTGAGTGTTAAAACAAGGTGTCTTTCATAAGGCGAATTTAACCGCAAATCTAATACAGCAAGTACGGAAGATACAAGAGCTTGTAACATGTTTGCTGTATGATCGATAGCAGGCGCGCGTGTTACGTACGGGACACGAGAGAAACCGAGCATTCAGAAGCCAGTACAGCCAACACCACCGAAAGAGAAGGCCGCGGCGCTCTCGTGTGACGTCACGCAGAGTAGGTCGCGACGTCACACGAGAGCTCCGCAGCCTTCTCTCTAGGTGGTGTTGGCACAGTCCGGCTCTCTCTCTCTTATTTACTCTGTGTTCTCAGTTGGGTTTAGGAGGAGGCCTGACTTCCGACTGTGTTGGGAAGAGGCATAACCTCTCGCTCTTGTAAACCATTCTGTGTTAGAATAAGTTGTATCTATTTGATGTTTAGAGGCTTAACCTGATGATTAGTGGATATTAATTGTAATAATAATGTTTCTAATACAGAATATTTTTTTTTATTTCAGTGGTATTCTACCTTATTATAAAACCTCACATTTGATAAGGAATGGCCTTTTATACATAGATTATGAGGGAACGAACCTGCCAGAAAGAGAGTTAAGCGCTCCCTATTCATGTAGGTAAAATGTTCATATAAAACTTTTAGAAGAATGAGTGGAAATTAATAGTACTATTATTGTTTATTCATGTGAGAAGCTGCACCATCACAAGATGATCATCGTATTTATTGACAATGTAAACCGAACAAATCATTACTTTTGTATCCTTTCAGAAATTAAAAGCACTATTGTTGAGGTATGCTCAGTATCTTTCAACAAATGAAATTCCAGCTGAGTTTTCAGGAACAGCAAATTGGTTACTTTTATGTTAAATATTTCTGAACATTCAAAGTTGCATAAAATGTTTGTTTTTATTATTGACGATTAGTTTCGGGCTGGTCTGAGCCCATTTTCAAGTGGTCCTAACAGACAGGAGCCTCAAATGTTACAAAGGCTAAAAAATAGATGTATATAATATGACCACCTTTTTCTAGAACAGTATTCTCATAATTCAGTAAAAAAGAAAAATATGTACGTACCAAGTCAGTCTTTGACATACAAGTGGTATAAGTTCAAATTTACAGAAACAAAAAGTATTACTCTCAATTTTACTCTAATAACTCCAGGCATCAACTACTAGTATAATCGTGTGTCGTCTGATCAGGAGGTATTTGGACAGAGGTCTACAAACAAACAAAATTCAAATGTTTGTAAAGCTTATGGAACTTAACTGCGGAGTAATCAGTCCCAGAACTTACGAACTACTTATGAACTGAAACTTCCTGGCAGATTAAAATTGTGTGCCGGAACCGGGACTCGAACCTGGGACCTTAGCCTTTCGCGGGCAAGCGCACTACCGACTGTGCTATCCCGACACGACTCACGATGCCGCCTCACAACTTTACTTCTGCCAGTACCTCGCCTCCTACTTTCCAAACTTCACAGAAGCTCTCCTGCAAACACGCAAGACTAGCACTGCTGGAAGAAAGGATATGGTGGAGACATGGCTTAGCCACAGCCTAAGGGATGTTTCCAGAATGAAACTTCACTCTGCAGCGGAGTGTGCGCTGATATGAAACTTCCTGGCAATTTAAAATTGTGTGCCGGAACCGGGACTCGAACCTGGGACCTTTGCCTTTTGCGGGCAAGCGCACTACCGACTGTGCTATCCCGACACGACTCACGATGCCGCCTCACACCTTTACTTCTGCCAGTACCTCGCCTCCTACTTTCCAAACTTCACAGAAGCTCTCCTGCAAACACGCAAGACTAGCACTGCTGGAAGAAAGGATATGGTGGAGACATGGCTTAGCCACAGCCTAAGGGATGTTTCCAGAATGAAACTTCACTCTGCAGCGGAGTGTGCGCTGATATGAAACTTCCTGGCAGATTAAAATTGTGTGCCAGAACCGGGACTCGAACCTGTGACCTTTGCCTTTCGCGGGCAAGCGCACTACCGACTGTGCTATCCCGACACGACTCACGATGCACGTGAGAGCCATATATATTATTTTTAAAATACAAAATGAACTGCATACAAGCATTTCCAAAATACAATGCAAAAATAGTGGAATCGTCTTTGATCTCTTGGCCACAAATTTTTTCATAAAATAATAGCATTGCTTTTGACCTCTTCTTTTTTCCCTTCTTTTAAAAATGACTGATTACTACGGTTTCTCTTCACGAAGACCTCAAATTCGTCTTCTCGATTGTTTTCTGCTTTCGCAGATAATTCCGGAGTTGATTCTTTGGTTTCAGTCTCTTCCAGGTATTTCATTTTGTTTTAATATTATATTGTCTTCTTTTAACCCGTGAACCGTCACTTGACGATGTCTTCATACGGTCTCCCGTTTTTGTCTGTATTTTGTTATTACTAAATTTTTTATTTATACCTCAATAAACAATGCTATGTACTCTTCTTCCGAGCAGAGGTACACAAAAATAAAATGCATTCTTGAATGCTGTTCATCTTAAAATAGAAGTGGAACTGAATATATTTCTTCTTTAGTGTAAATTAAAGCAAAAACAACTAAAAAAGCTTTTAATCG
Organism: Locusta migratoria; assembly: GCA_026315105.1. Lineage (NCBI taxonomy): Eukaryota > Metazoa > Arthropoda > Insecta > Orthoptera > Acrididae > Locusta > Locusta migratoria. The sequence goes on from CM048749.1 coordinate 353,336,104, forward strand.
TGAGCATAAACTAATTTCGTTATATCATGCATTACTCTGCCGAGTTGATTATCCTATTCCATGTTTTTCTAAGACTATGTCTAGCACGTTTCCAAATAGTTTTTTGGTGTTGGTGATGTTTTGAATGATCCAGTATGCTACGTGCATGTAGCTCATAAAGCAGCAGAAGTCATCTTCTCCTCTCATATGAACCACACAGATAACATAGTTTCCTAACAGCCACATAACGGTATTGTTTTTGGGATGGGGAAAAATTTGGTGTCTGGCCGCAGTAGGGTGTCAGTCTTGAAGTTTTCCTCGGTGGTCCTTGCCAACAGTGCTAGTCGGTTTCTGACCCACCGCCAGTTCTGTACATGACCACCGCAAGTGAAGCGGTGAGTTAACTCTTTCAGTCACACTTTTACAGTAGGAACATAATTACCAATATCTGTTCACACTTGTACAATAGGATCATAATTGTCAACAAAAAAAAAATGTTTGTATAGTCTATGGGACTTAACTACGGGGTCATCAGTCCCTAAACTTACAAAGTACTTATGAACTACCTTATACTAAAGACGGCACAAATATCCATGCCCGAGGGGGGATTCAAACCCCCGACCGTGGTGGCCGTGCAGACCGTGACTGGAGCGCCTCAGTCTCCTCGGCCACCGCGGCCGGCCATAATTGTCAATGTCTGTTCATTGAAGCTACTGTTACAACTGAAATATCACAGACAATAGAGGAAACATAATTTAGGTATTCAGGCTTTCCAGGACTGAGGTGGTCACTAACGCTAACTACCATGACTATTGCTATAAATAATACTCGGACTATTGTGAACGTTATTTTTTTAGACGAATCATCATTACAAACGCACAAAACTAATAAAAACAGATTTTTTTAATGAAAATCTGCAAAATATGTTTTAGCTTTGCGTGAGCAAACAGGCACTTTACATGTACAACACTGCCATACAGTACGCACGGGAGATATTTTAGTGCTACAATTGCAGCATCTTCTTGATGTGCTTCTTTCAGGTTGATGACGACTGGATTCTAGACGAATTTCCTGCGGGACTGTAGGTTTGTGGCGTTTTATAAATGCAGGTCCTGGAGATGAGGCCGCGGAATTACGGCTGTTGTTCACTGAATCCGGCCTGTGTTTGTCTCTGATATATGCTGGTGCCAGTAGGCCCAGATATACTCTTAGAAAACGCACCAGGGATATCCATTCTATAATCTTTCGTCCATTTTGGAGCAATCATAACCGGCATGTTTGCACGTACATTATTAGATTCTGTAGAATCAGGCGTCCGTTGTAACCGGCTAGAGAAAGGGAGGTCATCATCAGAATCATAGCTGTCGTCAGGGGCACTTTGAACTCCATTCAAATCACCAAACACTATCGGATTTTGCTGATTTGCTGCCTCTTCTTCGTCATCGTCAGAGCTACAAATGCACTCGTTACCTGAAGGGATGTCTTCAAACAAGTATTGTCCAATCTCGTTCTCTCCTAAGCGGCGCGTGCGGCGCAACATACTGTAAAGAATGTTTTTTCTTAAAAAAAAAACAACAACAACAACAACAACCACCAAATGTCATTCATCCATAAGCTAACCCGCCACCGTCATGGTGATTTGTAAGCAAATCACCACATTCCCTTTGTAACTACTCAGTGAAAACACAAAAGTATCAGTATCTGCATGCCAACAAACATAAAATAGGTCTATGAGAATACGTTCAATAAAATACATTACAGAAAACATGTTACGTACCCGTTGTATTGAAGTTTTTATCAGACATTCGAGAGAAGGTACGTTAGCGCTATATTCAATGCAAAGGGTATGCACTGATATTGCAATGTACCCGCAATGTACCCGCAATCTGTCATTTGTGTTAAGCACAGTTCAAACGGACATACTAATTCAACCGATAATCGCTAGATGGCGTAGAATAGAAGTACCGTTAACGAAAAGATGTGGTTAGTAACACTAACCACCAAGACTGAAAGAGTTAAGGTGTCGACCAGTCCACACTGGAGGCACAGGTCCTTGTCATATATATATATATATATATATATATATATATATATATATCTTGTTCTAATCCAGCTTAGTGTTTCTAGTTTCTGCTGTCCCACTGGCTGGTCACCTCAGACTCTGTAACCGCACACGCGTGCATCCTATTTTCCTGTGTCGGTCTCTCTCTACTCGGTCACCGACACCTAGGACAACCGGCGGCAACGAAACACAAAAGTCGGTAAAGACCACCGGTGTATAACGAGAAGCTATTGGTTTGCGTCATTCTGGTCATAAAGGCAGCACAAAGCGTCGCAGAGATCCTGCTTCAGGCCTATAGAGTCACGAAATACCAAGTGTTAGTATGTGGAATTATGGAACAGTCTGAAACTAGTTCCACAGTCCCGTTTGAAGCTGAATGTACAAGGGGTGCCGAAATGAAAAAGTAGGAAACTACACGTTGGGATTAATTGAGGTCTTTATTCATAAGTTATCACCAGGGGCCTGAGCACAACCATCCCACTGTTTAACGAGCCGGAGTATTCCCTGTTGTAAGAATTCCTGTGGCTGTGACAAGAGCCAGTCCTCTACAATGTCCTTCATTTCATCATCCTAGTTGAAGCGCTTCCCTGTAAGATCTTATCTTAGCGGACCAAACAGGTGGAAGTCACAGAGCTAGACGTCCGGGCTGTGGGGCGAATGCTCAAGCTGCTCGCACTTGATCTTGGCCAATTAACTTTGGATAATTGTTAATCGTATTTCCGTTCTGGAGGAATTGGTTGAGTATCGGACCTCGGACGTCGTGAAAGGCCTTGAGCATCATCTTACCTGCTGAGGGCAGAGCCTTGAAATTTTTAGAGGGTAGTGACGACCGCCGTGCGGCTCGGTAGCACAGTAGTAGAGTGCCAGACTACAAATCAAAGGTCGCGGGTTCGATCCTCCCCCAGGTCCGAGGGATTTTATCTGTCACTTTTCACTTCTTTCACCTCTGGCAGTGTTGCTGATGTGAAAAATACCGAGTAGCACCGTGGTTCGTTAAACTGTAGGTCCCCCTATAACTGGCTGGGTAAGTCAGTTCGAAGGTCGAAGGAAGGCAACGGCATACCACCTCCAAACAGGACCGTGCCTAGTAAAGCACTGTGGTGTTCAAACCAATCTCCGGATTGTTGACTGCTTTACCTTTTTTTTTTTTTTTTTTTTTTTTTTTTTTTTTCCTGACGACCATGCTTACCCCCTTGGTTAGCCGTGTGGTCTAACGTACCGCTTTCCGAGACAGGGAGGCGTACCGGCCCCGGTTCGAATCCGCCCGGCGGATTAACGGAGGGGGTCGGAGTCCCGGCCAGCCTGGATGTGGCGGTTTTCCACATTCCGTAGGGAAATACCGGGCTGTTCCCCAAGTCCCGCCTCAGTTACGCGATTCGCAAACATTGCATAACACTTTTACACTTTCATCCATATCATACTATACACCGACACATGGGGTACACGTTTCCTCCCGGGGGCAGGTGGTGGCGGCAGGAAGGGCATCTGGCCACTCCGCCAATACTAAAATGCCAAATCTGCAATATCAAAGCCGACCCTGTATGTGCGGAATAAGGGCTGAAGAAACAGAGTGAGACGCATGCTTCGCGTCTATAGATGTCGCACTACGTTGAATATGTCAACCGGTCTTGTTGATAAGACGTTTCGTACCTTTCCATTTGAACACCCGTCGTATTAGCGATCGGGTCCGATATGCGGGCGACCGTCGCTCCCATTATTAACACCACCCGTCGGCGCCTGCAGAAATCCACGTGGCACGGCGCTCGCTATGGATCTACGGAGCCACCCCCCACCCTCGCACCCTTTACATCTCCGGGACGAGCTCATTTCGGGCACTCTCCAATTAAGCTCGGGGGATCTGGCGCGCATTGTGTGTTTAGGCCGCCCGGCCGGGCGCAGCTCCCAATCTAAACTAAAGCATCTTTCGCCGTAATTAATACGATCCTAATCACGAAACTATAAACTCCATCCGGCCGGCGCTGTAGTCTTAGCGGGGCCGTCCGCCGCTGTTGACATTCTGCGGGAGTCATCAACTTCCATGTTATGATTGGTTTGCGTCTCGGAGGCGGAGGGAGGGTCGGCACTGACGAACCCCATCACCGCGAGGCCGAATCAATTACCGACGCAAAAGGAATTCGCCAGGAGGTCGCTGTCTGCATCGAAAGAAGCGCGCTCTTCCTATGAAGGTGGAAGAGACAGGCTGCACTCCTGGATATAGCAGCGTAGCCGACGGACGCAGATTATTCGAAAAGACTTCGACTGAACCACGAACAGCCGGCCGCGGTGGCCGAGGGGACTGAGGTACTCCAGACACGGTCTGCACGGCCACTACGGTCGAGGGTTCGAATCCCCCCTCGGGCATGGATATTTGTGCCGTCCTTAGTATTAGCTAGTTCATAAGTAGTTTGTAAGTTTAGGGACTGATGACCCCGTAGTTAAGTCCCATAAGCTATACAAACATTTGACCATTTTGAACCACGAACAGGAAATAGGTGTACTTGTAATTTCTTAAGCCGTCGGCACAAGGAGCGTGTGTCTGAAAGAGTGTGGCCAACATGGCGAATTTCTGACGACACAACGTGCGAACAGCACGTTGACGAGGCTTTCCCAAAGTTTCGGGCAGTATCAAGCATGCAAGAGATTCTCAACGTGCGTCTGGAAGGTGGAAGAACTCCACGTGGCTATCCGGAGAGGGGAGCAGCTCTTTTCGGTAGAGAAATGAAGACGCTATATTGGCCGTCGTATTTCATAGATTTTATGTATATTAACTTACGAATGTATGACATTTCAAAGTAAATAAAAGTAACTGAGTAAATTGAGAATCCTTTTAAAACCGATCATTAGAGGTACTATTTGTTGGAATAAATGACTGGAAACGTCTTATATGCGGCTCAAAAACTTTCGTATTACAGTAATCTGCTGTTTCAAGGCATGGCGGACTGAAGATCGGTCAACACCAATCGTTCTTTACATCATTTGTTGTAATTAGATGTCAGAAATCGACATATCTACCAGTAGCATGTCTAATACTTTCGTTTATGACATCCAGAAAATGTTAGTGGTCGTAATATAGGCAGCAAAGTCGTGGACTGTGGTGTGGAAGACGTCCCACGGCGCTAATTAAGGCTCCTCGGAATCAAATATTTTTTCTTATTTTATTAGAGTTTTCTGATAGACTCAAAAACTTTCCTATAAATTTCATACAATTAAACTGCATAATATTCCATGATATGTAAACATAGGTGCGCGTCCTCTGAGGAGTGAGTTTGTTGAATTCATTTTATGAACAGGAAAGTTTGCACCTAACTTACAGTAAAATAAGCACTTTATTGTTTCGCGTACTGCATTTTACACGTTCTTAACATTCTTCTATTGATTAGTAACATTGTCAGTGAAAGATTTATCTTTAAGTTTTACTAAGAAGCGAGACTGTTGCAATAATGTTTACCTCATGTGAAAGCCTTTCCTAATTTTATATCGCATAGTTCGTCATGAAACTTTTATAATTCGCTGCACTTATTGGCATTACATGCAACTTTTATAAGAGTCTTCTGTCCATAGATATTTTGTTGTTACTTATGAAGGCCTATATCACAGAACATAACGAATATATGCACAAGCGTGGAAATAAGCGACTTAATAGAGGTAAAGCAGGACTTCCACTCTTTTGATTTCGTAAACAGATTCCAGAACCTGATGCCGCGACAACTGTCGCTGGAGCGCGCTGCGGTCGCGTGTATCTCGTTGAGGCACACGTCTCGTATGCACAAGTCGCGCCGTCTCCGAGCATTCAGCTGCACGATGGACTCGGCACATTGACCACACACGTTCAGACACACGCTCCGTGTGCCGATAGCGTTAATTTCTCTCGCCATAAGGCACAGACGATAAAACTTACGGGTATGCAGCCAGGTATGGTACTCGACATTGGCCGGAATTTCGGCATGAGAACACCCTGCCATTCTCAAGGTAATAGTGTAGCGAGTAAGCAATATGCAAAAACGTTTAAAACCTCAACGACAACAGAAAGACAACACACACCGAGAAAGCAAGCACGTAGCGCCATCACACGACCAAAGATGAAAACAACAATATCGATAATAAACAACAGTTTTCAGCTCCTTCTTTGATAACACAATCCCAATAGCTGGAAATGAATACAAAAATTTCCGTTTTGCTGTATTCCATCGGGTGACCTGTGTCCAAGCACTGTTCGGCAACAACAGATTTGTTAGGTTGTTGCAAACGTGGAGGAGGAAGGAAGGCCGGCCGCGGTGGCCGAGGTGACTGAGGCGCTCCAGTCACGGTCCGCTCGGCCACTACGGTCGGGGGTTCGAATCCCCCCTCGGGCATGGATATTTGTGCCGTCCTAGTTCGTAAGTAGTTCATAAGTAGTTTGTAAGTTTAGGGACTGATGACCCCGTAGTTAAGTCCCATAAGCTTAACAAACATTTGAACATTTTTTTGCAACAACAGATTTGTTAGGTTGTTGCAAACGTGGAGGAGGAAGGAAGGCCGGCCGCGGTGGCCGAGGTGACTGAGGCGCTCCAGTCACGGTCAGCTCGGCCACTACGGTCGGGGGTTCGAATCCCCCCTCGGGCATGGATATTTGTGCCGTCTTTAGTCTTAGATAGTTCATAAGTAGTTTGTAAGCTTAGGGACTGATGACCCCGTAGTTAAGTCCCATAAGTTGTACAAACATTTGAACATTTTTTGAGGAAGGAAGGAAGATAGGGGATTCAACGTCCCGTCGACAGCTGGGTCATTAGAGACGGAGCTAACGCTCGGAGTTTTGGGTAAGGATGGGGAAGGAAATCAGTCGTGCCCATTCAAAGGAACCATCCCGGCATTTGCCTGGAGTGATTTAGTGGAGTCACGGAAAACCTGAATGGCCGGAGGTGGATTTGAACCACCGTCCTTCCGAATGCGAGTCCAGTGCGTTACCACTGCGCTACCTCTCTCGGTGTTCAAACGTGTGTGACGTTGATGATCAATATATCGCGCTACTCGACAGTCCTAATTTTTTGACCGATATATGACATTCCACAGCTATATAGGATACTTTAGACACCAGCTTTGCGCAAAACATACCCACACACACCCACACCCACATACCCACCCACCACTCACACAGACACACACACACACCCACACACACACACACAGACACACACACCCACCCACACACACACAAACACACACACACACCCATATATATATATATATATATATATATATATATATATATATATATATATATATATATATATATGGTGTTTCACTAAGTGTGTTTGCCTCTGTAACTTATAAAATAATAGGTGACGGGAAATTTTAATGCGGTAGGTCAACACAAGAAATGTTACACTTTCTGCGGAGCTATGAACATAGTTTATTGTATCATTTTCCAAAGAGTTACACCACAAAGATATAATTTTTTAAATGGAACAATAGTTTTTTTCTATCGTGTATTGGATTCGTTTAAACCAACTGCGTCCAAATCAATTTAAACTACATTCCTATCACTGTTAGTTTGGGAGCTACAACCCTTCAAACTTCCGGGGGCGGAAGCTGCGATACCGTAGCTGACAGGCCGAGTGGCTATCCCCTGGGGCACGGCCCACTGTCTCATGAGCACCAGCCAGTCAGCTACGCTGTCGTAGCCTCCGCCCCCTAAACTTTGAAGGGTTGTAGCTCCCAAACTAACAGTGATAGGATTGTAGTTTAAATTGATTTGGACGCAGCTGGTTTCAAAGAATCCAATGCACGATAGAAAAAAACTTTTGTTATATTTTTTAAAAAATTATGTCTTTGTGCTGTAACTCTTTGGAAAATGATATAATAAACTATGTTCATAGCTCCGCAGAAAGTGTAACATTTCTTGTGTTGGCGTACCGCATTTAAATTACCCGTCACCTATTATTTTATAGACGGCCGCGGTGGCCGAGGAGACTGAGGCGCTCCAGTCACGGTCTGCACGGCCACTACGGCCGGGGGTTCGAATCCCCCCTCGGGAATGGATATTTGTGACCTCTTTAGTATAAGGTAGTTGATAAGTAGTTTGCAAATTTAGGGACTGATGACCCCTTAGTTAAGTCCCATAAGCTTGACAAACATTTGAACATTTTATTATTTTATAAGTTACAGAGGCAAACACACTTAATGAAACAACCTGTATATATAAAGGATCGAATGGCGGGACACGCCACTGGGATTGTTCGGCCGCCTAGTCCAAGTCTTTTTACTTGTCGCCTCTTGAGCGCCTAGCGAGCCGATGATGATAACACACAACACACAGTCCCCTGCCGAGACATGAACCCGGGCCAAATTATCGTTAACGGATCCTAACAGCGCCTTGATTTTGGATTTTGTTTCGACCACCTAATACTAAGGCGATTGAAATTTATTTAACGTATGGCAAGTTCAAATCACGTTTATGAAAAAATGTACAGTTACAATAACTTTATGTATGTAGTATTGACAATTAAATACAATACATAAACATTAAATAAGATTATGTCATGGACAACGCTAACTTTTAGGCTGATAATTCATTGAACTGCTCTCAGAGGCCACTGTGCACTAATGTGCCAGGCCGCGTGCTTCTCAGCGCCGCAGTCGCACTCTGGGTATAATGCTCTTCCCCTTTGTGTAGAGCAGTGTTTTTCAAACTTTCTGAACCCGCGACCGCCTTTCCGAGCAAAAATGTCCGGCGCCCCTCCATGTTCATAATAAAACTATGTCAACTGATTCCAAAGGCAAAGTATTTAATTTTTTTTCTTTGTAAGATCTGCGCAGTCATTCACGTCTATGAAACGAATCAAAACTGAAAAAACACTTTATGAATATTTTTGTGTCCCAGCCTCGTCGCCGCTTTTGTGTCTCGTTTCCGTCGTAGGTGTCGGTGGCCGAGTAGGAAGACCGACACAGGAATAAAGGATGCGCGCTTGTGCGGTATGGAGGTGACCAGCCAGTGGGACAGCAGAAACTAGACACTAGAATAAATTAGAAGGACATTATATTTCTTAGAGACTTAATAATACTTAACTTTTACATAGCTCAGTACTGCAGAATGCTGATACATAGTTGAGCTAGAGGCCTGCCTAGTGCCTATGCGATAGCCAAGTCTTCACTGGTCCCTATCTGATTCCGAAGTGTTAACTGGTTCCTATCTCAGTCCCAAGTGAACGATGTCATTCAGTGGTGGCCACGAGCGGAATTGTAGCAGAGGGCGCTCGTGGCTGACGTCGTAAGAACGCCGCGCCGTGCGTGCATGGCGGTGCGCGGCGAAAGTAGGTAACGCGCACTTTAGACTTGTGCGACACCACAACTATAAATATTTTTATTTATTTATTTATTTATTATTTGACACGCCCCATTACATAGTAATATTACATGTTTGATAGTTAAATTCAGGTATTTTAACAAACACAAATACAGCACAGAAGTTGACAGGATTTACAAAAGAAAGCGTTTTGGTTACACATTGTTTGTCGCTTTACGTACAGAAACCAAACGATTTTATACATCAGGAAATCTAATTGAATTACAGAAATTGTAAATGTCTGTAGTGTGTTTATGTGCCAAATCAAATTTACTGACGGGCCTCCCTCCTCCTTTGTCAGCTATTTTTTCCTTGAGGTGGTTCCTCTCTTTCAGTACGTCGCAGCAGTTGAAAACCACGTGGTCAATAGTTTGGACAGCTCTGTTACATGTGCACGTTCCGTCTTCAATTATTCTGAACCGCTGATAATAGGCTTTCAGTTTCCTATGACCTGTTAACGTTGCTGTAAAATTCGGAGATATTGGGAGTTTAATCATTAATCGTTGTTGGATCGTAGGATATACGGTTTAATGCTTCCCCCGTTTCCCGTTCTTTGCCAATCAACGTCCCATTTGTTCCTAAACTCCTCTAGAAGTTTCTTCTTTACGGCAATTGTAGGTATTTTGTTGTAGTGTATCGATTGTCGTGATCGAGCTGCTGTTTTATCAAGACTGTCAGCTATTTCATTATCCCATATCTCTCGATGTGCCTTAACCCATTCGAAATGCACCAGCCAGTTGTGTGTCTGCAACCTTCTGATTTTACATTGTATTTTTTCAGTCAGGAAGTTGTGGTTCTTCGGATTTCGTAACAAGCCGAAAGTAATCCTGCTGTCGGTGTGAATTACTGCCGTTCTATCAATATTCTAGAGATTGGTTATTAACTCAAGAGCACTGAGAGTGGCGAATTGTTCCGCTTGATTGTTTGAGCATTCATTAAACAATTTAAGTCGTATTTGATAACTAAGCTTCTTGTTAACAAATACTGCTATTCCCAAACCCACTCCGTCGTCTGACTTGCTTCCATCTGTGTATACTTCAAGAGGGTAGCTTTTGCTTGCGTCCTTCTCAGTTATCCTTGTGACGTCTGCCGAGTATGCCCAGTTTCTATACCGTACGACGATGTTGACTGTCTTGTCTGGCGTCTTTAGGTTTGTCCAGGCTATAACATTTGGCTATTTCCTGTATTTTAAGAGTAATGGGCATCAGACCTGATGGTTTTGCAGTTATGAATAATACATTTCAGTGTGTAATTTATGGCGACGTGTTATGTGCGAGTATGAAACCATCAAAGTTGATGCATCACTGCCTAATATTGCAAAGCGTATCATAAACATTGGATTTCTTCGAAAGGATACTGAAAACCGTTAACCAGCTGCAAACTACTGTGATTCAGTAATCAAATGTTGTTTTAAGTTGATTAAAAATAATACTGCACTCAAAAATAGTTACCAGTTGCAAACTACTATGATCCATTAGTAAAAAGGTATTGTTATGTATTGATTAAAAATTAAGTTAGTATCTATTTGAACATGTGCCAAAGTCATACATGAAGATTGCGAACATTGTAAATAACTTTATCAGTACGGCACAAACGCTGTTAAGTCGCTTAATTAACAAATCATCATGATGTGGAAAAATGTCTTCATTGTTTCGCGTTTCGGTAAGACCATCCTCAGAAGTCAAAAGTGTCATAGGTACACTTGAAAGCAAAGAAATTGGATCACCCCTGAATTCCAAAGTGGATGCCGCACCTGACACTATGCAACCAACATAGCATAGCTGTGTTGCAGGTCGTCACAGTACAATCATTACCTACCCACAATAGGCACTATGTAAGACACTAACGACTATTTCTCCTTGTGGCATTCGGTCATGGTGCAGACCAATACTGTCGTGCAACAAATATTAGAATACACTTTAATAGAGACGAGACAGTAACATTTGTAAATTAAATTTCATTGCAATCAGTGAAAAGTAAGATACGTTGCCAGCCGCGGTGGCCAAGCGGCCAGCGGCGCGCCAGTCACGGTATGCACGGCCTCTGCGGTCGGGGATTCGAATCCCCCCCTCGGGCAAGGATATTTGTGCCATCCTTAATATTAGCTAGTTCATAAGTAGTTTGTAAGTTTAGGGACTGATGACCCTGTAGTTAAGTCCCACAAGTTCTACAAACATTTGAATTTTTTTTTTTCAGATACGTTATCACACTTTTTAATGACATGATATGTTTTAGTTCGTGATCTGGATTTTAATGCACTGTTGACCAAAGAAAAGTTGTGTGCCTTATCTAGACGCGTTTAGGCAAAAGTAGACGTAAAACATTGACGTTTTCATTAGTATCGGTTGCCAAGACGATGTCCGAACCCGGAAATGAATGATGATCCGGAAATGAATGATGGTCGTAGCACTGCGTCAGGAATTGCATGAAACTCGTACTGTTGCTGAGAGGTAGCCGCTGAAGATATGTAACATAGTGCAACTCGCAGATGCCATTCATCATAAACTTGTGGAAAAGAATGCAGTCCGTTGATGAACTGTTAAATAAACACCATCAGATGTCAGATATTAAATATTTTCACAAATAGTGTTATACTGGAACCTGAAAAGACTATACAATTTTTTTTTCCTGTCAGTGATTCGAACCCGGCACCTTTTGCTATTGTATAATAGGAAGGAATACTGCTGATATATTTATTGTTTTTTACGGAGACTCCAACCCTGCACATACCGTCACTCTTGACGTGAAACGATGAGGCGTCAACTATCACATTGTCATTCACTAGTGGTTAGGATCGCTCCGTTGGTAGAGACGTGGAAAGTGTGGGGGTGGGGGGGAGGGACAGTCGGTATTTTAAGGAAACAACGAAAACGCTGTTTAACTTAGTAGCGCATGGACATGAGCAATGTTGATTTGAAACATAGGAGAGTCCTGAGTTCTTTACTTGGCGTTACTGGAGATGAAGATGGTATTTTAGTGGCTGTTAAAAACTGTTACTTCCAGTGGGAATCGGTCTCATACTTTAGCCATTACAAGTTAACCTTACCCCAGCCTACCACCGAATTACAGATGTGTTAGCATAATGTTTTGTCATAATGGAGAACCCAGTAGACGGTACGACCTGTTAAAGAGTTCAGAGGTGTCTGGATAGGTAAGACATTTTTAGCCGCATGGAATGGCCACGTGGTCTGAGGCGCCTTATCGCGGATTTTGCATGATATACTACGTTTTAGCGTTATGATTTGGTAAGGCATTTTGCTATAAGCTTATTTATCTATGGACTCTTTTCATTCAAGATTGTTGTATAGCTGTTGCCACGATAACTTGAATATTACGCATTTTTAAAGTTATGAAGAGCGTCGAGTGTTCATTAGAAAAAGGATTCTGAAATGGGGAAAGTAATTTCGTTTTGAGTTCTATTATTCACCTCGTTCAGGAAGACAAACAGACTTCGATGAAGGAAGTTCTGTGATTCACTAGTATGGTCAATGACAAGGTATCCGATAACTGACATGTGTGTCGAGCAATTATTCTTCGCCGTGTGGTTGCCTTCAATAGTCATACTGAGGTTCAAAAGCAGCAAGGACGATTCCGGTAAAATGTCGCATCGTAAATGCGATTACATGATAAGGATTGGGGAAAACGTCGGTCTCTGTCATTTCAAAGGTTGCATACTGAATAGAAGGCAATTTTTATGGAGACGCCAGTGCTTGCCCAGTAAGGTTCAGTTGTCCATTATATCATTATATCCACGCGCTTTTCGAGAGTCGAACGGTAGAGAAATAACAAGTGATTAAAAAAAATACTGCCCAGCACAAAATTGTGAAATGCAGCACGTAGGTTCAGATAAATAAGTCAAGGGAAGAGTAGTAGGAGGAAGGACGGAATCTAGGAATGAATATCAGTGTAGAACTGGAAAATAAAAAAGTGAGATGCTTACAAAGTAGTCCTTACTTAGTCACAGTTTGTTTTAGGGCCGAGAGAAAAGGGACGGATATTTTATAGGACGAAGGATGGATTGTCGGAGATATAAAAGGACACACATTCATTGAGAAGACAGTAAAGAAAGCAGACATTGAAAGAGACAGTATTGCTTTAACGGAAACTACATTTTTTTACGTTTTCGGGGAATAAACCAAAAGGGCAACTGAGGGTATAATGTAAGGGAGGTGACAGAGAGAGAGAGAGAGAGAGAGAGAGAGAGAGAGAGAGAGAGAGAGAGAGAATGGAGAAGAAATTAATTACAAATAAATGCAAAACAAATCGTTTGCATATTTTGTGAAGGACGGAAGACGTGTTAATGGATGGTGGGAAGGAGAGAGACGTATTTGAAACATCAAAAATTACTTTGATAGCGTCATTCTAAACTGATTAATCTGCATGCATGGAGGCTGGGTATAAATGAAATAAAAATAGGTTATTGAGTGGAAGGAGAAACATTGAATTAAAATTTGTGCCACGGGCACCCTTTAGTGCTTAGAGTAACTGATCAGCTACTACCTTATTTTTCCTGTTATCTCTCAAACTGATCAAATTTTTACCACAAATTCATTTGTACTTGGTTGTATACAAAGTGTTACATATGCTAGTAGCTCGTCCTAGAAAATATAAATCGCAGAGCTCTACTGAATCAGTTCGACAGTTAGCTGCATTGAGTTACTCCTAACATGTGCGTTTGTTTACTTTAATGTTCCTCCTTTGCCATGTAAAAGCAGTCAGTAGTAGTCAGTTGCATTATGAGTTACTTTCTGGAAAGATGGGAGGTCAATAGTGACATTTACTGCATCGGATACATCATGGAAACACTATACAGCTGACCAGCTATGAACGATTTGTTGCTAGTAGTGCATAATAATTTTAAGGAAATTTTTTCAATATTTTTCTCAGTATATACGCACTATACATTAATCGTGGTAATTTTTATAGCTTCAAATAAAAACTCTTTCATTAAAGGGTTAAGTGTCCCCGTACGAGAGATTCCATTTAGCTACACATGTCTTTTGGTCGCACAGCATCTCAGTCGCTCTGAGACTTGAGGATCCCCGTGTGAAAAGAGCTGACACCACTGCAGACTCAGTCATTATGACGGCTGAAACGATACTTACCATCTGTGTGCGATTTGGTCCAACTTAAAAGGTAGCGTAGTATTTATTTCGATTCACGACTTCAATATTTTTATTGCAAATTAAATTTCATGGCGAACTATTGGGCCCGATTCACCCATCTAGTCCAGAACGCGGAATTTAACCTTTTCCTACCTCATTCGGGGAAGCATCCGAAAGAAGGTGCCGTGTTACGATTTGAAAACTTTCCTTGATGCTACTGTATTTCCCTTTACACGTATTTTCCACATCCACATACGACATAACAGTGCTTTGTAATTTCTCATGTATTTCATTTGAATTCTCACTGCACTGTGTATTATTTTCAGTAAAGTACACTGAAAAAAGATGTAACCTCAACAAAGCTTGCAGCAAAAAGCCGCAACGCAACGGTAAGTACATCACTGAACTCCTGGGCGCATTTTGATGAAACTAAATGTGTATCCATACATCGTTCAGATTCACAACTGTATCCTGTAGGTGGCGCTGAAATATAAATAATTGAGATAAGGTAATTTTTGGTAACTTCGGATCATATTCGTATTTTATGCATTGTCATATCGGTCATTTGTCTGGCATAAAATTTAGCACAGTTTAACTTCGAAATAAGTAAAAAGGTCCTGTTTACATAAGATTTTGTGCGATGGATTGTGGAGAATATTTTACAACAGACCGACATCAGTGTACACTTTTATTCCAATCTTGGTGAAATTATTCTCACTTCACCTTCAAAACAAGGGAAACATCGTTATCTGCAAAAGATTTCGTACCATGCATACCTGAGGGTACCTTTCGTCAAGACTTTGACGCCGTTTACCGCCGAGCACCCTGACAGACAGACAGGGTATGGGTGGGGTACATTTAGGGGGGAGGAGCAGCCTGCACGGCCAGTACGGTCGGGGGTTCGAATCCCCCCTCGGGCATGGATATTTGTGCCGTCCTAGTTCGTAAGTACTTCATAAGTAGTTTGTAAGTTTAGGGACTGATGACCTCGTAGTTAAGTCCCATAGACTATAAAAACATTTAAACATTTTGAACATTTGGAGGAGCAGGACAAGATGGCTGAGGCGAAGGTGGTGAAGGACGAGGAGGAGCAGGCAGAGATTGATGGAGGGGGAGGAGTGTATGAACAGACAGAGGAGGGAGGAGGAGATAGACGACACCAGTTTTTTAAATTTATTCTAAAATAGCTTATATGTCGCTTCAATAATCAGTTAGTTGCTGTTAGTAGATTATTTATTGTAAATACACAACATGTTTTGGGCTTAGTCCATCTTCTTGTGACCTGTCAGTAAGATACATACACAGCCAATAAGTCTATACACAAAATTATTTGCAATTTATAATTAAAATACAAAATATTTTTATCAATAGCAATTAATTTTACATAATGTGGAATTACATACCGATATAATATATATTGAACATAGAGGCATTTAAATTTGTCATTTAAAAATACTCTTGTTATGTATATAGGAATAAATATCAAATGTGGTCAAGATAATGTTGATATAAAATGAAGATAATGGATATGCAAAATATGTTAGAGAAATAAAGATTCTATGGCACATTATCATGCGAGTAGCATGGAAGTTAGAGACCGAACAGTTGACTTACTTATTCAAAATGCATTGTCAAAATAAAGTTGCCTAATCTGCATTATTTTTAAACAAATAGCCAAAAAATAAAATAAATGTCACATTTGCAAAAAAATAAATCTAAATCCTCAGAATTAATTATTGAAAAATGTTGCTTAGAAAATCTGAAAAAAAAAACCCAGTCTCTTGTGCTGCTAACGTGTTCGTTAAGCAGTTGATCCTGCAAGGTGTAACTATGAACAAAAAATTTCTAAATCCTACAAAATGTCTAACATATGCTTTTTTTCTCATGTTGAAGGATATGCAAGTTGTTTTCAGTATTAAGAAGTTGATGAGATTTTGACGCAAATGGGCACTTAGTACGCTATCATTACTGGGGGAGTTATGCTCCCTGTATCGTATTTTAAATTCCCTTCCTGTTTGCCCAATATAGAAATTGTCACACGTCCCACATTTAATCTTGTATACCCTACCATAAAAAAATTTGTTAACAGGTTTTCCAACAAATGTTGCCCACATTGGATGTTTATTCCACAACAGTATTTTTAAATGACTAATTTAAATGCCTCTTTAATCAATATATATATATATATATATATATATATATATATATATATATATATATATATATATATTATATTGGTATGTAATTCCAAATTATGTAAAATTAATTGTTGTAGATAAAAATATTTTGTATTTTAATTATAAATTGCAAATAATGTTGTGTATATACTTATTTCCTGTATATGTATCTTACTGACATGTCACCAGACGATGGTCTCAGCCCGAAACATGTTGTCTTTTGACAATAGATAATGTACTAACAGGAAACAAGTGATTATTGAAGCAACCTATAAGCAGTTATGAAATTAAATTTAAAAAATTGTTCATGACGGTTGCATACCTTTGTCAAGACTTTCAGTATAAAATAAGCCAGTTTTTTATTTACCTAAGGAAGAGACCTATCAGATGAAGATAAGAAGTAGGCATAGAGATAGGAAAGGTGATGGGCACAGAGATCCTATCTTCAGTGCGGATGCACGCTAGGCTCTAACTCTTACGGGAATCAACGAATGCCATGAGTGATGAGTGGAAAAGTGCAGGGGCGCAACTTTTGGAGTAGGTGCAAAGGTTGACAATTTGTGTGAAGGGTATCCCGCGCGGCCGTAGTGATCACTGTGTCCCCAGTGGCGTAGTCCTCAGCGCGAATGCCTAGTAAGCAGGGGGACCAGAGTTCAAATCTCGGCTGAGCACATACTTTCAATTTAGCCCATTTATTTCGATGCTAATGCCCACTGGCGGCTAACGTCATAAATTCCTCTGTGTGTTACAGACACTATATACACACATATATTAGTCTCTTCTTTCGTGAACCCATATACATAGATATAATGTACCATCTATATATATATTGCGCAATCCACCGTAAGACCCGTGGCGGAGGGTACAATGTACCATTACTAGGCATTTCCTTTCCTATTACACTCCCAAATAGAACGAGGGAAAAAATGTCTATACGTCTCTGTACGAACCGTAATTTATCTTATCTTGTCTTTGCTATATTTACGCGAAATGTTAGTAGGCGGCAGCAAGATCGTTCTGCAGTCAGCTTCAAATTCCGGCCCTCTAAATATCCTCAACAGAATTTCTCGAAAAGAACGTCGTCTTTCCTTTAGCGATTCCCTTTTGAGTTCCCAGAGCATTTCTGTGACACTCGTGCATTCGTCGAATCCATTAGTAACGAACCTAGCTGCTTGCCTCTGAACTGCTTCTATGTCTTCCTTTAAACTGATCTGCTGCGGGTCTCAAACACTTGAACAATACTCAAAATGCGGTCGTACAAGTGTTTTATACGTGGTCTCCTTTACAGATGAATTACATCTTCCCAAATTTCTCCCAATAAACCGAAACGGCTGTCCCCCTTACTCACAACTGTCCTTACATGTTCATCCCATTTCATATCGGTCTACAATGTCACGCCTAGGTATTTGAATGACGAATGCTTCAATAAGCTCACTTCCAATGCTATATTCGAACATTATGGGATTCTTTTTCCTACTCATGTGCAACACCTTACATTTTTCTACATTTAGAGCTAGTTGGAATTCTTCACATAAACTAGAAATTTTATATAAATCATCCTGTATGCTATTACAGTCAATTAAAGAAGACACCCTTCCATACACCACAGCATCATCAGCAAACAGCCGCAAGTTACAAGTTACTCTATGGGACACGTCTCACGATACATTCGTCAATGATGACCTCTCGCCGTCGAGAACAACGCACTACGTTCCTCTACTTCGGTAGTCTTCTAGCCAGTCAGAAATCTGTGAACCTATTCCATCTGCTCGTATTTTCATTAGCGGTCTACAGTGTGGCACCGCGTCAAATGCCTTTTTGGAATGGGAAAAGAACGCAATCTGCCTGTTGTCCTTCATCCATGGCTCGGAAGATGTCACGTGAGAAAAGGGCAAGCTGACTTTCACATGAATTATGTTTCCTAAACCCGTGATGATTCATTGAAAGAAGCTTATCTGTCTCAAGGAAATTTATTTTATTCGAGCTGAGAATATGCTCCAAAATTCTACAGGAAACTGTCAACGATATTGGCCTGTAATTATCTGGGTTCGTTCTTTTACCTTTCTTATAAACGGAAGTCACCTGTGCTTTTTTCCAATCACTTGGAACATTCTGAATTAAATATTCGCGACAGATGAAACCTAAGTAAAGGGGTCAATGCCGCAGAATACTCTTTGTAAATCCGAACTGGTATACGATCCGGACCACGAGACTTTTTTGTATTCCTCTCAGCTGCTTCTCTACACCTGAAATACCTATTACTATGTCCTCCATTTTTTAGTTAGAGCGTTGATCAAATGTAGTACGTTTGTACGGTCCTCCTGCGCCAGAGATTTATTAAAAGTTAAATTTAGAACATTAGAGCTCTCCGTTTGCTTTCTTCTGTTACTGCCCCGGAATGATCAACGAGTGACTCACAGCGGGCTTTGACCCACTTATCGATTTTACAAAGGACCAGAATTTTTTCGAATCCTCGGAAAGATTTTTTGCTTATGTAAGGCTATGGTAATTATTGTATGCTTCGCGCATCGATCTTGGACGACAAAGTCTTAGTATAAGGGCCGAAGAGGAATTTGGGAGGGGTACGCTGCGGTGTACATGTAACGTACTGTGACTGCGATGCGTGCATCAGAGGTCTGTCTGCTTTCAACCCTGCCATGCTTGTCTGAGCGCCAGGGGACAGACCGGTGCTCGTGGTCATCAGAGTAGGCAGAGTGCTTCACTCTCAGGCAAGCCAAGCCGAACCAACACCTTCTAGAAACAAGGTCTCACAAACAATACAACACTTGTCACGGCACACCTAGTAGACCGCGACCGCTAGATGGCCTCCAGTTCCACCGTGACGGCGGGTCTTTTATATTTTTATTTTGTATTTTCTTTTTTCCCTTATTGACGGATTTTTAATTGCATAAAATATAATAAGTTGCAAACTGGAGGTATAACAAAAAATTGTATTTGAGGTTGTCCGTTGAAAAATATTGAATCTCACTTTAGCTGCAAACATAAACATAGCCAAAGCTTTCCCGAAGCGAAATGTAGCGCGATAAGGGCTATCCGAGAGGCGTTCAACGAATTCGAAAGTAAAGTTCTATGTACTGACTTGGCTGAAAATCCTAAGAAATTTTGGTCTCATGTCAAAGCGGTAGGTGGATCAAAACAAAATGTCCATACACTCTGTGAGGAAAATGGTACTGAAACAGAGGATGACACTCTAAAGGCTGAATTACTAAATGTCTCTTTCCAAAGCTATTTCACAGAGGAAGATTTCACTGTGGTTCCTACTCTAGATTGTCGCACAGATGACAAAATGGCAGATATCAAAATAATTGACAGAGGGATAGAAAAACAATTAAAATCGCTCAAAAGAGGAAAGACCGCAGGAGCTGCTGGGATAACAGTTTGATTTTAGACAGAGCTCGCGAAGGAATTGGCCCCCCTCTGTGCAGTAGTGTACCTTACATCTCTAGAAGAGCGTTGCGTTCCAAAAGATTGGTAAATGGCGCAGTTCATCCTCGTTTTCAAGAAGGGACGTCGAACAGGCCTATATCTCTAACGTCGGTCACCTGTGCAATTTTGGAACATGCATTATGTTAGAGTATAATGACTTTTCTGGAGACTAGACATCTGCTTTGTAGGAATCAGCATGGGTTTCGAAAATGGCGATCGTGTGAAACTCAGCTTGTTCTATTTGCCCACGAGACTCAGAGGGCCATAGACACGGTTTCTCAGGTAGATTCCATGTTTCTTGACTTCCGCAAAGCATTTGATACAGCTCCCCAGAGTTGTTTAATAAAAAAAAGTAAGAGCCTATGGTCTTTCAGACCAATTGTGTGATTGGATTGAGGAGTTCCTAGGTAACAGAATGCAGCATGTCATTCTCAATGGAGAGAAGTCTTTCGAAGTAAGAGTGATGTCAGGTGTGCCACAGGGGAGTGACGTGGGTCCGTTACTGTTCACACTATAAATGACCTTGTGGATAACATCAGAAGTTCACTCAGGCTTTTGCGCATGGTGCTGTAGTATATAGATAAGTTGTAACAATGGAAAATTGTAGTGAAATGCAGGCGGATCTGCATCGAATTGATGCATGGCGCAGGGAATGGCAATTGAATCTCAAAGTAGACAAGTGTAATGTGCTGCGAATACATAGAAAGAAAGATTCTGTATCATTTAGCTACACTATAGCAGTTCAGCAACTGGAAGCAGTTAATTCCATAAACTATCTGGGGGTAGGTATTAGGAGTGATTTAAAATGGAACGACCATATAAAATCAATCGTCGGTAAATCAGATGCCAGACTTAGATTCATTGGAAGAATCCTAAGGAAATGCAGTCCGAAAACAAAGGTAGTAGGTTACAGTACACTTGTTCGCCCACTGCTTGAATATTGCTCACCGGTGTAGGATCCGTACCAGGTGGGGTTGATAGAGGAATTAGAAAAGATCCAACGGAGAGCAGCGCGCTTCGTTATAGGATCATTTAGTAATCGTGAAAGCGTTACGGAGATGATCGATAAACTCCAGTGGAAGACTCTGCAGGAGAGACGCTCTGTCGCACGGTATGGGCTTATGTCGAAGTTTCGAGAGTCTAGCAGTATGTTGCTCCCTGCTACGTATACCTCGCGAAGAGATCATGAGGATAAAATCAGAGAGATTCGAGCCCACACAGAGGCAAACCGACAATCTTATTTTCCGCGAATAATATGTGACTGGAATTGGAGGGAGAACCAAGAAAATGTTCAAATGTTTGTTAAGCTTATGGGACTTAACTACGGGGTTATCATTCCATAAACTTACAAACTACTTATCAGCTACCTTATACTAAAGACGGCACAAATATCCATGCCGAGGGGGGATTAGAACCCTGACCGTAGTGGCCGTGCAGACCGTGACTGGAGCGCCTCAGTCTCCTCGGCCACCGTGGCCGGCGAGGGAGAACCGATAGTGGTACTCACGGTACCCTCCGCCACACACCGTCGGGTGGCTTGCAGAGTATGGATGTAAATTTATGTGTAGACACACGGAAATTACTCTTCATAATTGTACAGCAACTACGGGCGTCATGGCCACAAAAATGAAGAACTTATCTAATCACTTGTTCCCAGTTTATTTGGTAGGAATTACTAGCGCTACTCAAACTGCTAATCCTTCTGACAGTCTTGTCAGATTTAAGTATTAAGGCTATACAGTGATCAGCCCGAAAATTATTATCACCTACCTATTTACTTGTATGTCCACCTTTGGCATGGATGGCATCGGCAGTGAAGCCTCTGTAGGCGGCTGGAGGCAATTGGGCAGCTGATCTGCCCACACAAGTGACCTGACCCCCGTAAATACTAGAAAGCCAGGAACAGAGATAACTGGAAGAGGTATATAAGAGAGACGTATGGTCTTCAAGGCATGAGCAACAGTTAGAGAGAAAATATGAAGGGGGAAGTGTTACTGTGAATTACGTGTACCATCGATTATGTCAGAAGGGGAGGAACAGATGGACAAAGACACAAAGACAGGGGGCAGGGGACTAGATGAAGGGAAGGAGGAAGAGGCGGTGGGGAGGAAGTGATGGACAGAGTAGAAGGAGGAAACAGAGTAACACGAGATTGGGATATATACGTGGAAAACTCAGCGTAATATTACTAAAATTTTCCTGGCTATTATATCGTGGTGTTATGGATTTGTTACTGAAACCTAACGTTTCTTTCCCACCTGCGGAGAACTTTCTCAAGGGGGATCGTGGCACTTTTGTACGTCGGATACACACCGTGGCTCGTTACTGAATGCAGCCGAATTCTGTTTACGAGGGCGCGCAGAGGTATGACGTCAGATGTTTTGGATAGACGCGCGCAATTACTTATTTATCGTATGGCATATGACAGCAGGATATATATAAATATAATTACACAAACAACAAGAATATATATACAAATATCAGTAAAAGATTGTACAAGAGCTCATTTTCAGTACATGAGTGATCAATGATATATTATGACAGATCACGTGGAATTAGGACAAGCTTTTGGCTACACATCAATGTCCAGATCTTGAATCCACTTCATAGCCTCAGGTGTGGCTTCTATAAAGTCCTCAGCAGAGCCACTATATTTTCTTTTTGGGCACACTCTTATGATGTGGTCCAGCGTCTGCTCAGGTGCTCCACAATCACAACTTGGGCTGTCCACGAGTCCCCACTTATAAGGGTTGGCCACTTCTGATGCGATTGAGCTTAGTCCAGTCTTTTCTTGCGGAGTTGAACCATTTTAGTTGTTTTGAGGGATCACTTATGAGGTGATGATTACAGACTGAAGCCACGGTGGAGTAGCCGAGCGGTCTAAAGCGTCTCGCTGCGGAGCGCTCGGTTGCCGGCCGCGATGGCCGAGGGGACTGAGGCACCTCAGTCACGGTCTGCACGGCCACTGCGGTCAGGGGTACGAATCCCCCCTCGGGCATGGATATTTGTGCCGTCCTAGTTCGTAAGTAGTTTGTAAGTTTAGGGACTGATGACCCCGTAGTTAAGTCCCTTAAGCTTAACAAACATTTTGAACATTTTTTTTAGCCCGCGGTTGCTCGCTGTGGAAGTTCGAGTCCTCCCTGGGGCATGGGTGTGTGTTGTCCTTAGGTTAGTAACCTTAGTTTAAGTAGTTTGTAAGCTACGGACTGATGACCACGCAGTTTGGTCCGATAGAATTACAAACATTTGAACATTTTTACAGACTGAATTCTCCCACTCCTTTTTCCAGTTCTCTTTTAGGTTGAAGGTGAACTCTCCTCTTATATAGCAGTTATTCCATATTGGCTTTCGTGATTTTAAACGGTAATTTGGCAAAATTTGTAATACATCTTGCATTGGTAAACATTTTCCTTCAATTATTTTTACTATTTTTTCTCATTCTTTAAAAGATGCTTTTTGTCTTTTTAATTTTGGTGGAGCTATGTTAGCGATGAAGGAGAGCCACGGTGTTGGAGTAGACTTTAATGTGCCGGTGATTATCCGCGTAACAGCCCAGAAAATTTTAGTAATATTGACCTTTCCGGGCGTGAAAGTTAAAATTTTATAAAACTCAGCTTGCCCTCACTGCCATTCATGGATAAAGGGCAATAGGTGTAAGCAATATTCCATGATTCCCGAAAGGCGTTTGACACCTTGTTCGAATGCGAACTGCTAACGAAAATACGGGTATACGCTTTAATTGCCTAGATATGTGAGTGGTTCGAAAACTTCTTAATTAAGAGAACGCAGTCGTTATTGAAACAATATGTACTGCAATGGGATCGTTTGTACTTGTCATTTTAACATATTGATGTATTCAAAAATTTTATTTCAGTAATGTCGTTATTGTGGCGACCCAGTATGGTAACACATTGTATAACTTGAACACAGTCCTATTTCAACAACGACGATGATACGAAGTTTTATGAAGAATGGCAGCCAGTTTTGCTGAAACCAGTCATGGAATAAAATAAATTGTTTCGACATAAGCGATCTTTGCAGCCAAACAAAGAACGCAATACGTTGTCCTTGACAGCGATTGTTCATTGGAGACAAGTTTATCGTCAGGAGTTTGGTGCAATAATACGAGACACTTCGTTGCAATATTCTGCTTACCTTCCACGGTGTTTGGGTGCCAACTGAAATCTGTATACTCGTGCCGCTGTGCTGATTATACCTTGGTTCGCCTTATCACCAAACATACCGACTGAGTATGGCGACACGGTCAGGTAGCTTTGCGGCTTCTAGAAAGGAAGAAGGAAACTTCATCTACATCTACATGGGATACTCTGCAAATCACATTTAAGTGCCTAGCAGAGGGTTCATCGAACCACCTTTATATTATTTCCATTCTCGAATAGTGCGCGGGAAGAAAGAACACCTGAATCTCTCTGTTCGAGATCTGATTTCTCGTATTTTATTCTGATGATCATTTCTACCTATGTAAGTGGGAGTCAACAATATATTTTCGCATTCGGAGGAGAATGTTGGCGATTGGAGTTTTGCAAGTAGCCCACGCACCAGCAATCAGCGCCGTTGTTGTAATGATTACCATCCCAGATCCTGTATCATTTCCGTAACGCTGTCTCCCCTGTATCGTGACAATACGAAACGAGCTGCCCTTCTTTGGACTCTTTCTACGTCCTCCGTCAAACCCACGTGATAATGATCTCACACTGGGCAGCAATACACCAAAAAGGGACGGACAAGCGTAGTGTATGCAGTCTCTTTAATAGTTCTGTTGCATCTTTCAAGTGTTAACGCAGTCTCTGGTTCGCCTTTCCCACGACATTATCTACGAGTTCTTTCCTGTTTAAGTCTGAAGTAATAGTAATTTCTAGGTATTTTGTGGAGTTTACGGCTTTCACTTTTGATCGATTTTTCTTATAAACAAAGTTTAACGGATTTCTCTTCGTACTCATGTGGACGACTTCACACTTCTCATTCTTTAGAGTCAGTTGCCAATTTTACACCATAGCGATATATTATTTAGATCGTTTTGCAGTTGGTTTTGATCTTCAGATGATTTTGCTAGACGGTAACTGACGGCGTCGTCTGCAAACAACCTAAGACAGCTACGTCGATTTTTTCCCCAAATTATTTATGTAAATAAGGAGCAGCAGAGGACCAATAACACTACCCGATATCACCTATGTCCTCTCTGACAGGAAAGCTTAGGCTTTAACGTCCCGTCGACTAGAGGTCTGCATATTTGGCGAATTTGCTTGCTTGTACTCGCTCAATCGCGGCGCGCTCGGTTTTTGCTCGTCTGATCATGAATGCTTGCGCGCCCAGCTGTGCTTGTTTACAGCGCCATGGGGCTGGTGGACGGGGCAGCGGCCGGCGAACTGTGGCTGCGGCCCACAGCAGCTCTGTGTGTCCACGCGCCGCTGCCGCTTCTAAAAAAAAAATGTTCAAATGTTTGTAGAACTTATGGGACTTAACTACGGGGTCATCAGTCCCTAAGCTTACAAACTACTTATGAACTAGCTAAGACTAAGGACGGCACAAATTTCCATGCCCGAGGGGGGGATTCGAACCCCCGACCGTAGTGGCCCGGCAGACCGTGACTGGTGCGCCTCAGTCCCCTCGGCCACCGCGGCCGGCGCTGCCGCTTCTGTTATGTTCCAACCACATGACGGAACTGCACCCGTATCATTTTATTTATGCAACAATACTCTTACGTTCAAACAGGATTACAATAAATAATACGAAACACAAAGGAGAAAGACTATA
The DNA here is from genome assembly GCA_026315105.1 of Locusta migratoria. Lineage (NCBI taxonomy): Eukaryota > Metazoa > Arthropoda > Insecta > Orthoptera > Acrididae > Locusta > Locusta migratoria. Next base: position 353,361,970 of record CM048749.1, read on the forward strand.
AACTAATGTAATGTGGACGTTATGGGCATGAAAACTTAGTTTTCCCACCCCGGGAAGAAGAGTGACACAATTTTAAAACCAGCAGATTTTTGTTTATCATTGAAAAATATGTTTGACGAGCTCCAACCTGGACCAAAACCATCACATCTTTTGTCCGCTTGAGGAGAATAGCATAATTATCTACAAGAGAATGGAAAAGCTGGTAGAATCTGACCTCGGGGAAGATCAGTTCGGATTCAGGAGGAACGTAGGAACCCAAGAGGCATTACTCACTTTACGTCTTATCTTAGAAGATAGATTAAGGAAAGGCAAACCTACATTTTTAGCTTTTGTAGATTTGGAGAAAGCGTTTGACAATGTTGACTGGAATACACTCTTTCAAATTCTGAAGTCAGCAGGGGTAAAATATAGGGAAAGGAGAGTTATTTACAACTTGTACAATAGCCGTACGGCAGTTGTTAGACTAGAAGGGCATGAAAGGGAAGCATCAGTTGGGAAGGGAGTAAGACAGGTTTGTAGCCTTTCTCCGATATTACTCAATTTGTACATCGAGCAGGCGATGAAGGAAAGCAAGGAAAAATTTGGTATAGGGATTAAAGTTCAGGGGGAACAAATAAAAAATTGCGTTTTGCTGATGACATTGTAATTCTGTCAGAGACAGCAAAGGACCTGGAAGAGCAGTTGAATGGAATGGACAGTGTGTTGAAGAGAGAGTATAAAATGAACATAAACAAGAGCAAAACAAAAATAATGGAATGCGGTCTTAGAAAATCAGGCGATGCTGAAGGAATTAGATTAGGTAACGAAACAATGAAGGTGGTAGATGAGTTTTGTTACTTGGGTACTAAAATAACATGTGATGGTCACAGTACAGAGGATATAAAATGCAGAATGGCAATGGGAAGAAAAGCATTTTTGAAAAAGATAAATTTGCTAACATCGAATATTAATTTAAGTGTAAGGAAGTCTTTTCTGAAGGCATTTGTGTAGAGTGTTGCCTTGTACGGGAGTGAAACATGGACGATAAGCAGTGCGGACAGGAAGAGAATAGAGGGTTTTTGAAATGTGGTGCTACAGAAGAATGCTGAAGATTAGGTGGGTAGATCGCATAACTAATAAAGAGGTACTTAACAGAATTGGTGAGAAAAGGAATTTTTGGCGTACCCTGACCAAAAGAAAGGATCGCTTGGTAGGACACATTCTTAGACATCGAGGAATCGTAAATTTAGCATTGGAGGGAAGTGTGTGGGGTAAAAATCGCAGAGGGAGACCAAGAGATTCGTATAGTAAGCAGATTCAAGTGGATGTGGGTTGCCGTTCTTAAGGGGAGATGAAAAGGCTTGCTCAGGATAGAGTAAGGTGGAGAGCTGCATCAAACCAGTCTCCGGACTGAGGACCATAACAACAACAACATTACAAAGATAACAAATAAAACTGTCTCCATATTATTCATTATTAGCATTATTATTACAATGAATGGTCAGAATATCATCGACCCGTTGTGGATGAAGTCTGCTTCTTTTGTCGGAGATAAGATCCCTGCAGCACTGAAATACTTTCACTAGCTGCGTTTGAGGCCGGAACGCAAAATAGCACCTATGTCTGTGAGAAAAGAATACTTTTTAAGGTGCTTCTTCAGTATGGTTCTTAATATATTCCTCGGATTTCTTCTTCTCAGAAAAATGGGTTGTTGCAAAAGTATGTTCCTTAATGTCCACTGTTAATCAACAAAGTGCGCAGTAACAGACACGTAACATCTTTTTCGATACGGATCGATACACAAATCAGTTGTGCACGCACAAGCAGTTGCGTCTACAGCCTGGACAATGCTGGGCATAAAATTTGCCCGTACTTCATCGGCATGTGTTTCTATGTTTCGTACCACTGTCGTAGGTTGAGGCAGAATGTTGGCGACGTCCACCTGTCCAAATTCCGATCCAATATTTTCGAGCTTCTGGCAAAAAGAACGAAATCCATATCCTGTAATCACTGTAAATGGACGAAGATTCCTGGCACACATTTCGACACACTTTTTAGTGACAGAGTCTTTAACTGATGTCGGTAATGCTTTGTTGTCTTCTGAAGACATGTGCCTGCAGGTGTGTTGTGTTTCGATAAGACAGGAGAGCAGAAGAATTGCCGCAATAAACGTAGCCAACATAATTTCCCTTGATTAAAAATGTTTTCAATTAAAATAATTTCCCTACTTATCATTTACTAGTGAAAATGTTTAGCAGACAGTACTACGACCAGTATTTTTCGTACTGAGGATAAAGTCTTTCGTATCAATTTTCTCTTTCACTCCAAAACTCCAATTTTAAGATAAAGTTTATTTTACTGAAGTACCCAGCAGTGCGATAACAATGTGTAAAAACTTAAACATTCCCAAAATTTTAGCTGAGTTAATGTTATGTGATAATATTACATGTAGGTTAGCACACAACACCTATCAGCATTAGGCACTAGATTAATGGAAAGCAACTTGTATTAATTACACCTACGTTGATAAAAACCAATATATTAGATATAAAAACGTCAGTCCTTAGATAATTTGAAATCAGGAACGTCACCTATTGCGAAAGACAATTTTACAACTGTTTGCTCAAAAATAAAGGTCTTGCTCTCAGATTACCAATTTTCCCTTAATATTCGCTGTAGATGTGATGAAACGATTAAAAACTTAAGTTCATTATTTACTTAGTAACGTATTGTCATACCACGTGGATGTACAGACCGGTTCCCTTCATCATAAATGTAAATTTAACAGTGCCGCCCATAGCGCTGCTATTGCGAGGTAGGCCTACAATGGCGGCGCTCGCCCGGTTGGCGGTACTCTCCCAATACTGGGCTCTACAGGCGAAGCGGTTACATTGACATCTACCAGACTGTCACGGAACTACGTGATCGAGCAAGCATGACCGCTAAATGCAGACCTCTACCATCGACAGCGTGGTCATTAGAGTCGGAGTTTACGCTCGGATTTTCGGGGAAGGATGCAGGAGGAAATCGGCCGTGCCTTTTGAAAGGAACCATCCCGACATTTGCCTGGAGTGATTTAGGGAAATCCCGGAAAACCTCGAATCTGGATGGCCGGAGGTGGATTTGAACCATCATCCTCCCGATTGCGGTTCCAGGGTCCTAGCGCTGCGCCACCTCGCTCGGTCTGCGACTTCCAGACGCCGCGTCGGTCGCCATCTGGTGCCCTTCCCAGGCCCCGGAGGAGCGGCCTTCCGCAGAGCTGGCGCCCTTCGCCCTTCCTCGCTCCCCCCCCCCCCCCCTCACCCTTCGCAGCCCGAGGAAATTGAACCTTGCCCGCCCGCCCTCCGCCGCTGAATAAGACCTCTTAATGAAGCCGCGCGACACGGCCGCAAATCCTATACCTCATCTTCTTGTTGACTCTAATCAAGGAAGCCGTACAAATAAGGAGGAGCCGGCGACGTGCGCTTCGCCTCGCCTCGGAACCGCCGCGCCAGTCGGCACCGGCCCGGTTATGCAGATTCGTCGGCGGGCGGCACTCTTTGTTCTCATGCAAAGCGCGCGCCGCCCTGATGAAAAAGAACGCCGCCCAAGTTGCGGGGTCAGCCCTGTCGGCCTCGTCACCTGCAATTCCCGTCACCAGCACCTACGCTGCGAATCAAAAACGCGCCGCTTCGGCCGCCCCCACCTCACACCCCTGACCCCGCCCTTCCGCCCCCGCGTCGGATTCAATTAGCGTGGCCCGCTCGCCGAGCGGCCACGTCCACCGGAAACCGCAGCTCCGACTGGACCAGCACTCGCACACTCGCATTTCGCTGTAGTCTTCACTACATTACACTCAATCAAAACTTTTTGTGATGCCTGCCATCGAAAAAAATGTAATCTCTGTCTCTATAAAAGCGAGAGGACACTCATTCACTCACTCACTTGCTCATTGACTAAACACAAAATCTCCCAAAGTACTTCACCTATGAAGCTGAAATTCGGCAGAAATGAAGTACATAGGTAGAAGACGTCAGCTAAGAAAGGCCAACAGTTCAGGAGATATGACGTCATAAACAATGAAACGAGGCCTACGAGAAAGACAGGTCCCTGTGCAGTCGTCATGCCACGTAAGCAAGGTAGTTCCCAGCCGGCGCGATCGCTAGCTGATTGGTCAGCCGCTGGGGCACAGCCCACTGCCTCATAGCGGGCAGCCACTCAGCTAGCGATCGCGCCGACTCGGAACTACCTTGCTTACATGGTATGACGACTGCGCTGAGTCAACACGGTCTAGGTACAAGGCCTCACTACAAGTCTATGGTACGTCACTCCGATTGGCTGCGTGGCCGGCGAGAAAGACAGGCCCCAGCGCGGACGGCATGCCAAATAAGCAAGGTAGTTCCGAGCCGGCGCGATCGCTAGCCGATTAGCCGGCCGCTGGGGCACACCCCACTGCGTCATAGTGGGCAGCCACTGAGCGATCGCTCTGGCTCGGAACTACCTTACTTACGTGGCATGCTGTACGCGCTGGGGCCTGTCTGTCCCGTTGGTCGCGGATTGGCTGCCATCGCAAGCTGTCTGGCCGCTGGGGCAAAGCCCACTGCCTCGTAGCGCCATCCAGTGAGCTTGCGATGGCAGCCTATCGGTGTGACGTGACACGGACGTGTTGTGGGGCCTTGTATCTACACGGTGTTGGCTGGGGCCTATCTTTCTCGCCGGCCACGCAATGAAAATATCCCCGTCTTGCGGCACGTGATAGTGTCAGTTTATCAGTCCGCTATTTAAGAAGGAGAGCACTTAGCGACTTGCAACAAACTTTAAACATAATTTCAAACCTTTAGGAAACTTTTTCTCGCTGACAACCATAGCAAAATGATGAAAGGAAGAAAGTTTCTCGCTTACTACTTTTCCGCTGTTCACAAAGTAAAACTACGGCATTTGGTATAACCTTGCAATTTGTAATTTCTACGTTATATATTGTACCCACACGAAATTTTACTGACAGAATATACATATACAGCTAAATGTACCTTCGAAATCGTATCACAGTACGACACGCAGTTCATGAGATATGAGCAGATGAACAGTAATGTGAATGGAAAACCGCCCCATCAGGCACCAAGTTTTAATCAATTACTTCTTTACTACAGATTTTACATACGTACGACACTTATACAAATGAAATTATACCTGGAAAACTGTACAAATGTACAACATATAGCTCAATAAATATGAGATTATATATACTGCGTTGGGTAAAAACTTTTCACATCAGGCGCCAAGTTTTATGACATTTGTTATTTCCTGCTCAGATGCTCCTGTATTCCAGTGAGCTTAAGGAAATTTATGAAAGATAACTGTGCTGTAGAGAACTTTGAAGCAACCGTGAATTGTGAGGCGCTTGCGGCTGTAGGAAGAAGGAACAGACTTCTATAGACATACAAGGAAGAGAATGAAACAATGTACATCCGACGAATACCCATTATTTCCAAGAGATCTGGCTTTTTAAGAGACTGCAGTTTGCAGTCATCATCATCATCAACATTTTCCAACTCCAGTTACCCGGGCGCGGTGTACAAGCGCTCGTCGCAATCTCCTGCTGCCTTCATACATCTTCTGTTCCTGAATGTCCTTCCATTTGTGCCCTTTCTCCTCCACATCTGATCTTACAGTCTCTATGTTTCCTTATGATGCTGGTGTCAACTGCTTTCTATATTCTGCTGAGTATTTCTTGCTTAACTGTGTTGTCTTTAGAGATCATGCTTCCTAGGTATTTAAAATGAGAAACAGATTGTACTTTGGCCCCATCTAGAAATATATTTCATGTTGTTCCTTGCCTGTTGGTGGTCATTTGAACTAACTTTGTTTTACTTAAGTTCGAAATTTTTGAATGTGTTACTCCAGTCATTCAGTTTTCCCTGTGCTTCAGCATCTGTCTCTCCCCATACCATCAAATCATCGACAAAAACAAGGGCATTAGGTTCGCTATCTATTTTCTTGATATATTTTATAATTTTATCCATTACTATTACAAATAGGAGTGGTGATAGGGCACCTCCTTGCTGAACACCTCTCTTTGTTTCGAACCATTCTGATCGTCCGTTGCTTATCTGGACACAGTTTGCAGTGAGACTTACATTTTCTATCATGATTAATAAATCACAGGGCAATCTACTCAATACTGTGGAGTGAATTTGCAATCTCCATGCGTCTCACATGGACAGCTTTATGTCGCTTGCTGAGAGATGGCCTCACCAAAGAAAATATTCATATTAGATCAGGGACAAGTCCTAAGAAATATTGTTTATAGTCAAGAAGGAAGGAATATCAGTGTTTAAAGCCCCATCGACAGCGTGGTTATTAGAGGCGGAGCTTAGGCTCGGATTGTTTGGGTGAGAATGGGAAAGCAAATCGTCCGCGCCCTTTGAAAGGGACCAGGTCGGCATTTGCCTGGAGAGATTTAGGGAAAACACGGAAAACATAAATCTGGATCGCCGGAGGCTGATCTGACCTGCCGTCATCCCGAATGCGAGTCCGGTGTTTTACCATGTTGTTAAGTTTTGAAATAAATGAATGTTACATGTCGCTTGTATTTTGTTTTTTGTCTTTGCTTGTGTGGATACTGTGCTTGCAAGTTTGTACATTATGCAAGGCACCCCTATTTCTTAAATATTCTCAGATAAATATGTTTTTTTTTTCTTTAAAAAAAAAAAAAAAAAAAAAAAAAAAAAAAAAAAAAAAAAAAAAAAAAAAGGTGGTCAGAGAGAGAAGGGATAGGAGAAGTACTAACTCAAGGCAGGAATAAATAAATAAATACCCGGGCTAAGCCGGGATTTTAGCTAGTCTGTTCATATTACTTACAGATTTTTATCCTTTCATTTCGCACTGGACAACTTTGGACCACGATGTTCCAGCTATTGTGATTTTTGGGCTTTGATGTGCGCCCAGTACTCCCGCATTCTTTCTCGGCTTAGTTTTTCTTGGAAACACTATCACGTCTGAATTTTCTCCTTACGTAGAACCCGCTCCTTGGTGTCATGCCGGGTGATCCCCACTACTTCAACATCTCTCTCCATCTGAATGAACCAAACCCCATTTGGTTTTATCCTCCCGAAAGTAGGTAACAATGCGGTTGGTGAGTCACGTGTACACTAAACAAAATCCGGCAAAGCGTCGCAACGCGATTGGCAGGATTCAATAAGTCGTGGAGAGACTGGTGTACCATTTTATTCATGTAAAGAGCTCTTCAGTATGTTCCATAAACGGTGAATGCCATCCGTGATATGCGATCTGGGTGGTGAAATCATTCGTTGGCACTGTCCAGAATATTCTTCAGAGAGCAGTGACATAACGTGATAAGGCACCGTCGTGTAAAAAGTAAATTACTCGAAAGTTTTCAGCTCACGTGATAAGTGTTGTGCCTCCGTGATGCAGCGAGAGCAGGGGGTGGACAGTAACTATCAAGGATATGGACATCGGTCTGTAACTAAAAGAACTGATTATACCACAATAACTTGAAATAGCGTGAATTAAATACTTATGTTTGAGTTGCTTGTGGTGGGCATCTTCCTTTTATTACACAGTTCTGCAATGTAATACTAAGACTTCTAGCAATACTGCTCCGGCTCCGGCTTGTGCTAAAGGTAATCTACTGGCTATAGTAGAAGGAACTCTGGATTGTAACTGTCGAACTTCCTGGAAATGTAGAAGTGTCCCGTACTGGTGTGGTGCGCTGGTATATGTAGGCGAGTTACTTCTTCCTATTGGCCGGCGCGCGAAGCAGGCAAAGAGATACAGAGACTGTGGGCGACCCAGGCGGCCGAAGTACCGTAGAGCGATTTATCGCGTCTTTGTAATTCTGATGCATAGATAAATAGTTATGTCCTGTCACCATTCCTTCAATAAATATTGTCCAACTACGACAAATAAATAAATTCCCGCCGAGTCGCGAATTGCACGACCACTATTATGCTTAATATTCATAGTTTATACATATTTTGCCGTGGTGGAGTAGCCGAGCGGTCTAAAGCGTCTCGCTCCGGAGCACACGGTTGCTCGCCGTGGAGGTTCGAGTCCTCCCTGGGGCATGGGTGTGTGTGTTGTCCTTAGGTTAGTTTACCTAGGTTTAAGTAGTTTGTAAGCTACGGACTGATGACCACGCAGTTTGGTCCGATATATTTACAAACATTTGAACATTTTATACATATTTTAATTAAATCTACAAATATAGCTTTATCTAGATGTCAAACAATAATTCAATTTCCTGAGAGACATGTTGTTCCATTATATCAAAGTTAAGAATTTCATAGAGGAAAATCGAGGTAGAGAAAAATGTTGAAATGTTTGTATAGCTTGTGGGATTATCAGTCCCTAAACTTACAAACTAATTATGAACTAGCTTATACTAAAGACGGCACAAACATCCATGCCCGATAGGGGATTAGAGCCCCCGACGGGAAACGGTCTCGCGCATCGTAGCATAGCGCTTCAATGCGCTCGGCCGCTCCGCCGCGGAATCGAGGTACAATTAGAATTTTTTACTCTCTTCATTGTGACTTATAGAAGAAGAACTCTAAGTTAACGTGTCTGTTTACTGCAGCACAGATACCAGTAACATGCAAAACCATCTAGATCATGGTTAATCCATTTATCTGTAAATAAATGGATTACGTAGATTCCTTTGAGACAGCAGGAAACAATGTCTTGACAGAAAACACAAGATTGGTAGATTGATTACTGTAATGGAGGTGAAGATAATTCCTGTAGAAACAGACCCATTGAAGCTTATGTCCTATGTGATAGTAACTTATTCAAATAAGTAGAAACTAGCATGCTAATCGAGGGCTGTGAATATCCAGACTGGCTGTGGAATATACAAACAGGCAAGCCGCCTGCATTAGACGAGATTGATCCTAATACGAAAAAATACTGGCTAAGATTAAGCAGTTTTAATTGCATTTATGAACACAGTGTAATAAGCTATACACAGGAATTGTAGATATGATGTTTTACTTAATCAATGTTCAATTTTAAAAAATTGGGTAAAGCATCTGTATAGTAACCAGGTGGTCCCGGGTTATATCCCGAGCGGGGCACAAATTTTAATTCAACTCCTCTCTTTCTATTATTTTATCTCTAATGTTTAAATTTAATATTATAACTGATATTATTATTAAGATAAAATTCCATTAATTGAATATCTCGTTTGATGCAATGTCGGAAGTTAGATTTCTCCCTCGGGTATGGCCGTGTGTGTGTTGTCTTTAGCGTAAGTTAGTTTAAGTTGTGTGTAAATCTAGGGACCGATGACCTTAGCAGTTTGGTCCCTTAAGATTACAAACATTTCATTTGATGGTATTGCCACCCAAACACTCTCACAGTTTAAAGTTGTGTAACTAAGGCACCAGACTGCTAGGATCATCAGTCCCAAGACTTACACACAACTGAAACTAACGTATACTAAGAACAACACACACATCGATGTCAGACGGAGGACTCCAACCTCCGGCGGGAGTGGCCGCGCAATTCGTGGCACAGCTTCTCGGACCGCGCGAACAATCTGGCTTGGCAAACACTTATACCTGGTTGATTCGGTTGTTCTTCTGACAATAGATTTTGATCGTCAGTATAAGTGCAGCTATATCTGTTAGCATGTCGATTAGCTTAATAATGTCCTCGAGAGACCACAATTTTATTCCATAGGTTAGGATCACGTTTCTCTAAGTCAAACACCAATTCACGAAACTGAAGACGTCGATCTCGATTATCTGCAAGTAACCCTTGTCGTAAACGTGGAATATAAACTTTAAAATTACATTTGTGTAATATTATTTTCACTGACTTCCGTGACACGTCCAGCTCATTCGTTAACTGCCTGGTTGATTTTCCCGGACTTGGGGTCAGAGCTAAACATAACCGCAATTCGTTTTCCTCTGTTATGACTTCTTTGGCGCCGATATCTCCGTGCATCCATAACAGATCCATGTACTTCAAATCTAACTCGTACGTCTTACACTTTGTCTAGAGGTTGGTTTTGAACTAAAATATCTTTCCCACTCTTTAACGACTTTTATAGAATGTTTTTAACGCGGAAATACTTTCCGTAGCACGGCGACAATTCGGAAAACACGCCTGGTAGATTACGCTTTAAACAATTCACTAGTTTGATTATTGTATTTCTTTTATTTGTCATTGCATTGTATACCAACCTGACAAAGCGTAATTATCAATATCTCGTCACAACAACTTCACGCGTAAGAACTGCCTTCTGTATTACGTATTGGTCAGGGGCGTAGATAAGGAGGGGGGTTGGGGCAGTATAGCGATATTTTTATGATTTAATGTCGACAAAGAGAAAATGTGATCTCGGTAAAGTAAAGGGTGCTTCAGCGCAAACTATCCTCTGATTATAAGCAGCAAGACTGGCACAAAATGTCACAAGCTGTCTACTTAAAATCATTAATCTTTAAATTAATATTGTCCCCTCCCCTCCCCCCGCCACAATAAATGTATACTATATTCGATACCGGTTATTTAAATTGTTTTCTGGTAGATTCGAATCGAAACACCGCCCGGGGAGTAGATGATATTACCTCTGAATTTCTGATATCGTTGGGAAAGCCAGTCACGAAGATACTGTGTTACCTTGTGTGCAAAATATATGAGACAGGATATATAGCCTCGGACTTATAGAAGAAAATAATAATACGATTTTCAAAGAAATCAAGTGTGAAAATTACACAATTATCATTTTATTTTTATATAAGTTCGGATTTCACTCTTATTCCTGTTCGCCTGTGACGTTCTTCCTCGTTTCGTGTACGCTGTCATTACCGTCGCTAGTATAACTTTAAACAGGGCAGCCGTTTTCGTCACGGATTCTCCCACTAAAGAGAAGAACCACAACAGCCGACACGTTGCTGTTATTTCTCGGAAGTTTCAGTTATTTTATTATTCGTCTTTGTGTAAAGCCTGGTCCGTAAAGCCTGTTACGTACCTTCCCCTGTGTTTTTGTCCTGGCATATATTTGTTTCTAACACTAGCAGAAGAATGTCAAACGTAGATGCTATACGTAACAGCTTGCTTAATTTTCCAGAACATCAGTAAGGGCACATTTACATACAAGAGAGTTGATACACTGCAGCGTCAAAGAAAAAAGGGATCTGAGGTGCCTACTCGACACTGCAACCCAGAGCATAGTTTGTGAGAAATTATTCTATGACTCTCAGTAATAATTTGGATATATCTTGCTCCAGTAAAAGATACCCGTATTCCGATAAGATTGATAAATTGCATATTCATGAATTCGTCGCATGTCATCGTCACTCAACTCATTTACAATAGTTGTCTGAAAAGATTTTGATTCCAGAACTTTTTTTTTTCATATTTGCCGCTTTTGGCATTCCAAGTTTAGCAAATTTTCTCCGCGATGGTTTAACGGAAGAATCCGCCATGCTGCACATGTTTCATGTAGACCTGTCCTCTTTCCATCGAAAATGGATTCGATTCTGAAGAGTTCCTATTTGGCATCGCAGCATAGTTTACTTTGGTGGAATGAAATCGTCCAGCAAAATCCCGTCGTCATCTTATATGGGGTTTCGCGATATGTTCGTATTCGTGTGGTTCAGTGCTAAATTACAAGATCGTTCGTGTGTTCATGTTATTGTGGGACAGGTTAGGGATAACTTTGCTTTGCGTGCAGTGCACGAAAAAAACGCGACTTGCGCCTCGCGAAGATGACACTCCACGAAAGACTGTTTCGCGAGTAGGCACGGGCCGAACACTCTCTTCCACACTATATGCAGGCCTACTCGTGTCTGCCATTTGAAAAGAAAGAAAAGACATATCCAATATAAATACACGGTAAGTTAGAAAGGACTTTGAAATTATATGAAATTATTGAGATAACTTACAGAATCGATAATTGTGTTTTTTTTTAATTTTTTTAATTTTTATTTATTTATTTATTTATTTAATTTTTTTTTAGTACCCCAGTCTGCCATTAGGAGCGCCAGCGTAGTACACAGTTTAAAAACAGAGAGGGCTAGCTGTGTGTTGTGGTTTCCTGAAACGAATTCAGAAACCACTGTTCGAATATGGTAAAGAACCTTCAAGCAGGCCTACAAAGTATTCTTGTGACAAGAGCTTTTTCAAGATGGATTGTTCAGTGCTAAATTACAAGATCGTCCGCGAGCTGATGATATTGTAGGACACCTTAGGCAGAGCCTTACTTTGCCTGTAGTACACGAAAATAACTCGACTTGCGGCTCGCGGAGCACCCATTCCACGAAAAACTGTTTTGTGAGTAGGCCTGCTGCATAAACGTTCACAGTTGAGGCCATACAGAGTCACAGTGGCACAGTACGTCAGTGATGCATTGTAGGTTGTTCGCGAGGAACTTTGTGCGAAAATATTGCATCGAATAGAGGACGGCGATGCATTGCTGAAAACAATAATCTTCAGCAGTAAGTCAACAATCCATATCAGTGGCATGGTGAACACTCAGTGCTACAAAATATGGGACAGCGGTAATTCACGTGGAACTCCTGAACACGTTCGTGACAGCCGAAATTTAAAGCTGTTCGTCCTCTTATCAAATTGATGACCCCATACCTAGCTATCATACAGACCCTGTCGCTCAGCGAGCTTTCCGGTGCCAAAGACTGGAAAGTAGCACAGGTCACTCCAATATTCAAGAAAGGCAACATGTGTCATTCGCAGATTACAGGCCTATATCATTGACGTCGGTTTGCAGCAGGATTTTAGAACATATACTTTACTCAAATGTTATGAACTACCTGGAAAAGAAAAACTTATTTACTCATAGTCAATAGGAATTCAGAAAGTATCATTCTTGTGAAACACAGCTAGCTCTTTACTCACAGGATGTGATGAGTGCTATCGACAAGGGATATCAAATAGATTCCGTATTTCTAGATTTCCGGAAAGCTTTTGACACTGTACCTCACAAGTGTCTTCTATTCAAATTGCGTGCTTATGGAATATCGCCACAGTTGTGCGATTAGATTCGTGATTTCCTGTCATAAAGGACACAGTACGTTATAAATGACGGAATGTCATCGAAAAGAACAGAAGTGATATCTGGTGTTCCCCAGAGAAGTGTTATAGGGCTCATACTATTCCTTGTTTTTATAAACGATTTAGGAGAAAATTCGAGTAGCTCTCTTAGACTGTTAGCGGATGATGCTGTGATTTATAGCTTAGTAAAATCACCAGAAGATCAAAAGCAAATACAGAATTATTTAAAAAAAATGTTCAAATGTTTGTTAAGCTTAAGGGATTTAACTGCTGGGTCATCAGTCCCTAAACTTACAAGCTACTTATGAATCCCCGGGGGGGGGGGGGGGGGGGGGAATCGATCCCCCGACCGCAGCGGCCATGCAGACTGTGACTGGGGCGCCGCAGACCGCTCGGCCACTGCAGCCGGCAAGAATGATTTATATAAGATATCCGCATACCACAAGAATTGGTAATTGAACTTTATAATGATAAATATGAGTCCATCCAGTTGATCACTAAATAAAATGATCACTCAGTCATATCTACAGGCTGTAAATTCAGCTAAATATCTGGGAATAACATTTGACAACTTAAATTAGAAAAAGGAAGTAGGAAATATTGTAGCGAAGGTGAACCAAAGGCTACGTTTCATCGGCAAAACACTTTGAAAATACAACAGTTCTACTAAAGAGACTGCATACACTACACTTGTGCGTCCTTTTTTGGAGTCTTACTGCCCGTTGTAGGAACCCACCAAGTTGAACTGATGGAGGATATAGTCACGGAAATGATGTACGAGTTGGGTTGGAAATCGTTAAAAGAAAGGCCTTATCTGTCGCGGTAAGGTTTATGTGCAAAAATTTTTTCACCTACTTTCTGTTCCGAATGCGAACATATATTGTTAGCATCCACCCACATAGGGCAACATTATCATCAGGATAAGAGAAATCAGATCGAAAACATATGGATTTACGTGTTACTTGTCCCCGCGAGCTATTAAAGAATGGATCTATAGGGAAATATCATAAAAGTGGTTTGATTAACCCTCTGTGATGCACTTCAATGTAACTTGCAGAGCATCTATGTAGATGTAGAATGAGTATCACCGTTTCTTCTGTCACTGTGACTGGTACTGTGTATTCGTATATACTTGAAAAATCGATGAAGACGATCGAGATGGGTGACTTACTACCAGCAAGACGGTGCACCACCTCATTTCCTCACGGAAGTTCTAGGAATCCACGATAATCGCTTCGAGGTCGGTAGATAGATCGTGAAAGGCGAATCGCATGCCCCTGTCGCTCCCCGGACGTGACACTTCTGGATGTATCTGAAACCAAGTGTATGTTCCTCCCCTACCAAATAATGTAGCCAACCTGAAAAATGGAATCTACGCTGCCGTAGCACACTTACATTTTTCCTACACACAGTGCGGGAAGAAATCGGTTACTTGTGGTGTGTTTACTTAACACAAACGGTAGTCACATTGAAACGAAATGGCTCTTGACACTTTTATATCACAGTCGATTTTGGCTGGTACAAAATTGGCACATTCACCGACCTGTAGCTGCTCGTGGGAAACCATTTGGGATGTTCACAAATATCTGGGTTCCGATGAACTATTAGGTGTGAAGTAGCATATGCTTTATAACAGCTTTTGCTACTATCGTTTTGGCAAACATATGTTAATATTGATCGGCCAATCAAGGATTTTGTTCCGGGGAGGGGGCGAGCGGATTGAGGTGATAGACATTTTGTTTTTAAGTGTAGGGACCAATGGCCTCAGCAGTGTAGTAGTAATGTTTACAAATATCTGAACATTTGTAAAGAGCATCATCTAGCTCCGTGTTCGTAGGAAGCTTCATAGTTGGTTTCATCATTTCATTTTGAGTAATCTCATTCACGCGAAAACATAACTCGGAGTTATATCTCACTCACTCACCAGGCGTACAAGTGCACCGATAAGCGATTCCCGTCATATGATGCACATACTGCCACAAATGTTGTGTATGATGGGATGTGTTTTCCAGTGGAGGGTTCGCCTGTCATCAGCTCCCAGTCAAAAGCCACTACCTTTCGACTGCGAATAGAACACTTGTACGGTACGGACTTTACACCAAAACACAGACACAAAATTGAATACAATGAACAGACATGTCAAAGACCAGATGGACAGTTGATAATTTGTGAACGACGTATTGTATAGGATGAATCACCTAACACTTGCACCGCAAATATTGCGGAAACGGAAAATGCGATTGATGTGCGGTTTTCACAGAATGGATTGGCAGTCAGGTACTCATTGTTTTAGTCAACAAACATTGTAATATTACTTAGGGAATGTACTTTTTTTGCAAACATATAGTTTTTTAAATGTAACAATGGTTGTATCTACCATGCACTGGAATTTCTGACACCGTTGTGTGCAAAGAAAACTGAATGACATTTTTATCACTTTTAGTTTGGCAGCTACAACCGTACAAAGTTTTGGAGGCGGGGGATGCGATAGCGTAGCTGACTGGCCGAGTGGCTAGCCCCTGAGACAGTGCCCACTGTCTTATGACCACCATCCAGTCAGATACGCTGTCGTAGCCTCCGCCCCCAAAGCTTTGAACGGTTATAGCTGCCAAACTAAACGGGATAATGTCATTCAAAATTATATGTACACACCTGGTCTCAAAAATTCCAATGCATGTTTCTACCATTGTTCCACTTGAAAGATTGTATGTTTGAATAAAACAATACAATCTGTTTATTGCCTAACATTACGTGCCCCTGACTAGCAACCCATTTTGCTAAAACCGCACATCAATCGCACTTCCCGTTTCCACAATATTTTCGGTGCAAGTGTTAGGTGATTCACCCTGTATATCAGCCAGGTTTGTCCAGCTGCCGTCGCCTCTCACATCCTAATTTCCATCGATTACCATCGTTTCAGTCTCCTTCGCTGATACGTCTCGCCGCCTTTGCTTCGCTGACGTTATCTTTCCAGCATCTCGCAGGTCTGACACGCCCTCTTCTTTGATAAGGAGTCCATTGCGATATTCTTTTCGGCGATCTTGTTCGAATGTTCAAATGTTTGTAGAACTACGGCGTCATCAGTCCCTAAGCTTACAAACTACTTAAGAACTAGCTAAGACTAAGAACGGCACAAATATCCATGCCCGAGGGGGGATTCGAACCCCCGAACATAGTGGCCGTGCAGACCGTGACTGGAGCGCCTCAGTCCCCTCGGCCACCGCGGCCGGCGGCGATCTTGTCTGCATACGTATTAAATGACCATAGCAGAGCAGGCGCCTTCTCTCCCTGCAGTTTAAGACCGTGCTTTCCACTTTGATGACTTCTCTCATCTTGTTATTTCTAACATGATCAAGCCTGGAACATCCACAACCGCGTCTCCAGAAATCCATCTGAACTGCCAGGAGACTTCTAGCTGCCTTTGAGTTAGTTCCCACAACTCTGCGCAGTACGCGATGGTACTTTAAATAAGTGAATGCCGCGGTGGAGTAGCCGAGCGATATAAGGCGCCTCACTGCGAAGCGCTCGGTTACTCGCCGTCGGAGGTTCGAGTCCTCCCTGAGGCATGAGTGTGTGTGTTTGTCCTTAGGTTAGTTTACCTTAGTTTAAGTATTTTGTAAGGTACGGACTGATGACCACGCAGTTTGGTCCGATATATTTACAAACATTTGACAATAAGTGAATGGTAGATGATACATTTTGTTTCGCGTGTTATGTCGTTATTGCGGAGAATACTATTTAGTTGTACTATGGGTCGCTTGCCCTGGCGAATTTTATTGTTTATATCAGTGTTTTGGAATCTGCGGGTCGCGACCCCCAGGGCGGTCGCCTAGTCTTGTTGGAGGGGGGGGGGGATGTCGCCGTCACAGAGGAAGTATTTGCACCATAACATAACCAGGGGCTCAGTAATACAAAATCGCATGTCTAAGTGAAATTTATTTAATGTTAAAATTAAGGAGTTCCTTGTATAAGATCCATTATGAGATGAGTAAACCATACATTGTTATATAATACATTGTGTTAATGATGAATAAGCGCAAAGTTTGAATACTATTTTCGCAAACCAATCGATAGGAAAAAGAACAGGATGCAGTACGTTATTCATAATAATTCGAAAAAAGATGTACTTCTTTACAAATTGTCTATAAAAAGAGACCTTTTTAACGCGAATAATTCGCTTCTGAGTCTTGTCTGAAATGCGAAACACCCGTTAAGAAAAATATATTTTTGTGTCAAAAATCATATAAAAATGGAATAATGTGTCCCATTCCTGAAAATACACACAAAAAACTTCGTCCCACTAATTAAAACAAGCTTGAATAAAAGAAAGATATGTTTTCTTTGAAGTAACATGGTGTTGTTACGATCTGTGACGGGAGTGGTCGCCAGAATATCTTTAATTTTTTATTGTATTTAATTAATTTATTTATTTATTCATTTTTGAACAGGGGTGAAAAACACTTATTCATATCATCCATACTTCTGCCGTTGGACGACAAAGTACCTCCTAAGAACTTAAAGTTATAACACCTGTTAACAATATCAGGACCGAGTTGTATGTCAGTATTTTCTTCCATTTTCAGATATTCTGTTTTACTGACATTTGTGAAAAGACCCCATTTTTGGTAATCTTCTAATTTGTGGGTAAAAAATATAAACTATACAGCACGACGGACTGTAGAACACAGATTTCCAGTCTCGTAGACCAACACCACGAGTGTTGTGGCACCGCTATTCGCCACACCGCCGGCGGTCCACGCTAGTCGCCGTGCCACTGCGAGAAAGGCTATAAGTCGCTCTACGGTACTTCGGCCGCCGGGGGCTCCCGCAGTCTCTGTACCTCTTTGCTTGCTTCGCGCACTGGCCAATAGGAAAAAAAAAAGTGTTCGCCTACATATGCCTGCACACGACAGCAACGCCGGGAGAGTTCTACAGTTCCTATCTAGGAGTTGACAGAAAAGTAGCTCTCTTAGGTTGTTTGCAGATGACGCCGTCATTTACCGTCTAGTAA
Source organism: Locusta migratoria (assembly GCA_026315105.1). Classification (NCBI taxonomy): domain Eukaryota; kingdom Metazoa; phylum Arthropoda; class Insecta; order Orthoptera; family Acrididae; genus Locusta; species Locusta migratoria. The sequence continues at coordinate 353,379,977 of CM048749.1, forward strand.
AATCATCTGAAGATCAAAACTAACTGCAGAACGATCTGAATAAGATATCAGTATGGTGTAAAAATTGGCAATTGACTCTAAATAATGAGAAGTGTGAAGTCGTCCACATGAGTACGAAAAGAAATCCGTTAAAATTTGTTTACAAGATAATCAAATGTGAAGGCCGTATACTCCACAAAATACCTAGGAATTACTATTACTTCAGACTTAAACTGGAAAGAGCACGTAGATAATATCGTGGGAAAGGCGAACCAGACACTGCGTTTTTTTTTTGGCAGAACCCTTAAAAGTTGCAACAGAACTACTAAAAAGACTGCATACACTACGCTTGTCCGTCCTGTTTTGCAGTATTGCTGCCCAGTGTGGGATCATTATCAGGCGGGTTTGACGGAGGACATCGAAAGAGCCCAAAGAAGGGCAACTCGTTTCGTATTGTCATGATACAGGGGGACAGCGTTACGGAAATGATACAGGATCTGGGATGGGAATCAATACAACAACGACGCTTATCACTGCGGCGTGGGCTATTTACGAAACTCCAATCGGTAACATTCTCCTCCGAATACGAAAATATATTGTTGACTCCCACTTACAAAAGTACAAATGATCATCAGAATAAAATACGAGAAATCTGAGCTCCAACGGAGAGATTCAGGTGATCTTTCTTCCCGCGCGTTATTCGATAATGGAATGGGATATAAATAGTTTAACGGTGGTGCGATGAACCCTCTGCCAGGCACTTAAATATGATTTGCACAGTATCCCATGTAGATGTAGATGTAGATGTAGAGTTCCATATAGGAGAGCCAGCAGACTGTCTTAGCATAACCCGGAAGAGTTTACTATTGCCTAGCAGAGCTGTGTAATAGTTAGGAAGAATTTTGTACGTCTATAAGCGCAGAAAAGTTAGCCCTTAAGTTCATGGTGTTGCATATCTGCAAGTTCGATTGTAATATTGTAGAAAGTGTCTGTGATATTCGTTGTGTCGATATTGGCTGCAGTGTAAACTTTCGTTTGCTTGTGTTTGGAGACAACGACGGTGTAATATTTTTGCAGATTTCACGCGTCTTTTTTACATAAAGAGCCTGTTTTGAAAGGAGAAAAAAAAACACACAAACTAAGACAGGTATGGAGAACCTTAATAAACAGAAAAATTCGTTTAAACTATCCCACTATGAAAATTATATAACAAATTTCTGTAAGTTGCATAAGTGTTTCTATCCTTTTTTTTTAAATAAAATGGAGCAACATAGGATTTTTTTCTAATTTACCTTTGTTTTTACAACTTATAGAACGCGCAAATATTTTTTTTTTTTTTTAAGTAAAAAAGAATCATACATTTAAGGGTTAAGTATTCATTTCATTGTACCAATAAATTATATGTGGACTAATCACTTCTTTCAGTTACAGATCATGTACACATCCATGCTCGTCACGATCCACCTGATCCCGCTGCATGACCACATAACCAAGGCGAAATGGCTTTTGACGCTTCTTCCATGTTGCATATCATTCGATTGAATAGCTCAATATTTTCTGACAGCTCTTTACAACTCCTTCCTGTTTTCATAACCGAGCGAGGTGGCGCAGTGGTAAGACACTGGACTCAAATTCGGGAGGATGGTGGTTCAAATCCACCTCCGGTCATCCAGATTTAGGTTTTCCTTGGTTTCCCTAAATCACTCCTGACAAATGCCGGGATGGTTCCTTTCAAAGGGCCCAGCCGACTTCCTACAACCGAGCGTAAGCTCCGTCTCCAAAGACCACGCTGTAGAACCCTAAGGCTTCCTTCCCTCCGTCATGTTTTCACGCTCGATCGGTGTTCAGTATTTGACTGGCTACCCTCTGCGCCAGCTATCCACTAAATCTGACAACGAGACCACATGGGTATCGGATTTTAGAACTTCTTCATATTTTGGTACGTGAAGTTCAGCACAATCAGCCAAAGCCATTCGACCTAACTCTCAAAAATTCTGGAGATAATCGACTTTGAAGTTTTGCAAGTACACGTGAGAACCAATAATTAAGACGATTGCAGCCTCTTCGGTGTAGCTCAAATGACAGCTTTGTTCCGTCACATGCGTAGAGACATTGGTTCGAATCCCACTGTGACAGATTTTTTTTTTTTTTTTTCGTTTTCGAATTCAGTTATAGAAAACGTTTTGGTATCTCTAATTCCACTTATTGTCTGTTTTGTTTATGTGTATATAGAAGAGCTGAAAACCTAGTCGTCACGTGAAACGATGGTTGAGAAGGTTAGATGCTTGAAAAGCCATTAGTAGCTATGGAGATGACTTTTCAAAAACAGTGTCGTAGCTGAACAATCAAAGACTACCGTCGTCAACTAATAGCAAAGCAAGTACTGTAAAAACTGAAACTTATTTTATTTAATTGAAACCATCATTATTAACAACCTACAATAAAATATAGAAAATTACTAATAAACAAAAACACGCGTATTTTTCTTAAAAATTAGCTTTAAATATCAAAATTGTGTAAGTATTCGAACACAAGGAAAATAATAATAATAAAAACTCTCACTCCAGAGTTTGAACAACCGACCCTAGGGCTGTATGGCCAGAACACTACCACCTGAGCTACAACGACATACGACGCAGTTTATTTTATGATTAAGACTTATTTCCATATATATCCAGTACCTATGTAGATTGTAAAGTTTTTCTAAAGAACATTAAGCAAGAAGGGTTGCTGCCTATCGCCTTTCCTCTCAGACAGGAAGTTACACTCATCTTCTGATCTGTTGTCGTTGGATCGTAAAGGTGTCAGACTTCTTCTCTTGGCAGGTGTTTCGTCACCTTATTGAAGATTCATTAATTGAAAACAGGACAGTAGGAAAGTTACAGAACAAATAGGCAGAATTGTGGTGAAATCTGTATTCATTAAGATATGACGAATTTGATGTAGCCCTGTTGCACGTTTAATATTATTTCATAAATAAGACTGTTTTGCCACGAAACCGCCTTGCTGTAGGTCAAGAAATTACTAACAATAGTCAAGAAATAAGCACATTTTATACAGATACATTTGCAGTCCCTAGAGAGAGCGGAGAGCGGTTGAATCAGAGAGAGTGTTGCTAGCCATGAAGTCGTAATACTAAAATCAGAGCAGGGGCCAAACGGCCAAGCTTACCTCACTATAAACTGAATGGTAAGTGTACCAGATGCTTCCACTCGCCCATCAAAATGTTCAAATGTTTGTATAGTCTATGGGACTTAACTACGGGGTCATCAGTCCTTAAACTTACAAACTACTTATGAACTAACTAAGACTAAGGACGGCACAAATATCCATGCCCGAGGGGGGATTCGAACCCCCAACCGTAGTGGCCGTGCAGACCGTGACTGAAGCGCCTCAGTCCCCTCGGCCACCGCGGCCGGCCACTCGCCCATCATTGTAACAGACGTGGACGGTCCAAAAAAATTTTCAAATGTTTGTTAAGCTTATGGGACTTAACTACGGGGTCATCAGTCCCTAAACTTACAAACCACTTATTAACTACCTTATACTAAGGACGGCACAAATATCCATGCCCGAGGGGGGATTCGAACCCCCGACCGTAGTGGCAGTGCAGACCGTGACTGGAGCGCCTCAGTCCCCTCGGCCACCGCGGCCGGCGTGGACGGTCCTCAAAGTCACACTTTTACTAATACGACGGTAAGTTCCGCTCTAGACTGTCTGCGAGGTGGATACATCGAACCTCTGCAACCGAATGGCGGTGCGTGTCTGTTCGACGGGAACGGCACCGCAGTGTGCTTCCGCTGTTCAAAAGTAGTCCCTGTAGCCAACCTTACAGGTAGGGAAGAGAAACCGTTGGCGAAGCTTAGCCCTTGTGGGCGGCACTGGGTCTCGGACACTCAGGTTGGGACACCTGTTTGGAGCACAGGATAAATAAAAGCTGGTATGCCTCCGCCAAGACGTCGCTTCCGGTCGCTTTTAAATTTAACGGCTACAATAAATTCTACATTTTGAGCAATTTCTAGATTAACCAAACGGGTAATGTAGAAATTACTCTGTCCCTTCCATTCGGTTGTCCTCTAAGTAAGCAATCATTCTGTCATGCTTCTTGGTTGGTGAAAATTAATAAACCACCATAAATTAATTGATTTAATTTTGCTACTTTTTAATTAAGGTCCCGTCCGGTCTGTTATTGGTATCGGGGAGTTTGTAATTTTACTTGCAACTCGAATCCGTGATCGGAATAACATATTTTTTATTTTGCTCTGATTTCTTTCTAATGGCACAGCCGTTGCGGCCTTGTATTGTGTGCCCTGAAAAGTCTGTGCGTTACACCTATGTGGTCTCCTTGTGAGAGTGCTATGATGGGGAGTTTTCCTTGTTTGTGTACTTTCGTCGACCGGGCACAGTGCCTCGGACACTCAGATTGGGACACCTGTTTGGAGCGCAGAACAAAGCTGGTATGCCTCCGCCACGGCGTCGCTTTTAAATTTAACGGCTACAGGAAATTCTCCATTTTGAGCAATTTCTAGATTAACAAACCGGGTAATGTAGAAGTTACTCTGTCCCTTTCATTCGATTGTCCTCTAAGTAAGTAATCATTCTGTCATGCTCCTTGGTTGGTGAAAATTAATAAACCATCCTAAATTAATCGGCCGCTGTGATGTAGCCGAGCGGTCTAAAGCACCTCGCTGCGGGACGCGCGGTTGCTCGCCGTGGAGGTTCGAGTCCTCCGTGTTGCATGGGTGTGTGTGTAGTTGTCCGTAGGTTAGTTTACCTAGGTTTAAGTAGTTTGTAAGCTACGGACTGATTACCACGCAGTTTGGTCCGATAGATTTACAGACATTTGAACATTTAAATTTATTGATTTAATTTTGCTACTTTTTAATTAAGGTCCTGTCCGGTCTGTTATTGGTATCGGGGAGTTTGTAATTTTACTGCCAATTCGAATCCGTGATCGGAATAATATATTTAACTTTATTTTGCTCTGATTTCTTTCTTAAGGCACAGCCGTTGCGGCCGTGTATTGTGTGCCCTCAAAAGTCTGTGCGTTGCACTTACGTGGTCTCCTTGTGAGGGTGCTATGATGGGAGTTTTCCTTGTTCGTGTACTTTGGTCCACCGGTAGATTCCCTCGGCAGTGTTGGTGAACAACGAAAAACGCCCGTCCAAGAGGTGGCGAATTGATGCTGCGATGGACGTCTGCGGCGCGCTGTTTGATGTGAGAGGCGCGTGACGCGGTTAGCGAGCCGCTCTCTGGAGTACGCGCCCACCGGAGGGCGGCTGTCTCCGTCTCTGTCCCTCCACGGGGGCGCGGCTTTCGCGCCGGCAGTGCTTCAGGTCCCCGCGCGACGTCAGACGGAACGCGACGCAACGCAACGTAACACGAGATGGACCGGCGAGTGGAGAGCCCAGAGTGGAGAGCAGCCCCCGCTCCTGGGGGAGTGTCCGGCGTCACGTCGCGGGGGGTGGGGGGCGGGAAGGGGAGGGGCAGGGGAGGGGAGGGGAGGCACCCTTTTAAGGGCGCGCCGCTCTCAGGGTCGCGCTGGCCACTCCGCGGTCACAGGGGGCGGGGGCGGCGGCTGATGGCGCTGGACGGGGCGGCGTCAAGACAAATAGAAACACAGGAACTCACTCCCGCCGTAAATCCAACTTCCTCCCCAGGAAGCGCCGGCGGCCGCGGAGGAGCGCCGCCTCCGCGCCTCAAATTACTCGTCGATATATTCTAATCCCGCGCTCGTACGTCTCAATCCGCGGGGACGTCCGCCCGCCGCCCGCGCTGAGGACATTTTTCGGCGCGTCTCCCACCGGCCCGTCCCCCCACCTCTCGCCGTCTGAGCAACCGCGGCCGCCGTTAAGTTCTCGCCATCTGTCTTCCGAGGTATCGTGGCCCGTCTAGCTGGCTCTCAACCTCTCTCACACACACTATCTCTTTCTGCGTCGTCGCTGCCGGCAACCAGGTGGCTGGCAGGTTGATCAGTCGGAACGCATTCTACATCTACATGAGATACTCTGCAAATCACATTCAAGTGCCTGGCAGAGGGTTCATCGAACCACCATTATACTATTTATCTCCCATTCTATTCTCGAATAGCGCGCGGGAACAAAGAACACCTCAATCTCTCCGTTCGAGCTCCGATTTCTCGTATTTTATTCTGATGGTCATTTCTACCTATGTAAGTGGGAGTCAACAATATATTTTCGCGCCGGCCACAATGGCCGAGAGGACTGAGGCGCTCCAGTCACAGTCTGCACGGCCACTACGGTCGGGGGTTCGAATCCCCCCTCGGGCATTGATATTTGTGGCGCCCTTAGTCTTAGGTAGTTCATAAGTAGTTTGTAAGCTTAGGGACTGACGACCCCGTAGTTAAGTCCCATAAGTGCTACAAACATTTGAACATTTGGGATACTCTGCAAATCACATTTAAGTACCTGGCAGAGGGTTCATCGAACCACCATTATCCTATTTATCTCCCATTCCATTCTCGAATAGCGCGCGGGAAGAAAGAACACCTGAATATCTCCGGTCGAGCTCTGATTTCTCGTATTTTATTCTGATGAACATTTCTACCTATGTAAGTGGGAGTCAACAATATATTTTCGCATTCGGAGGAGAATGTTGGCCATTGGTGTTTCGTAAGTAGCCCACGCCGCAGCGATAAGCGTCGTTGACTCACGGAAGGAAGTGGTGAGAAGATTCTTACATGCACTGTACAAAAATGAACATGTCACCTATTAGTAATCGGGCCCCAAAAGCTAGAAAGTATTTACACAGAGTTCATACATCGCCACGTGATCACAAAACATAGCAGGCCATTATCAAACTGCAACTAGAATCACACACACCACGTTTATCTCTTGGTAATCACTGAATTGAAAAACGAGAACACATTTCCGCACACAATCGGAGAAAATATTTTTTAAAAAAATGATTATAAGTTCACGAGTTTAAGTTAAACGTGCTAGACAATGAAATGCTACCATCTTGCAGGTACAAGAGAAGAACCAAACTTACCTCACCAGAAGACCAGCACAGAATGACCAGACCGAGCAGTCACGAGACGCGGGAAGCCACCGGAAGCCGGAAAATCCAAGATCAGCGGTGGTGGGGACAGAGAGACTCGCCCTAGAGAAGGCTCGCCGACTGGACCAAAGGGTGTGGAAACCTCTGAACCTCTGTGTTAGCATGAACAGCTATCGACTTTGAGTCAGAGAGAACGACGCAAAGCGGATTCTCTCACCCACTTAAAAGTAAAACAACTGCACATTCTCATAGGGACAGTGGTGTAGCGGAGAAGCCGTACTTATGCCACATTAATTAACATAATAATAAATTACGCCATCCCAGATCCTGTATCATTTCCGTAACGCATTCTCCCCTCTATCGTGACAGTACAAAACGAGCTGCACTTCTTTGGACTCTGTCGATGTTCTCTGTCAAACCCACCTGCTAAGAATCCCACACTGGGCAGCAATACTACAAGAAAGGACGGACAAGCGTAGTGTATGCAGTTTCTTTTGTAGTTCTGTTGCATGTTTTAAGGGTTCTGCCAATAAAACGCAGTCTCTGGTTCGCCTTTCCCACGACATTATCTACGTGTTCTTTCCAATTTAAGTCTGAAGTAATAGTAATTCTTAGGTATTTCGTGGAGTTTACGGCCATCACTTTTGATTGATTCAAATCAAATGTTTGTATAGCTTATGGGACTTAACTACGGGGTCATCAGTCCCTAAACGTACAAACTACTTATGAACTAACTAAGACTAAGGACGGCACAAATATCCATGCCCCAGGGGGATTCGAACCCCCGACCGTAGTGGCCGTGCGGACTGTAATTGGCGTGCCGCAGAACGCTCGGCCACCGCGGCTGGCTTTGATTGATTTATCTTGTAAACAAAGTTTAACGGATTTCTTTTCGTACTCATGTGGACAACTTCACACTTCTTATTAGAGTCAATTGCCAATTTTTACACAATACTGATATCTTATTCAGATTGTTCTGCAGTTGCTTTTGATCTTCAGATGATTTTACTAGACGGTAAATGATGGCGTCATCTGCAAATAACCTAAGAGAGCTACTTACATTTTCCCCTAAATCGTTTGTGTAAATAAGGAGCAGTTTCTGTCCCAAGAGATCCCGGAATGAACGCTGTTGTTCATACTGTTTATGGATCATACGTGGCACAGTCAATAAGTTCTGACACTGACTGCATGACTGCGCTGTGGAGCACTGTAGGTCTGCGCGGATGCAAATATCCACGCATATATCCGCGGATATCCGCAGTATTTCTTACTTCGCGGATAAAATTGTGAGCGACGCGGATATCCGCGTGTTATATGCGAATAAAATGAGAGGTATCTGGCCAGTACGTATTTCGAAATGTTAGCTGAAAACTTCAAGTCTGTGGACATTCTTGGAATCCTAGCAGGGCCCAGGTAGACCGGAAGTCTATTGTCCTCATCTACTGGCCACAGCCGCAGAGAAACTATTTTTGTCTGTGCCACAGCGGACGTAGCTGTACCCGAGGGACCTGCGCCTAATCCGTGTCTTATCTGCGGTCTGTCAGTTGCTTTCTGGGTGGCAAACATGCCCAATGCCCTCCAGAGGTGCCATGTCCAAATTTCCGTTGCCTTCGGTTAGCACTCTGTAGTGCCCGAGTTACAACGTATATCCCAATTAATACAGTGGCAGTCCTTTCTCAAAATGAACACGACGTCAATTGTTTATGACGTCATATCTCCTGAGATATGTGTCGCGGATTTTACCCCTGCATCGATTGTTACCTCAAGGAAGGAATACGTGCACCAAAATTGGTTAAAAAAAGTCCAGTGGTTTAGCAGGAGATGGGCAACATTGTCGCGTGATGGAGCAATTTACAGCGCATTTCTTTGTTTATTATGTCATATCTCATTAACTATGAACTATGTGTTTTAAAGTCATTTAATTATGACAATATCCGTCGCGAAAGTCAAGCAATATGTTGGCAAAGTTTCATCGCAACCGAATGAACGGGTCAGTTACACATAAAATACGAACAAACATACACTCACACATTTAAGTTTATGTATTAGATAAATGGTGATGGTAGTAATAAACACTAGCAATAGCATTTTATAGCAACTTTCATAATCAGATGCGGTGTACACTGAAAGTAACGTATTTAGAAATTTTGAGGAAATGCATACTGTAAACCATCAGCTGTTTATTATTTTTCAATTTTCTACCGGTTTCGGTTATAAACTATCTTCACCGAAGAGAACTACACAGACTGATCGAACAGGTGCCTGTTTGATCAGTCTGTGTAGTTCTCTTCCGTGAAGATGTTTTATAACCGAAACCGGTAGAAGATTGAAAAATAATAAACAGCTGATTGTTTACAGTATGCATTCTCTCAAATATCTTACGGCTGTTGAACCACATCTCAATAAAAATTTGGGTATTTAGGAACGTACACAATGTTAGATTGTGTAGGCAGGCCGTAGCTGCAGCCAAAATTGTCTCTTTTTACTGATAGATACCAATTAGAAGTAGACAGCAGTTTTAACACTTGAAATGACATACTTTGCTTTGTGTCACATAACCTCTTGTGCGTTAATCTGGGGAAAATAAAGGATTGAACAGCTGACGTATTGCTCCGACCGCACGCGTTCCGAAGCGCTACTGTGTGTGTCCGGAGCACCAATGTTTACCTGTTTGTTTGTTGTCGGATGTTTTAGGGGGACAAAACTGCAAGGTTATCAGTTCCCCCTCCTGTTTGGAATAGCCTGTTTTGGAGTGGGTATAGGACTGTTATTGTGATTCCAGAAGTCAAAAGTATTTAATTTGTCGCAGAAATGACATATCTGCGGATGCGGATAACGAACTTGCGGATGCGGTTAAAGGGCCGTGGATGCGGATGCGGTTGCGCTTATGGGCCTTGCGGATGCGTTGCGGATAACACTTTTCTTATCCGCGCAGACCTCTAACTATTGCGCATAGGTGGCGCCATGCTACGGTGCCATGTTCTCGCTCCTGCAAGAGACAGTTGAGTGCATCTACATCTACATCTACATAGATACTCTGCAAATCACATTCAAGTGCCTGGCAGAGGGTTCATTAAACACTTTCATAACTTTTCTCTACCGTTCCATTCTCTAAGAGCGCGCGGGAAGAAAGAACACCTAAATCGTTCCGTTTTCGATCTGATTTCTCTTATTTTATTGGGATAGTCATGTCTCCCTAAGGAGGTGGGTGCTAGCAAAATATTTTCACATTCAGAACTAAAAGTCGGTGATTGAAACTTCGCAAACAGATCACACCGCAATGAATAACGTCTTTCTTTTAATGATTTCCACCCCAATTCGTGCAACATTTCCGTGACGTCCCCCCCCCCCGTAACGTGATAGAACAAAACGATCTGCCCTTCTCTGAACCTTCTCAATGTTTTCCGTCAATCCCACTTGGTGACGGTCCCACAAAGGGCAACAGAACTCCAGGAGAGGACGCAAAAGTGTGATGTAGCCAGTCTCTTTGTTGGAGCTGGTGCATCTTCGAAGCGTTCTGCCGATGACACGTAACCTTTGGTTCGCCTTCCCCACAATATTTTATGTGTGTTCTCTCCAGTCAAAGTTGTTCGTAATTGTAACTCCAGGTATTTGGTAGAATCTACGCCCTTAAGTTTTGACTGATTTATCGCGTAATTGAAGTTCATCTGATTTCTTTTAGTGGTTATGTGTATTACCTCACACTTTTCTTTATTTAGTGCCAATTGCCAATTTTTGCACCAAGCAGAAATTTTGTCTGAATTGCTCTGCATTTGCTTTTGATCCTCTGTTGACTTCACTAACCGATAACGACAGCATCATCCGCGAACAATCTAAGGGAGCTATTCAGATTGTCTCCTAAATCGTTTATAAACACGAGGAAGAGTAGGGGACCTATAACGCTTCCCTGTGGAACGCCAGATATCACTTCTGTTTTACTCGAAGACTTACCGTCAATTACAACGAACTGTGTTCTTTGTGATAGGAAATCGTGAATCGAACCGCACAATTGGGGAGATATTCCGTAAGCACGCAATTTCATAAGAAACCGCTTGTGGGGTACAGTGTCAAAAGCCTTCCTGAAATCCAGAAATATGGAATCGATTTGAGATCCCTTGTCGGTGGCACTTAATAATTCATGTGAATAAAGGGCAAGCTGTGTTTCGCAAGAGTGATATTTTCTGAATGAGTGTTGACTACTGGTTAATAGATCGTTCTCTTCGAGGTAGTTCATAATATTCGAACAAAGTATATGTTCCAAAATCCTACTGCAAATCGACGTCAATGAGATAGGCCTGTAATTTTGGGGATCACTCCTATTGCCTTTCTTTGCACTGGAAGCAGTCGTACGATCGTTGTTATGACGGTGAGCTGAATGAGCCGGTTGGACCTTGACCTCGCACAGTTTGAACCACGGTCAAGCACCAAGTTTTTCCAGAAATTAGACGAAACCGCTGCGAAAACGTTTGAAATGATACAGCTGGTGGACGCAGATTCGCAGTATCGTGTTAAGGTGGCAACGATATTTTGCTCCAGGGTTAGGGGGAGTCGGTTTGGAAGATGATGTGCGTCAGGTCAGCCACGAACAGATCGACGGAAACACAAGATCCAAGAAGTTACAACGTTAGTGCGTGATAACCGCTATCAGTCGGTAGAAGCTCTCGCAGCAGCAGTAGGGGTCAGTCATGTTACTTGCAAACAAAATTCTTACCGACGACCTCAACTGGTATTACCGAGTACAGTGTGCCACGAATCCTGTCGCAAGACTACGGTGATGATCGCATTACGGTTTGAGGTTACCCTATCATTTGTGCAGACAATGAGCCGACGTACCTCAATCGGATAATAAGAGGAAACGAAACATGTACGGCAGGTACAAGAAAACTAAAAGATGATTTTAGGTAGAGGTGTTTGTAACTTGGTATTAGTATTCGAGAGCGACCTGTTGTTTCTCTCCCTCCTTTTACCATATGTGAACATCCCTTCATATTATATATATGGCGTCTGTTCCGAAAGAACAGACGTCACTTCTGATCATGCAGTTGTTATTATTTAATATTCACAGAATATATGACCTCAACTGCGATTGGGCAAAGCTGAAAATGTGTACCCAGCCGGGATTCGAACGCGGGTCTCCTGCTTTCTAGGCAGTTGCGCTGACCCCTACACCACTGTGGACGCAGTGATCACCGCACCTGCAAGGACTACCTAAGCACGCCTCCCGTCAGACACAAATTCCCAGCTTCGCCCTGCCCACAGTACTCAAACTCGTAGTTCTGAAACTAATTCCCGTAAGAGTAAGGGCTTCAAACTTGCCCACCCTTCCCCACTAACGATAGGATCAATGCCCGTCAGCGGCATATATATATATATATATATATGTGGCGTCTGTTCCGAAAGAACGGACGTCACCTCTGATCCTACAGTTGTTATTATTTAATATTCACAGAATATATGACCTCAACTGCCATTGGGCAAAGCTGAAAATGTGTACCCAGCCGCGATTCGAACGCGGGTCTCCTGCTTTCTAGGCAGTTGCGCTGACCCCTACACCACTGTGGACGCAGTGATCACCTCACCTGCAAGGACTATCTTATGTACACCTTGAACCCATTCTCGGTTGTTACAAGATTAAGGAACGCGTGAGGCCCCTAGTTGCTGCAACCGCACTGATAAGGAGACGGCACGACCGTGGGGTCGGAGATTTGTCCGAAACTTTGTGTGGTGAAAGAGGACCCTAACACCTCGCGTGGTTAAAGGACGCACTACTCGGAAAATTCCGAGAAAAATCAATCCAAAGTTTCTTAGATGCCTTCTGAGTATGAAATGTAAAAGTCGACCACTGTACGAAACAAGAGCCTTGTTTTATCACTAAAATTACCAAATGAGGTCCGTGTGAACTAGTCGTTACTCCCTGCTACAAAGCCTTGTTCCCTGGCCCGAACTGAGGACTGACTCGTTTCAAATTACTTCAATTACAGGAAGTTAATACTACAGTGGTCAATACACGTAGCAGCTCACATGTTATTACACACAGAGGTTTATAAGCAAGCAATGACAATGAAAGTTATCTTAGAAAGGTGGCTCAGAAAATATTTATGGCGCAACGGAATTTAGACATAAGAAAGATTGCATCTGAGCTTGTTCTCAGCACTTGTGAAGAACAATATTAAATAAAAGAGGGAAGGTGCTCTAAAACTACAATTTATAAGCAACTTACGGATTATGCTGAACTTAAACTTGTTTATTCAGATAGAAAACAAGCAAAATGGGGAACTAATTTCGTTAATACAATAAAAATGCATCTCTTACATGGATTAATGCGGACGGTGCCCAGCCTAATTTATACGTGATTTAACGCTACTGCGGGGAAGGATTCACAAACAACACTCATTCTCTCACACACACTCAATGTCACAGAGAAACTCACCAAAATCAGCGTGCTGAGACGAGGCGGAAGCAGGCGCCGCTATCGTCGGCGAAATTCAGCAAGTCGGAGGTAGCACAAAAGACAATATACAAACACGTTGAAGCTGGCTCTGGTCTGTCGTGCCTGTTTTGAGATGGTGCGTGTGTATAGCCAAGTTGAATTACATCTGAATTGGACCGCGAGAAAACACACTAACAGCGACACACGGTTACGTTACATGAACGCACTCCACTGAAGGTTAAGTGGTTGAAAATCGGAGTCATTATACAAAATCACGGTGGATTCGTAAGTTGCAGTCTGGTAGAAATCGATCTAGGTACTGGTTTTTTTGTCAGAAATGGCGTGAATTCAGGCGACTAGCTGCAAACCCCGGAATTCGGAACTCGGACCTACGTGGTTCCGAAAACCGATAAAAATGAATAAATTCAGTTTCCGAAAAATAAAGAAAATTAGCTACAGCATGCAACCCATGAAATGTTTAGAATTATATAAGGAAGCGAATGAAATACAGCTACATGCGATAAGGAGCGATTACAGAAATGGATGAGATCCTGTCTCAGAAAAACCACAAAAATGAAATAATTAAAAAGTCGGAAAAATGAAATTAAGAATTACAGCGTGCAACCCATACAAATGCTTAGAATTACATAAGGAAGCTATTGAAGGAGGTTGTACAAGGCTCAGGGAGAATTAGTGACAAAGACAGAGTGCGTAATACCATTCGGGGAAGAGACAGCAAAATTAAATAGGCGAAAAGAGCAGATTGCTAAATATTAGTGGAAATCAGAAGGATACCAGCATGGAACAAACAAGAGTGGAAGCTGAAGTCTTCGTTCTATGAACGAACCACGTGGAACACACATATCACTCACGGAAGGAAACGATGAGAAGATTTTTACATGCACTGTACAAAAATGAACATATCACCTATTAGAAATCTGGCCCAACAAAGCTGGAAAGTATTTACACAGGGTTCATACACCGCCACATGATCACAAAAGGTTTTAACATACCAGACCGTTATCAAACTGCAACTAGAATCACACACACCACGTTTATCTATTGGAAATCACTGAATTGGAAAACGAAAACATTTCTGCACACGATCGGAGGAAAAAAAAAAAAAGTTCACGAATCTAAGTTGAACGTGCTAGTCAATGAAACGCTACCATCTCGAAAAACAAGAGCAGAACCAATCTTATCTCACCAGAAGACCAGCACAGAATGCCCAGACCGAGTGGCCACGCGATGCGGGAAGCCACCGGAAACCGGAAAATCCAAGATCAGCCGTGGTGTGGATGGAGAGCGAGTAGACTCACACTGGAGAGGGAAGGCTCGTCAACTAGCTCGTAACCAAAGGGTGTTGAAACCTCTTTGGTAGTATCGGCAGCTATCGACACTGAGCCAGAGAGAACGATGCAAAGCGAGCTATCACTCCCCACATTCAGACAGCCATAGATTCTCGCATCCACTTAAAAGTAAAACAACTGCACATTCTCAACCCACATTCAGACAGCCATAGATTCTCGCAACCACTTAAAAGTAAAACAACTGCACATTCTCACATGGACAGTGGCGGAGTGGAGTAGCCGTACTTATCCCACATTAATTAATATAATAATAAATTATTAACATAACAAAATAAGAAAAACCTAGCAATATTAACTAATATTTTAACACATGAAATAAAATGCTAATCGTCAAGCCTTGAAAAGAGTGGGGTTCAAGTTTTAACAAAATGATGATCTAGCGACATTAAATAAATTATAACTTTACAGAAATATACAAAAAATATATGGAAGACGACAGACGGTGGTCTTTCAAATGTCATTCCATTGCCGAGCCGCCGTCCGGCCTAGATGGTTAGGGCTACATCTACATCTACATGGGATACTCTGCAAATCACATTTAAGTGCCTGGCAGAGGGATCATCGAACCACAATTATACTATTTATCTCCCATTCCAATCTCGAATAGCGCGCGGGAAGAAAGAACACTTGAGTCTCTCTGTTCGAGCTCTGATTTCTCGTATTTTATTCTGATGATCGTTTCTACCTATGTAAGTGGGAGTCAACAATATCTTTTCGCATTCGGAGGAGAATGTTGGCGATTGGAGTTTCGCAAGTAGCCCACGCCGCAGCGATAAGCGCCGTTGTTTTAATGATTCCCATCCCAGATACTGTATCATTTCCGTAACGCTGTCTCCCCTGTATCGTGACAATACGAAACGAGCTGACCTTCTTTGTCTTTGGACTCTTTCGATGCCCTCCGTCAAACCCACCTGATAAGGATCCCACACTGGGCTGCAATACTCCAAAAATGGACGGACAAGCGCAGTGTATGCAGTTTCTTTAGTAGTTCTGTTGCATCTTTCAAGGGTCCTACCAATAAAACGCAGTCTCTGGTTCGCCTTTCCCACGATATTATCTACGTGTTCTTTCCAGTTTAGATCTGAAGTAATAGTAATTCCTAGGTATTTTGTGGAGTTTACGGCCTTCACTTTTGATTGCTTTATCTTGTAAACAAAGTTTGCTGTTACGCCAGAGGTCTCGGGTTCTATTCCTCCTCCGCCACTACTTTTTTTCCTTTTGCTTACAAGAAGCGACCGGTTTCGGACCTCATATTCACAGATTAATATATGGCTATGCCAATACTTATTCGAACGTTATCATAACATCATCGAAGTCCAGAAAATTAACAACAGTTTTATACAGGAGTTTCTTTGGAAATGTTTAAAATCTTATATATATATATATATATATATATATATATATATATATATATATATATATATAATAATGGAAAGTCCAGGTTGGAATAAATAATATAGTGAGGACAGTTTACTACTCACCGCAAAGACGTGGCGACGAGCTGCGACAGGCACATACAAAAGACACACACATACAACACATTCAGCTATCGGCCATGGCCTTCTTCAGAAATAGAGCACTCACGCAATCACACAGGCACCCAACACAGTCATACAACCATCACCTCCGACTGCCACACTTCGAATCACGCTCTGCAGCGAATCGGGGACGGGAGGGGAGGGGAGGGGGAGGGGATAGAAAGGTTACGTCACGGTGGTGGGGATGGGTTAGATGGGAATAACGAGATGCAGCTTAGGAATGGAGTGGGGAGGCGGGTGAGGGGAGAAAATAAAATAAAATAAAATAAAGTAAAATAATTCATGTACACTGCAAGTGCACAAGACCACAAACACACACACACACACACACACACACACACACACACACACATACATATACACACACACGATCACACATTCACACACCACTCAAATCAGGCGAGGTTTGGGATAGGAACTGTAAGGTATGGAAGGGGGGGGGAAATAATAATAATAATAATAATAATAATAATAATAATAATAATAATAATAATGAAGTTATCGTAGGTTGTATGTGTGTGTGTGTGTGGTCTTCAGTGCGGAGACTGGTTTGATGCAGCTCTCCACAATTCCCTATCCCGAGCAAGCCTCTTCAACTCCAGATAAGAAAGGAAACCTACACCTGTCTGAATCTGCTTACTGTATCCATCTCTTGGTCTTCCTCTGCGGTTTTTATCACACACACTTCCCTCCAACGCTAAATTCACAATTCCTTGATGTCTAAGAATGTGTCCTGCCAATCGATCCCTTCTTTTAGTCAAGCTATGCCAGAAATTCCTTTTCTCCCCAATTCTGTTCAGTACCTCCTCATTAGGTATGCGATCCACCCACCTAATCTTCAGCATTCTTCTGTAGCACCACATTTCAAAAGCCTCTATCCTCTTCCTGTCCGCACTGTTTATCGTCCATGTTTCACTCCTATACATGGCAACACTCCACACAAATTCCTTCAGAAAGGACTTCCTTAGGCTTAAATCAATATTCGATGTTAACAAATCTCTCTTTTTCAAGAACGCTTTTCTACCCATTGCCATTCTGCACTTTATATCCTCTGTACTGCGACCATCATTTGTTATTTTACTGCCAAAATACCAATACTCAACTACCTCCTTTCTTGTTCCGTTACCTAATCTAATTCTTTCAGCATCATCTGATTTTTTTTGACTGCACTCCATTACCCCAGTTTTGCTCTTGTTAAAGTTCATCTCATATGCACCTTTCAGCACACTGTCCATTCCGTTCAACTGCTCTACCAGGTCCTAATTCCTTCTTCCAATTTCTCCTTGCTTTCCTTTATAGCTTGCTCAATGTAGAAACTGAACAACCCTGTCTTACTCCCTTCCCAACCACTGCATCCCTTTCATGCCCTTCAACTCTGACAACCGCTGTCTGGTTTTTGTATAAGTTGTAGATAACCGTACCCTATATTTTACTCCTGCTTGCTTCAGAACTTGAAAGAGTTTATTCCAATCAACATTATCAAAAGCCTTCGCCAAATCTACAAAAGCTAGTTTTGTACGTTTGTCTTTTCTTAATCTATCTTCTAGGATAAGCCGTAAAGTGAGTATTGCCTTCCCGTGTTCCTACATTTCTCCTGAACCCAAAGTGATCTTCCCCAAGGTCGGCTTCTACCTGCTTCTCCATCCTTCTGTAAATAATTCGTGTTAATATTTTGCAACCATGCCTTATTAAACTGATGGTTCTGTAGTTTTTACACCTGTCTGCGCCTGCTTTCTTTGGAATGGGGATTATAACATTTTTCTTAAAATCTGACGGTACTTCTCCTGTCTCATAGATCTTACACACCAGGTGAAACAGTTTTGTCATGGCTGGTCCTTCCTGAGACTTCAGTAGCTCTGAGGAAATGTTATCTACTACAAGCGCCTTGTTTCGACTTAGGTCTTTCAGTGCTCTGTCAAATTCATTTCTCAGTATAGTGTCTGCTATTTGATCCTCATCTACTTCTTCTTCCGTTCCTACAATATTGCCTCTAAGTTCACTCCCTACGTATAGCCTCTCTATATACTCTTTCCACCTTTCAGATTCCCCTTCTTTGCTGAGAACTGGTTTTCCATATGTGTTATGATATTCATAGAGATGTTTTTCTTATCTCCAAATATCTCTTATTTTCCTGTAGGCTGTATCTATTTTTCCCCTATTTCTACATTCTTCTACATCCTTGCATATGCCTTCTAGCCACTCCTGCTTAGCCATTTTGCACTTACTGTCAATCTCATTTCTTAGTCGTCTGTACTCCAATTCGAGCTGTTTCATTTACTGCATTTTTATATTTTCTCCTTTCATCGACTAAATTTATTATCCAAGGATTTTTTGTAGGTCTTGCCTTCCTTCCTATTTTGTCATCTGCTGCCTTCATTATTTAATCTCTCAATGCTACCAATTCCTCCTCTACTGTTTTATTTTCTCATGTTTCTGTCAATTGTTGCTTAAAGCTCCCTCTAAAATTCTCAAGAACTTCAAGTTCCTTCAGTTATCCAGGTCCCATCTTATTTTCCCGTCTTTCTGCATTACTTTTGCCCAGACCATATTCACCTGCTATCTTCCCTTCCCTTCATTGCCCTACTACCGAATTCCAGTCTCCCATAACAATTAAGTTTTCGTCTCCCTTAATTGTCTGAATAATTTCCTTTAGCTCCTGATATATTTCTTCGATCTCCTCATCAGCGGCAGAGCTAGCTGTGGTCGGTGTTGGGTTCGTATCTATCTTGACTACGATAATGCGATCACTGTGTTGCTCATAGTAGTTTAGCCGCATTCCTGTTTTCTTATTCATTATTAGACCTACGCGTGTAATACTCCAAACTGACTTTGTATTTATAATTCTGTACTCACCTGACCAGAAATCCTGTTCCTCTTTCCACCGAACTTCACTAATCCCCACTATATGTAACTTCAACCTATTCATTTCTCTTTTTAAATTCTCTAGCTTCCCTACACGATTAAGGGATCTAACATCCCACGCCCCGATCCGTAGAATGCCAGTATTGTCTTTCCTGATGATTACATCCTCCTGAGTAGTCCCCGCCCGGTGATCCGAATGGGGTACTATTTTACCTCCGGAATATTTCACCCACGAAGACGCCATCATCATATAGTCATACAGTAGAGCTGCATGTCCTCGGGAAAAGTAACGACTGTAGTTTTCCCTTGCTTTCAGCCGTTCGCAGTAACTGTGTGGCAAAGCCACATCAGCTGATGTTACAAGGCCAGCTCAGTCAATCATCCAGACAGTTGCCCCTGTAACTACTGAAAAGGCTGCTGCCCCTCTTCAGGAACCACACGTTTGTCTGGCCTCTCCATAGTTACCCCTCCGCTGAGGGTGCACCTACGGTACGGCTATCTGTATCGTTGAGGCTCGCAAGCCACCGCACCTCGGCAATATCTGTGGTTTATGGAGTATGTACACATACGAAAAGTAAATTACAGTTTCAATGTTGGCAACACAACAACATTGTACAAGTGAAAGTGAAAATTAGGAGAGTAATAGTGATTCGAAAAGAAGAACCTACAGCACTGCACGAAACAGATCGTCACTGCGAGATGTAAGGTGAAAACCATTCAAAAAAGCGGTTGTCGAGGCGGCATCACACTCCAAACCTTTACGTCGCCAACTAACTGTAAAAGTTCCATCCGGTCCGGATTTGCTCTCTCAAGTATCTGTAGTTGTGACGGTTGCCTTCAATATTGTCAGAAAATGTTTGCCTCTTCACTGAACAAAAAGCTTTGTGCAAAAGAATAAACTTATTGTAACATTTAACCGTAACTGCTACGTCGAATCTGTTTACAGGAATGAACTTGTCAGATATACCGAAGTTACTGGATATGTACCATGACCTCTTACAATTAAAAGAAATTGACGTGGACGATTTCAAGATAGCTCCCTAAGGTAAAAGATAGATCGACTCATCCATACCTCACTAGAATATTCTGGTTTCCCAGTTGCTGCAGAATTTTTGAAATAAAGGGCTGTTCAGCGACTCACCATTTGCTTACTTGTATAGCGTGGGAAATTTTCTCTTTGCGTACTGTTGTTCGAGGAAACCTCTATTCACTATCTCGAATCTTTTATGGCATACACAGCATGTTAGGACTTCTTCACTCACTCACTCTCTCTCTCTCTCTCTCTCTCTCTCTCTCTCTCTCTCTCTCTCTCTCTCTCTCTCTCTCTGTGTGTGTGTGTGTGTGTGTGTGTATTTTTTGCGCAAAGGGTCGACTTTAGTACACTGCATTCAATCCATTTTCTACATATTCGAGATAAGTGAAGATCTGCTGTCGTCTTCAAAAGAAAATCCCATATATTAGTTAAATTTAAAATGCAGCAATGTAACCTCTGCCTTGTAGCAAAAGTAGATGCACATTGTGTCTATTTTAGAGTGTAGACTATTCGAATTTCGTGCAGTAGGTGTAATTTCAAAGTATCACAGTATCTGTAACCACTGCCTTTCAGCTGGAAAGTTTAAATTTGGTGCCGAATTTGAAAGTATTCATGATCGGAAAGATGAATCTGACGAACAACAATAAAATATGAAAAATATGGTTTCTTTTATTAAATAGTATTATATTATTAAATAGTATCATTTGAAATAAACTATCTACATCTAAATATATACTCCGCAACCCACCGTAAGGTGCATGGAGGAGGGTACACTCTACCACTACTAGGCATCTCCTTTCCTATTCCATTCCCAAACATTACTAACAGTCGTTTCTCTTACCCTGTCTCTGTGATCTTGACGCGAAATGTAAGCAGGCGGCAGAAAAATCATTCTGTAGCCAGTTTCAAATTTCGGCCCTCTAAATTTCCCCAACAGGATTTCTAGAAAAGAAAGTCGTCTTTCCTCCAGCGATCGCCATTTGAGTTCCCTGAGCATTTCTGTGACACTCACGCATTGGTCGTACCTACCAGTAACAAACCTAGCTGCTCGCCTCTGAACTGCTTCTATGTCTTCCTTCAAACTGATCTGCTGAGGGTCCCAAACAATTGAGCGCTACTCAAGACGTGGTCGTACAAGCGCTTTATACTCGGTCTCCTTTACAGACGAAGTACATCTTCCCAAAATTCTCCCTATTAACCGAAGTCGGCTGTCCCCCTTACTCACAACTGTCCTTATATGTTCATTGCATTTCATATCGCTCTGCAATGTTACGCCTAAGTATTTCAACGACGCGACTGCATCAAGAAGCTTACTACTAATGCTGTATTCGAACATTATGGTATTCTTTTTCCTACTCATGCGCATCACCTTACATTTTTTCTACATTTAGAACTAGCTGCCATTCTTCACATCAACTAGAAATTTTGTGTAAGTCGCCCTGTATACTATTACAGTCAATTAAAGACGACACCCTCCCATACACCGCAGCATCATCAGCAAACAGCCGCAAATTACTAGTTTTTCTATCCATCAGATCATTTACACAGACAGAAAAAGCGATATGCGCGTGCACGAAGTTCTATTTAAACTAGCGCTGCACTTCGTTGACCGCAGACTAGCCATGCAGCCTATGTGAGAAACTGCTATTGTCGTTGTATATACACCATCTGACCAAGGGTGACTGTGCAGCACTGTGTAATACGGAACTGATGAGCGAGAGCGGTACAAATATAGGTGGGCAGTGTTGTCCTGTCAGCATAGTAATGGCAGGAACGACGGGCATGAGTGTTCAGTGACTTGGTATGTGGAGTTGTCACTGGATGTCTCATAACTAACAAATAGACACATGTTCAGAAAAAAAAGCCGAACGCATTGGAAGTCTAGAGGTAGGAAGTCCATAATTACAGTACATGGATGCTCAGCAGAAATGGTTAGCATTTGAACCTAGTGTGCTCTCGGGTTCAAGATCGACATCGATACCGCGGTGCAACACCACCCATTAGAATGTGCTTGCGGTTCTCGTTGCTAAAAGCCGAAGGAAATGGATCAGTGCGACAGACGCGCAGGATGCCTCGCAGACATATGTGCAAAGCGTACTGTCAAATCAGTGAGTTCCAAAGTGGGCGCATTATTGGTATGAGAGAATGTGATTCATCCAACCGAAAAATCGCTGCTCGTGCGCGACGAACTGTTTAAGCTATGCAACGGGTGTGTGGTTCACGGGAGGTCGTGGAACACGACGAGATGGATCGGGCAGCAGCACCCAGACCACTCCCCGAGAAGAGCGTTACATCCGAATGGCATTGTAGCATAAATATGTGTCCTATTCAACTCTGGCGCAACAGTTCACATATTTTGTTGTCAAAAGTACAGTTTGGTTTTAGAAGTAGTTTAACGACTGAAAATGCTATATTTTCGTTTCTCTGCGAGGCACTTGAGGGGTTCAATAAAACGCTACGCACATTAGGCGTCTTCTTTGATTTTACAATGGCGTTTGATAGTGACGATCACAAAATATTATTGCGGAAGTTGGAACATTATGGAATACGAGGAGTAGCTCACAACTAGTCACCTCTTACTTTATTAACAGACAGCTGAAGGTAATTCTCAGCAGTGTTGAAAATGGCTATGACGTGCAGTCACAATGGGCACAGTTACGTGTGGGGTGCCACAGGGGTCTGTTTTGGGACCACTGGTGTTTCTTATTTACATAAATGATATGCCTTCGAGTATAACAGGTGATTGTAAAATATTTTTGTTTGGTGATGATAACAGCTTGGTAGTGAAGGATGTTGTTTGTAATATTGACACAATATCAAATAATGCAGTTCAAGAGAAAAGTTCATGGATTGTAAGAAACAAATTGATGTTAAATTACAGTAAAACTCAGTTTTTACAATTTATAACACATAATTTAACGAAAGCTGACATTTTGATTACACATAATGGACATATGAAAAGTGAAACTGAGCAGTTCAAATTTCTAGGTGTTCAGATAGACAGTAAGCTATCGTGGTAAGCCCATGTTTACGATCTTGTTGCAAATCTAAATTCTGCTTGATTTACCATTAGCACAGTATCTGAAATAAGTGATTTTTCAACACGAAAAGTGGACTACTACGCTTACTTTCATTCACTTATGACGTACGGCGTTATTTTTTTTTTAGAAAACTCGACAAAAAAAGGATATTTTTGGGTCGGAAACGGGCGGTTCGGATAATATGTGGTGTAAGTTCACAAACGTCCTGTCGACCCCTTTTGTAATCTGAGAATTCTGATACTGCTGTCCCAATATTTGTGCTCTTGTTCTAAGCAGTGTTGGGTAATTGTAGAATCTGGCTTTCTTAATATCCAGCTCATGTGGCGTTCCCTAAGCCTAGTACAAATTAACCGACCTGTCTGTCCTGTATACCACGACTGGCACTCTTTATAGCTGACTTGCTTTAGAGCAATAGCACAAATATACCATAAATGTAGAAGTCTTACGTGTAGAAGGTAAAGGTGCAGAAATGACCAAACTAGAAATTTTGGAAATTAAAAAACAGTTACCCACAGCCCCAAATTTGATACTGAATGAACAGACAGAATTCAATTCTTCACATCTTTTAGACTATTAGTAACTTCTACATAGTAGATAATAACAATATTAGTAACCTGAGGCAGCCATCGGCAAGAAGCAAGGTCTTGCTCAATAAACTGTTCAATTTTTTAGAAGTACAATAAATGATTAGTAATTTTAGTAATAGATAACATCATTAAATACAATGTTAGTCAATAGATAATTAAGGTTATTCTAATAAGATAATGCAAGTGTATTAGTTCCTAAATTGCAAGGTAAAAGTAGTTTCTTCCAATGTTAAAATCGATAAACAAAGACCTGTAGTAACGTAATGGTTTCTCTTCACTGGTGTAACAACTTTGGAATCAGTAAAGTACTTGAAAATGGGCTCATAACCCGAAACCTAGGTCGTAAAAATAGTTTTGTGAAACAAGGCAATAACAAGTGTTCAATTATTTAATTTGAAATGTTTCACCAGGAACCGACAGTAGAATCAATGAATATAATACCTCATCTAAATCATTTTCCAGTTGCTTTTGATGTTCTTATGAGTTTACTAACTGATAAGTGACACCATTATCCGCGAACAGTCTCAGGGAGCTACTCAGATTGTGTGCTAAATATTTTGTAAAAATAAATAACTGTAGGGGCCCTATAACACTTCCCTGTGGAACTTCTGCTCGACTCGATGACTTTCCGTCAATTACTGTGCCCTTTCTCATGTGAAATCACGAATCCAATCGCACAACTGTGGTGATATTCCATAGCATGCAGTCTTCATCTACAATGCGGATGAAGTTGCTATTTTGTACCGACACTGAATGACATGAACTCAAGCTGTAATAGGGACCTTATTGAAATATCTGTTATAGTTTAAGATTTACAATATTTTACTTAATAGATGCTTTTATACTACACATTTGCTTTCTGGAACAATTTTCTAGTGCATCGTTAGTCATAGCATTTAGATTTTGACAGGCTACTGTCAAGATTCTTAGGAACACATTATGCCTCTTGTTTTGTAGCTTGTAATATATCTGGGAAAATAGAAAAACGCTTATTACACTTCATTACTATTGTCTAAAATTACCGTTAAAATTATATACAGAATGACAAACATAGATCACTTCTGCAATTTATTAGGCATAATACAAAGATTATGTCCAACATTTGGGAGAAATTTGGTGAAAATGGCAAAAACCATTATGTAGATGTATGTACCTGAAATTGTATTTTCGAGAATGTGCGAAAAGAATGTTCAGTGTTTTTGACTCACCGTACGCCTCTTTCAGAACATTCCAGGGGCATAATATTGCTGGCCAGCTGCTTCTTTATCCTCTGCAGACCTTTTCAGGAGTCTTTTCCTTACTCTGAACTCTTTAGTGGTGGCTATCGGAGCCCTGTCAGCTTCAACTAGTCGCTGACAATATATGGCAGTCAGAGCACCCATCATATTATTCCCTGCTTGGATGCTTAATTTATCCATTACTTTTGTCCTGCTAATTACATTGAAACAGATAACAGCATCCATCACACCTATTTTGAGTACTGCCCATCCAACAAACACTGTTTTCGGTACTCGTTGCCATAAGCAGCTGTTGAAACTGCCATTAGGATTTTGTGTACGGTCATCTAGATATTTGCTAAGTAATTTTATATCTGCAAGGTCCCTGTATACTGGCTTTATTGTTTCCATGACTGTGGCAGGCATGGAATGTTTACGAATATATTCCTCAACTGAAGCATCAGCGTGGCGAGTGTGCAGACACTTGTGCAAAGAGCGTTTAAGGTTGTAATAAATATTTAAAAGTAAATAAACCATACGAGGCGTGTTTTTTAAGTAAGTACCTTTTTGAAATTAAAAAAAGACGTGCTAAGATATATGAATAATTTTATTTTTACATGAAAGCGTGTACCTTAATCTACTATTCTACATAATTTCCTAAGTATTGAGGCACTTATCACAACGTTGTACCAGTTTTTGAATACCCTCCTCATAGAAGTCTGCCTCATGACCTGTTAAACACTGCATGAAAGAAGACTAAACTTCAAGTAAATCAACAAATCAAGAATTATGGTCCGAATCTATGGATCAAAGAAGAACTAAACTTCAAGTAAATCAACAAATCAAGAATTATGGTGCAAGACTATGGATCAAAGAAGAACTAAACTTCAATTACCACTGCAAGGAAGTACTAAATCAAGAAATGTATGTAACCCATTTAGAATTATGTAATAGTGTCTCTCCTTTAGTTTCTGATATTATGTATAAATACATAATTATGTATAATATACATACCAGCACTCCACTCCCATGAACCACAGACATTGCCGAGGTGGGGTGGCTTGCGTGCCTCAACGATACAGATAGCCGTACCGTAGGTGCAACCACAGCGGAGGGGTATCTGTGGAGAGACCAGACAAACGTGTGGTTCCTGAAGAGGGGCAGCAGCCTTTTCAGTAGTTACAGGGGCAACAGTCTGGATGATTGACTGAGCTGGCCTTGTAACATCAACTAATGTGGCTTTGCCACACAGCTACTGCGAACGGCTGAAAGCAAGGGGAAACTACAGCCGTTACCTTTCCCGAGGACATGCAGCTCTACTGTATGAACATATGATGATGGCATCCTCTTGGGTAAAATATTCCGGAGGTAAAATAGTCCCCCATTCGGATCTCCGGGCGGGGACTACTCAGGAGGATGTGATCATCAGGAAAGACAATACTGGCATTCTCCGGTCGGAGCGTGGAATGTTAGATCCCTTAATAGTGTAGGAAAATTAGAAAATTTAAAAAGGGAAATGGATAGGTTGAAGTTAGATATAGTGGGGATTAGTGAAGTTCGGTGGCAGGATGAACAGGATTTCTGGTCAGGTGAGTACAGGATTATAAATACAAAATCAGTTGGGGGTATCACAGGAGTAGGATTGATAATAAATAAGAAAATAGGAATGCGGGTAAACTACTATGACCAGCACAGTGATCGCATTATCATTGTCAAGATAGATACGAAGCCAACACCGACAACAGTAGTACAGGTTTATATGCCAACTAGCTCTGCCGATGATGAGGAAATCGAAGAAATATATGAGGAGCTAAAGGAAATTATTCAGACAATTAAGGGAGAGGAAAATTTAATTGTTATGGGAGACTGGAATTCGGTAGTAGGACAAGGCAGTGAAGGGAAGATAGTAGGTGAATATGGTCTGGGCAAAAGGAATGAAAGAGGAAGCCGCCTGGTAGAATTTTGCACAGAACATAATTTAGTTATAACAAACACCTGGTTCAAGAATCACAAAAGAAGGTTGTATACGTGGAAGAGACCAGGAGACACCGGAAGATATCAGATAGATTTTATAATGGTAAGACATAGATTTCGGAATCAGGTTCTACAGTGTAAGACATACCCAGGGGCAGATATAGACTCTGACCATAACTTGTTGGTTATGAACTGTAGGCTGAAACTAAAGAAACTACAAAAAGGTAGGAAAATAAGGAGATGGGACCTGGATAAATTGAAGGAACCTGAGGTTCTTAAAAATTTCAGAGGGAGCTTTAGGCAACAATTGACAGAAACGGGGGGAAATAAAACAGTAGAGGAGGAATGGGTAAAATTGAGAGATGAAATAGTGAAGGCAGCAGAGGACAAAATAGGTAGGAAGGCAAGACCTACAAAAAATCCTTGGATATCACAGGAGATACTAAATTTAATCGATGAAAGGAGAAAATATAAAAATGCAGTAAATGAAACAGGCAAAATGGAGTACAGACGACTAAGAAATGAGATTGTCAGGAAGTGCAAAATGGCTAAGCAGGAGTGGCTAGAAGGCAAATGCAAGGATGTAGAAGAATGTATAAATAGGGGAAAAATAGATACAGCCTACAGGAAAATAAAAGAAACATTTGGAGATAAGAAAAACAGCTCTATGAATATTAAGGACTGATGGAAAACCAGTTCTCAGCAAAGAAGGAAAAGCTGAAAGGTGGAAAGAATATATAGAGGGGCTCTACAAAGGAAATGAACTTCGAGACAATACAAGGGAAGAGGATGTAGATGAAGATGAAATAGGAGATACTGTACTGAGAGAAGAATTTGACAGAGCCCTGAAAGACCTAAGTCGAAACAAGGCCCCTGGAATAGATGATATTCCCTCAGAGCTACTGAAGTCTCTGGGAGAACCAGCCATGACAAAATTGTATCACCTGGTGTGTAAGATGTATGAGACAGGTGAAGTACCCTCAGACTTTAAGAAAAATGTTATAATCCCCATCCCTAAGAAAGAAGATGCAGACAGGTGTGAAAACTACAGAACCATCAGTTTAATAAGTCATGGCTGCAAAATATTAACGCGAA
Organism: Locusta migratoria; assembly: GCA_026315105.1. Classification (NCBI taxonomy): domain Eukaryota; kingdom Metazoa; phylum Arthropoda; class Insecta; order Orthoptera; family Acrididae; genus Locusta; species Locusta migratoria. The sequence goes on from CM048749.1 coordinate 353,408,123, forward strand.
TTATATACAGAAGGATGGAAAAGCTTGTAGAAGCCGACCTCGGGGAAGATCAGTTGGGGTTCAGGAGAAATGTAGGAACACGGGAGGCAATACTCACTTTACGGCTTATCCTAGAAGATAGATTAAGAAAAGGTAAATCTACATTTCTAGCTTTTGTAGATTTGGAGAAGGCTTTTGACAATGTTGATTGGAATAAACTCTTTAAAGTTCTGAAAAAAGCAGGAGTAAATTATAGGGAGCGTAAGGTTATTTACAACTTGTACAAAAACCAGACAGCGGTTGTCAGAGTTGAAGGGCATGAAAGGGATGCAGTGGTTGGGAAGGGAGTGAGACAGGGTTGTAGCCTTTCTCCAATGTTATTCAATTTGTACATTGAACAAGCTATAAAGGAAAGCAAGGAGAAATTTGGTGAAGGAATAAAAGTTCAGGGGGAAGAATTAAAAACATTGCGTTTTGCCGATGACATAGTAATTCTGTCAGATACAGCAAAGGACCTGGAAGAGCAATTGAATGGAATGGACAGTGTGCTGAAAGGTGCATATAAGATGAACATTAACAAGAGCAAAACTAGGGTAATGGAATGCAGTGTAAGAAAATCAGGTGATGCTGAAGGAATTAGATTGGGAAACGAAGCAATAAAGGAGGTAGATGAGTTTTGTTACTTGGGCAGTAAAATAACAAATGATGGGCGCAGTACAGAGGATATAAAATGCAGAATGGCAATGGGTAGAAAAGCGTTTTTGAAAAAGAGAAATTTGTTAACATCGAATATTGATTTAGGCCTAAGGAAGTCCTTTCTGAGGGCATTTGTATGGAGTGTTGCCTTGTATGGGAGTGAGACATGGACGATAAACAGTGCGGACAGGAAGAGGATTGAGGCTTTTGAAATATGGTGCTACAGAAGAATGCTGAAGATTAGGTGGGTGGATCGCGTAACTAATGAGGTGGTACTGAACAGAATTGGGGAGAAAAGGAATTTCTGGCATACCTTGACTAAAAGAAGGGATAGATTGGTAGGACACATTCTTAGACATCAAGGAATTGTTAATTTAGCGTTGGAGGGAAGTGTGTGGGGAAAAATTCGCAGGGGAAGACCAAGAGATGGATACAGTAAGCAGATTCAGACAGATGTAGGTTGTCGTTCTTATGTGGAGATGAAGAGGCTTGCTCAGGATAGGGTATTGTGGAGAGCTGCATCAAACCAGTCTCCAGACTGAAGACCACAACACAACACATACATACCAGCAAGCAGATTCGACATATAATCAACAAAAAATTAGCAAAATTAATACAAAGACAAAAACAACCACCATTATCGGTAAATCACACAACAAAATACAGTTTTATCCCCGAACTAAAAACCTAACAGAAATAGCATTTTCAGATAACGAAATAAATTTACTCAGTAAAGGAATCAAATATAACACTGAACCAAAACTGAACAAAAATTCAGTAAAATATGCAATCACAAGTGGTGAAATTGCAATAGATAATGTTAATCTACCAATTAGACAACAAAACGAACTCACCATAAATATGGCCAAAATTATTGAAAAAGAAATAGTCAAAACACTATCAAAAAATAAGAATGAAATAAAAACAATAACTAATATAAACCAAAAATTATTATCAATTAACGCAATAGCACTAAAATCAAAGGTAATAGTATTATCATAATAAAAAAAACTGAGTACATACAAAAAGTTATGGATTTCTTTTGTGATAATAATATAATTGAAATACCGCGAATTCCTACTAACAAATATGCTGCTCAGATTTAAAAAATGTATCAAAAATTCTGATATAATAACCGAGTATGAAAAGAAATCTCTAATTATTATGAACCCTAAACCACCAAAACTTCGAGCACAACCAAAAGTACATAAACAATCGATCCCTGTAAGACCTATTGTCAACTGTATAGATAGCCTAGCATATCTTATAAGCAAAAAATGAACACACTACTTACCAAAACTATACACTGCAAGAAAAGATACACACTCAAAAATTCACATAGTCTTGCAAACACATTAAAAAAATATCACTATCCCACTAAACAATAAATTTGTATCTTTTGACATAACAAACCTGTATACACACATCCCAATAAGAGAGACCATACAAATTATAGAAGCAAACCTACTCATATACAAAAAAGCATCAGTAACAGAAACACAAGAACTGATACATATGCTAATACTACTCTTATACCAAAATTATTTTCCATTTAATGGAAAAATATACAACCAAGCAGATGGTGTAGGGATGGGAAGTTCAATAGCGGGAATCTTGGCAGATATATTTTTAAACCAATTAGAAACAAAAATTTTAATACTAACTCTCATTTAACAAATAAAATAATACATTACTTCCGTCACATTGACGATACATTGATGCTGATACAAGGAACAGGTAATGAAATTAATGAAATACACTGTTTACTTAACAAATTACATCCAAAAATTGAATTTACGAAAGAATTAGAAACGAATTGCTCAATCAATTTCCTCGATTTAAAAATTAGCAATAACCACAATTTTCATTCCTTTGAAATTTACTGGAAACCAACAACAACAGACAACATAATAAATGCCAATTCATGCCACCCTACAACACAAACATATGCCTACTTTCGTTCAATGATAAATAGAATTAACAACCTGCCCCTAGAAAAAGAAAGTATTGATAAAGAAATCCAAAATTTAAAGTATATAGCTTATACAAACGATTATAATCCTGATATAGACAAAAAAATTTATAAGAAATGCAAAGAAACTAAAAATAAAATTTCGATACACAAAAACAAAACTTGTAAAAGAAGAACCAGAACATTAAAAAATCAAATATATTCCTGTAACCTTCATAGGTAATATATCAAACAAAATCAACGCACTATTCAAACAAACACGAATACAATTTGCATTCCATACAAACAACAACCTACAAACAAAACTCCATAAATCCATTGCAACCACAACAAACTTTACCAGTTCAGGAATTTATGAACTCACTTGAGAAAATTGTAACAATTTTTATATTGATGGAACGAAGTTTTAGAACAAGGTACAACGAACATACAAGAATGACAGAAGCAAATCCATCTACTTTCTACCAGCATTTGAAAATTGAAAATCACACCACCACAAACATCGAGAGAGCTTTAAAAACATTATACAAAATTTCAAAAGGCACTACAATGCACATTCTCGAATAATTAGAAATATACGTACACACTGGAAGCTTCACCTAACGAACTTCTCAATGAACACATAGATCATCTCAACTCACTCCACCCCAACATCTGTTTTACCATGGAATTGGAAGAAAATGGTAAGCTCCCGTTTCTGGACGTCATGGTTCGCCGAAATGGAGACGGTTACTTGGGCCATGGCGTGTATCGTAAACCTACACACACCGACCTTTATCTGAAAGCTACGAGCTGTCATCATCCATCTCAACGCAGCGGTGTACTACGGACACTCGTACACAGAGCAAGAGCGATCTCAGATGCAGATTGTATACAAGCAGAACTCAACCATCTTCGCTCTGTGTTTGCCTAGAGAACGGCTACACTGAGAAACAGATTAGTGCTGCATTTCGACCAGCTCGCTCGAAACCTGAAGAGGAACTAGAAGAAACGGAGAGCTCCACTAAGATGGTTTTTCTTCCCTACGTCGGTGGTGTGTCGTTCAAGATTGGCAGACTGTTTAAAAAACATAATATAAAGTGTGTCTTCCGCCCTCCAACGAGAGTGCAGACAATGCTGGGCTCCGTTAAAGACAACCTCGGCCTCAGGAGACCGGGAATATACAAAATCCCGTGTCAGTGTGGAATGTCTTATATTGGACAGACGTGTCGCACTGTGAAAGACAGATGCGACGAACATAAACGCCACACAAGATTGTGTCAACCACAAAAATCGGCTGTAACTGAACACAGTCTTGATTCAGGACACTGCATGAATTACGAAGATCATTTCTTCCGCTTCCACCTATTGGGACTCAATAATAAGAGGCCGTCGAAATACGCATTGCAAAAAATTTAATTAATAGAGACACGGGATTCCAACTTAGTAATGCATGGGAACCGGCCTTGGCAGTACTGAGACAACATCAGCCGCAGACAGACGATGGTCACCAATCGACACAGATGGGTCATCGAAGTCGAGACGCGTAAAACACGCACTTTTCCTCCGGTTGGCGCGCGCACAAGGTGTCCACCGCCAGCGGCCGCTCTTGCCCGCGCCGCGCCTGCGCAGACCACCAGCGGCCCGCTCAACGGCCCTCCGGTAGGGGGCTCTCCATGTTCACGCCGTCGACGCTCTGGTCTGCCATGACGTCACAGCAGCGGCGCCTGCGCCGTGGTAACGAGCCACCATATATATTGCGAGCAGAGAAGCAACAGCGGCAGTTCACCTGAAGATGGCGAGCAGCTGTCTCGCAGAAATATAGTGCGATTATTACAATAGTATCGGACGGTACTCCCGTGAACCATTCAAGAATATGTTACGTCGGGAAAGCCTGAAACAGTACTTTTTAGTTGTTTCGAAAAAATATTTTCACAAAATTTATTTCAACTATTGCAGACCACTTGACAATGCCAAATACGGCGAAACAGCTGTAGTGTATAAATAAAGCTAATAAGCAGCAGTAAAGGATATCATACTTATTAAAAACGTCATATTACGATATAGTCACTGCTGCAGCTCATTAATGAAAAAAAAATGTTTTGATTTCGTCATCGTCTTGAAGACCCTGACCGCCCAGGTGTTTCTTTAAGTGCACGAACAGATGGTAGTCACTGGGCGCCAGATCGGAGCTGCACGGAGGATGATCTAGGGTTTCCTATCCAAAAGATGTGATGAGATCTCTGTGGTCCGATTATCCACATGCGGACGGGCTTTGTCTCGTAGCAAAACGATGCCCTTGCTCAACCTGCCACGTCTTTTGTTCTGAATTGAACGGCGTAGATTGTGCAATGTCTTACAGTAAGCTGCTGCATTGATTGTCTCATTACGAGGCAGAAATTCCAAAAGCAATACTCCTTTTCTGTCCCAAAGAACTCTGCACATGATTTTCCGCGCAGAAATTGTTTGTTTTAAACTTCGCTTTTCTGGGCGAATCTGAATGCCGCAATTCCATGGACTGTTGTTTTGATTCTGGTGTGACGTAGGCCACCCATGTTTCATCTCCCGTAACAATTTGGCTTAATAAATCATCACCGTATTTGTGGTACTGCTCAAGGAAAGTCAATGCACTCTCTAAACGTTTGGTTTTGTGCACATCCGTCAACATTTTCGGTACCCAACTTGCGCACAATGTTCGGTAATTGAAGAGCTCGGTAACAATGCCACACAAAACACTACGAGAAACATTAGGAACCTCATCCCACAAGAAGGTAATCGTAAAGCGTCTTTTTCCTCTCACCTTATTGTCCACTTTCTGCACCAAACTTTCATTAACGACCGAAGGACGCCCACTACGTTGTTCATTATGCACATTCGTGCGGCCATCTTTAAATACTGTCACCCACTTTCTTACCATTCCATCAGTCATAATGTTTTCTCCATAAACTGCACATATTTCACGATGAATATCGATCGCTTTTAGGCCTGTAGCACTAAGAAATCTTATAACAGTCCGTACTTTACTGTCGGCAGGACTCACGATTATCGGAGGCATCTTAAACACTCAGTACACAACGTAAAGAAGGAAGAATCAGACTGTGATGGCGTCAGTGCATAGACAACAGATGTAGGAACCCAGTGCGCATGTGCGGAACGCCGACCACAGTGCTGCGGCCGCGGTGTGACAAAATGGTACTTACTTAAAAAAAAAAAAAAAAACACGCTTCGTATATTTTCGGAAATCGGAGAAATTTGTTTTTCAGATGGAGACATTTTTCCCGATTTTATAGTCATTTTCACGTCCATGTCCCCTTAACCAGCGAATATGGCTATCCTTCACAACTGCTAGACATGCATTCACATTCGATATACATCTTACGCCCCTTACCTTAATCTCTATGCCCATCACTTCCTCAATCTCTGTGCCTATTTCCTACCATCGTTTTGTCTCTCGTAGACTTCTCTCTGTATTGGTGAGTTTCAATATTCATTGAATCAGTGTGTTCGTCCGTCCTCTTCTTGTCCGTTTTTTGCTCCCTCCTCTGTCTCTGTCTACCTACCACTGCCTTCTCCTCCTCCTCCAAATAAACAGCCGCGAGACCGCCACAAGCTGGAAACGAGAGATATTGGACTCTACTTGCGGATTCAAACACAATGAAGCGTGGCCGGGTTTATCGAATATTCATAACACTTTACTCCATCTCCCATCAATTTACTGTACAGAATGAAAAAAATCCGCTTCTGTTCCTCTATTATTTCACGCCCGATGAATCCACTTCCGTTTCTAGGCGTCAGAACGGTAAGATCGCTGGCTAGCCTCCGTATTAAAAAATCTAAGGCTATAACTCATCGATTACCAAACGTCTCACGTCGGCAAAGAAAAAGACATAAGAAACCGCAGAAGAGTGACAAACTGTGAATGTAAAGATCGTGCATTCGAAGCCTGGATAAAGCTAAAATTTTTATCTGTCAGTTTTCAATTACTTTCACCTGCCAATGCTGAAAAGTGTGGAATTGCTCAGTGGTTCAGAATTCACGTTAAGTCGCGCGGATATGGCCGTGCGCTCTGGAGCGCCACGTCATTGATCCCGCCGGACGTTCGGGTCCTCCCTTTGGCATTTGCGTATGCGTTGTCCTTAGCATAATTGAAATTTAAGCAGTTTGTAAGTCCAGGGACCGATGACCTCAAGAGTTTGGTCACTTAGTTTTCCAAACATTTTAACATTTGAATGTACGTTCAACTGTAACTGGCTTGGTAAGTCAGTTCAGAGGTCGGATGAAGGCAAGAGCATACCAAGTCAAAACAAGACCACGTCTTTTAAAGCACTGTGGTGTTCTAAGCCAGAGTTTCTCAAATTGTGCTCCACGGAACCATTCCAATGGCTTCGCGAAAAGGTAACCATTCTTTGTATAAAATTATTATTCTCTGATTTTTAAGAAATGAAGGTGCAAAGATCTAAATAGACAAGTTTTTCGCCCATAATCGCCGTATAAAAAAGTTTCTGTTAGCATGCAGTAGATAAATTATCCCCTTCTAAGTGCCCGCCTCCATTGCTCTTACAATGTGAAAGTATTTAAAAATAAACTAAAGTTCTTGGACCTTGAATAGCCTTCCAATGACAGAAGTATTTAGAAAATAACTAGAATCCGAGTTTCTTGTTGATAACCTAAATGACTTTCATGTTCACCTGTTACGTTACCTTGATTCTTAGAGACAATTTTTCCAGATTGCAAGAAAACACCTATAGTGGATTTATATTTTAATTTTCTATCATTTTCAGTAGAAGTTGCAACGAAAGATTTTTTTATTTTATTTTGTATTTTTGGCTACCGGCTTAGGACGTATTAGTAAGCTGTTGTACACTTCAACCGACGAAAAAGAACCATTTGGTGAACGATGATTTGAAAATGGACTAATATGTCCGAAATCGGTTATCAAAATAACGAAGGAACTTTCCGTGCAATGTCGACTGAAAATTATAGAAAATTGCTCAAATCTAGTGGCTGCCTATAGTATCCAGCATGTTGGAATTAAGTAAATCCACATTATGCAAGGAAAAGCCAGCCTCTCTGACGTCACAGCAATATGAATGCTTGCTTGGTTTGACATCAGTATCCGAGATAAGCGCAAAGTATCAAACTAAGCAATCGGTCTCGGATTTCTTGTGTTCGCTAAAAGATGAGTTTAAAATTGTATCAAATTAAGAAAAAATTGTCTCAACCACTTATTTATGCTACTTAGGGTTATCTGCATATGTTTCTGATAAAATAAGACACAGATCACATTTCGAAGCAGAGCAAGTTATTCGGGTGCATCTGTCGAAAATTCAACCATAGGCGTATATAGCCTCAATGTACATCCTTCTCATTGAAATCATTTTTCCTAATCCAAGTAGAAGGTTATAACAATGTCTTTAAATACCTGGTTATTTGTGTGTGAAAAAAATGTTTATCTGCATAGTTCTGTTTAATTCATTGTCAAATGTTTCATATTACTACAGTTTTGTTACGGCTTTTTGTTTGTGCATGAAGTTCTGCGTAATATGAAATTGTCGAATAAAATAAACATTTATAGTGATCAGATTTAACGCCCCGTATGCTTAAATTGTTAAATTACCTAGCGTCGTCAATAATATTGTCGTCTTATTAACGAAATACAGTCTACACCTGCTGCAGAAAATGTAGTGCTCTGGCTTGAATTACAATGTTTTAAAGGTGCTCTGTGACTCGAAAACTTTGAAAACCGTGTTCTAACCAATCTTCAGATTCTAAAACACAGCAATGAGGATGAGTGTCGTCCTAGATTTTGGCCGTCGCGACTGTTCAAGTGCAAGGGCCACAAGCCGAAAGAAACGGTGACGACTGTGAACTGCCTATGTGTCAAATCACACCTACATCCACACTCCTCACGTCACCTCATGGTGTGTGGAAGAGGGTACTTTGTGTACCATAGTAACACTAGATAGATAGACAACCATCACAGAAAACGAAAATAAAACATATTCCTACAATCTACATAGGCAATATCTCAAACAAAATCACGCAGTTTTCAAAAACACACAAATTAAACTCGCATTCAGAGCTACAAACATCCTGAACACAAAATTGCACAAAACCATTAGTGATAAAATAAAATTGAACACCTCAGGATTTTATATAATCAGATGCGAAAATTGTAATACATTCTACATAGGTCAAGCAGGAAGAAATTTCGCAATACGATTCAGAGAACACGCCACAATTCCTCTAGTTTCTCCAACATCTCAGAAATGAAAACGACATCACCAAAAATATTGACAAGGCACTACAAATTTCACACATTATCCCTAAAGGTATATTTTTGAATTTTATAGAAGAATTAGAAATGGTTATCCATATAAAAACAACACCTGACGAAATTCTCAATGACCACTCAGAATTTAAACACAAACTACATTTTGCAAATTTCATCGAAATTTTATGTTTAAATAACGGATGATCCAAAGGTGCACTTTTTTAGAACCATAGATAACAAAATTTATAAAATATTCACACATAGCATCTGAGTGAGCAGACACATATTATAATATAACAAACGATTAAATTTAATTTCCATTACAACATCTCTGAAAAAATATAGCATCCATACCATCTAAGATAAACATTAAATCTTTACGAAAATCACGAAAATGGAAATGTCAAATGAAATGAAATTTTCGTAACTAACAGATGCTATATGAAATATCGACAAAATGTAAGTATTGTTGCCTCAAAGACACCCATTTCCAACCTATAAAAACGTGTATACAAAACAAAACAAATAACATAGGTTCTTTGCTGGCATCACTTGAGAACGGCATAAGCCGAAAGGGCTGTCGCGAAATAAATATTTGCAGCAATTTGGAAAATTCTCATTTATTAAAATGTCTTATTACATCGTAACTTATTCTTCCTCTTATTACGCTCGCGTATGGTTCGCGGGGAATAATTGCTAATATGTCTCCTTGTGGATTTTAATTTCTCTAATCTCATCCTTTATGCTTCACACTGTCCTACCACTGCCCGCTGTCGGAGATTCGAGTCCTCCCTCGGGAATGGATGTCTGTGGTGTCCTTAGCATAAGTATTCTGTAAGCCTGGGGACTGATAACAGAAGTATCGACGTCCAGTATATTTACAAACATTTGAACATTTTTCTGCCAATAAAGTTTCTCGATCGTCTCTGTAACGTTTTCACGCTTACTAAATGAGCCCGTATGAAAGCGTGCTGTTCTCCGTTGGACCATCTCTATGTCTTCTACAAATTCTTCCTGCTACAGATCACACACCCCTGAGCAATACTCAAGCGTCGGCCGCACGAGTGGTGTGTAAACTACTTCCTTCGTTGACGGTCTGCGCTTTCTGAGGATTATTCCAATGAATGTAGTCTGGCAGCAGGCTAAGTCACGATTAATTTTACATGGTAGTTCCATGTCAAACCGCTGCTTGTGCCTACTCCCAAATATCTTATGGCAGTAACTGCTTCCATTGTCTGACCTGTTATTCAGTAAAAACTTAAGTATGTTGGCAACAGCCATTCGAAATTTGCAGAACACCTTAGGGAAGAAAACCACTATTCCAAATCCATAGAAATCGACATGAAAATAGTCAGATTTAGCAATAAGAAACACTTCCTGATCCTCCAAGAGAATTTCCAAATTCAAAAAGCATTAATAGGAAAGAAACACATATTAAATGACCAAGTAAACATCAGCAAACAAACATTATTTAAACTAATAAAACACATAGTAGACAAAGACAAACCTCCCCCACCCTCAAACCCACCACATAATACGATCATATACACAACAGCTACAAAACCCTACCCACATACACACCTGCAGAAAATCAGAATCTCTCTCTCTCTCTCTCTCTCTCTCTCTCTCTCTCTCTCTCTCTCTCTCTCTCTCTCTCTCTCTCTCTCTCTCACACACACACACACAGACACATACACAGACACATAGAACGTCGCTAGTTGAACTAAAATCATATTTATAAACACACACACAATACAGTCAGAACATCACACACAAAGTTGCTAGCAGACGCCTGTTTTGACAAAACCGAAACAAACACACATCTCACAGTGCGAACCAAAGAACGTATAAGCAAATAACACACACACAGACGATAAACAAACACAAACCAAACGACATCCATAGCCTGCCATGCCACAGAAATGGCGATTTTTCAAAACCTTTTGTAAGAAGTGTAACTGTAAATAGTGTAAATATAAACAGTGACAGCAAGTGGCAATGTGATGCAAAACAAACATGAGGAGGACAACATAAAAATACGTGAGTCATATTACTAGTTCATTTTATTCAGAATCAAAACAATCCTATAGCATGAGAACTGTTATCGATCGATTTTAGAAAACATCAAACAAATAATGTAAAACAAACAATACCTTCTATAGTTGACCATTGAAGACGCGTTAGAATAAACCTAAACGCGTCTGGTCTCAAGTAGACTAATTTCTAGCTGCGTAAGACGGTGCTATAATCTATACAAATTGTATAACTGCAACTGCGCGAAAGGAGGCCAAAAATACAAAGAAGAATTTTGGGAAGTTTGGCGTAGTTAATATTCACCAACCCCCCCCCCCACCCTCCGGAGAGCTGTAGAAAGTAGCACACACACAATAGGCAGTATGAATAAAACGGAGTATCTACTGTATACTCTGAATTCCAGAGAACATACTCAGGTACGCATGAATAAAGGGAGTCGGAGAATGTACTTCAGCCGAGTATGTTCTCAGCGTAACAGGGTGGGAGAAGTTGCTCACATCAGAGAACATTCTCCAATTTCATATGAATAAAACTACAGAAGTTTCTCATGACCGGAGAACATTCTCAGATTTCTGAAGTGAGCTCTCTAGCATACTTCATGCTGAGGAACTTCTTTTAAGGTTACGTTTTACTGTGGTTTGTAATAAAAATGACAACATCTTTGTTACTTTGAAGGCAAAAAACGAGTTCCTTTATACGTGGTCTCTAAGAAATACTAGGGGATCTAAAAAGTTAATGCAAATAAAAACATTTTGTTGGCGAGTAGCTTCCTTCAGAAAAATCGCGAGTGTGACACTTTAAGCATTTTACATAGTGACGAGAGTGATGTAAGAGGAATGTTTCCATTACCGTACCGACATAGAAATGAAATACAAGTGGATTCAGCTGCGTGCTTTACCCATTTGTTTGGAGTGTATGTTTCAAATGTTTGTAAATATATCGGACCAAACTGCGTGGTCATCAGTCCGTAGCTTACAAACTACTTATACCTAGGTAAACTAACCTAAGGACAAACACACACACCCATGCTCCAGGGAGGACTCGAGCCTCCACGGCGAGCAACCGCGCGCTCCGCAGCGAGACGCTTTAGACCGCTCGGCTACTCTACCGCGGCAGGTGTATATTTACAGTTGTAAACAGCTACATAGGAAAATAATATTGTGTTTTTAAATAGGGTCTATTAGCAAAGCCTTATGATGTTTGTTCCAAATAAGGTGCATCCCAAGACTTCACAGTTTCTATCACAAAATAAATAAATATTGCTGCAAAACCAGGTACGCCTACTGAAGTATTATTTCTATCCACAGCAGTTGGCCTATTTAAGATGCCTTTTCTGACTTCGTAATCGTAACTTCTGCTATGTTAGAAGTAAATAGACACGAGGAAAATTAATAACTGATTAATTACATACCTAGCAGCCTGTTTCTTGTAACAAAATCGTATGTCCTAACGCTTATGAGAAGACCATTGGGTGTCATGTTTAACAAAAAGTAGGCCTATCTCATGTTATAACACTCCGACAGCATTCCACATTATAACAGATGAATATATGATGCATTCTTAAAATTGCGGTCGCAATTTGTGCTAATCCAACTTCATTAACAAAAAAGTTTCTCACGTGGCGAAAATTTGGTATCGCCATGAGAATATATTTTCGTAAAAAATGCACATTTAGCCTTAATAATATGCCCCTTCACAACAAACTAATATTTAAATATAGTACAGTTCTTATTGAACACGCAGATGCCTACTCCATTTTTGTACACTTAATAATTTGTCTGCTTCGGCTAGTTTCAAGAATACACGATTGAACAGCTGTTCTGTGTTGGACATGACACACGGAGAACTTACTCAAGAAGGAGGGGAGGTAGCGAGAATGAACTACCTGCTCAGAGCATATGCTTAGAAGTTTTTGTTTATACGAAATCGCGAACTTACTCTTTTACTCTGAGAATCTTCTCTGGAGCATGTGCTCTTTTTTTTCATACGACCCAATATCTCTTGTGTCTGCTCTCAGCCAGCATCGCCGCCAAACACCCACTGCCTGCGTCGGCTTTTCCAGGAGGGACTAGAGACGCAGACAATGCTCCTCCATGGACAGGTAGGAGCGCTTCCTCTTCCCCGCAGACGGCAACCCCTGTACGGGTTCTGGCCGACAAAGACCCCACACACCGGTCGTCCAGTTCGTTCTCCCCTCGCTAGCTCGTCCCCAGCACAGATGCGAGAACCTGATTTATTTATTTATGCATTTATTTTACCTGGCAAGATAGGGCCTTCAGGCCCTCTCTACACCTAACCAGGTTCGTCAAGGTGAACAATTTGTTTAGTACATTACACACAGACAATGCATAATACGAATATTAAAGTAAAAAAAAGTACAGATTAATACTAGAATACAATTGTAACAGTAATACTTAGATAATTGATAAGAATCAAAAATTATAATAATAACAATAATAGTGTCAATAGTAATGACTTTGCAAAGGACAGTAAGCATGTTTCATATTGTGAACATCAGCCCTATTCTATTTTCTTGCAGATTGTGAGTTATTCACATCAAGCAGATGATTTATTCGTGTCAGAAGCACTTAGAATGTATAAACTAATGTACAATATTTACATGTTATGTGAATACATCATATTTACAAGACAATTATTTACACTTTTGGTGCCCAGAAGTTAGCGACCTGTCTTGCATTTGGTGTTTCATGTAGTAGATCTTCTGTTGTGCATGTTGCTGGACACTGGGTACACTGGAGCAGGTGGGAGGTCGTCTGCGTCGCTCCACATTCACAGAGTGGCGACTCCACTCGGAAGCCCCATTTAACCAGATTACTGTTACATTTTGTGACACCTGAACGTAGTCTGCTGAGTGATCTCCATGTACTCCACTTCTCTGTGTAGCCGGGTGGTAGTTTTTCACATGGTATACCTTGCGCCGCGGAGGAGTAGCCGAGCAGTCTAAAGCACCTCGCTGCAGAGCGCGCGGTTGCTCGCCGTGGAGGTTCGAGTCCTCCCTGGGGCATGGGTGTGTGTGTTTGTCCGTAGGTTAGTTTACCTAGGGTTAAGTAGTTTGTAAGCTACGGACTGATGACCACGCAGTTTGGTCAGATAGATTTACAGACATTTGAATTTGGTATACCTTGCACGCCATAGTTCGGTTCGGCATTGCTGCGATGTCCCAACTAGAGTCTCCGTAGATCTAAGGAAGCTCTTCCTGGATTTTAATCGTTGGTTTGCTGGTTGATGTCCATATACGGTATGAGCTTCAGAAGTTGCTGATTTTCCTCTCTCACTTTTTGCTGCTACCTCTCGGCGAATATCGGGAGGTGCAATGCCCGCAAGACTGTACAGTTTATTCAGAGGAGTGGGCTTTAGGCATCCAGTGATAATGCAACAAGTATTGTCAAGAGCAACATCTACTATTTTGGCATGGTGAGAGAGATATAGAAGAAATACATTAGTTAGAGGAAGAGAAATAAAATGGTAAGATTCAAAGCTATGATGGAGAGAAAGAATTGAGAGCTGGCTAACAATGGAAGCTATGCCGTCGTTAGTATATAAATTTTGAGTTTTCTCTTGAATGTCGAGTGGTTTAGGGAAAGACGTAGATCACATGGCAGTGTGTTCCATAGTCGTATGGCTGAGACGGAGAACGACACGGGGAAACATTTAGTGTTATGTGAAGGTACAGCCAAGATGGTAGACGTATCCGATCTGGTATTTCGGTTGTGGAATGATGATAGCTGTTTAATGTGAGAAGATAAGTACTGGGGGCACTGGCAGCTGAGAAATCGACGAAGTAAGCACAGCGTTTGAAAATTGCGCCACTTATGAGGGCGCATCCAACCTAGCTGGGTATATGAAAGACTGATATGATGGTACAATCGTATATTACACACGTACCTAAAGCAAGCATTCATCACTAGCTCGGGGCGTCTCGAATTTTGACTATATGTGTCCTGTTGAACTACGTCACAGTAGTGAAGATTTGACAAGACAAGGGTTTGGATTAATTCTTTATTAACTTAGGTTGGGATTACTTTTCTAAATTGATTACAGAGTCGGAGATTTCTGCGAAAATTAAAAGAGTTACTTTCCCGAACTTGCCTCTGCGTCCCACACACAGTGCCCTCAGGTCTTCGTCCCCTGTGAAAATTATTCGCCAACCTCTAAGATACACAAGGCTAAAATATCCCTTTAATGTACAGTGCAGCTGATCAGCAACATACGTAATTTTTTTCATTATCTATCAAACTGATCAATTCATTTGCAGCCGCTTGTTTACATTGTGTTACATGTGCAAGAAGCACGTCCCAGAAATTAAAAGTCGCAGAGTGCTACTGAATCACTTCGACAGTTAGCTGCATTGAGGTACTTGTAACATGTGCGTTTGTTTACTTTAGTATACCGACTTTGTCATGTGAAAGTAGTCCATCACATACTACTGTTGCATTACGAGCTACTTTATGTGAAGATCAGCGTCACAATAGTGACATTTACTGCAATAGGTACATCATGGAACCACTATTATAACTGACCTGCTGTCAGTAGATTGTTGCTAGTTGTGCATAATAATTTTAAGGAATGTTTTTAAAAATGTTTTTCTCAGTATACCATGTGGTCCATTGATAGTGACCGGGCCAAATATCTCACGAAATAAGCATCAAACAAAAAACTACAAAGAACAAAACTTTTCTAGCTTGAAGGGAAAAACAGATGGCGCTATGGTTGGCCCGCTAGATGGCGCTGATACAGGTGAAACGGATATAACTGCATTTTTTAAAAATAGGTACCCCAAATTTTATTACATATTCGTCCCGTACGTAAAGAAATATGAATGTTTTATTTGGAACACTTTGGTCGCTTTGTGATAGATGACGCTGTAATATTCACAAACATATTGCCCACAATTTTAGACGAACATTGGGTAACAGGTACGTTTTTTTAAACTGAAACGCACAACGTAGGTACGTTTGAACTTTATTTCGGTTGTTCCATTGTGATACATGTACTTTTGTGAAATTATCATACGTTACGAGAACGCATACTGTTTCTGCGTGATTACCTGTAATTTCATCATGTCTTCAATAAATGACGTCCTTCATCTTTAATGCATTTGGCAGTACGCGTAACGAAATTCCTCTCAACAGCGAGTAGTTCGCCTTCAGTAATGTTCTCGCATGCACTGACAATGCGCTGACGCATGTTTTCAGGCGATGTCGGCGAATCACGATAGCAAATATCCTCCAATTTTCCCCACAGGAAGAAATCCGGGGATGTAATATCCGGTGAACGTGCGGGCCATGGTATGGTGCTTCTACTACCAATCCGCCTGTTATTAAATATTCCACTTAAGGCCGCTTCAACTGCACGAGAGCCAAGTGCCGGACATCCATCATGTTGAAAGTACATTGCCATTCTGTCATGCAGTGAAACATCTTGTAGTAAAATCGGTAGAACATTACGTAAAAAATCAGCATACATTGCACCATTTAGATTGCCATCGATAAAATAGGGGCCAATTATATTTCCTCCCATAATGTCGCACCATACATTAACCCGACAAGGTCGCTGATGTTCCACTTGTCGCAGCCATCGTGGATTTTCCGGTGCCCAGTAGTTCATGTTATGCCGGTTTACGTTACCTCTGTGAATGACGCTTCGTCGCTAAAAAGAACGCGTGAGAAAAGTCTGTTATCGTCCCGTAATTTATTTTGTGCCCATTGGCAAAACTGTACACAACGTTCAAAGTCTTCGCCATGCAAATCCTGGTGCATTGAAATATGGTACGGTGAAATTTATGTTGATGTAGAATTCTCTCAACAACGACGTTTCTGAGATTCCCGATTCTCGCTCAATTTGTCTGCTACTAATGTGCGGATTCGCCGCAATTGCAGATAAAACACTTACTTGGGCATCATCATTTGTTGCAGGTCGTAGTTAATGTTTCACTTGTGGCTGAACACTTCTTGTCTCTTTAAATAACGTAACTATCCGACGAAAGGTCCGGACACTTGGATGATGTCTTCTAGGATAACGATCAACATACATAGCATAGGCCCGTTGGGCATTTTGATCACAATAGCCACACGTAAATACCATATCGACGTTTTCTGCAATTGGTAAACGGTCCATTTTAACACGAGTAATGTATCACGAAGTAAATATAGTCCGCACTGGCGAAATGTTACGCGATACCACTAACTTATAAGTTTGTGACTATTACAGCGCCATCTATCACAAAGTGAAAACGTGATCCAAATAAAACATTCATATTTATTTACGTACTAGACGAATAGTTAATAAAACAAATGCAGGTGATATCCGTTTGACCTATGGCAGTGCCATCTAGCGGGCCAACCATAGCGCTACCTGTTTTCCCCCTTCAAGCTAGAAAAGTTTTATTCTTTGTACTGTTTTCGTTTGATGCTTATTTCGTGAGATATTTGGCCCGATCACAATCAGTGGACCACCCTGTATATTAATCGTGGCAGTTTTTATAGTTTCAAATAAAAAGTCATGCATTATCCCTTTGTGTTAGACAAAACTTTTGGATATGATAAGATCGAAATTTGGTTTTATCCTTCTTTATTGACTTACTGAGGTACAGTACAATTTAAAAAAAAAATCAGTTTTTATAAAAAAAAAAAAAAAAAAAAAATACAGATGTGGTTTCACAGTGAAACCACTGTGACAAAAGGGATTTTCCAATATCTTTCAAAGAGTCCACTAATTTCGATTTCTTAACATTTATTATTGCTCTAATATTAGATTTTCTTTCATATTTGTTTTTTCTTATAAACTAAACTCAATTTTTTTTCGTTTTCTGGAAAAATTCTAAGTACATTACATCCAGCATTTTCTTCTATTTCTTATGACATTCCAAAGTACAGTTTTTTTTTTAATTTTTTTTATCAGTTAGCAGTATAGCAGTATAGCTATGCGCATTGAGGCACCGTGCTCCGGTGCGCACGACCGTTCGCCATCGGACGTTCCAGTCCTCCCTCGGGCATGGGTGAATGCATTGTCCTTAGGTTAGTTTAACATTGTTTAAGCAGGTTGTAGGCTAGGGACTAATAACCAAGCAGTAAAGTTCCATAGATTTACAAACATTTGAACACTTTTTATTTTATCAGTTAGGCACAGTGCGACACACACACGTTGCATGACCATCTCGTCCTATGTGGTTCCTTTTTCGAACTACAATTTGCTATGATTTGTTATGAACAGGCAAATGCAGTTCATTGAATTGTCTTCTGTCCACAGAGACTTTCATTCTAAAAGTCTTTTCATTGCTTTAGGGTGAGACGGTGGTTTCCCAGTGAGTCACCCAAGCCACAAGGGGATACAGCACAGCAAGAAGTGGTTTCGCCATGAAACCACTGTGACACAAAGGGTTAAAGGGATAACCCACTGCCTGACTCCCAGTAAAAATGAAAAAAAATAGTAGCAAAAATACGTGAAGTCTTTCACTACCCGTCACCCGTAGATGATTTCTATAAGGAGAGTTAATACCTAATAAAGTTGTGTGATATGGATCAGAGGAAATCAAAACAAATTGCTAGTGATTCAGCTTGTTGTCCGGTCCTCTATCGAACAGAATGATCTGTTGACCCAAGGTCAACACGGATTTAGAAAATATCGTTTTGCGAAACACAACTAGCTCTTTATTCACACGAAGTGATGGATGCCATCGACAAGGGTTCGCAAATCGATTCCGTATTTCTTGATTTCCAGAAGGCTTTTTTTTTGTGTCCCAACTTCGTCGCCGCTTGTGTGTCCCAGCCTCGTCGTAGGTGTCGGTGGCCGAGTGGAACGAGACCGACACAGGAACAAAGACAGCACGCTGGTGCAGGTACGGAGGGGAGCAGCCAGAAACTATAAACACTCGAGTAAATTAGAAAGAGATATATATTGCACAGAATGTAACAATACTTAACTTTTACATAGTACTGCAGAATGTTGATACATAGTTGTTAGAGGCCTGCCTAGTGCCTGTACGATAGCAAAGTCTTCACTGGTGCCTATCTGATTACGAAGGTCCTAACTGGTTGCTATCTCCGTCCGAAGTGCCGAAGTCCTTCAGTGGTGGCCACGAGCGGAGTTCTCGCAGAGGGCGCTCGTGGCTGTCGTCGTGAGAACGCCGCGCCGTGCGTGCATGGCGGCGCGCGGCGAAAGTAGGTGGCGCGCACTTTGTACTTGTGCGACACCACACCCCTCCCCCCCAAACCGCCGCGCCGTCGTGGCGTAGGGCTGAGGGCCACGGCGACGGCACTGGGAGGAGGGCCTGGGCGGAGGCGTTACTGGTGGGACGGGCGTCGTAGCTGAGGCTGGGATCGAGACGCCGTCCGCGCCCCGGTATACACCTTGCGATCCGCGCCCCGGTATACACCTTGCGATCCGCTGGAAAACCCGCGAAAACCAGCGGAAGGGCGCCCGACCCCGCCCCCGCCCCCGCCCAGAGGGAGCAGGTCATCTTCTGAGGTGCGTGGCCCAGGCGGCGGCGGCACGCACGGTCCCAGAGTCCCTCTCGGTGACGCTGTCATCTGCGGCGGCGACAGCGGCGGCGTCGCGTCGATCTCCATCGGGACGATCTCGTAGTCCGGGGACGAACGATGTGGTTGTGCTCCCTGGCGGTGAACTGGGTCTGGAATCAAGAAACCGGAGACAGGATCGCGCGGCCTATGCAGACGTAATTGGTTTGCGTGGTGCCGCAGCTCCGACCCTGTGGAAGAACGTACAACATACATATTGCGACCGAGCACGCGCTGAATGATGCCCGGCATCCATAGTTTCTTCTTGTTTCCAGCAAACACCCTGTACAGCACCGGCGTGGAAACCTGAAAACGCGTAGCGCCATACGAACCGACTCGGTGCGTGGGAGGCTGCAGCAGGTGAAGGAGAGTGCGGTGACGGCGGCCGGGTAGCAGCTCGGCAGGAGACGGGCCGTCACGTGGCATGCACCGATACGTAGACAGGAAAATTTGAAGAGCTTGCTGCCTGGAGTGCTGACCTTTCATCTTCTCCATGTGAGACTTGAATGTTCGAACGAAACGTTCTGCTTCACCATTGGACTGAGGGTGAAAAGGTGCGGTGGTGATATGCTGAATGCCATTCACACGACAAAACTGTTGAAATTCCGCACTAAAAAACTGAGGTCCATTGTCACTGACGATAGTTTCAGGCAAACCTTCGATGCAAAACACTGATGTTAAGGCACTGATTGTACTAGAAGCTGTCGTTGAGTTCATGGCAATCACAAAAGGAAACTTGCTGAAAGCGTCTACAACGATTAACCAGCGCGTATTCCAGAAAGGTCCGGCAAAGTCAATGTGTAAACGTTGCCATGGTCCCTTGGGGCGTGGCCAGTCCGAGAAACGTTGCGGAGGAGCCGCCTGATGCTCCGCACAAACCGTACACTGTGACGTCATGCTCTCTATCTGAGCGTCCATACCAACCCAGGTACAATGACGTCTGGCCAATTGCTTTGTCCTAACAATAAACCCAATGTCCTTGATGCAGGAGGCGTAATACTTCTCGTTGCAGGGAACGAGGAACAATCACTCTTGCTTGGTCGTTGTCGGTATGCAACAACAGTACACCCTGACTTAAAGATAATGCATGACGTTGTGCAAAATAACGTCGAACCAGAGGCCGATCAATGTCTTTGGCTCTGGCAGGCCACCCTGAGCGAACAAAACGTGCTACCACACTTAGGTCTGCATCCGCACCTGTTTCCTGTGTAACCCGGCGAGAGTTCAAAGGGAATCAAACATGCATCACTGAGTAGTGCAGACTTTAATTTGTCAAAGGCAACCTGACAATCTTTAGACCATACAAAAGGAACATTCTTCCTACGTAAGTGATGCAGTGGAGCTGCAATCTGAGAGGCATTGGGAATAAACCTGAAATAATAGTTAAGCTTTCCCATCACTGCTTGCAATTCATGCACATTCTTAGGAGGAGGCAAGTCTTTGATTGCTCGAAGATGTGACTGTAAGGGATGAATTCCTTGGGCATTAATCACATGGCCTAGGTACTCTATTTCAGTTTGAAAAAACGAACACTTTGCTTTATTTCAACGTAGACCTGCTGCAGTCAAAACTTTGAAAAGGCACTCCAGGTTTGCTAAATGTTCTTCAACTGTACGTCCGGATACCACAATATCATCTAAATAGTTCGAACAACACGGTACAGAAACTGTCAGCTGTTCCAAAAAACGCTGAAAAATAGCGGGGGCGGAAGAACTGCCAAAGGGTAGGCGTTGAAATTGAAAAAGGCCCATGTGAGTATTAATGACGAAAAACTTTTTTGACTCGTCATCAAGTGGAAACTGTAAGTATGCCTCTGCTAAAGCAATCTTAGAAAAGAAGCGAGACTGTCCTAATTTGTCCATTAGTTCCTCAGGTCTGGGTAGGGGATAAGTGTCTACAATTGTTTGACTGTTTACTGTAGATTTGAAGTCCGCACAGAGACGAAGTTTTCCCGACGGCTTGGGTATAGTTACTAAAGGCGAGGCCCACTGACTCGCAGAAACAGGAGAAATCACCCCACTATCTTGCCAACGTTTAAGTTCTTCGGCAACTGTATCCCGCATTGCGATAGGCACTGGTCTAGCTTTACGAAATTTTAGAACTGCAGATTCTTTTAAAGTTACATGTGCCACGAAGTCTTTTGCACAACCTAGTTCCGGCGAAAACAAGTCACTATATTTGTCACATAATGCATTGATTTTATCCTGAGGCACTATTGACGAAATTTGAAGCACATCTCTTTGAATTGATAAACCAAACAAGTCAAAGGCATCTAGTCCAAAAATGTTCTGTGTTGATTTGGCCTGAAGAACTACAAAAGCAACTGTTTTTGTGACACCTTGAAAAGAGGCGGGCAGGCTACACGTTCCTAGCACGGGAATATTTTGACCTGTATAAGCTGTTAACACTTGCTGTGACGGCGACAATTTTGGCGAACCCAGAAGTTCATAAGTATCTTTATTTATTAATGTGACAGCGGAACCAGTATCAAGCTGAAATTGCACAGTCTCATTTTCTATAGAGAGAGTAACAAACAGCTTGTGCTTCTGGCGCACGACCGGTGCGCGAATGTGGGCAACGTCTAATACATATTGTTTTCTGCTCTTGCGCGGGTTGCGTGCGGTAGGAAGTGGCGCATACTCGGCACACAGCGGATTAACCACACTGTCACAAGATGACACTACCGCCGGATCGGCGTCCGCGCAATGTGAGGCTACTGCACTAATATTACTTTGAGTAGCTACCTGATGTCTACTGTCACTAGCTACACAGTACTGGGCATTATTACAAGGAGCAGTTGCAGAAGGCACTATTTTCACTACAGGAATGCACTGTTCATAGTCATTTTGCTTGTCCCGAACCCTTTTCCGTTGCACTGTTTTACGCGCTCGTCGGCGCTTGCTAAGTGGGGCACTATATAGTTTTGCCATAGGCGCAGAACTACTTTCTTGCAATTGAGATCCAAGGAAAGCACTGTTCAATTCCACAGCCCGTATAACATTGACTGTATGCACTGCTCTCGCACCCTGCGAAGCACTGTTTCTAACGTTACTGTTCTTTGAGTTTTTAATTTGCATACACACAGACTGCACATGTCCCGATTTGCCACATTGATAACAGGTCGCGTTGCGACTGGGGCAATGAGTACGCTTGTGGCGAGACACACACTGGGGGCACGATTTACGAACATTTTTCTGAAATGAGCGTTGGGGCCCTTTATTCAAATCACTGTTTCTAATACGACGGGGCGACCTTTGTGTCGCACTTTTACACTGGCTACTGTTCAGTATCTGTGCAGCACGGCCAGTAGAAAAATGAGAATCACTAGTGCTATACTGAGAACTACGGCTAGGAAAGCGTCCGTTGCGGCGCACTGAATTAACACTGTGGCTTTGCATTTCTACATCTGCTAAGTCAAAGGTATCATGCGCTTCAATAAGCTGCAGTACACTATCTAATGAGGGGTCAGACTGTTTTAGAATTGCTGCCCTAATTCTGGGGTCCTGAATGTTCTGCGTAATCGCATCTCTTAACATAACGTCACTATAAGAAAGTCCACAAGAGCAAGTAAATTTACATTGGCGGGTTAAGCCCTTCAATTCCGTAATCCACTCTTGGTGTGACTGCTGCGGTAATTTTTTAAGTCTGAAAAATCGGTATCGTGCAGCGGCTACAAGAACTTTTCTCTCATAATGAGCATTCAGTGCATCTACAATTTGTTCAAAGTCTACATCACGAGGAGATGCGAGAGGGAAAAGTTTTTGCAATAGTACGAAGGTCTGGGGGCCCACAATCGATAAGAAAAGGTTCTTCACTCTCTGACCTGTAATTTGATGAGCCGCGACGAGTTCTTGAAACTGTGCGAAGTAGTCGCTCCATTCTTCCTCACGTTCGTTGTACTGGCGAAATGTAGGAAGCGGTGCAGCGGCAGGTGTGGGCTTCTGATGTGACGGCTGTTGTTGTTGGTGAGCAGCCTGTGCCGTCAACTGCGACACGGCCTGCAGTAGTTGAGTGATTTGCGCCGTCTGTAACTGAATAATTTTCATTAAGTTTGGGTTCGGGGTAGTGGCCATGCTGACCGATTAGGCGCCGCGCATACAAGTAAATTATAACAACACACAAATGCAATATGAAAGAGGACGCTCTGCAACAAAAAAGTCCACAAAACACGTAACAAAATATCTTTCCCCAAAATTGTTATAATAAGGGGGGTGGGCGGGAGCAATTTTTGCGTGCTCCGACTGCTGCTGTCTGGCTGCTGCAAGCGGGCTGGTCCACGGTTCGTCTATCACTCCTCGTCGCCACTTTTGTGTCCCAACTTCGTCGCCGCTTGTGTGTCCCAGCCTTGTCGTAGGTGTCGGTGGCCGAGTGGAACGAGACCGACACAGGAACAAAGACAGCACGCTGGTGCAGGTACGGAGGGGAGCAGCCAGAAACTATAAACACTCGAGTAAATTAGAAAGAGATATATATTGCACAGAATGTAACAATACTTAACTTTTACATAGTACTGCAGAATGTTGATACATAGTTGTTAGAGGCCTGCCTAGTGCCTGTACGATAGCAAAGTCTTCACTGGTGCCTATCTGATTACGAAGGTCCTAACTGGTCGCTATCTCCGTCCGAAGTGCCGATGTCCTTCAGTGGTGGCCACGAGCGGAGTTCTCGCAGAGGGCGCTCGTGGCTGTCGTCGTGAGAACGCCGCGCCGTGCGTGCATGGCGGCGCGCGGCGAAAGTAGGTGGCGCGCACTTTGTACTTGTGCGACACCACACTTTTGACACCGTACCTCATAAACGGCTTTTAATCAAATTGCGTGGTTATGGTGTATCGCCCCAAATTTGCGATTGGATAGGGGATTTCCTGTCAGAGTGGACACAGTACGTAGTAATCGATGGTAAGGCATTGAGTAAGACAGTGGTGATATCGGGCGTCCCATAGGGTAGTGTTATTGGTCCTCTGCTGTTCCTTAGTTAAATAAACGATTTAGGGGAAAATTTCAGTAGCTCTCTTAGGTTGTTTGCAGGTGACGCCGTCATTTACCGTCCAGTAAAGTCATCTGAAGCACAAAACCAACTGAAGAACGATCTGAATAAGATATCACTATGATGTAAAAATTGGTAATTGACTATAAATAATGAGAAGTGTGAAGTCATCCACGTGAGAACGAAATGAAATCCGATAAACTTTGTTTACTAGATAAATCAATCAAAAGTGATGGCCGTAAACTCCACTAAATACCTACGAATTGCTATTACTTCAGAGTTAAACTGGAAAGAACACGGAGATAATGTCGTGGGAAAGGCGAACCAGAGACTGCGTTTTATTGGCAGAACCCTTAAAAGATGCAACAGAACTACAAAAGAAACTACAAACACTACGTTTGTCCGTCCATTTCTGGAGTATTGGTGCCCAGTGTGGGATCCATATCAGGTGGGTTGGACGGAAGACATCGAAAGAGTACAGAGAAGGGCAGCTGGTTTCGTATTGTCACGATACAGGGGAGACAGCGTTACGGAAATGATACAGGATCTGGGATGGGAATCATTACAAAAAAGTCGCTTGTCGCTGCGGCGTGGGCTACTTGCGAAACTCCAATCGCCAACATTCTCCTCCGAATGCGAGAATACAGGGTGTTACAAAAAGGTACGGCCAAACTTTCAGGACAGAAAGCAAGAAAACATGTTATGGGGACATGTGTCCGGAAACGATTAATTTCCATGTTAGAGATCATCTTCTACCTACGCTCACTGGGGTACGTTATCATGATTTGATACGGAATACTCTACGTGTGCTGCTAGAACATGTGCCTTTACAAGTACGACGCAACATGTGGTTCATTCACGAGGGAGCTCCTGCACATTTCAGTCGACGTGTTCGTACGCTTCTCAACAACAGATTCGGTGACTGATGGATTTTTAGAGGCGGACCAATTCCATGGTCTCCGCGCTCTCCTGACCTCAACCCTCTTGACATTCATTTGTGGGGGCATTTGAAAGCTGTTGTCTACGCAACTCCGGTACCAAATGTAGAGATTCTCCGTGCTCGTATTGTGGACGGCTGTGATACAATAGGCCATTCTCCAGGGCTGCATCAGCGCATCACGGATTCCATGCGACGGAGGGTGGATGCATGTATTCTCGCTAATGGAGGACATTTTGAATATTTCCTGTAACAAAGTGTTTGAAGTCACGCTGGTACGTTCTGTTGCTGCGTGTTTCCGTTCCATGAAAAAATGTGATTTGATGTAATAAAATGAGGTCTAACATGGGAATTAAGCGTTTCCGGACACATGTCCACATAACATAATTTCTTTCTTTGCGTGTGAGGAATGTTTCCTTAAAGTTTGGCCGTACCTTTTTCAACTTCCTGTATATTGTTGACTCCCAGTTACATAGGTAGAAATGATCATCAGAATGAAATACGAGAAATTAGAGGTCGAACGGAGATATTCAGGTGTTCTTTCTTCCCGCGCGACATGCGAGAATGGAATGGAGGATGAATAAAATAACGGAGGTTCGATGAACCTTCTGCCAGGCACTTAAATGTGATTTGCAACCGGCCGCGGTGGCCGAGGGGACTAAGGCGCTCCAGTCACGGTCTGCACGGCCACTACGGTCGGGGGTTCGAATCCTCCCTCGGGCATGGATATTTGTGCCGTCCTTAGTATTAGTTAGTTCTTAAGTAATCAAAATATCCACGGGTGTACTGCCGGTTTATAGTGTCAGACAGGCACAATATTTCGGCGATCATACATGTCGCCATCATCAGGTGAACTGACGGACTGAGCTCCTGGAAACGCGCCGGCACGGAGATCCGCAAGCTACGGCTGCTCGAGGGGAACTGGGTTCTAGACCGGTAGCGGGCGATTTAAATACTCTCGGCCCGCGGAGCGACCCCTCCGCGGTCCGCGCCCCGCGCCGCGTCCGCGCAGTGGAACCGATTGCGCCGGCGTCTGAGATAACGTCGGTGTGAGGGCTCTGTCCGCCGTAGTCGTCACTTCGTTACGTTTGCTAGATTTACTCTTAATTAACCCAATCGCTGGTTCCCAAGATTTGTTAAGATTATAGCCACAGTCACGGTTTATGAGGTCGTCACTTGTGCGAATTTCAATGGCCTCTCTAACGACGCAGTCCCAGTATCTCGACGTCAGTACCAGAATCCTAGTGCCTTCATAGTCCATCGCATGATTCTCCGACAAACAATGTTCAGCGACCGCCGACTTGCTCGGGTACATCAATCGTGTGTGCCTCTGGTGTTCAACGCATCGATCCTCGATGGTACGCATCGTCTGTCCAATATATGACTTTCCACACTGACATGGAATCTGGTACACGCCGGCCTTCCTCAAACCGAGATCATCTTTGGCGCTCCCCACCAGTGCACGAATTTTATTCGGCGGAGAAAAAACAGTTCCAACCTGGTGTTTTTTCAAAATGCGGGCGATCTTCCCCGAGAGTGCGCCGGTATATGAACCGAACGCAATGCCTACATCCTCCCTCGTGTTTTCATCCGTTTCCACAGGTTGTGATGTAGTGGTTGGGCGGAGAGCCCGCTGAATCTGCCACTCTGAGTACCCATTTTTTCGAAATACAGTTCTTAGGTGTTCCAATTCCTGGGGTAGACTGTGTCGGAGATAGTGCGCGCCATATGTACTAGAGTTTTAAGTACCCCATACCTCTGTGAAGTGTGGTGACAGCTGTCTGCGTGTAAATACAGATCAGTGTGCGTTGTCTTCCGATATACACTATGACCCAGGGTGCCATCAGCTCTTCTCTTGACCCAGACGTCAAGGAACGGCAATTTACCCTCCGTTTCAGTCTCCATAGTGAATTTGATGTTTGGGTGTATGGAGTTCAGATGTGTAAGGAAGTCAAAGAGTTTATCCATACCATGTGGCCAGATGACGAAAGTGTCGTCTACGTAACGGAAAAAGCAAGTAGGTTTCCATTCAGATGATCCCAGGGCTTCCACCTCGAAATTTTCCATGTACAAATTTGCGACCACAGAGGAGAGTGGGCTACCCATGGCGACTCCCTCCGTTTGTTCGTAGTATTCGCCATTGAAAAGAAAATACGTGGAGGTCAAGACATGCCTAAAAAGTTCGGTGGTCTTCTCGTCAAACTTCTGGCCAATCAAATCTAGTGACTCTCGAAGGGGCACCCTCGTAAACAACGAAACGACGTCAAAACTCACCATGATATATGTCTCATCCAGCCTGAAGCTGTTAAGCGTCTTAAACGCCGTGAGAAACTGAAGAATCACAGTTCATAAGTAGTTTGTAAGTTTAGGGACTGATGACCCCGTAGTTAAGTCCCATAATCTATACAACCATTTGAATATTTTTTGTGATTTGCAGAGTATCCCATGTAGATGTAGATTCCTCGGGGCTTTCCCTCATATTTAGATACAGCCTGTATAGCAAATGGTTTTTAATTCTACATTAACACTCGAGAGTCGGCTACCCTCGGCTGCCGCGCGGTGTCAGCGTGTGTCGGCCAGCGCCTCCCCCGGCGGCCGGCGATTATCTGCGAGTCGCAGCGCTGTTGTTTTCGGCCCCCGGCCCGGCGTGTCCCGCTCTCTCGTCACGTGTCCCCGCCTTTGTCCGCCGCCGGCGATCCCTCCGCTCCTTGCGACTCCCGTATAAAGGAGGCCTCCTCCGCTAATGGAGGTTACAGCCCGAGTTAATGGAAAAATTATCGAAGTGAAAATTTCTCATTAAAGAGCAGAGCGGAGCACTTGGCGGGGGAGATGGGCCGGACCGCGCTGCCGGCCCGGGGAGGGACTTAAGTCCCGCGTACAGTCCGGTTCTGTGTGGCCGGAGGGTCGCCACACACACAGGCGGGGCCTGTGGACAGTCCGCCCGGGGCCGCTTATCGGCTCTCCATTAAGACTGCTCTCCAGCATCGCCTGGCACACTCCTGACATTCACCGTACTGTTCCGAGCAAGCGAAATGCCGGGAGCTCCCATACATACACTGCCGCATACTCAAAACTCATTATACGAGGTACATCCAGAAAGTAAGTTCCGTTTGGTTATATAAAACAAACGTGTTCAGGTTCATATGTTTGTAGAGGTTATGGGACTTAACTACGGTGTCATCAGTCCCCATCTTCAGGTGAGTGCGTTGATTACACTTACTCACCGGAAAGTGAAGCAGAACAGAAACAGCAGCCCCTTTATACACGTGCCATGGGTCGTCAGCGGTGCATGCTTCTGTTTCTGTTCTGCCTCACTTTCCGGCGAGTAAGTGTAATCACCTGAAGATGGCAGCCAGTTAGTCTGCTGAAATATCATGTCTAGTTGACGATGATATCCGGCTGCAAACCCGAGAAGAATATTATCAACTTGTACAATATATATCTCTTCATGAAATAAATGAAAACCATGAACTCAATTCTCATATACCAAATGTATACATACAATAATCTTCAGTTTCTTGTGTTGTTAAACCAATACCAATACTTTAATTCAGCCTTCACGTTCCTTTTCATTCTACATAAGGCCCCACATTTCACACATTAGGAAGTGCCCAGTGCGTTGAAGTTCCATCATGTTACACCAAAGCACAATATTTAATACACCTGCAACGACGAAATGTTAGGCACCAGGCATATGCATTTTATTCAGACCTCATGGGCACTCCCTACTAACTGACAATTTGTTTTATTACGCGTACAGTTCAATGTTCAAATGTTTGTTAAGCTTAAGGGACTTAACTGCGATGTCATCAGTCCCTAAACTTAAACTACCTATAAATTACGTTATACTAAAGTCAACACAAACATCCACGCCCCAGGGGGGGATTGGAACCCCCGACGGGGAACGGCCTCGCGCATCGGAGCATAGCGTCTCAATGCACTCGGCCATTCCGTCGCGGCTATACAGTTCAGTGAATTAGCTTCACGTCCTTGTACATAATCACAATGAAACATAATTATCATGGATACTTCGATGATACCAAAAACAGTAATAGCTACTGTTCACCAAGAATTTGGTGCGTGACAAGGTATCCGTTTACCGCCGGAACGAGTATGAAATTTGTACCTAGTGTCTGCCCATTACAGCTCATGTAGCATAATCAATACATCAGTGTTCAACAATCAGTACTACAGGGAAGGTAACGCAGCACTCATTACGGTTTACCAGGAACAACGTATTCCAAACAGACACACGAGCATCCTTCCACGTGTCCAGCTCGTTCCTCCCTCGCCGGCCGCGATGGCCGAGGGGACTGAGGCGCTGCAGTCACGGTCTGCACGGCCACTACGGTCGGGGGTTCGAATCCCCCCTCGGGCATAGATATTTGTGCCGTCCTAGTTCGTAAGTAGTTCATAAGTAGTTTGTAAGTTTAGGGACTGATGACCCCGTAGTTAAGTCCCATAGACTATACAAACATTTGAACATTTATTCACATTCACATTATTCACATTTCATTAGAAGCCGCTTGTGGGGTACAGTGTCAAAAACCTTCCGGAAATACAGAAATGTGGAATGTAACTGATTCAGTGGAATAAAGAACTATTTAGTTATCAACAAATATTTACGAATATGTGTATATTTGCAGCTTATCCACTGAAAGTAAGTAGAATATAAACATGCGAAAGACATACGTTTCTACTATAGTTTTCTTCCTGCAATGAGAGACAATTTTGTGACGTTTATCAATTCGGTGTGGAGACGAATGATTCGCTCATTTTTACACCTCACTCGTGATTCTATAGGTGCATATTCTTTTGAGTGTAATTATTTCAGGTTTAAAAGCCAATGTATTCACGATTCTTGCCGTTTGCGGTTCAGCTGCAGCAACAATTTTGAGATTGGGTTGATCTTTGTTGGGTTTGTCGTTTTATTGCCACCTCTGTGACGTCTGCTCTTCAGCTACAGCTGTGGGGGCATATTTGGTGTATTAAATACTGTATGTATTTCATTTTACATACGTTTACTACGTTCGATCCTCATCGACTGTACTGGTATTGTAATGAAGAAAACTTGACGTTCTTGCGTAGAAAAGCGACGTCTCTCTACTAAAGGACACTTCTTCTGGTACTTCCTAGCATTTTTTTTTAAATTTTTAATAGAAAATGAAATTATGCATTTAAAGCCTGTATGTTAGAAGATAATTATAAATTAAGTGTCCTGTAATGTACCGTTTCGTACCTTGTCAGGGATCTTAACCGAAAAAGCGCGGTTTCATTTTTGGTTTTAATTTTATTTCAATAGTATAAATTAACTTCATATGACTTGACAAAAACGTAACAAGTGATTTTTTCACAAACACGCCATTAGTTTTGGAATATTGCCCATCTTTCACGTCAAAATTAATGTTCTACAATTTTCATCTGATGAATCATTATTATTAAAATAGTGTTTAAAATGAAATCTATACATATCAATGTCGCAAAAAATAATGAATGTTCAAGAAATATGAACCTACCTACGAGGAAATCTTCAATATCATCTGTATGAACCTCAACTTTACAGCCGTATCCTACAACTTTGCAGTCAACAATAAAAACTAAAAATTTATCTAAAATGGAAGTAGGAGATTCATAGAAATGAAATACGTCACTGTGCACTAATTTGTAACTACAAGTATGAAAAACTAAGCACCATTCTTGTTCTTCTGTAAGGACGTCAGCGCTATCTGGGTTAAGAAAGAGAAATGTGGAGCTACTTTTAAGTTATTACTTATTTTTATGGCATTACATATATTTCCTAATGTAAAAAGTATGTTAAAATCAATACAAACAATACTATTGGCAGCGAACCGCCCCGGGCCTTCGGTCTTGGGAGGCCTCCAATCTTTTTTAAAGTAATACATATGTTTCCAAATGGACGGGGGAGGGGGGGAGCAGTTTGTTTTGCCGCCGCTCCAGGCCTCCAACAGCCTTAGTCCGCCACTGCCTACTTTGCAGAGGTTACAGCAAAGAGCGCTGTAATTTAAGCTCGTTGTGTTAGACAGTGCTACTACCAGCAGCGCAACACTGATTTGAGATAATGCATATTTTCTGGCTTATGGCAAAGATCACGAACTTGTCCGTATTAACAAGTGAAGTCACAACGTTGCATAGATTAGTAAAATGTAATCAGAATATTGCACAGAAATGGAGCATACTAAATTACAACTTAAATTACAATAAAAATGCGCCGAAGTCAGAATATCAGATAAATTTCCAATAAAAATATGCGCGAGGCAGAATATGTGTACTCCTATCGAGTCTCCATGCTCATTTCATCTACATCTACATCTACATAGATACTCTGCAAATGACATTTAAGTGCCTGGCAGAGCGTCTATTAACCACTTTCATAACTTTTCTCTACCGTTCCATTCCCTAATAGCGCGCGGGAAGAAAGAACACCTAAATCGTTCCGTTTTCGATCTGATTTCTCTTATTTTATTGCGATGGTCATGTCTCCCTAAGTAGGTGGGTGCTAGCAAAATATTTTCATATTCAGAACTAAAAGTCGGTGATTGAAACTTCGCAAACAGATCACGCCGCAATGAATAACGTCTTTCTTTTAATGATTTCCACCCCAATTCGTGCAACATTTCCGTGACGCTTCCCCCCCCCGTAACGTGATAAAACAAAACGAGCTGCCCTTCTCTGAATCTTCTGAATATCTTCCGTCAGTGCCACCTGGTGAGGGTCCCACAAGGGGCAACAGTACTCCAGGAGAGGACGCACAAGTGTGATCTAGGCAGTCTCTTTGGTGGAGCTGGTGCATCTTTGAAGCGTTCTGCCAATGACACGTAACCTCTTATTCGCCTTCCCCACAATATTTTCTATGTGTTCTCTCCAGTCAAAGTTGTTCGTAATTGTAACTCCTAGGTATTTGGTAGAATTTACGACCTTAAGGTTTGACTGATTTATTGCGCAATTGAAGTTCAGCGGATTTCTTTTAGTGGTCATGTGTATTACTTCACACTTTTCTTTACTTAGCGTCAATTGCCAACTTTTGCACCAAGTAGAAATTTTGTCTAAATCGCTTTCAAATGTTGAAATGTTTGTACAACTTATGGGACTCAACTACGGGGTCATCAGTCCTTAAGCTTACAAACAACTTATGAACTAGCTAAGACTAAAGACGGCACAAATATCCATGCCCGAGGGGGGATTCGAGCCCCTGACCGTAGTTGCCGTGCTGACCGTGACTGAAGCGCCTCAGTCACCTCGGCCACCGCGGCCGGCTAAATCGCTTTGCAGTTGCTTTTGATCCTCTGTTGACTGCGTATACCAACCACAGCTGTCGACCCACAAAGATTACGCGTCTAGTCGACTGCACTGTGGGAATTTTCAGTATTCTCAGACATTCTTGAGCCTGGAGCGCCTTGGTACCCGCGGCAGGCAGTACATGACGGTTCGGCGCCGCGAATGTGGAACAATGGCCGGAGCGTCGTGGCCATGTCAACCGGTCGCGGCTGTCGACCCGACAGCGGGGATTGGCCGTATCGTAATTAGATCGCGCTTGTACACAGGTCCCCGTTTGATTTGTACTAATTTACATGCGCCATTGTACGCCAGATGGCGTGTACACAGAAAGCGTCGAGGGAATGATGGACGAGGAGCGGAAACGACATCGGGGACTGACGGCAAATACGGATGCGAGGCCGTGCGCGGCTGGCCGCCTGCGTAAATCCGCCCGCGTAGGTCGCGCTAATGACAATCCTGCGGTACCGGGTTCACGACCGAGGACTCCGGACTGGGGGGCCGGTCTTGTTGCGGTACGCGGGAACACAGGATGAGTCTAAATAAAGAGATCAAGAGTCCTGGTTTGAAGAGGACGGTGCCATTTTCCAAGCAGCGGTCGCGGTGCCCCGACAGATTTTGTTGGAACCCCTTTTCGTACCGTTTTGTTAGAAAGAAATACTATATTTGCCGACATGTAAGACGCACTGGCTTATAAGACGCACTCCACTTTTAAGACTTTTTTTTAGGAAGAAAATAAATAACACCAATACATCTATTGCAATATAATTATAATACATTTGTTCATCAAAATGTAAAGACGTTGTCGGACAGAGCAAGGAACATCTGCGAACCGGAATTACTCGACGCTGAATTGAAACACCTGAGTAATGATTTACTTAAGAATGGCTATTCGTCTACAGAGATAAGGAGAGCTTTGAGACCGACACGTAGAGTTGAAAACGATGAAAGGGTTCCTGTGAAATCCAAAGTTTTCCTGCCTTTTATTAAGGATCTCACCGACCGCAACAGTAAAATTTTGACGAAACGGAATGTTGCCGTTATTTGCAAACCTACTCGAAAGAAACAGGATCACCTGAAATCGGCAAAGGATGCTCGCAAACCGCTGGAAAAAGCAGGAATTTATAAAAAAAATGTTCAAATGTTTGTAGAGTCTATGGGACTTAACTACAGGGTCATCAGTCCCTAAACTTACAAACTACTTCTGAACTACTTACAACTAAGGGGGCACAAATATCCATGCCATAGGGGGAATTCGAACCCCCGACCGTAGTGGCCGTGCAGACCGTGACTGGCCGGCCGCGGTGGCCGAGGGGACTGAGGCGCTCCAGTCACGGTCTGCACGGCCACGACGGCCGGGGGTTCGAATCCCCCCTCGGGCATGGATATTTGTGCCGTCCTAGTTCATAAGTAGTTTGTAAGTTTAGGGACTGATGACCCCTTAGTTAAGTCCCTTAAGCTGTACAAACATTTGAACATTTTTAGACTGTGACTGGAGCACCTCAGTTCCCTCGGTCACCGCTGTCGGCAGGAATTTATAGGATTCCGTGTAGCTGTGGAGACGTATACGTGGGTACCACAAAAAGAAGAGTCAAACAAGGACTAGATGAGCACAAGGGGAACTGTAGAAGGGGAGAGATTGACAGATCAGCTGTTGCTCAGTATGTTTTTCAACCACGGGACCACCTTACTCAATTTGATAAGGCTCAGGTTTCAGCAGCCACAAATGGATACTACGAAAAACTGTACAGAGAGGTTATAGAAATTGTAGACCACCCCAATAATTTCAGTAGGCTGGAGGAGGGCGTGAAACTAAATGAAATCTGGATTCCGGTTTTGAAGAAGAAATGTAAGTCTTCCACCATGGGACGATGTTAACGGACGGCGGCAATCGGCAACGACGAATTGCGCGCGGACATCAAAAACATCTGACGTCACATCTCTGCTCGCGAGCCCTCGTAAAAGGAGTTTTGCTTCAGTCAGTAGCAATCCAGGGTGCGCATCGGACATTCAAAAGTGCCACGATCCCCCTTGAAAATGTCCTCCGCAGTCGGGGAGCAAACGTTAGGTTTCCATAATAAATCGTCAAGACCACGGCATAATAGCCCGAAAATTTTTAGTAATTTTCACCATTCCAGCCGTGAAAGTTTACATTTTACAACTACATCTGTTCATGTACACAAAATATCTAAGGCAGTGCCTTCAAGTGGTGTCATAAACTTTACGCAATCAAGTTTCTTGACAGTTTGCGCTTATTCGAATGGATATTTCGCCTATCGCTGTTTACATTGCGCGCCAACTATATGGCGCGATGGTTGACTAGTACCCCGTTTACATGGGCTTCCAAAATCGGATTTCGTAAACAGATTTCCCAATTCCGGTTTTGGTTGGTTAGGTAAACACTCCAAAATCGATTCTGGAAATCCACTTCTCTAAAGCGGTTTTCCAGTTCCACAATCGATGTTCGTGCCCGCGTAAACGGAACCGTTTTTGAAGCGTTCTTGGCTTGTCAGATTGTTTTTTTTTTTTTTTTTTTTTTTTTTTTTTTTTTTTTTTTTTTTTTTTTTTTTTTCTTTTTTTTTATGAATTTTCGGCACATATGGACAGAGTGAAATTTTCTGATGTGTAATAAAAGTGTGAATATTAGAGTGAGCATGAATCTGTGTATTTAAGTAAAGAAACATAACGATTGTGCTGACTAAATCAGGAACTGAATCAGCTGTTTTTCAGCCGCCATCTTACGTGGGTTAGGAAATCCGATTCAGGCTGTGCCATGTAAACACGACAGCGAAAACCGGTTTTCGTCTTCCGGAAGATGTGTTACATGTAAACGTAGTGTAGATCGTGATAAAGGCTTACGACATTTTCACCTAGGTGGCTCTGCTTACGATTGCTCCGATCAGACACCGAGCCTAGTATCAGTTCGCGAACTTCGCCCGACGAGTGGGGGGTTTTCATGTTTAAAATGACGCGTTTTTAAAATTTATTGTGAAGCTCAAATATTTATGTAAGTATTTTTGTGATGTTCCATAGACTGTGAGAATGATGAATGGTTTGCGTATTCATCGGCGAACTGTATGGTGCACAGCATGCTATCACCTCAAAAATACAACTGTGAGACGCAGAAGCTGTGCAAGCATCACGAAAATACATGAGTACATATTTGTACTTGAGAGTGCGAATAAATTCTCAAATATCGTCAGGAGAGACATGGGTAAATACGTGAGCAGTGTTTCATTATTAAAATAATGAATGACACCGTTACAGGATTGCCGAAAAAATCGATTATGATGAATAAAGTTACCTCGAAAGTTTCTACTTCCTATGATGTTACAAGTTTCAGTTACGCTTGGCGCTAAAAATAGTACAAAATCTAGAAACTCTTTACTATATAATAAAGCTCCTGACGGGTATTTCGGTGCATATTATGTACATATATCCAATAACAAGTACGAAAATTTAAGAGAGAACCTTAAATGCAAATTTTCCCGCACAAAACATTTCCCGCTGAAAACCTTGTTTCCCGCATTTTAAACTTTTTTTAAAATCCGTTAAAAAAATCGTACTTGAGGGTACCTACTTTAACTGGCAACAGGAGTATAAGACGTATCCAGTTTTTGGACTAATTTTTGTGTTATACGCCGGCAAATACGGTATTAATTCTTTGTTCTCTGCGTTATGCTACGTAACATTTAAGTCATTACATCAATAACTGCAAAGTTCGAAAATTATGTTATCGATGGACAAAATTCGTTACGGGAAACAAATAATGTAAATGGCTACCACAGTCTAACATACACAGTCGCGACACTCACTGCTGTGAAAGTTGTTACCAACTGACAGCTGCAACGACACTAGCGCTCCTAGTGGTGGGCAAGTGGCCGTAAAAATAATGTTTGGTTATAATTACTTTTCTATGTAATTAACGAAATAGTTTCTATAATTTTTGCGTTCCAAGCGTTAGTAAAATATCGAAACACACAAATAATCATGAATGGCTATTCGTCTACAGAGATAAGGAGATCTTTGAGACCGACACGTAGAGTTGAAAACGATGAAAGGGTTCCTGTGAAATCCAAAGTTGTCCTGCCTTTTATTAAGGACGTCACCGACCGCATCAGTAAAATTTTGACGAAACGGAATGTTGCCTTTATTTACAAACCAACTCGAAAGAAACAGGATCACCTGAATTTCCCTGATTCATTTATATAAACAACGACGTATTCATGAGATTATTTTAGACTGAAAGTATATTTTATTATTATTTTAGAATCATTTAAATAAATTTTATTCCTGAGAAATACTTACGAATCAATCAATATACATATATAAAAATGGAACGTTGGATGTGTGTCCCTATATTTCACTTGGTAGCCAAAATTATTCACTTCAGACCAATGGCGGTTATGCATGAGAGTAGCCTCTAGGTTCGCGTTGGGCACTATGGTGTTTTGGTCGCGGTGTGTGGCGGTAGGTTAGTGTGGCGAACAAAAATCCGTAAAATGTGGAGCAATACGACGATCAACAGATCCTCAAAGATAAAAAGACTCAATGATAAAACACTGGGCAACACAGACATACCTTAACTGAGCATTAACTACATTAGCAATACACCAGTGTTCTCAATATAAACACTGGAAAGACAACTTTAGTGGTTAGGATCATAACACTGACAACTAGATTAGAGAGACAAATATACGTCGTGCGTCACAGTTTCATAATACGTAGTACCATCTCCACATTATCTTTGAGCTCACTGCAATTCATAGACGGTAGATATACCTTTGACCATAGATACTAGTAGACCGCGTAAACAGCAGGCGGCTATACATATGCCGTGGTAGCAACATAGGGCAACGTGGCTATTGGCAAACAAACTTTGCAGGTTTCAAGAAATGACAGTGTTTTAAACTTATAATACTTACACGTGCAATTTAATGTTACGCCCCTTGACAGAAAACATAATGCAAATTCAAAAGTAAAGCTGGAAAGTGGAAACAAACACGTGACTGTTGGCAAAGCTGTGTTTAGCTGTAGAGATGTTGGTACCATCAAAGCAATGCCATACCCAGTTTACCAACATCTATGGTTGAAGAGACATACGTTAATGTATGTCTGTGACGGAAAGTTCGCGTTAGTAGCAGTTTAATAGCATCCAGTTTGGTGAGTATTTAACGTCATACTGCTAATGTGAGGTTTTTGTTTATACCTGTCGAGAATCTAAGAAGAGAAATGTGGTGTGTGTTGTGGAAAGGAAGTAGTCGCAGTCTAACATATACAGTCGTGACACTCACTGCTGTGAAAGTTCTTACCAACTGACAGCTGCAACGATACTAGCTCTTCTAGCGGGACACGCCCTCGAAGAAGTAATGTTTGTTTATAATTATTTTTGAACGTAAGTAATTACTGTAATTTTTGCGTTACAAGCATTAGTAAAATTTAGAGAGACATAGATAATCGGGAACTTAACGTAAAAATAGCCGAATTTCACTTATTTAGTGGTATAAGAAACAACTTTGTCATGAAGAAATCCTTACGAATATTTGTATATTTTGACATTATTCTGCTGAAAGTAAGTAGAATATAAACATAAGAGAAACATAAATTCTTATTGTGTTCTTTTCTTACTATGACAGGCAACTTTTCTAACGAGTATCAGTTTCGTATGGAGTTTGATCAATTGCACAATTTTACACTTCATTCGTATTTGTTTTAAGTGCATGTGCTTTTGAGTGTAATTACTTTAGCTTAAAAGCCAATTTTTTTGGAGATTCTTGCCGTTTGTGGTTCAGCTCTAGCAACAATTGTAGAATTGGTTTCTTCTCTGTTGGGAAACACTTTGATTGCTTTTGCCCTTTTATTGACACGCCTGTCACGTTACAGCCGTGGTAGATGATTTGGTACGTTAAATACTGTAGTTATTGCGTTATATTTACGTTTCCTACGTTCCGCCTTCAACGATTTTACAAGAATTGTAGTGAAGAAACCTTAGCGTTTCCGAGTGGAAAAACGACGTCTTTCTGGCAAAGGGGAGCTCCTCTAGTATTTACTAATAATTTCTTACTGTTAATAAAAAAATAAATTCTTCAGTAAAAACCTATAGGTTACAAAATAATTGTATATAAACTATCCTGAAATGTACCGTTTATTACCTAGTCAGGAATCTTAGGTGACCTAAAAAAGGGAAATGTGGAGCTATTTTTAAGTTATTACCTATTTTTATGGTACTACATACGTTCCCAAATGTAAAAAGTATGTTAAAATCAATATAAACTATACTATTCGCTCTCGTCCAATATCGTATTCAGAAACGTAGCTTGCCGCCCACTTGGAGCGCTGCTGTCGCAGTGTATAACAACAATCTCTGGAAGTGTCGTGACTGAATATGTTATACTGTGATGTAGCTCCTAGCGCTTCATTTGTTCATTCATACTTTGTCGATCATAAATGGCAACTTGATCATTTCTGGTTGTACTAACCGTTATGATCGTAGTCTAAATCACATTTCATTCGTAACTGGAGAAGAGATTCATAAAACATCAGGTAATTGTGTAGAACGCTTGCATGGGCGCCCATTTCGATAAATCTGGAACGCGCGACCACACTTCAATATATGGTGCATTTCGATACGTTCCAAGCAAGATGGCGGGAGAATCTGATCTGTTGATGCACGAAACAGAATAGATATCTACTCTATGGCACGAAACAGTGATCATTTTAAGTGAAAATTAGGTTAGATATAGGTCAAACAAATCTTTTTTTTTTTTTTTTTTTTTTTTTTTTTTTTTTTTTTTTTTTTTTTTTTTTTTTTTTTCCATATGTGATGGTGCATAGCGCCCGAATCTCTGGTTCAGAAACGCTCAAAGTTGCCAACATACGCTCCATGTTAATAACACGGGCAACAGACTATGCAGTTGCACCGTCCTTATATTACGAGTATAATTAAGTTACTCATCGGACAATGGTACATACAAGAATCTGTCAACCATAGAGCAGTAACAGCATTAATTATTGACTTTGTGGGCAGCCAACCTACGAACATGTGTGGCAGTAGTAAGAGTACTTACATTAATCGTCACTGGTGCATGCTGCATATATCGAAGTGTGGTCGCGCGTTCGCAATTTATCGAAACCGCCGCCCTTGCAAGCGTCCTTCACAATTACCAAACATCATAGCATACCTTGCTTTTATCCTCACTGCACGTATTGGTGGGCTATCAAATAAAACGTAGTTATGTATTTGTAAACGTTAACACTAAAAATGTCTTTTCAAATTAACTTAAACTTTAACAAATCAGAATCCATAACAGTAATCAAACGAGATTTCATAAAATTTTGCTTACCGAGTCTCAGGCATAGTTTAGCGATGTTGGCAATGACCATTGCATGCTCTTTGAAAACTTTGGTGTTGACCATGAAATAAATAAGTAATGCTGTTCCTGCTCTGTAGTTGACAGGTTGTTGTACGTATTCTTCTCCTATCGTTAAATTAATTATCCTTATAAAGTGAACTTTTCATTGCCAACATTACTGCATTAGGCCCGCGACACAATAAGTAAAATTTAGACCGAGATTTGCTTTCGTAATTCCAGCTCCAACAGTTATCAGCACAGGTTGAGTAAAATAATATATATAAAGTTGAGGTGTTTTTGCCTATATTTCACTCTGCAGCCGTAATTACACATCGTAAACAAATAGTGTTTGTCTGTGGTAATAGTATCAGTCTTTCACTGTGCACTATGGTGGTAGAGGGTTGATAACATAAGGGGCTGGAAGATGTGGGAGTTGAAAGTTACCGACTTATATAAAATTCTAAGTATGGTTGTCAATATTTTGCTCTTCAGCAAAAACTACACAATGGAGATGAGCTATCTCTCTGTGTTGATGTAATAAAAAGTCTCCCGTTGTACACTATAGCATTTCCGTACCGATAGCTATAACAGGGTGGAAGATATAGTGATTGAAGGGCGTCAGCTTATATAAAATTAGGACTGAAGCAGCGGGAATTAAGTTGGTATTTGTATGTTTTGGAGCCAACTCGGCGCCGGCCGCGGTGGCCGAGGGGACTAAGGCGCTCCAGTCACGGTCTGCACGGCCACTACGGTCGGGGGTTCGAATCCGCCCTCGGGCATGGATATTTGTGCCGTCCTAGTTCGTGAGTAGTTCATAAGTAGTTTGTAAGTTTAGGGACTGATGACCCCGTAGCTAAGTCCCATAGACTACACAAACATTTGAACATTTTTTTTGCCAACTCTGCTGATGGCAAGAGAATATAAACAAGCGAGAAACATTAATCCCTGTCGCGGTCTGTTCGTATATGACAGGTACTTTCACTGACGGGTAAAAATTCGATATGCAGTCTAATGACCCGAACATTTTTCCAATTTACTCATCTTTCTTATAAAAGTACATACTTTTGAGTGTAATTTTGCTTATAAAACGAACGTCGTGAACATTCTTGCCGTTTGTGGTTCACATGTAGCAACAATTGTAGAGTTGGTTTCTGCTTTGTTGGGCAACTTTTTTTTCGCTGTTTTATTGGCACATTTGTGGGGAGTTTCATACACCTACAGCGGTAATGGCTGATCTGGTACATTAAATAATGTAGGCACTACATTATATATAAGTTTCTTATGTTCAACACTTACTGATTTGTAAATCAATTTATTTTGTCCGTCGCAGTTGCACAATTTTGAAGTCAATGTCTAGTTTCGGACTTTACCGTCCATTATCAAACCGTTAGCCTACAAAAAGAGAGTTACAGGCCTTAAGTTACACTGTCCATGCTAAAAATCATAAAACCAGCAGTTGGTATTAATGCTAGATAAGTTGCATTTGCAAGTTTACCTTTCTCATGTTAATACATGTCACTAGTTACATTAAAATTTAAAATAGTTAAAACAGGTAATACATCCACGGGCCTCCAAAATCTACTGTACATGTCGTTTAGGTAATAACTTGTAGCTCCATTAGAGGCCGCCACGTGTAGTGTGCCTTACAATAGCGTCGGCACCATTGTTGTTGTTGTTGTTGTGGTCTTCAGTCTGGAGACTGGTTTGATGCAGCTCTCCACAATACCCTATCCTGAGCAAGCCTCTTCATCTCCACATAAGAACGGCAACCTACATCTGTCTGAATCTGCTTACTGTATCCATCTCTTGGTCTTACTCTGCGGTTTTTACCCCATACACTTCCCTACAAAGCTAAATTCACAATTCCTTGATGTCTAAGAATGTGTCCTACCAATCTATCACTTCTTTTAGTCAAGGTATGCCAGAAATTTCTTTTCTCCCCAATTCTGTTCAGTATCTCCTCATTAGTTACGCGATCCACCCGCCTAATCTTCAGCATTCTTCTGTAGCACCATATTTCAAAAGCCTCAATCCTCTTCCTGTCCGCACTGTTTATAGTCCATGTCTCACTCCCATACAAGGCAACACTCCATACAAATGCCTTCAGAAAGGACTTCCTTAGGCTTAAATCAATATTCGATGTTAACAAATTTCTCTTTTTCAAAAATGCTTTTCTTCCCATTGCCATTCTGCATTTTATATCTTCTGTACTGCGACCATAATTTGTCATTTTACTGCCCAAGTAACAAAACTCATCTACATCCTTTATTGCTTCGATACCCAATCTAATTCCTTCAGCATCACCTGATTTTCTTAGACTGCACTCCATTACCCTAGTTTTCTTCTTGTTGATGTTCATCTTATAAGCACCTTTCAGCACACTGTCCATTCCGTTCAATTGCTCTTCCAGGTCCTTTGCTGTATCTGACAGAATAACTATGTCGTCGGCAAAACGCAATGTTTTTAATTCTTCCCCCTGAAATTTAATTCCTTCTCCAAATTTCTCCTTGCTTTCCTTTATAGCTTGCTCAATGTACAAATTGAATAACATCGGAGAAAGGCTACAACCCTGTCTTACTCCCTTCCCAACCACTGCATCCCTTTCATGCCCTTCAACTCTGACAACCGCTGTCTGGTTTTTGTACAAGTTGTAAATAATCTTACGCTCCCTATATTTTACTCCTGCTTGCTTCAGAACTTGAAAGAGTTTATTCCAATCAACATTGCCAAAAACCTTCTCCAAATCTACAAAAGCTAGAAATGTAGGTTGACCTTTTCTTAATCTATCTTCTAGGATAAACCGTAAAGTGAGTATTGCCTCCCGTGTTCCTACATTTCTCCTGAACCCAAACTGATCTTCCTCGAGGTCTGCTTCTACCAGCTTTTCCATCCTTCTGTATATAATTCGTGTTAATATTTTGCAACCATGACTTACTCAACTGATGGTTCTGTAGTTTTCACACCTGTCTGTGCCTGCTATGTTTGGAACGGGGATTATAACATTTTTCTGAAAGTCTGAGGGTACTTCACCTGTCTCATACATCTTACACACCAGGTGAAACAATTTTGTCATGGCTGGTTCTCCCAGATACTTCAGTAGCTCTGAGGGAATATCATCTACTCCAGGGGCCTTGTTTCGACTTAGGTCTTTCAGGGCTCTGTCAAATTCTTCTCTCAGTACAGAATCTCCTATTTCATCTTCATCTACATCCTCTGCCCTTCCTACAATATTGTCTCTAAGTTCATTTCCTTTGTAGAGCCCCTCTATATACTCTTTCCACCTTTCAGCTTTCCCTTCTTTGCTGAGAACTGGTTTTCCATCAGTGTCCTTGATATTCATAGAGCTGTTTTTCTTATCTCCAAATGTTTCTTTTATTTTCCTGTAGGCTGTATCTATTTTCCCCATATTTATACATTCTGCTACATCCTTGTTTTGTGTCCCGACTTCGTCGCCGCTTTTGTGTCCCAGCCTCGTCGTAGGTGTCGGTAGCCGAGTGAAACGAGACCGACACGCTGGTGCAGGTACGGAGGGGAGCAGCCAGAAACTATAAACACTGGAGTAAATTAGAAAGATATATATTGCACAGAATGTAACAATACTTAACTTTTACATAGTACTGCGGAATGTTGATACATAGTTGTTAGAGGCCTGCCTAGTGCCTGTACAATAGCAAAGTCTCCACTGGTGCCTATCTGATTACGAAGGTCCTAACTCGTTGCTATCTCAGTCCGAAGTGCCCGGTGTTCTTCAGTGGTGGCCACGAGCGGCGTTGTACCAGAGGGCGCTCGTGGCTGTCGTCGGAAGAACGCCGCGCCGTGCATGCATGGCGGC
The DNA here is from genome assembly GCA_026315105.1 of Locusta migratoria. Taxonomy (NCBI): domain Eukaryota; kingdom Metazoa; phylum Arthropoda; class Insecta; order Orthoptera; family Acrididae; genus Locusta; species Locusta migratoria. The sequence goes on from CM048749.1 coordinate 353,451,991, forward strand.
GCGCGGCGAAAGTAGGTGGCGCGCACTTTGTACTTGTGCGACACCACACCTTGCATTTGCCTTCTAGCCACTCCTGCGTAGCCATTTTGCACTTCCTGTCAATCTCATTTTTTTAGTCGTCTGTACTCCATTTTGCCTGTTTCATTTACTGCATTTTTATATTTTCTCCTTTCATCAATTAAATTTAGTATCTCCTGTGATATCCAAGGATTTTTTGTAGGTCTTGCTTTCCTACCTATTTTGTCCTCTGCTGCCTTCACTATTTCATCTCTCAATTTTACCCATTCCTCCTCTACTGTTTTATTTTACCCTGTTTCTGTCAATTGTTGCCTAAAGCTCCCTCTGAAATTCTTAAGAACTTCAGGTTCCTTCAATTTATCCAGGTCCCATCTCCTTATTTTCCTACCTTTTTATAGTTTCTTCAGTTTCAGCCTACAGTTTATAACCAACAAGTTAAGGTCAGGGTCTATAACTGCCCCTGGCATGTCTTACACCTTAAAACCTGGTTCCGAAATCTATGTCTCACCATTATAAAATCTATCTGGTATCTCCCGGTGTCTCCTGGTCTCTTCCACGTATACAACCTTCTTTTGTGATTCTTAAACCAGGTGTTATAACTAAATTATGTTCTGTGCAAAATTCTACCAGGCGGCTTCCTATTTCGTTCCTTTTGCCCAGACCATATTCACCTACTATCTTCCCTTCCCTTCCTTGTCCTACTACCTAATTCCAGTCTACCATAACAATTAAGTTTTCCTCTCCCTTAATTGTCTGAAGAATTTCCTTTAGCTCCTCATATATTTCTTCGATATCCTCATCATCGGCAGAGCTAGTTGGCATATAAACTTGTACTACTGTTGTTGGTGTTTGCTTCGTATCTATCTTGACAATGATAATGCGACCACTATGCTGGTCGTAGTAGTTTACCCGCATTCCTATTTTCTTATTCATTATCAATCCTACTCCTGTGATACCCCCAACTGATTTTCTATTTATAATCCTGTATTCACCTGACCAGAAATCCTGTTCATCCTGCCACCGAACTTCACTAATTCCCACTATATCTAACTTCAACCTATCCATTTCCATTTTTAAATTTTCTAATTTTGCTACTCGATTAAGGGATCTAACATTCCACGCTCCGACCCGTAGTATGCCAGTATTGTCTTTCCTGATGATCACATCCTCCTGAGTAGTCCCCGCCCGGAGATCCGAATGGGGGACTATTTTACCTCCGGAATATTTTACCCGAGAGAATGCCATCATCATATGTTCATACAGTAGAGCTGCATGTCCTTGGGAAAAATAACGGCTGTATTTTGCCCTTGCTTTCAGCCGTTCGCAGTAGCTGTGTGGCAAAGCCACATTAGCTGATGTTACAAGGCCAGCTCAGTCAATCATCCAGACTGTTGCCCCTGTAACTACTGAAAAGGCTGCTGCCCCTCTTCAGGAACCACACGTTTGTCTGGCCTCTCCACAGATACCCCTCCGCTGTGGTTGCACCTACGGTACGGCTATCTGTATCGTTGAGACACGCAAGCCACTCCACCTCGGCAATGTCTGTGGTTCATGGGAGTGGTCGGCACCATTATAGACAATTAAAAATGAGATACATTGGCGTCATTACTTAAAATCATGGTACTGGTCTGCAAAACGACCAGCGTCATAATTTAGGTATTAACGGGAAGAAGCAAAATATTAAATTTTAGCAGCCATTTGAACATGCATTGGATTTTCACGGTTTGAAAAATGTAAAACTGCAAATGCAACTTTTCTATCATTAATAACAACTGCTGGTTTTATGATTTTTAACATGGACCGTGTAACTCAATGCCTGTAACGCTCTTTTTGTATGCTAACGCTTTGATAATGGACGGTAGAGTCCGAAACTAGTAACTGACTTAAAAATTGTGCAGCTGCGACGAAAAAAATAAATTGTTTTACAAAATATTCCTAGTTGCTTATCCTAAACCATCATTATGATGAATTATCATACCTTACTGATTTGACTGGAATTGTAGTGAAGTAGTTCGATAAGCGATTCAAGGTGCCAAAACGAAAGAGTGGGTTCGCTGCTGCGTAGCATGAAAAATATCTTAGCCTATGGGCTATGGCAAAGAACTTCAACTTATAGAGAAGTAGCAGACCCGGCAAATGTTGTTCTGCCATATATGTTTATTATTTCTAATGAATGTTTTGGTTCTTAAATAAGAAATAACGATGTATTCTAAGTGTGTGGAGTGTTATCGATGACAGAAAGAGGAATGCAGCGCTGTAGTATATGATAGCCGATAACAACAAAGAAACACCAAACACTTATTTTGTCAATACAATGTATTTCATTAACGTAACGGACATATTCATCATTTCATCTGTGAAAAGTTACAGGTATATTAAAAGAAGTAATGTATTTTTATCCCAAAGTATTTAAAGTGAAATTCTTGTCTGTGTGAAAAGAAAAACCATTCTATGCCTACAGTCTAATGTATACAGCCGCGAAACTCACTGCTGTGAAATTTGTTATCAACTGACAGTTGCAATGACACTAGCGCTCCTAGCGGTGGACAAGCCGTCGAAGGAGTAATGTTTATTTCTAATTATTTTTTTTACGTGATTGACGAAATAGTAACTATAATTTTTGCGTCCGAAGCCTTCCAAAAATATCAAGAGACAAACATAATCGAGAAATTAATGTAAAAACAGCCGAATTCCACTGATTCAGTGGTATAAAGAACAATTATTGATGAAGAAATACTTACGAATGTTTGTATATTTGCAACCAACTCCGCTGAAAGTAACTAGAATATGAACAAAAGGCAAAAATAAATTTCTATTATGGTCTTTTCTTACAAAGTCAGGCAGTTTTTCTGACGCACATCAAATCGATATGGAGTCTATCGATTCGCACATTTTTACATTTCGATCGCCTTTCTTATACGCTCATATACTTGTGAGTGTTATTACTTTCGCGCAAAAAGCTTATGTATTGAAGTTCTTGCCGTTTGTGGTTCAGCTGTAGCAAAAATTGTGGAAATGCCTTCTTCATTGTTGGGAACCAGTTTGATTGCTTCTTCCGCTTTATTGCCACGTCTGTGACGCTTTTCCTTCAGATACAGCAGTGGTGGCTCATTTGGTACATTAAATGATGTAGGTATTGCATTCTGTATACGTTTCTTACGTTTCGCCTTACCGATTTCACTGGAATTGTACTGAAAAACGTCGCGTGGGAGTAGCCGAGCGGTCTGGAACGCCTCGTCCCCCTCTTTGGGGGGTTCGAATCCTCCCTCGGGCATGGATTTGTGTGTTGTCCTTATGTTAGTTTAACTTGGTTTAAGTAGTTTGTAAGTCTAGGGACTGTAAACCAACGTAGTTTGCTCCCATGCAATTACAAACCTTTGAACCTTTTGTAGTTGAAAAAACCTAAACTTCCCTGAGTAGAAAAGTGACGTCTTTCTGCCTAAGGGCAGGACTTTTGCTGTTTCCTAGCCACTTTTTACTTTTAATAGAAGATGAAATTCATTGGTAAAAGCTGGGACGTTACAAGATTCCCCGTCGGGGGTTCGAATCCCACCTCGGGTATGGATGTTTGTGCTGTCTTCAGTAAAAGGTAGTTCATAAGCAGTTTGTAACTTTAGGGACTGATGACCCCGCAGTTCCCGCCGGCCGCGATGGCCGAGGAGACTTCGGCGCTCCAGTCACGGTCTACACGGCCACTACGGTCGGGGGTTCGAATCCCCCCTCGGGCATGGATATTTGTGCCGTCCTTAGTCTTAGTTAGTTCATAAGTAGTTTGTCAGGTTAGGGACTGATGACCCCGTAGTTAAGTACCATAGAAAAAAAAAAGTTAAGTCCCATAAACTTTACAAGCATTTGAACATTTCGTTACAAGATAATTGTAAATAAACTGTTCTCTAATGTACCGTTTTGTACCTTGTCAGGGATATTAAGAAACCTAAGAAAGACAAATATGAAGCTGTTTTTAAATTATTTAAATTTTTTATGGCGTTGCATACGTTCCGGGATGTAAAAAGTATGTTAGAATTAATAAAAACGATACTATTCGCACTCATCCAGTATCGTATTCAGAAATTTAGCTTGCCGGCCACTTGTAGCGCTGCTGTCGCAGTGAATAGCAAAAGCCGGTGGGAGTGTCGTGACTCTACAAGTTATAATGTCGTGTACCGAAATCTAAACCACTGACAGACACCATTTGGCCTTGCTAGTTATTGATTGTCATTGCGTGACAGTCTAATAGGAAATTGAACCCGTTTGAATTCAGTTGGCACGTCTGTGACAATCACTGGAATTCTTGGCAACGAAACATTATCGGCTTGGAATTTACTATTCAAGACGGTAGCTCTGATAACGTGTTTCATCCATTTTTATTGACAAATCTCGTGCCACACACATTGGCGGTGGGTTCAAATTCCGAAGTAAAATAACCGGAGATCAAACTTTCAGTCGTAGGACGTGCAGTGACAGGCATGGCAAATCCAAGGAGTTAAAAACTATGCTGGATAGTTTACAGCTTCGTTAGCATAGCAAAAGAATCGATCGATTTATTCGATACCAAGTCGCCTGGCAACGGCTGCTGTACCTTGAAGTTTAGATAGTCGACATCCACGTGTTTATTATTATTATTATTATTTTATGTTTCACACTTCGTCTGAATTATTGTGAATATTTAACGGATTTGTTCAACTGTTCTACAGACATAAATTATAGACTGGCAATACCATATACAATATCATTGGTGTCCCTGAATTCTCGCCGCCATGTTTCTGTAGTATAAACGCATGAAGCAGTCATGTGTGTATTTAGACAAAACACCCGTATAAATACGGATGAACTAACGTCACTACGCTGTCTTCAAAGTTTTGACATAACGGTCAATTCGTATGTTGTATATGGCTGTCATTTTTCGTACAGTAAATGGAATATATAAGGAAAGGAACATGTTCAATCCATGCTGCTTGTATTAATCTCTTACCAATTTCATTCAACTTTCACTTTTCTCTCAGTAGTATGATCGTCATATACGTGCTGCTTGTCGTGATTATACCTATCTTTATTATTTTTAACGTTTTTCCGAAATCTAAGATCTGCTTTGACGCATAAAGTAATGTGTCGCGTTTATATGCCGTTTCTATTAATCTGTTACCAGTTTAGATCAAATTCGGATTTTCTTTCAATAGCATGACCGTTATAAATTGGTAATTGTAATAGATATCATGTATATTTGTCCTTTTGAGTGTTTTTCCTATAACCACAATCTGTTTTAAATGTATATAACAACGATACTACAATGTACGTGTTAAATTCAACTTCTTTGGAAATCTAGAAAAGTTTACAATGTCATTTGGTTCAAGAATGTTCAACTGTTGGTATAGTCTATGGGAGTTAACTACGGGGTCATCAGTCCCTAAACTTACAAACTACTTATGAACTACTTACGAACTAGGACGGCACAAATATCCATGCCCGAGAGGAGATTCGAACCCCCGACCGTAGTGGCCGTGCAGATCGAGACTGGAGCGCCTTAGTCCCCTCGGCCACCGCGGCCGGCTGTCATTTGGTGCCAGAAGTTCAAAGTAGTACAACATGAAAACTTTTTGACCTGAGGTAACGCAAGCGACGTCAAGCTTCAGTCATAGAGGCAAGTTTGCCAGTCTAATAATGTATGTTTGTGGTCTGCTCTTTCTGCTCTACTATTCGAATGTTTTTTGCATTATTACTACGATGGTTCAAATGGGCACCCTTGACTCTTGCTGGCATTATTCACTGCACTTATTGATAGAAACGGTATACTGACATTGTATTTGTTTTTACAATTATTTGACATTTTTCAGTTAAAGAACTGTTACTGCCTTTCCAGTACTTTTTGTGATGAATTTTACAATCTTTCACTTGAACTATATTTTTATCATCATAATGTAACGACCATGTTAACAGGAATACACTCTTTCAAATTCTGAAGGTAGCAGGGATAAAATATAGGGAGCGTAGAGTTATATTCAATTGGCCAATTACATGCAAACACCAACAAGAGTACACCTTCCTGCTTTCCACCTATCAGAACCACCGATGCGAACACCAATAAGCGCATCTTCCTACCGTATTTCAACATATCAGAAACATCAATGCAAGCACCAGTAACGTTATTCCTTCCATTTATGCTGGCTGTATAAGACAAACACAGGAGGAAACAAGTCAGTACTTCCTGAAGAAGGCTCCTGTAACGGGTCCGAAACGTTGGAGAGATAAGTCGTCATGACGCGGCAAATATCTCAGAATTTCGATTTTAACAATAATGACCGCGAAAGCCTACGTTCTTACAAGGGATGGGTTGTTGGGGCTCATTTTGAAACATCAAGGAATCGTCAACTTGGGATTAGAAGAAAATGTATGGGGTACAAATCGTAGAGGGAGATCGAGGGACAATACAGTACGCAGATTCAAAAAGATGTAGGTTGCCGTTCGTATTCTCATATTTAGAGGCTTGCACAGAACAGGGTGGCGTGGAAAGCTGCATGAGAGTAGTCTGCGGACTGAAGACCACAGCAACAACAACAACAACAACAATGTCACGATCAGAACTCTCTATTTTTTCTCCAACTATAAGTTTCAGATGTGTCTCAGCCGGTCAGTTTAATCAGTTCAATCTTTCGTAGTTGTGTTTTTGTGAAATGAAACAAAACAGTCTTACAGGGAAAGTACTTGGGCTCGAACAAACACATATACACCACAATCGTATGGAGAAAATGTAAAGGTCCCTTATTGTATTAGTGATACTCCCGCATCTGCAAAACTATGCAGTCGTCCGTTAGAGGCCTCTGCGTGTGCCTTGCCACATTGCACTTTGACCTGTCGGTTCGCCAGTAGGGACGGTGCAGTGTGCCTCCGAAGTTGCGTTTTGTGACATTATTTGTGTGGTGAAGCGTTAGATGGGCGGCGATTGGCAATCAATCCTGCTAATGTTTTGCGATTGTTTGAGATGCAGTTACGAGGAACCCTTCTTCGTGAAGATGGTATTAGTGTAGAAGATGAATCATTTGCAAGCTTTCTCGTATCTGTTATGGTACAGAAATATGAGCATAAGTTAGACACTGTTGTAACACTAACACATAATGATGATAATAGGGATGATAATGACGAACTACTCATTGCTAGCGGTAGTGCTACGGTAAGTGCGGGAGGAGCCGATGGAAGCAGTGGCAGTGAATACCAACAGTCTTCCGAGAAGAAGGTTAAAGTTGCAACTATCATCACGGCTTTTGATGACAATACGCTAGAGAACATGTACGACGGTTATTACATAATTTATAGTTAAGATATCTGCATTACGTATGACGTCTACAATTACATCTACAGTGCTATCTAGAGCATGATTGCAAAGTTTTGCAAAAAATCTACACCCACCAGCACACTGAGGTGTACGTAGAGATCCTGTAAGCAAACATTCATGCAGATACGTTTGTTCGAGCCCAAGTACTTTCCTTGTTAGTACAATGATGAATTTACTGAAGTTTAATTAATGTAAATGCATTGTTTCGACAATCATTAGCTGTTTTAAAGCGTTTATCGGAGCGCTCGATGGTGAATATTATTTTTCGACTTTCCGTCCAGGTATTTACTTGCTTCAACCTTCCGTTAGTCACCTGTATTTCCATCCTTACATTCTCCATCTCCTCTCACCTCCTCCTGAAATAAATGACTGTACGTGTAATTCACAGTAATCTTTACCACATTATGTATTTATGATATTAGTCCATCTTCTCCCCCTCTATAAATTTCGTCCCCTCACCTCACACCCCTATCTCATGTCTTATCACTTCCCCACCCTCTTCTATAAATTTACTTCTCCTCCTGTGAGATGAATGAATATATAAGTAAATATATGATAAAGAGGAATTGAATCAAATGCTGTTTAAAGGTTTCTGCATAGTGGGAGTATCTTAAAGAAATGTAGCTCATCAGTGAGAGAAGTAATATCCAGAATACTCGTTCGACCAGTTCTTGAATACAGTTTCGGAGTGTTATCGAGTAGGCTTGGTGTAATAGAGAGAGAAAGAGAGAGAGAGAGATGATCTAGGAAGAGTTTTATGTTTTGTCACAGGATCATTTACTTGACTATAGAGAATATTAAACAGTGGCAGGGGCTGCAAGAGAGGCATCATGGAGAGGTGTACTGGTGAAATCGAGTGCATACATTCGAAGAAGAGTTGGCCAACATTTTAATTGCTCCCACGTACGTCTTGGGAAATCATCAAGACGAGAAAATTGGAGAAATTACAGCTCCAACGGAACTTTACCGACAGGCATTCCACCTATGTACCATAGTTCAACCGAAAATAAAGGGTGGGGAATTGTAGTGGTAGAGTGCACGCAGGATAAATTGATTGGTAGATGCGCAGACTGCTGGCAAGTGTGGGGAGAGCGGTAGTGGTAGGGGTAGCGGCCGAGGCAGTGAGCGAGCACTGGAGGGGAAGTGCCGAGCTCACTGGCCGGCAGGCGGAAGTGGACTGGCGCGGCGTCCCCTTCCGAGTGAAGGAATGGACTCACCCAGCGCTTCGGACGAAAACTCGTCTCTGCGCATCATTCACCTTATACTGCGTTGACTCTATCAGATGTATCCTTTGCCACATATAGAGAACTGGCTTGCAGAATATACAGGGTGATTCCAATTACTGTCACACAATTTGTAAGGTTAATGTTATTTACCGAAATGTTGTGTAGGCGCTGTGTTGGACAGAATAATGACGGAACAGATGCTGCGCGGGAATGAACATTCAGTTCTAGGTGCCATGTATTGACTACACGGCCCCTCCCGTCGGAGGTTCGATTCCTCCATTTGCAATGTGTGTGTGTGTGTGTGTGTGTGTGTGTGTGTGTGTGTGTGTGTGTGTGTTTGTGTGTGTGTGAGTGAGTGAGTGTGTTGGTGATTGAGTGAGTGAGAGAGAAAGAGAGAGAGAGAGAGACAGTGGAGTGGCCTTGTTGCGGAGAGCGCGGTTGCTCGCTGTCGGGGGTTTGAGTGCTCCCTCGGGCATGGGTGTGTGTGTGTTATCCTTAGGTTAGTTTAACTTTGTTTAATTAGTTTGTAACCCTAGGGACTAATAACCAAATAAGTTTACAAACATTTGTCTTGTCTCATAAATCACCTTTTAGATGTGGAAAGTTTATTTTTCACCAAAAAATCGCGGTCGCTCATCGAGTGGTTTGATGACCAAGCGAAGTGCCGCAGTGGTAACGAACTGTGACGTATTCGGATGCTCAAGTCCACCTCCTGCCATCCAGATAAGATTTTTCTAAATCACTCGGGTTCTGTCGAAACAGAAACTAGTGTGTCATTACTTGCGATTCAAAAGCTAGTCTAGCAAGTCAAAAAACTTGAAATTGGAAATAACATTGGTCAAAACAATTAGGGGATCAGTTTAGATATCTAGGTTCTGAAGTATTGTCATCTGTAGAATGAACTAAAATGGATCGATCTCACTCTGGAGTGGAGACAACAATATTACGGCAACCTAGATAGTAGTAATAACAGAAAGTTACTGTGTAGGTGTTTGGCGTTGACTTGTGTTTACTCTACCGAACAAATTACACCAGCAATTAGGTTCAGACAGTGTAGTGAGCAGGTGGTGCGATGCACCAACAATATGAGTTATCCAAAGCTATGACATAGGAAAGTTGGAAGAGGAACAGACACAGAAGGAGGTGGCTGCAGCTATTAGAGTATCGCAAAGTGTAATTTCCAGGACCTGAACACGATTTCAGACAACAGGAACCATTAAAAGAAGGCAAGGCTAAGGTCATACACTTGTAACATCAGCAAGAGATGACTGTTATCTTCGGTTAACAGCTCGTTAAGACAGTAGGACGAATGCAACTCAGCTGCAACGCACCCTACAGGCGACAACAGGACGCGCAATATCAACACAAACAGTGCGAAATCGTCTTCGAGAATGTGATCTCTACGCACGGATGCCTATGGTGTGTGTCCGAAAACAACCACGACACGACACCGTTTAGACAGCACAAACTGGGCGGAGGAACATTAGGATTGGAGTCCTAAAGAATGGCGCCGGGTTCTTTCCACAGACAAGTCAAAATGTTTTGTTCAGCCGCACAATCGTCGTTCCCTCACCCGGAGGGAACGTGGAACTCTGAATAATTATGCTTATGTGCAAGTAACATCACCATATGGTGGTGGACGAATTGTGTGATTAGGAGTCAGTATTGCGTATGTTGGACCTCCATGTTGTTCAGCTTGGAGCCTTGACTGCTCAGAGGTATAGAGACGAGATACTTCGGGAAAGCCGGCCGTGGTGGCCGAGGGGACTAAGGCGCTCCAGTCACGGTCTTCACGGCCACTACGGTTGGGGGTTCGAATCCCCCCTCGGGCATGGATATTTGTGCCGTCCTAGTTCGTAAGTAGTTCATAAGTAGTTTGTAAGTTTAGGGACTGATGACCCCGTAGTTAAGTCCCATAGACTATACAAACATTTGAACATTTTTGAACTTCGGGAAAAAAAGCAAGACAGCAGTTATCAGTATCGAAGGGAATGATAGGGAAGCATTGTTTGGGAAGGGCGTAAGAGAGGATTATAGCTTTTCTCCAATGTTATTCAATTTGTACATTGAGCCAGCTGTGAAGGAAAGCATGGAGAAATATGGATGCGGAATTAAAGTTCACGGTGAATAAGTACCAATATTGCGTTTTGCTGATGACATTGTGATTCTGTGAGACACAGCAAAGGTCCTGGAAGAACAATTGAATGGAAGAGACAGTGTGTTGAAAGGGGTTTATAAGATGATTTTAACAGGAGCAAAACAAGAGTAATGAAACGCACTCTAAAAAAAAATCAGGCTATGCTGAAGGAATTATATTAGGTAACGAAACAGTGAAGGTGGTAGATGAGTTTTGTTACTTGGGTAGTAAAATAACATAAGACGGTCGCAGTACAGAGGATATAAAATACAGAATGGTAATGGGAAGAAAAGCATTTTTGAAAAAGAGACATTTGCTAACATCGAATGTTAATTTAAGTGTAAGGAAGTCTTTTCTGAAGGCATTTATGTGGAATGTCGCCTTGTACGGGAGTGAAGCATGGGCGATAAACAGTGCGCACAGGAAGAGAATAGAGGCTTGTGAAATGTGGTGCTACAGACGAATGCTGAAGATTAGGTGGGTAGATCACATACTTAATGAAGAAGTACTAAATTGGTGAGAAAAAGAATTTTTGGCCTACCTTGTACTCAAGGTACAAGAACGGATCGCTTGGTAGGACACATTCTTAGACATCGAGGAATCGTAAATTTAGCATTGGAGGGAAGTGCGTGGGATAAAAATTGCAGAGGGAGACCAAGAGATGCACATAGTAAGCAGATTCACATGGATGTAGGTTGCTGTTCTTATGAGGACGTGAAAAGGCTTGCTCAGGATAGAGTAGGGTGGAGAGCTGCATCAAATCAGTTTCCGGACTGAGGACCATAACAACAACACACACTTGAGAGGGGTATGTCTATCGTATGTTGTTGTTGAGCTTGAAGTGTTGTATTTAGTTCTTATTGTATTTAGTGTGTATAGTCTATACAATTTTTGCTGATGAAATAAGACTAAAGTGTGTTCAGCATTCAGATGCACAAATCGAAGTGACAAAACTACAAGTACTTCGTCCAAGAACACCAAATGTTTTGCCTTGATTGATGTCAGTCTTTCCATCCCCAAACAAAATTCCCGACTGATGGCACTTGGCTGCCCCAAGAGTGAAGCTTCACATGACATCCTGCAGTTCCCTTGAAGTACACGCCATAAAAAATGCCCAGTTTTCTACCTAGTTTGAGATATTTCTTCTTCTGTCGCTCCTGTACCTGACAGAACCACACTTTTTAGTGTCTATATTTTTAAAACTATGTTCATTTGTTGTTGACAACACTTGATCGAGCATGGTTGACATGCAACCAGTGCAGAGTGTGGAAGCAGTAGTGACATAGGAATACACTATCGGTAACGCACAGAAATTTTGTTACTAACATGGATTTTATATAAATACATGTGACGTCTGTTCCGAGAGAACAGACGTCACTTCTGATCCTGCAGTTGTTATTAATCAACATTCATAGAATATATGACATCAACTGCGATTGGGCAAAGCTGAAAATGTGTACCCAGCTGGGATTTGAACCCGGGTCTCCTGCTTTCTAGGCAGTTGCGCTGACCCCTACACCACTTGGGACACAGTGATCACCACACCTGCAAGGACTACCTAAGCACTCCTCCCGTCAGATACAAATTCCCAGCTTCGCCCTGCCCACAGTACTCAAACTCGTAGTTATGAACTAATCCCCGTAAGAGTAAGGGCTTCAAACTTTGCCCACCCCTCCCCACTAACGATAGGATCATTGCCCATCACCGGCATATTATATATATACACGTGGCGTCTGTTCCGAGAGAACAGACGTCACTTCTGTTCCTGCAGTTGTTATTAATCAACATTCATAGAATATATGACATCAACTGCGATTGGGCAAAGCTGAAAATGTGTACCCAGCTGGGATTCAAACCCGGGTCTCCTGCTTTCTAGGCAGTTGTGCTGACCCCTACACGACTGGAGACACAGTGATCACCGCACCTAAGCACTCCTCCCGTCAGATACAAATTCCCAGCTTCGCCCTGCCCACAGTACTCAAACTCGTAGTTATGAACTAATTCCCGTAAGAGTAAGGGCTTCAAACTTTGCCCACCCCTTCCCACTAACGATAGGATCATTGCCCGTCACCGGCATATTATATATATACATGTGGTGAAGCTGGGAATTTGTATCTGACGGGAGGAGTGCTTAGGTAGTCCTTGCAGGTGCGGTGATCACTGTGTCCCCAGTGGTGTAGGGGTCAGCGCAACTGCCTAGAAAGCAGGAGACCCGGGTTCGAATCCCAGCTGGGTACACATTTTCAGCTTTGCCCAATCGCAGTTGATGTCATATATTCTATGAAGATGGATTTTATAAATGGAGCGAAATAGTCGATACGTTTCAATAGGACACGACCAATTTCCTGTCCTTGCGAGCGTGACCTCGGACTCTAATGACGAAGCTGTTGACGGGATATTGCGCGCTAATGCCGCTCCCTTCCTTTTGGGCTGGGTGGGCCTCTCGCTGGCTTTGTGACAGTGGACGCCGCCTGCCCGCGGCGTTCGCCGCCGCCACTGCGGACTGCAATAACGGCCGCCTCGCCAGCTGACTCCGCACGTTTCCAGGGGCTCTGGAGCCTGGAGCCTGCTGGAGGACGCCGCGCTGGTGTCGCTGTCTGGCGTCGACGCGCGCGATTTACGGAGTGCTCCAGCCCTCCCCCCCTTACCCCCCCTCCCCTTATGGAGGCTTCTTTATTCCCCGCGGCGTGGCGTGGCGCGGCGGGCCACTCGAGTTTACTATCAAATGTAATAAATCTCTGCGCGGCCGGTATTGGCAGCCGCAGGCGCCAGCTCCACGCGGCCGGACGCTTCCGGGCGCGCCCACGCCTTACACAGCCTCCCTGCCGCGCGCTATTCGGCGGTTTTCCTCAGTTTTTCTGACTTTTCTTTCTGGCACTTTCTTTTTGCAGTCTGCGGGTGCGACCGGCCTTGCGACGTCGATACTGCGGACGTCGACGGCGCGAGAGGCGGGCACCGGCCGCGGGGTCCGGGAACTACACACCTGCCGACAGGTGAGTACTCAGAGGAACATGTCCCAGACAACAGCCGCCGCACCAGTCTCCGTAAATGAAAGACAATGCCCAAGTTAACTGACTGACGCATCATCACGCAGGCCAAACTACTGACGACAGAAATTTGAAATTTGCAGACGTTGTAGAAAAATGTTCAAATGTTTATAAATCTATCGGACCAAACTGCGTGGTCATCAGTCCGTAGCTTACAAACTACTTAAACCTAGGTAAACTAACCTAAGGACAACATACACACCCATGCCCCAGGGACGACTCGAACCTCCACGGCGAGCAACCGCGCGCTCCGCAGCGAGGTGCTTTAGGCCGCTCGGCTACTCCACCGCGGCATACGGGATTTCCCGTATAATACGGGAGAGTTGGCAACCCCAGTGTATTGTGTGCCCTCAAAACAAACCACCTATGTGGTCTCCTTGTGAGGGTGCTACGATGGGGAGTTTTCCTTGCTCGTGTACTTTAGTCCACCGGTAGATTCCCTCGGCAGTGTTGGTGAACAACGGAAAACGCCCGTCCAAGAGGTGCAGAATTGATGCTGCGATGGACGTCAGCGGCGCGCAGACGTTGTATATCTTACGCTGTAGGTGTCGTTTAAGAAGCGGTTTTCCGATATTCCATCCTCAGATATTCCATCCCTGACGGGGTGAAATAGGGGGAGAGGATTAAATGTTTTTGAATATACGTTGCAAATTAGGCAATTATGAAGTTATAACACACAAAATTTCGAATTTGTGTTCTTGGTTAGCATTTAAGAAGCCATTATTTTGGTATTTCTGTATTTTTAACTATTGAGGGGGTGAAATGGGGGATGTAAAGAAATGGTTTTTGAAAATGCGTTGCTATTCACCCAGGTTTGAAGGCAGAAATGCGAAAATTCGGATTTTGATTCTTTCTTATAATTTAATATATGTGTTTTTTTGGTATTTTTGGAAAATCGATTACAAGGGTGAAACAGGCGATTAAAAGATTCTTTTCGAATATAAGTTACTATTGAAATAATTTTCGATCTAAAACAACGAAAATTGGTATTTGATTGCTGCTTGGAAATTTAAAAAAAATGTGTTTTGTCATTTTTGGACTTTCAACTATTAAGGGGATGGAGTTTTTTTTAATTTTTTATTTTATTTAAGATATGTCGCCAATCAGAAATTTTGAAGCTAGAACTACAAAAATGGGTATTTGGATTCGAGGTTCGACTTAAAAAAGATACGTGTTACGGTATTTTTGGAAATTCAGCTTTTAAGGGGGTGAAATAATCGTAAAAATGTTTTGAAAATGTGTAGCTATTAAGCCAATTTTGAAACCAGAACTAAAAAAATTGGTATTTGGATTCTTGGTTGGAATTAACAAGGTACACTTGACAGCAAAAAAAGTGGATCACTGCTGAATGCAACCCAGCTAACGTAGCTGTGTTGCGAGTACTCCACATTCAAAACCCCTGTAGAGTACAGTCGTTCGACTATTCACAATGGGTACCAAAGAAGCAGTAGAGAACATTGCTCCTTATGGCAGTCGGTCCACATGTAATTAAATACCGTCATACAAAAAACATTAGAATATAAGAGAGCAACGTAAATTCAATTTAATTACAATAAGTGACAAATCGGGTACCTTATCAAACTCATTCAATGACACAGTGAGTTTTTGTTCGTGCTCTGAATTTGAACGTACTGTTGACCAAAAAACGCTTGCGTTTCTGATCGAGACTAGATTAGGCATGAAGAGACGTAAGACACTGACGTTTTCATTGGAATCGGTTTACAAGGCCAATGTCCGAACCCGGTTAACTTTATCATTGCACCAGGAATGGCATTAAGTTCAAATTGTTTCTGAGAGGTAACCACTAAAGGTATATAATAAAGTGCAACTCACAGGTGTCAAACGTCATAAAATTGTGGGATAGAACGCAGTACCTATATGAATCGTTAACGAAGCACGATTACACGTCAGATATTAAATAAATTCACAGATAGCGCTATATTTGAAATTGAAATGACGATACAATTGACTTCTTTCCCGGCAGGGACCCAACCCCGGCTCTATTCGCTATTTATTATATATACGCAAAGAGATGAAATAGTTACTGTTCTCACCATTAGAGGGATGTGCATATGTTCGGGTAGAAGTAGCGCAAGCCGCGGCGGATTAGCCGTGCGCGCAGCTGTTCGCCGTCGGGGGTTCGCGTCCACTCCTACGGGCATGGGTGTTAGTGTTGTCCTTAGGCTAGTTTACCTTAGTTTAAGTAGTTTGTAAGCTACAGACTAATAACCAAGCAGTTGAGTCGTTTAGATTTACAAACATATTGAAGTAGCGCAATAAATGACGTTGTGATGCCTGAGACTCCCAACACCGCGCCTATCGTCAGCGTTGACCTCAGATGACTAGGTAACAACTCTAGGTCGGGGTGAGAGTTTAAAATAGGGAAAGATTAATTTTTAAAACTCACAACCACCAACTGCGAACCAAATTCCTAAACATGCAAAAACACTGGAACCGTGATTGCTATTGTTTGATTCGTTTTCTAGGGGATGATATCACACGTTCACAGCTTTCCTTCGCTGCATATGATTAACAAAAAAATTCACAATAAAGTCAAGTTCATGAGAGAAAAGGGTGTACTAACTACTATTTTTGAAAACACCTGAAAGTTCACTTTCTGTTGTTTATTTCACAATATTAGACCTCTGTGGCTGATACGTCTGTACGTCGACACATTTATCAAAAGAATTATAGCTCGTGAGCCCCCAGACAAAATGGATATTTGTCGCAAATTGTTTTCACACCATGTGCCTGTCTCAAACACCGTTCATGTTCATGCCTATGCGACGACACGTGTTACATTAACAAAACACAGTCACTTTAATTTAGTGCGATGCACACCTTGTTCCACCGGCTAAATATTCACAACACACAGTAGCACTCGATACATCTTGGTGCAGTCTACAACGAGCAACCGCACTTGGCAATTGCCACACAAAAATCTATATTCTCCACCTGGAGATCCACATGCCGACTGATGCAGAGCGACGCCACCCTGCAAGCTACCCCACTTGCTCCCGACTCGTCACTTCCTTCCCTCGCGCGAGCGCGCGCCAAAAGCCCAACTGCCCGGGTTTTTCCCTACGTCATCAACTTCCCCATGTGAGCTGTTCTAACCGACTTCCAACGTACAGCGCTCAGCCAATACATTTCTAAAACTTTACTTAAAATCAAAATAATTACACTACACATTACACTACACATTAATTCTTATGTTTTTATATTGGTATACACATCCTTTGCACTATTTATTACAATCGTGCAATTTCTTATATCACAGATAAGTGATTTAACTGAATATTTCAAGATAAAATACACAAGATTAATTGAAAATAAAATGAGAAATAGTTAATACATTACTTTTATAAACAAAAATTGCCATGATAGTTGTGTAACTGTCTGGTATTGATTGGTAATTTATTACTTTTCATTGTCAATTAAACATATTACGTCAGATGTGACTATATCAGCTAATGTATTGTTTATTTGTCAACAGGCTATTTTGTAATGTGGGCCTTAAAGGTTCCTAACTGCAACGTATTACTTCAAATGCAAGTAGTATTGGAATATTTTATTTCACGCTGTGCACTGCACTGCACCTGGCACTCGCCATTGTCCCTCTCCCCTCGCCGGAAATGAAAACTGGAAAATCGTAAGCTGAAACAAGCCACCAACGTCGGCCTGCTCGCTGGCCTCCCGTCAGCTACAAGCACACAGCAAATCTCAACGTGGAGAATTTCTACCTATGGCCTAACTATAAATGTTGTCACCCAACTGCGGACATACATTGCTACCATAATTAATAAGATTAAAATTGTGTAACATTTAGTGCATTGGCATGATCAATGTTTGCAGTGAACTTCATACTGTTTAATTATCAAATGCTATTAATTACCAGTATTTCTATTGGGCTGTAATCTCACAAACTCTCCCAATCTCGTTTACTACTAATTAGGATCGCGCCGTTCGTAGAGACCTGGAGGTGTTTGGCATTTTGAAGAAACAACGAAAACTAATCCAACTTTGTTCTAGTCAGTAGCGTATGGGCATGTGTAATGTGATTTGAAGGACGCCACAGTCCTAAATTCCTTACTTGCCGCTATTGGAGGTGAAGAGGAAGATGTTTGTGATTGTTAAAAACTGTTTCCCCAGCAGGAATCAAACCATATCTTAGCCAATACAAGATGGCATCAGCCCGATCAACTACCGATTTTCAGATGTGGTCCTTAACAAAATATGCAAACGATTTGTCTTGTATTTATTCAAATGTTCAAATGTTTGTAACTTAAACTAACCTAAGGACAAACACACACACCCTGCCCCAGGGAGGACCCGAACCTCCACGGCGAGCAACCGCGCGCTCCGCAGCGAGACGCTTTAGACCGCTCGGCTACTCCACCGCAACTGTATTTATTCGTTGTTAATTTTTCCTCCTTTCTCTCTTTCTGTCACCTCCCTTACATTATAACCTCAGTTGCCCTTTTGGTCTATTCCCCCAAAAAGCTGTAAAAAAATTGTGGTTTCCGTTACAACAACACTGTCTCATTAATGTCTGCTTTCTTTACTGTCCATGGGTCCTCTCTATGAAGCAGTGTTCTTTTATATCTCCTATAATCCATCCTTCGTTCTGTAAAACATTCGTTCCTTTTCTCTCGGCCCTAAAACAAACTGTAATATATAAGTAAGAAGTACTTTGCCAGCATTTCACACTTTTGTTTTCCAGTTCTGCACCCCTGTTCATTCCTAGATCCCGCCCTCCCTCCTGCTACCCCTCCCTTGAAATATTTATCTGCATCTCCGTGCTTCTTTTCACAATTTTGTGCTTGGCAGATTTTTTTTTTTTTTTTAAATCACTTTCATTATTTCTCTGTCGTTGACTCTCGATGCGACATTGTATCAGAATCCACATTGCTGTTTTGTAACCTCAGTATGACTATTGAAGGCAACCACACCGTGAAGAATAATTGCTGGACACACTTGCCAGCCGGCCGCGGTGGCCGAGGAGACTAAGTCTCTCCAGTCACGGTCTGCACGCCCACTACGGTCGGGGGTTCGAATCCCCCCTCGGGCATGGATATTTGTGCCGTCCTAGTTCGTAAGTAGTTCATAAGTGTTTGTAAGTGTAGGGACTGATGACCCCGTAGTTAAGTCCCATAGACTATACAAACATTTGAACATTTGAACACACTTGCCAGTTATCGGATAACTTGTCACTGACCATACTATTAAATCACAGGAACCTCCTTCATCGAAGTCTGTGTTCCTGAACGTGGTGAACAAATGTCAAAACGAAGTTACTTTCCGAATTTCAAATTTTTTAACGCATAATCCACGTTCCTCATAACTGTAAAAATGTCTAATATTCAAGTTATCGTGGCAATAGCTACCCAACTATCTTTATTATAATGAGCTCATAGTTAAATAAGCTTATTACAGAGTGCCACACCAAATCGTAATGTAGCATACTAAAACGTAGTATAATATCATGTAAAATCCGCGATAAGGCGCCTCACACTACGTGGCCATCCCGTGCGGCTAAGAATGTCTTACCTAGCCAGACACCTCTGAGCTCTTTGACTGGTCGTACTGTCTAATGAGTACTCCATTATGACAAAACATTATGCCAACGCATCTGTAATTCGCTGGAGACCGGGATGAGGTTAACTTGTAATAAGTTAGGTATGGGTCCGATTCCCGCTGGGGGTAACAGTTTTTAACGGCCACAAGAATACATCTACCCCTCCAGTAACTCCAATAAAGAACGAAGGACTCTGCCTTGTTTCAAATCCAAATTGCACATGTCCATGCGCTACTAAATTAAACAAAGTTTTCGCAAAATACCAAACCCCTTCCACGTCTCTACGAACGGTGTGAACCTAACTACTGGTGAACGACAATGTGATAGTTGACGCCTCATGGTGTCAGGTCAAGAGTGACGGTACGTGCAGGGTTGGAGCGGCCGGAAGAAACAATAAATATATCAGCAGTATTCCTTCCTATTATACAATAGCAAATGGTGCTGGGTTCGAGTCCCTGCCGGAGAAAAATTAATTGTCGTTTCAGGTACCAGTATAACGCTATTTGTGAACATATTTGATATGTGACATCTGATTGTGCTTAGTTAACAAATCATCAATACACTGTATTCTGTTCCACAACTTTATGATGTATGACATCTGTGAATTGCACTATATTACGTATCTTCAGCGATTACCTCTCAGCAACAATAGGAGCTGCATACAACTCATGGTGCGGTGCTAAGATTATCATTTATTTATGGGTTCAGACATCGGTCTAAGAAACTAATGAAAACGTCAGTGTTTTACGTATATTTATGCCTAGAGATCATGCGCACTTAAACGTGGCCTCTGAGCGGAGAATGTTGGGAGCTGAAGCTTGCATTCAGCTCATAGCGGATTGGCTGTTAGAACAAGCCCCGCCTCTTTCCCCCAGTGCCGGCAGCTTACGGCATATAGATTACAGGTTTTAAAAGAAATAACATGTAAGGGGTTAAGGCGTTACAGATGGAACACGAAATTAAGTATCACTTTAATGTTTGAGTAATAGAAAAGTGGACCGCATATCTACGAAATGTTAATATTTGAAAGGGACTTATTAAGCGGGTGTAACAACGCTCTGTGCCTCTTTTTATTGTCGTAACAGAATAAGAATCAGAATTAACATTCTTCACACCACTTTGAAGGTCAGCCTTCTTTCTTATAAAAGAAGTCGTCGGGGTATGTGGACTTATTTTAGCAAATAAAAAAGTGGAAGACAATAATCAAAACGAAGCACCAATCAAGAATACATTGACGAGGTCTACGGTGTACAATGCTGTTACGAGGTAAGGTTGGTAGAGAGCATAAACATTCCGTTGACACACGAGCTCAGCCAACTTCCGCCGATCAGAGAGGGGCCACGAAAAAGTACGTGACCTGTAATCGCATCTCGATCAGGAATACAACTGTTTTTTGCTTAACATTGCGTTCAGATTCAGATCATGAACAAAAACATATCATGTCACTAAAAAAGTGTGATAACGTATCTGACTTTTCACTTATTACAACTAAATTTAATTTATAAGTGTTACTGTCTAATCTCTAATGACGTTTATTCTAATATTTGTTGTACGAAAGTATTGGTTTGTACCTTGCCTGAATGCCATAAGGAGAAATAGGAGACTTACTTAGTACCTATTATGAGTAGTTAATAAGTGTACTGTGCAATGATTTGACGACCTGCAACGCAGCTGTGCAATGGTGGTTGCATAGCGTGAGGTGCGGTTTCCACTTAGGAATTCAGGGGTGATCCACTTTTTTTGCTGTCAAGTGTACGTGTTTCGGTACGTTTGGAAATTCAGTATTAAGCGGGTGAAATAAGGGATGAAAGGTGTTTTGAAAATATGTTCCTATTAAGCATAATCAATTATGATAGCGTTTCAGCTAAATCTATAAAAATTTGTATTAAAAAGAAGAAACAATCGGTGCTAACTGTCCGGGCTACACGCGTGAAGAAGCGGGCATTAAGTTAATCTATTCATATGTGGAGTATGACTTGTCCACTTAACACGCCATCAATGAGACTGCCAATGTTTGCACCAAGGGTGACAATATTGCTTTGCGCATCTGTATCACTTTCTTCTCATCGGGCCTTTCGATCCTCTGTCATCGGATATATGATGGTGCACAGTTTGCTTTCACATCCGAGAAAGCCTCATTCACTTTTCTCTGTGAGGCATTGGATGGATTAAATAAAATGCTGCAAACGCTAGGTGTCCTGATTGATGTAACAATGAGGTTTGATTCTGTTGATCACACAATATTGTTGCAGAAGTTGGATCATCCTTCCTACATACATATTATATATACGAAAGTTTGTTTGTTTGCTACCGCATCACGCTAAAACTACAGCACGGATTTGGATGAAATTTCACGTGGAGATAGCTTATGTCCTGGATTAACATACAAGACACTTTGAAAGTGTATCTTACCATCTATTTATATAAAGATAAAAATGTTCGTCTTAAAAGGCTTCTAATTCATCAGCGGAAGAATTTGCTTTCTGATGTTCGTAGTAGCCCTGAGGTTAACGTCGTGAAGTCCTGTAAGTGCATGGCGGTGGATGCTGGTTCGCGTGCTGCTATCGTTACATTTTTCTTTTGTTATTGTTACTTTTTTTTTTTTTTTTTTTTTTTTTTTTTTTTTTTTTTTTTTTTTTTTTTTTTTTTTTTTTTTTTTTTTACTTTCGCATATGTAAAAGATTCCGAGATACAAATCTGGAAATTAACTACTACACAGCGCCCAATTTCATCTGTTCTAACAAATGAAGGAACATGTACAGAAATTGAAAATTTGAGATAAAAATGCACAAAGTATCATAACAAAACAATATTGAAGTTTACTGTAAAATTGGATCTACATACCAATCCCAATTACGCAAAAAAAGGAACCGTAAATTCCCACGCGTAAAGAGCGCAAAAAATGTTCAAATGCTTGTAAACATATGGGACCAAACTGCTATGGCCATGAGAATCTAGACATACAGACTACTTCAATTAACTTACAATAAGGACAAAACATACACACCCATGTCCTAAGGATGACTCGAACCTCTGACGGGTATTAACCGCGCTCTCCCAAGTAAGACGCCTTAGAGCGCTCGGCCATTCCACAGCGACTAAACAGCGAACACAGCAATGAATGTAAAGGTAGTACCAAATGTACTCAACAGATGGTAGGCGGTGTAACATCCCTTATACTTATGAGACACCGGCCGCGGTGGCCGAGGGGACTAAGGCGCTTCAGTCACGGTCTACACGGCCACTACGGTCGGGGGTTCGAATCCCCCCTCGGGCATGGATATTTGTGCCGTCCTAGTTCGTAAGTAGTTCATAAGTAGTTTATAACTGTAGGAACTGATGACCCCGTAGTTAAGTCCCATAGGCTTTACAAACATTTGATTTGAACTTATGAGACGCTCTGTCTTCCGAACCTTTGTCCCAATTGTTACCCCCGTCTAGCTCCATTCCTTCCTACATCAATGATTATGGCAGCCTCCACGGTGAAGTGACCAAGCGCTATGAGACTTTTGCTGCGGTTCGCACGATTATTCGCCGTCGGAGGTTAGATTCCTCCGTGGGGCATGGGCGTGTGTGTGTGTGTGTGTGTGTGTGTGTGTGTGTGTGTGTGTGTGTGTTGTCCTTAGGTTAGTTTACGTTAGTCTAAGTAGTTTGTAAGTCTAGGGACTAATGACCATAGCAGTTTGGTCCAATAGGTTTACAAACATTTGAACATTTTCAACTTCACAGCATTTTGTATATCAAGTCTTCGATTTACGAATACAGTAATATTACCTTACGATTAAACCATCGCTAAGCTTCAAAACAATGTAACATATATCCATCATTTTGGACGTGCAGCTCTTATGATTTCTGTGTTTCCAGGCAAAAATTCTAGTGTGACGTCCGCCTGTTATGCAAAACATGACCACGAAATGTAAAACCAAGCCATAAATGAATATAATAAAACCACTGATGATGGCACAGATGTGATGAAAAATGTTTGGATGAAAAGTAAAACAGTGTTTTGCATATTAGGCAGACCTCACACCCTGAATGACTTATACTCCTGAAAATATTTCTCAAGACTAATTATGTGTATTCGAATGTGATATTACCCAGGTTCCTAAACATTGTTTGATTCTTGGTTTTCGATTGTGTGTTTTGCCTTGTCATCTACAATTCTAGACAGGCAAACATTAACTACTTGCGTGTGCTGAGAGCTAGAAATCTCTTACATATACTCCGAGAACAAGAAGTGTCTGAACGTTGTTTGGAGGGACTTATTGCAGTAGATTTTGCGCTCTCCACCCATTCCACGATAATAATGATGTGTTGTACTAGCGATATCGCATTAATTACCCCCTGCCTTGGCACTTTCGTACTTTGGTACACGAGCAGCATCATTCTCCCGATTCGGATCACGAAGTTACTGAAACGTAACACCTGTTTCTTATGTTGCTCGGTACAGACTCTATAGTCTATTCGTCCATGCATATGCTATAGCAGTTAATTCCTTATACTTCCTGTTAGTGAATAATTATTGATGACTTGTGACTCGGATTGAACTTGTTTGATTTCATCTGAAACGTTATGCTCCATGTGTTTTCTCTGCACTAATGCTACACAACCACACACACACACACACTGACACACACACACAAACACACGCGCACAGGTGTGTACATGGAGTCCCCAATCTCCCTTTCATATTTACTTTTGTAATTACTCCTTAATAACAGTTCCACTCTGCAGCCGTGTGTGTGCTGATATGAAACTACCTGAGAGATTAAAAATGTGTTTCGGACCGGGATTCGAACCTTGGCAAACGCTCTACCAAATGAGCTAATTTTATTTTTTTTATTTGAATGTTTATTAACAATGTTTGTTTCGAAAGAAGGTATTGTATTTCATTTCATCCGTCAAAAACCAGTTTCATAAAACACTACTGAAAGGTAGCTTATCTCTCATAATCAACCAACACGCGAGCGGAGCCGCGGGTTTAAGCTAATAGGTCTATAAAATCAACATAAAAGTAACTGTGTACTACATGAAACATTTCTTGGAATGCATCTACTTTACCGAAGTATCCCAAATTAATTTAAGATATGCTGTGATTAGTGGTCTCGCTTTGCTAAAACGTTTTGTACGGTGGAACAGTGTTAGTATTTTTGCTATATGTTCTTTGCACCTGTTAGACACCATCTTTTTTCCAAATTGTGACAGTATGTAATGTTTTCGATAGACAAAGGGGGCTTTCAGTTGTTTCATTTCATATTTATATTTTCGTTCTGCCTTCAATGAACTACCTCTACAGGGTGATGTTCTGAAATAGTGTTTTTGTATTTTATCTTACAAACAGTCCTACAGGTTACCTTAAGTCGTAGCTCAACACACTTGTATTGATATAATAATAATAACAATAATACGAGAAGTAAGGTAAGTTCCTTTTTGTTGTAGACACTAGAAGTTCGCGCACATACCGCTCTGTAGCTAACCTGTACGGTTCTGTTCTGTGCTTTCAAAATGTTCAAGACTATCAACTCGCCCGCTGCGTGTGAGGATCGCTCAGTGACATGGTTTTTGTCACCAAGGAACGTGTCTGCTGCAGAAGTTCATCGATAGTTTTGCGAAGTGTACGGCGATACTGGCAAAGTGCGTAATTGGGTACGAGAATTCAAAGATGACTGTGAAAACGTCCATGATGAGGATCGCTCCGGTCGTCCATCTTCGGTTACAGACGATTTGGAGGATTCAGCTGAAGCGAGGATTCGTGATTACAGGAGCTTCACAATAACAGGTCTCTCGAAAGAATTTTCTGACGTGTCGAGATCAGTGCTTTACAAACCGGCAGAGAACTCTTGGTTATCGGAACAGGCGGCGAGATTGTATGAAGAGGGTATTTTAAAACTGGTTGACAGGCATGATGAGTGTTTGAACAAACTTGGCTACTGTATCAAAAAATAAAGTATGTAATTTCTGAAAATAAATTTCCTTTTTTGAATTAACCTGTCGCTGTGTAGTTCTGTTCAAACGGAACTTACTTAAAAAACGATGAAACGTGCTGTGGAAGTAAGATAAATTAACAGTGCCCTGTCGCAGTAAACCTTATTGTATCATTCAACTTACCATTAATTGATGCAAAACTATTTTCCTGTGGCAACTAGTAAAATTTTATAGATTTAGTACTGGAGTTAACATCAAAATTAGCATCATTTAATGTGGATAGTTTACCTCAACGATCTGTGCACGAATTTTAGTATGTAATGTGTCAGTGATGACATTCTACAGAAAGTGTATTTATTCTGAGTGCTGTATTTAGGGTCCGTTGTAAGGCTGAGTCCAGATGCTCACAAGAGTAGAACGAACTCTGGACTGGGCGGCCATTGCCGCCGGAGGCTCTAGAGATAGGTATGTGCTGTGCTTACGTGTAAGTTACACCCTGGCCATTAAAACTGCAAAAACCATGAAGATGACGTGCTATAGACGGGAAATTTAACCAACAGGAAGAAGATGCTGTGGTACGCAAATTATTAGCTTTTCAGAACATTCTACATCTACATGGGATACACTGCAAATCACATTTAAGTGCCTGGCAGAGGGTTCATCGAACCACTATTATACTATTTATCTCCCATTCCATTCTCGAATAGCGCGCGGGAAGAAAGAACACCTGAATCTCTCTGTTCGAGCTCTGATTTCTCTTATTTTATTCTGATGATCATTTCTACCTATGTAAGTGGGAGTCAACAATATATTTTCGCATTCGGAGGAGAATGTTGGCGATTGGAGTTTCGCAAGTAGCCCACGCCGCAGCGATAAGCGCCGTTGTTGTAATGTTGCAATGATGACACAAGGTTGGCGCCGGTGGCGACACCTACAACGTGCTAACATGAGGAAAGTTTCCAACCGAATTCTCATACAAAACGGCGTTAATTGGTGAAACGCTGTTGTCATGCCTCGTGCAAGGAGGGGAAATGCGTACCCTCACGTTTCCGACTCTGATAAAGGTCGGATTGTAGCCTATCGCGATTGCGGTTTATCGTATCGTGACATTACTACTCGCGTTGGTCGCGATCCAATGACTGTTAGCAGACTATGGAATCGGCGGGTTCAGGAGGGCAACACGGAACGCCGTGCTGGATCCCAACGGCCTCGTATCACTAGCAGTCGAGATGACAGGCATCTTACCCATATCGCTGTAACAGATCATGCAGCCACGTCTCGATCCCTGAGTCAACAGATGGGGATGTTTGGAAGACAACAACCATCTACACTAATAGTTCGACGACGTTTGCAGCAGCATGGAGTATCAGCTCGGAGACCATGGCTGCGGTTACCCTTGACGGTGCATCACAGACAGGAGCGCCTGCAATGGTGTACGCGTTCTCCAGATCTCTTATCAATTCAAAACGTCTAGTCAATGGTAACCGAGCAACTGGCTCGTCACAATACGCCAGTCACTCCTCTTGATGAACTGTGGTATCGTGTTGAAACTGCATGGACATCTTAGCTGTACACGCCATCCAAGCTCTGTTTGACTCAATGCCCAGGCATATCACGGCCGTTATTACGGCCAAGGGTGGTTGTTCTGGGTACTGATTTATCAGAATCTATGTACCCAAAATGCGTGAAAATGTAATCACATGTTAGTTCTAGTATAATATATTTATCCAATGAATACCCGTTTATCCTCTAAATTTCTTTCTGATGTAGCAATTTTGATGGCCAGTAGTGTAGTTTAAGTAGTTTGTAAGACTAGGGACTCGTGACCATAGCAATTTGGTCCAATAGGTTGACGTACATATGAACATTTTCACCAAGAGAGATCCATAGCATCGTCAAATTCTGGTTAGAAAAAACACCATCAGCTAATCTCTGCAGTTCTACAGGCAATATGCCTTCCAATAACAGCGTCTTTGTAGCCCGAAAGAGAGAGAAGGAGAAAGTATGGACATCTAGAACATTCGGGTATCGCTTCCAGATAGCACGCCCACGACTGGCGTCAAGAAAAGTTTTCTAAGAACAACAGGGACGCTTGCATACACAATTCGCTTCAGAAATGGCGCGAAAGCTTTAAATCTTCTAGAAAACGGCTTACACAAATCAAGGAACTTTTGAACTGCGATCCGGAGGTAGGAGTTGCAGAAGCAATCTTCGGAAGTGCGGCGTCGTGTGGAATCGTCCACGTGTGAATGTGGGTCGCCGTGAACGGCGTCTCACCGATGTTGCGCACGTTACTAGATAGCGAGCTGGTCTCGCTGCTTGTGAAGCAGCCGATGATCAGATCCCAGATATACGTACTCCCACAACCAATGTGTGCATGGTGGAGGGAACGTCATACCACTATCAGTCATTTTATTTCCTGTTGCATGGGAGGGGAAAAATGTCTGAATATAGGCGTCGGTAAGAACCCTAATTTAACTTTGTGGCCCTTACGCGATATGTTCCTTGGCGTGGTAGAATCGTTCTGCAGCGAGTTTCCAACAACGGCCCTCTTAATATGAATTATGTGGGTCAGACGAGTCGTAATTTCGTCACACGATTTCGCGAACACATAGGAATAAGCGAAAACAACCAGTCAAATTTTTATATACACCTTAAAAATGAAAACCATTCAACTCAAAACATCAAGAGTGCACTGAAGATTTTACATAAAGTTCCAAAGGGACCAGTAATGAATATTACAGAAAAATTATCCAGACAAACTGCTTAATGAATACACGGATTTTAAACATAAAAATTATTTAGTTAACTTTATTGATTTCATCGACGGAAAAGGCTGAGTACATAACAACAAACCAATGACAGCTATTATAAGTAGCTAATAAAATAACCCTCTGACCTATTAAACATCTCTGGTATCATAGTTATTTACATTGTAAAACATCTTTGGCAAACTGATACATTTAAAATACGTGCTTATACAAAAAATAAAATTAAAATCTAACATCTCAAGCTGCAAAAAGTACAGCAGCTAAATGCAAATAACATTCTGCTATGAAGTATGATTATATAATAAGTTATGCCAGATGTTATATGTGGCGCTAGACCATCATAGCTTAAGTAGTAAATTTTTCGTATGTAGCACGTCATTTACCATACACAAAAAGTAATTTATGTTATTCTTACATAATTGCAGACACTTGAAAATGGCAACCTGCTGAAACAGCTGTTGTGTAATAAATAAAAATATTAATTATAGCAGTGATCTGGACCTGTTAATACTATGTCCTTTAGAGACATTTACTTCACTGCGGGCCCAGCAATCAAGAAGTTAATAGTGATTCTCTACCCTTGCGCTTTTCCAGACGTGACTGCTGTTATGAATGTCTTAATTTTCCTTGTTTGATTAATCATTCTCTGTAAGTAGCCACAGATTTAATTTCTGTTGATTGGAATACATTCTTTTAAATTCTGAAGTTAGCAGGGGTAACATATAGGGAACAGAAGGTCATTTACAACTTGTACATTAAGTAAACCGCTTTTATTAGAGTTTAAGGGCATGAAACGGACGCAGTGGTTGGGAAGGGAGTAAGACAGGATTGTAGCCTTTCTCCAATGTTATTCAATTTGTACATTGAGCAATCTGTAACGGAAAGTAGAGAGAAATTTGGAGAAGGAATTACAGAACAGAGTGAAGAAACAAAAACTATGGTTTTTGCTGATGACATTGTAATGCTGTCAGGGACAGTAAAGGACCTGGAGGAGCAATTGAACGGAATGGACAGTGTGCTGAAAGGAGGGTATAAGATGAACATTAACAAGAGCAAAACAAAGGTAATGGAATGCAGTCTTAGAAAATCCGGAGAGACTGGAGGAATCAGATTAGATAATAAATAAATTTTGTCGAACAGTTTAGTTACTTGGGCAGGAAAGTAACATTAGATGGTCGCAGTACACAGAATATAAAATGTAGAATCGTAATTAAAACAAAAACCGAGAAATCTGATAATATCGAATATTAATTTATGTGTAAGGAAGTCTTTTCTGAAAGCATTTATGTGGAGTGTTGCCCTATATGGGAGTGAAACTTGGACGATAAACAGTGTAGACAGGAAGAGAATAGAGGCTGTTGAAATGTGGTGCTACAGAAGAATGCTGAAGATTAGGTGGTTAGATTGTGTACCTAATGTAGAGTTACTGAACAGAATAGAGGATAAAATGAATTTTTGGCATACCTTGATTAAAAGAACGGATCAATTGGTAGGACACATTCTTATACATCAAGGAATCGTAAATTTAGCATTAGAGGGAAGTGTGTGGGGAAAAAACCGCAGAGGTAGACTAAGAGACGAATATAGTAAGCAGATTCAGATAGATGTGGGTTGCCGTACTTATGTGGATATCAAGCGACTGCTCGGGATAGAGTAAGGTCGAGAGCTGCATTAAACAGGTATCCAGCCTGGACACAACAACTACAACAATAGCTATCGAAAGTTGACCAAGAGAATTATTTTTTATGTGTTTACATAAAGCATTTCTGTCCGACTGTAAAAAGAACGAAAACGTGTCATATGTCTCTTATACAGTCTTTTGTCTATTCTTATCCTGGTTTGTAAGATTAAGCAGCATTCTTTCCAAGTCAAGAACCTGACAGTAAATAGTTTCTTTTTTATCACGATCTTCGCCACAAGGAAACATTATGTGATACCCTTGTAAAACATACCATTTCCAGACAC
Organism: Locusta migratoria; assembly: GCA_026315105.1. NCBI lineage: Eukaryota > Metazoa > Arthropoda > Insecta > Orthoptera > Acrididae > Locusta > Locusta migratoria. Next base: position 353,481,985 of record CM048749.1, read on the forward strand.
CTGTTCACTGATTTCAATAAAATAGGAGGGTAGTTCGGGAAGTAAGGTCCGTTTGGAAAAAAAAAAAACTGGTACAGATAGAGAAAAGGCATTTACTTCACGACAATCTATAACACATTTCATACCTTTCAACATAGCCTCCTGTAAGTTTCCAGTCGTTTCTTGTAGCGTGGTATAAGTTTATGTATTTTTTCGTCATACAGTATTTCCGCTTGTCTTGTCAACCATGTGGTGACATGTTCTTTTACCTGTTCATCGATGTTGAAGCGCTTACCACCAAGAAACGTCTTCAGATGCCGAATGATATGTAAATAGTTAGGAGGTCGGGAATGAACGGCAGATGGCCAAAAACGTCCCAGCCAAAGCTGTAAAGGAGTTGTTTTGTCACATAGAGAGCATGTGGTCGGGCGTTCTCATGAATGAATGCCATATCTTTTTACATCATTCGTCTGCTCTTGTTTTGTATTGTACGGCGCAGATTCTTTTCGCAAGAAACATCTTTATGCATAGTTTCACTATACGATAAAAAAAAAAAAAAAAAAAAAAAAAAAAAAAAAAAAAAAAAATCTTCCAGAAAAATGCAGCCGGCCGCGGTGGCCGAGGGGACTGACGCTCTCCAGTCACGGTCTGCACGGTCACTACGGTCGGGGGTTCGACTCCCCCCTCGGGCATGGATATTTGTGCCGTCCTTAGGATAAGCTAGTTCTTAAGTAGTTTGTAAGTTTAGGGACTGATGACCCCGTAGTTAAGTCCCATAAGCTTAACAAACATTTGAACATTTGAAGTAAAATGCATTGTCTGTCCCAAGACACATGACTTTTTGGAGATAACAATTTCTCGCTATCGACATTCTGATGTATTAAAACATCAAAGTGCGCTGGTTATCCGTTGCTGTATGTGTTGCCTCCTATTAAGTTTTGTAACCCAACGTGGGCAAAGTTTATTAAATTTTTACTCAAAATGTCGAAAATTGTTGTTCGTGAAAATTGTGGAAACTCATAATACGGTAATGGAGTCAGTCACAGGAATTATCAACAGTTCACGTGATGTCAGTTTTCGTAACAAGGTGTCAAGGACTGCACGCAGTTAAAGTTTCAACCGTGGAAGAAAAAGTGAAAGTCATTCATGAAATCCAGAATGGAGCTATTGATTGACATGTGTTGTTAATTTGGCTTGTTAAATTACACAGTCGAAAAGATTTCGAAGAACATTGATAAAATTGTTAGTGCGTTTGAACAAAATTATTCTAAAACTCAGCGCTTACGGAAAGATGAGCGGTGCGATGTGGATGAAACGCTTCTTAAGTTGTGTAAGTATCAGTGGACCCATTAATGGGTCTCTGATGAAAGACGAAGAATTTCCCGAAATATTATGAGATGAGAAATTTTACGTGTGCAGTGGCAACGTCGTGGCATTAGTTTAAGCAAAGAGAGCGGAAAGACAACAGTATGAATACTGAAACAGCCCAACTAAGGCTCACTACTGTGTGGCCTACAATTTGTGAAGGACAAGCAGAGTGTGATGTCTTTAATGCATTTGGCACCGGACAAATCTCTGGAATTCAAGGGCGAATATGTGTTGGGGGCAAGATATCTATGGAACGAATAACATCTTTGGTTTGTGCTAACCAGCTGGAACTCAGAAGAAAAATTTCTCATATTCGGTAAATTATAAAGCTCTAGGTGTTGAATGCCTGTAAAAATTTTGCGCTGAACTACAGATCTAATAAAAGTCCCATGTAAACTACGAGCCCTTTGAGATGAAGTAAGGCGTTGGTATATGGAGATTAGAAGTCAGAGAAGGAAAACACTAATTCTCGTACGCAAATGTCCAGTACATCGTCAATTCTCCAGACTGCAGGATATTAGCTTGGTTTTTTCCCACAAATAAGAGATGCTTGTTGCAGCCAGTGGACCTAGGATAAATGAGGAGTAAGTTCATATTAATGACGATGAGAGGATTCATTGAGAAAAAGAAGTATTATTGCGCTACATTAACGGGTGCGATCAAATGAATTTTAATCCTTGGAGGCGGATTACAGCCTGAAACTATGAAGTGTTTCCGTCACGCGGGAATCACAACTGAAGGAAGAAATGCCGCCGAAACTGAAGACATGTTCGATGACACTGACGATCTAGCGCTGTCTGCATTGCTACCAGAAATCAACTGAGATAATCTCAGTCGCTGCGACTATCAAACAAAAGACAATGTCCATGTTGCAAGCGAAATTCAAAGTGAAGACGAAGTTGAAAAATAAGTGAAGAATCAGGATCACTGTGAGCATAAAGTGAGCAAGAGAGATGATGAAGAAGACGAAGAAGAATAAGAGAAAGAAGAAAGGAATAAAGTGCCTATCTCCACTATGAATGACAGTTTAGAAGACCTTATGAATGTGAACATCTTCTATTAAGTTAGGGATGGAAGCCAATGAAGCAATGAACATAGAACATAATTTATAAAGTATGTATTGCGCAAATAAACAGGAGAGTAAAACAAACTAACAAGAAAAGACTTAAAAAACTATTCCAAACCTATTAATATGCACTAAAAATAAAAGAAAATGCATGTTCTTCTACAACTTAGTAATCAACTTACTTTTTCCACTCATCAGTATGTAGGTACGATCTATATGTTTACCACGCAAGAAGACAGGTAGATACCTACCCACTTTCAATATAACTCAACATATGCCTAAGAATAACAAACAATGATCAAAATATTTTTTAGAGTTCTCCTAAGTGAAATGACATGAAAAATATTAGACTACTTAAAAGTCAATCAAGTTATTACGATATAATAATGTAGTTACAATTATTGTTATTTTGGAGTCGGAGTCAGCCAAGGAAACACTACAATATACCTAGCAACATACGAGAATACTGACACCGAAGTCGGATCGGATGTTTTCTTGGCTGACACCGACTCCAAAAATAACAATAATTGTAACTACATTATATTATCGTAATAACTCGATTGACTTTTAAGTAGTCTAATATTTTCAATTTCATTTTACTTAGAACTCTAAAACATATTTTGATCGTTGTTTGTTATGTATAGGTATGTGTTGAGTTGGATTTAAAGTGGGTAGGTATATACCTATCTTCTTGCGTGGTAAACACATAGATCGTACCTACATATTGATGAGTAGAAAAAGTAAGTTGATTATTCAGTTGTAGAAAAATACACTTAAATTTTATTTTATTTTATTTTATTGTTTTACTTTTTAGTGCCTATTAATTTGTTTCGGAATAGTTTTTTTAAGTTGGTGTTTTTGTTAAAATTTTTGTTTATTTTTTTATATTCTTAGTGAATCTGAAACACTAACTATTTTTTCTGAATATGGGTAGACCTACTAAACGTGCTGCTCATATGAGACAGCACCGTCTAAATAAAACAAAGTCACGGAGAAACGCCTTTCTCAACGGAGGAAATCTACCTCGAGAACAATTTCAAAAGAGACTTGCGAAGAGCGCAAAAATAGACTTTCAAAAATGGGGCTTTAAATGAAGGAAGTCTTGAACAGTTAATTACTTGACCATAACGACGTTTCGGTTGGTGACTCATGTTTCCGGATAGTCTATAAAGGATTCGGCCGAGTATCGTTAATTTGGTCCTAAGAACTGAAGAGTTCCGTTTCTTTGTCATGAATCCCATAATCAGTACCTAACCAAACTCTCATCAAACTGCCCTTGAAGTACATCCTTTAAAATAAAAAAAATAAAAAAGAATCATCAAAATCGGTTGGCGTGATATTAAGTTATTCGTCCATTTGTTGCGCACATATTTAATGCAAATTTAAGACTTATATGCTTTTCGTATGGATACCATTGTCAGAACTGGACCAAATTGAAATGGGACTACATGGAAAACACCAGATTTCAAATAATAATAAAAAAATCTTCAAAATCTGTTCACACGGTCCAAGGTTCTGAGGTTACAAACATAAAAAAATACAGTTGAATTGAGGACCTCCCTCTTTTTTGAGGTCGGTTAATGACTGATAACACAACCGTAAGTACATCAGTTTGGTTAATAATTCACATATAGTTGTATAAAATGTATTCATATAAGGCTAAGAGCGACTACTGTACGCAAAATAAAACAAGGATCAATCAATTTATTATTTTTCATTAACACCATAATATATTGAAAATATTATTGTTTTTATAATCAGGTTCTACTGTATTTGTATGGAACATTTGGTAGTGATCATTCCAAGGTGAATCTGAAAGAATCAATCTAAGCGAGAAGAGGCGAGATCACTGTGAACTCCCCCTCTGTAATTTTCTTCGAATACTTGTAAATACGAGGTTATAGTTGGTAATGACTGTTCAACTCTGTGGTTTTAGATAGATATTAACCACCAGCGAACATAACCGAAATGTTTAGAATCTGTTTTGTTTTGTTGTAACTACAATCCTTGATCCTCTTACCCTATTAAAGAGAGTAATTTTGCTTTCTTGAAATAATTATTCTTGATACTTAATACTGGCTTCCATTGCAATAAATTAAACTATGTGTATAGAGAGTGGTCAAAAGTAAAAAGAAACACGGACAAACGTTGGGGACCGGTTCCTTACACTAAAATATGAAGACAACAAGATGTTGTTTCACTGTGACGAAGTTGAGCAAGTGCTCGCAGCTATTAAGATAAGTCCACGTTTACAAGACGTTTTTCTTATTTTGGCGGTTTTACGGAACACCTTGCATGTGTATAAATAAATAGCCGTAATACTTACTCTTGTCGAAAAATACAGCTTTATAAAATTTTATTTCTCCACTCTCGTAACGATGCGTCTATGCGTCAAAAAGGGTTAATGAATAGCAAAATCCATCTATTATTCCTTCCGTAAAATTGTTACTCAACATATTCCCCGACAGTTATAAACTTTTAACTGTCACTATCAGATGAAATAAGTAACCGCTCTTGTCCATGATAATACAAAGGCATTTTTTCTGTTTACCTGACAAGACTTCTTAGAGTCTGCACACTAAATATTTGTGGCTCAGTTACATGTTGTGTGTCTCATATGGTGGATACTTTCGTGGTTAGGTTTAAGAGCAAATAATGGATACTTACAAAGAAAAGAAAACTGAATACATACACATGAGTGAAAAGCATTATCGTAACTGGCCGATGAAGAAATAAAGATAAGAAAAATGAGATAGGAATCACGACGATAAAATAGGAAGGGGGAACATAAAAACAGAAAATATTTGCTAAGTAAATACGCCGACAAACAACTGATTCAGCCTTACAGTTCATGTTTACATTTTTCAAAGAACTTAAATCTTGGGAAAAGCACGGCAGCAGTACACACCAGTATTTTCTTCTAGATAAACTAAAATATTGTGGTATGAATGGGACAGTGTACAAATGGTTTAAATCATACCTAAAAGGAGGAGAGCAGAAAGTTGGCACACGTAATTCACATAATATGCAACAAACAGCTGATTCATCAAACTGGGGAACAATCAAAAATGTGGTGCCACAAGTTTCGGCCTGTGAACATTCGTTCATCACAGGACAGGTTACTCTGTAACTTCAAAATTTGATCTGAAGATGGGCAGCTGTCCCGAAACCGGTCATGTTTTAGAAAATAAAAGCGATCTGGAGACGAATATTCAATAATTTTATTCATATAACGATCGCAGAAACTCCTTGAAGACCAATAGGTCTTGCTTTGATAAACTTATTTAAAGAGCTAGGGATCTTCACAGTAGCTTCACTTATGAAATTTGTTATTACCAACCCCAGCGAATTCAAAAGCAATAGCAGTGTACATAACTACAACACTAGGAGAAAGAATAACTTCACTATTCGAGGTTAAATCTAGCTTTGGCACAGAAAGGGGTGAATTATGCTGCCACAAAAGTCTTTGGTCACCTACTAAACAGCATCAAAAGCCTGACCAGCATTTAAAAATAAATTAAAAGAATTTCTGAATGGCAACTCCTCTACACTATAGATGAATATTTAGATATAAATTAGTAAATCTGAAAAAATAACAAGATAAAAAGTTAATTAAAAAATGGTGTCATTTAATATTTAGTACAAAGTAATAATTTGTAAAGACACCTTTCATTAACCTGACACGTTCCACATCATTACAATGTGTCGTATTCATGATATATGAAACAAGTACTAATCTAATCTAATCTAATGTAACATATCAAAGCCTTTCTTACGAGGAACGCACCAAATGACTTTTATTTTCATCTGGTTGTTATTAGTTGTGTTCATATGTGAGTCGGTCCATTGTCTTAGTTAGTACATGGCTATTTAAATGATGGAGTATATAACTGTTTACTAGGGACTTAATTTCCGGTTTCCTCCACTGTAAGTGTGCACAAGTGGAATTGTGTAATGCTCATACATAATCGTCATCTTCTGCAAATATTATAAGTTTTAACTTGCGTGGAAATATTTCTAAAAAAGAATTTAAGAGATAATTCTTTTAATTCCACGCGGAAAAGGTCCGTAGTAATTCGAGTTCTTCTGATGTAAAACTAATTTGTGACTTACCCCAAGGAATGATATAGGATAGATACTTTTCACTGTGTATAAAATCGAGAAGTTGCAACGCTGGATTTTTGTTGCAAAATGCAGGAGGACGTCTAGTGTAACGATAAACAATTGTAACTTATTTTGAATACATTGAAGAAAAGAGCCTTTATTATATCCTTACACAATTGTAGATCAAAGTTGGGAGGAGTTATTGCTACAAAATATCTGGGAGTATACGCACCGTATGACTTGAAGTGGAACGGCTACATAAAATCAGTCCTGAGCAATGGATATCTCAAAATGAGATTTATTGGAGGAAAGAAAGAGAGTGTAGTCCATTACCAAAGAAAACAACTTATAAAACACTTGTTCGGCCAATACCTGAATGTTGTTAGTCACTGTGGGATCCATGGCAGATGGGAATGATAGAGGAGATGAGAAGATCGAGAGTAGAGCAGCACGATTTGTTACAGGATTATTTACGAAGCTTGAAAGCATTGCGGAGATAACCGGGCAATTGCAATGCCAGTGTTGCAACAGAGGCGATCTGCATGACGGTTTGAGGAACTATCTATGTTTATAGAGTGTACGTATCTCGGAAAGGCAGCCAATGTATTCCTTAGTCCTACATAGAGCCAACACAGAGGGCTACGGACAGTCTTTTGTCGCACGAGGCATACACTGTAGTCTGCGTCATGTAAGAAGGTGCTTCCGCGCATAGAGGCGCAGCGTGAAGGGGAGGAGCTACAGTCGAGCGCCAACAGTGAAGCTCGTGGGAGAGACACTGAGTAACTCGCAGCCAGCTTCACGCCTAGAGAATGAATGTTATTGGCTCCCAGTGCGGTGATGGAGGGGGATGCGCAGAAGGGCTGAAAACTGGGGCGTCTTCCTATGTGACATGGACTATAGTGGAGTAGCAAAAGGAGGAAGTGATACTGGAAGCGTACAGAAAGCACACTCCATCACACACCATGAGGTGGTTTGCAAAGTATAAATTTAGATGTAGAATGTGTTCTTTATGGTGATGTGTGGGTGTGAAATATGATCTTCCTCGCCGCGGTGGAGTAGCCGAGCGGTCTAAAGCGCCTCGCTGCGGAACGTGCGGTTTCTCGCCGTGGAGGCATGGGTGTGTGTTGTCCTTAGGTTAGTTTACCTATGTTTAAGTAGTTTGTAAGCTACGGACTGATGACCACGCAGTTTGGTCCGATAGATTTACAGACATTTTTGATCTTCCTCGATCAATGGTCTATGGTGGTACAGATCATGTCTTCGTCACATGCCAATACACAGTACCAAAGATTCTTCAGTATGGGACCATTGTCTTATACAGATGTACAGCCACGTGTTCATTATCATTGGTTCGGCCGTGCATAAAGCTCGTCGCTATCTGCTTTATAAACCAATATTCTGTTACTTTTTATCCCAACGATTTCAGTTAACTCTCTACCCATATTACATGGCCTTTCAAACAGACAAATGACGACCCGCAAACAATACACAGTTTAAAATCCAATGATTCAAAATAAAGCCTATTGAATTTATTAATCTATGACTTATTTTTACATGTTTTATAATTTAAACAATTATACTACGAAACCAATTGCACAAGAAATAAAATGAGCAGGCTCGCATTAATTTGAAAGTGGAAGAGGGTCAAAGTGGAGTGTATACAAGTAGCTCGTAAAGTGATTAAGCAGCTTCTACGTTAGTGGCCAAAGAGAAAGGTATTTACAGTTTAATTAACATGAGACGCTGTGTGTTAAACCTGAACTAAAATAATACTATTGTTGTTCATAAGATTCGGTGGCGCTGATGACACGCTAAGCAGCGGGTCTCCACACATGAACAATAGGCTCGTAACTTCAGCATAGCACTAACAATAGTGGCAGCATCAGAGCGGCATTAAAACCGCTCGCAGTAACAGCAGCACACGTTCTCGGTGTCGGTATCATGTTGGCGACCCATTGTTTTTGTTATGTTGTGATTTATTACATGTCTACTATTTCAAGTTACCGGTGCGGACCTGTTTAAAAAATAAAAAATGAAAAGAATAAACAATAATAAATTAAAAATATCTTTGGGAGGTTCTGGGGGGCTTCATCCCCATTGCAGTCCGCCACCGTCCCCCGTGCCTGCGTCACTAATTTGAGCAGGTGCCCAGATAGAGGAAGCTGCAAGCTTGTACATGTAAAGACGATAATCCTCAACCTTCGTTTACAACATTAAAATGAACTACACTCATGGCCATTAAAATTGCTACACCACGAACATGACATGTTATAGACGAGAAATTTAACCGACAGGCCGAAGAAGCTGTGATATGAAAATGATTAGCTTTTAAGAGCATTCACAAAAGTTGGCGCCGGTGGCGACACCTACAACGAGCTGACATGAGAAAAATTTCCAACCGATTTCTCATACACAAACAGCAGTTGACCGGCGTTGCCTGGTGAAACGTTGTTGTGATGCATCGTGTACGGAGGAGAAATGCTTACCATCACGTTTCCGACTTCGATGAAGGTCGGATTGTAGCCTATCGCGATTGCGGTTTATCGTATCGCGACAATGTTGCTCGCATTGGTCGCGATCCAGTGACTGTTAGCAGAATATGGAATTGGTGGGTTCAGGAGGGCAATACGGAGCCGGCCACGGTGGCCGAGGGGATTGAGGCGCTATAGCCACGGTCTGTACGGCCACTACGGTCGGGGGTTTGAATCCCCCCTCGGGAATGGATATTTGTGCCGTCCTTAGTATTATCTAGTTCGTAAGTAGTTTGTAAGTTTAGGGACTGATGACCCCATAGTTAAATCCCATAAGCTTAACAAATATTTGAACATTTGGCAATACGGAACGCCGCGCTGGATCCCAACGGCCTCCCATCACTAGCATCTCATTCGCATGACTGTAACGGATCGTGCAGCCACGTCTCGATCTCTTGGGTTAACTGATCAGGACGTTTGCAAGACAACAACATCTGCACGAACAGTTCGGCGACGTTTGTAGCAGAATGGACTATCAGGTCGGAGACCATGGCTGCGGTTGATTACCCTTGACGCTGTGATGGTGTACGCAACGACGAACCTTGTTTGGTGACATCGCGGTGTACGCACATTGGAAGCGTGTATTCGTCATTGCCATACTGGCGTATCACCCGGCGTGATGGTATTGGGTGCCACAGGTTACACGTCTCGGTCACCATTTGTACGCAACGTCGCCACATTGAATAGTGATCGTTACATTTCAGATATGTTACGACCCGTGTCTCTACCCTTCATTCGATCCCTGCGATACCCTACATTTCATCAGGATAATGCACGACCGCATGTTGCAGGTCCTGTACGGGCCATTCTGGATACTAAAAAACGAAAAATGATAGACTGCTGCCCTGGTCAGCACATTCTCCAGATCTCTCACTAATTGAAAACGTGTGGTCAATGGTGACCGAGCAACTGGCTCGTCACAATACTCCAGTCACTACTCTTGACGAAATGTGGTATCGTGTTAAAGCTTCATAGGCATCTGCAGTTGTAAACGCCATCCAAGCTCTGTTTTACTCAATGCCCAGGCTTATCAAGGCCGTTATTACGGCCAGAGGTGGTTGTTCTGGGTACTGTATTCTCAGGATCTATGCACCCAAAATGCGTGAAAATATAATCACATGTCAGTTCTAGTATAATATATTTGTCCAATGAAAACCCGTTTATCATATGCAATTCTTCTTGGTGTAAAATTTTAATGGCCAGTAGTGTAAAGCTATGTCTTTCATAACCTTATTTTCCTTGATTCGGTGTATGGAACCTCTCACCAAGTTTGTAAACGAATTTTTTAAACGCGAGCATGAAATGGCATGAATGTAAGAAAATAATGGACAAAGGAAGAATAAGTAGGGTGAAGTGAGGAATGGACAGTTGAAGGTTGCCATAAAAACAGTTGCACAAGAGAACGTGCGTGGTTGTCGGACTCGGGACCATTGGAGCGTGCATAGGGTCACGTCAGGCAGTGTGTGTGTGTGTGTTTGTGCGTGCTGCACCTGGTGATTAGCGAGCCGCCTGCCGCCCTCGGCTTACGGTCATTTGAGAAGCACGAAGCGGCTAAGTGGGCAGGCAGCTACTTGCGTTACAGCAGCGTACAATACGCCGTTCACTGCACGGCGAGCGGGCTGCAAGCTCTCGTCCCTCTGTACTCCGTTCAGACACCTGATGTAAACATAGCAAACACTGTGTACTTCCACGTCTGCTGAAATATCATTAGCGAAATGCAAGCTGTCTCGAGCGCAGTAAGGTGTACTAATGATACGGTTTATGTTGTGCAACGACTCAGCTATAATGCGGAACAACGGATTTACCGGCGCATTTGACTTGGACAGCCCGTCCAAGCAGTCACGTGAACAGCTGCAGTTAAAACAGACACGGGCGATTTCAGGAACAATATACAGTAGCTCCGAATAACACTCAGGTTTTAAAGAGAATGAAATAATATACGACAAAAACTTCAGCAACACTCTTCTTCAGGGGCCAGACGGAAAACGTAATATGCCTTTGTATTTAGCTAACTAAATTCCTAACTTAATCTACATTTATTGAAAATCAATCGTCGCATGTCTGTAAGAGCATCACTTGTGAACGGCGTGACCGATTTGGCTGGCCTTTTTTTGTTGTGTTCGAAATTCTCAGGGCATGGTTTGCATGAAAGATAATTTTTGGAAAATTTGGTAGATAAAGTAAAAGTGCATATTTTAATGTTTTTGTAATTGATTTCAACACCACATTTCACGATTAGGACGTTGAAGAATGGTAATTCTCTTTTTTTGTTTTGTTCTTTATGGTCCTGGAAATGTTTTTATGCACTCTCCATCATAGCTGATGACAGAAACGACATATTTGGTGCATCCGATATCCATCACATTTCGCACATTTGTGTATTTTTACTTCGAAATGGTTTTTGTACTCCGCAACTCACTGTATGGTGCATGGCGGAGAGTATTTTGTAATACACTTCAGAATGTATTAACCGATTTTTTGTTATTGTGTTCCTAATTGAGAGTGCAAGATTTGTATGGAAGGACATTTTTTTAAAAATCCATTGGAAAACTCGGTAATTATTGATGGCATTTATGTACGAAAATCTCTATAAATCTCTCTATCAGTTTGACAGTTCCACTGTCTTATTTCCATTAAAAAAAGCAAATTTTACTTTGTCAGTTCTGCTATTGCATGTTTTCATAACAGTAACAAAATCCGCGTTGAATACTGATATTTTGAGAACAAGTATACAACTGGAAGCGATAGTTCAGCGTTATTGGTGGTGAATAAATATTTGGTGGCGCAAGCGAATGAATTGATTTCATTTCGCGGTAATTTTGTTTATTGCAAACATTCAGTTGATTTCCGTCCGTGGAATTCCTGTAGGAAAAAAGTAACTAGTGAACCGTCGAAAGATCCGACGGCGTACGCGCAACACAACAATAAATTACTCGTTGACTGTCGATATCTATCGAAGAAGAAAACAACTGAAAGCGACATTTCAGTGTGTTAACAGTGATATCGGTGGTGATCATACCTTTGGAGCGCTGCAAAGATGGAATTGTGGTCAGTTCGTGGTACTTTTGTGTGTTGTAAACAAATTGAGTGCAGATCTTGGTTCATTTTCTTAGAAAAATGCCTCAATTGCTGCGTCGTAATATCGATCGGAGTACGCGTATCGCAAATCAAGTACGTGACCGCAGACTCAGTGAGACTGACGAAGATGGATATGATATGACGATATGATGCAGGAAAAATTTTAAGAAAAAAACTTCGGGACAAATACAAAAGAAAGTCGGAGAATTCGAACAAAGTGCAAAAAACATATTTTTTGCAAGCACACAGTATCATGGCTGATGACAGGAAGGGCATATTTTGTCTGACCGATAACCAACAAATTTGTCACTATTCTGTATTTCTTTATGCATCCCTCCGCATTGTGCATGGCGGAGGGTACCTTGCAGTAAAGTTCGACGCCATTTGACCGATCAGTAGATTTCATTACCGTTTTACCGATCACAACGTAATTTGGCACATCTAAACATGTATTTTTTCAGGGGGAAGTCCTGTATCGTCTGTAAGCCGTGCATATTCATCTGTTATCGGAATTCATTTCCAAGTAGAATGAACAGCCGTAAGTATCTTTTCAGAAACAATTTTCTCAGGGATATGCTTGGAAGAGAAGTACATGTACAGTCTTTCCAGGCACCAGCTACAGCAAATGTCTTTCAGACATGCATTTCTGCATTGTGTGGGGGAATGCACACTGCTACTGCGGGTATGAATCTGCATCATCTATACGATGGGAGTAGCCGAGCGGCCTGGAGCGATCAATGTTCAAATGTTTGTATAGCTTATGGGACTTAACTACGGGGTCATCAGTCCTTACACTTACAAAATACTTACGAACTAGCTAACTGTGGTGTCGCACAAGTATAAAGTGCGCGCCACCTACTTTCGCCGCGCGCCGCCATGCACGCACGGCGCGGCGTTCTTACGTCAGCCACGAGCGCCCTCTGCTACAACTCCGCTCGTGGCCCCCACTGAACGTCATCGTTCACTTGGGACTGAGATGGGAACCAGTTAACACTACGGAATCAGATAGGCACCAGTAAAATCTTGGCTATCGGATAGGCACTAGGCAGGCCTCTAGCTCAACTATGTATCAGCATTCTGCAGTACTGAGCTATGTAAAAGTTAAGTATTGTATAAATTCTGTGCAATATATATCTCGTTCTAATTTACTCTAGTGTTTCTAGTTTCTGCTTTCCCACTGGCTGCTCACCTTCGTACCTGCACAAGCGTGCTACCTTTACTCCTGTGTCGGTCTTCCTACTCCGCCACCGACACCTACGACGGAAACGAGACACAAAAGCGGCGACGAGGCTGGGACACAAAACTAACGACGGTACAAATATCCATGCCCGAGGGGGGATTCGAACCCCCGACCGTAGTGGCCGTGCAGGCTGTGACTGGAGCGCCTCAGTGCCCTCGGCCTCCGCGGCCGGCGGTCTGGAGCGCCACGTTACGGATCGCGCGGCCTCCCGCGTCGATTGTTCGAATCCTCCTTCGGGCATGGTTGTGTGTGTGTTGTCCTTAGGTTAGCTTACCTTACTTTAAGTAGTTTGTCAGATTAGGGACTGATGACCAACGTCGTTTGGTCCCACAGAATTACAAACATTTGAACATTTGAATTTGTGGCATGAGGAGGTTAGGCTCCTTGTGGAAGGCGTGTTGTTAAGGCGACCGCTCGCGTAGAGCGTGAAATCCGGTTCGAGTCCCAGTCCGGCAGAAAGTTTCATATGTCACCAATAAACTGTGTAGAGAATGCTGCTTCCTATTACCAATTGTGAATAGTCCAAAGTTTGTGTAACTTAGGGACCGTAATATTAAGGTCATCGTCCCTAGAGTTGCACTCCACTTAACGTTACTTGACTGACGCTAAGGGCAACACACATACACACATGGCAGAGTGAGGATTCGATGCTCCGGCTGCACAATCCGTGACATGGCGCCTCAGACCCTGCACCCATTCCCGCTCGACGATTGCGAGTAGCATCTGACAGACAGCCAACTGGTATTTAGAAAGATGGATTTTTAGATAAAATTAAAAATTAAAATAAAATAAATTACTAATATAACAAAAAATAGCAATAAAAATTAAAAAATCTTTAAAAAATTGTCATGTATAGACTCCGTTTACTAAACTGACACGTTCCACATTATTACGAAATGTCGTATACATGATCTATGGAACAAGTATTAATCTAATCTAATCTTGCGAGATGTTTACTGTTTTATCCATAGCACGAACTGTTATTCACTTGGTTATTAAAATAGCATCAACCAATTGCACTTAAATTCGATTTACTGGCGGTTTAGGATACCAAAAGGCTTTCTTCGTATATATATTGACAAGCTTATATGCTCAGATATAGACCAATACAAAAAAAAAAAAAAAAAAAGTGTTGTGCCGCGGCGAAGTGGCCGAGCGAATTGAGGCGCTGTGCTCCGATGCACATGGCCGCTCCCCGTCGGGGGTTCGAATCCCCCCTCGGACATAGATGCTTGTGTTGTCTTTAGTATAAGTTACTTTGTAAGTAGTTTGTAAGTTTAGGAACTGGTGACCTCGCAGTTAAGTCCCATAAAAAAATAAAAATAATCACAAAGATTCTAGGGACTCATGACCGTTTACATAAAAATGGAATAGAGTTTGAAAAGATTTATTGCTCATAAAAACAGGAATTGATAAGTTGTATGGCAAAACCTGACATTCTAAATTTGTGTTTCATACTGCAGCATACACCAGTACCCACAATAGCCGGTAACATGTCCCCTAACACACATGCATGTGTTTTAGTCGTTGTATAGTGTCCACTGAATCGTCAAGGGACTGCTGGCCAACATTGATCAACTCCTCATATGCGATTCGTCGTAGATCTCTGACAGGCTGGTGGCTTCTCTCGTCCAAAATCAGCTCTTGTCAATGTATCCAAAGCATTTTCGATAGGGTTCATTTCTAGAGAACACGCTGGCCATTCTAATTGTGCGATGGGGTTCTCGTGAAGGAACACATTCACAAGATATACACGATAAGCGCAGAATTGGCATCCATTAAAACGTATCCCTCACTGAAATGCTGCCACAATGGTTGCGCTATACCGTATAGTCGTTCGATTGCCTTCTAAGACGACCTTCTAAGACCTCAAAACATCAGGGGAGCACCACATTGCTGCACTCGTGTGGCCAGGCTGATCAGGCTACCTCGAAATGTGTCTCCGACAATTATCTGACTGCAGGCAGATGGGAGTCTCAAGTGTGAATAGCACTTAATGCCAGTTCGGACGAGTCCATTCGCATGGTATGGTGCCCATCCGTACCGCGTTTCATGGTGTCTATGTGTCAAAGCTGCACTTCCCAATGGAAGTACCTCACAAACGGCTTTTAATCAAATTGCGTGCTTATGGTATATCGCCCCAAATTTGCGAGTGGATAGGGGATTTCCTGTCAGAGGACACAGTAGGTAGTAATCGATGGTAAGGCATCGACTAAAAAAGAAGTGATATGGAGCGTTCCACAGGGTAGTGTCATTGGTCCTCTGCTGTTCCTTATTTACATAAACGATTTAGGGGAAAATCTAAGTATCTCTCTTAGGTTGTTTGCAGATGACGCCGTCATTTACTGTCTAGTAAACTTATCTGAAGATCAAAACCAACTGCAGACCGATTTGAATGAGATATCAGTATGGTGTAAAAATTGGCAACTGACTCTAAAGAATAAGTATGAAGTCGCCCACATGAGTACGAAGAGAAATCCGTTAAATTTTGTTTCCATGATAAATCAATCAAATGTGAAGGCCGTAAACTCCACAAAATACCTAGGAACTACTATTACTTCAGACTTAAATCGGAAAGAACACGTAGATAATGTCGTGGGAAAGGCGGATCAGAGACTGCGTTTTATTGGCAGAACCCTTAAAAGATGCAACAGAACTACAAAAGAAACTGCGTACACTACGCTTGTCCGTCCATTTTTGGAGTGTTGCTGCCCAGTTTGGGATCCTTATCAGGTTGGTTTGACGGAGGACTTCTATAGAGTCCTAAGAAGGGCAGCTCGTTTCGTATTGTCACGATACAGGGGAGACAGCGCTACGGAAATTATACAGGATCTGGGATGGGAATCATTACAACAACGGCGCTTATCGCTGCGGCGTGGGCTACTTGCGAAACTACAATCGCCAACATTCTCCTCCGAATGCGAAAATATATTGTTGACTCCCACTTACATAGGTTGAAATGACCATCAAAATAAAATACGAGAAATCAGAGCTCTAACGGGGAGATTCAGGTGTTCTTTCTTCCCGCGCGCAATTCGAGAATGGAATGGGAGACACATAGTAAAATTGTGGTTCGATGAACCCTCTACCAGGCACTTAAATGTGATTTGCAGAGTATCCCATGTAGATGTAGACGTCTGAGAAAAGTTGCATGTCGTGGAGCCCGTTGCGTGCAGTTTTAGTAGAAACACGACGTCTTGTGGCTGCTCGAAAGTCATTGTTCAGCATGTTGACATTCCTCTCAGGGTTCCTCCGAGCGTAAGTAGCGGTCATTAACTGCAGTGGTACCTTTGGGTGGCCAGAGCAAGCCAAGTCATCGACAAATCCTATACCTTTATAGGATTTCCACCTCTAAAGAACGTCGCTTTCGTACTTACCGAGACGTCTGGAAAATTCCCTTGATGGGAGTCCCTCCCGGCACAAAGTAGCAATGGATATACGATCAGACTTCGAAATTGACCTTCTAGGCATGGCAGAACCACAGTCCAAAAAAACATTGTACTTTCTTCTCGGTATTATGACTCGAACTGATCGGCCGTCTTAACTAATTCGTCGCATTGGCACTACTGGTGCTTGATTGATTGATTTTTCCAAGGAAGCCAAAACATCTTGGACCAACCCGCCACTGCCCGCACCGAAACTAGGTTTATTGTGCGGTATCGCTCCCTGTATATCTAGTAAAACCAACCAATGCCCTTGAACAGTGCAAGGGGCCCTTTACCAGTTCTTTATTAGACACAATTTCTTCGGTCTGGTTGTCCCAAATATTCTGTGCCTTTTTTTCTCCAGTGCAATGCATTCTAAGATTAGATGTGATGCAGTTTCATCACCGTCATCACAGATCCTACATTTAGGGTCCTCTTCTGTTATTCCCATTGTACGTAGGTGTTTTTTTGAAATTCCCATGGCCTGTCAGCAATCCAACCATGAGTCTAATCTCTCTCCTGTTCAGACCCAGGATTGCAGAGCTTCTTTTAAAACATGGCTTTGGCATCATTACCTTGCCATGTTTTTGTTGATGGACTTTGGTCCAATATTCTACGTGCTGTCTTCTGAGCCAGTTATGTAGCTCCAATTTGATCATTGCCTTGGTGATTGTCAGGACAGGTTCCGGCCCAATAAATGGAGTCTCTGCCCCCATCCTGGCTAATCTGTCGGCATGTTCGTTGCCACTGATCCCCGAGTGGCCAAGGACCCACAATAGATTTACTCTGTTGCTTTCCTCTAGCTCCACCAGAACCCTGTGACATTCTGCAACAATTTTAGACCTTGTTGCAGGAGCTGCCAGTGAGCTCAGGACTGCCTAGCTGTCTGAATAGATATAGATGCTACGATCTTTGTAGCACCTACGCAAATTTTCCTCCACACACGCCCTGATGGCAGTGATTTCGGCCTGGAATACTGAGGCCACTTTTCCTAGAGAGATTACGCCCTCCAGTCTTGGCTGCACCCCATATACCCCGGCCCCAACACCTTGGTCCGATTTTGACCCATCAGTGAAACAGACAATATCCCCCGTACGGTGTCTAACTATTTTCTCCCACTGCTCCCTACTTCCAATTGTTAGATTGAAAGGCTTGTTGAAGCAGTATGGGGTTATAATATAGTCGCTGGCATTTCCCCAACCTTTCCTATATTTACCTCTCTCACTACTGGTGCTTGGTTGATTACAACTTTGTGTGGGTTGAGTGACATGTACTGAAAATTAAGGAACTGCGTCCTTGATGCAGTATACACATTCAAGGTAATCGGGAGACTGTCATGAAGGTGATGCAACACATTTTGGATGGGTATATTGCCGCCGTTATATGTTCAGGCTTAGCGTGCTTGAAGGACACTACGTCTAAAGAACTGCATAAAGTACCCGAAACCGGTCTAGTAATACCAATTAAGGTGCAAATGGTTGTTGCTGTTTTAAAAATCTCGGGGGATGTATCGTTATCCGTTGTCCACACTAGCATGTGCTTGATTATTATTTGAAAATTTTACCGGCACGCTGATTGCGGACGGTGGCCCGTTACAAAAGGGGCCGTAGCTACCGGTGTGAAGGACAAACAGAAGGGCGGACACGGCACAGGGCCGGGGGTGGGAGGCGGGGGGCGGAGGTGTCCGGCAGCGCAGGCCGGCGCCCGGAGGCTGGAGGCGGACTCGTTACCGCCCCCGGCTGCGCACTAATTGCCCGCGGCCGCCATTACTCATGCGCGCGTGCTAATTATTGCCGGGTATCTGCGCCATTACCGTGATAAGGCTGCGCCTCTCCTGGCGCCGGCGCCGCCTCGGCCGCCGCCCCCCGCCCCCGGCGGCCGTCTGTAATTACGAGGCCCTCCGCCTCCCGCCCCCGGCCCCACGGCTCCTCGCAGCCACCAGCCGGCAGCCAGTAATTACCGAAAGGATTTAGCGCTGACGCGAGATGTCGGCCGGCCGGCGTGGCCAACTAATTTCCTGGCCCGGCGGAGCAGCCTCACCTCGGCTCGCCTCACCTCAGCCCAGCTCGACGGGAAATGAGGCCTGGGTGCCGGCTGCTAGCCTGCCTCCTGTCACCGCGGGACGGCCATCCTTGCCACCGGCGGCCGACTGCTTGCCGGAATTAACCACGTCACTCAGCCGCCAGAACAGCTGCCGTGGCTCCACTTATCAGTAAGTTAACACAAACCATCACCACTTTCCCGCTTCATTAGCACTTTCTCTGGTTTCTTCTTACCAGTAAACCACCCAAGTTGCAATCGTCCATTCCAGTACACTTCGAACATACCTTGTTCTCCATCTTTCTCTTCAGCCCTTTTCCCGCACGTGCAGGATCGGCTTTTGTTATTGCAGAAATCCGCAGAACTTCAATTATGCGATAAATCACTCAAACCTTAAGGTCGTAAATTCTACCAAATACCTAGGAGTTAGAATTACGAACGACTTTGACTGGAGAGAACACACAGAAAATATTGTGGGGAAGGCGAACCAAGGGTTACGTTTCATTGGCAGAACGCTTTGAAGATGCACCAGCTCCACCAAAGAGACTGCCTACATCACACTTGTGAGTCCTCTCCTGGAGTACTGTTGCCCCTTATGGGACCCTTACCAGGTGGGACTGACAGAAGACATTGAGAAGGTTCAGAGAAGGGCAGCTCGTTTTGTTTTATTACGTTACGGGGGGACAGCGTCACGGAAATGTTGCACGAATTGAGGTGGAAATCATTAAAAGAAAGACGTTATTCATTGTGGCATGATCTGTTTGCGAAGTTTCAATCACTGACTTTTACTTCTGAATGTGAAAATATTTTGGTAGCACCCACCTACTTAGGGAGACATCACCATTCCAATAAAATAAGAGAAATCAGATCGAAAACGGAACGATTTAGGTGTTCTTTCTTCCCGCGCGCTCTTAGAGAATGAAACGGTAGAGAAAAGTTATGAAATTGTTTAATGAACCCTCTGCCAGGCACTTAAATGTGATTTGCAGAGTATCTATGTAGATTTAGATGTAGATTTGGCATGTTAGTATTGACGGGGTGGCCGGATTCCCTTCCTGCCGCCACCCCCTGCTCCCCAGGAGGAAATGTGTACCAAATCAAATGTTTGTATAGTCTATGGGACTTAACTACGGGGTCATCAGTCCCTAAACTTACAAACTACTTATGAACTACTTACGAACTAGGACGTCACAAATATCCATGTCCGAGGGGGGATTCGAACCCCCGACTGTAGTGGCCGTGCAGACCGCGACTGAAGCGCCTCAGTCCCCTCGGCCACCGCGGCCAGCGGAAATGTGTACCCCAAATGTCTGTGTATAGTGTTATATGTGTGAAAATGTAAAGTGTTAGGAAATGTTTGCGAATCGTGTAACTGAGTCAGGACTTGGATACCAGCCCGGTATTCACCTAGGGGGATGTGGAAAACCGCCCAAAAACCTCTTCCAGGCTAGCCGGCAGTCCGACCCCCCTTCGTTAATCCTCCGGGCGTATTCGAACCGGGGCCGGTACGCCTCCCCGTCTCGGAAAGCAGTGCGTTACACCACACGGCTAACCGAGCTGGTACACCTCGAGCATACCGGGTCGTTATAATTAAAATATTCCTATTTAACACGTTTCTTACCTGCAACTCGCAGTACAAAAAACAGTGGACGGGATGGAAGAAAGGTTTCGCCTTCAAATATTTTATTTAAACTCAACCAGTAGTAAACAGGACACTACACTCCAAATACCACAAGCATTTTCTTGAATTTGTTATATATTGGGTCCACCAGTATTACAGATGTCGCAGATTGGCATATACAACATTCCGGCACTTAACTTCACATGGGGTGTGATGCGTTAATTAAATACTGAGTCCCACACATAGATCTGTTAACTACAAATG
This sequence comes from Locusta migratoria, assembly GCA_026315105.1. Classification (NCBI taxonomy): domain Eukaryota; kingdom Metazoa; phylum Arthropoda; class Insecta; order Orthoptera; family Acrididae; genus Locusta; species Locusta migratoria. The sequence goes on from CM048749.1 coordinate 353,502,701, forward strand.
TCAGGTCGTTAAGGAAAGAATGAAGTTTGCAGTTTAACGTCCCGTCGACAGCGGGGTCATTAGAGACGGAGCTTACACTCGGAAGGTCTTGGGTAAGGATGTGGAAGGAAATCGGCCGTGCCCTTTCAAAGGAACCATCCCGGCATTTGCCGGGAGTGATTTAGGAAAATCACGGAAAACCTAAATCTGGATGGCCGGAGGTGGATTTGAACCACCATCCTTCCGAATGCGAGTCCAGTGCGTTACCACTACGCCACCTCGCTCGATCAGGTCGTTAAAGGATGCCACCCATACTTGGAGAGTATAGGACCTAAATACTCTCCGGAATTCATTGCCCTGCGGCCATACATACCCCAAGTGACGATTTCATACAGTAGTTCTGTCCACCTCAGTGTAATGTGCTCATTCCCACTCAGCCTCCCAGTAAACAGTCTGATGTGAACTATGCTGCTGGAATTTTGATACTACTCTTCCAACTATTTGTAATGTGCAGTGGACAAACCTTACCTTTTAATGTACCCGTGTTCCTGCAAGGAAGACATCAACAGCATGTGATGCAAGATTCAGAAAGATGCTCCTTGTCTACTTACAATCAGTGAAGCTAGCAGTTATCTAAAGATAGACCAGGATGACATCTCCTGTAAGAAATATCTTAAAATTAACAAACTGTAACCACTCAGGATCAGTTCGGGTGCTAAAGTGATGTCACTAGTTACTGAAATAAAAAACTTATTGTGAATTTTATATTTATTAACTTACAAAGAAGACTCAAATCGATAAATTGATAAATTAACATTAAATTTCCGAGTTCCGAATAGGTTGATAGGATTAAACTATGAATAAACGTATAAAAATTACAAAATAAAATAAAGTTGGTAGAATGATTGAAGAGCAACGCCTACTTCACTTTAAAAATAATTCAGTTTCGTCAGTTTACAATGGAGGCTATCACGAAGTCAGCAATGTTACTCATTGGTAAAATATGTATTTGTTACTACTGCTTGGGGATGGGTGGAGTTTGCCTAAAGTGTTTACATACAATACCATTAACTGTACCAACAGCCGCTAGCTGCGTCTTCGCTGAAACTGAAAGTAAATCTTTTCTGTCTTGATCGAGTACTGCCGATCGCACTTTCCCTGAATCTTCAAATGTTCGTTAAGCTTATGGGACATAACTATGGGGTCATCAGTCCCTAAACTTACAAACTACTTATGAACTATCTTATACTAAAGACGACAGTAAGATCCATGCCCGAGGGGGGATTCGAACCCCCGACCGCAGCGGCCGTGCAGACTGTGACTGGCGCACCGCAGACTGCTTGGCCACTGCGGCCGGCCCCTGCATCTTGATGAAGTTGAGAACCACCTGTAAATCCCAGTCCAGCTGTATATTGGAGTGGTGCGTCAGTATCAGACTAACCCATCGTGTTGCCACTCAAAAACGCGCTCGCAAGCGCTACCTCATGCGCTCTGTCTACGTTCATACTGGATATTAAGTATCTTGGTCAACACTGTGGAACACCGCGTAATTCTTAGTATTCTCCACTGGAGATAGACCAAGATCCACTCCACGACAGAGGTGCTTCTTACAGTGCAATACTGTACAGGATTCTTTATCAACTCTCCGCACAAGAAATCACGGCGAGAGTGCTACACCGGTAGCTTGCGTGCAAAGAGACACACAGTTCGCGCAGTTGAGAGAGGGAGACTGCTATAATTTCACTCTTTCACCATGTGTATATGCTCCAGTGCCGTTGGCGCTTCTATGCCAGTGGCTAACCTACCAATCAGATGGTGCATCTTAAAATGCCGTATGGCTCGCTGGCCAATAGTGAGTAAGCTAATGTCTCATTTAGATATTTCCTCTCCGACTTGATGGCGCCTGTTTGGAATTTGCATGAGACTCCCGTCTGGCTTTCCGCCTGCAGCTAAAAGCAGCAAGTAAATATCTTTTGTCCGTATTTCCCCAATAAGGGGAGAAGATTTTTAAGTGTCTTTCATTACAAAGACCGCCTGCGTCTACGTAAGGGAGTGGGGATGTGCATGTCTTCCTAAATAGGTGGGCGCTAACAAAGTATGTTGGGTTTCGTAAGAGAATGAAGTAATAAATAAATAAAGATATATTGCAGTGTTCTAATCCAGCGAATTATAATTACTTTTTTGAATGCTGTTAAAATGTATTCTCGCAATTTAAATTACAGGCTAATGAATTTTAAATGCTTTCTTTAGAATCTTGATATTGAATTAACAAGCTTAACGAAACTTTAACAATTTGATGAACTGAACCAGAATGCATATTTGAAGCTTTTCCTTTTACCAAAATATTAAAGTAACACAAGGTTTACATAACAAGATTATTTCACATTATAATTTAACATCAAAAACATACTTTACAAAGCCCTGTTGCGATGTGCACGGCCGTTGAAAGAAGTAGTTCTCTGGTGCCATTTTCCTTGCTGAATAACAGTTTCAATTCTACAAGAAAGGTGGAAATAATTTGTTAACATGAATGGTGTCCTCTTACTATTAATAACACAATATATAAAAATAATTCTATTCAGTTTACTCAATTATTTCCCATGTTAGTGACGCTAGTTAAAAATGTTATTTATTTAGTGTAATGCTGAGTCTGAAAATATGCAAGGAAAGAAAATTGTAAGTTTAAGAATGTAGTACGAAAATCGTACTAGGCGCGTTTTTTTTTCAGATTATGTTAATGCACTGATGCAAAAGAGTCCACAATTTGCTGAAAATGCTATAGTGACATTTAACTAGTCACTAATATGGGAAATCATTGAGTAAACTGAATAGGATCATTTTTTACATATTGTGTTATTAATAGTGATTCATGTTAACAAATTATTTCCACCTTACTTGTAGAATTAAAGCTATTATTCAGCAAGGAAAATGGTATCAGAGAAGTACTTCTTTTATTGAGGTTATATGCAGTACTTCTTTTTAATTGTAAGTTGTATAAATTCGATATATCGATTACAGAAATATCTTTTGTATTGCAGTATGACTCTCTTTGTAAGTTTGGCAAAACAGCTGGTCACCATGAAAACATTGTATACTATGTGTGACTTTTCTTAATCAATAGATAACACCCTTCTTAGCAACGATTGACTCCTTTTTACTAAAGTAAAGTCATACATATCGTTATTTTAGTGGATTATCTGCAGTTATAGGGCCGAAAATGTTAGTTTCGCTGTCTTGTGATATTTTTTTAATATACTGCTATTTACAATATTTTGTTTATATACTGCTATTTACAATTTTTCAGCGTTTAATAGCTACGTTAGAGCTGTAAGTAGCTGGGAGATAATGAAGATAGAGGTGTGGACACTGATTTTACGATATTCATAGTACAAACATCAAGTTATTTTTTACGAAAACATTTCTTATTTGTAATCATGTCATCAAACTTGGAAATTAGGTCAATAAGCTTTAGCTATTTCATAGGGAATACTTCCTTTTACGTGTGACATAATATGTTTTTTGTCTGGACAGCAGTTAAAAGGTCATGTAGCAAAACCAAATGTAGCAAATGTGGGCTATTGGCTTTGAATATTAATTGTATCACTGCTGTTTTCATCTAGTTTTGGGCTTCTGGTGGATGGAAATAGCTGGAGAAAGTTCGCTTATGGATGTTAAGCTATACTTCTATGAGATAATTGCAGGATTAATGTTTTTTATTCCCATTTCTGAGTTAAGTTCTAGTTTCCTTTCTTTGCATAAAGACAGCTTTTTCTGCATACATTCTGTACTAGTATGTTATTTAGGAGAGAGGTCTACTTAATTTTTACGATGTCAAGCTGTATATCTGTAGCAAAACTGCAGAAATAGTGTAAAATATCCCGATTTTAGGGTAAGTTCAAGTTTACTTTGTTTTACCATGAATATTGCACTTTCTGTATACATGCTATACTAGTATCTCATTTAATGTAAAATATTCCAATTTTTGGATAAGTTTATTTTAAATTTTCTTCCCATAAAATCGCTTTTACTGCTTTCATGCTATACTAGTCGGTTTGGTGCTGGACCTACTTAATGTTTGCGAAAGTTCGCCGAAATAACAACCGAATTTAATTTAAAATATTTCGATACTTTGTTGGCTTCTGGTGGTGCCATTTGTGGGCAAGTGCTTAACTTTATTAGTGCTCATCTTGGAGATAGATATTTTACCACAACAACTGTTTATTTTCAATTGTTATTAACTTTAAAAGAGCATGAGATCACTTCCTTTATTTAGTTTATGGGTATTAATTTCATAACAACATTACAATATCAGTTGAATGACCTATCTTGCTTCTAACAAAGTAGTCGCCGCAGCGGGTTAATTGTGCGTATTGGGCCGCCATGCTGCGATGAGGGTGGCCGTCTGCCGTTAGGGGTTCGAATCCCCGCTCAGATATGGATATTTGTGTTGTCCTTAGGTTAGTTTACCTTAGTTTAAGTAGTTTGTAAGCTACGGACTGATGACCATGCAGTTTGGTCCGATAGATTTACAAACATTTGAACAATTTTGAACAAAGTAGTCACTGCTATGGTAAAGAACAAGAATCGTATTTCACATTTGTGGGATGTTGCAACAGTATTTAAGGATAAAAAACTTTAAATCAGTTGCATATTATTATTGCCTTATTCATATTTTATAAACAACACTTGATTTTCAGTTATTTGCACACAATTTGATTTGCTTTCATGGCAGTATTCTTTATGGATAACTATATAGCCATCATTTAATGTGTTTAGGATAGGAAAGGCTGTGGCTGGGATGAAAGCCATCATTGCCCAACCCTGGGACCTGGGTGTCAATACCCTCAGCGTTTTTGAAAAATCTGGTCATTATTAATGTGACTACCTCAAGGATCAGCGAAGTTGCCACAGTGTTGAACTACTGGTCCCCTGCGAGGTAGGCAACCAGAGGGTCAAGAGGTCAAAGCATACCTACTTATGATAATTTCTCCCTATGTTGGTCAGAGCCAAGAACATATGTTCGCATAAAGGTCAATAATCCGAAGATTGGTTTGAACACCACAGTGCTGTACAAGGCATGGTCCTGTTTGGAAGTGGTATGCCGTTGTCTTCCTCCAACCTTCGAAGTGACTTACGCAACCCAGTACAGGGGGACGTACAGTTCAATGTGGGTTCTGAACCACAGTGCTACTCGATATTTTTGTGAAAGTATTTTCTAGGTATTTAGTCGAATTTATGGCCTTCAGATTTAATTGATTTATATGTAAATGACGATTAGAGGATTCCCAGTGGTAATCAGGTGGACCACTTCACACATAGGCGAATGAAGTGGAAAGTAACAGATAAAAATCCTAGGGGCTGGAGGGATCGAACCTACGACATTTGTATTTGTAATCTGGCACTCTACTACCGTGTTACTGAGCCTCATGTGGTGGAGAGAATCAGCGAACGAAATTTCATAAGTAGATCTCGCCACAAGGACAAACCTCACTGTTTTAATGACTTTCATTCCACTCCTGTCTCTTTTCCGTGATACCCTGTTTCCTGTATCGTGATAACACACAGCGAGCTGTCCTTATTTGTGTTCTTTCGATGTCCTCCGCCAGTCCCAGGTGATAAGGAATCGCATACCGCCAAGCAATACTCCAAAAGAGGACGAATAAGGGTAGTGTATCTACACGCTCCAAGTAACTCTGTTAATAAAACGCTGTCTTTGATTCACCTTCCTCACAACATTCTCTGTGTGTTCTTTCTAATTTAAGTCTTTTGTAAAAGTAATTTCTAGATATTTAGTCGAATTTATGGCCTTCAGATTTGATTGATTAATATGTAAATGACGGTTAGAGAATTCCCAGTGGTAATCAGGTGGACTACTTCACACTTTTCATTATTTAGGGCCAACTGCCAATTTTCGCACCGTACAGAATGTTATCTACCACCATCTGAAATTGGTTTCGATCTTCTGGTGATGACAACGTAAACTGTAAACAACCTAAGAGAACTGATCAGTCTTGAGCAAGGACATCGTTTTGCTGCAAGGCAATGTGGGTAATCAGACCACAGATCTCATCACATCTTTTGGATGGGAAAGTCTAGATCATCCTCGGTGCAGCCCTGATCTGGCGCCCAATGACTACCATGTGTTCTGCAGTTGTAGAAACTCCTGGGGCCGCGGTGGAGTAGCCGAGCGGTCTAAAGCGTCTCGCTGAGCGCGCGGGTGCTCGCCGTGGAGGTTCGAGTCCTCCCTGGGGCATGGGTGTGCGTGTTTGTCCTTAGGTTAGTTTACCTAGGTTTAAGTAGTTTGTAAGCTACGGACTGATGACCACGCAGTTTGGTCCGATAGATTTACAAACATTTGAACATTTGATTTGAAACTCCTGGGCGCTCAGCGTCTTCAAGACTAAGTCAAAACAGCTGTGATGCAGTGGTTAACAAGCCGAGCGGCAGACCTGTATGGAGAGGATATTCAAAAACTGGAAGAAATTATGACAAGTGCCTCAATACTGACGGGTATTATTTAGAAAAATACCTGGTGATCAAAAAGTCAGTATAAATTTGAAAACTTAATAAATCACGGAATAACGTAGTTACAGAGGTAAAAATTTACACACTTGCTTGGAATGACATGGGGTTTTTTTAGAACAAAAAAAAAGAAGGTTAAAAAAAAGTTCGGCAGATGCGCTTCATCTGATAATAATAATTAGCATAAAAAATTGAGACAAAGCAAAGATGACGCTCAATATCTTCACCATCATTCCTCAACAACAACTTTAGTCGAGGAATAATGTTGTCAACAGCACTGTAAAGCATGTCCGGAGTTATGGTGAGGCATTGGCGTCGGTTGTTGTCTTTCAGCATCCCTAGAGATGTCGGTCGATCACGATGCACTTGCGACTTCACGTAACCCCAAAACCAATTTTCGCACGGACTGAGGTCTGGGGACCTAGGAGGTCAAGAATGACGAAAGTGGCGGCTGAGCACACGATAATCACCAAACGAAGTGCGCAAGAGATCTGTCACGAGTCTAGTAATATGTGGTGGAGCGCCATCCTGCATAAAAATCTTAAGTTCCAGCAGGTAACTCTCCTTCTATATTATTGCGTGATTTATTAAGTTTTCAAATGTATACTGACTTTTTGACCACCCGGCAGATTAAGGTACAGGCTTTAATGTAAAAATAAAATTATTGAGATATCTTAGCACGTCTTTTTTTAATTTCAAAACGGTACTTACTTAAAAACCACGCCTCGTAGCAGGGACAGGGTACGTGGTTGGGTAGGGCTTGTAGGATGGATTAGTCGTGTGCCAGAATGGCCCATAGGATTAGCGCAACTGCCTATAAGCCGGAGGTCCAGGGGTCGATGCTTGGCCAGGCAAAAATTTTCATATATCCATGTTGTATGATTACAACAGCTGTCAAATACATGAGACTCAAATATCCCAGCTGAAATCTGTGTTGTCTCTTACTGTTTGTTAAGGAACTTTACTTTATGGATGTGCCTCGCATATACAGGGTGTTACAAAAAGGTACGGTCAAACTTTCAACAAACATTCCTCACACACAAAGAAAGAAAATATGTTATGTGGACATGTGTCCGGAAACGCTTAATTTCCATGTTAGAGCTCATTTATTACCTCTCTCCAAATCACATTAGTCATGGAATAGAAACACAGAGCAACAGAACGTACCAGCGTGGCTTCAAACACTTTGTTACAGGAAATGTTCAAAATGTCATCCGTTAGCGAGGATACATGCATCCACCCTCCGTCGCATGGAATCCCTGATGCGCTGATGCAGCCCTGGAGAATGGCGTATTGTATCACAGCCGACCACAATACGAGCACAAAGAGTCTCTACGTTTGGTACCGGGGTTGCGTAGATAAGAGCTTTCAAATGCCCCCATAAATGAAAGTCAAGATGCTTGAGGTCAGGAGGGCGTGGAGGCCATGGAATTGGTCCGCTTCTACCAATCCATCGTTCACCGAATCTGTTGTTGAGAAGCGTACGAACACGTCGACTGAAATGTGCAGGAGCTCCATCGTGCATGAACCACATGTTGTGTCGTACTTGTAAAGGCACATGTTCTAGCAGCACAGGTAGAGTATTCCGTATGAAATCATGATAACGTGCTCCAGTGAGCGTAGGTGGAAGAACATGAGGCCCAATCAAGACATCAACAACAATTCCTGCCCAAACGTTCACAGAAAATCTGTGTTGATGACGTGAATCTGGGAAGTACAGTACATACTAACGAAACAATTGGGTATTTTGACAATTGTCTGCACGAATTATTTCAATTATATTCAAAGAGAAATACTAAAATGAGCTCTAACATTGAAATTAAGCATTTGCTGACATATGTTCACGTAACATATTTTCTTTCTTTGAGTGTGAAGAATGTTTCCTGAAAGTTTGGCCGTAAGTTTTTGTAACACCCTGTATAAAAAAATAGACGAAGTAAATGTGAGGGAAGTACGGTGTTGGTCGGGCCGAGCGGCCGGCACAGGTGGTGTTAAATTGGCTGCGCGTGGGCGGCTGCGAGGTGTGGCGTAGGTATCCCATCAGGCAGTTGACACGAGGCTTTACTTTAATGCAATTACCGCGGCCGGCGTTAATGTTCCATTATGTAATTAGGTAATTCAAACAGCGGCGGACAGGGCGCGCCACAGTTAGTTACCGGCCGCAGCTGGGGATTAATATTTCGTGTGACCCGGCCGGAGCTAGGCGGTCGAAACGTGAGCGCGCAATCCTACACGCCTGCGAACCCGACGTCGGCGCCTAGCTGCACACCACCTCACCTCACCTAGCCGCAGCCGCAGCGCAGCCGCAGACGAGGCTATCCCTCTCCTTTATGTGGCTGCCAATAGTCTATTTATTATTAGCAGCTAAACCTACTCACGTTCGCAGTGGCTCAGTCTGATATGATTCCATTATCGAACTAAATTAAACGAATTTCCAAAGAGACGTGCCCAGCTGATAGATCCGTCAAATAAATATCCTGCTTTAAGTCTCTGTCATATATATATATATTCTCAGAAATCATTTATTGCACAGCCACTAAATTTTCTGAGTTTTTTTGTCCTTTTTTCCTGCATAAATAGTAGAGCTGTAGCAAACCGTATGTATTCGGTACTGACAAGGAAAGTACTTGGGCTCGAACACACACATATACACCAAAATTGTATGAGAGATAATGTAAAGATCCCACCAGTGATACTTCCGCATCTGCAAAACTCTGCAGTCGTCCGTTAGAGGCTTCTGAGTGTGCCATGCCACATTTCACTTTGACCTGTCGGTTCGCCAGTAGGGACGGTGCAGTGTGCCTCCGAAGCTGCGTTTTGTGATGTTATTTGTGTGGTGAAGCGTCAGATGGGGCGGCGATTGCTAATCAATCCTGCTAATGTATTGCGATTAGTTGAGATGAAATTACTAAGAACCCTTCTTCGTGAAGATGGTATTAGTGTAGAAGATGAATCATTTGCATGCTTTCTCGTATCTGCTATGATACAGAAATATGAGCATAAGTAAGATACTGTTGTTACAAACACATAATAATAATAATAATAATAAGGATGATAATGACGAACAACTCATTGCAAGCGGTAGTGCTACGGTAAGTGCGGGAAGAAGTGATGGAAGTAGTGGCAGTGAATACCAACAGTCTTTCGGGAAGAAGGTTAAAGTTGCAACTATCATCACGGCTTTTGATGACATTCGCTAGAGAACATGTACGATGGTTATTACATAAGCTATAGTTAAGATATCTGCATTACGTATGGCGTCTACAATTACATCTACAGTGCTATCTAAAACATGGTTGCAGATCTTTGCAGAAAAACGACACCCACCAGCACATTGAGTTATACGTAGAGATCCTGCAACCAAACGTTCATACAGATATGTTTGTTCGAGTCCATGTAGTTTCCTTGTGAGTAACGAATACTTTGGCTGATACGAAATACTGAATATTTACTCATGAATACATTTCGTTGCTCGCATCTACCCTACCAATACGAACTTAACTCATGAATCCATTTTGTTATTCGCATCTACCGTATCAATACGAACTACGTAATGGAAACCAATGCATATATTCTGTGATAGTATTTATTATGTGATTGTAACGGAGCATGATGGGATAGATTCCCATCTGCTTGCATTACGGAGCCTCCAGGTACCACTGCTGCATAATAGTGGACATGAATGTAATTAGTCTATTATTAGTTCATTTTTCAAAACTTTTGTTATTGTGTTTTATAACATAACTAGCTAAAGTTTTTTTCTATTATTTGACGCTAGAGAAGTCTGTTTAATTAGCAAATATTAATTAATTAATACCATAGGTATATTATTAAAGTTCCGATAGTTTGCTAATTAGTATTTCTGTTAAAACTAAGAAATTCTTTTCTCGTAATATTAAAGTAGGTATTACTATGTTTCACAAGAAATGTTACGAAAGTTTTCCCCTCTTTAGTTTCTGTATAATTACCGATAATTATGAAAGTATTGTTGATGAACCTATTTTGTTAAATACGTAAATGAAATACTATTAATTGAAACGATACTTGTATATTAATTTAATCAGTATTATTTACATTGTCCTTTACTACAGGCAGTTACATGTAATTCTTTACTTTTTCATTATAATTAATTTAATGTACATAATTAACAATACGTAATTTCCAGTAGCATTGTATGAAAGATATAAATAGGATGCGGCATGTAATAGGGGACTGTTTCGTCCGTGATCTGGGGCACAATCCACGCCAGTTCGGAGTCTTGTTTGAACAGTATGTTAAAAGTTCTTTAATGTTAGGCGTGCAGAAAGTGCATCTACCGTGATTAGTCCATATTTGTGTCACATTACGATGTACACATCGAACTTTTATATTCCACACACGAACTGTGTAAATTCTTATTATTGATGTGTAGAATTGTAATTAATGAGACTCGTATTCTGGTCCTAAATGGAGACAACTGGGCACTTGTGAATCATTAAAAGTGTCAAAGAATTGCAATTCTGTGTGTTTCCTACGTTATTTGTAGTGAATTAGGTTTCGTCCTATGAGATTTCAGCCAGTCGCCACCGAGAGCTACGATACGAAGTACGACCAGGTAATGTCACAAGATGACTAATTTATATAGACATCCGTGACAAACTTTAAGTGCATATTGCGCAGCTCAACGATTTTAGGTGGTTATTTTTGTTTTTAACATTTCGGATTATACTTCTCGCTCCGTGTTGGTAGATTACTCCTCGATGATCTGACGTCTGCTTTTAACGCAAACATACCTTTTATTGTATTTTTTGCCTGTAAAGGTTTCAGTTTGATGGTTAATTATTTGTTTTTGATGTTGTCTACCATAAAAAAGTATTATAAGAAATACTCAAAGCTATTATGTACACATTTTCATTCATGATGATATTATGTTAATTGTTAATGTCACATAATACAGTACAACAGTTGCAAATGTAGTGCTGATAGTGTGGTCGGTCACACTGAAATTCATCACGAAATATTCCGATTGATTCTGACATTCCAAGCCTCTAACAAAGTGCGGGAACAGTACTTAAAATGGAGGTCGTTGGTGGGTCTTAATCAATTTGTATGACGATTGTATTTTAATCAAAAGGGAAATTGACTGTACTGATCATTTCCTTAATAGTATGACTGCCTCAGAAAGCAGGCATACAGTATCTAGGTGGCAAATTTAAATGTTAAAGCAGTATTAACGGCAACAGTTAAATTTTCCCGTGGTTTCAAAGACAGTGTAGCGGCCGTATTTCTGGGTGGTACTGGTAACGAGAGTAACGAGTAACGATACGTTTGTAACGAATACTGTTTCTTTCAGTAACGAATACATATGGATGTGCATATTTTCGTTACTCTCAGAGCTCTAATATATGTCACTTATCCAATGTTCAAACTCGGTTTTCCTTTTACCCTCTACTAAAACAAGTTTTAGTTATCAGTTTGTTAAATATATCAAATATTACCATTTCAAAACTGTTTCGCAATGTAATCTTCTTCTCACTCCCCCTCCCTGCTTTTAATGCGATATTCAAGCTTAGAACCACAACATACAACATCAGCCTTTTTCTATATTTTTATTTATTAATAAAAGTAATTCAGTGTCATAAAAATTTAACATTTTTCTGTGAACATGTGAATTTCTATCATATGTAATTTAGTAACATCTTTGTAAGTGACAAATCCGTGAAGAAATGTTAGCAACATTCAGTTGTTACCTAATGATGGCCTAAGAAGGCAAAAGCTGGTAGTAACGAAAAAAATATCTTGCAGAACATCAGGAATGTTTCATTTTTCATAATAATATCAGGTGACCGAACGTTGCTCCGAAATTATTTTTTAAGTTACATAGTCGTACATAGTGCTACTCACCGCGTTTACGAGGCTAACATATCTTCTGTGGACCGAAAAACACGGAATTAATTTTTGATGTATATACAATTTTGGAAAAAACAACTTTGTAAGTGAATTTCAAAGAAAAAACAGTGTAAATAGAAAATTTCATCGAAATCGTTAGAGCCGTTTCCGAGAGAGCTAATATATGTCAAGTACTGACGGAACATTAAATTAAATATCACTTGGTTTACGGATTCTTGGGCATGCGACATAAAATAACCCTTGAGAAAAGTAATCGTTTTCTACAGTCTGTTCGATTGCTCCCCATTCCGGCTGTCTGTTCGCTCACACTGTATCTACCCATTTGCTCCTCCTCCTCCCCCTATGCATCCTCCATCTGTGACCCTCTCTTCCTTCCCTTCCTCCTTTCTCCCATTTCTTCCTCTCTCTCTTCGCCTCCTCCTCACTCCAAACCCTTCCCTTCCCTCCTACGTTCCACTACTCTTCCCGCACCCCACCTTGGTGCAGTCCTCATCTGTAGCTAAGGTTGGAGTTGTTCCGGGATCCGAAAGCCTCCGTTTCACCAGCGAATCCCCGTCGCCAGTTCCAGGAACTCCTTGACTCGTTCCGAGGCGCAGAAGTCGTCTACACTGATAGTTCCCTAGTAGATGGTCACGCTGAGAACTCTGGTGACCTCGTTGAACAGCGATCCTTGTCAAGTGGGAGTAGTGTTTTCACTGCGGAGCTGGTCGCTATATCTACAGCTCTGTGACATCTCCAAGCCTGCCCTGGGGAGACGTTTGTCATCTGCAGCGACTCCCTGAGTGCCTTGCAGGCACTTGACCAGTGTTTTCCAAAACACCCGTTGGTGCAGGCTATCCATGACTCTATATCCACCCTAGTCAAGTCAGCCCGTTCGTTTGGACCCCTGGCCATATTGGCATATGAGGGAATGAACGTGACGATCAGTTGGCCAAGCAGGTCACATCATCTTGGCCTTCGGAGATCGGCCTCCACGACAGGGATCTCGGACGGGAGTTGAACTGCAAGGTCCTAGGGCTTTGGAACACTGAATGGGCTGACTTGAGTGCACATAATAAGCTCCTCACAGTTAAACCCTCCATAGGTGTATGGAAGTCCTCCCTGAGGGCCTTTCGTCAGGAATCTGTTGCTCTTTGCCAACTGCGTATTGGCCAAACGTGGTTAACACATGGCCAACTCCTTCACTGAGGAGATCCACAAAAGTGCCGTTGTGGTACTTTGCTGACAGTGGTCCACATTCTAATGGATTGTCCGCTTTTAGTTGCCTGAGGCACTCCTTTAATCTGTTAAATGCGCTTCCGTCAACTTTAGCTGACGATGCCTCGATGGCTGACAGTGTCTTAGGTTTTATTCACGCAGCTGGCTTTTACCGTTATATTTTGTGGTGGGCTCATTTGCCTGATTTCTCGGACCCCCACCCCTACAGAACATTTAATCAGTTGTCTTTCTTGTAGTTTATGTCTGGTTATAAACTGGAGGTTTTAAGTGTGTGCAGAGTGGCTGGCTCATCCTGTATTATCACCGTGATCATCCAGCCAGACTCTTCTGCTGTAAAATTTTAGTTTCGTTGCTTATTTGGTCAACACCTACAGTGTCTTCCAGTTTATGTTGTCATTTTTCCATTGACTGTCACTCTGTCTCCAGTGTATACTGGGCGTAGAGTGCTACATCATACATGGCTATGTTTTATGGGTGTGAACTCTTATCTGGGAACAGGGGACCGATAACCCAGCAGTTTATTCCCCCATTAAACACCCAACCCCATCTCTCCTCCTCCTCCTCGTCCATCTCTCTGTCCATTTTTTCTTTCCCTCGATTTAGTAATAGTGGCAAGTGAATGTTGGTCACGCAGAACAGGTAAGCGAAATAGTGAATATGTGTACGAGATAGTGTTAGCCTTTGAGGGTGATGTAATAACTTTCTTGACTGCAAAAAAGCACAGGTTGCCTTAGATCGCTTCGAAAACTTTTATACCTGGCTTCGACCGATAATGATCTGTTAATAACATACAAGATCTGATGACGATAGCCTAGATCTTTTGAAACCGGTTAGATTAGATTAGATGAATACTTGTTGCATAGATCATAAATACGACATTTTTCAACGATGAATCAGTTTAATAAAAAGTATCTATACATGACACTCAATTTTTAAGTTTTTTAAATAAAAAGAAAATTATTATGTTTTATCTAAAAATTCATCTAATGTGTAAGAGTTGCCTTTCAGAAATTCTGCTACTTGGTCAGTGACCAAAGACGTCTATGGCAGCGTAATTCATCCCTCTCTGTGCCAAAGTTAGATTTAACTTGAATGGTGAAGATCACCTTTTCTTTTAGTGTTGTACCTATACCCAGCTGCGGTGGAGTGACCGAGCGTTCCAAGGCGCCTAACTCTGAGCGCGCCGCAGCTCGCCGTCGGATGTTCGAGTCCTCCCTCGGGCATGGATGTATTTTTTGTCCATAGCATGAGTTAGTTTAAGTAGTTTGTAAGCCTAAGGACTGATGGCCAGAGTAATTAAGTCCCATAGATTTACAAACATCCGAACAATTTTTTGTTGTAGCTATTCCAATTCAGTCTCCTACTACTTTTGAATCAGGTTGCATTGTTAATAACAAGATTCATAAGTGAATGCATATATTGTGAGACTACCGTGAAGATCCCTAGATCCTTAAATAAATTTCTGCAGGATGATCTTTGGTGTGCTCCAGCAATTATTCGGATTATACGTTTTCGTGCAATGAATACTGTTTTACTCAATGTTGGCTTGACCCAGAATATGATCCCATACGACAGCAGTGAATGAAAATAGGCATAGTAAGCTAATTTACTGAGATGTAAATCACCAAACTTTGCAATGACCCTGATAACATAAGTAGCTGAACTCAAATATTTCAGCAGATCTTCAATGTCTTTCTTCCAATTCAGTCCCTCATCAATGTAAACACGTAAAATGTTGAATATTCTACCTTAGCTACAGATTTCTGTTCAAAGTGTATATTTATTAATGTTGTCACGCCGTTTACTGTATGAAACCGTATATACCGGGTTTTATCAAAGTTTAATGAGAGTCCATTTGTAGAGGACCAATTAATAATTTCTGAGAAGCTTCATTTACAATTTCGTCAGTTAATTCCTGTTTGTCAGACGTTATAGCTATACTTGTATCGTCAACAAAAACAACTAGCTTAATATCATCGTGAATATAGAATGGCAAGTCAATAAATACAGGTATATCAAAAACAGCTAGGGACCCAAGAGCGAACCTTGTGGGCCCCCATTTTTTATATCTCCCTAGTTAGAGGATTTAGCTGCTTCTTACATATTATGTGAAGTGCTTATTTCAACTATCTACACTCATGCTGTTAAGTATGATTTAAATCATTTGTACACTTTCCTACTCATAATACTTAAGCTTATCTAGCAGAATTGCATTATTAACACCATCATAATCTCAATGGGTGATGCCTGGTTATATACAGTTTTTGATCTTACAAGGAGACCACATGGGTATTGGATTTTATAATTTTCGATATGTATGGAACGTGCAGTTCAGAACTTAAATAATAATCGACCCAAACCATTCGACGAAACTCTCAAAAATACTCGAGAAAATTGACTTTGAAGTTTTGCAAGTACACGTAAGTACCAATAATTATAACAGTTCTACCATATTTCGGTGTAGCTCAGGTGATAGCGTTCCGACCTCACAACCACAGAGTTGGTGGTTCGAATCCTCTTTTCTATGTTTTCGAACATTTTGGGATCTCGAATCCCAGGTGTTGTCAGTTTTCGTTCATATGTATGTGAAAGAGGTGAACACTTTGTCGTCACTTAAAACTATATTGAGTAGGTTAGCTGCTTGGAAAGCCATTAGTAGCTATGGAGATGACTTTCCATAAACAGTCTCGCAACTGTTTACAAACTGAACAATCAAAGACTACCGTCGACAACTGATAATCAAAGCAATACTGTAAAGAATGTAACTTGAGTTTTTTTTAATTGAAACCGTCATTATTAGCAATCTTTTATAAAACAAAGAGGAAAACGCTTTTCGTAAAAATTTCCTTTGGATATTAAAATTGTGCAACAATTGGGAAAAAAAGTCACGGGAAGATTCGAACCAACTGCTCTGTAGCTGAGAAGGCAGAACGCAACCATCTTTTCTTTTCTTTCTGTCTTTTTTTCCCTATGTGTTCATCACTTTATTGCGGGCGTTGTTCCTATTTGTTCGTAGACGTTCTATGAGTTCTTGGCTCAGCTTTTTTTTATTGCAGAGAGGCGTTCAGCCCTCTGGCCTGAGCTACACCGACAGATGCTACTACTCTTTTAATTATTGGTACTTACGTGTACGTACAAAACTTCTAAGTCATTTTCTTGTGCATTTTTTAGTGTTGTGTCGACTGGCTTTAGCTGATTATTATTTGACTTCTGAACTTCACGTACCATAAAAATCAAAAAAATTCTAAAATCCGATACCCCTGTCGTCTCTTCGTTATGCAACCTGTACTTCTTTGCAGTTTTTGACGAACTAGTCAAGCCAATACTACGTTATTTGGTTTGGTTTCCGCTGTTGGTCGTTCTGCCTCGCCTACCTCGTTACGGATCGCGCGGTCACACCCGTTGGAGGTTCATGTACTTACTAGGGCGTGTGTGTGTGTGTGTGTGTGTGAGTGTGTGTGTAACTTCGTTACTTCCGTGAGTCATTTGTAGCACAGCACTTGTTCGTGAGGCGTGCCCATGGGGTTGAGTATCGAGCGTGTCCAGAGATTTTAACGCGCTACATCGATAGCAAGGGGCGTGGTCGCTGCATGGTAAGGATCGAGAATCGTCCGTGGTCTTACGAGAAAAATGGCAGTATGTGATCGGGAGTAGAGTGTGGCGCGGTGTGGTAAACAGGAGGGCCAGCCGACATCAGCTGATAGAGGCGGAGTTGACGCGGACGCGCCGGCGCGGTGGCCGCGGGGACTGAGGCGTTTCAGTCACGGCCTGCACGGCCACTACGGTCGGGGGTTCGAATCCCCCCTCGGGCATGGATATTTGTGCCGTCCTTAGTCTTAGTTAGTTCATAAGTAATTTGTAAGTTTAGGGACTGATGACCTCGTAGTTAAGTCCCATAGACTACACAAACATTTGAAACAGTTGAAGTTGACGCAGGAAGCGGCGTCCGTGGGATTTGAAAAGGGCGCGTGACCGTGGAATCACAAGTTACGTATGTCATTTTCTTTCGCCATCGTCAACGGTATTTGAGTGGCTGTACTAACCAGCTTTCATGACCTATGAGTGAATTAGTTTCTGTCACAGTGATCGGCACAGCTAGTTGTTGCTTCAATAGCGCCAAGTTTCAGAGTGCCGTCCGTTGCCGTGTACACCGGTGTGAGATTAAGTCTATTTGTAGCTCTCCTTTGGTCAGTATTAGATGTCATTGGCCTTTAGAAGCGGACGCGTTTGCTTGGTGGGCTGACCCCTCCCCCCCCCCCCCTCACAATGGAATGTTGTTTAGCTGGTGTAAAGCACACACTGCGGTTACTGAGTAATTAATTTTCAAGTGAAAAATAACATATAGCTTGTAATTTTGTTATAGGCGTCACGTGTGGTATGGATTTTCTGTGGTTATGTGATACAACAAGGGGCCTAGTTTGTTTTAATCTGCCCACGATTGTATGTCTGAAAGTGAGATTTTTTCATTATGCTGTCTCTCTTATGATTCAAGTATTTTAAGAATTAGTTCTTGGAGGAACTAGTGCTCTTCTATTACTGGATAACAATTTAATTCAAGTGAGCTTCGGCTCTGCTGTACTATAGCTATTCGACATAGATGTTCAGCACTTTACCAGTTGTCTTAAAATTTTGTTTAAAGTTAAATGAGCTAGTGCTCGTCGATGATAATACTGTACACTGCTACACTGTAGTTATTCTACGTAGATGTTTAGCACCTTACCAGATGTCTTAAAAGTTTTGCTTAAAGTTGAATGAGCTAGTGCTCATCTCTCGTAGATACTAAGAAACATTTTACCAGTTGTCTTAAATTTTCACTTCAAGTAAATGAGCTAGTACTCATCTTTGATTGGACGACAGTTTAGTTAAGTAAGCTACGGCTCTGCTGTATTGTTGTTATTCTAAGTAGATGTTAAGCGGTTTTCAGTTGTTTTAAAATTTTAGTTCAAGTTATGTGAGCTAGTGCTCATCACTGATTCGATCTCAATTTAATTCCCGTTAGCTCGTGCTCTGCTGTGTTCCATGTATTTTAATTGATTTATACACTTTTCCAGATAATGATAAAAGCCTTGCTTCTAGGTAAGAAAATTTAGCCTTAGTGAGCTAATGATGAAGTGGCCAGTTTTTTTTAACTGAAAGGTATTCAGTATTGCCTTCTGATGAATAAATTAAGACATAAACGTGTTTGGTCACTGCTCTAGTCATGTAATCAAAAGTTTTGTGTGGCTGCTAGTCTTTAGTAACAGAACCTTACTAGCATTTTATGGTACCTGAACTTTTACTTAAATTGTAAATAAAGGTATTTGTTACAAGATGGCTTGTGACCTTCAATTCAGGGACTGTTGTGAGCGTCTACCAGCTCCACGGTAGACCTCTCCCTTCCCAGCTCTACCATAGTCTGGGATTGAAATAATTAAATACGGGAGAGCTTCTGATCGGAACACAGGTAACAAGCTGTTAGCAGTTGAGGTATAGATTTTCATTTATTATTAGCGGAGATTTAAATGCGTGGTATAGAAGGAACTTCAGCGTTATAGGTATGAAAGTATCTGCGTTGTTTTACCACTCTGAACATATACATTAATAAACAATTTTTATTTTGCGCACGTCTAGGATAAAGCACCTTCAGATTTACATGAGTTCCCATTGGTCTGCGAACCGCAGCAGTCTGAAGACTTCGGCTGTACTGGTTTACAGATGTTTGTTGCCTACGATGAGGTACTATTACTTACTCACGACTACACTGTTGCCTGCTTGACTTTTGCTGTGCTATTGTTATCTGCCTTTTTGTGGACTATTTTTACTAGTTAGTTTATTATTTAACGATTCAGTGCAAACAGTAACTTAAAACGTGTAAAAATGTGCGAATCATTAAAATCCATACCGAATGGATACGCGTCAAAAAACTGCCTGTTATAGTATAATAGAAATTTATGTTTGTCTTATGGTTATATTCTACTTACTTTCCGTATTATGTAAGTATCTTTACATTTTACTAATGCATGTAACTCAAAAATTATACACTCCTGGCCATTAAAATTGCTACACCACGAAAATGACGTGCTACAGACGCGAAATTTAACCGACAGGAAGAAGGTGCTGTGATATGCAAATTATTACCTTTTCAGAGCATTCACACAAGTTTGGCGCCGGAGGCGACACCTACAACGTGCTGATATGAGGAAATTCTCCAACAGATTTCTCATACAAAAACAGCAGTTGACCGGCGTTGCCTGGTGAAACGTTGTTGTGATGCCTCGTGTAAGGAGGAGAAATGCGTACCATCACGTTTCCAATTTTGATAGGATTGTATCCTATCGGGATTGGGGTTTCTCGTATCGCGACATTGCTGCTCGCGTTGGTCGCGATCCAATGACTGTTAGCAGAATATGGAATCGGTGAGTTCGGGATGGCAATACGGAACGTCGTGCTGGATCCCAACGGCCTCGTATCACTACCAGTCTACATGACAGTCATCTTATCTGCATGGCTGTAGCGGATCGTGCAGACACGTCTCGATCTCTGAGTCAAAAGATGTTGACGTTTGCTAGACAAGAACCATCTTCACGAACAGTTCTACGACGTTTGCAGTAGCATGGACTACCAACTCGGAGACCATGGCTACGTTTACCCATGACAGTGCATCACAGACAGTAGCGCATGCGATGGTGTACGCAACGACAAACCTGGGTGCAGGAATGGCAAAACGTCATTTTTTTTCCGAATGAATCCAGGTTCTGTTTACAGAATAATGATGATCGCATCCGTGTTTGATGACATCGCGGTGGACGCACATTGGAAGCGTGTCTTCGTCATCGCCATACTGGCGTGTCGGCGGCTGTGGCCACGGGGACTCAGGAGCTCCAGACACAGTCTGCACAGCCACTAAGGTCGGGGGTTCGAATCCCCCCCTCGGGCATGGATATTTGTGCCGTCCTTAGTATAAGATAGTTCGTAAGTAGTTTGTATGTTTAGGGACTGATGACCCCGTAGTTAAGTCCCATAAGCTTAACAAACATTTGAACATTTTGAACATACTGGCGTATCACCCGTCGTGATGGTATGGGGTGCCATTGTTTACACGTCTCGCTCACCTGTTGTTCGCATCGACGGCACTTTGAACAGTGACCGTTACATTTCAGAGGTGTTACGACCCGTGGCTCTACCCTTCATTCGATCCCTGCGAAACCCTACATTTCAGCAGGATAATGCATGACCGCATGTTGTAAGTCTTGTACGGGCCTTTCTGGATGCGAAAAATGTTCGACTGCTATCATAGCCAGCACATTCTCCAGATCTCTCTCCAATTGAAAACGTCTGGTGAATGGTGGGCGAGCAAATGGCTCGTCACATTACGCCAGTCACTACTCTTGATGAATTGTGGTACCGTGTTGAAGCTGCATGGGCATCTGTACCTGTTCACGCCATCGAATCTCTGTTTAACTCAATGTCCAGGCGTATCAGGGCTGTTAATACGGCCAGAGGTGGTTGTTCTGGGTACTGATTTCTCAGGATCAATGCACCCAAATTGCGTGAAAATGTAATCACATGTCTGTTATAGTATAATACATTTGTCCAATGAATATCCGTTTATCATCTGCATTTCTTCTTGGTGTAGCTATTTTAATGGTCAGTGGTGTATTAATTATTCCGTTAATTACATACAAAAATAATTATGAACAAACATCACTCCTTTGGCGGCTTGCCCACCACAAGGAGCGCTAGTGTCGTTGCATCTGTCAGTTGGTAACAACTTTCACTGCAGTGAGTGTCGCGACTGTATATGTTCGACTGTGCTATTTCTATCTAAATATTAAGTAGAAATTCTTTCTCGAGACCTACATTTCATGATTCTAAATAATTTACATAGTTTACCTTCTTTCATTTTTTACTGAAAATTCGACATTAACCAGAAGTAATATGTGAAGGAAGGTGATCATTTAGCCTGTGTAACTTACGTTTTGGACTGCTTGGATGAGGACCACCTGTCAGAAATGCATAATTTCAGGAGAGTGGCAAAGCTTGTGGCGTGTTAAGGAGCCGGTCTGTGGGTGGTGTAGCAACCTGTTTGTCGTGATGTTTCGTAATCGCCATCCGACATCGATACCGAAGGAACACCGCGAGCGGCGGTGCAGCTGAATGCAAGGGGGGGGGGGGGGGAGAGGCTGTGTCCTCAGGTTACTGCCTCTGGTCGCCACACGACCAGCCTGTTACATACAAGCCTGCTGGTCTCCCCGTCGCCTTCCTCGCCGCTGTACTGTTCCGTGATACATGCAACAAGTTGTTGAGCCTTACATCCTCTGACGCTCCTATCCATCGGGCCGTTGAAAGTAGACTTGTTTTCTCTCTTTAATAGTGCCACAAATTTAACTTGCGGATATCAGCCTCATGCGATGTACTGCAATCGCCCCAGTCACAGGTTTTTTTTAGGTTTGATTCCATTTCCTGGAGGTGCTCCACGACCACACAATGATGAGCACACCAGATGTATTTCGCAGCATTGGCCGTTAATGTTTTATTTAAAAAACCACAGATCGATTTCAATCACCTAGTGATCATCTTCAGTGTCCTTCAAACGAGCATATGAATGCCCTGAATGCAGTTACATTCAGGGCATTCATAGGCTCGTTTGAAGGACACTGAAGATGATCACTAGGTGATTGAAAACGATCTGTGGTTTTTTAAATAAAACATTAATGGCCAATGCTGCGAAATACATCTCGTCAGTTACAGGTTTCTAAGTCGAGACTTCATTTTTGCTATCAGGTTTTCTACTTGGCAGTGAAGTTCTATTACCTCACTACATTTTTTTCGGGCCACAGTATTTATTACATAAATAACCCAGAAAAAAATCAATGTAACATGAGATATAGGCCATATTTTTGCACTTACCGGCCAAGTTTTTGCACTGTTGCCAACTCACATTTCCATCGTATTCACAAATATTAAAAGTATCGCAGGTTTACGCGACTAACCATAAAATCAATTCACTATCATCTTGTGACAAACGGCTCTTTCTGATTTCTTCTCTTGATGAACAAAATCACAATGCCGATCGTATCAAGTTGATCATTGCTCAATCTGCAATAGTAACTTACGGTTGAGTTGAAAAAATATCATCACAGATGGACGATCATCACCATTAAATAAGTTTAAAGGAATATTTGGCTTCGTTAAATGTTTTCTACATGGGTTTCCCTGACTGTGGAATCGCACGTGGTTATGTTTTAAATACCACCAACTCAGATTTTCTTGAAATATACTTTTACTTTAACTACTTTCCATACACCGAACAAAACAATATTAAACTTTTTTTTATAAAATACTAGCTGTAAACCCGGCGTTGCCCGGGTATTTACTTATTCCACACTCTCGTAGTCCACCTCCCCTTCCCCTCTCTCTCTGCATCCATCTCTCTCTCTCTCTCTCTCTCTCTCTCTCTCTCTCTCTCTCTCTCTCTCTCTCTCTCTCCAATCTCTCTGTTCCTTTCCGTCTTTCCCTCTCTCAGCAAAGTTTTCTCCAAGGAACCCTCTGGCATGTACCATACAACCATTATTGTACCCAGTGATCTTCCTCTTGGTTTAAAAGCCATGTGTGCAAAACACATCAAGATTGGAGCAAAACTATGCATTTTGTAAAATTCTGTAAGTTAAGTACCCTCCACCCTGCACCGAACGAAGTTTTATACAGAAGTGAGAAGGTAGAACGACGATGGAAACATGATCTCATTTGAAAAAGTGGAGAAAATGGTCAGTAGATTACAGTGCAATAAAGCGGCTGGGGTGGACGAAATTAAGCCGGAACTCGTCAAATACAGTGGAATATCAGGTCTCAAATGGTTACACAGGATAATTGAGAAGGCGTGGGAATCGGGACAGGTTCCGTCGGACTGGACGAAAGCGGTAATCACACCAATTTCCAAACATGGAAACAGAAAAGATTGTAACAGCTATCGAGGTATCTCTTTAATTAGTGCGGTAGGCAAAATATTCTCAGGTATTGTTGAAAGGAGAGTGCGAGTATTAATTGAGGACAAGTTAGATGAAAATCAGTGTGGGTTTAGGCCTCTTAGAGGCTGTCAGGACCAGATCTTTAGCTTACGCCAGGTAATGGAAGAGTGCTATGAGTGGAACAGAAAATTGTATCTATGTTTCATATATCTAGAAAAGGCTTATGACTGTGTTCCTAGGAGGAAGCTATTGTAAGTTCTACAAGATTATGGTATAGGAGGCAAACTTTTGCAGGCAATTAAAGGGCTTTACGTAGACTGTCAGCCAGGAGTAAGAGTAGAAGGCAAATTAAGCTCATGGTTCAGGGTAGTTTCAGGGGTAAGACAAAGCTGTAACCTGTCACCTCTGTTGTTCATGCTATTCATGGATCATATGTTGAAAGCAGTAGACTGGAAGGGCGGGATTAAAATAGATGAAAACAAAATAAGCAGTCTCGCATATGCGGATGACTTAGTTATAATGGCCGATTCAATTGAAAGATTGCAAACTAATATCGCTCAGAGGTGCAAGGATTATGATATGAAGATCAGCATCTCCAAAACGAAAGTATTGTTTGTGGGAAAGAGATTTAAGCAGATTGAGTGCCAAATAGGAGGAACAACGTTAGAACAGGTAGACTGTTTCAAGTACCTGGGATGTATTTTCTCACAGAATGACAACATAGTGACAGAACTGGAATCGATGTGTAGCAAAGCTATTGCAGTGAGTGCTCAGCTAAGATCTACTCTCTGCTGCAAGAAGGAAGTAAGTACCAAATCTGAGCTAGCAGTGCACCGCTCCATCTTTCGACCAACTTTGTTGTATGGGAGTGAAAGTTGGGTGGATACAGGTTATCTTATTCATAAGGTAGAGGTTACAGATATGAAAGTAGCAAGAATGATTGCAGGCAGTAATAGATGGGAACAATGACAGGAGGGTGTCCATAATGAGGAAATCAAAGAAAAACTGGGAATGAACATTATAGATGAAGCAGTTAGAGCGAACAGACTGAGATGTTGCGGTCATGTTACACGCATGGGAGAAGCAAGATTACGAAAGAGACTCATGAGCTCGGCAGCGGATGGTAAGAGGAGTTGAGGTAGACCAAGAAGAAAGTACTTAGATCCGTTGAAGAATGATTTTGAGATAAAAGGCGTAACATCAGACGAGGCATCAATGTTAACATTGAATAGGGGATCATGGAGGAATTTTATTAGAGGTACTATGCTCCAGACTGAGCGCTGAAAGGCATAATCAGTCTCTAATGATGATGATGATGAGTGAGATTCCTCTTGTTTTTAAGGTAGAGTGTGCAAAATTTCATCAATATCGGAACAAAACTATAGATTTCCGTGCAATAGAAACGCAGGGTTACATTGTAAAACGCTCTTTGATGTTGTCAAATATTCTAGTTTTATTTCATATAACCCTTGCTCTGAGAATAACGAAAACAACAAAACAAGGATCTGTGAAATCGGTCGAGCCGTTCTCAAGTTAAGGCACGACGAAGGTGTTTAAGGATCCATTTTTTATGTAGCAAAGGACCGTGCCCCATGCACTGTATGAACCTTAAGGTAGACGATGACCTTCCTCTTGTTTGGAAGGTCAAGTGTGCGAAATTTCGTGAAGATCGAAATGAAACTGCAGATTTCGTGAGTCTGTAGGAGAAGTATGCTTCGCCATGCACCTGTCACAAAATACTTTCTTAGCTGACATTTTGGCCCTATAAACTATATTCCTACCAAATTTCAGGTTCATAGGCGAAGTAGTTTTCGAAATTTCGTGCTTAGTCAGTGAGTGTACTTCATTTGTTTGTAAATCTATCGGACTTAACTTCTAGGTTATCAGTTCGTAGCTTACTAACTACTTAAACTAAGGTAAACTAACATAAATACAACACAAACACCCATGGCTTAGGGGGTACTCGAAACCCCGACGGCGAACGGCCGCGCGCACCGCAACACGGCGCTCAGTTACGCGTGGCTAATCCGCAGAGGCCGAGTGTCCTTTCGCTTTTATTTAGATAGAGATTAAGTAATAGATTGCTTCATTTTGGATGCAACAGAATTAAAGGAGACTTGTAGACAAAAATAAACAGTAACATGCTAACCTTATTTGATACAAGGTGATGATGCCTGATGCGACAGTTTTACGACACAGCGAAACTGTTGTGAGCCGTAGACTTCTTTTCGTTTCATCATTTTGTGTGTGTGGAGGGCTGGGGGCTAGGGAGGGTAGGGGGGAGGGGGTGCAGCTAGAAAACGCTTCATAAACGTCCGAAATTACATGCAAACTTTGTTCAGGTCCCTAACTACTCCCATTTTCCAATAAATGACGCATAAATCTGGGTATTCTTACGCGGTGGCCTCTTATTGTTTATGACATTATATTTCCTGAGCTGTATGTTGTGCTCTTTTGTTTTTGGGTCAGAACCCTTCGTGGGCGTATGGTGAAGAGTTCACCAAAGTTTGATTGCAATGGAATGAATGGTTTATGAACACACAGACAAACATTCGGCGCCTTGCTGCTCTCGCCAGAGCTCAACTCTCTTAGAGCTCGCACAATGTCTTTTCAAAGCACTCCGGTTACAGATATAACACTCCGACTCTTACAAAGAAAATAATAATATCGTAATGAAGGATGTAAATGTTTCGAAGTTACATGTGGTAAAAACATTAATGAAAATTAATATTATGAAATTTTGCTACTTATGGGTGGGCAATTCTATTATATTTCTTCAAATACTATTCATAGATATCCCATTTTACATAACCAAATTGAAGTATAAATACGAAGTTAATATTGCTTTAAGGTGCCTTAAGTCTAGCGCTGTTTTAATTAATGTTATTATTAACTTTGAAACATCTTGGGCATTACACTTGTTTCGAACTGTATTCTTGTGCCATCAACCACACTTGCACACTTTTAATTAATCTTATTATTAACTTTGAAACATCTTGGGCATTACATTTGTTTCAAACTGTATTCTTGTGCTGTCAACCACACTTGCACACTTTCCGCAACTCTGCCATGTTGTAAAAATAAGCCTACTGATTCTCTGCTACCAACTAGTCACTATCTTACACGTATGACGTCGATCTCAGATAACCGAAAAATTCACAGTATATAACGGTATTCATTCAGCAACATCCAACAGCTAACCGCCTTGAAGAGGACCACTGCACAGTGGTCGAAACGTCGGCAATTCCTTTGCTAAGTGTTTAAAAAAATGACTCGGCCTAATACCCAGAATTGTTTTATTCAAAATGACACCGGCTTTGCAAGCCTACGAACTTATAAAAGAAATGTAATTTTCACGAAATTTAAAAGGCTTATAATTTATGTGTAAAGATATTTAACACTGATTCCAAAACTTACAAATTTTGCAAGTCGGTAATATTTTCGAAGTTATGAAGAATTCACAATTGTGATGCATATTGAATCATGTTGATTCAGCTAATGGGTTTTGAATTACAGCTGTACTTATAAAACACTACGATTTCACCTTCCCCAACTGCTGAATAAAATTCACTTCTGAAAACAAATTTTCAACCCAAATTTCAATATTTTCTCAATAGATTCCTATATATGTAAGTTATGTCTATTATAGTATTTTGACTTTCGTTGTTGCTGATCCTGGTATCAAAGTATGGCTTGAAGAATTTTGAGTGGTTTCAACTTTCTAACTAAAGATTTTTCTACGAATCCTAAAATAAGATTAGAAAGATGATATGGTATCTATGATACTAGAAAGCAGTCTGCATTGTCTTTCGTACAAGCAAAAATGTAAATCATTTGTTACAAATTTATGCTATGGTCAGACAGTTTGTTGGTAGATGATGCAATCGGCTTTCTTTCGATAATCAATAATAGATAGTTAAATTATATCAGAACCCCAAGTTAAGTGATCGAGTGCAGTATGGCCTATAGGCTCCTTTCTCCATGTTTCATATGATTAAGTTGCATATCAAAGCTTCATCGACGCAAAATGTTAAGAAATACCAGAAGAGTAATCATATGGACACTTCCCTCGTAATAACATCGAAGATGACAGTTAATGAAGCTTTCCACTTCCGATAACGGAAGAAACGTTTTACTATTATGGATGCATTTTCATTTTCCGAGTAATGTGATGAAAGATAATAGTGACTGTGTTACCGTACAGGTTCGCATTCATGGACAAAACTGCCCAGTCTTTATTGAACCAGTTTGCTTGGAATGTGGTTTCACGTTTGTAATATTAGGAAGAAGTTTTTATATCTGTGCAACCTCTATTTTATGCCTCTGAAAAGTTGGGTGAATGGTGCCATATTTTACAAATGGTGCAGGCGAGGATGAGGTGCCCGCGCATACACTTTGAGAAACATGTTTACGAGCGCCCCCTATCGTGCAAAGCAGTGCAGTGAAGCGGTGGTACACGCTGCGACCCAGGTAACAGGGTCAGTGAGAGAACTCGTCATTGCTACATTGAGCTCAAAATGGAGCAACGCGATAACGTCACGTTTTCTTTCAGATTATTCAAAACGGCGACGGGCTCCATAAGATGCTAGTGCAAGTGTATGGTGTTGAAGCAGTGAGTGGAAACTGTGTGTATGAGTGGTTTAAACGCTTTAGAGACGAAAAGGAAGGTGTCGAGAACTAGCCACGTTCGGGTCGACCGTCCACAAATATTCAAATGTTTGTAGAGCTTATGGGACTTAACTACGGAGACATCAGTCCCTAAACCTACAAACTACTTATGAACTAGCTTATACTAAAGACGGCATAAACATCCATGCCCGAAGGGGGACTCGAACCCCCGACGGCGAACCGCCGCGTTCACTGCAACACGGCGCTCCAGTACGCACGGCTAACCCGCCGCGGCCGACTGTCCACAATCACAGTCCCAGACAACATCTTGATTCTTGATTCATCTAACGAGTCTGATGAATGCTTGCGAATGATCTTTTTCCCCGCCTTAAATTATCCCTAAAAAGTTTAAGCTTTGCAACGGTTGCAAAGGTGCAACATTGCGCGAGCTCAGTGCTTCGAGCGATTCCACAAGATGCGTTTGCTGACAGTTTCCAACCGCTGTACAACCGATGTCAGAAGTGTATTGTAGCCAATAGCGATTATTCAGCAAGCCATTATAGGTATTTTGTATGTAACTCTTGTTTCTTATACACTCCTGGCCATTAAAATTGCTGCACCACGAAGATGACGTGCTACAGACGCGAAATTTACCCGACAGGAAGAAGATGCTGTGATATGCAAATAATTAGCTTTTCGGAGCATTCACACAAGGTTGGCGCCGGTGGCGACACCTACAACGTGCTGACATGAAGAAAGTTTCCAACCGATTTCTCATACACAAACAGCAGTTGACCGGCGTTGCCTGGTGATACGTTGTTGTGATGCCTCGTGTAAGGAGGAGAAATGCGTACCATCACGTTTCCGACCATTCATAAAGGACGGATTGTAGCTATCACTATTGCGGTTTATCGTATCGCGACATTGCTGCTCGTATTGCTCGTGATCCAATGACTGTTACCAGAATATGGAATCGGTGAGTTCTAGAGGACAATACTGAACACCGTGCTGTATCATAACGGCTTCGCATCACTAGCAGTCGAGATGACAGGCATCTTATCCGCATGGCTGTAACTTATCGTACAGCCACGTCTCGATCCCTGAGTCAACAGATGGGGACGTTTGCAAGACAACAACCATCTGCACGAACAGTTCGACGACGTATGCAGCAGACCATGGATGCAGTTACCCTGGACACTGCATCACAGGAGCACCTGCGATGGTGTACGCAACGACTGACTTCGGTGCACGGTTGCCAAAACGTCATTTTTTCGGATGAATACAGGTTCTGTTAACAACATCATGATGGTCGCATCCGTGTTTGACGACATCGCGGTGAACGCACATTGAAAACGTGTATTCGTCATCGCCATACTGGCGTATCACCCAGCGTGATGGTATGGGGTGCCATTGGTTACATGTCTCGGTCACCTCTTGTTCGCATCGACGGCACTTTGTTACGACCCGTGGCTCTACCCTTGTTTCGATCCACGCGAAACCCTACATTTCAGGAGGAAAATGCACGACCGCATGTTGCAGGTCCTGTATGGGCCTTTCTGGATCCGGAAAAAGTTCGACTGCTGCCCTGGACAGCACATTCTCCAGATCTCTCACCAACTGGAAACGTCTGGTCAATGGTGGCCGAGCAACTGGCTCGTCACAATACGCCAGTCATTACTGTTCAAGAACAGTGGTATCATGTTGAATCTGCATGGGCATCTGTACTTGTACACGCCACCGAAGCTCTGTTTAACTCAATGCCCAGGCGTATCAAGGCCGTTATTACGGCCAGAGGGAGTTGTTCTGGGTCCTGATTTCTCAGAATCTATGCACCCAAATTGCTTGAAAATGTTATCACATGTCAGTTCTAGTATAATATATTCGTCCACTGAATACCCGTTTATCATCTGCATTTCTTCTTGGTGTAGCATTGTTAATGGCCAGTAGTGTATTGTCCGAGATCATATACCAAACGTCTCATACGCATCTTGTAGAATGAAATGAAGGCATTGATAGGTAGCCTAACTCTTGAGGTTCTCCGTTCTGTAATCTTTTGGTGCAGCAGCGTTGTAAATTTCATTTAACGACATAATGTTCAAATGTTTGTTAAGTTTATGGGACTTAACTGCTGGGCTATCAGTCACTAAACGTACAAACTACTTGTAAACTACCTTATACTAAAGACAATACAAACATCCATGCCCGAGTGAAGATTCGAACCGCGACGGGGAACGGCCTCGCGCATCGGAGCATTGCACCTCAATGTGCTCGGCCATACCGCCGTGGCTAACGACATAATATTAAATATATTTTCACCAGTTTGCTGGTATGATATTTATTTATTTTATGCTATGGTCATTTCGGCTATAATTCTGTCTTCAGTTTATCTGCAAAGCAATTCAATAATAACACAAGAAATTTGTAAAAAGCAATTGCAGATAACCTGAAGATGGTATTATAGCCGGAATGACCATAGTATAAAACAGATGAATATTATACAGCAAACTGGTGAAAATGTATTTAATATTATGCATTGTACTTAATGGATGCAACGTGAAGTATTGGTGACCTGTTCCTGAGAAGAGGTTTGGGTTTTGGCCTAAGCGAACAGTCTGCTTGGCAGAAACCTTGAGTTACAACCAGCCCTTTGCTTTTCGGAGACAATATTTCTTTGGCCTCTAGAATTTGCATCGTTGTAGCAACTTACTACGTAAGCCACGGAAGGGAGCGCTCTGTTGTTTTATATTTGAGCGATTGGTCTGTCCGTTGATACATTCTTCTCTCTGATTTAGTGCTAAACGAAAATGGAATCGTAACAAGTAAAGAAGGACTGCGATGTTTTTTGTAGCATTTCAGCAAAGGTAAAGCGCGCTGTTGTATGGAACGTGCGTATGCGGACTTTTGCAAAAGCCGCGTGTGAAAAAGAAAAAACGCTTCTCTCCTTTGCAGTCATAAGCGCGTATATTCTCGGTCACGGTCCCTCAAAAGACTAAGACATGAAGTTATTTCTGGTGGTAAAATAGGAGTACCGCCAGATACCTGAAAACTGCACCAGTCTATTAATGGAACTTAGGGTGCTGTAAAGCAGGGCAATAGACTCACTGACAGGGAAGTGTGTGTTTGTGTGTATGTGTGTTGTGTGTGTGTGTGTAGTTTGGCTTCCGCGCTGGAAGCACGCCTTAAGCAGGAAGCTGCCCCGCATATTGTGGCTGAGTGAGCCATGACTGGCGGAAGCAAAGGAAGCTTGTATTCAGCTGCGGAAGTGACGCTGAAAAACAGCCCACAACCAGGACGGGCGCTGCTAGCTGGAACTCGTCGCTTCCCCACACTGTATTGTTAAACGCTTGTGAGGCTAAACATGACAGTCCTTGTAGCAGCCTGTTGGTCCTCATTTGTTGCGGAATACAGCACTGTTGCTGTGCGGTAGGTTTTCAGAGGAAGGCTATACTTCATGTCTTCTCACACTTCACGTAGTTATTTATTTCCTTTTGGTTTCCTGGCCATACAGTGAACCATTGTTTTTACAACTGCTTTTACAACTGTCGGTATGAACTAAGAGATCTGTAAAAAAAAAATACATCTACATTTTTATTATGCAAATCAAATTTAAGTGCCTGGCAGATTCATCGAACCGCTTGCATAATATTTCTCTACCATTCCAGTCTCAAATGACGTGCGGGAAAAAACAACTTTCCGTTTTCGATTTGATTTATCTTACTTTCTTATGATGCTCATATCTCCCTAAGTTCGCATACGGAGGAGAATGTTTATGAAAGAAAAAGAAATTTCGCAAATAGACGTTGCCAAAAAAAAAAAAAAAAAAAAAAAAAAAAAAAAAAAAAAAAAAAAAAAAAAAAAAAACTTTTCTTGGAATGATTTCCGAGCCAATTCGCGCAAAATTTCCGTGACATTCTCTCCTCTGCTTCGGGATAACATTAAACATGCTGCCCTGCCACCCACTTGAAGCATACCCGTGAGCACTGTGGCACCGTGCTGCGGTGTGCGCGGCCGTTCACCGTCGGAGGTTCGAATCCCCCTCGGGAATGGATGTTTATGTTGTCCTTAGGTTAGTTTACCTTAGTTTAAGTAGTCTGTAAGCTACGGACTAATAACCACGCAGCTGAGTCCGATAGATTTACAAACATTTTAGCATTTTATTAGATATATAAGCTTGTGTGCTTCAGCTATACAGATAGCCGCATCGCAGTGGCCGAGAGGTCTGCGGCGCGTCAGTAACAGTCTGCATGGCCGCTACTGTCGGGTGTTCGAATCCCCCATCGGGCATGGATGTTTGTGTCATCGTTAGTATAAGGTAGTTCATAAGTAATTTGTAAGTTTCAGGACTGATGACCCCGCAGTTAAGTCCCTTGAGCTTAACAAGCATTTGAACAGATAGCCGTACCGTAGGTGCAACCACAGTGGAGGGGTATCTGTGGAGAGTACAGACAAAACGTGTGGCTCTTCAAGAGGGGCTGCAGCCTTTTCAGTAGTTACAGTGAATTGACTGAGCTTCCCTTGTAACATCATCTAACGCGGCTTTGCTATGCATTTACTGCGAACGGCTGAAAGCTAGAGGAAACTAAAGTCGTTAATTTTTCCGAGAACATGCACCTCTACTATATGAATATATGAAGATGGCATCCTCTCGGGTAAAATATTCTGGAGGTAAAATAATCCTCCATTCGGATCTCCGGACTGGGACTACTCAGGAGTACGTCGTGTTCAGGAAAGACAAAATAGGCATTTTACGAATCGGAACGTGGAATAATCTAACCCTTAATCGGGTTTGGGAAAATTTGAAAAGAGATATGGATAGGTTAAAGTTTGATATCGTGGGGATTAATGAAGTTCGGGTATCGAAGAACAGGATGTTTTGTCAGCTGTTTACAGGATTATAAATACAAAATCAGTTGGTGGTAACGCAGGAGTAGCTTTGATAATTAATAAGAAAATAGGAATGCGGGAAAGTTACTATGAACAGCATAGTGAACGTATTAATGTAGCCAAGATAGACACGAAGCCAACACCAACCACAATAGTACAAATTTATATGCCAACTAGCTCTGTCGATGATTAGGAGATCGAAGAAATGTATGTGGAGATAGAAGACATTATTAAGAAAAAATTTTAATTGTGATGGGGGAATGGAACTCAGTGGTAGTAAGGGGAAGAGAAGGAAATATAATAGTAGGTGAATATGGACCAGGAAAAAGGAATGAAAGAGAAGATTGCGTGGTAGAATTTTCCGCAGATTGCAATTTAACCATCACAAACACGTAGTTTACTCACCTTGAAAGAAGGTTATGTACGCGGAAGTGACCAGCAGACACTGGGAGGTATCAGATTGACTTTATAATGGTAAGGCACAGGTTTAGAAACCAGGTTTTAAACTGTGGAGATAAAGTTGGGTTGTTTGTCTGGGATTGGGGGACTAAACTACTGAGGTTATCAGTCCCCCGGTGGGAGGGGAAGGATTGGGGATAGGAAAGGAAGGGAGGGAAAAGGAAATGCAGTCCGGGAAGTAAAGAAGGAAGGAAGACTGCATTAGCTCGGAGCCCCGTGCTCGCCACGCACGTACTCACGAAAGAACCGTGAGCCGCCTTGGGGCGGAGATAAAGTGTCTGGCCATAACTTGTTAGTTAAGATCTGTACATTAAAACTTAAGAGACTGCAAAAAGGTAGAAAATCAAGGAGATGGAATCTGGACAAATTGAAGGAACCAGATGTGGTTGAGAGTTTTAGAGGGAGCATTAGGCAAGGATTGTCTGAAATGGGGAAAAGTAATACAGTAGAAGAAGGATGGTTAGCTCTGAGAGATAGCGTTGTGAAGGCCGTAGGGTTTCTATAGGCAGAAAAACAAAGTCTAGTAGAAATTCTTGGATAATACAGGAGATACTGAACTTAATTGATGAATGGAGAGACTATAAAATTGCATCAAATGAAGCAGGCAAAATGGAGTACTGACGTCTTAAAAATGAGGTTGACAGGAAGTTCAGACTGGCTAAGCAGGAGTGGCTTGTGGAGAAATGCAACACCGTAGATGAATGTATAACTAGGAGAAAGATAGATACCGCCTACAGGAAAATAAGAGACATTTGAAGACAAGAAAAGCAGCTGTGTGAATATCAAGAACGCAAATGGAAAACCAGTACTAAGAAGGGAAAGCTGAAAGGTAGAAGGATTGTATAGAGGGGCTGTACAAAGGAAATAAATTTGAAATGCAAGACGAAGTAGAGGAAAATTTCCTTCAATAAGAAACGTAAACTTCTCACATCCAACAACATATCCTTTTGAGGAAGAAGTTGATGAAGACTTTTGTATGGAATGTAATATTGTGTGGAAGTGAATCTAGGAAAACCGGAACATCGATAGATATACGCGTTCGAGATGTGGTGTTACCGTAGAATGTTGAAGATAAGCTCGGTTGATAAAGTAACAAACGAACAGGATATGCAAGGAATTTGTGAGGGGTTGACTCCGAGAAGAACTCTGCGAAAAAGGCGCAGTATCTGGATTGGTCATGTCTTTAGGCGCGAAGGCTTGCTAAAAATCATCTTGGAGGGATTGGTGGAGGGAGTGAACTGTAGAGGAAGTCCCGGGCTGGAGTGTATGAGGTAAGTGATGGACGATATGAACTGTATATATCAATATTTACCTGAAAAATATCGAACCAAATAGGAGAGATGATTTTTACTATATAGCTATAAGAAGATATCCGAATGCCAATATCGGTGCTAATATTCGCATGTTATATTATACTTTTTCTCAATTATCTGTAATTATTTGATACTTCTCTTTCGAAATTGTAGTAGAACATAATTTTACTTTCACTGTGTAAGGAGACTTAAGGTCACTTCGCATTGTCCAAGTCACGTCATTGTTTCTCAGAAATAAAGACTGGTCTTCGTGGGGGTTGGGGAATGCGTTTTACGAAATGCTGACGTGATGGGCGCTGGACGCTATGAATACGAACTGCAACGTCGCTGGTGTTGGCAGCAATTTGAAACGCAGGACAGGCGTCGTGAAGTGTCCAGAAAAATCCGAGGTGTGGGGAAACCGAACGACATCTCTATTGTGCCATTGTTAGTAAAGTGGAAATCGTGTCGTCTGTTTCAAGAAGCTGGATTTGATACATGTTTCTCGAAATTTAAGAGGGAAGCAATATAAAACCATCGTAAACATAACAAATCTAGTAGCACATTTGGAAATCAAACACCACTATGGGCTACAAATATCAAACAAAACTGATAACGAAAGCTAGCTGTAGTAGTACTGGTACAATTATCCCGGTGAAAAGTTTATTCAACCTTATTATCTATAAATGAAGAGGGAGATTGCTATGCTAGCACGATTAAATATAAATTTTAAAAAATGGTACTGGAGAGTTTTACGGCGCACTTTAGGTCTTCCTATACTTTTGTAATTTTTTTGCAGATATTTCGTTCATAATAACACAAATATAAATAAAACTAGGTGAAAAGAACGTTTATAAGTAGATGTAATACGTAGTCTCCAACAATGCAAAAATCTAGCATAGATTTGGATATAATAAATAGTCTTAAATCCACTGAAAAGTTAAAGGAAGTCTCGTGAAATTCTGCGACAAGCACTCCAATTTGATCACAACGAATTCGTTTTCAAAAAAATCCAAGTTGTAAAACATTTATCGTCTTAGAAACTTTTATGTACGTTACGATTACGACTCTACTATAGTGAAAACACACAAAAGCCTATTCTTTCACCATTTGATAACACACAGCCAAACTTACTTGGTATTTCAGAGTTTAACTTTGACAAAATACTCTTTTTTGAACTTTTACCTCTTTAAACAATTATTTTAATAAATTTTCCATATTTTAATTATCTTCTTCCCTTAAAATATCATCATCTGCCTTGGCATGGTAGTTTGTACTCCTTTTCAAGTTTCTTATCTTTGCCTGTACTGGCAAGTTGCAGTGTCAAATCGGAGTTACTTTGTAAATAGCTCTGAAACGGCGTGACTTACACAAAACATAAGAGAGCAAAGCTGTAGAGAATTTTCTCCTCTACAAATCCATTTATTCGGTGTTTGTCTTAGATAAACAGTTCAGCCGTCATTTTCAGTTAAATTTCTAGCTGTCAAAAGGCGATCGCAAAGGCCCACTTTTATTGCTATTGCCGTAAGCTAAACTAGACCCAAAAAGTCTGGAATAACGCACTTACCAAAATGATACATATTTGTTTGAAACCTACTATTCTTTTCAGAAAAAGGCAAATTTACGTGCTAGTTTTCAGACATCAAGGAACTCAATGCAGCACTCGAAAGTTCCCCCCCCCCCCCCCTGCAACGATTGCACTACGTAAAATATTCTGATTTTTCCTGCATCAGCTTGAGAAAAGGGTTATTTCCACATGCAGCCAATGAGAAATGAAAAAAACAAGATGTGAGAAGTTAAATGGAGTGAAATATTTCATAACACATTACCGTGTACACAATTTTTAAATAACAACCAAAAATATTGTAATATAAATTTTTCATCTGCGAAAAGTCCTATTATTAACTTACAAATTTTCACATTAAATATTTTTCATTAAATTTTTGGTGTGGGCTGTATGTATAAAATGTGAAGCCGATGTTTTTACACGGATTTGTTCTTTTCGATACATTAATACTCTTTCAATATACCAAAGGCAGATTATGATACCTTATAAAAATATCGATTTATCGGATTCGCGATGTTCTTAAAAATATCAACAGCCCTAGTACGGACCATCAAATCAGTCACGTTCTACAATGGATATATCATATGTCAATAAAAGCAACTGCGATGTACTTCATTTACGTCGCAGCAAGTAGCGGATCTAATCCTTTAATTCAGTTGATTGAAAGTACCGCACGAAGTTAATTACTTTAATTAGCCCATTCCACTGCAATCAGGTGCACATCAGTACACTTGTATAATTGACAAATCTAATTAATGTAAATTAGCTTCATAATCCGTATAGTAAAATAAATGGAATGCCAAGTAAATGCTAACGAAGTTCTCCACATACAAACCGTGGATGTGTCATTCGAGGGGAAGGACAGACCCCTCCTACCTACATTTCACATCCTCGTTTGATACCTCAGCGTTGGAGCTCACAACTGGCACGTTCGTCGTTGAAATCCCGAAGTTCCCTACTTCTTTGTGGGTGGCCTAGGAAATTAAATTCGACGTACCGCCGGCCGCGGTGGCCGAGGGGACTGAGGCGCTCCAATCACGGTCTGCACGGCCACTACGGTCGGGGGTTCGAATCCCCCCTCGGGCATGGATATTTGTGCCGTCCTTCGGATTAGCTAGTTCATAAGTAGTTTGTAAGTTTAGGGACTGATGACCCGTAGTTAAGTCCCATAAGCTATACAAACATTTGAACATTTGACGTACCGCCTGTGAGAATCTACATGGAAAGCTCCCTGAGGATTGCATAAAGGGCGTCATTAAAACTACTCCTTCGTTTGGTGCGCTGATACCCACATATTTTGGTGTCGAAAACTATAGACCCCCATGCAGCGAGCAACACAACACGTTCTCGACAGCATTCAACAACGCTGATTCCTTTTGGATAATTCAACTATCCTCTGATAACATTGTGGGCTTGCAAGCCATAGAACTGACCTTACACTGTTGTGCAGAAAATTGAGACTGGATGAGGAAATGAAATTTACTACAATTTTTGCTGATGGAGAGGTGACCGAAAAAATGTTCAAATGTTTGTTAAGCTTATGGGACTTAACTACGGGGTCATCAGTCCCTAAACTTACAAACTACTTATGAACTACTTACGAACTAGGACGGCACAAATAACCATGCCCGAGGGGGGATTCGTACCCCCGACCGTAGTGGCCGTGCAGACCGTGGCTGGAGCGCCTCAGTCCCCTCGGCCACCGCGGCCGGCGGGGTGACTGAGCAGGCGGTCACACAACACGTGTGCACGAGGCCTTGCTAATATGCAAATCGTAACGTTGTGAAAACGCGCCGACGCAGAAGGCAGCACAGGGACCTACAGAAGCACAAAGTCAGCTCGCTGGACGAAATGCAGCATAATCAAGAAAGGCCCCGACGGCTAGGAAACGTGGAAGGTTCGCCCAAACAGCTGCCAGAAAGCTAATTTCATGCGCGAGAAATCAGGCATTATTGCGCATGTGGAGCTGCGATGACGTACGAGCCTCAATTTGGAGCTTGTACTGCTTAAATGCTTTTCGTCTCAATTCTGGAAGCATTCTCGTGCATAGCGATGGGCCAACAGCTGATGTCCCTGCCACCCTTGCCTAGTTGTGCTTTCTAAGTTTCTCGTGTTTAGAGGTCAGTCGGCGAGACACGCGTTAACGCACTCCATGTAGCCACACTATGTCTTTGTATGAAACACTCCTTATAGTACGAAGGTATAGACCATGGCACTAAGTCACCTCTTTTCCATGATGCAGCGATGGAATGGCCGTACGCTCTAAGGTGCTTTCCTGTGGAGCGCGAGGTCGTTCCCCGTCGGAGGTTAGGGCATGGATGTGTGTGTTGTCATTAGCACGAGTTATTTTGAGTATTTTGTAAGCCTAGGGACTGATAACCAAAGTCGTTAAGTCACACAAATTTGCAAACATTTTCAGATTTTTTTCTTTCCATGATAAAAGTCCGAGGAGAAAACTTTTCATTCCGGAAGCCAAGCTCAAGAAGTAAATTTCGAAGAGACGACCTTCTCCCACTGAACAACTCTGCCTCTTTAAAGCATAAAAGTAGTTTATTTAAAGTGGGGTATTCCTTGCGTTGTTAATAACCATATAAATGTCTGCCTTTTGCATTCTGCAGGAATGCGTCTATTCGGCCACCCGTGCATCGTAACTTCTTTTTACGCTCAGAGTTTCCAGTAATGAAGGACTTGGACTTGCTACATCATTCGCGTCTTCCAGCACCGTAAATCGGTGAATGCTAAGTGCAGCAACTGTTCTGTCTACCACTCTGTAACTTTTACAATTGGCTCATCACTACTGCACTCGATTTGAAAATACCCACGAATAGAGCACGATCCAGCCTACGAATTTTCTTCTTGTTTTCGATGTCTTCGCGGCCGGTGTATGTGTCCTTGAACGTTCTCTTTTGCTCCGAATCTGCTGTTCAGACATGATGTACTATTTCTAATAACACACCAAACAAAACACTCGTTCACACAACACCTGAGGGCTGCTGAACACACGAACAAGAAAAAATAGCACTTCACAACGAAAGTTACCGATCGCAAGATCCGACTAGCGCTTAACAGCACGTGGTACTATTTACCCACGAGGTGCCAACAAGGGCACCTTAGGCCGTGTTTATAGCCCGCGGTTGCTCCGCGGCGGAGCAATCGCGGCGGTTTGGCAGTGCGCTGTTCCTCATAAGGCAGCGTGGGCCCTGTTAATAGACGCGGCTCTTAAGCTGTGGAGTCGAAGTATCAGCCGCTGCATTTCCAAAGCGCGGCTAATAGGGTATTCGGTGCGCCATATATCTGGCCGCCTGGTGGGAACAGGGTGCTCAGGGTCACTGCGGATGAAACACCTACGAGTGGCGAGCGATGCCTTAGCAAAATCACAGCGGTTGCTCCGCGGGCTATAAACACGGCCTTAGCCTCCAACTGGAGGCGGCAGGGTGGGAAAACCTGGCACGCCATTGGTGTTACCTGGGAAACGACGTCACGTCGTCCTCACCGAGTCAAACGTCAAACGTCGCCACTAACTTTAAACACGCTGTTGCAAGGCCAGCCCACTGAACGCTCATGCAGCGGATTCTTCGCTGACCATCGCAACAGTGAGCAGCTTGACGTCAAATCCCTGGCTCAGCGAACGCCAGGCCCGACTAACCAAGGGGTAGGAAGAAAGTATCGCTGTATACGTACTGAAAAAACAGTTCAAATGTTCAAATGTTTGTAAAGCTTATGGGACTTAACTACGGGGTCATCAGTCCCTAAACTTACAAACTACTTATGAACTACTTACGAACTAGGACGGCACAAATATCCATGCCCGAGGGGGGATTCGAACCCCCGACCGTAGTGGCGGTGCTGACCGTGACTGGAGCGCCTCAGTCACCTCGGCCACCGCGGCCGGCGAAAAAACAGTTGTCAACTAAATCGTGCTTGAAGGATCTGGACCAAAAGATAGGAAAGTTGCACAGGTCACTCCTATATTCAAGAAAGGCAGTAGGAGTAACCCACCAACCTACAGGCCTATTTCATTGACGTCATATTTGCAGCAGGGTTTTGGAACATATGCTGTATTTAAATATTTTGAATTATCTCGAACAGAATGATCTATTGACCTAAGGTCAACACGGATATAGAAAATATCGTTCATGCGAAAGACAACTAGCTCTTTACTCACACGAAGTGATGAGTTCCTTCAACAAGGATTGTCAAATTGATTCCATCTTTCTTGATTTCCAGAAGGCTTTTGACACCCTACCTCATAAACGGCTTTTAATCAAATTGCGTGGTTATGGTATATCGCCACAAATTTGCCACTGGATAGGGGATTTCCTGTCAAAGAGGACACAGTTCGTAGTAACCGATGGTAAGGCATCGACTAAAACAGAGGGGATATCGGGCGTTCCACAGGGTAGTGTCATTCGTCCACTGCTGTTCCTTATTTACATAAACGATTTAGGGGAAAATCTAAGTAGCTCTCTTAGACTGTTTGCAGATGACGCCCTCATTTACCGTTTAGTAAAATCATCTGAAGATCAGAACCAAGTGCAGAACGATCTGACTATGATATCACTATGATGTAAAAATTGGCAATATACTCTAAATAATGAAAAGTGTGAAGTCGTCCACATGAGTACGAAAAGAAATCAATCAAAAGTGAGGGCCGTAAACTCCACAAAATACCTAGGAATTACTATTACTTCAGACTTAAACAAAAAAGAACACGTAGATAATAGCGTGGAAAAGGCGAACCAGAGAGTGCGTTTTATTGGTAGAACTGTTAAAAGATGCAACAGAACTACAAAAGAAACTGCATACACTACGCTTGTCCGTCCATTTTTGGAGTATTGCTGCCCAATGTGGGATCCTTATCAGGTGGGTTTGACGGAGGACATCGAAAGAGTCCAAAGGGCAGCTCGGTTCGTATTGTCACGATACAGGGGAGACAGCATTACGGAAATGATACAGAATCTGGGATGGGAATCATTACAACAACGGCGCTTATCGCTGTGGCGTGGACTACTTAGGAAACTCGAATCGCCAACTTTCTCCTCCTAATGCGAAAATCTATTGTTGATTGCCACTTACGTAGGTAGAAAAGATTATCAGAATAAAATACGAGAAAACAAGAGCTCGAACGGTGAGATTCAGGTGATCTTTCTTCCAGCGTGCTATTCGAGAATGGAATGGGACTTAAATAGTATGAAGGTGGTTCTATGAACCCTCTGCCCGGCACTAAAATGTTTTTGCAGTGTCCCATGCAGATGTAGATTTCACGCCTCGGTGCGGTGCAGGACCACCTCCACTATAGCAGCTCAGCTATTGTGGCACTTCATAGGAGACTGGGCCAGACTGCCCCTTACAACCCCGTGTAGTGCAGTCGTTCTGTCCTGTATACCAGAGCAACAAATTGCGGTGCGTTGCACTCCATGCGGCCAGTTCATAGTCGCTGGGGTTGCAACCGCCATGATGTTTTGGGACAGTATCAGAGTCGATCACTGTCAATAGCGTTCTCCAATAGCTTACTGCACTCAGGCTGTTGTTTTTGATTGCAAAATGCGTGCCAATCTGTACACTACATGGTTTTGTTGGCGTCCTTTATGCCCCCCCCCTCCCCTCCGTCGAGATTCTGACCTCCATCATACTTGCGTCAAACAAAGAAATGTAGATAAGATGGCATGTGATAACATAACCCATCGTATAATGCGACCGCACGGCGAAAGTGCCGTGAAATTTGGTACCAACATGCCATCATTAACGCACTTTCGTTCGTTGTAATTGACGGTAAGTCATCGAGTAAAACAGAAGTGACATATGGCGTTCCACAGGGAAGCGTTATAGGTCCCCTACTCTTCCTCGTGTTTATAAACGATTTAGGAGACAATCTGAATAGCTCCCTTAGACTGTTCGCGGATGATGCTGTCGTTTATCGGTTAGTGAAGTCAACAGAGGATCAAAAGCAACTGCGAGGCGATTTAGACAAAATTTCTACTTGGTGCGAAAATTGGCAATTGACACTAAATAAAGAAAAGTGTGAAGTAACACACATGACCACTAAAAGAAATCCGCTGAACTTCACTTACGCGATAAATCAGTCAAACCTTAAGGTCGTAAATTCTACCAAATACCTAGGAGTTACAATTACGAACAACATTGACTGGAGAGAACACACAGAAAATATTGTGGGGAAGGCGAACCAAAGGTTACGTTTCATTGGCAGAACGCTTAGAAGATGCACCAGCTCCACCAAAGAGACTGCCTACATCACACTTGTGGGTCCTCTCCTGGAGTACTGTTGCCCCTTGTGGGACCCTCACCAGGTGGGACTGACGGAAGATATTGAGAGGGTTCAGAGAAGGGCAGCTCGTTTTGTTTTATCACGTTACTGGGGGGAAAGCGTCACGGAAATGTTGCACGAATTGGGGTGGAAATCATCAAATGAAGGACGTTATTCATTGCGGCGTGATCTGTTTGCAAAGTTTCAATCACCGACTTTTACTTATGAATGTGAAAATATTTTGCTAGCACCCACCTACTTAGGGAGACATGACAATCCCAATAAAATAAGAGAAATCAGATCGAAAACGGAACGATTTAGGTGTTCTTTCTTCCCGCGCGCTATTAGAGAATGGAACGGTAGAGAAAAGTTATGAAAGTGGTTAATGAACCCTCTGCCAGGCACTTAAATGTGATTTGCAGAGTATCTATGTAGATGTAGATGTAGATAGATGTAGATGACTCATATCAAATTCTTAGCTCTGGTGTTTCTTTCGCCTTTCTTATATCATAATCTAGTTCGCGCTGATTATTATTGTCATCTCTGTTTCCCACAATTTATGTTGGTTATAAATGCACTGAAAAACTCTGACTTTTATTTTAATTATTTTTATTCTAAATGTTTTTACCTTTTTGAGAATCTGTAGTTTCAAGACTTCTTTCGTGTTATGTTGAAGGGAAAAACGACCGGGTTTTAATTGAACAGTCTTAAATGTTACATATAAACTTTCACAACGTAATACACTTCGAAGCTATGGATGCAGTGTGGGACTCAGCTGCCACATTGCACTCACGCTTTCTGTTGTCTTAGCTATTGGTCGAATAGTAATAGTAGGCGAAAGCACGTGAAAAATAATGCAGGAAAATAAAAGACGTTTACGCTCAGTGAGGTTGAATTGCTGACAAAAGAAGTGATCACTAATGTTACCCCACATGACTGGTCTCGTGTTGTCAGCCAAACAAAATAGATTGTTGAGGAAACATGGAGTCGTGTAGGATTACTCGAAGAACAAATTGAAGAGATGGTAATTTCCGTCGGCTCCAATACCAGTTCTGAGTCCGAGGAAGACGATAGTGACGGTTCTTCCCTTGGCGTTGCTCCACTTACAGAACGAGTAAAAATGTACATTGATGTAACTGCTCTGTTCATTATTGTCGTTCCTTTATGCTCTCTGTCCTGTATTGTTGTGTGCCTGCCGACAAAGAATGTTCGTCCGGGTGGCGGGCTCTGTGACCGCGGCCTCACTGTCAGGT
The DNA here is from genome assembly GCA_026315105.1 of Locusta migratoria. Lineage (NCBI taxonomy): Eukaryota > Metazoa > Arthropoda > Insecta > Orthoptera > Acrididae > Locusta > Locusta migratoria. The sequence goes on from CM048749.1 coordinate 353,546,584, forward strand.
AGGCGTGGCGTCAGTCAGCTGCCTGCTGGCGCACAAAGCACGCGCTGGCAACCACGCTCCCCTCCACTCACTCAACGCCGACCTGCCAAAAGTCGCAAGTAATGTTAAACGCACTATAGGTCAGAGCTGCGATGGTGGAGGAGCCGACGTCATAGACGCTAGTACAAAGCCAATGAGAGAGACAGGCCTTGGCACTTAGGTTACGACACATCATCGTAAAAGGCTGGAAACAGCGCGATCACTAGCTTACTGGCTGGCCGCTGTTAGACAGTGGGTTCTGCTCCAGTGACCAGCCACTACAGTTGGGCCAAAACGCGATGATCAATGGCTCCAACTACTGGGATGGGAGACCTCTCCGGTCGCAGAAACGGAATGCAACCAGACAGTATAGCTAACGGTCGCTGTTGTCTGATAGAACAGGCAAAAGTGCATAGCGCAGCCGTACGCACGCATGCGCAGAGCAAAGTTCGCGTTTGCTTACTGCAATGGTGTGCTGCCGCAGCCGGTGCTCAAAGCTGATTGGCGTATCCTCCAGGAATCATCGTATTTCGGCTCGACTGTAACCTAGAGGTCACGTTGTCTCAAGCCTTCTCAGATGAAGTGTCGTGATGTACACGTCACAGCCTGTCTTTCTTGTTGGCGTTGCACTAGTACCGTGCCCAACAAGAAAGGCCGTGGCGCATAATTCACATTACGTCAGAGAAGGCTTTACGCAAGGCGCTCGGCAGGCTGACTGCCTGGCCACTGGAGCACACCTCACTGTCTCATATGGCCAGCCAGTAAGCTAGCGACCACACTGTTTCCAGCCTTCTATGATGAGTGTCGTAACGTATGCGTCACGGCCTGTCTTTCTGAGTGGCCACACGCTAGTACTCAGAGGCCTAGACTGACTGAGTAAAACTGACTGGTTTAAATTTCACCAGTTGTTCTCTAAAGTCTGTACGTTCTAGCGGTGAGATCCCCTGCACTGTGACGACATAGGTAGTGGCAGACTGATTTGAAAAGATCGGTGGTCGTCGTCTGGCCGCGAGGGGGTACCGAAGGGTCAAGAGCGCCACGTTGCGGACCGCGCGGCCTCCCGCGTCGGAGATTCGAAACCTCTTTGGGCATGGATGTTTGTGTTGTCTTTAGTATAAGTTAGTTCATAAGTAGTTTGTAAGTTTTGCGACTGATGACCCCTCAGTTAAGTACTATAAGCTTAACAAACATTTGAACATTTTGAACAGTTTTAGTCGTCAGCGGAACGCAACGACACTGCGACTGTAGCTGTGTTTTCCGAATTCTCTAAACTCTTTGCAGATCAACGAATTATGTTTTTTTGGAAGACGTACTAACCTAATAGAAAGAAAATATCATTGGCTATGAGAATTCCTTCATGGCACCGCGATAATTTTGTACTGTGTTCTATTTATTTTCCACCACGGGCCGTGAAATAATTTTTTGAAGAGGCCGACGTGGTGACATTCCGCTTCATTGCCCACCGTATGGATGGGTATGGATGGGCACGTGAGCTGCCCATAGACACGGCGCTAGTGAGTGTAGGCCGAACACGTCTGAGAACTGTCGGCAATTCACGATCTACATAGACCTGCGAGTTTGTAATCAAGTTTAATTGCACTGGATTACTCTGAAATAAGTACTAACAACGCAGTAGCTATAACTTGTGCATTGCGTTTGACGAAGTGTAGCCTTAAAGGCCAATCTATGGTCTACAGAAGTATTGTGAAATATAAACGATGTAACAAACTGCGTCAAAAAAGTTCGGCAAGTAGATGGTTAGTATGTTGCGATAAGATGTATTTACTTACTCAGAAACTTTTAATTAACGTATCACAAATACAAAGATAAGAGACATACTGATATAAACAATACAGTAATTATTTAAACAGAGTAATTATTTGAACAATGAGAATAAACATGCATCATCACTGACGCTGTGTAGCACAATAACTTTGCACATGTTGACAAAGCACTTTGCATTTAATTACATGGCACACAATCACTTTATCACTCCCCCGTCAGTGACAACGATATTTTCTGTTGAAGCGGACATGACGACCGGATCGCGGGACGACAGGTTTAGCTGAAGCTGCTGGTGAGTCGTCTGTGTTGACTTCTAGTGTCCGTTGAGGCTTCAAGGTAGCAGGTGGTGGGGTAGTGGTCGATTCTGCTGTGCTCATAGAGGGTGTGACAGGCTCTGTGCTTGAACCAGGGTGGGCAGTGCAGAAGGTAGGTTTAAGGCGGCCAATGGAGATTGCAGTTGGTATACCCTTGATATCAACCTTAAAGGTCTTTTCATCCTTGATAAGGACAAGATACGGCCCATCAGTGTAGCACAATAAATTTGCACACGTTGACAAGGCACTTTGAATTTAAAAAGTTGTACTGCCGGCCGCGGTGGCCGAGGGGACTGAGGCGCTTCAGTCACGGTCTTCACGGCCACTACGGTCGGGGGTTCGAATCCCCCCTCGGGCATGGATATTTGTGCCATCCTTAGTTTGTAAGTTTAGGGACTGATGACCCCATAGTTAAGTCCCTTAAGCTTAACAAACATTTGAACATTTGAAAGTTGTACTAAAGACATTTACATGCTTTTCGAGGTCAGTTTAGAAATGCAGGATCTTATATCCATAGGGATCAGCAGTTTCGGTTTGAAGGTCTGAATAGAGAGTGAAGCCCCTCCACGCTCGCACTAGCATGGTGAACAACTCAATAGTTGTACTGTCACCTCTGCATGTGTTAGTATTTCTAATGTAGGAGTCACAGGAGCGGGTACTGTGAGTGTGCCGTACGTGTGGGTAGGATTACCCATTAATACGGTCCATCAGGATGATAGAAATAGTGGAAAGCTTTTGAAACAAGAGGGATTTTAAGGACAGAGGAAAAAAGTGCCAAGGCAAGTAACAAAAAAAAAAAAAAAAAAAAAAAAAAAAAAAAAAAGTACCTCTGCGACAGTCAGGAGCAGGTAGTAAGAGCATAGCGGATTCTTGCCATCTGCGACAGATGATGCAAGGGCTTGGTTATGTTAGTTACTGGGTATCGTGCAAGGTCGGTACCATTGTCATTGCGTGTTCGTCATAAGTTTGTCAATCCGGCATTATGAGTCACCTGTCTACAGCTAGCATTGGGATGCCGCCTTGGCCACCATTAGTGGCTGCAACAAACAAGATTGACGAATAAGTGGTCGATTTGGAAATCGGCCACTAAGTGTGTAGGTTACTGTGGGATTTGTTTCTGTTTTGTGCTTGTTCATGTTCCCTGCTATTGCCGGTATGACGGCGGTTGTGCTGTTGTGCAGGGGTTCGATGGACAATGGTTTTTGTTTGCGTCTGTGAAGCTTACCATAGGTTTTTATCTGTTCCTGAGAAAGAGTGTTTAGATAAAAACCTCTGAACTCCTCGGCCAGTTTATACCCTCTAGTTTTGTTCAACCACGAACTCCTACGAGACTTCGGCACCGAAAGCGGAAGCAGACGAACTAGAATGCTCCTGCTGTTACATGCTTTGCTAGCGAATTTAGTGGAGAGTACAGGTAGAACTGCCCGCGGGCAAGCACTACGGGCAGACACGTGCGCCCGTATACGTGTTAGCGCATTAGCCTATGCCTGCCTTGTGCGGAACAGCCGCCGGCATTAGGAGAATGGGTCGGGCGGTGTGGAACCGGTGTGTACTGCCCCATCTGACTGCGAGTGGCACGCTTTGATCTGGCATCGCAGTGGCTGGCTGGCGTGGCACGGGGTCAGGGAAGGCTGCGGAAGGGCTCGATGGGGGGCTGGTGGGGAAGGGGGACTGGAAAGAGGGGGGGGGGGGGCGATCGAGCGCCGCTCGTGGAGAGGCTGAGGGAGCCCCGACCTGCCGCAACGCGCCGCTGTGCGCGCACCACGACGCCTCTGCCCACGTGGACGCCCTGGCCTGCTACTGGGGCCAATCAACCCAACAACACCTAAGGTTTGCCAGATTGCTTGACGCGCAAGAGCGGTTGTATATGACTGTTAAGTAAAGAGCTATCGCTTCAGCATAATCAGATAGAAATCTAAGGGGTATACAATCCGGACCAGAAGGCTTGTTCTTGTTAAGTGATTTTAGTTGCTGCACTACTCCGATGATATCAACTTCTACGTTACTCATTACGGCATCTGTTCGTAATTCGAAATCTGGAATATTGGTTTCGTCTTCTTTGGTGAATGAGTTTCTAAAAGCTATGTTTAGTAACTCTGCTTTAGTAGCGCTGTCATCGGCAGGATCGCCATTACTGTTGCGTAGTGAAGGTATTGTTCGTGATTTGCCCCGAGTATATTTTAACATATGACCAAAATCTCTTTGGGTTTTCAGTCAAGAGTTTCGTTGTGATAAGTATTGTAGGCATCTTGCATTGAAATCCTCGCTACATTTCGAGCTTCTGTGTAGGAACGCCAATCCTGGGGATTTTGTGTTCGTTTAAATTTAGTATGCCTTTTCCTTTGCTTTTGCAATAGTGTCCTGACCTGTTTTGTGTACCAAGGGGGATCCTTCTTTTATTAATTTATTTGGTATAAAACTGTCAATTGCTGTCGATACCACTTCTTTGAATTTGAGCCACATCTGGTCTACACCTACGTTTAGTGTTAGAAACGAGTCGAAGCTGTCTATCAAGAAGCGATGTATTTTGTTTCCATCTGCTTTCCTGAACAAATATACTTTGCGTTTATTTTTGGTAACTTTGGGACTTTCGACATTCAATTTCGCTACGACAGATCTGTGTTCACTAATACCTGTTTCCGTTTTGATGTTCGTTATGAGCTCAGGATTATTTGTTGCTAAGAGATCAAGTGTATTTTCACATCCATTTACAATTCTAGTTGTCTCATGAACTAATTGTTCGAAGTAATTCTCAGAGAATGCGTGTAGTACAATTTCGGACGATGTTTTATGCCTACCTGCTGATTTGAAAATATAATTTCGCCAACAGATCGAGGGTAAATTAAAATCACCACCTACTATTATCGTGTGAGTCGGGTAGGTTTTTGTAATTAGACTCAGGTTTTCTTTGAACCTTTCTGCTATTGTATTGTCAGAGTCGGGAGGCCGGAAAAAGGAACCGATTATTAACTTCTTACGATTTTCGGGTACAACCTCTACCCATAATAGCTCGCAGGAACTATCAACTTCAACGTCGCTACATGAAATACTACTTTTGACGGCGACAAACACGCCCCCACCTATTTTGTTTAATCTATCCTTTCTGAAAACCGTTAGATCTTTCGTAAATACTTCTTCTGAACTTATTTCCGGCTTGAGCCAACTTTCGCTGCCTATAATGATGTGTGTTTCGGTGTTTTCTATTAACGCTTGGAGTTCTGGTACAGGCCGGCCGCGGTGGCCGAGGTGACTGAGGCGCTCCAGTCACGGTCAGCACGGCCACTACGGTCGGGGGTTCGAATCCCCCCTCGGGCATGGATATTTGTGCCGTCCTAGTTCGTAAGTAGTTCATAAGTAGTTTGTAAGTTTAGGGACTGATGACCCCATAGTTAAGTCCCATAAGCTTAACAAACATTTGAATATTTTGAATTCTGGTACTTTCCCGACACAGCTACGACAATTTACAACTGTTATACCGATAGTTTCCGGATCTACATTTCTCCTGTGATCCACCTGCACCCTTTGAAATTGCCCATTTTGTTTTTCCCCGAAGCTCTTTATCCTAAAAACCGCCCAGTCCACGCCACACAGCCCCTGCTACCCGTATAGCCACTTCCCGCGTATAGTAGATTCCTGACCTATTCAGCGGAACCAGGAAACCCACCACCCGAAGGCGCAAGTCAAGGAATCTGCTGCCTACACGGTCGCAGAACCGTCTGAGCCTCTGCTTCAAACCCTCCACTCGGCTCTGTACCAGAAGTCCACAGTCGGTCCTGTCAACTATGCTGCAGATGGTGAGCTCTGCTTTCATCTTGCAAGCAAGACTGGCAGTCTTTACCACTTCCGTTAGCCGCTCGAAACCTGAGAGGATCTCTTCGGATCCGAAACGACACACATTATTGGTACCGACGTGAGCCACCACCTGCAGTTGGCTGCACCCCGTACCCTTCATGGCATCCGGGAGGACCCGTTCCACATCTGGAATGACTCCATCCGTTATGCACACGGAGTGCACGTTGGCCTTCTTCCCCTCCTTGGTAGCCATCTCTCTCAGGGGCTCCATCACCCGCCTAACGTTGGAGCTCCCAACTACAAGTAAACCCACCCTCTGTGAAAGCCCGGATCTTGCAGGCTGGGTGGTGACAGGGTGAGAGACACCATCCGACTGAGCAGATACCGCCTCAAACCTGTTCGCAAGACGAACCGAGGAGGCCTCACGATCGGTCCCCCGGAATGTCTTGCGCCTCCTGCCACGCACTGGAGCAACCTCCCACGCAACCACGGGTGGGATGTTTGCCTCACTGCTAGCAATAATAGGGCATTTTGCTGTCGCAGGCCGATCGGTGGAGACGACGGGAGTCCGTTCGGTCCCCACTGCCGGCCAACAACAACGACGCCCATCGATCGCAGCTTCAAACTGTGCAACCGAGGTTAACACAACTTGAAGCTGGGAGCGAAGTGTCACCAGCTCAGACTGCATCCGCACACAGCAGTCACAGTCCTAGTCATGAGTACAGTGCCGACAAAAACAGAAAATACAGTCGCGATGCGTTCAAAGGAAGACTACACTGTTTGTTAAAACGCGGATCTGAATCTAATATGCACGTGAGCACGGTATAAATTTACAAACTGAAACGAGAACGCGCAGATATCTGTCTGAATCTACTTACTGTATCCATCTCTTGGTCTTTCTCTGCGGTTTTTACCCCACACCCTTCCCACAACACTAAATTCACAATTCCTTGATGTCTAAGAATGTGTCCTACCAATCTATCCATTCTTTTGGTCAAGGTATGCCAGAAATTCCTTTTCTCCACAGTTCTGTTCAGTACCTCCTCATTAGTTAGCGATCCACCCACCTACTCTTCAGCATTCTTCTGTAGCACCACGTTTCAAAAGCCTCTATCCTCTTCCTGTCCGCACTGTTTATCGTCCATGTTTCACTCCCATACAAGGCAACACTCCACACAAATGCCTTCAGAAAGGACTTCCTTAGGCTTAAATCAATATTCGATGTTAACAAATTCCTCTTTTTCGAGAACGCTTTTCACCCATTGCAATTCTGCATTTTATATCTTCTGTACTGCGACCATCATTTATTATTTTACTGCCCAAGTAGCAAAACTCATCTACCTCTTTTATATTTTCGTTACCTAATCTAATTCCTTCAGCACCGCCTGATTTTCTTAGACTGCACTCCATTACCCTCGTTTTGTTGTTGTTAATGTTCATTTTATATGCACCTTTCAGCACACGGTCCATTCCATTCAACTGCTCTTCCAGGTCCTTTGCTGTCTCTGACAGAATTACTACGTCGTCGGCAAAACGCAATGTTTTTAATTCTTCACCCTGAACTTTAATTTCTTCACCAAATTTCTCCTTGCGTTCCTTTATAGCTTGCTCAATGTACAAATTGAATAACATTGGAGAAAGGCTACAACCCTGCCTTACTCCCCACCCACTGCATCCCCTTCATGCCCTTCAACTCTAGTAACTGCTGTCTGGTTTTTGTACAAGTTATAAATAACCTTACGCTCCCTATATTTTACTCCTGCTTGCTTCAGTACATGAAAGAGTTTATTCCAATCAACATTGTCAAAAGCCTTCTCCAAATCTACAAAAGCTAGATATGTAGGTTTGCCTTTTCTTAATCTATCTTCTAGGATAAGCCGTAAAGTGAGTTTTGCTTCCCGTGTTCCTACATTTCTCCTGCACCCAAACTGAACTTCCCTAAGGTCAGCTTCTACCAGTAGACTGTTGTACGTATATGGAGCGATGACTTTAGCGGTTTGTCCCTTAGGTTTAAAAACAGTTAAATATTTTTGAACCATTCTTGGATGGGTCTTTGGTCCATAGACTGGTTTGATGCATTTCTCCATCCTACTCTATCCTGAGCAAGACTCGCCATCTGCTCATAAGAACGGCAGCCGACATCCATTTCAACCTGCTTACCAGTGATATAAAGAAGGCACTGGCACAGTGCTTTGATACCGGTGCCAGAGACGGAACAGGGTAGGGATGATACTACAATATGAAATGTACCAGTGCCATTGTCACTGCTCTGACAATAAATCTACGAAACGTCTGTAACAATATGAAGGTCTGTGACGTGAATATTGACCTTAAAGTGTCACTCCTTATTTAGTAAGGACACGAACACACATGAATTGATCCTGCTTTTTCACATGGAACAGTATGGCAGTCACGGGCACTGGCACTGTTGCCGGACTAAGCATTACAGCAGGGCCACGTGACTGACTCGTCCGGCAGGGTCGTTATGTAGTGCCAGCGGCACGGCACAGTTCACAGGGTGATGCTGGCAGATTCTTGCCAATGTAGCAATACCAGGCCTGGTAGCCAAAAAGCCAACACCGCCTAGAAGACAAAGCCTTACAACTGGCCGTGCCTACGTCACACCGAGAGGCCGCGCCCATCACCTCACTGGCTGGCTGCTGGGGCACGCCCACCGTCTCGCAGTGGCCAGCCAATCAGCTAGCGTCCGCGACCTTTCGGTGTGACGTAGGCACGACTAGTTGTGAGGCCTTGTCTTCTAGGCGGTGTTGGAAAGGCGTGGTGGCAACCGCCACGCCACCTCTCGTCTATACTCGGGCCGCTGAAACTTTGCACTTGACGTTTACAAATAACAAGTGAAGGGCAAGAAGCGCGAGGCGCTAGTCGCTAGGAACAATCCAATCACAGCGCGCTAAACACTTCTAGTGATCAGGTGCCGTGACGTCAACGTTCCCGTGTTGCCGGCTTTCTTCAGTTCTACCGTAAACATCGTTGTGTATCGTATTTATCGCGTGTTTATGTTGTGTGTGCTTTTTTTCGCTGCGATTTGTTTTACTGTGAGTGATTTAACTTGACTTAACGAGTTCAAGTAATTGGGTAATGTCACCGAAAAGACGTTTTTGTCTAGTGACGTTTTCTGAGTAAGTTCTCAATTTCGTATGAATAAAAACTTCGAAGCTTATGCTCTGAGCAGGAAGTTCATTCTCGCTTCAAACGATCTGAAAGAAGTTATGGTGGAGTGGTTACAAGAAAGAAACATTGCTACAGATATGTGAATGTCAAAACTTCTTTTATATTCGCCCGTGAAAGAAAATGAGCCTATAACACCCACATATGCAGTAGACGAAATCGCAAAGGAGCAGCGTCACAATGAAATAAATCTGCCTCCATTTCACTGCCGTTTTAATCCTATAAAATTAGTATGGAGTGACGTGAAGAATTACTTACGGAACAATCAGTCTTTCACAATAGCAGAGGCTGTTGCATGAAACTGTTGCCAATGGGGATGCTGCATCTTGGGAAAAAAAGGGTCGAGCACGTTGAAAAACTGATTCGGGCAGCGCAAACAATGGAAGGGATCATGAACAGTTAATGATTTGTCTTGGTGATGACGACGATTTTGGCAGCGACGACAACAGTGAAGATGTAATTTTACCATTGTCGCCGTAAATTGGTGAGTGAAAATCATTGGTTTGATTATTGTTTATTTCGTATCTGTCGTGATCCAATGCTTATTTTCTATATAGATTTGCTCCGTTATTGAAAGCGTGTGCATTGTTGTGCTCTGGTCTTCATTAATATGCCGTTAATTAATTGATGCACTTTTATTGCTCAATAGCTTACATTTACAAGATGCGACTGAAAACCGCGTTTCGTCTGCTGTGTGTATAGAAGATAGTGTTGCAACGTCGTTAAAGCAGTGTAGCCAACTTAACTCGGCGTAACGCGAAACGTCAAGTGCAATGTTTCAGCGGCCCGGGTATACGTCAAATGCGCCGCTCACATTCTCTTGCCAGGAGCGGCGTCGCCAACTGCGTGGCTCGTCATTTGCAGAGAATTCAAACCTGTGACACGGCTAGTTGTGCGTTTTGCCACCGTCCGTTCCTCCCGAAATAAAGGTAAAAATACAGTTCTTGAATTTGAATGGAAAACTTATTTGAGACTTATTTTGCTTGTAAATGTCAAAATAGGTTGCTTTATATTTCTTTTTATATAGGTTATTCCTTTTTCGTCGTCACATGAAGAATAACCGTTTGTATATGGCGGCACGGTGACTCGTTTGGCAGTGGCACTGTGCACACCAGTGCCAGCTGAGGCACTCGATTTTGCATCACTACTGCTTACTGTTATCGTCTCTCAGTGTACGATTTTTACCCCACACATTTGAGTACAAAATTGAAAATCCCTTGAGGTCTCAGGATGTATCCCATCAATCTCTTTCATTCTGTACAAGTGCCCTCTCAGGTCCTTTGCTGTCTCCGACAGAATTGCTATGTTATCGGCAAACAGCAGAGTCTTTATTTCTTCTCCCTGAAATGTTAATTTCATTTCCAGATTTCTCCTTGCTTTCTTTCACAGCATTCTCAGTGTACTAATTCAATGACATTAGAAAAGGCTACAACTCTTTCTTTCTCCCTATTATATACTTAGACTCTTATAACTACTGCCTAGTTCCTGTACACTTTGTAAATAAGTTAGTTTTCGTTCCCTATATTTTAACCCTGTCACTTTAAGACAAAAATGTTTCACATGTTACTGTAGTCATGAAGAGAGCGAAGTGTGGATTCATGTTTGTGGCTAAAAGTCTATAAATCGAGTAAAATTTACTGGGAAACGCGTAGCTTGTACGCGAACGGCTTTATGGACCATAGCAAAATCTCCAGGTGGTTTCTGCTCTGCCAATGATCTAATGATTCGCTACGCTCCTAGCGGCGGGGACAGCTGAAACCCCTGGGAATGTCGAAGCCACCGGGGCAGCTATATTTACCGTCTGTCTACATCTGCATCTACATAGATACTCTGCAAATCACATTTAAGTGCCTGTCAGAGGGTTCATTAACCACTTTCATAACTTTTCTCTACCGTTCCATTCTCTAACAGCGCGCGGGAAGAAAGAAAACCTAAATCGTTCCGTTTTCGATCTGATTTCTCTTATTTTATTGGGATGGTCATGTCTCCCTAAATAGGTGGATGCTAGCAAAATATTTTCACATTCAGAACTAAAAGTCGGTGATTGAAACTTCGCAAACAGATCACGCCGCAATGAATAACGTCTTTCTTTTAATGATTTCCACCCCAATTCGTGCAACATTTCCGTGACGCTTTCCCCCCAGTAACGTGATAAAACAAAACGAGCTGCCCTTCTCTGAACCCTCTCAATATCTTCCGTCAGTCCCACCTGGTGAGGGTCCCACAAGGGGCAACAGTACTCCAGGAGAGGACCCACAAGTGTGATGTAGGCAGTCTCTTTGGTGGAGCTGGTGCATCTTCGAAGCGTTCTGCCAATGAAACGTAACCTTTGATTCGCCTTTCCCACAATATTTTCTATGTGTTCTCTCCAGTCAAAGTTGTTCGTAATTGTAACTCCTAGGTATTTGGTAGAATTTACAGAAGGTTTGACTGATTTATCGCGTAATTGAAGTTCAGCGGATTTCTTTTAGTGGTCATGAGTGTTACTTCACACTTTTCTTTATTTAGTGTCAATTGACAATTTTCGCACCAACTAGAAATTTTGTCTAAATAGCTTTGCAGTTGCTTTTGATCCTCTGTTGACTTCACTAACCGATAAACGACATCATCATCCGCGAACAGTCTAAGGGAGCTATTCAGATTGTCTCCTAAATCGTTTATAAACACGAGGAAGAGTAGGGGACCTATAACGCTTCCCTATGGAACGCCAGATATCACTTCTGTTTTGCTCGATGACTTACCGTCAATTACAACGAACTGTGTCCTTTCTGATAGGAAATCGTGAATCCAATCGCACAATTGGGGAGATATTCCATAAGCACGCAATTTCATTAGAAGCCGCTTGTGAGGTACAGTGTCAAAAGCCTTCCGGAAATCCAGAAATATGGAATCGATTTGAGATCCCTTGTCGATGGCACTTAACACTTCATGTGAATAAAGGGAAAGCTGTGTTTCGCAAGAGCGATACTTTCTGGATCCGTGCTGACTATTGGTTAATAGGTCGTTCTCTTCGAGGTAGTTCATAATATTCGAACAAAGTATATGTTCCAAAATCCTACTGCAAATCGACGTCAATGAGATAGGCCTGTAATTTTGGGGATCACTCCTATTGCCTTTCTTGAATATTGGAGTAACTTGGGCAACTTTCCAGTCTTTGGGTACGGATCTTTCGCTGAGTGATCGGTTGTAAATTATAGCTAAGTACGGAGCTATTGCATCAGCATACTCTGAGAGGAATCTAGTTGGTATACAATCTGGCCCGGAAGATTTATTTTTGTTTAGTGACTTAAGTTGTTTTACTACTCCAGGAACATCTACTTCTAAGTTTCGCATGCTGGCAGTTGTTCTTGGATTGAATACTGGTGTGTTCACTTCGTCTTCTTTGGTGAAAGAATTTCGGAAAGCTGTGTTTAGTAATTCTGCCTTAGCAGTACTGTCGTCGGTAGTATTACCATTGCTATCGCGTAGTGAAGGTATTGTTTGTGTTTTGCCGCTAGTGTACTTCACATATGACTAGAATTTCTTTGGATTTTCTGCAAGATTACGAGACAGGATTTCGTTGTGGAAACAACTATAAGATTCTCGCATTGAAGTACGCGCTAGGTTGCGAGTTTTAGTAAAAGATTGCCAGTCTTGCGGATTCTGTGTCTTTTTAAATTTTGCATGCGTTTTTCTTTGTTTCTGCAACAGTGATCTGACCTGTTTTGTGTACCACGGGGGGTCAGACCCCTCTTTTATTAATTTATTCGGTATAAATCTCTCGATTGCTACTGATATTATGTCTTTGAAAGTAAGCCACAACTGATCTACACTCGCATTTTTAGTTTTGAAAGACTGGAGACTATCACTCAGGAAAGCGTGAAGCGAATTTTTATCTGCTTTATTGAATAGATATATTTTTCGTTTATTTTTGGTGCATTTGGGAATTTCGATATTCAGTCTCGCTACTACAACTCGATGTTCGCTAATCCCTGTATCTGTTTTGATGCTCTTTACTATCTCGGGATTATTTGTTGCTAGGAGATCAAGAGTATTTTCGCAACCACGTACTATTCTAGTGGGTTCATGAACTAACTGTTCGAAGTAGTTTTCAGAAAAAGCATTCAGAACTAGTTCGGACGATGTTTTATATTTTCCCCCGGTTTTGAATACGTAGTTATGCCAACATATCGAGGGTAAATTAAAAGTCGCCACCGATTATAACAGTATGCTTCGGATACCTATTTGAAATATGATTCAAGCTTTCTTTGAACATTTCTGCAACCGCATCGTCTGAGTCAGGGGGCCGATAAAAAGATCCAATTATTAATTTATTCCGGTGGTCAGGTATAACCTCTACCTAGACCAATTCACAGGAAGTATCTGCCTCAATTTCGCTGCAGGATAAACCGTTTGTAACAGCAATAAACACGCCACCCCCTGTTTTATTTATTCTATCCTTTCTGAAGACTATTTGGCCCTTTGAAAAAATTTTGGCCGAATTTATCTCAGGCGTCAGCCAGCTTTCAGAACCTATAACGATTTGTGCCTCAGTACTTTCTATCAGCGCTTGGAGCTCTGGAATTTTCCCAACACAGCTACGACAGTTTAGAACTGTTACACCAATGGTTTCTAGGTCTGCTTTCTTCCCGTGTCTGACCTGCCCCCTTTGAGACTGAAACCCATTTTGTGTATTCCCGAGGCCATCTAACCTAAAAAAAAAAAACGCCCAGTCCACGCCACACAGCCCCCGCTACCCGTGTAGCCGCCTCCTGAGTATAGTGGGTGGACTCCTGACCTATTTAGCGGAACCCGAAAACCCACCACCCTTTGGCGCAAGTCGAGGAATCTGCAGCCCACACGGTCGCTGAACCGTCTGAGCCTCTGATTCAGACCCTCCACTCGGCTCTGAACCAAAGGTCCGCAGTCAGTCCTGTCGACAATGCTGCAGATGGTGATCTCCGCTTTCATCTTGCAAGCAAGACTGGCAGTCTTAACCACTTCTGATAGCCGCTCAAAACCAGAGAGGATCTCTTCCGATCCAAGCGACACACATCATTGGTCCCGACATGAGCCACCACCTGCAGCTGGCTGCACCCTGTGCTCTTCATGGCATACGGAAGGAGCCGTTCCACATCTGGAATGACTCCCCCCGGTATGCACACGGAGTGCACATTGGAATTCTTCCCCTCCCTAGTAGCCATTTTCCTAAGGGGCTCCATTACCCGCCTAACGTTGGAGCTCCCGACTACCAACAAACCCACCCTCTGTGAGTGCCCGGATCTTGAAGACAGAGGGGCGAGTACAGGACAAGCGACACCATCTGCGTCAGGAACATCCCCTGCCACAGACAGCGCCTCGAATCTGTTGGCAAGACTAACCGGGGAGGCCTCCACTTCGGACCATCGGGAAGTCTTACGCCGCCTGACACGCGCTGAGGAGACCTCCCAGTCCACCACGGATTGGGGGGCTACCTCCTCGCGGGCAGTGAGCGGGCTGGCCACAGCCGCAGGCCGATCGGAGGGCACAACAGACGCACAGGGCGTCTGCTGCACCCCCGCGAGCGGCCCACAACAGCGGCGCCCACCCACCGCAGTCTCAAGCGTTGCCAGCGAAGCCAACGCCGCCTGAAGCTGCGAACGAAGAGTCACCAACTCTGCCTCCATCCGTTCGCAGCAGTCACAGTTCCTAGCCATTCTAAAAACCTTTGTTTCTTCCAAGTAAATACGTCAGAGGACACAGTAGTTTGATAAACAGTGAGCTTTGCAAAATATAAACCTAACGCTGAACTGTTTACTAACGGCGAATCTGAAAAATATGTACGCGAGCTAATAAATCAAAAAATCAGTAACTGAACTGACAAATAAACGCGATTCTTAATAAGCAAACACGCGAGCACACTAAAGTATAAAGAGCTGCAAAAGAACGCACACACGAAATGTAAATAAGTCGCTTCTGTTAAGAAGCCGGTTACCGTAAAATCTAGAGCCTGCTGGTCACGCGTGCACTGGCCGCCGGTCACTGAGCACTGTCGTGTGCTACTGTGACCCTTCTCACATCAGTTTAATATTTGCTATGATTTAGTGTTTGATATTGCTCATGTAAGCTGAAATTTCAGAAAGTTAGTGCTCGCAGGGTGCTTAAGAACCAGACAACCACAATGGAAAGCGACCAGTGATTAGGTTGGGCCACTTAACGCATTACTCCACCGAAGGTGATGAGTTTGTGAAAGCAATTGTGGGCGTAAAACTAAAGGCCAGAAACCAAGAAGGCTCCTAGGGAGCGGACACATCCTCTTTTCCGAGCATATATATATATATATATATATATATATATATATATATATATATATGGAAGAAGTGAACTATTCTGCTAGGAAAGTGCTTGACAGTTATCTGTATATGCAACGTATTTCGTGGAATTCGTTGAACACGGGACTACTGCGAATGCTGCAGACTCAATCAAAACTTTGGTTAAGTTGACTCGCGCCCTTCCTGACAAACGTCACAACGTTAACGCTGGCTGTGTCAAACTACTTCCTATCTATGCTCGCCCCAATGTTGGTGTCCCTATACGTGAGAACAGGTGGAACAATAATCCGCCATAATTGCCTGTACTGGGCCAGGGAGAGTCCATACTTAACCGAACAAAGGCATGTTAATGTACCAGGAGTACAGTCTGTTGTGGTTTGTCTTCCATTTTAGCTCAAAGGAAAGAAATTTAATCTTCTTTCTTTTGCTTCAGCTTCTTTCTAAATTGCTGGACGAGGTTTTTTTCTTTTGAATGGAACAAATTAGCCTACTTTTACATTATTTCCAACAGAAAAATATATTTTATGCAAGACCCAAAAGCGAAATATTCTCATTTAGAAAGGTCCCACTGTATAGACAATTTGTAAATATGTAGATCTTTTTTTTCGAATTTTTCAAAATTTCTTATTCTACAAGCACTTTTACCTATCGATTGGTTATTGAAAACAGTTTTCAGGCTTTGCGTTCATTCATCATTAACACACTGTGTGATGAAACAATCTGTGATCAATTTGTAATGAAAGTTACACATGAAGCTCCATAAATTTGACATAGGCATAAATTTTTGTATTACTGAACCTAATTATTTAATGGTGCAAGTACTTGGTCCTGTGACGGCGAGCTCCCCCCCCCCCCCCCCCCCACAGTTGAAAAAAAAAAAAAACATTGTTCTACAGGTTCATCAGGCCGTACTTCTTTGACAACACTGCCACAGGCTACTCTTATTTGGAAATGTTAACTCCTGGTTTTAGAAATGAAGATTATTACTTTTAACAGGAAGAGGCGCCACCTCATTTTCTCCTGGATGTGAGGGCATTTCTCAACCGTACATTTCCTGCTAGATGGATAGAACGAACAGGGAGTGTGGCGTATCCAGCTCTACCTCCTGGTTTAACTCTTCTAGACTTCTTTCCGTGGGGTACTCTGAAGAACACAGCTCACACAGCGAGACCACACATACTGACTAATCTTAGACAGCAAATTGAGCAAGCCTGTAATCCTATTCTGTTGGAAACAGTAAAGTTGGCTTGTCACTCAGTCGTAAGTCGTTCTCCATGGCGTATTGTGATGGACGGACACCAGTTTGAACATTTAACTCGTTAAGTTGGGCTATGGAGCACCTAACACTACTACTCTTGTATATCTAACACCTTTCATTAAACAGATGTTCAGTTTCGAAGAGTTTTCAAATCATTTTGGAGACCCTATATAACTCGCAGTCATAGGTTAACTCGGGGTGAGTAGGACCATTGGGTGAGACGGACCAGTGACGTATTTCGTGAATGCGCCTCTAGAGAGCAGCACCGTTTACTTGTAAGTAAACTCTTTGTTGAACGAACGTCGTGCAAAAGTGTTCTTATGATTATCGTCTTAGTTCAGGAGAAAAATCATATTTTCCGTTTTGGTAAGTGGAAAAGTTTTATCATGTAGTTACGTTCTTTTAGTATTATGGCACAATTTGCACAGTATTCCTGCAGTTTTATTTAAAAAAGCTTGGCAAATGTGTTGGTATGTATCTAACTTAAAATGGCCACCGAGCTCTAAAAGTGCAGATTGAGATCGGGGTAGTCTATCTCTCCCAGACAATCGGGATGGATTCACCAGTTCTATTTCTGAGTGATGGACCACAATTAAATATATCGTAAGTGACCATGGAAATTAATATTTCAAAAATTGATCGAATAACATGTTTTTGCATAGTTGCTATTTTCCTCTTTCAGAAAAATGCCAACTGTTTACAAAGGACCTGATCTTGTGAGCGAGGTAAATGGACAGAAGATGGATTGATGAAGGGTATGCGGGATAATATTATGGGTGTCAATACTGCAGCTAAAGCTTTTGGGCCGGCCGCAGTGGCCGAGGGGACTGAGGCGCTCCAGTCACGGTCTGCACGGTCACTACGGTCGGGGGTTCGAATCCCCCCTCGGGCATGGATATTTGTGCCGTCTTTAGGATTAGCTAGTTCATAAGTAATTTGTAAGTTTAGGGACTGATGACCCTGTAGTTAAGTCCCATAACTTATACAAACATTTGAAAGCTTTTGGTATACCTAAAACTACATTGGGAAGAAGACGGCAGTTAAAAATTTATTCTAAGGGTAGTATGGGTCCTCAGCCTTTATTGGGTATTGATAATGAACGAAAAGTCATCGCTTACATTAAGAAACTAAAAGAGCGAGGTTTTTTGCACCATGTAGGGATACGGTAAGGAATAGGGCATTTGAATTAGCCGAAAGGCTAAATATACAACATACTTTCAGTAAGGATTAAAAAAGGCTGGTTACGACTGGCTTCATTCCTTTCTTAGACGCAATCCCAATATAGTAGTAAGAATAGCGGAAGGTGTGTCAGCTGCTCGAGACAAAGGGATGAACACACCGTGAAAGAGTATTTCAAGCTTATTGAAACTGTAATGCGCGAAAACGAATGTTTTGGCAAACTAGGCTACGTCTACAATATGGATGAAACTGGTCTGCAGCTGAACAACAAACCTGGCAGTGTTTTAGCAATTAAAGGTTCAAGAAACGTTGCGTCAGTCACATCTGGCGAAAAAGTAGAGACAATCTCTGTTCTGTGTTGTGTCCGTGGCAAAGGAACATTTCTTCCACCCTTTTTCATAACGAAGGGGAAAAATCTAAAGCAGGAATTGATGGATGGAATGTCACCTGGTGCAATTGTAAGAATGTCTTAAAAATCTGCATACGTAAACAGTTCTATTTTCCTAGATTGGCTAATTTGCTAATAAGTGAAATAGCTGCGATAAGAGAAAAATATCCTAAAATTTGCAGAAAATCTACAAATCAATTAAAATCCAGTGTTTTCTTACTATTTACAACAAAACTGATAAACAGTTTTGGTCTGACATGTCTTACTATATTCATTACAACATATTCTAATAAAAATATGATTCCCATTCACTCTTTTCTTCATGTGTAGCAATTATTTACGTGGTCCATCTCTCCCACTACTCTGGTCCATCTCACCCAGACACCTACGGGTGAGATGGACCGCTGATGTATATTTTTATTTCGTTGTGTGACTCGTACTTTAAGTGGGAGGGCCTCAGTAGTATACTGTATGTATGTTTATACGACAATATTAGCTTAAACCCGCGGCTACGCTCGCATGTTGGTTGATTGTGATAGATAATGCGCGAAACGTCAAATCGATTTTTTTTAAAGAGATGTATTAAAAAAATTCTATTTTACTGCTTTATTTATTTATTCTTATATTTCCTTATTCGTATGCTTATCCTTACCGAGAAAGAGCTGAAGACATTGTAGCACGCATAGACCAAAGATATGCTCTGTGGCATCACGTTTCGCTTTATGTAACCTCCTTGCTATAGAGTCGCAAACGTCATAGCTGGCCTTCAGTCCGATATTTTTTTTTTATAATTTTATAATTTTTCAACCACCATATCTTCCACCCCCTTATAACAATCGGCATGGAACTGCTATGGTGTACAACAGGAGACTTCAGACAACAATTACACACAGACCACACGTTTGCGTTCTGTAGTTTTCGCTGCAGAGCGAAATATTAACACACATACACATAGAATTTTATATACACCGATAACTTGCCATCCAAATATACTCCCTTTCATCATTATCAACCCTCAAGCATCAATGCGACCAATAAAACCATTTTCAAAGAGTAAATATAATTTTCAAAGTGGAATTTATGTTTCGCATTTCGCGTTATATTCTTCAAATTACTAAATATCTATCATATCGCTATAAAACCGTGCCTAAAATCTTCCTCAGGTAAAAATTAGTAACTGTACAAATATTTACGTCTCTGCGTCTTGTCGTTCGGACGTGATAAGCGTACACCGAAGAGACATTCACAATAATATATATGTAGATAGATAGCTATCCGATCGCCATAAAACCGTGCCTAAAGCCGTCCCCGGGTAGACGTTAGTAAATGTACAAAATTTTAGCTCTTTATGTCTTGTGGTTCAGATGTGATAAACGTACACCGAACAGGCATTCACATTTATAGATATAGATATAGGAAAATGCTGCCAGAAGTTAAAAAAATTAAAAACCGATGAATTTCACACTAAAAAAAAAGAAAAAAAAAAGTGGTCCAAATCTCCCTGAGTTACCCTATTTGGTGCCTCTTCAGCAAATTATCGTCCACATAACATAGAAAGCAGGCCCAGTTTTGAGCCGCTCTGTACATACCCCCTACACCCATTCACAGGGAGCTCGGGTGGTCGTGAATTAACCGATGCCTCTCCCACAGGCCCCACCGCCTCCCATAGCCCAGTCACCATGCGCGGAAGTGTCCCCCCCCCTCCCCCCCGCACAACACTAAACAGTCCCTGACAACCAGAGGACGCCCAAGACACCGTGCTTGCTGGTGCGACTCTTCCAGGATGATGCTCGTCCATCGTCATTTGGTCGAGCTGATATCTGCAAGTTTGCGAGAGTAACTTGTGCATCCAATTTTTAATTGTTGGCAATGCACTCGTGGCCTTCTGATAATTTTTTTCTGGATCAACGTTCCAGAAACAAATTAAATTGGTCCCAGTCCCCCAGTGCCGACCAAGGTTTGTGGGATGCTTTCCTTGGTTGTTCGGCGCAAGCCAGAACTGATGAGACCCTTCCACTTATTCTCAATTATGATCCTCCTTCTGCCCCAATATCATTCTGATTGATAACTGGCAGACACATGTTACTGACAGACACAAAGATATTGTCAAATCGCCGTCAGTTTTTCAAATATCTCTGACACCGAAAAAGACATAAGAAAACAAATTAGTACAGAATTTTCTCCTCTGTATGTCCGTTTTTTTTTTTTTTTTTTTTTTTTTTTCAATTTTCTTTAAGATGGACTGTTAAGGCGTTATTTGCAATTAAATTTCGAGCTGTCAAAAGACCATCGCAAACGGTTCGATTTATTGGTACTTACCAAAACAATGAAAGTCGTTTGTGAAAGTCGTTAGTCAACGATAGTAAAGATAATAATAATTATGCTTCTGCTGAGTCAAAGTTGACAATAAAAAGTATATATGATGGTAGAAATCGTAACTGTATTGCATTTGCTAAGTGAGAGCCGCCAGTTAAATGATCTTAAAAGCTTGCCGTTTTTGTAGGAACTTGGTAAATAATAAAACTGAAAATCGTTTAAAAATTGTTAAAATTAATGATTAGTGTTGCAATTGCAGATTGTTAATTATATGTTGTGTGACTCGGCTTTGGTAACTTCACAAACAAGTTTTTAAGTGCGTTGTGAAATGTGATCGTTTGTTGTATGTGTATGCGTCTTAGACTTATTCTGCACTTCAACTACAACTCGTCAATCTAAGTGTTACGAAGTTGGCTAAAATATACTTCGGAAAAAAAAACCTTAAGTACGCAATAAAGCAAATTAAGATCCTGTAACTGTGTTCATGAGACATGCATCTTGACCTCTGGTAATAAATGTTAATCATAACTTAAACGATATGATAAAGGGTAGTTTCAGAAATGACTGATTGGCAAGAATATAGAGGTACGACAATAGTTTCTGAAATATTTCTCTTAGCTGTTAACATTGCCACGTTTTTATGGCCTATTTCTGCGCAAGGACAAGCTGTCTGTGCACCTGCTCTGCAAATACCTATAAGTTAACACTAACTACGAAATTTGTGGAGGTGCTATACGAATTCACTAACTACCACACAAATACATTCCACGTGTGTTGTCTTCAAAGAAAATAAATAAATCAAAGGAGGTTTTCTTAGATGAATGACCAAGTCGACGTAAATAAAAAGTACGTTTGAAGCATAATCATTTATCTCACTGAAATCTCTACTCACATAAGGCAAAAATAAGTTAGACAATATCTTACAATCTTTTAAATTAATTTCTTACAAATCTGTTCATTACATCTTTTCACTAAAACCACCATTGTAAAACAAAACTATTTTTAATAATTCTGGACTTTGAAGGGGGATGTTGATATTCTTGCATTACACTTTTGCTGAGTTCAATGACAAACATATATCAGAACTATGCAACAAATATAATACTGTAGTTATAATCTTTTTTGCCTCTGATCTTCATCAGATTCCAAAAACAGATCAATTCAACTACGAAAAAAGAAAACACAAAAGGCAAAGAGCTAAGCTCGTCCAACAAATTTTAACTTCATTCCATTACTTCTTGTGTAACATTCTCACTGTTTATACACATGAGCCCAGGCCGCATCAACTACTGCTCAAACGTGCGACAGCGAGAACCAAAGACTGCCCTCCCGGAGCCAAAGATATGAATCAGAGATATACAATCTAACATATCTACGTTTCAATATTGCGGAACAAGAGTGTCCAGGAAGAGCTGCTCTACTAACATGTGAAATTTTAGCTACGTACGCGACTACTTGTAGTAATCGATAGTAAGGTATCGACTAAAACAGAGGTGATATCAGGCGTTCCACAAGGTAGTGTTATTGGTCCTCTGCTGTTTCTTATTTACATAAACTATTTGCGAGAAAACCTAAGTAGCTCTCTTAAGTTGTTTGCAGATGACGCAGTCATTTACCGTCTAGAAAACCATCTGAAAATCCAAACCAACTGCAGAACGATTTGAATACGATATCATTATGGTGTAAGAATTGGCAGTTGACTCTAAATAATGAGAAGTTTGAAGTCGTCCACATGAGTATGAAAAGAAATCCATTAAACTTTGTCTACATGATAAATCATTCAACAATGAAAGCTGTAAACTCCACTAAAAACACAGGACTTACTATTACTTCAGACTTACACTGGAAAGAAAACATAGATAATGTCGTGGGAAAGGAGAACCAGAGACTACGTTTTATTGGCAGAACCCTTAAAAGATGTAACAGAAGTACTAAAACAAGGGCATACACTACGTGTATCCGTCCTCACTTGGAGTATTGGGATCCTTACCAGGTGGGTTTGACGGAGGACATCGAAAGAGTCCAACGAAGGGCAGCTCGTATTGTGTTGTCACGATACACGGAAGACAGTGTCACGGAAATGATACAGGATCTGGGATCGGAATCATTACAACAACGGCGTTTATCGCTGCGGCGTGGGCTACTTACGAAACTCCAGTTACCAACATTCTCCTCCTCCCAAATGATCATCGGAATAAAATACGAGAAAATCAGAGGTCGAACGGAGAAATTCAGGTTTTCTTTCTGGCCGCGCGCTATTCGAGAATGGAATGGGAAATAAATAGTATAAAGGTGGTTCGATGAACCCTCTGCCTACATCTACAAGGGATACTCTGCAAATCACATTTAAGTGCTTGTCAAAGGGTTCATCGAACCACCTTTATACTATTTACCTCCCATTCCATTCTCGAACTGCGCGCGGGAAGAAAGAACACCTGAATGTCTCCATTCGAGCTCTGATTTCTCGTATTTCATTCTGATGATCATTTCTACCTATTTAAGTGGGAGTCAACAATATATTTTCGCATTCGGAGGAGAATGTTAGCGATTGAAGTTTCTTAAGCAGCCCACGCCGCAGCGATAAGCGCCGTTGTTGTAATGATTTCCATCCCATATCCTGTATCATTTCCATAACGCTGTTCCCCCTGTATCGTGACAATACGAAACGATTTGCCCTTCTTTGGACTCTTTCGATGTCCTCCGTCAAACCAACCTGATAAGGACCTCACACTGGGCAGCAATACTCCAAAAATGGACGGACAAGCGAAGTGTATACAGTTTCTTTAGTAGTTGTGTTGCATCTTTTAAGGGTTCTACCAATAAAAGGCACTCTCTGTTTCGCCTTTCCCATGACATTATCTACGTGTTATTTCTAGTTTAAGTATGAAGTAATAGTAATTTGTAGGTATTTTGTGGAGTTTACGGCCGTCCCTTTTGATTTATTTATTTTGTAGACGAAGTTTAACGGATTTCTTTTCGTACTCATGTGGACGACTTCACACTTCTCATTATTTAGCGTCAATTGCCAATTTTAACACTACAGTGATATCTTCTACATATCGTTCTGCTTTGATCTTCAGATGGTTTTACTACACGGTAAATGACGGCGTCATCTGCAAACAACCTAAGAGAGCTGCTTAGATTTTCTCCCAAATCGTTTATGTAAATAAGGAAAAGCAGAGGAGCAACAACACTACGCTGTGGAACGCCCGATATCACCTATGTTTAGCCGATGTCTTACGATCGATTACTACGAACTGTGTCCTATCTGACAGAAAATCCCCTATCCCGTTGCAAATAAAATGTTTGTAAATCTATCGTGGTCATCAGCCCGTAGCTTACAAAGTAGTTAAGCCAAGGTAAATTAACATGAGGACAACACACACACCCACACTCATGCCCCAGGGAGGACTCGAACCAGTTGCAAATTTGGGGCGATCTACCATAACCACGCAATTTGATTAAAATCCGTTTGTGAGGTACGGTGTCAAAAGCCTTCTGGAAATCAAGAAATACGGAATCGATTTGCGAACCCTTGTCGATAACACTCATCGCGTCGTGTGAGTAAAGAGCTAGTTGTGTGAATGCAGACATTCTCGGCGGATCTCGATGAGGAAATCTTCTCGGGTTGACAGCCGAGTCAGTGCCTCGTTCTCTGGCAATGTTTCAGCAAGTTGCTTACTTGCCATCTTCAGGCAAAGGCCATCTTCGCCTGAAGATGGCAAGTAAGCAACTTGCCGAAATGTTGCCAGAGAACGAGGCACTGACAACCCGAGAAGATTTCCTCATCAAGAGCCAGTTGTGTTTCGCTAATTGTTTTTTGCAGAGTATCCCATATAGATGTACTTAAACAAGTTATTCCTACCGCTGTATTACTTTGATAAGTAGGGAGAGTTATTTTCTGGACTCGCCCTGTAGATGGAAATCACTTCTCTACCAAAGTCGGGAACTTTTGGCGAGAGATGAACGGCACTTTTAGGTCCCTTACTAAAGCTGTCAGCTGTGACGTTTACGCGGGCGCTTTTGTTCCTGGGCGGCGGCTGCTGCTGTGTTGTTGCGACCTACATAGTTGTTTTCCGCCGTCCATATCTCTGGCTGGGGTATCCGCCCTGGCCGCCCAGGCGCCATGCCCCGGCCCCTGTCTAGGGAGCGGACTCGATCGCCTGCCCGGCGCTCTTTTTCAATCAGCGGCGTGTCACCTCGCAAGCGCCATCCATCTCGGCGCGGCAGCCGCCTCCGGTGTTCCAGCCACGCCTGGAGCTGCAGGGTGTCGCCGCCGTGTCGGCCGTGTTGACAGAGGAGCAGAAGCCGGCGCGTGCTGAACGTCGCGCCAGAAAATCGCCAACTGTCACGTCCGTGGCGTGTTTACTGCACGGGTCTGAGCTACAGCAGCTAGTCAGTAAGGAATTAGCCGATTGACAATAGTGAGAGGGACAGCCGGCCGCAGTGGCCGAGGGGACTGAGGCGCTCCAGTCACTGTCTGCACGGCCACTAAGGTCGGGGGTTCGAATCCCCCCTCGGGCATGGATATTTGTGCCGTCCTAGTTCGTAAGTAGTTCATAAGTATGTGACTTTTCAAGCTTTCACGGCGGATCTGTTGTAAATATACTTCGCGGGTTTGCCGCCGGATGACATTGTGAATCTCCCCTGACAGCTACCACCACCTGAAGATGTCGAACAGTTGTGTCGGCGAAATATTGTGGGAGATTCACAATGTCATCCGGCGGCAAACCCGCGAAGTGTATTTACTACAGTTCATAAGTAGTTTGTAAGTTTAGGGACTGATGACCCCGTTGTTAAGTCCCATAAGCTTAACAAACATTTGAACATTTGAACATTTAGCTTACACACAGCTTTCCGGAATTCTTTCACTACAGAAGACCAAGCAAATACACCACAATTCCTATCAAGAAGAGCTACCAGGATGCGAAATTTAGAAGTGATACCCATGGAATATTAAAGCAACTTAAATAACTTAACAAAAGTTTCCTTTAAGAGTATGTTGTATGCTGGAGGAGAAAAAAAATGAGCAGGTGACTCCCGTTTATCTACATCTACATAGATACTCTGCAAATCACATTTAAATGCCTGGCAGAGGGTGCATTAACCACTTTCATAACTTTTCTCTACCGCTCCATTCTCTAATAACGCGCGGGAAGAAAGAACACCTAAATCGTTCCGTTTTCGATCTGATTTCTCTTATTTTATTGGGATGGTCATGTCTCCCTAAGTAGGTGGGTGCTAGCAAAATATTTTTACATTCAGAAGTAAAAGTCGGTGATTGAAACTTCGCAAGCAGATCACGCCGCAATGAATAACGTCTTTCTTTTAATGATTTCCACCCCAATTCGTGCAACATTTCCGTGACTCTTTCCCCCCGTAACGTGATAAAACAAAACGAGCTGCCCTTCTCTGAACCTTCTCAATATCTTCCGTCAGTCCCACCTGGTGAGGGTCCCACAAGGGGCAACAGTACTCCAGGAGAGGACGCACAAGTGTGATGTAGACAGCCTCTTTGGTGGAGCTGGTGCATCTTCGAAGCGTTCTGCCAATGAAACGTAACCTTTGATTCGCCTTCCCCACAATATTTTTTATGTGTTCTCTCCAGTCAAAGTTGTTCCTAATTGTAACTCCTAGGTATTTGGTAGAATTTACGACCTTAAGGTTTGACTGATTTATCGTGTAATTGAAGTTCAGAGGATTTCTTTTAGTGGTCATGTGTATTACTTCACACTTTTCTTTATTTAGTGTCAATTGCCAATTTTCGCACCAAGTTTATAAGAAAGGAAAGAAAACTGTGAAAGTTACATGCTTCTCCTGCTCTCTTATAAAATTTCCGTCTGCTCTGTGTTTCAACTTGTTAATCTGACTACGTATTTTTAACTGTATTCTATGTTAATGTAAAGGTATTGCAAAGCCTATCTGACTGCGTAATATTTATTATAATGACACACAAACTGATAATTTTTTCGGTATGAAAATGTCCTAACAAAGTTAACTGTCTAAAAAATTACTGGTAATAAAAATCACTGTGTTAATAATTCTGGCTCTACAAACTTGTTTCTGACTGAACTAACAATTTTTAACGGAATGTAATGAACACAATATTTATCAATGCAATCTGACTCAGTGCAAACACTTGTTAACCTGAACACTGTATGAATTGTCCTACCCTGAAATCTGTAAATCATACTGAACTGTAAGATTGACAAAAAATGATTCTGTCTCACCTGCACTTACTGCATAAATTTGCGCAACACCAAACTGCTTCCTGCTGTACTCAATTTTGTGTCCCATCCTCGTCGCCACTTTTGTGTCTCGTTTCCGCCGGTTGTCCTGGGTGTCGGTGGCCGAGTAGAGAGAGACCGACGCAGGAAAGGAAGATGCACGCGTGTGCGGGTACAGTCTGAGGTGACCAGCCAGTGGGACAGCGTAAACTAGAAACACTAAGCTAGATTAGAACAAGAGATATATTTCTTAGAATTAATATAATACTTAACTTGGAGGGCAGCAGAATGGTTGAATGCTGGTACATAGTTTAACTAGAGGCTTGCCTACTGATGAGAGTCTTAACTGGTGCCTGTCCAAAACCCAAGTGACCAATGCAGTTCACGGTGGCCACGAGCGGAGTTGAAGCAGAGGGCGCTCGTGGCTGACGTCGTAAGAACGCCGCGCCGTGCTTGCATGGCGGCGCGCACTTCAGACTTGTGCGACACCACACTAACTACTGGAAAACTAACTACAGAAAACATCTATGGCACTTTTAATAAGAATGTGAGGTGGGATAAACTGGTAATCTGTTAAAGAAACTAATTATTAAAAATGAAATATCTGGTTTATTTTCTGATGTAACTTCATGAAAATTACTAACAATGTCATGTTTTGGATTTTAAAATCTTTCAAAGAAAAATATAACTCAGATATTATCTGCCTATAAAAACATTTTTAAACAAATATAAACATGTCTTTACTGTTAATAAATTTAACTCGATTTACACAAACAATGTTACAACAATACCATATTTCAAGAACACTACCCATGAAATTCCTATTTCATAAAAAACGCAATATCAAAACTAAACTATTTCAATAAATACTTTTCCGAACACAGAAAGGGGTCCCTAGAATGAATCGTGAGACCACAAGCTAACAACAAGATCTTTACCGACCGTTACTGTTACCATCAGTTCAGCCTAACAATGCGAAGTTGTGCCATAGCAACATGCCAAGTATTTCATGATAAACTTTACCTTATAAAAACTTCGAAAGGTAGTTTCTCCAAAGTCATCTATTCCTTTCGTCTCCATATCTTAAACAAACAGCTTGCCTCAGTATCCAAGTCTCAAAATCTCATCTCCTCGGCTATCCCGCCGGAACGACAACTGTACACAACCACGGCCCCACGCTTCTGCAATCTCATCCGCGCGCCTAGCAAAGTCTGTACTCTCAATAATGACAACCTTTCTTCCTGACAAGAATACTATCACCAATATCGATAGTTCTGACATCGAAAAATAAGCCTGCAACCAAATAATACTGACCCATGCCTGACTAGCTTGACACTGGTCTTAAATTCGCGGTACATTTGAATATGAAATGTATACCTTCCCATAGCAGGTATCTCACAACTGACCCACATAATTACAGTCCAATATCGTTAGCATCATTTTCCTGTAGAATTTTGGAGCATATTTCTCAGTTCACATATAGTAAATTTCCTTGAGATGCAAAAGCTTTTTTCTATAAATCAGCACGGGTTTAGGAAACATCGTTCATGTGAAGCTTGCCCTTTTCTCACATGACATCTTGCGAGCCATGGATGAAGGACACAACAAGCGGATTGTGTTTTTCTCGACTTCAAAAAGGCGTTCGACGCGGTGCCACACTGCAGACTGCAAACGAAGTTCACACATTTGTGACTGCCTGGAAGACTTCGTAAGTAATAGAACGCAGAACGTTGAGCTCGACGGCGAGTGTTCATCAGAGACGAGTGTATCGTCAGGCGTTTCCCAGGGGAGTGTGATAGGACCGCTATTTTTTTCTACCTATATAAATGATCTGATGGACTAACTAACGTGTAATTTGCGGCTGTTTTCTGATGATGCTGTGGTGTATGTGAGGGTGTCGTCTTTAAGTGAATTTCATATCATACAGGATAACTTAGAGAAAATTTCTAGTTGGTGGGAAGAATGGCAGCTAGCTCTCTATGTAGAAAAATGTAAGGTGGTGCGCATGAGTAGGAAAAACAATCCCATATTGTTCTAATACAGCAATAGTAGTGAGCTTCTCGATGCAGTCTCGTCGTTCAAATATCTACGCGTAATACTGAAGAGCGATATGCAATGGAACGAGCATGTAAGGACATATGTTAGGCGGACAGCCGACTTTGGTTTATTGGGAGAATTTAGGATAGATGTCCTTCATCTGTAAAAGAAACCGCTTATAAAAACGCTTGTACAATCACGTCTTGAGTATTGCTCAAGTGTTTGAGAGCCGCAGCATATCAGTTTAAAGGAAGGCATAGAAGCCGTTCAGAGGCGAGCAGCTAGGTTTGTTACTGGTAGCTTCGACCGATGTGCGAATGTCATGGAAATGCTCTGGGAACTCAACTGAGGATCGCTGGAGGAAAGACGACGTTCTTTTTGTGAATTTGTGTTGAGGAAATTTAGAGGGCCGGAATTTGAAACTGAGTGTAGTACGTTCTTACTGCCGCCTACTTACATTTCGCGTAGTGATCTCAAAGACAAGGTAAGAGAAATTAGGGCTCGTACGGAGGCATATAGGCATTATTTTTTTCCTCGTTCAATTTGGGAGTGGAATAGGAAAGGAAATGCTTAGTAGTGGTGCAGTGTACTCTCCGCTACGCACCTTACGGTGGATTGCAGAGGATGTATGTAGATGTAGATACAATAGCTATCATATACAGTCGCTCGTTCAGCGAACGTTCCGTACCCAAATAATGGAAAGTTGCAAAGATCACTCCAATATTCAAGGAAGGTAATATGAGTGACACGCGAAATTACAGACCTATATCACTGAAATCGGTTTGCAGCAGGATTCTAGAACATATACGTTTCTCAAGTATTATGAACTACCTCGAAAAGAACAACTTATGTACCAGTTGTCAACTCGGATTCAGAAAATATCGTTCTTGTGAAACACAGCTAGCTCTTTACTCATGTGATGAGTGCTATCGACAAGAGATGTCAAATAGATTCAGTGTTCCTGGATTTCTGGAAGGCTTCCGACACTATACCTCACAAGTCTTGCAATAAAACTGCGTCTTATGGAATATCGCCACAGCTGTGCGATAGGTTTTTTGATTTCCTGTCAGAAAGGACACAGTACGTTGTAATTGACAGTAACTCATCGAGTATAACAGAAGTGTGATCTGGCTTTCCCCATGGAAGTGTTATAGGGTCCCTACTGTTCTTTATTTTTATAAACGATTTAGGAGACAATCTGAATTGCTCCCTTAGACTGTTCGCGGATGATTCTGCCATTTATCGATTAGCAAAGTCACCAGAAGATCAAAAGAAGCTGCATAATGATTTAGATAGTATATCAGCATGGTGCAAAAATTTGCAATTGACCCTTAATAATGATAAGTCTGAGGTCATCCAAATGACCACTAAAAGAAATCCGTTAAATTTCAGTTACACGATAAGTCAGTCAAACCTACAGGCAGTCAATTCTACTAAATACCTGGGAGTAACAATAACGAACAACTCAAATTGGAAATGACACATAAAAATATTGTGGGAAGGCGAACCAAAAACTACGTTTCTTTGGCAGAACTCTTATAAGATGCAACAGCTCTACAAAAGAAACTGCCTACACCAAACTTGTGCGTCCTATTTTGGGGTATTGCTGCGTATTGTTGGATCCACACCAGTTGGAACTGACGGGCGATTTAGAGAAAGTTCAGAAGAGGGCAGCTTGTTTTGTACTACCGAGATATTGGGGAGAGAGTGTTACGGAAATGTTGTACGAGTTGGGGTGGAAATCATTAAAAGAAATGCGTTGTTTCTTGAACGAGATCGATTTGTGAAATTTCTTTCACCAACTTCCTCTTTCGAATGCGAACAGCTTTTGTCAGCACTCATCTACATAGGAAGACATGATCATGAAAATAAAATAAGAGAAATCAGATCGAAAGCAGAAATTTAGGTGTTTCTTTTTCCTCAGAGCTATTAGAAAATGGGACTATAGAGAAATAACATAAAAGTGGTTCGGTGAACCCTCTGCCATGAACTTCAATGTGAGTTGCAGAGTAACCACGTAGATCTAGATGTAGATGTAAACGATTTGAAGTAACCTTCACCAATCATACTATTTCATTCCTTTTTTCATAAAACTTCCTAAGAGCCCAAGAAATTGGTATCGCCACTGCGTATGCAAACACGTACTTAGAGGAAGGCGCTGTGGTCGGCAACACCTATATAAGTCAACAGGTGCAGGGCAGAGGCGTATTATTGGTTACTATTGCTACACTGACAAGTTAAGAGAGTTTGAACGTGATGTTATAGTCGGCGCACGAAAGACGGGACACAGCATCTCCTAGGTAGGACGAGGTGGGGATTTTCCGGTACAAGTTTCACGTGTGGACCGTGAATATCGGGAAATTGGTAAAACGTCAAATCGCGACATCGCTGCAGCCAGAAAAAGATGGTGCAAAAATGGGACCGGGGGTGACAGAAGAGACTCGTTCAATTTGACAGAAGTGCAACCATTCCGCAAACTGCGGCGAATTTCAATTCTGCGCCATCAACAAGCGTCAGGGCGCGAACTTTGGTATCCTCGGGATGCTGCTCTGTGTACGGTAGGTTCGGGAGGTCGGCCGTGGCTAGCAAGGATTGTGGACAACGTCTGCAACTGAAAGAAGTGATTAGTTCACATATACCTTTGTTATAATTGAAGATAACCCTCAACTTTAGGTGTCCTTGTTGATACAAGGACCTATCTACGAGGGTCACTCCAAAAGAAATACACACTATTTTTAAGACATTTTCTATTCTACATGTTTGAAAGTTTTAAAGTGTGTAGATACATCCTTTAGGAACAATATTTTCATTTCTCCACATAATCCCCATACCTCTCAGCTGCCTTACGCCATCTTGGAACCAGCGCGTGTATACCCGCACGGTAAAATTCTGAACGAATACGTTGGAGCCATTGTTTGGCAGCGTTCCAAGAAGAGAGTGTTTCAGTTTCCCTAGGAGATGATAGTCACATGGAGCCAGGTCAGGACTGTAAGGCGGGTGTTTCAGTGTTTTCCATCCGAGTTTTGTGGTCGCTTCCGTAGTTTTTTTTACTGACAAGTGCCCGTGCATTGTCGAGCAACAGCAAAACATATTGCTCTTGTCGATGTAGTCGAACACTACTCAATCGAGTTTGAAGTTTCTTCATTGTAGTAACATCGCATAAGAATTTATGGTGGTTCCACGTGGCATGATGTCCACAAGCAAGAGTCCTTCGGAATCGAAAAACACTGTAGCCATAACTTTTCCAGCAGAAGGTGTGGTCTTGATTTTTTTCTTTTTTTTGGGTGAATTTACATGATGCCACTCCACTGATTCCCTCTTCGTCTCTGGTGAAAAATGATGGAGCCATGTTTCATCACCTGTCGCTATTCTTCCAATAAATTCATCTCCACCATCCCGTACTGTTCCAAAAATTCGCTCCATACCGTTTTCTGTGTTTCTTTGCGAGCCACTGTCAACATCCTGGGAACCCACCTAGCCCAAACCTTTTTAACGCCAACACTTTCAGTATTCCGCAAACAGTGCTTTCCCCTATCCCAACGTAGTGTGACAATTCGTGCGTCTGTCAGCAGTCACCAATTCGTTAACTCTCTGCACATTGTCTAGATTGTGTGCAGTACGAGGCCTGCCGGCCGCGGTGGCCGAGGGGACTGAGGCGCTCCAGTCACGGTCTGCACGGCCACTACGGTCGGGGGTTCGAATCCCCCCTCGGGCATGGATATTTGTGCCGTCCTTATGATTAGCTAGTTCATTAGTAGTTTGTAAGTCTAGGGACTGATGACCCCGTAGTTAAGTCCCATAAGCTATACAAACATTTTGAGTACGAGGCCTGCCGCTGCGAGAACAATCCTCAATACTGCCGTGCCCGCTTTCATCATGTTACCTGCTTGCCCACCGACTAACTGTACTGTGATCTACAACAGCATCTCCATACAGCCTTTTCAACGTGTTGTGGATGTTTCCCAGTGTCTTATTTTCACTGCACAGGAATTCAATGACAGTACGTCGCTTCTGACGAACGTCAAGTGTAGCAGCCACCTTGAAGAAATGCTGTGAAGGCGCCAATCACGGAAACGGATTGAAATAAGTTTGAAAACAAGCGGGAAGGATGTATCTGCACACGGTAAAACTTTCAAAGGTGCAGTATGAAAACTGGATTAAAAAGAAATAGTGTG
This sequence comes from Locusta migratoria, assembly GCA_026315105.1. Taxonomy (NCBI): domain Eukaryota; kingdom Metazoa; phylum Arthropoda; class Insecta; order Orthoptera; family Acrididae; genus Locusta; species Locusta migratoria. Next base: position 353,579,552 of record CM048749.1, read on the forward strand.
CATTTCTTTTGGAGTAACCCTCGTAATACATAGTTCTGCAATGATATCTTCCATCAGTCAATAGCAGTCTTCCGGCTTGTGCTAATGTAGACGGCTGGCTCGTTGTACTTCTCCGTACTCTTCTGTTGCTGGTTGACTCGTAATCTGAACTGTCCTCCGCTGTACTGAGTCTCGTGGCTGTGGTGCGCCGGCGTATCTAGCCGAGCCCTTGGCGCGCGAAGCAAGGCAGAGAGGTACGAGACTTGAGGCGCCTTTGGCAGTCGATGTAATGTGGAGCGAACTATCTCAAGTGGCGAGGCGATGTGTGTAGATCGCCGGCGTTGTTGCAAATGGCGACGTCACAACACGAACCACTCAACGAAACGAAATCGATATGGGCTTTCGGAGCACGACTGCACGATACAAACCTTTCCGACTGCACGATACAAACCTTTACGCCTCGACTGGGTCCGTTAATACCTACATTGAGCTGTTGATGACTCGAAACATGTTGGCTCGTCTGACGAGTCTAGTTTTCAATTGTATGGAGCGGCTGGTCGTGTTTGGGCATGGACAACCTTATGAATCCATGGACCCTGCATCTCAGCAGTAGACTGTTCAAGCTGCTGGACGATTTGTAACGGTGTGGGGTGCGTGCAGTTTGAGTGATATGCGACCACTGATACGTCTAGATACGACTCTGGTAGGTGACACATACGTACTTATCCTAGCTAATGGCCTGAATCCATTCATGTGCATTGTGCGTTCCGACGGACTTGTGCAATTAGAGCAGGACAATACGAAACCCTTTACGTCCAGAACTGGTACAGAGTGGCTCAAGGAACACTCTGATGAGTTTAAACACTTTCGCTGACTACCAAGCTCCTCAAACATTAGCAGTATCAAGTATATCAGGGATGCCTTGCAAACTGCTGTTCATACAAGATCTCCAACCCCTAATACTCTTACTTGTTTACGAATAGCACTGTAGGATGCATGAAGTCAATTACCTACAGTACTACACTCCTGGTCATTAAAATTACTACACGACGAAGGTGATGTGCTACAGACGCGAAATTTAACCGACAGGGAGAAGATGCTGTGATATGCAAATGATTAGCTTTTCAGAGCATTCACACAAGGATGGCGCCGGTGGCGACACCTACAACTTGCTGACATGAGGAAAATTTGCAACCGATTTCTCATACACTAACAGCAGTGGACCGGCTTTGCCTGGTGAAACGTTGTTGTGATGCCTCGTGTAAGGAGGAGAAATGCGTACCAACACGTTTCCGACTTTGATAAACGCCGGATTGCAGCCTATCGCGATGCGGTTTATCGTATTGCGACATTGCTTCTCGCGTTGCTAGCTATCCAATGACTTTTAGCAGAATATAGAATCGGTGGGATCAGGAGGGCAATATGGAACGCCGTGCTGGATCCCAACGGCCTCTCATCACTAGCAGTCAAGATGACAGGCATCTTATCCGTATGGCTGTGTTTGGCGACATCGCGGTGAACGCACATTGGAAGCGTGTATTCGTCATCGCCATACTGGCGTATCACCCGATGTGATGGTATGAGGTGCCATTGGTTTCACGTCTCGGTCACCTCTTGCCCGCTTTGACGATACTTTGAACAGTGGCCGTCACATTTCAGATGTGTTACGACCCGTGCCTCTATCCTTCATACGATCCCTTCGAAACCCTACATTTCAGCAGGATAATGCAGGACCGCATCTTGCAGGCCCTGTACGGGCCTTTCTGGATATGAAAAGTGTTCGACTGCTGCCGTGGCCAGCACATTCTTCAGATCTCTGACCAATTGAAAATGTCTGGTCATTGGTGGCCGAGCAACTGGCTCATCACAATACGGCAGTCACTAGTCTTGATGAACTGTGGTATCGTGTTGAAGCTGCATGGGCATCTGTACCTGTACAAGCTTTGTTTGACTCAATGCCCAGGCGTATCAAGGCCGTTATTACGGCCAGAGGGGGCTGTTCTGGGTACTAATTCCTCAGGATCTATGCACCCAAATTGCGTGAAAATGTAATCACATGTTAATTCTAGTATAATATATTTGTCCAATGAATACCCATTTATCATCTGCATTTCTTCTTGGTGTTGTAATTTTAATGGCCAGTAGTGAACTTTACACATTATTCTAGTCTGTACCACGTCATTCCGGGGCACTTATGCGTGCTCTCTGTGGTGGTACACGATATTAGACAGGTGTACCATTATCTTTGGTTTTTCATAGTATGTTCTGTATGAGGTGTATCTACAAGTGCCTAAGCCGTTTTCACTGTTCTGTTTACTCAACTAGAGATCTTCCAGTATAAACCTACACGATAATGCATAGAATCCTTAGCGCTTTACTGCCTAACCTCCCATTAGCCTCTGACTGACAACTCAGACTGACTCAGCGACAAACTATTGCCAGAGCTCTCTGCTTTCAAATTTGTTGTGTTTCTTCCTACAACACCCGACAGCGATTTGTATGGTGTAGTATATCCGAAAGTTACTCAGACGTGTGCCGGCCGCGGTTGCCGAGGGTACTGAGGCGCTCCAGTCACGGTCTGCCTACGACCACTACGGTTGGGGGTTCTAATCCCCCCTCGGGCATGGATATTTGTGCCGCCCTTAGTATTACTTAGTTCATATGTAGTTTGTAAGTTTAGGGACTGATGACCCCGTAGTTAAGTCCCATAAGCTATACAAACATTTGAGATTTTTTTTACTCAGACGTTAGGAGTGGGAGCTGAAGTGCCCTCCTTCTAAGGCCAGGTACCGCCTCCAAAGCTTTCCATTACCTGATTATGACCTAGCAGCTTCTCCGTGAGATCTCTTCCCTCAAGTGGGTATCAAACTTCACCTCATTCATCAAAGTATGGAGTGTTGACTAAATCTGCACATCACTAGACATAAATGTGTGGGCCTTTTGTCATCTGATTGTGCTTTCGCTTATTGTCTTAGGCTCTATCGTCCTTATGGCTACCATTTTATTAAACTTGTTGTTCAAAACTGGTCTCTCTGTTGTGGATACAACACCGCCTCATTGTGCTGTGTCTGCCGTCTGCAGTGGGCTACGTTTTAGACACCGGCTCCAGTACAGTTCGAGCTTCACAGGCAAATTCAAAACTACTCACACTTAAAGATCCACATGAATGAAAAAGCCTTCAGTCACAAAGTTCTTCACTGCTTCTCGCTGTTTTCTTTAAATGCAGTCTGAAAGGTAGCTACTTTGCAGACAGTTGTTATTTTGTTTGATAATTCTTATGATAATCATCATAATGTTATATTGGTAATCAAAGTGCTCTGGTACCTTTGGAGAAGATGGTATAATATTACCGATGGCGGAAGTTTCAATTCGACACTGTTGTTCCTGAAAGAGTGTTGGTTGGACTGTAAATAGGTATTAGAGGGTTTGACTTGACATGTTTGGTTTGTTATTTGGTGTCAAGAATTTTGGCAAAGGGGATCTATTTTGTGGGAAATATGAAATTTTATTATTATTGTTAATCTGCATTAGTATTTTTTTGTGTTTCATAAAAAAGTTCAAGGTTTCCCTACATTTCGTTATTATTTCTGTTAAAAAATAAAAGAAAAGGAAAACTTACTCACTTCGGACATCTAATGAAAGGAGAAACAATATGAGATTTGACAGGGCAGAGACAAATCCTTTTTCATTTCTTAAAAAGCTGTTTTCTAATGGATGTCGTTATCAATGCCATGTATGATAATTACAATATCAGCCAATTAAATCTCAGTTACGCGTTCTTTATAAAATGGTTTATGTATATTGGCTGACGTCTGATTTATTTTCTACGCGGTATAAACTTTAACCAATATGTCAAATCTTCTCTGCAGATAAAGGCGAGTGAGATTTAATTTTTTTATTTACGATGGACATTCCGAGTACGAAGACAGATTGTTGTGTGTCTGTTGGCAGCTCCCGATCGGAGGTTCGATACTCCGTCACGCATGGGTGCGTGTGTTGTCCTTAGCATTAGTTAAATTTTTAAAAAAAATGTTCAAATGGTTGTAAAGTTTCTGGGACTTACCTGCGGGGTCATCACTACCTAATCTTACAAACTACTTATGAACAAACTTTAATATAAAGACAGCACAAAAATCCATGTCGAGGGGTATTCGAACCTCCGACGGGGAACGGCCTCGCGCATCGTAGCATAGCGCTTCAAAGCGCTCGACCGCTCCGCCGCGGCAGTTGAAGTTGTTTAAGTAGTTTGTAACTGTAGGGACCGATGATCTCAGCAGTTTGCTCCCTTAGGTTAACAAGCATTTCTGCATCTGAACTTTTATGTCAGTTACTTATTATTCAGTTTCACCGTTTGTTATGCCTTTTACATTCTGTTACAAAAATCTAAATCAAGTAGTGCATCAGCTTGCTAACAACATTTCTTACCAATCGTGGAAACCACTTCAAGCATAAAAATTAATTACCCACTTGATTAAAAAACCGCAATTTGTTTGTTAGTGAAACTGAATCTCCGTTTTACGATCATCTCTGTTATACAACGATTATCTGTGCTGTCAGCGAAGCACACATTCATGTTTACTTTCAATAATCTAATTAAATATTTGTTTGTTCTCTGCTAAATCTGTGAATTACCTGACTGTGCAATTTCACTTTGTTCTAAAACAGTACTTGTCATTTATTTAGATTATCATTCAGTTATGTAGTCAGTCTGACTAACGACGTATTTGCAAGGCCATATCCAGTATGTGATCCAGAGTATCCGGTCACCTGGATGAAAATGACTTACAAGTTCGTGGCGCCCTCCACCGATTACGCTGGAATTCAATATGCTGTTGACCACCTTTAACCTTGATGGCAGCTTCCTCTCTCGCAGGCATTCGTTCCGTCAGTGCTGGAAGGTTGCTTGCGGATTGACAGCCCATTCTTCACGTTGTGCTGCACTGAGGAGAGGTATCGATGTAGGTCGGTGAGGCCTGGAACGAAGTCGGCGTTGCAAAACATTACAAAAGTGTTCTGTAGAACTCAAGTCAAGACTCTGTGCAGGCCAGTACATTATAGGCATATTATTGTCGTGTGTCAATCAGCCACAGGCCATGCGTGCATTATGAACGGGTGCTCGATCGTGTTAAAAGATGCAACGTCGTGGGAAAGGCGAATCAAAGACTGATTTTTATTGGCAGAGCCCTTAGAAGATGCAACAGAGCTACTAAAGAAAATGAATTTTTTTTTAGTTGACGGAGGACATCTGAAGAGTGCAAAGAAGGTTAGCTCCTTTTGCATTGTCACGATACAGGGCAGACAGACTGCCTAGAAAGCAGGAGACCTGGGTGAGAATCCCGCCTCGGTACACATTTTCAGCTTTGCCATTCGCAGTTGAAGTCATGTATCCTGTGAAATAATAAAAGTAGTAGCTCACGTTTGATATTAGGGTAGTAAAATAACTTCTGTTGGACGAAGTAAAGATCCCCGGTGGATTAGCCCTGCCGCGGTGGAGTAGCCGAGAGGTCTAAAGTGTCTCACTGCGGAGCGCGCGGTTGCTCGCCGTGGAGGTTCGAGTCCTCCCTGGGGCATGGGTGTGTGTGTTGTCCTTAGGTTAATTTACCTAGGTTTAAGTAGTTTGTAAGCTACGGACTGATGACCACGCAGTTTGGTCCGATAGATTTACAAACATTTTACATTTTTTATTAGCCCTGCGCACTGCGGCGCCATGTTGCGTTGCGTGCGGCCTTTCGCCGTCGTGGGATCTAGTCCTGTCTTGGGCATCGGTGTTTGTGTTGTCCTTAGGTTAGCCGCGGCGGAGCGGCCGAGCACATTGAGGCGCTATGCTGTGTGGGCGAGGCCGTTCCCCGTCGGGGATTCGAATTCCCCCTCTGGCATGGATGTTTGTGCTGTCTTCGGAATAAGGTAGTTCATAAGTAGTTTGTAAATTTAGGGACTGATGATCCCGCAGTTAAGTCCCAAAAGCTTAAGAAACATTTGAACATTTGTCCTTAGGTTAGTTTACCTTCGTTTAAGTACTTTGTAAGTTACGGACTATACGGACTAATAACCAAGCAGTTGAGTCCGATAGATTTACATACATTTCAACATTCGAAATAAAGAAGATGTAAAATGTAAAACAGCTATAGGAAGGAAATCGTTTCTGAAGAAGCGAATTTTTTTACATCCAATATTAATTCAAATGTTAGGAAGTCCTTTCTGGAAGCATTTGTCCCCGCAGTGTAGGACTGTATGTGAGTGAAAAGTGGACGAGAAGAAGTTTAGACAAGAAGACGATAGAATGTTTTGAGATGTGGTGCTACAGACCATGATGGTCAAAGGTGTGATCACGTAAATAATTACGAGATGCTCAACACATATGGGGAGAAAAGGAGTTTCTGGCTTATCCTAAGAGAAGGGATAGTTTGCTGGGATACATTCTGAGACGTCAAGGAATTATGAGTATTAGAAGGAAGTGTGTGGTGTAAAAATCTTATAGGGAGACCGAGGGACAAATACAGTAAGCAGATTCAAAATGATGTAGGTTGCCTTACGTATTTTCAGATGAAGAGGTTTCCACGGGACAGGGAAGCGTGGAGAGTTGCATTAAATTAGTCTGCGGACTGAAGACCACAACAGCAATAACATCAAGCGATGCGTTGTTTGGCACTGACCGCTTGACCATAACTGTCATAGTTCCTGACATGGATCCTGATATAGTTTTTGAATTCCTGTGTGAGGTTCTGAATAGTTGCCTGCCCATTACACGGTACGACCCTCTTCAACTGTCGACGGGCTCTGTCAGTCAACAGACGAGGTCGGCCTGTACGCTTTCGTACTGTATGTGTTCCTTCACATCACATCAGAAACAGTGGACCTAGGAATGTTTAGGAATGAGAAAATGTCGCTTATAGACTTCTGATCCAAGCGAAACCAAATCACCTGACCATATTCGAAGTCGTGGAGTTTCGCGGAGCGCCCCATTCTGCTATCTGTCTGATGACTGCCGGCCGCGGTGGCCGCGGAGACTGAGGCGCTCCAATCACGGTCTGCACGGCCACTACGGTCGGGGGTTCGAATCCCCCCTCGGGCATTGATATTTGTGCCGTCCTAGTTCGTAAGTAGTTCATAAGTAGTTTGTAAATTTAGGGACTGATGACCCTGTAGTTAAGTCCCATAGACTATACAAACATTTGAACATTTTGTCTGATGACTACTGGGGTCCCTGATATGGAGTACCTGACAGTAGGTAGCAGCAGAATGCACCTAATATGAAAAATGTATGTTTCGTGGTTGTCCGGGTACTTTAGATCACATAGTGTATATCTTTGTGAGTCACTGACGGGCTGATTTAGTACCATGTTCAGTCTTTTATTAATTTGCACAGAATAATTAACATTTCCCAGGGCTGCGTCAGTCTGCGTGATTGTGGACCGGACTGGTCACTTACAGCGTACCTATTCAAACTTTTACACAGCTGCACTTATACACGCACACACACAATTTTAGTCTACTTTGTCTGTTTATGTTGTACGGAGGCGATCCAATATTGTGGCAGGTTCCAAAAGGGATAAAGCCAAGATCGCTAGTACATACTTTTATTTCAACGACCGGTTTCCATGCTCTATGCCAGAAGACGGCAAGTAATCATAGATGGGATCCGGATAGTTTTCAAAATTTTTATCGAGGTCCGGAAGTGAAAGCTCATATTCCTTCTTGATTTTTTATTTTCACTCTCAAATACAACAGATATAAAATAATAATGTATAAAAAATCCAGAAAAGCTTATATCTATAAATGTAAATGTCTGTTCGGTGTACGCTTATCACGTCCGAACTTCAAGACGCAGATACTTAAATATTTGTACAGTTACTAATCTATATCTGAGGAAGGTTTTAGTCACGGTTTTATAGCGATCTGATAGATATTTAATAATTTGAAGACTATAACGCGAAATGCGGAAAATAATTATTCCTTGAAAATTATATTTACTCTTTGAAAATGGTTTTATTGGTTGCATTGTTGCTTGAGGGTTGATAATGATAAAAAGGTGGAGTATATTGGGATGGAAAGTAATCGGTGTAAATAAAATTCTACGCGCGTGTGTGTGTGTGTGTTGATATTTCGCTCTGCAGCGAAAACTACAGAACGCAAGCGAATGGTCTGTGCGTAATTGTTGTTAGAAGTTTCCCGTTGTACACCATAGCAATTATATGCCGATAGCTAATAGGGGTGGAATGTATGGTGGTTGAAAGTCGTCAAATTATAAAAAAATCCGAAGGCCAGCAATGGCCTTTGCGACTCTATAGCAAGGAGGTTACGTACAGCGAAACGTGATTCCACGTGCTACAATGTCTTCAGCTCTTTCTCTGTAAGGATAAGCATACGAATAAGGAAATATAAGAATAAATAAATAAAGCAGTAAAAATAAGTTTCTTTTAATACATCTCTTTTTTAAAAAAGTCGATTTGACGTTTCGTGCATTACATCAAGTGATCGATCTGTGATAGTATTACAATCATTATTGTTGAATTTCGTGATTGGATTTTTCGAAACGACTACATTTTTACGCCTGATAAACGGCAAGTGCATAGAATTCTGCAATCTGATAAGAATATTTTTCAGTTCCGCTTTATCAGCGACGTTTCCTCAAAAATGAGTGAAATTAATTACATTAATTCTTATTTAAACTTAGTAGATAAATTTGCATTGCGTTACTTTACACATATTACAACAGTACATCTACTTTTAATAGATCACATTCAGACAACTTGCCTCTGAAAAGGAAAACGTCATTTTCTTATATATTCTCCGATAATGATATTAAAAAAACAGATATGGACAGAGAGAGTTCAAATGTTCAAATGTTTGTATAGTTTGTGGGACTTAACTACAGGGTCATCAGTCCCTAAACTTACAAACTATTTATGAACTCACTAAGACTAAGGACGGCACAAATATTCTTGCCCGAGGGGGGATTCAAACCCCCGACAGGACAGAGAGAGAAAGGATAGGAGAAGTACCAACTCAAGGCAGGAATAAATAAATACCGGAGCAATGCCGGGTTTTCAGCTAGTTATTTGCTATTTATCTATTTTTATTTTCACCCACAAAAAGTATGATATAAAATGGATAGTCAATCTTTTATTGAAAAGTCCAGAAACAGGTCACTAAGAGAGTATGAAATACAGTGAAAAATCCGTGGAAAAAATTAACATTTGCGGTCTTGAGGAGATTGTTAAAGTTAAGTTCAAATGCGGAATAATCTTTTCAAAGTGGGTGGCCGTTAGTCCTAAGGGATAATTAATCTCCAAGAAAATCATTTTTGAAACGAAATTTCACAGATGTATTTGGAACCAACCATATTAATCAGGGAGATCGCAATTTTTTTGCAATTTTCATATTTTTCCGGAACATGTTGACTCCAAAATTCTTCAGTGGATACAGCTTTATGCGTTTGCAAGGACATGTCTTCCTGCAAGTTTATTATATCCATTCCGAATAAAAGGCTTTGACAGGTGGAACAAATTCGCAGCCACATCCGTCCATTCTGATACAGGAAAAACTTCAAAAGGTGATTTTAACAATCGTGACAAGTCGTATATTTCTTTGAATTTTACTGTAAATTTCTTCCGTTCTGCCAAGAATTTGATAATATGGAAATGTCTATTTCTGTATTATTTTTCTATTCAAAAATTGCTGCAAAATGAAGAAATTCTTGACTTAATAGCTCTCTTTCAAAGAATCAGCTTGCGACGGAATGATGATACACTTTGTACCACATCACAAATTAATTTCCCATTTCCTTTTAGCTCGATGTTGTTATCTACAGAAAAAATTAATAATCAAAGTATGTAGGCCTAGCTTATACTTTCAAAATTCTTTTGGCGGTCCAGTTTTTGGCCTTCCGCGGTCCGGACCTGGACCGCGGTCCGCCAGTTGCCAACCGCTGCTATATGCTATCATCTTCAGGTCTAAAATTGTTTTACACGGCCGTCATCTTACTTCTAATACAGTGACATAATGCATCTATTCACTTCATTTTATACAAAAACGGTTGACATCACAAAGTGTCGGCAGTGTAAAACACTTTTAGACCAGAAGATGATGGCATAAAGCATCGAAACCGGTCGTCGAAATTATGGTATATACTAGCAATCTTGGCTTTATCCTTTTTGGAACCTATCATAGTTTTAGTCGAAGGATAAAAATGCAGCCCTCGGTCGCAAAATGAAAATTATTTAACCTGGTTTCGGCAATAGCTACGATTGCCTTCAACAGAAATTGTAAATTAAAACAAGTTACAACTCTGTTGTAAATCTTACGTCACAAAATTCAAAAATAATTTTTTTGGAAAGAGCTATCCACTATGGGCTGCACGCCTGCACGCAGGCATGGCGTGTGCTAAGTGGAGTTGTGAACAGGTAGAGGTTACCTCAGTAGTGCCGTCTAGTAGCCGTAATTACAACTAGACTACTGTACAAAGAGAAACAGTATTGAAAACACAATTGCTACAAAACGCTTTGTTTGACATGAGATGGCTGAGGCGTCATTTTGGCAAAGCAATATTAGTAGAGAGAATTAACGAGTAACAAAGGTGTAATAAGCAGAATAGTTAAAAATTGGCTTTTGGAATACAAATTAGTTCATCAATTCGGAAGAAATATTTCGGACACTGCAAGAAGTACGACGTCAAAGACCGAGTAACGGCTGAAGACCGTCAAAATATCTTCTTTAAACATGATTTTAAAGGCACGTCCCGTTTGACCTATGTAGTAGGAAGAGCAAGTATCACAAATAATTTTGCAAACGCCAGAATTATGTAAGGGAGAACAGGTTGATTTTATTATACAATGTAGGCTTTCACGGCCGGCGTCAATTTCACTGAAAATTTCCGGGCTAGTAGACCGTGGTCGATGGATAAAACTCTCCCCTAACGTTTCGTCTTCAGTTCTTCGCCCCACGAAGAAAAATTAAAAACAATAAGGAACCTCAACCGGGTACCCTTTATTAGTCATGTCACAGATCACATTGGAAAAGTGCTGAGCAAACATGGGGTTCAAACTATTTTCAGACATACCAGGAAATTTAAAGAACATTTAAGATCTGTAAACGATGCACGACACCCTTTGGATACACCGGGTGTGTGTAAAATTCCTTGCAGCTGTGGCCAAGTGTATATCGGAACTACGAAAGAAGGAAGTGTCAACACTCGTCTAAGTGAACACAAGAGAAACTTCCACCTGGGACATACACAGAAATCTGCCGTAGCGGAGCATGTATACCAAGAGGGCGACCATGAAATTAAATTTAACGAGACCACTGTTTTATCAAAAACTTATCTCTATTATGCTCGCACATACAGGGCAGCCATTGAAATTTACAAATATCGTAATAATTTCAATAGAAAGGAGGAAGGTGTTAAATAAGACAAGATTTGGAATTCAATGTTGCACAAGCACGTTGACAATCGATCTTCTTCTAGTTAATAAGGTTGGCATTACCCGAGCTAGCTGCTCAGCCGACGTCACGTGATATACTGTGGCACCTCCTACACTGCCTATATATGCGACGCTCCCTGAAGGCCCCATCGTAGTTGCCACTTAGCCTCCGAAGATATCTTCCGCAGCTAAAGACGAAATGTTAGGATAGAGTTTTATCCAGCGACCACGGCCTACCAGCCCGGATATTTTAAGTGAGGTTGATTTTAGATTGTGAAAAATTTTTCTTCAAATTGTTGTTGGTCGAGAAGGCAACGTTGCAGTTATTACGAAGAAGTCGTTGAATCTGATAGGAAATGGGGCCCAGAATTGGAACTGAGCTTTAGTCATTGATCACATCTAACTTTCACGATAGGAACATACGCATCATATCATTGAATGACACTAGCTAATGCTGTACTAAGATGTGCACCTGATGATGGACCCACAAGGGCCGAAATGCTTCGCGTATTATAATAAAGAACGAAATAATTTGTGACCGAAGGCGTTGTCATTATTTTCTCGGTATGGGAGTTGTTGTGGTTGATGCAGCTCTCCACGCTACCCTGTCCTGTGCAAGGCTCTTCATCTGAGAATATGTTCGCAACTTACGTCCTTTTGAATCAGCTTACTGTATTCGTCCCTCGGTCTCTCTCTACGATTTTTACCCCACACATTTCCTTCTAATGCTAAGTTGACAGTTCCTTGTTGTCTCAGAATGTGTCCTACCAATCTATCACTTCTCTTAGTCAGGGTATGCCAGAAACTCCTTCCCCCCCCAATTCAGTTAAGCACCTCTTCCTTAGTCACGTGATCTACCCATCTAATCTTCAGCATTCGTCTGTAGCACCACATTTCAAAAGCATCTATAATCTTCTTGTCTGAACTCCTTATCGGCCAAGTTTCACTGCCATACAATGCTACACTCTAGACAAATGCTTTCAGAAAGGACTTCCTAACATTTAAATTAATATTGGATGTTAACAAATTTCGTTTCTTTAGAAACGCTTTTCTTCCCATAGCCATTCTCCATTTTATATCTTCTTTACTTCGTCCATCAGAAGTTATCTTGCTACCCAAATAACAAAATTCATCTACTACTTTTAGCCGCGGTGGAGTAGCCGAGCGGTCTAAGGCGTCTCGCTGCGGAGCGCGCGGTTGCTCGTCGTGGAGGTTCGAGTCCTCCCTGGGGCATGGGTGTGTGTGTTGCCCGTAGGTTACTTTACCTAGGTTTAAGTAGTTTGTAAGCTACGGACTGATCAGCACGCAGATTGGTCCGATAAGATTTACAAACATATACTACTTTTATTTTCTCATTACCTAATCTAATTTTCTGACATTACATTCCATTGCCTTCGTTTTACTCTTGTTAATGTTCATCTTATATCTTCATTTCAAGACACTAAATGTTCAAATGTTTGTTAAGCTTATGGGACTTAACTACGGGGTCATCAGTCCCTAAACTTACAAACTACTTACGAACTACCTTATACTAAAGACGGCACAAATATCCATGCCCGAGGGGGGATTCGAACCCCCGACCGTAGTGGCCGTGCAGACCGTGACTGGAGCGCCTCAGTCCCCGCGGCCACCGCGGCCGGCTTCAAGACACTGTCCATTCCATTCAATTGCTCTTCCAGATCCTTTGCAGTCTGCGACAAAATTACTATGTCATCGGCAAACCTGAAAGCCATATGGGAGATACTGAGCATTTTCTTTTTCGGCCTACACGAGACGTGCTGCAAACGTGTAGCTTGGGGGGCAGTCACGATCGCTTCTCAGGCAGGACGGATGGGAGCTCCGGTCCCGCGGAAGAGGAAGGCAGGCGACGGGCGGAGGGGTGGGGGATGAAGTGTCGGCCGGGGCCATTTTCCGCCCCCTTTTCTCACGCGGGGGCGTGAATTCGCCGGCTGCGCATTGAAGGCGGGAGCGGCCAGAATTAATTTTGGCGGGCGCTATCTAGGGCGGCGCGGCCTTTACAAAGTCGCCGTCAAAGCGCAGAGGGCCGGGCTATCTGGCGGGAGCAGACGGCCCCACGTCACACGTGTGCGCAGGGCACACCGCCGCCACCGCCGCAGTTCGCCGTTTTTAATCACTTCCGGCGCCCCTTGCCCGCACAAATTACGCCAGTTATTTCAAGGCCGACAGCCAGGTATGTGATTGCGTCGTACCCATCTCGTTGTGAACGGGGATCGATATTAGATTTATGGCACAAATATAAGCCAATATGCCGGTTACGCTACGTCCTTATAACCAGTACCACTCCATAACCTCGTAACGCTTTGATAAATACTAATGCAGTCTCTAATATGGGCGGTATGACTGGGAATTGGATATACATCCTGATTTCCTCCACTCTCTCTGTTCCTCTCTCCCTCCCCACTGCATTTGTTCATCTCCTCTCTCCTCCCTTTGTCCATCTTCTCCTCCTTCCCCTTTCTCTAGCCATCACCTTCAACCTAATGCCTGTACATCTCTTATCCCACACTATCTACCTCCACCTTCATCTTCTACTCCTCCTCCTCCTCCTCCTCTAGGTCCTTGACCCCATTCCGCTTATTTCTCTACGACTACTTCTCCATTCCTTTCATATAAACAACAGTTTGTGTAATTTACAGTAAAAGTTTTTATCACCTCCGGCACCCCTTGCCCGCACAAATTACGCCAGTTATTTCAAGGCCGACAGCCAGGTATGTGATTGCGTCGTACCCGTCTCGTCGTGAACGGGGATCAATATTAGATTTATGGCACCAATATAAGCCAATATCCCAGTTGCGCTACGTCCTAATAACCACTACCACTTGTAATATACTTGGCCTATAAAATCTGTTTCTTTATAATAATGAAGTACACGATATCTTATGTAACCAAGCCTTTATCTACGTATATTGATGTGATTGTTTATGAAACGTGATGATATGTTGTAAAACTATTTTATTACAATGATGATACTATTCCTTGAGTTGTTTGTTAAAATTGTACATGTTCAAAACCAGATAGCTGTTTTACACAACATTGTAATTCTAAAACAAATTTCTTCACTAACATTATCTGATGTCTTCCGTAATGCATTGACCATAATGCAATACATTGCTAAAACTGCAAAATTACCTTAATTTAACCAAAAATGTTCAAATGTTTGTTAAGCTTATGGGACTTAACTACGGGGTTATCAGTCCCTAAACTTACAAACTACTTAACAACTAGCTTATCCTAAGGACGGCACAAATATCCATGCCCGAGGAGGGATTCGAACCCCCGACCGCAGTGGCCGCGCAGACCGTGACTGAAGCGCCTCAGTCCCCTCGGCCACCGCGGCCGGCGTTAATTTAACCATTTTAAATAATGTAAACATATATAATTGATATATTAATACTGCTCTAATTGTCAAATACTTACGATCTTTTGTTTTGTTTTGATACGAAAACCCTATCATTACAGTTGTCATAATTTTTCTCATCTTTTCTTGATGAACGATTTATTGATGTTTCATGAACAGATTATTTAATATAATACATTGTAACTTCCGTATTCTAGAATGTTCTACAAATCACATAGTGTGTATATATATATATACGCGAATTGGCGCGAACACAAGTATTGCTTTAGTCAGTAATAAGTTTGTCTTAGTCAGTATTAAGTCATTAGTTATGGAGTCATTATGTAGTTAACAAGCAGTCTTAAAGATATACATAATTATACAATATACAATTATATGAAAACATCATGTCGACTTCTGTTTGTGTGTTTCATCAAGAATAAAGTCCGCCTCCGTAGCTCAGCGGTAGCGTTGCTGACTACCACGCAGGGGGCCCGGGTTCGATTGCCGGTAGGGGACTGGGTGTTGTGTGTTGTCCTAAACATCATCATCATTGGCACGTGAGTCGCCCAGACTGCCTCAAATAAAAAGACTTACACTAAGGCGGCCGAACAAACCCGCAAGGGTTCTCCCGGCCAAGAAAGCCATACGCTCATTTATCAAGAATAAAAATACATAAAACGAAACATGTCATGTCTTTGGTTCTGTGACTTTGAAGAACCCGTCGTCCTGTTGCTTTCATTACGTACATTTGCAGGCGAGCTATTAATTTTACGAGATCTACCACTGAACGAGACAATAAGGTGATGTTTACAAAATGTCGCTTTAGTGTAGTATACAACTGTTATATACTCCATAACCTAGTAACGCTTTAATAAATACTAATACAGTCTCTAATATTGCCGATATGACTGGGAATTGGATATACATACCGATTTCCTCCACTCTCTCTATTCCTCTCTCCCTCTCCACTGCATTTGTTCCTCTCTCCTCCCTTTGTCCATCTTCTCCTCCTTCCCCTTTCTCTAGCCATCACCTTCACCTTCAACCTATTGCCTGTACATCTCTTATCCCACACTATCTACCTCCACCTTCATCTCCTACTCCTCCTCCTCCTCCAGGTCCTTTCCCCCATCCCGCTTATTTCTCTACGACTACTTCTCCGTTCCTTTCATGTAAATAACAATATGTGTAATTCACAGTAACATTTTTAATCACCTCCGGCACCCCTTGCCCACACAAATTACGCCACTTATTTCAAGGCTGACAGCCAGGTATGTGATTGCGTCGTACCCGTCTCGTCGTGAACGGGGATCAATATTAGATTTATGGCACAAATAGAAACCAATATGCCGGTTACGCTACGTCCTTATAACCACTACCACTCCATAACCTTGTAACGCTTTAATAAATAGCCGGCCGCGGTGGCCGAGGTGACTCAGGCGCTCCAGTCACGGTCAGCACGGCCACTACGGTCGGGGGTTCGAATCCCCCCTCGGGCATGGATATTTGTGCTGTCCTAGTTTGTAAGTAGTTCATAAGTAGTTTGTAAGTTTAGGGACTGATAACCCCGTAGTTAAGTCCCATAAGCTTAACAAACATTTGAACATTTTTTAATAAATACTAATGCAGTCTCTAATATTGCCGATATGACTGGGAATTGGATATACATACTGATTTCCTCCACTCTCTCCTCTCTCTCTCTCTCCACTGCATTTGTTCATCTCCTCTCTCCTCCCTTTGTCCATCATCTCCTCCTTCCCCTTTCTCTAGCCATCACCTTCAACCTACTGCCTGTACATCTCTTATCCCACACTATCTACCTCCATCTTCATCTTTTACTCCTCCTCTTCCACCTCCTCCATGTCCTTCCCCCCATCCCACTTATTTCTCTACGACTCCTTCTCCGTTCCTTTCATACAATAACAGTTCCTTTCATATAAATAACAGTTCACAGTAACATTTTTTATCATCTCCGGCACCCCTTGCCCACACAAATTACGCCAGTTATGTCAAGACCGACAGCCAGGTATGTGATTGCATCGTACCCGTCTCGTCGTGAATGGGGATCAATATTAGATTTATGAATTGGATATACATCCTGATTTCCTCCACTCTCTCAATTCATCTCTCCCTCTCCACTGCATTTGTTCATCTCCTCCTCTCTCTTCCCTTTGTCCATCTTCTCCTTCCCCTTTTCTGCTCATCACTTCAACCTACTGCCTCTACATCTCTTATTCCGCACTATCTACCTTGACCTCCATCTCCTCCACATCCTCCCCCCATCCCGCTTATTTCTCTACAACTCCTTCCCCGTTCCTTTCATATAAATAACAGTTTGTCTAATTCACACTAACATTTCCTACAGTATCTACCGGGTGAGTGTAATTAAACTGACGGTGTTTCGAGAGCTGCAGAGAGGGCTATTTAGGGGAAGGCGGGGCAGGACGGGAAGAGGGGGTAAAATGTGGAATGGATTTAAGCTACAGTTAGAGTGCTGCCATCTGTGGACAGACACATGAACTTAATTAATATACAGTTGTAATATACAGTTGTTTTGACATTGCTAGACCTCATTATCACTGAGGGTTCTGTGAGCTTTGTTACATAGGCACAATTTTTTTACTGATTTGCAATATTTTAAAATATTAGAAGTCCTAACGTGTTTCAGTGGACATTTGTCCAGACTATATATATATATATATATATATATATATATATATATATATATATATTCTTAACAAAAACAAACTGCTGCATCAGTAGTCATTTTTGGACTAAATAATTTTCATGTAGGCTTAACACAACCTGACAGCATGCTTGGGGACAAGATGGGGAGCTTCCCAGCCTTGCTCCTACTGTTTGCCCAACCATTACGCACTTATTCTATCATGGCCGGCCGCGATGGCCGAGGGGACTAAGGCGCTCCAGTCACGGTCCGCACGGCCACTACGGTCGGGGGTTCGAATCCCCCCTCGGGCATGGATATTTGTGCCGTCCTAGTTCGTAAGTAGTTCATAAGTAGTTTGTAAGTTTAGGGACTGATAGCCCCGTAGTTAAGTCCCATAGACTTTACAAACATTTGAACATTTTTATTCTATCATGTGTTTCACTCACTGCTGGTTTTGAACAAGTACATTATATGTCGAATACAATTATAAATAGTATGATATTCGTTATTCCAACTTCTCCTAATATATTACAAATCATGCATTAGGTATAATTGTTTTAACTCAAACTCCTTATAAGTCTGAACTATCTGACGAAATTGAAAGAAAATAATCCCCCATAAAATAATCTACATTTTCGTGTGGCTCAGTGGGTTGGGTTGGGTTGTTTGGTTAGGATAGGAGGACTAAACTACTGAGGTTATCAGTCCCCCAGTGGGGAGGGGAAGGAGTGAGGATAGGAAAGGAGGGGAGGGGGGAAAGGAAATGCAGTCCGGGAAGTAAAGAAGGAAGGAAGACTGCATTAGCTCGGGGCCCCGTGCTCGTCACGCACGTACTCGCGAAAGAACCGTGAGTCCCCTGGGGTGGCTCTGTGGCTTGGTGCAAGTCTTTCAATTTCCGATTATCTCGTAACGTAGGCCTAACTAGTTTGTCGTATGATTCTAGGCTCAGTCGAAAATATTTTTTTTAAAATCTTTCATTACAATCGTTTGGATTTCCGTCGGCCGGTTCACTGGAGAAAAATCATACCTTTTGTTAACTACTCAGGAACCCAATGACCTTTTTCGCAGCTCTTGATTGTCTCTCTCTCTCTCACTCTTTTTTATTTTATTTTTTTTTTTTATTTTTTTTTTTTTTTATCTAACCCAATATGATTAAAGCGCACACTTTCTCACTGTCCGACATATGTTACTGCCTTTACGAAATCGTATTGCCAGCTGAAAACAATGATGGTGTGAGGACTACTGAAATATTTTGAAGGTTTGACAATTTATTATTGTCAATAAGTATTGACCGTGTGAAGGTCCCATTAGACCACGCGGCCATTCCGCGGGCCACTGCATACCGATTCAGTCTTTTGACGCCATTATCAAGTTTATGTCCTCCAGCATCAGCCGCTTTTGGTGAGCAGCCGCGCTCTCTCCGTGTATGAGGGACCCTGCCGCAGCAGCAGTCACGCCCCCGCGGTCTGGGGATCCCCTCTGCGCCGCTTATGGCGGCACTTCCATTTCGGCTCGGCGGCCTTTATCTCTGCCCGATCGCGGCGGGAAGCCTGCGCAAACTTGCCCACTGTACGGATCGCCCTATTACTCGCGCCTTTTCAATTTCCCGGCCTGAACAACCGCGCCGGAGCTTGATCAGATAGTTTCGCCGCCCCCGCCGCCGCCGCCGCCGCCAAACTTTTCTGCTACTTTTCTTGTTATTCTCCTCTACTTTGTATGGGCGTCGTCAGACGAGGCGCGCCACTTTTAAACCTTTTCCACTTCCCGAGCATTTAAAAGTACACCGAGATTAATCTCGCTCCCTAGCGACTGGCCTCATTTCACAAAGGAAATACATTTACACAGTATAAAGCGACGTATAAATGTTTATGTTTCCAACAGTCTGCCAGTAACCAGGCGAAACGACTACTCCCACATGCTATTGGGCGTTTTACATGTCTTCTATTTTTACATTTTTTAATAAGAGGTTTGCTGCCAAGATAGCGTTCTTCACTTAGTTACATAAAGGTTTCGGCGTGATAGACGCCATCTTCAGACCTGTAGTAATGTTTTACAAGAATTCACTGCTATTACAACATTTTTTTTTACATAACAAAACGGCGTACATCCTTATTGATGTGTCATCAAAATAAAATTTACACGTCAATAATAAAACTTCTGAACCCATCTTTCTTAAGGTCTAAACTACTTCAGAATCCAAGTTCAATACTGACTGAAGACAACTGAATAATCAGTTCCTTATTTTACATTTTTCTTGCTTATCTATTTCCTGTGGTGTGTCTCAACTTATACTTCCTCTTTCTTCTAACTTATTTTCTGCTTTCAATATTCTATTCACTTTAACAATTCAATTTTGTAGTTTTGCTTAATTTGTCCTCAGTACATAGCCTTTCCTTTGCAAGCCAGTTATCAAGTATTTAACAACGGGACACCGTTCCAGTTGTCTATCGCGTAACAAGCTGGATTCACATTCTGGAGGACGGTGGTTCAAATCCACCTTCGACCATCTTTATTTATTTAAAAAAATGCGTAATCAACTATCAGCTGTTTATTGTATTTAGAACTTTACTGGTTTCGGATATTATACATCACCGGATGAGTTTGTTAAAAAAATTTACAATCATGAATTAAACACAAGTTCCAATGGAATATGACATAGCCTAGTAGTGTCATCCAGAAGATACTTACAAAATTAAACAGACTAATTACATTGGTGCATTTTCTGTTACAACATCTATCTCAAGCGATAAAAAAACGTAAAGTGTCACTAGACATTGGCTCTTGATGATAAAACAATACCAGGCTGCATTTTGGTGAGACAGGGTCTAAGAATTCAAAGAGTAAATAACAAACATATTGAGAACTACAGAGTTGTTCTGATGGGAGTATTCATGCTGTGAAAATACCTAATTTGTGTACTTCTGCATATGTTCATTATAATTGTACTACTCTGTCACGGGATAACAATCTTCTTATATTCCCTAACATTACCTTTTTATGCATATTTCGTTTACCTTACTTTGTACTTTCACAAACAATAGTTGTTATGGGACATATTTATTTATTGTTTTCACGATCCAAACTGTCATTTCACGTAATGATAACATAACACTCTCTGTATCAGCCGCCATGACACCTCATCAAAGATACACCTGTGATGGCCGTCAAAGATATATTATTTTTACACCGTGAACACTTCGGTCTCTGCTAAGTTTATCAGATCAACTATGTATTTCTCAATACGTTTTTACTTACTTTTTGAATTCTTAGACCCTGTCTCACTATAATGCAGCCTGGTATTCTTTTATCTATCATCAAGAGCTAATGTCTAGGGACACACTATGTTTTCTTATCGTTTGACATGGATATGCTAACAGAAAATGCACCAATGTAATCAGTCTGTTTAATTTTGTAAGTATTTTCTGGATGACACTACTAGCTTTTGTCATATTCCATTGTAACTTGCGTATAATTCATGATTGTAAAATTTTTAACACACTCTTCTGATGATGGATAATATCCGAAACAGGTAAAGTTGTAAATACAATAAACAGCTGATGGTTGACGATACGTTTTTTAAAGTATATTACGGCTGTTAACTCACATCTAAGTAAAAATCTGAAAATCCTTATTTAAGTTTTCTGTGATTTCGCTAAATCACTCCAAGTAAATGCCGGGATGGATCCTTAGAAAGGGTATGCCCGATAACCTTCCCCATACTTCCCAAAAATCCGAGCGTCAGCTTCGTTCTATCGAAGGGACGTTAAACCCAAAGTTTCCGTTCTTCATTCCTTCTAACAATGAATCGTCCAGGTAGAAATTCAACCAACGAGCTTAAATTTCATAGTGGCCAACACAAGAATTACGGCGCTCTTCGCGACAACCTATGTAAAGTCGGCCGCCATATTGACAATAGTCAGTACACTTGAGTCTGCCTATCGTATGTTGTTGTTGAAGGTGAGGTGCTGTATTTAGTGTATATTGTATTTAGTGTATATTTTCTGTACTATTTTTGCTTCTGAAACATGCATAAATTGTGTTCGGCATTTAAACGCACAAATCGAAGTGATAAAGCGACAATTATTTCGTGCAATGACAGCAAATATTCTGCTTTGTTTCGTCTCAGTCTGTTCATACACAAGCAAAAATCCTGACTAATGGCATTTTTAGCTGCATTGTTAGTTGCTTCAGATCACTTATCTTGCAATTTCCTTGAAGCACACACCGTAAAAAAATGCCCATTTTTCTTCTAGTGTCTGTGTGTTTTTGAGATGTTACTTCTCCTGTTGTTGCTGCTGTGGTTGATGAAAGAGCATCACAACTGTTGAATAATAAAATTAAATACTTTTGAGTATCTACATATTCTATAAAATCATGTTTATTTGTTGTTGACAATACTTAATCGAGCATGGTTGACATATAGTCAGTGGAAAGTGTAGAAGCAGTAGTAATAGCCAGACATTTTTCACTTGTTAAATGTCTGTGTTTTTGCAACAAATATTTACTAATATCAGCATGAGAAATTTTCAAATGTTTGTAAATCTATCGGACCAAACTGCATGGTCATCAGTCCTTAGCGTACAAACTACTTAAACCTAGGTAAACTAACCTAAGGACAAACACACACACACATGCCCCAGGGATGACTCGAACCTCCACGGCGAGCAACCGCGCGCTCCGCAACGAGACGCTTTAGACCGCTCGGCTACTCCACCGCGGCAATATCAGCATGACAACAATGTAAGTTATTAACGATACGTTATTACGCTATGGAATGCTTTTGTGGCAGGTGACTCAATCACGGTTTTAGTTGTTGTATTCTGTTTCAGCTTCGTCTTTGTGCCCGAATTTCACCCACCAAACTTTACTTGTTTTACCATGGCAACAAGGTAACTTATTAAAGACACCTTATTTCAACATGGAATGCTTTTGTGTCAGCTGATCCAGCCGCATTTTTAACTACAATATTTTGTTGTTACTTACAATTTTGTACTCAAATTACGTCCATTTAACTTTACAAACAAGCCCTTTGACAGCAATTTTACAAGTACGTGGACTAGCCTTTATGAAAGCATTTGCTACAATACATTAACAACAGATCCAAATCCTTGATCATGATTGTTCGTCATAACGAATACAGTTCACTGTTTAAGTTTCGCAGCCCATTTGGACCATGTACTTGCATTATACTCAACACAAATATTTTCAAAGCACACTTCAGTGTCGTTGAAAACCTTAACTATATGTTATACTGAGAACTGTAACTGCATTACTGACAAGTTCGTGATATTTTATTCCGCATTTTAAGGAAATACACTATCAGCCTCGTTAATTCGCTGCTTTACAAAGCCTGGAGACACCGACGGATCTTCATGCACATCCGAATTCACATCCGTGGTACTGTGAAAATGGACCAAATTTTTTAGTGGGTGTGGCATACCAGCTGTCAGCCGATACCCCAAATAACATGGCGGACGGCAGTTCATTCGACTCAATCTATCGCCACTCTATGAATTAGACAATATTCTCAGGATAGTTTGCAACTCATAGCAAATCGTCGGGCCGCGACAGGCACATAAAAAAACAGACAGATAAAAACACACACACGAAACTTGGTTTTCGGCCACAACCTTCGTCATAAAAAGACATACTGTCATTAACACACTTCACAAACAAATAAATCCTAAGATTATACTTGTGTGTCTGTGAATTTTACCTGTCCTGTGTGGTTGTATGAATGTCTTTTTCTGACGGTAGAAAAGAAGATGCGAGGGGTTTTTTTTTTTTTTTTTTTTTTTTTTTTTTTTTTTTTTTTTTTTTTTTTTTTTTTTCCTTTCACATTTTGACGATCGTTTCTGCGTATATCTAGTATCCCAAAACAAAAACATATCCAGAGTCCCTTACTGTTGCCGGTGTTCGACTCTGCAACAAACGACCCAGTACTCTGTGCATAATCAAAAGCCTAATTACTTCTCAGAAGAGATTTAAACACTTTCTTAAACCTCTCTCATAACATTTCCAAAAGAAATTAACGTTTTCCGTGTGTGTAACAGTAAACAAAGTCGCTCACCTTCCCTCTTATAAGCATCTACCACTTTTTCCTTCCTGCATGACTATGCCTCTTCCTTTTTCCTTCTATATATTATGTAATAATTGTTAACCTATCATTTACGTGTTTATGTGTGTGTGTGTGTGTGTGTGTGTGTGTGTGTGTGTGTGTGTAAATGCACGCGCGTCTGCTCGTATGTGTCTGTACCACTGAAAACTTTTAATTTGTGAATTTATTATTGTTTATCGTATGGCAATGCATTTCACTTTATAGGTATTACAAATATAAACAATGATTTACGCAAAAAAAAAAAAAAAAAAAAAAAAAAAAAAAAAAAAAAAAAAAAAAAACAAGAAAATTTCGTATATAACAAGCATAAAACGTATTCATAAAAGAACACGCAATCAAATACAAACACCAAGAATACGCATTCGGTCTTTTGTGATGACTTTTGCCATCAGTCAATCTCTGAAGGTCCGACCGTAAGCTCTATCTCGCTCGCCTCTACCATGTGGCGGATAGTCTGTCTTGTAACTGACGGAAAGTCGTGTGTGGGTTAGAGGGGTGTTCAAAATTGAGGTTATCAGCGTGACGGAAAGTCATCGAGTGAAACAGAAGTGATAACTGACGTTCCTCCGAAAGTGTTACAGGGCCTTCACTGTTCCTCACCTTTATATATAAACTATTTAGGAGACAACCTGAGCTGCTCTCTCTTACACTTTCGCCGATGATGCTGTCAGTTATCGGTCAGGAAGTCACCAGAAGATCAAAAGCAACTGCAAAATGATTTATATAAGCTATCTACATTGTGCAAAAATTTTGCTATTAAAACAGTCTTGGCTGCACAAATACGATGTTTTCCTCATTAGGACGCGTTTCGCCTATTCTAGGCAACATCAGACGTTCTGGGGAAATGACAAACTTGTTTAAAAAAAACGGGAATTGACTGCATACACTACGTTTGTCCATCCTGTTTTGGAGTATTGCTGCCCAGTGTGGGATCCTTATCAGGTGGGTTTGACGGAGGACACCGAAAGAGTCCGAAGAAGGGTAGCTCGTTTTATATTGTCACAATAGAGGGGAGACAGCGCTACGGAAATGATACGCGATCTGAGGTGGGAGTCATTACAACAATGGCGATTATCGCTGCGACGTGGGCTACTCACGAAACTCCAATCGCCAACTTTCTCCTCTGAATGCGAAAATGTATTGTTGATTGTCACTTGCGTAGGTAGAAAAGATCATCAGAATGAAATTCGAGATATCAGAGCTCGAACGGAGAGATTCAGGTGTTCTTTATTCCCGCGCGCTATTTGAGAATGTAACGGGAGACAAAAAGTATAAAGGTGGTTCGATGAACCTTCTACCAGGCACTTAAATGTGATTTGCAGAATATCCCATGTAGATGTAGATGTACACTTAAAATATGTAAAATCGTTCACGTGTAAGGTATACTTCTAAAAGAGAAGGTGGAAGCTAGTTAAACTACTGCTCACGTGATCACGTTTGAGAAGGAAGTATGGGTAAAAAATTGAACTAATAAAATACGAGCAAAAACTGTGGCTTAACGAATAAAACACTTTTTACTCAAGCAGCAAGGCGTCAGACTTATTAAAAATTCAAATAAATGCAACTTTAAAATAAATGTGGCAGCTATGCTTGAGAGTGAGGAGGGCACCGAAGTCGCAGCTAAAACAGAACGCGATGTTTACTTACTTACGCAGGAGCCGCTCTCTGGCAACAGCTGCGCACTGCTTGGGCACCTGATGTCCATGTTGTTGGGGAGAACCGAGGGCCACGTTTCATTGGCACAACACTTAGAAGATGCCACAGTGTTACTAAAGAAACTGCCTGCACTACACTTGTGCGTCCGATTTTAGAGTATTGCTGCACATTGTGGGACTGACGGACCATTTAGAGAACATCTACATGGGATACTCTGTAAATCACATTTGAGTGCCTGGCAGACGGTTCACCGAACCACATTTATACTATTTATCTCCCATTCCATTCTCGAATAGCGCGCGGGAAGAAAGAACACCTGAATCTCTCCGTTCGTGCGCTGATTTCACGTATTTTATTCTGATGATCTTTTCTACATACGTAAGTGGGAGTCAACAATATATTTTCGCATTCGGATGAGAATGTTGGTGATTGGAGTTTCGCAAGTAGCCCACGCCGCAGCGATAAGCGCCGTTGTTGTAATGATTCCCCTCCCAGATCCTGTATCATTTCCGTAACGCTTTCTCCCCGTATCGAGACAATACAAAACGAGCTGCCCTTCTGTGGACTCTTTCGATGTCCTCCGTCAAAACCACCTGATAAGGATCCCACACTGAGCAGCAATACTCCAAAAAAGGACGGATAAGCGTAGTGTATGCATTTTCTTTAGTAGTTTTGTTGCATCTTTTAAGGGTTCTACCAATAAAACGCAGTCTCTGTTTCGCCTTTCCCACGACATCACCTACGTGTTCTTCCCAGTTTGTCTGAAGTAATAGTAATTACTAGGTATTTTGTGGAGTTTACGGTCTTCACTTTTGATTGATTTATCTTGTAAAAAGTTAAACGGATTTCTTTTCGTAATCATGTGAACGACTTCACACTTCTCATTATTTAGAGTCAATTGACAATTTTTTACACCATAGTGATATCTTATTTATATCGTTCTGCGGTTGGTTTTCATCTTCAGATGATTTTACTAGACGGTAAATGACGGCGTCATCTGCAAACAACCTAAAAGAGCTGTTCAGATTTTCTCTCAAATCGTTTATGTAGATAAGGAACAGCAGAGGGCCAATAACACTACCCTGTGGAACGCCCTATATCACCTCTATTTTAGTCGATTCCTTACCATCGATTACTACAAACTGTGTCCTCTCTGACAGGAAATCCCCTATCCAATCGCAAATCTGGGGCGATATTCCATAAGCAAGCAATTTGATTAAAAGTCGATTGTGAGAAAATCAAGAAATACGGAATCGATTTGCTAACCCTTTTCGATAGCACTTATCACTTCGTGTGAGTAAAGAGCTAGTTGTGTTTCGTATGAACGATATTTTCTAAATCTGTGTTAGCCTTGGGTCAATAGATAATTCTGTTCGAGATAATTTATAGTATTTGAATACAGGATATGTTCCATAACCCTGCTGCAAATTGACGTCAATGAAATAGGTCTGTCGTTTAGTGGGTTACTCCTACTGCCTTTCTTTAATATAGGTGTGACCTGTGTAACTTTCCAATCTTTTGGTACAGATCCTTCTTTGAGATAGCGGTTGTTTATGGCTGTTGAGTAAGGAGCTATCGCTTCAGGATAATCAGATAGAAATCTAATGGGTATACAATCCGGACCAGAAGACTTGTACAGAGAAGAGCAGCTCGTTTTGTATTAACGCTATACAGAGCATTGAGTGTCACGGAAATGATGTACAATTTGAGGTGGAAATCATCAAAAGAAAGATTGTATTCATCGCGGCGAGGTATTTTCTTTTCTTCTTTTTCTCTTTCACCAACTTTCTCTTCCGAATGCGAACATATTTGATTAGCATCCAGCAACAAAGAGAGACATGATTATCATACTGAAATAAAAGAATAATGTAGATGTTGGCTCCGCACTCAAAGATGGTATTCGAATTAAATCCAATTGATAAAGAATGTCTGCCCATGGTCCTTGGTGTTAGCGTATTCTGTTAAGGGATGACCACATTTTGCGGGGTAATTCGTATTCGGATGGTCGCTGCGTGATGCAGCGGAGGACTTGGCAGTGCTCAGGACAGTCTACTGTCCCCTGCAGGGCTTTATTGAGTTAAAATCTGTGCTGTGCAATTCCTTGACTCTTACCATTGTTATATGTCTCACCGCAGTCTATTTTTTTCAAGTCAGGCATGTCGCAATGTATAGGAAGCTGAGGTTGTTGATTACCTTTCTATACTCCCGTAGAAGACCATTCTTTGGCCGTAAGTCCACAAGTGGTATGTGGTTCGGAAATGTCAGCGAACGTGTTGGTGTTGATGTGATGTTTCCGCTGACCGATCGCATCTTGCTTTTCAGCTGCAAATACATTTTCTTTGCATGATCACTATTAATCCAAACCAGAGCACGGTATTCTGCGGTTAGTTATACCAGTCCAAGAGTGGTGTCTTCTCAGGGTGTGCAAGTTGTGTGTCAACGCATTCTTGAAATCGAATGAAAAATAATAGATTATTTTCATCTGTTTAAACATAATGTTTCATTATAGTGTGTTTTCCTTTAACTATAATTTGATTCTAGTGTCCCATATACCATAGCCATCCTCCGCCCCGTCCGGAATCGTCTGGCCTGTCTGCTACTGCCAGCCAGCCGCCAAGGAGTTGATTCGGTTTTCAGCGCTTTGCGTTTGATTGTTGTTTCCTAGTTGAGCGCGAGTGTATTATCACCTATGCTACGATGTCAGCATTTAATACCGTGAAAGTGTAGTAAGACAGTTATTAAACAACAGTTTTTCATCACTTTCTTGCCGGCCGCGGTGGCCGAGGGGTCTGAGGCGCTCCAGTCACGGTCTGCACGGCTACTATAATCGGGGGTTCGAATCCCCCCTCGGGCATGGATATTTGTGCCGTCCTTAGGATTAGCTAGTTCATAAGTAGTTTGCAAGTTTAGGGACTGATGACCCCGTAGTTAAGTCCCATAACCTATACAAACATTTCATTTCATTTCATCACTTTCTTATAGTGAAAAGAAAAAAGGGATTGATAGTGGCGGACCATGTCCAGTTAAGAAGACTACATGTTGCCGGGTGGGAGAGGAAGGTTCGAAAGACATTTTCGCGAAGACCTTTGGTGTAACGGAGTGCCTTTGCGGGTGAGATTTGGTCAACAAATTTTACAGTGGACGTGTTTGCTATTTAAAAAAAATAATCTATATGTAATCAAAGATAGGAGGATCTGAACTATCTGAACACTGCCATGAGAAAACACAGTAAGTCTGAAATTCATCTTTCTAGATTGTTCAAATTTAAAAAAAAAAAATATATTTCGTCTCCTACTAGAATTGCTATGTTATTGGATTTTCAAGGAAGAGATGAAATAGAAGTTCACAATGAAAAAGTGGAAAAGAACAGGGAGATATTAAAGAGGCGCATTATGCTGTAGCTATTTATGGAAAGAAGAGCTGGCATTCCGACGTCACAATGAAAATGAAGAGTCCAATAAAGGTGCGTCTCAACTGGTACATGTGAATACGGTATTGTCTGAGTAGAGCTTCTATTTTAGAGAGCAGTAGGTCATAGTGAGTTTGTCTTTTATTGTACATTCATGAAAGGCATAGAGGCTGATCCGTGTGAGAAGGTGGTTTCTGATACGGTTATTAAAACTGTAAAAAATACAAAAAAATCGTTGTCAGGAACACTTACCATTAAGCATCTTCCCCCCCCCCCCCCCCAGCTCATCGAAAGCCACACGCCCAACGCGACGCCACAGCAATCCAAGTGCTGAAATGTATTGAGTCTAAGGCAAGGAACCAAAAATAGTGCCACACAACGTTTGGAAAATATTATTTCCCTAGTTTGGCTGCAGTAGTTCCCAGGGATCGTTTATAAGTGACCGTTGACCGTTCTGTGTTACGTGAGTCTAAGGTATTTCCGATGCTCGTTCGTTAGATCGGAGCCGATTTCCCTCGGAAGAAGCCTCAAGTCTGCTTGCTAATTTATTACCGAGATGAAACCTGTAATTTCGGTTTTTGTAGGATTTGCTTGTAGTGGTTTACGGCTAGTTCCCGTCTCTAGACGTGAACTAAATGAACTAGCACTAATTGGCACTCATATTGATCCCTCGGGTATTTAATGGCACATATCACTCGAAATGTCACAGACGAAACCTAATGGCTACACTTATGACCAGTTGAGAAGAACTCTAGGACCTTGTATCAGGATTTGGCAGTTAAATATAGAATGTAGTATACTGTCTTTACCGCAAAAATTTATAATGTAAGATATATTGTTGTGTTTTTTATAACTCTCACACAAGATAGGTAATGTGTGTGTGTGTGTGTGTGTGTGTGTGTGTGTGTGATCGTGCTTGTTATATGGTTTATGTGTCAATCACTACATGGGCTCTTTGTTTAGCAATATCTGCAGCTGAAATTCCATCCATCTGGTCGTAAATCATCCCTAAGAAATATTTACTGCGCCATGATGTCCAACAAGTCTGTTCTTCTTGGAGTCATACAATTTCTCACGTAGTTTCGGAATTCATAAGTCCGAAGACTGTGTTCAACGTGAGAAGAAAAGGGGGAGGAAAACCGAGCATTTACTGCTCAATGAATGTCAATTAGATGTCAACTTTAAAACACATAAGCTGTTTATTGCTTCGCTTCTACAACGAAATCTCTTCAAACATTCCCATCAACAGGTAACTTACAACTATTCTCTTCTTGCAACAATGTCAATAGAAACAAGTTTTTCTTACTTATAACTGTTCTTAGAGATTGTGACACTCCAAAACACTATGTATATTCTGAAGCATTGTCTCCCAGGGCGGTAGCAGCAAGTGGATTTCCCGACAGATTATCTGTAGGGTAAAGAAAAATCAAAAAAGAAATATCTGGCTACCAGAATTCCCTAATAGACATATTTGGCGATCTTATGTCGGTCCATAGAGGTGTAGTTCAACTCGTTACACCACAATATAGAATTCCTGGTTAGAAGTAAGGGTCTCTTGACCCTAAACCTTCGACGTTAAATAACTGAAAAAATTAATAATAGAGACAATAGCTCTCGAACTCTACGAAAACGCTCAATGCCTTCGTTATTAGTTGTTGACAGCACGTACAGCCGTGGCGAAATGGCCGAGCGCTCTAAGGCGCCTCGCTGTGGAACACGCGCTTGCTCCCCGCCGGAGGTTCAGGTCCTGCCTCGGACATGGATGTGTGTGTATATTGTCCTTAGGTTATGTTCGTATTGCATAAACTCCATATTCAAAACCCTTCAATCCTGTGTTATTCCAACAAGCTGCATCTTTGCTTCGTGCGCTAATTCTTGAGGTCCGCTGATGAACGGTGTGCGTTACGCTATTGTTGCAGAGAACTAGAGCGATCCTGCATCAGCAGCGCAAGTAAGAGGAAATAGTGAGACGGTGTACAGTGGGGGATAAAAGTTTTACACCTAGGTCGAGAGGGAACAAAATGAAGAGAAATTCCGATAGCTGGAAGAGAAACATTGCAAAACGTGAACAAAACGGAGGTAAAGTTTACGTTCTCCACACTACCGTTATGGAGGTGAAAAAGAACATAATTCGACGTATAAGTAAATTGGAGACGGAAAAATTCTAATTCTTTGTTTTTTATGTGTGATGTTGTTTTCATAAGCTCGATATAATTCCCAATAAGAAAAAGATGATGGTGTTTTCTGATTCATGCAGTGGTCAAAACATGAATATTGTTATGACAGTGTATTCCACACGACTGTTAAAATTTTCAAAATGAGATGTTCCAGAAAAGATGTTCATTTACCGTGTAGTAAAAACTTTCGTAAATTCGCTACGCTTCTGAAACAAGTTCAAAACGTACAAACTGCTGAAGAGTACATCAACATAATGAAAATAAGCAGAAAAGTCCAAAGTCCTTTGTTTCAGTTAAGTCAGGCAGCTTAATTAAAGAGAGGGGCTTCAGCTCTTAAACCACTGTTTCTAAGAGTTTTCAATTAAGAAATACCTGAGGCTTCATTACAATAATGGCGTTGCATATGGTTCTCGAGGCATACTTTGCTAATTTACAGCTAATTGTATTCATAAATAAATAAAAAGGTTTAACTTTTGTTTCAGAAAACCTAACAATTAGGTAACGTAAACAAGCCAATTGTGAACGCATAAAAGAGGGCTAATGTATTATCCTTAAAAACTGAAAATGTAGAGTGGTGTAAAGAGGTCTTGTGTGTGAAACGCGAAGCAAAAAATGCAGAAAGTGATTGCGACTGTAAAAGCAGAGCGAAACAAAGAGTTTAACTCAATCGAAGTTCAGAAAATGAATTTGATTGAATTAATTAACACGTTTTTTATTCATTTCGATTTCTTATTTAATTAGTGAATTCTTACAACATATCGTACAAACCTGTTTTCGAATCATATTTGATCCATCTTTAGTTGCAGTAATTACTCAGAACCTGGACTTATATACGAAGTATTTCATCGTTCCTTGTGATAGCATCGTATACCGATAAACTGTGTGGTCAATTATCTTGAATGGATGCAGGGATAAATGAGTCGAGCTTTAGAACGGCTTATATGATTGTTAAATATCATGTTTGTGTGTCACATTACGTTGTATATTCATTTATGTTTAAATTATCAGATTTAAAACTTTGACTGCATATTCGTAAACACAAATTCATATATATGTATATTTAAAATAAAACTTAACTCTCTTTACGCTATCACTCTATATAACTGCTGATTTATCGCACACTCAGTCTTATTGATCAATTAGTTACCAATTCATAAAACTTTTAAGTATTCCCTTAAAAAAAGGTAAAGCAGTCAACAATCCGAAGCTTGGTTTGAACACCACAGTGCTTTACTAGGCATGGTCCTGTTTGGAGGTGGTATGCCGTTGCCTTCCTCCGACCTTCGAACTGACTTACCCAGCCAGTTATAGGGGGGACCTACAGTTTAACGTGGGTTCCAAACCACGGTGCTAGTCGGTATTTTTCACATGAGCAATACTGCCAGAGGGGAAAGAAGTGGAAAGTGACAGATAAAAATCCTAGGACTTACCGGGGATCGAACACGCGACCTTTGGATTTGTAGTCTGGCACTCCACCACTGCGCAACCGAGGCGCACACAAGTATTCCGTTAGTACTATTAAATTCATTTTCTCGAGTCTCCAAGCACTAATAAGGTGTTGACAACATACAGATCATCGGTTGGATTGAGCTAAATAATTTTAGCATTTCTTGTTTAGTTAATATACAAAACTCCCAAGATGGCGAAATGTAGCCAGGTTTCTTGGCAGTTATTTCGAATTTTCGTTGGAACCAAGCGCCGGCGCAAATAAAGAGAGGTTTTGCAAGTTGTGGAAATTTACGCCAGTTGAGGTCACCCAGCTTGAGGGCTGGATCTCTGCCACCGCAGAACAGCAAGAAGGTCAGTTTTTCGTAAACTGCCAAGGTACCCTGGAATTTGTCGACAGACCCTTTAAATAACCTGGAGAACAACACTGTCTCCAGCTCCATTGCGCTGGAGTTAATACAGGTGTCAACAGTGCGCTTGGTTCAGTTACCGCCAGTTAGTGGCAAGTGCTTCTTATTACGTTGGAAATAGCCTCGTCTTATCCAATCGCGAACTACTCGCGTAGTTTAAAGATACGAACCACTCCGCAATTACGTTGATTGTGACGATGATACCGCTGAATTTGCATGACACGATGTGGGCTCTGCAACCCGACATGAAGCGTGATAGGTACGTTTGCCCGACCTTTGTTACGGTGTGATGGGTGCTATCGACAAGTGTTCGCAAATCGATTCCGTATTTATTGATTTCCAGAAGGCTGTACCTCACAAACGACTTTTAATCAAATTGCGTGGTCACGGTATATCGCCCCAAATTTGCGATTGAATAGGAGATTTCCTGTCAGAGAGGACACAGGTCGTAGTAATCGATGGTAAGGCATCGAATAAAACTGAAGCGATATCGGGCATTCCACAGGGTAGAGTTTTTAGTCCTCTGCTGTTCTTTATTTACATAACCAATTTAGGGCAAATTTAAGTAGCTCTCTTGGTTGTTTGCAAATGACGCCGTCATTTACCGTGTAGTAAAATCATCTGAAGATCAAAACTAAGTGCAGAACGATCTAAATAAGGTAACACTACAGTACAAAAATTGGCAATTGACTATAAATAATGAGACGTGTGAAGTCGTCCACATGAGTACGAAAATAATCCGTTAAACCTTCTCTACAAAATAAATAAATCAAATGTGACGGCCGTAAACTCCATTAAATACCTAGGAATTATTATTACTTAAGACTTAAATTGGAAAGAACGCGTAGGTAATGGCGTGGGAAAGGCGAAACAAAGTCTGCGTTTTATTGGCAGAACCCTTAAAAGATGCATCAGAACTACTGCAGAAACTGCGTACACTACGCTTGTCCGTCCTTTTTTGGAGTATTGCTGCCCAATGTGTGATCCTTATTACGTGGGTTTGACGGAGGACATCGAAAGAGTCCAAAGAAGAGCAGCTCGTTTCGTATTGTCACGATACAGGGGTGACAGCGTTACGGAAATGATACAGGATCTGGGATGGTAATCATTACAGCAACGGCGCTTATCGCTGCGGCGTGGGCTACTTACGAAACTACAATCGCCAACATTCTCCTCCGAAAGAGAAAATATATTGTTGACTCCCACTTACATAGGTAGAAAAGATCATCAGAATAAAATACGGGAAATCAGAGCTCGAAAGGAGAGTTTCAGGTGTTCTTCCTTACCGCGCGCTATTCGAGAATGGAATGGGAGATAAATAGTATAATGGTGGTTCTATGAACCCTTCGCCAGGCACTTAAATTTATTTGCAGAGTATGCCATGTAGATGTAGATCAAGATGTAGATGTAGGTGATTGTACGCGTAATCCGTTATCTGCGATCTCTGGGAACTGGTCTTTATTCTGAAGACGATAGTGTTTTGTGAACGTCAGTACTCCCGCTATGTCTTACAGCAATTTTTTTACTCGCACAGCGAGTGGTTTCTGTTAGTGATAGTTTAAAGAAACTTATAAAATAGCTACATCTCGTTTGTGTGTTGAATTTTGAATATATGTTTGGACAGACTATCTCGACTTTCATAGTCTGTAACTTTCTACTGTCCTTTTTGTAACTTACTTCTTTACTGGGAGACGAACACCTCCTATAAGAAACGAACTCTGAAGTCTTGGGGCAGAAGAGTGATCTGCTAGCAAACAATGTTAATCGTTGCTTTTTCGAAGACCGGTTCTTCGAACTGTCTCTAATCTGTGTTAATGCAGAGCCTGTGAGTGGAAAGCCCAGCTACAATTACTCCACCAACATCCCATGGTTTCATTACTGCTCTCATACTTCCACGCAGTTTATCACTGGACCTCGCATCCCACTCATGATTATGCATGAATTATCATCTGGCCACATTGACACTTCCCACTTCAATCCCTTTTAAAATGTCGATAACGCCGTCCCGTTCGAGAACGGTCTCCTCTGCCTCCTTTACGTTGATCACACATTAGTATATGACGCTGATCCATTTAAAAAATTATATCTTTGTGCTGTAACTCTTTGGAAAATGATACAATAAACTATATTCATAGCTCCGCAGAAAGTGTAACATTTCTAGTGTTGACCTACCGCATTAAAATATCCCGTCACCTATTATTTTATAAGTTACGGAGGCAAACACACTTATTGAAACACCATATATATATATTAATTCGCAATTTGCGAGCATTTCCAACTTTAGCTGTTATTCTTTAGGTGGTCTATGCTTTCGCAACACATGCAAATTTGTGCCGGGCCGGGACTCGAACCCCGTTCTCCCGCTTATCGCGAGCGGTCGCCTTAACCACTTGGCCACCCGAACACGCTCCCCAGCCAGACCCAAACTTCCATATGTTGCACTTGCCTACTTCCCTGGTGCTCGCAATCATTTACCGTGATTCCCGCGACGGGGAGAGACATACACCATCTTGAGCCAGGCTAGGCTGTCATATATACAAGATACTTCTGTTTTAAATGAATTCTACATACGTATTCAATAGTCAATCTTTATTTAAAACGTGGAACAGTAAATTGGTAAAATTCTCGAGTGAGCCTGGCATACCAGCTGATACCACAAATAACATGACGGACACCAGTTCAATTTGCCAAGGATAGAGAAGGGCGGCTAGGAGGCAAACGACAGCATTAAAATATGTTCGTTGTATTCTAAGAAGATGGTCATGTTATGTAAACCTTTTCTTTAGCCTTTGTATCATGTGACCTCCCTGCCTCTTAGAACGACTTGAGGCTCAGGGCAGCCACAAACAAGTCCACAATAAAAGCCCATATTTTATGCAACTTTGGCTGTTCTGAAATAATTAATACTAGCTACTAAACCCGGTATTTCCCGGGTATATATGCGTTTTTCCAGTGTTATATTAAAAACGAAAATAAAAATTCGAAAATGAATTCTTCTTTATGTATTCATGATAAACCCGAGTAATTGTGCAACGGTAAAACAAAGAAATATGCGTAACGGACAAAATTATCTGTGCAGTATCCAAAGAAAGGAAAATAGTAACAAAATACAAATAGTGCATCACATTAATTTAATTCAAAACTTGACTATAAACAATATTCCTTGTTACTTGTCCAAAGGCTAGTATGAATAAATTCTTCGGTGAGTGCGCCATTGAACAGTCGACATACAGTTCTGCATGTGAGAAACACTCCGTGGTATTCAACGTATTATCCCTGTGATTTCGTTAATTGTAATAGAAAATGCAAGTCTCAATGGAAATTGTAGTTTCTTGATGTTAAAAGGTAGAATTGTAGGAATAAGCGGTATTCGTGGGAAGATTTTTCTGACACATTGTTCACGTCGTTAAATTTTCTCAACTATGTGTCGTAGGTAGTTTTTAATCGCACAGCTATTGTTGTCCGATAGTAAGCAATATGTGTACCAAGTTTAGTTGAAATCGGTCAATTATTTTAGGACGCGATGTGGAAAACTAGTGCATGGTGTAGTAGTTATTCGGAAATTTCATGGTTTATGACGTCAAATATCCTGATATATGTGTTTTTCTATGGTGAATATGATGTAAATTTTAATGACATTCAGTGGTTGTTATGTTTTTGGTATGGTCTTCAGTCCGGAGACTGGTTTGATGCAGCTCTCCACCCTGCTCTATCCTGAGCAAGCCTCTTCATCTCATCATAAGAACGGCAACCTACATCCATTTGAATCTGCTTATTGTATGCGTCTCGTGGTCTCTCTCTGCGATTTTTACCCCAAACACTTCCCTCCAATGCTAAATTTACGATTCCCCGATGTCTAAGAATCTGTCCTACCAATCGATCCCTTCTTTTAGTCAAGGAATACCAAAAATTCCTTTTCTCACCAATTCTGTTCAGTACCTCTTCATTAGTTATGCGGTCTATCCACCTAATCTTCAGCATTCTTCTGTAGCACCACATTTCAAAAGCCTCTATTCTCTTCCTGTCCGCACTGTTTATCGTCCATGATTCACTTCCGTACAAGGCAACACTGCACACAAATGCCTTCAGAAAAGACTTCCTTACACTTAAATTAATATTCGATGTTAGCAAATTTCTCTTTTTCAAAAATGCTTTTTTCCCCATTGCCATTCTGCATTTTATATCCTCTGTACTGCGACCGTCATATGTTATTTTACTACCCAAGTAACAAAACTCATCTACCACCTTCATTGTTTCATTACCTAATCTAATTCCTTCAGCATCGCCTCATTTTCTGAGACTGCATTCCATTATCTTTGTTTTGCTCTGTTTAATGTTCATTTTATACGCTCTCTTCAACACATTGTCCATTCCATTCAACTGCTCTTCCAGGTCCTTTGCTGTCTCTGACAAAAATACAATGTCATCAGCAAAACGCAATGTTTTTATTTCTTCACCCTGAACTTTAATCCCTATTCCAAATTTTTCCTTGCTTTCCTTCACCACCTGCTGGATGTACAAATTGAATAACATCGGAGAAAGGCTACAACCTTGTCTGACTCCCTTCCCAACTAATGCTTCCCTTTCATGCCCTTCGAGTATAATAACTGCGGTCTGGCTTTTGTACAAGTTGTAAATAATTCTCCTTTCCCTGTATTTTACCCCTGCTGACTTCAGAATTTGAAAAAGTGTATTCCAGACAACATTGTCAAAAGCTTTCTCTAAATCTACAAAGCTAAAAATTTAAGTTTGCCTTTCCTTAATCTATCTTTTAAGATAAGTCGTAAAGGGAGTATTGCCTCCCGGGTTCCTACGTTCCTCCTAAATCCAAGCTGATCGTCCCCGAGGTCAGCTTCTACCAGCTTTGCCATTCTCCTGTAGATAATTCGTGTTAAAATTTTGCAACCATGTCTTATCAAACTGATGGTTCTATAATTTTCACATCTATCTGCGCCTGATTTCTTTGGAATGGGGATTATTACATTTTTCTTGAAGTCTGAGGGTATTTCGCCTGTCCCATACATCTTACACACCAGGTGAAATTGTTTTGTCATGGCTGGGTCTCCCAGAGACTTTAGTAGCTCTGAGGGAATGTCATCTACTCCCGGGACCTTGTTCCGACCTAGGTCTTTCAGGGCTCTGTCAAATTCATCTCTCAGTATAATATCTCCTATTTCATCTTGATCTACTTCCTCTTCCCTTCCTACAACATCGTCTTTCAGTCTTTCTGCTTTCCCTTTCTTGCTGAGAACAGGTTTTCCATCTGAGTCCTTGATATTTGTAGAGCTGTTTTTCTTGTCCCCAAATGTCCCTTTAATTTCATTTCCACCTTTCATTTCTCTTTCCACCTTTCAGCTTTCCTTTCTTTGCTGAGAACTGGTTTTCCATCTGAGTTCTTGATATTCAGACAGTTGCTTTTCTTGTCCCCAAATGTCTCTTTTATTTTCTTGTAGACGGTATCTACTTTTCCCGTTCTGATACATTCTTCTACAGATTTGCATTTGCCTTCTAGCCACTCCTGCTTAGCCATTTTGCACTTCCTCTCAATCTCATTTCTCAGTCGTCTGTACTCCATTTTGCCTGTTTCATTTACAGCATTTTTATATTTTCTTCTTTCATGAATTAACTGTAGTATTTCCTGTGATATCCAAGGTTTTTTTTTTTTTTTTTTTTTTTTTTTTTTTTTTTTTTTTTTTTTTTTTTTTTTTTTTTAGGTCTTGCCTGTCTACCTACTTTGTCCTCTGATGCCTTCACTATTTCATCTCTCAATGCTACCCATTCCTCTTCTACTGTTATATTTTCCCCCGTTTCTGTCAATTGTTGCCTAAAGCTCCCTCTGAAATTCTTAAGAATTTCAGGGTACTTCAATTTATCCAAGTCCCATCTCCTTATGTTCCTACTTTTCTGCAGTTTTTTTCAGTTTCAGCCTACAGATCATGACCAATAAGTTACGGTCAGAATCTATATCGGCTCCTGGGTATGTCTCACAGTTTAAAACCTGGTTCCGGAATCTATGTTTTACCACTATAAAATCTATCTGATACCCTCCGGTGTCTCCCGGTCTCTTCCATGTATAAAACCTTCTTGTGTGATTCTTAAACCAGGTGTTTGATATTATTAAATCATGTCCCGTGCTAAATTCTTCGAGGCGACTTCTTCTTTCATTTCTTCTGCCCAGTCCATATTCACCTACTATTTTCCCTTCTCTTTCATTTCCTACTACCGAATTCCAGTCTCCCATCTCAATTAAATTTTCCTCTCCCTTAATTGTCTGAATAATTTCCTTTAACTCCTCATACATTTCTTCAATCTCCTCATCATCGGCAGAGCTAGTTGGCATATAAACCTGTACGAGTGTTGTCGGTGTTGGCTTAGTATCTATCTTGACAATAATAATTCGATCACTGTGCTGCTCATAGTAGTTTACTCGCATTCCTATTTTCTTATTCATTATCAGTCGTACTCCTGTGATACCCACAACTGATTTTGTATTTATAATCCAGTACTCACCTGACCAGAAATCCTGTTCAACCTGCCAGTGAACTTCACTAATCCCCACTATATCTAACTTCAACCTATCCATTTCCCTTTTTAAATTTTCTAATTTTCCTAGCCGATTAAGAGATCTAACATTCCACGCTCCGATCCGTAGAATGCCAGTATTGTCTTTCCTAATGACAACATCCTCCTGAGTAGTCCCCTCCCGGAGATCCGAATAGGGGACTATGTTACCCCCGGAATATTTTTCCCAAGAGGATGCCATCATCATCTGTTCATACTGTAGAGCCGCATCTCCTCGGGAAAAGTAACGGCTGCAGTTTCCCTTTGCTTTCAGCCGTTCGCAGTAACTGTGTGGCAAAGCCACATTAGCTGATGTTACAAGGCCAGCTCAGTCAATCATCCAGACTGTGCCCCTGTAACTACTGAAAAGGCTGCTGCCCCTCTTCAGGAACCCCACGTTTGTCTGGCCTCTCCACAGATACCCCTCCGCTGTGGTTGTACCTATCGGCTATCTGTATCGTTGAGGCACGAAAGCCACCCCACCTCGGCAATGTCTGTGGTTCTTATACCATTCAGTGGTATATGTGCCTAATGTCCGCAAAATATGTCGTGGTTGGTTCTAATGTTCTAATCTAATGTTTGTATAGCTTATGGGACTTAACTACGGGGTCATCAGTCCCTAAACTTACAAACTACTTATGAACTACCTAATCCTAAGGACGGCACAAATATCCAT
Organism: Locusta migratoria; assembly: GCA_026315105.1. Lineage (NCBI taxonomy): Eukaryota > Metazoa > Arthropoda > Insecta > Orthoptera > Acrididae > Locusta > Locusta migratoria. Next base: position 353,619,433 of record CM048749.1, read on the forward strand.
GCCCGAGGGGGGATTCGAACCCCCGACCTTAGTGGCCGTGCAGACCGTGACTGGAGCGTCTCAGTCCCCTCGGCCACCGCGGCCGGCTCGTGGTTGGTGTTAGCAGTAAAGACGTAATAAATCGAAACCTCATTAGTGATGATGCGATTTTTCATGACCCAAATTGTTTATGACTATATCTCATGAACTTTATCTCTGTGATAAAGATTGGAAGGAACATTCAGTGGTGTGTATGTGTACTGTCTATGAATTGTCTTGCGAAAACAGTTTACGATGTAGAAGTAATAACTTGTAACGTCAAGCCAATTACCGTAGATACACCGGGTGATCAAAAAGTCAGTATAAATTTGAATACTTAATAAATCGCGGAATAATGTAGATAGAGAGGTAAAAATTGACACACATGCTTGGAATGACATGGGGGTTTATTAAAATCACATCTACTGTTACCGGGCCTTTTTCTTCGAGGAAATGCGTTATTATGATTTTTAACTGCTACCGTGACGGGTGAGAGGTACGCCGATATGTTACAGAATCTCATCATCCCCAGCGTGGCTGATAAACACCTGCAGCAATGTACGATTTTTATGCAGTATGGCGCTTCATCCTATATTTCTAGACGCGTGAAAGATCTTTTGCGCGCGTCGTTTGGTGATGTTCGTGTGCTCAGCCGCCACTTTCGTCATTCTTGGCCTCCCAGGTCCCCAGACCTCAGTCCGTGCGATTATTGGCTTTGGGGTTACCTGAAGTCGCAAGTGTATCGTGATCGATCTACATCTCTAGGGATGCTGAAAGACAACATCCGACGCCCAATGCCTCACCATACCTCCGGACATGCTTTACAGTGCTGTTAACAACATTATTCATCGGCTACAGCTATTGTTGAGGAATGATAGTGAACATATTTAGCATTTCCTCTAAAGAACATCATCTTTGCTTTGTCTTAATTTGTTATGCTAATTATCGCTTTTCTGATCAGATGAAGTGCCATCTGTCGGATATTTTTCGAATTTTTTTTTCGTTCTAATAAAACCCCATGTCATTCCAAGCATGTGTGTCAATTTTTACCTCTCTATCTACAGTATTCCGTGATTTATTAAATTATCTAATTTAAACTGACTTTTTGATCACCCGATACATCATGAACACCAGAAAAGTAGTAAGCAATCAATTTTTTTTTCTTTCATCATTTTGTTGGGATTTTCAGCTAGAAAAATTTCGTAAGGAGTGAAATTATGTTCAAAGTACATTGCAAGTCACTAAGTGCTCTCATTGTCAAATAGTCGACGAATACAATCACGCTATCACACGTTGATGATGGGGCAGTTTTCATTGTTGATGATGTGATATCGTATTAACTATCTATCGAAGGTAGTTTTTGCAACCATAGCAAATTATTTCTGACATTAAAGAATATTTGTACCAAATTTGGTTGAAATCGGTCCATTAGTTTAGGAGTAGATGTGAGACGTATATACATACACACATACCTACATACACACTTACAGACTATTTTATAAGATTTGTAGATAAATAGTAAAGTAGTTGCTGTTTCAAAAAAATTCAGAAGTTTCAATGTTTTTATATGATTAGTTACTAAGAAATACTATCGGAGGTGTTATAAATTATGTGCATCTCATAAATAGAAGATTAAAAGCAGGCGGCACAATTGTTAGTTTGTAAGCCACCATGTTGATGATTGGTGCATATTGGAGTTCGGATGGACACGAGAAGGGACTCTTGTTGGAAATACAGGACCAGCCGCGAGCAATTTAGTTCAGTAGTCAAAGTCGGAGGACATCTCAAAGTTTGTGTCGGACGGCGTTCGTACTTGGCTAGTCTTGTAGGTGAGTAGGCCGTGTGCTTGGAGTGGTGTGAGGACTTAGCGCTTTTGCGTAGCAAACTGGAGGTCCAGGGTTCGAATCCCTACCGCGACTTAAATTTTCATACCTTGATATTGTATGGTGACAACTATCGGCACCCGAGACTAAGAAAAATCACAATTAAAAGCAGAATTCTTGCGAATTTAGAATCGTCAAGGTTTGCCTACTGTAGAATGTGTGACGTGCAAGTACCCTAGAGAAAAGCTACCTTTGCTACATTCTGTTGATGTGCACCGTCCATCTCCTCCTAGCCATCTATCTACCTCCGCCTACTCCTCTCATCCCCCATTTCTAACTCCTTCCTTTTGTTTTCCATCTCCTCCTCCAACATCTATCTCCTCTTGCCCAAGTCGTAGCAACACTAAAAATGCAAAAACTGTGCTCTAGGTGGGTACGGCGTATTATAACGGACGACCACAAGGCTGTGTTTATTTTATTTTATTTCATTTTATTTTATTTTTATTCCCATAAATGTTTCACTATAGTTGTAGTATCTTCAGTGGATCCTTTTTATTGATTTAAAAGTCAACGACAGAAAATACATTTAGTTTTTTTTCCAGGTATTAAAACTTCATCCTGCTCACTGTTGTATCTGTATATGGTGAAGTCCAGGAAATTTAGTATTTCATTATTTTCTGTTTCTGTTGTAAACTTTATATTTGGATGGACGGCATTTATGTCATTGTGGAGTTCGTGGATACGGCTTAGTGTCTCGGTACCAGTATATTATCTTGTAATGTTTTGGTTTTAAATACTATGTTTTCTATGTGATTGAGGAATATATGTGCTGGTAGTCCACTAATGGGTGATGCCATAGGGAGAGCTTCTTTTTGTCAGTAGAACTGATTGTCAAATGTAAAGTAATTTTTCTCTGTGATTAGTTTTGGAATGCTTGTTATTTCTTTTGGAAATGCCATGCCATTGTTGTTGAATGATGTTAATAGTTTTTTGTTGGGAATGTTCATGTTAAAAGATGTGATATTAAATGATGTGGTAGTGACTGTCACAGGTTAGTTGATGGTTTTGATTTTTTGTATTAGTTCTTCAATGCTGTGTATGATTCTGTTGTTTTTGTATATAAAATGTTTCTATAGTTATGTCTGCATTTCTCTGGGTAGATAGTATGTGAGTGCACTTCGAGGATTAATAATGGGGCGAATTGGAAAATTTTCCTTGTGGACCTTTTGTAAGTTTAATGTAAGTGCCTTAGGGTTCTTTGCTTTAACTATTTCACTTTTCGTTTAATTTTAGCAGTGTTTGTGCACTTTTCTGGTATTGTATCGGGTCACTGGTTAATTATTGTCACTGGTTAATTGTTGTCTTCAAGAAATGTCAGAGTTTTATATTCTTCCTGCTCTGTTATTATCATTTTATAACCCTTGTCTGATTTTATTAGGACAGCCCCGTTGTCTGTCAGTTTTTTCATTGTTTTTCTGAATGTTTGTTTCCTTCATCTGTTTCTCTTCCAATTAGTATGTTGTTTATGTTTTCTTTTATTAAATTACTAATTTCTTCTGCAAGCATTCTCTTGTAAAACCTGCATTGAAGTTACCGTTTCTTCCATGTTGTTTAGTTATGGATTCATTTTCTATGATCAAGTACTCTATTCTCTTTTGTGTGATGTGTGTATTAATATTAGGCTATACTTTGGTCCTTTTTCCAGAAAATTAATTTCTTGTAGGGAAAGTTGTATTTCAGTAAGGTTAATTAGTCGTTTGTACACTTTATGGTTAGTTTGATTACTGTTTTGATATGTAATGGTTTTGTTTTGTTTCAAAAGAGTGTTTATTTAGTTGTTGTTGTTGTTTTCCCATTTTCCTTTCATTACTGTTCCTGTGTTTTCTTTCAGCGTGTTTATGATGTCATTAATATTTCACAAAAAATAATTTATAAATCAAACACGAACCAGAAATGGGCTTCAACATCAAGACTTTTGTCAGGCAATGTTGACGCGTGATGAAGCCATGAACGGCATTTTCTTTCCATAGATTGTGAGAGATGATGAGGCATGGCTGCCGTTTTCCAATCGTGAAAACATGCGCGATCTTCTAGTGCGCAGCGACCGAGTGACCAAGCGTATTGAGGCTCTATACTCCGATGCACGAGCCCGTTCCCCGTCGGAGGTTTGAATCCCCCCTCGGGGATTGATTTTAGTGTTGTCTTCAGTGAAAATTAGTTTATAAGTAGTGTGTAAGTTTAGTGACTGATGACCCCACATTTAAGTCCCTAAGCTTTTCAAACCCTTTAACATTTTTCTAGTAGTCAAAGTTGACTCGTAAAGAAGCATTCGCAGCGGAAATGTGGTCATGGCGTCGTCGTCTTGAAAAATATTTCCTGCTGCAGGGACATCACGCCGAGAAGTGACAAACGTTTTATAGTCGGTGTATGATTACTTTGTGAGTAACTAAATGGGAGGAGTTGTAATTTGAACGCACGCCGCGCTACTCGGCTGCTCTCGGCCGGGCAGCGGTGTGGCCCCTTCCGCCTGTCTCGGCGCTGGGCCCGAGGCACGCGACGGCCGCCTCCCCCTGGCAATATCGCGCCTCGCCATCGCCGCCCACTTCACCCCACGACCGGTTCGCCGATATTCCCCTCCGTCCACCCAACAGTCGTGCGCTATTCGTTCCCTTCCTACGGAACAGATATTAAGATTAGCTGCATGAACCTGCAATGTGTAGGCTGCTCGGTGGCGCCACACCGGTTTCCTTCCAAAGCTGGTTTCAAATCTCTGTGAGAGAAAGGTCGTTATTCGTATCAGAAATGCAAAGCAATACACACATCTACATATATAAAGAAGAGTTTCCCTGCATCCCATTTCATAAAAATCTACAGTTTTATTCCCATCGTTATAAATTTTTTTCAGATTTTTCGGGTTAAACAAATAAACTGTTTTTGTTCTACTGATTTTGGCCCACTTTTGTTACGGTATTGACACTAAAAGTGCGCCTCTCGAAACGTAAATGAAAATCACGGTTTAAAACTTCATCTGACACGAAAATTGAACAAACGAATTTATAGAGGAGAAAAATCTCTACAACTTTGCTCTATTATGTTTTTTTTTTTTTTTTTTTTTTAATATTTCGAATTTTCAGAGATATTTGAAATACTAACGGCGGTTTGACACTGCCTGACTGTCTGTAACGTGTTCCCACTTTTTAGGTAGCGCCTTTCAATGCATCGGCACGAAATTTTACAGACGTAATTGTTGGCCACCAGCGACCAGAACCTTCCTTTTTAAAATATCTTGGACAAAAAATTGGTTAATAAATCTAAAAATAGAGTAGGAAATTTAATTGCATTTAACAACTTCATCGTTCATCTGAGATGAAAATTGAATAAACGTATTTCTAGAGGAGAAAATTCTCAACAGTTTTGCTGTGTTATTTCCATAGCTCCCACTATTTCAGAGATATTTGCAAAGATGATGGTGATTTGACTCTGTCATTTGATTTTACATAACCGGTACAGACAAAAAATAATAAAATAAAATGAAAAATGACCTTGAAAAAGAAAAAAAAAACCAATGCAAACAGGTGATGATATTTTGACGGAAAAAGATATTGAAGATATGTGAAAGATATTAAAATAATAATTGAAAGAGGTAAAAGTTTAAAAAGTGTACGTTTGTCAAAACTAAACTTAAATATCAAATAATTTTGGCTGTTTGTTAAAATACAGTTACGGACAATATTATGCCTTGAATGGATAAACATTATCACAATAGTTGAGTTGTAATCATACCGTCCATATTTTTCTATTATTTTCTCCGAAATGTTTGCAAAAAGTCATAAAACTCCAGGAAAACCTAAAGTGGGCTGTTAAACATGACAGAGCGACTTTTTTAATTACCTTCTAACAAGTTTTCAGTTAATGAAACCCAATAACCTGAAAACTAGTTTGTAGATAATAAAAGAAATCAGTAGAACAAAAACATTTTATATGTTTTAACCCAATATATGGAAATGTTCTACCAAGAAATGATGGAGGAGACAATATAAAAAAATTTGCACACTTACACATCAAAACTGCAGTGTCTACATAAAATTTCATATGGTGCATGATGGAGGATGTTTTACGTACGATACTAACTTCAACAAAATCTACAATTACATTACTGATCTTGATTAGATTATGCCAAACCATCAAAACAAGAGGGTCGTCACTGTCTTCATAAAATTTCGTATGCTGCAAGTCATAGGATAATTTATTCACCAACTTCGACAGAATCAGTAGTTTTATTATGAAGTTAAAATAAATATTCTAAGCTCTTCATCTTCAAAACAATAGTAACTTCATTGTCTACATATTGTGGATGCTTGATATTTTTTAAGTGAGAGAGCAATCTAAATTATTTGTTAAGAATATATATACCAAGATCACTTGATGAATATTATGTTTCATTTAAAATTACAGGTTTCAACAATCTTAGTTGTCATCTTCATATCTGAAACTAACTTCTTGCAAAATCAGACGGATGGTGCTTGAAATCTACCTCCAGCCATCGAGAGTTACGTTTTCCATGATTTCCCTAAATGACTCGAGGCAAATGCCGTGATAGTTCCTTTGAAAGGGCATGGACGATTTCCTTCCACATCCTTACCCAACAACTCTGAGCGTCATTCCATCTCTATTGACCACACTGTCGACAGCACGCTAGACTCCAAGCTTCCTTCTCTTTATGAAATAGCAGCTCATGTGACATAGTGCTTGATGTCTAAGTTATAAAAGGACGTCCTGTGTTAAAATATTGATGTGACTTTTATAACCCACTTAGAGATCAAGCAATAGCCATTTTGCAAAAATTTAGAATTGCAGATCTGAAGATAATAACTAATGCTGTTGAAACCAGTCATCTGAAATGGAATAAGATATTCAAGAGCGATCTTTGCGTATATATTTTTAGCAAACTGTCTACATACTATTCCATACAATGCTTTGTTGAAACGGGTCATTTCAAATCAAATAAAAGATTCAATGAGCAATCCCCGTGTATATATTTTTAGCAAACTTTCTGCATACCATTTCATACAATGCCTGCCAGAGAAGACCTTCAACATCTTTTCACTGATCACAATGAAAGTGAATACATATAAACAAAAATCAATTTCCACGTGTATAAGAGCATCACTTGAGAATGGATTGACCAATTTCGCTGACTTCTTTTGTGTGTGTGTACGTGTGTATATATATATATATATATATATATATATATATATATATATATATATATATATATATATATATGTGTGTGTGTGTGTGTGTGTGTATGTGTGCACGCACACACATAATTCTCAGAATAAAGTTTATAACAAAGAAGAGTTTTTGAGAATTGGAAAATTTGAGAAGATTTGAAAGTCCATATTACAGCGTGTTTTTGAATGAGTTCAACACCCCCAATTCACGATTCGGATATTTGAGATGTGCAATTCTTTTTTTCTTCTTCTTTTTTTTTCATTCTTTACTGACCTGTAAAAGTTTTTAGAAGAAAATCTTAAGAGATTGAAAGGAAAGTCGAAAAATTCGAAAAGAGTCCATAATCATAATTTCTTGATGCACACTCCATCATAGCTGATGATAGGGACGACACGTTTGCTTTAACCCAGCAGTGTCATATCTGTAACTTTTGTGTTCTTTTTTGCCGAGAAGGTTATTATGCTCCATAACCCACTGTGAATTTATAAAATTCAAAAATTATTTCTTAGGTCATAAAACAATCTTGTATTCAGACCATAAAGCTATAATTTAGTTACAAGAATGCACGTTGCACCATTCTAGGATTACAAGATGGACATCATTTTTACAGCAATTTGAGTATTCTGTTTAATATATCCAAGGAAAAAGAAACTGTTATAGTCGATGCTTTATCAAGTATACCAGTGGGGGGTAGAAATGAAAATAATAGTGAAAATGACAGTACATTGAAAATTATGTATATGAAAGAAGTTAAGGAAAAGAAAGAGATTAAAGGAATTTGTAAATATTTGAGAAGGAATGAAAATAACGATGAGCATTGGAGACTAGTTAAGAGCTATCTAGGAAAGAAAATCATAAAAAATTTAGTCAGTATTTTCAAGTGTACAAAGGAATCTTATTTCTTAGACAAAGCCCTGACAAGGATATTTGGAAGACATTGTGGTCCACTAATTTGCATTCGAAAAATACAAGAAAATATTTATTTTCATAATATAAATAGGACAGTGAAAAGGTGCCTTGAAACCTATGATAAATAACAAAAAGTTAAAATAGACAATTAGACTATTATGTAGGGTTTGTTGCAAAGTATTATACCCAATAAACCACTAGAAATTGTAGGGATTGATTTGTATGGTCCATTACCTAGGAGGTTTCTGTTTTGTTTTAGTGATGGAGAACTTATTTATAAAACTTGTTAAATTTTATCCTTTGAAAAATTCAATTAGTAGAACTATTGTTTCCAAAATTAATAAAGACTATTTTCATATTGTTGAGCTACCCAAAACATTTCTGTCTGATAGTGGCCCTCAATTCACAAGTAAAATTTGGAAGAACTTTGTAACAGATTATAATGTAAGACACATTTTGATTTCTGCTTATCATCCACAAAGCAACCCCACTGAATGGTATAACAAAGAACTGGACAGATTTTGTCATATATACTGCAGTAAAAATCACGTGGACTGGATAAATTATTTAAAATATTTTGAAGATATCTTAAATAGCTTACAAATAGTACTACTGGATTTTCCCCATTTCAGATTCATTATGATAAGAAACAATACAACTTAATTTTTGGGGTTGTAGAATTTCCTATTTGTAAACCTATATCCTCAGAAGAAAGACAAAATTACTAAAAGAATATATGTCACTTATGTACAACAAGCGAAAGCAAAGGTACTATAATAATACGAAGATTGTACAATACAAAATTGGAGATCTAGTTCTTCTTAAAGATTATAAAAAATCAAAAACAATTAATAATGGGATAAAGGAATTTTTTGTAATCTATGTTGGTCCATTTGCAGTTGTGGATAATAAAAAATTGATGAAACAGACATCAGTTAAAAATGTTATACTATCATCAAAATACATTTAAAATATATAATAATATATCATTTGAAGCTATTCAGAATTATTGTTTTACCCATAATATTTCTCTTTTGTATGAAATCTTACTTGCAATCCTAAAGCTCTTGTAAAGAGTGCATCACGAATCCCTTTGTTTTGTGTAATGCCTCTAAATAGTTTGTGAAATAGTTCAATGTTACCACCAATGCTGGATTGAGTTTTAGTCTCTTACATTGTAAAATATTGTTCAGATTCATAGTAATATAGATCAGAAAATGCGGCTATCCACTGGATATTTAAGAGGCACTTATAAGCAGGTATCTATAATTTTGAGCTGTAAATGAAAGACTGCTAACTCTAAACAGTTTCCTTTTATTATTGTCTATTTGTGTTTATTATTCCCTAATTTTATTGTACGATTATAGTCTTAAAATCAACATTTAATCTTAAAAATTGCAGCGAAGTTCTAAGGTTATCGTCAGATACTGGTGAACAACACGTTAATTTACGTAAACCGACAGAATACGTGCAAAAGAGCAGCAGTGCCTCCCGTAATACAACCTCAATGTAATTGTACAGTGAAATCGCTGTCAGAAGCTTTTAAAACACTCCAAAGTACAGAAACAAACACTGTAGCTATTCAAACATACACAGAGCCCACCAAATCTGGTAAAAACATGGCGTCCTGGGCTGTCAGCCAATAAGGAGTGGTACCACACATGGCCACTCTCTCCCTATACAGGTTCTCTAAGCTACAAAAACTTGAGGTGCCCTCGACGTTCGAAGTACTATGGAGCGAGTTATCGCAAGTGCCGCAGCGCCGTGTTCACACCGCTGGCCTTGTGGCAGATGGCGATGCCACAACAAAGAAGATCGTACCTCGCAACAATGTGTTGCTTCATTCACCTCTGCTGAGGCAACTTGCCAAAGTGCTGGCTAAACACCGTCCGAAGAGAAGGCCGGAGTGTTGTCGTGTCATGCCACACAAAATAGGCCACGCTGGATAGCTGGCTGGCTGGCCGCTATGAGACAGTGGGCTGTGCCCCAGCGGCCAGGCAGCTAGCCGTCGCGGCCGACTATGTGTGACGTGACAGAACTGCACTCAGTCCTTCTCTTCAGGTGATCCGCCCTCTCCTCCAGCTGCAAGGTAGTTTCCACTTCCAAAGTATTCTGAATTTAGTGACAATTTGCTATAATATTTTAATTATTTCTGTACATCAGAAACGGTTATAAGGGTAAACAATGACCGCAACTTATGGATTGCAGTTCGTAGGAGCTCTGGGTGGAACACCGCCATGGTGAATGATGATTTTCATATAGCCCCAGGACGTCATGTTTCGACCCAAACTTGTATGTAATAGGCTGAAAGACATGCAACATTGGTAGGTCCAGCTTCGACACCTAGACACCGTCCAGAACACTACAGAAGGGCCCAACAACATGCTGCATGGACTCGTTAGAAATGGCATCAAGTCATATTCACAGGAGAGGCTCATCTCAGCATACGGCCAAAAAATCTTCAGAGACGTTTTTGGAGGTAGTGTAGTGAGCGTGAACGTCTTAGACACACAAGGGCAGAAATGTGGCGGTTCCCGATATTGTGGAGTGGCATTATGTGGGTCATCGTACAGTACTGGTGAATGTAGAAGGGAATCAAACAGCTATACTGTACAGAAATGACATCCTCCACACATACTGCAACCATATCGACAGCATGTCGTTGGGAGATTCGTTTTGATGAACGATAATTCTTCCCGTCATCATACGAATCTTGTGAATTGAATGCTTTGGTTCATTATACCAACTTCGCATGATTAGAACTGCCAACCTATTCTCCAGACATCAACCGTATCGAACATGCCTGGGCTACATTGTAATGGGATTCTTTTTTTGGACGAGACGACGAATTAATCTATATGAGAGATGTACGTGGAACGACGTTGGGGAATGGGACATTGTGAGCCAACAGTCCCTTGATGTTCTAGTGGACAGTATGTCACAACGAATACAGGCTTGTGGCAGTTATTAAGGGTAATCTGAACACGAATTCAGAATGTCTATGTTATTGTCGTCAAACTTGTTAGTTTGTGTTTTCATTGGCAAAGATGAGAACAAATGTTGCTTTGTATATCTCTATTCCGTTTTTATGTAAATGCTCATGAAAACCTAGTTTCGTGGTGATGCAGCAGTTTATTTATGTGTATATTAGATGCAATGGACAGCAGTTGGTCCTCCATTTACAGTTTATTTCATCCCTTTCGTGTATTTAAGTATCACAGCAAGCAATATTGGACCCCCATAATATAACTAGGGCTGGTAAGACGAAACTATTATATCCAATTTGAACAGCTGTTGTTCATTCATCACCATGAGCTGAATAATCAAGGGCAACGTTGGCATAAGCTTATTCAGATATTTTAAGTAGCTTCGGTTGCAAAAGTTGTTCCAAATGGCTCCCAATCATAATAAGCCTTGTGGCACTTGTCAATGGCATTAGGTTGTGGAAATCTCCTAACCGAACAATGACGTTGCTCAACTCTAGAATGAAGGCAACAGCATCACGAGTCTTCCAAAACAATGGCTGGTCACTCACTGAACAGCCAGAATATTATGATGAACTATAGTTGGTGTAACATGTAGAAAGGCGATTCCCCGTGTAGAGGTGGGACGATAGGGAGAGTGTGGAGGAGAGGAGCTACAACCGAGCGCCAACAGTAGGGCCTGTGGGTGAAATATTGCGCAACTTGCGACCAGGCATGCGCCTAGAGAATGAATATTATTGGCTGCCAGTGCGATAATGGAGGGGGATGCGCAGAACAGCTGAGAACTGGGCTGCCTTCCTGCAGGATGTGGATTATAACTCCTATTTTTATGATTTCTGAGCCTTGACGGCTGGAGGATTCGAGTGTATTTACTGCTTTCTGTGAGATATAGGTAGGGGGGAGGGGGGAACAGGTGGAAGCAGTAAGGATTGCTATTCCCTAACAACACATCGAGAGCTTTGATTCAGTTCTAAGTCATACAGGATTTATAGCCAACACCACCCAAAGAGGAGGCCCAAACACTGCCCTGGTATGTCACACATAGTAGGTCACAACCACATAGCTGACTGGCTGGTGATTATAATGCAGTTGGCTGTGCCGCAGCAGCCAGACAGTAAGTCATGCAACTTCAGCCAACACCAACTAGAGACAAGGCCTCACAAAGGCCCGTGCTATGTTATACTGACCAGGTCGCGGCCGCCAGCTTACTGGCTGGCCATTACGAAGCAGTGGGCGTGCCCCAGCGGCCATCCATTCAGCAGACGGGTGCGGCCTGTTCAGTATGATGTCGCACAGGATGTTGTGAGGCCTTGTCTCTAGGTGGTGTTGCTTCAGCCCACTCAGTGGGATGTGGAATGACACCACTCAGGTCGTCTCTCTAGACAGTGCTGTTATAGCAAGCGATGTCAGCAACAATCAATTCTGTTTTCATGTTCCACCCTCCTTTATCACTAGGTGCCAGGTAAAGGGGTATCAATGTTTTTTTACCCAATGACGTCGCCAGTCAACAGACGATGGAGAGGGGGAGGTGGAGGACAGGATGCAGAAGGGAATGGAGGGGGAAGGAAGAATCTGTGGGTTTAACGTCCCGTCGGCGTGGTCATTAGAGATGGAGCTTATGCTCGGATTTTTGGGGAAGGATGTGGGAAGGATATCGGCCGTGCCCTTTGAAAGGAACCATCCCGGCATTTGCCTGGAGTGATTTACGGAAATCATAGAAAACCTAAATCTGGGTGGCTGAAGGTAGATTTGAACCACCGTCCTTCCCCAGTGTGTTACCACTGCGCCACCTCGCTTGGTAGTAGAAGAGAATGAGGCAACCAACAAACAACGGTATAATGCAGAGGAAGGAAACTTCAGGCGGAATGAATTATGTGTCAGCAAGAAGAGCACACCCGACAATCCGTGTGACGTCAGGCGAGAGCTTTGCCAATACCGTTTAGATACAAGGCCTCACAACCAGTCCGTGTCACGTCACACCTATGGACAGCCTTCCCAAGCCCACTGGCTGAAGCTACGAGGCAGTGGGCTGTGCCCCAGCGGCCAACCAGTAAGCTTGCGAGGGCAGCCTATCGGTGTGCCGTGACATGGGCTGATTATGAGGCCTTGTATCTAGATGGTGTTGGCTGTGCTCGCAATGTTGCCTAGATGAACGAGACCGTGACTACGGAGCTGGAGGGCTCAGTCAGCAATAGCGCTCTTCACGAAAATAACGTGACGAAGACAAGCAAAACGGAAGAATCAGTTTCTCTTTCTGTGTAGAAAAATCTGTTGCAAAGTGCAAAGTGTTTGCTGTGCAAAGTGTTTGCTGTATAACAGAAGTGTACGAAGTGTAACAAATATAATTTACATCGTCGTTCTTCTCTGTGCTACTCAAATGAGTATGGGAAATATGAAGGAGAAGAACGGGACGCCTTAATATCTGAATTAAAGAAACGTTATGATGTGTACTGTCGGAGTAGCAAAGCGTCTGTCTGGGCTACAGAAGAGCTCTGCATGTAGCCAATAAAGTCAGATCTGCTGATCTTAGTCTCTCTGAAGAATATGTGCAAATTCTGGAAGCTGTTCGTAACGAATTGAATCCAGGTTTCAACATGTGGAAATACTGTCTGTTGTGTTTCAGCTCTTTGCAACATCGTTTTAGTGGATGTTAACAATTTTCCTACCAGGTTTTAAATGGAACTGTTAAATTTACAATTTGACGATTTTTTGAAGGACAAATGTAAACAACGTGAAGGCTTAGCAGATTTTTATAAGAATGTTCTTGAAAATAGAAATTCGAAGTTGTATTCCCTTGCTTCACGGATATTGTGTACGTTCAGTTCGACGTATTTATTTTCTGTTATGAAATTAGTAAAGTCCCAATACCGAAACACCTTCCACATCGGAACCTAACATGAAGGGTTCGATTAAAAATACCTGAAACATTGCATCCTAATATTGAAAAATTAACGAAAGAAAAAGTGCAAAATTTCGGAAAATTGTATTATGTTCCATTCTCCTTACTTTATAACAGTGCTGTATTTATAATGTTCCCATGATATAGAAACGGTACACAATTGTCTGTAATATGAGACTATTATGTAATTAAAACAGTAGGTTTTAAAATTATGATATCGTAGACCTCACTGTATTCTTCACACCATATCAGTTCCCCGTCTTTCCGAAACCGCTACTCTCCACACGCAGTGTTCTATTTGTCCGCAGCAGCAGTACACAGCGCGTGACATCACACAGTCAACGGGAAATACAGGCCCCAGCGCAGACATCATGCCACGTAAGCAAGGTAGTTCAGAGCCGAAGCGATCGCTAGCTTAATGGCTGCCTGCTATGAGTCAGTGGGGTGTGCCCCAGCGGCCGGCCAATCGGCTAGCGATCGCGCCGGCTCGGAACTACCCGAGGCCTACGAGAAAGACAGGCCTCAGCGCGATCGTCATGCCACGTAATCAAGGTAGTTCCGAGCCAGGGGGATCGCTAGCCGATTGGCCGGCCGCTGGGGCACTGCCCACTGCCTCATAGCGGGCAGCCACTGAGCTAGCGATCGCGCCGGCTCGGAACTACCTTGCTTACGTGGCATGACGACCGCGCTGGGGCCTGTCTTTCTCGCCAACTACGGTCAACTCTCCTTCGTTATGACCAGGCGGAGCCAATACCGTGTAGATACAAGGCCTCACAACAAGTCCGTTTCACGTCACACCGATAGGCTACCCTCACAAGGTCACTGGCTGAAGCATGTCATTTCAAGCATGTGTGTCAATTTTTACCTCTCTATTTACATTATTCCGTGATTTATTAAGTTTTCAAATTTATACTGACCTTTTGATCACCTGGTACATTATTAATTACACAGTAAATCACTTAAAATCAACATTTAATTAAAAATTGCCGCGAAGTTCTAAGGTTATCGTCAGAGACCGGCGAACAACACGTTAATTTACGTAAATAGAATCGACAGAAGACGTGCAAAAGTGCATCAGTGCCTCCTGCAATATAACCTGTATGTAACTGTACAGTGAAATCGCTGTCAGAAGCTTTTAAGATACTCCAAAGTACAGAAACACACACTGCAGCTATTCACACATACACATAGCCCACCAAATCTGGTAAAAACATGGTATACTGGCTGTCAGCCAATAAGGAGAGGTATCACACTTGGCCACTCTCTCCCTATACAGGCTTTCTAAGGTACAATAACTCGAGGCACCCTGGACGGTCGAAATACTGTTGAGCGTGTTATTGCAAGTGCCGTGGCGACGTGTTGACACCGCCGACCTTGTGGGAGATGGAAACGCCACAACAAAGAAGATCGTACATCGCAACAATGTGTTGCTTCATTCACCTCTGCTGAGGCAACTTGGCGTCGTGCTGGATAAACACCAACTGAAGAGAAGGCCGGAGCATTGTAGTGACATGCCACACAAAATACGCCGTGATGGCTAGCTGGCTGGCTAGCCGCTGTGAGGCAGTGGGCTGTGCCCCAGCGGCCAGCCAGTGAGCTTGCGGGGGCAGCCTATCGGTATGACGTGACACGGACTTGTTGAGAGGCCCTGTAACGAGACAGTATTGGCAGAGTGTGGCCTTGGCTGACGTCACACCGGCGTTGCCTATCGTCTCCTGGTATAATGAATAAAGCAGCTAACTTGTTTTATGGTACGAAAAGTTAGACAGAATTGAAATGAATTTCAGAACGTAGTGGGATTTTAGAGAAATTCGGTGAAAACCTAATCTACTCCCTTTTTCTTTTATTTATTTTTACTTTTTTAGATTGTTCTAGCCGTTTATTAAATAAATTTGAATTTATGGGGAGGGGATAGCTCTCCCCGTGGACCCCGTGGCGTCTGCCCTGTTGTTGCCCAGTACAACTGATTCAACTAGTGAGGCAGTAGACGCGCTTTGGAGGCCGCTGTGCGCAGGCCGCGTTGCGACACTTTGTCGGCGGCGCATTCGCCAGGGGGAGCCAGTAATTGGGCCGGACACGGCGTGCAGCCACTCTCCCCTCCCCTCCCCCACACACATGTGGGCCTATACGCACACACACGCGAGCACGCGCCCACCCCCGGGGCAGTCGTCGGCTACGGAGCCGGCATGAAAAATGAACGCGCCGACGAAAGATGAGATTTTTCTCAATTTCCTCCGTGAAATTATACTCGAAAAAGGAGGGGGAAGGAAAGAAAGAGCCGAAGAAAGAGAAAAGGACGGGCGCGGGTGGACGGGAGGAAAATGAAAGAAAAGCCCATTTGTTCTTTTAGTTGCGCGGGACTTGGCCCTGGACCTCGGGGCTATCTCTTTCCCCTCGCCCTCCCGCGGCCCGCTCTCTTTACCAGTAATAGGTTTCCTTTTTTGAAGGGTCAAAAGACATGATTTACTCTATCTGGAGCCTCAATCATCGGGAGCGCCGGCCGCCGTCTTAATTGCATGAGAAGCGTCCGCGCGGCCGAGTTTCGCGGTGGCCGGCCGGGGGCGGGGCGGGGGCGGGGTGGGGGCGGGGAGGGGGCGGGGCTCAATTTCCAGCGGCGGCGGCGGCGGCAAGTCAGCGGCCTGGCCAGGGATACCAGCCCCAGCCTGCCGCGCCGGAGGAAATTGGGTGGCGCGTTTATTGGAAATCTTTCAGCTGTCCGAGCCGCTGAAGGGTGCGCGGCGCGGGGCCAGCCGCACCAAAAGGAATTGCATTTTGGAGATGAGGGCGAGGGGAGGGGGGGGGGGCAGGGAGGGGAGGGGAGCGGCCGAGGCGTGAGGCGGCGAGTGGTGGTGGTGGGGAGAGGGGGCGCCGACGTCCGCCGGATTACCTGCCGCTGGACCGACGCCGGGCGCAGCCGTCTCCGGCAGAGACCGCAGGCCGCGCGCGCGTCACGTGGCCCTCTGTGCGCCAGCCGCGGAACTAAAGGCCGCATTTGACAGCGGCGCCTCCTGGCCGTCTGCTAGGACCGAGGAGGGGGGCAGCGCTATGAGCGTTGCTGCTTCAACCCGTAACCTGTGGTGTCGGATACCCAGCTAAATGCTTCAAATCCATTTGTTACCAGATTGTTGTGAGTACATCATTGTTACATGATGGGTAGTCGGGTGTTCTGCCGGCTGTCAGTGTCTACTCTGCACAATATTTCGGCTACGTAACTCGTAACCTTCATCAGGTGCGACCTCAGTCTCAGGTCGCACCTGATGGTTACGAGTTAAAAGGTAAAAAAAGGTAAAGCAGTCAACAATCCGAAGATTGGTTTGAACACCACAGTGCTTTACTAGGCATGGTCCTGTTTGGAGGTGGTATGCCGTTGCGTTACTCCGACCTTCGAACTGACTTACCCAGCCAGTTATAGGGGCTGAGCAACACTGTCAGAGGTGAAAGAAGTGGAAAGTGAGAGATAAAAATCCTAGGACCTGGCGGGGTTCGAACCCGAGACCTTTGGATTTGTAGTCTGGCACACTACCACTTTTTTTTTTTTTTTTTTTTTTTTTTTTTTTTTTTTTTTTTTTTTTTTTTTTGCGTGTAGTTCTTGTCCTTGCGGACGCTGATCCTGTTTGTTCGGTTTGGTTCTACATGTTCTTTGGCTCAGCTTTTTTTATTACAGAGAGCGTTTAGCCCTCTGACCGGGCGCGCTGAGCCACGGTGCCCGGCACCACTGAGCCCTCGAGGTTACGAGTTACGTAGCTGAAATATTGTGCAGAGTAGACACTGACAGCCGGCAGAACACCCGACTACCCATCATGTCACTAGATCGTCAGGAGAGCCTGAAAAGTTACATTATTGTTGGTTCCTATACCCAGTGGCGGACTAAGGAAGGGGGAGGGGGGCGGATGGGACGGTCTGTCCCGGGTCTCAAGTCTTGGCTGGTCTCCAAATATATCGAAAAAAATTATAAATCTGAAGCATAGAATTAAAATTTCTGATGCGGCCGGGAATCGAACTCGGACCTTCATGCTTTCTAGGCGGACGTCTTACCGTCAGACCACCACACCACTAACGATTAAGGCGCCTCTGAATAGTCTAAGTACCATTTCTCTCCACCTCACAAACTTAAATTCAGCTTCTGTGTTCCAAAGATAATTGCCACTACTGCCAAGGCTCTCCGTGCAGTGGAATAGAACCTCGGCTTCTTCAGATTTATCAATATTGTCTTTGAAATATTCGAGACGAAACTCCGTCTCAGGGATTGTTTATTTGTATTACATTTTTTTTTTTTTTTTTTTTTACTCCGCCACTGCCTATACCTTCAAGTCAGTTCGTTGCGAGTCGGCCTGAAGAGCGGTACTCAACAGAGCGAAAAGAGCGGTGAGTTGTTTCATTCTATGCGGAATTTTTAAAATAATGGGTATTTTTAACCCAACCTCACTATTTGCGGAACTTGTTTGGAATATTCTTGTATTCTGTTTTATAGATAGTATGCCGTTTGGCAGGCTTCCTATGTTAACTAATAACCTAGGCGTAATTCTAATCCAAGCAGTGAATTTATTTGATTCATTATATCCAGAATATCTGCTTACTGCTAACCATGTCAGTTAGCTTCCAATATTTTTCAATCTGATGACGATTAGCCTAGTGAATGCTTATGTTATGTACCGTGGATTCCCATGGAATCCAGAGCTAACCAGATTGGAATATATCAATAACCTTGTCAAAGGTCATGTAGAGCCTCATCTCAAACGTCAACTTCAAAACAACCATTTTCCCCGTGAATTGCGGCTAAACTTCAGTAGAATACGCCAGATACCAGTTCCATATGAAGTCAGACGAGACTATGGCAATCAAGTGAGGTGTAAGAAGTGACGACCAGGATCTGACAGGAAAAAAAAAAAAAAAAAAAAAAAAAAAAAAACAACCTGTAACCAGTGTCGTAGCGTGGGGCCCCGAGCGGCACATGTTTAGGGGCGGTAGGAAGTGGCCGAGCTGGTCTTACTCGGCGTTATCAAGTATATAAGGAGACCACAAAGACGCATATTTGTCAGTAAATTACAACGTGCGTTTATAATGTTGCATTCAGACCTTTTTAAGTTCCCCTAATATTTGTGATTGTGCTGTGAAACATAACTGAATACAGTTGAAATCAGTTGGCTTTAATATTCATACTTGGGCCAAAGTAATATATAAGAAGGGAATTTTCACCGAAGTCATATCATTTATTTACTCAGGTTGGTTTAAAAAAATTAAAAAAAAGAGGAGTAATAGGTTTCCAGATCTTTTTCTCGCAAATACAGATTGGAAAAATGTACAGGCCATATTTGATTTAATTTAAAATTAAATATATTTTGTAAGGTAGCCTAGTTCGGAATAAAAGCATTAAAAAAATTATTTTCATATTTTGC
Organism: Locusta migratoria; assembly: GCA_026315105.1. Taxonomy (NCBI): domain Eukaryota; kingdom Metazoa; phylum Arthropoda; class Insecta; order Orthoptera; family Acrididae; genus Locusta; species Locusta migratoria. Next base: position 353,638,697 of record CM048749.1, read on the forward strand.
ACGTGTTAGTCAACATACGGAAATTAGTGCAACCGCTCCTAAACATAGCAGTTCTTGCCTTTTTCAATGCAATTGGTCTCTACAGAACGCACTAAATACATTATCCCTCTCATCGTAAACCTTAGTCTCAATATCAACAATATAACTTACTTCATTATTATTTACATACAATACCTCTACCTTGTTACTGTCATCAAAATTCCCTACATGCTGATCCTCATTCTCCTCATCAAAAGAACGTCTTATTTCATAATTAAAAGTGTCATGGTCAAGTATACTAGTATTGCATTTAGCAACACATACATTATCTAAATTGCAAAAGCCAATATTAATTGTACTATGTTCAGAATAATCATCATCAGCCATATCAATATATTCAACAGAAGTACTTTCAAGTACAATATTACCCTAAGTCTCTACCTTACATATGTCATGTTTTATAATGTCATTCTTATCAACAAATGTCTCACTAGATTCACCAGATACAGTGACATTATCTACATTGTTACCTTGTACAAAATTACACACAGTTTCTAATCTACTCAGGTCGTAATTGGTTATGTTACTATTGCTTTCAAGTTTTTCATTCACACAAACACTATTTTCAGATAAACAGTTGTCAGGGTCATTATCCTTAAAATTACATGTTGTTGTTGTGGTCTTCAGTCCAGAGACTGGTTTGATGCAGCTCTCCACCCTCCTCTATCCTGAGCAAGCCTTTTCATCTCCTCATAAGAACGACAACCCACATCCACTTGAATCTGCTTACTATACGCGTCTCTTGGTCTCCCTCTGCGATTTTTACCCCACACACTTCCCTCCAACGCTAAATTCACAATTCCTTGATGTCTAAGAATGTGTCCTACCAATCTATCCCTTCTTTTAGTCAAGGTATGCCAGAAATTTCTTTTCTCCCCAATTCGGTTCAGTACCGCCTCATTAGTTACGCGATCCACCCACCTAATCTTCAGCATTCTTCTGTAGCATCATATTTCAAAAGCCTCAATCCTCTTCCTGTCCGCACTGTTTATCGTCCATGTCTCACTCCCATACAAGGCAACACTCCATACAAATGCCTTCAGAAAGGACTTCCTTAGGCTTAAATCAATATTCGATGTTAACAAATTTCTCTTTTTCAAAAACGCCTTTCTACCCATTGCCATTCTACATTTTATATCCTCTGTACTGCGACCATCATTTGTTATTTTACTGCCCAAGTAACAAAACTCTTCTACCTCCTTTATTGTTTCGTTACCTAATCTAATTCCTTCTGCAGCACCTGATTTTCTTACACTGCACTCCATTACCCTAGTTTTACTCTTGTTAATGTTCATCTTATATGCACCTTTCAGCACACTGTCCATTCCGTTCAATTGCTCTTCCAGGTCCTTTGCTGTATCTGACAGAATCACTATGTCGTCGGCAAAACGCAATGTTTTTAATTCTTCACCCTGAACTTTAATTCCTTCTCCAAATTTTTCCTTGCTTTCCTTTATAGCTTGCTCAATGTACAAATTGAACAACATTGGGGAAAGGCTACAACCCTGTCTTACTCCCTTTCCAACCACTGCATCCCTTTCATGCCCTTCAACTCTGACAACCGCTGTCTGGTTTTTGTACAAGTTGTAAATAACCTTACGCTCCCTATATTTTACTCCTGCTTGCTTCAAAACTTGAAAGAGTTTATTCCAATCAACATTGTCAAAAGCCTTCTCCAAATCTACAAAAGCTAGAAATGTTGGTTTGCCTTTTCTTAATCTATCTACTAGGATAAGCCGTAAAGTGAGTATTGCCTCCCGTTTCCTTCATTTCTCCTGAACCCAAACTGATCTTCCCCGAGGTCGGCTTCTACCAGCTTTTCCATCCTTCTGTATATAATTCGTGTTAATATTTTGCAACCATGACTTATTAAACTGATGGTTCTGTAGTTTTCACACCTGTCTGCACCCGCTTTCTTTGGAATGGGGATTATAAAAATTTTCTTAAAGTCTGAGGATACTTCACCTGTCTCATACATCTTACACACAATGTGAAACAATTTTGTCATGGCTGGTTCTCCCAGAGACTTCAGTAGCTCTGACGGGATATCATCTACTCCAGGTGCCTTGTTTCGACTTAGATCTTTCAGTGCTCTGTCAAATTCATCTCTCAGTATAGTATCTCCTATTTCATCATCATCTACATCCTCTTCCCTTCCTACAATAGTGTCTCCAAGTTCATTTCCTTTGTAGAGCCCCTCTATATACTCTTTCCACCTTTCAGCTTTCCCTTCATGCTGAGAACTGGTTTTCCATCAGTGTCCTTGATATTCATAGAGCTGTTTTTCTTATCGCCAAATGTTTCTTTTATTTTCCGGTAGGCTGTATCTATTTTTCCCCTATTCATACATTCTTCTACATCCTTGCATTTGCCTTCTAGCCATTCCTGCTTAGCCAATTTGCACTTCCTGTCAATCTCATTTCTTAGTCGTCTGTACTCCATTTTGCCTGTTTCATTTACTGCATTTTTATACTTTCTCCTTTCATCGATTAAATTTAGTATCTCCTGTGATATCCTAGGATTTTTATAGGTCTTGCCTTCCTACCTATTTTGTCCTCTGCTGCCTTCACTATTTCATCTCTCAATTTTACCCATTCCTCCTCAACTGTTTTATTTTCCCCCGTTTCTGTCAATTGTTGCCTGAAGCTCCCTCTGAAATTCTTAAGAACTTCAGGTTCCTTCAATTTATCCAGGTCCCATCTCCTTATTTTCCTACCTTTTTGTAGTTTCTTCAGTTTCAGCCTACAGTTCATAACCAACAAGTTATGGTCAGAGTCTATGTCTGCCCCTGGGTATGTCCTACACTTCAAAACCTGGTTCCGAAATCTATGTCTTACCATTATAAAATCTATCTGGTATCTCCCGGTGTCTCCTGGTCTCTTCCACGTATACAACCTTCTTTTGTGATTCTTAAACCAGGTGTTTGTTATAACTAAATTATGTTCTGTGCAAAATTCTACCAGGCGGCTTCCTCTTTCATTCCTTTTGCCCAGACCATATTCACCTGCTATCTTCTATCTTCCCTTCCCTTCCTTGTCCTACTACCGAATTCCAGTCTCCCATAACAATTAAGTTTTCCTCTCCCTTAATTGTCTGAATGATTTCCTTTAGCTCCTCATATATTTCTTCGATTTCCTCATCATCGGCAGAGCTAGTTGGCATATAAACCTGTACTACTGTTGTCGGTGTTGGCTTCGTATCTATCTTGACAATGATAATGCGATCACTGTACTGGTCATAGTAGTTTACCCGCATTCCTATTTTCTTATTCATTATCAACCCTACTCCTGTGATACCCCCAATTGATTTTGTATTTATAATCCTGTACTCACCTGACCAGAAATCCTGTTCATCCTGCCACCGAACTTCACTAATCCCCACTATATCTAACTTCAACCTATCCATTTCCCTTTTTAAATTTTCTAATTTTCCTACTCTATTAAGGGATCTAACATTCCACGCTCCGACCCGTAGAATGCCAGTATTGTCTTTCCTGATGATCACATCCTCCTGAGTAGTCCCCGCCCGGAGATCCGAATGGGGGACTATTTTACCTCCGGAATATTTTACCCGAGAGGATGCCATCATCATATGTTCATACAGTAGAGCTGCATGTCCTCGGGAAAGGTAACGGCTGTAGTTTCCCCTTGCTTTCAGCCGTTCGCAGTAGCTGTGTGGCAAAGCCACATTAGCTGATGTTACAAGGCCAGCTCAGTCAATCATCCAGACTGTTGCCCCTGTAACTACTGAAAAGGCTGCTGCCCCTCTTCAGGAACCACACGTTTGTCTGACCTCTCCACAGATACCCCTCCGCTGTGGTTGCACCTACGGTACGGCTATCTGTATCGTTGAGGCACGCAAGCCACCCCACCTCGGCAATGTCTGTGGTTCATGGGAGTGGTAAAATTACATAAAGTTCTAAAATCAAAATTATATCTTGGCGTTTTACTACTAATCTCTCTATCATGAAATTCACTTTATATAGTTTGATCTGGTATACTTCAATCATCATACTCACATTTACCATTCCTAAATTTTGAATTGACAATTGGTCTGTTACATTTAATTGTGTCCTTATTAACTCAATGCTGTCCGTTATGCCAATTTTCCTTAGAATAATTATGATATGTGGTCCACTGTATATGTTTTTTCACCCCAAATTCACAGACCCTAATTGGAGCAACCCTCAGTTTTCTGAATGAGATCCCTTTTCTGCACATTTCCATTATCAGGTTTATTACCATAATTACTATTATCAGAATGACGTCTTGGCTACCCCCACACCATTCACTAATATAAACATAATATTGTGTTTCAGCAAGTCTGTCTGGCTTTTCAACAAAATTTAAACATTGATCTAAAGACTGTTGAATAGCATGAATGAATTCCCATTGTAATTTTTCCGTTAACCTCCTTTTTAAAGGATCAATTTTATCATATCAAAACGTGGCCTACCATGTGTATTAAAGTCTTTAACTGATGTTTGCAAAATTGATGCATTCCTCTAGGTCTGCCTCTATATGCAGGACCATTTAAAAATTCATTCTTGATTCTAGCGTGTTCTGTTTCTGACCAAGGACAACACATACACCCATTCCAAAGGTAGGAATCTAACCTCTGGCGGGAATGACCGTCCATTCCGTAGCATGACGACTTAGACTATGCGGCAATTCCGAGAATCACACAACTATGTATTCTGTATGTTGACTTCCTACTTCAGCAGGTATTATTACTTCATCAGTGGAGATGTGCAGCTCCACTATGTTTGAATTAATGGTGTCAGTAGTTTGCAACTCCTTTATGATTTTTCTGCCCTACGTTCGTTCTGGTAGATGGTCGGGCGATTATATCCTCTCCCTTTAAGGAAGGCTTCCAAATTATGTTTATAAGGTGACAATGTCAAAAGCCAAGATGAACCTTTCGTCTCCCCCCTTCCCCCCTCTACACGCCATTCCACCAACCCAGTTTGATGTCTGATGTCATCTTCTCTCACGGTACAGAGAGTATGTTTTAGTGAATTTCAGTAACTGGGACAATAGACAGCTCTGGGAAATTGAAAATGCTTTGTGTTTATTTATGCAATGAACATCATTTTGAACACTGTACCTTATCTAAATCAAATGTTCACATGTCTTTACAGTTAAGGGACCAAACTGCTGAGGTTATCAGTACATAAACTTACAAACTACCTAAATTATTTTATGCTAAGGACAATACATGTACCCATGACCAATGGGTCATGATTTCATAACTTGAATATCAACACACTACTGCTCTCCGATTTTTACTCCACACACTTCCTTCTAATGCTAAGTTGACGATTGCTTGATGTCTCAGAATGTTTCCCACCAAACTATCCCTTCTCTTACTCAGGATTTGCCAGAAACTCCCTTCCTTCCCAATCCTGTTGAGCACCTCCTCATTCGTTACGTACGTGAATTACCCATCTAATATTCATCATTCTTCTATAGAACCACATTTGAAAAGTTTCTATCATCTTTTTGCCTGAACTCTCTATCGACCACACTCTTGGAAAATGCTTTCAGAAAAGACTTCCTGACATTTAAACTAATATTGGATGTCAACAAATTTCGCTTCTTCAGAAACACTTTTCTTCCCGTAGCCATTCTGATTAATATATCTACTTTAATTCGGCCACCAGAAGTTCTTTTGCTACCTAAATAACTTACATATTACTTTTATTGTGTCATTTCACTATCTAATTCCTGCAACAGCTCCTGATTTTCTAACACTACATTCCATTACCATGGTTTACTCTTGTTAATGTTCATCATATGTCTTCCTTTCAAGACACTGTCCATTCAGTTTAATTGCTCTTCCAAGTCTTTTGCTGTCTCTGGTAGAATTACTATGTCTTCAGCAAACCGCTAAGTTTTCATTTCTTCTCCCTGAACTTTAATTACCTCTCCAAATCTATCCTAGCATTCCTTTACAGCTTGCTCAATATACAGATTGAACAACATTGGGGAAAGGCTACAACCCTGTCTTATTCCCTTCCTGGCAACTATGACCATTTCATACTCTTTGACGTTTCATAACTGCTGTCTGGCTTAGGTACATGTTGAATGTAACTTTTCGCTCCCTATATTTTACCCCTGCCACTTTTATAAATTGAAAGACTGTATTCCAGTCAAAAGCTTTCTCCAATCATTCCTTAACGTATCTTCTAAGATAAGTCGTAATGTGAGTATTGCCTCGTGTGTCCCTACATTTCTCCTAAATCCAAATTGATCTTCCCCATCTTCCATCTGTTTTTCCATTCGTCTATAAATAATTCATGTTGGTGTTTTGCAGCCATGACATAAAACTGATAGTTCTCTAATATTCACATAAGTCTTTCACTTGATTTATTAGGAAATGGAATTACTATAGTCTTGTTGAAGTCGCAGGGTATTTCCCGTGTCTCATACATCTTGCATACCAGGTGGAACTATTTCTTCATACTGGCTCTCCTAGCACTTCAAACGGAATATCATCTACTCAAGGTGCCTAGGTTGTACTCAAATATTTTAGTGCTGCGTCAAATTTTTCTAGTAGTATCTTCCTCCACTTCACATTCCATTTCTAGAATACTTCCTTCAAGTATATTTCCTTTATATGGGTCCTCTACATATACTTTCTACCTATCAGCTTCCCATTCTTTGCTTTGTACTGGTTTTCCATCTGAGTTCTTGATAGCCGTGGTTGAGTGGCTGAACGTTCCAAGCCGCCTACCAGCGAAGTGCACTGCTGCTCGCCGTCAGAAATTCGAGTCATCTCTTCGGGATGGGTGTATTTGCTGTCCATAGCATAAGTTAAGTAGTTTGCAAGCCTAGGAAGAGTAATTAAGTCCCACAGATTTACAAACATTTGAATATTTGAGTTCTTGATATTCATATAGCTGCTTTTCTTGTCTCCAAATGACTCTTCTTTCCTGTAGACGATATCTAGCTTTACCCTAGTTATGATTTTCTTCATCACTTTATTTCAGTATGACTTCACTCTTCTGCGCTTGGTAACTTACTGACATTCCTAATTTCTTGTTTATTATCAACCGTACTCCTGAGTTACAACTCACGTTTCCAGAAATCCTGTTAATCGTGCAACCGACCTTCACTAATCCCCATCATATCTAACTTTAACCTACCCATTTCTCTGTTCAAATTTTATAACTTACTTACCCGACTAAGGGATAGAAGATATGACGTTACAGACAAAGGGGAAAGCTGGTTGTTTCCATGTGAAAAGCAAGTTTTGGCAAGCTGTCGGGTTCCCCAGCCGGCCCTAATCAGCACGGAAATAGAAAACGGCGGTCTTGGACTAGCGAGGGCGGCTATCCCAGATTGCAATTGAAATACAATATAGCCACAAACATTACTCTAAAAATACATATAAACTCAGGGAATGATCATACAGCAAATATAATTATATGAATGGATTCAGAAGACTTGGGAGAATCAAACGCCGTAATTACAGTTTCAATATCCCTTACAGATAAAAGGCCGATTAATTTCAGTATTATAATAATAGTATTATAAGACTTATATTCACAGTTATTTATATGTAATGTTCATCAGTAACAGTTAAGAAGCAAATGGGAACCATTTCACCACGCTATCTATCTTAAAAGACGCATCACGTTATTTCCGTATTCTTTCAATAAACTTTGTTTTACTTTCTTATTCTGCTTTTCGTTGAGGTAGTAATAGTCTTGTGTCAGAACATAGATTTCACCACAGAAACACAAAACACGAACCCAGCAAAGAGCATTACATTTATATATGTATTTTGTTATATTTCATATTATTCTTAGTAACGTTCGTTTTATATTGTAGAGTGACTCTTAAATATTTCATGGCCGACTAAAAATAGTAGATACGCATCAGATAATCTATATATAAACAATTATCTACATCTACATCTACATACATACTCCGCAATTCACCGTAAGGTGCGTGGCGGAGGGTACACTGTACCACTACCAGGCATTTCCTTTCCTATTCCACTCCCAAATTGAACGAGGAAAAAAAGAATGCCTATATGCCTCCGTACGAGCCCTAATTTCTCTTATCTTGTCTTTGTGATCTTTACGCGAAATGTAAGTAGGCGGCAGCAAGATCGTACTACACTCAGCTTCAAATTCCGGCCCTCTAAAGTTACTCAACAGAAATTCACGAAAAGAACGTCGTCTTTCTTCCAGCGATCACCAATTGAGTTGCCGGAGCATTGGTCGAACCTACCTGTAACAAATCTAGCTGTTCGCCTCTGAACCGCCTCTATGTCTTCCTTCAAACCGATCTGCTGCGGGTCCCAAATACTTGAGCAATACTCAAGACGTGGTCGTACAAGCGTTTTATACGCGGTATCCTTTACAGGTGAAGTACATCTTCCCAAAATTCTCCCAATAAACCGAATATGCATTTGTGGACAAGAACTGAATATATTTCCATAAAAAAGCCATGATAAATTAAATATTAATTGTGTAACTATATTTCGACGGCGGCAGTATATTTGAACAGTGAGACGCCACGCTTAATAGCTACCTGAGCAAAGAGCTTCAGTCTCAACCGATTTCGCCGGTGGGCGAAGGGACTGAGTCGCTCCAGTCACGGTCTGCACGGCCACTACGGTCGGGGGTTCGAATCCCCCCTCGGGCATGGATATTTGTGCCGTCCTTAGTTGTAGCTAGTTCATAAGTAGTTTGTAAGTTTAGGGACTGATGACCCCGTCGTTAAGTCCCTGAAGCTTAACAAACACTTGAACATTTGTTTTTCAACCGATTTCAGTACTGTTAAATATATATTTGTTTGTTACATGTAAACAACATTTGTAGGGAGGTGGTCAAAGCATTTAATTCTGTTATATTCAAATGTATAATATTTTGAAAGGGAAATTGTATTTTAAAGATGTGGCGTTAGGATGCGCGGAAGGATACAATTTTGGGAGCAGGAAGAGCACACTTTTTTTTTCGAACGCTTGGGGAGGGACTCGTAACTTGGACGTGGTTGGTGAAAGGCTGTGACTCTGGGCGGTCTGAAGCCGCGTTACGAACTTGTGATTTGAATAGATAGGCATGTGTGGACGTAGAAAATTTACGGGTCTGTGACTGCAGAACTTAGTCTCTGGTTGAAAAGTGGTAAACTATGGACGGTAGTAGGGCTGTGATAATTCAACAATCGTGTATTCATGTGATGACAGATTGTGTTTTATAACAAATACTGTAATTAGTCGCGGATTAATTTGGAACTGCAATGTTCGATGGACGTTATTAATTTACTTGCGATAATTTTACTCTCTAGTGTGTGTGATACTTATTGTGAGTCTCATGAACAATAGTTCGGGAAATATTCAGTTATTTACCTATATATAAAGTAGGACCACCTCCGCATTTTCATGTCCAAAAAGAGTAATAAACTCCAATTATATTAGAATCCATGTTGTTGGTTATTCAGAGCTTTAATTTATGTTTGTTTAAATAAATTTTTCGCGTCATCATCTGCAAATTGATAGACTGGCTAAACTACAGATTAATTATTGATCTTATTTAAACAGTTTGTATAGCTGTTTAAGGCATATAAGCTGATATACATAACAGGGACAACGAGCCATAAACCTTTAACTACCTCAGTTATGCAGTGCCCAATTCTTATCGGTGAGTACCGATAGAAAGGTAGCAAACATTCAACACTCCGATACGTAGAATGCCTGTTTCGTTTTTGTTGATGCCGACATCCTCCTCATTTGAAGCTTAAGTGTGAAAAATTTGATCAAGATCGAAATAAAACTGTAGATTTTGTCGGAGGTTCGTAGGTAAAGTACCCTCCGCCACGCAACATATGCTTCGTATCCCTACAGCAATTGGTACCTCACTGTAAGGAATATGTGCACCAAATTTGATTAAATCTCTCAAAGTATAAAATCTCTCCAGTGGTTGAGGAGAGGATGCGCAACATGATGGAGCTGTAAGTAAAATGCGTCATTCACTGAAATGTTGGTTTTTAAATCCGAATTCAACCTATATATAATCACCACCTGCATTGAAGATGATGTTCTGCAAGCGTCATTATGCATGCTGGTACATAAAGCATTGTCATGATTGTTGGAATCAAATTGAACTATCACATGTCTAGCATAATTATTGATAATAAAACTTTATAATAACGGCCACGAAATCTCCGGTCGCTTGTGCTTGGCTTTAAACACGATGTTCAAACATTCCAACAATCAGCGTGTACTCTCGTAATTCCAGCAAAGACGGAAAACTGAAAATAGTAACTGCCTGATGAAAATGTGCCAATAATGAAAAGGGAGGACACAATCTACGAAATAAGTACACGGCAAGTGAAATTTAAGTACTTCATTATGAAAAACATAGCAATACAGATAAAATTACTTACAATGTGACTATTCAGTGCAACTGCAAAGGCGAGAATGAGTCTCCATGCTACAGAATGGTTGTCTTCCCCAGACTTTGTCCAACCAATCCACCATCAAATCTGCTCTCTGGGTGACTCTTACAATCAAGAAGACAGCAACAAACCACTTCGATTATTCTATTTATTTACTAAATACCGCGTTACCGGTTTCGAACCTTTCAGTTCATCATCAGACGGCTGTTCACGTCCACATACATGTCATTTACATTTTTTTTATGCAGATGATTTCGCATGTGGCGTAAAGTCTTTGGTTGTGTGTCGCCCTACAATACAAAACATGATTGGAATTGCTTACTCGAGCGTAAATATTACTCAGGATACTGGCTAATGTTGTGAACAAACTTTTACGATAATTTTTTTCTTGTTATTCATTTACTTATGTCGAAAAGCCAGTTCCAACATGTTGTATCGCCGATTACTGAAGTTTTTGCTGCAAACTGCAGTAATCGGCGACACAACTTATTAGAACCACCTTTTCAACGTTGTTGTTGTTGTCTTCAGTCCGGAGACTGGTTTGATGCAGCTCTCCACAATAACCTATCCTGAGCAAGCCTCTTCATCTCCACATAAAAACGGCAACCTACATCTGTCTGAATCTGCTTACTGTATCCATCTCTTGGTCTTCCTCTTCGATTTTTACCCCACACACTTCCCTCCAATGCTAAATTTACGATTCCCCGATTTCTAAGAATGTGTCCTACCAAGCGATCCCTTCTTTTAGTCAAGGTATGCCAAAAATTCCTTTTCTCCCCAATTATGTTCAGTACCTCCTCATTAGTTATGCGATCCACCCACCTAATCTTCAGCATTCTTCTGTAGCACCATATTTCAAAAGCCTCAATCCTCTTCCTGTCCGCACTGTTTATCGTCCATGTCTCACTCCCATACAAGGCAACACTCCAAACAAATGCCTTCAGAAAGGACTTCCTTAGGCTTAAATCAATATTCGATGTTATCAAATTTCTCTTTTTCAAGAATGCTTTTCTACCCATTGGCATTCTGCATTTTATATCCTCTGTACTGCGACCATCATTTGTTATTTTACTGCCCAAGTAACAAAACTCATCGACCTCCTTTATTGCTTCGTTTCCCAATCTAATTCCTTCAGCATCACCTGATTTTCTTACACTGCACTCCATTACCCTAGTTTTGCTCTTGTTAATGTTCATCTTATATGCACCTTTCAGCACACTGTCCATTCCGTTCAACTGCTCTTCCAGGTCCTTTGCTGTATCTGACAGAATTACTATGTCGTCGGCAAAACGCAATGTTTTTAATTCTTCGCCCTGAACTTTAATTCCTTCTCCAAATTTCTCCTTGCTTTCCTTTATAGCTTGCTCAATGTACAAATTGAACAACATTGGGGAAAGGCTACAACCCTGTCTTACTCCCTTTCCAACCACTGCATCCCTTTCATGCCCTTCAACTCTGACAACCGCTGTCTGGTTTTTGTACAAGTTGTAAATAACCTTACGCTCCCTATATTTTACTCCTGCTTGCTTCAAAACTTGAAAGAGTTTATTCCAATCAACATTGTCAAAAGCCTTCTCCAAATCTACAAAAGCTAGAAATGTAGGTTTGCCTTTTCTTAGTCTATCTTCTAGGATAAGCCGTAAAGTGAGTATTGCCTCCCGTGTTCCTACATTTCTCCTGAACCCAAACTGATCTTCCCCGAGGTCGGCTTCTACCAGCTTTTCCATCCTTCTGTATATAACGTACGTAAATGAATAACAAGAAAAATTCTATCGTAAAAGTTTGTTCACGACATTTGCCAGTATCATGAGTAATATTTAAGCTCGAGTAAGCAATTCCAATCATGTTATGTATTGCAGGGCACCACACAACCAATGACTTTTCTCCACAAGCAAAATTATGTGCATAAGAAAAACGTAAATGACATGTATGTGGACGTGAACAGCCGTCTGAAGATGAACTGAAAGGTTCGAAACCGGTAACGTGGTATTTAGTAAGTAAATAGAATAATCGAAGTTGTTGGTTGCTGTTTCTTTATTGTATAAATCACCCAGTATTTCGTACACAACCACTGGCTCAAAATGTCAATTTTTGACAAAATAGCAAATCTGCTCGCATCCAGCCCGTTTCTTGAACTTGTATGTGAATTCCATGAGGGATAGTCTCTTTTGGTGAATGTCTTCCTTTTAAAGATGGCATACGGTGGAAGTTTATAGCCGTATGATGTAAAGCACAACGCCACTGTGTATCTTAGTCTCTCCGCTCCAGTCGTCTTTACAAGGACACGTTCTGAGCCAGTTGGAGCAATGGTGTGTCACGCGGCATATCTGAAGACATTGGCGTCTGGTCAACGTGAACAATCTGGGAACGCTAACAGTCATATTGCTGTCGCACTTGCATTACGAAACGATGGAATTCAATTACCTCAACTGTGTAGGACAAATGTAGAACCGGAGAAGAATGCATAACTAGGAGTAAGACAGATACCGCCTACAGGAAAATAAAAGAGATATTTGGAGACAAGAAAAGCAGCTGTATGCATATCAAGAACTCAGACGGAAAACCAGTACTAAGCAAAGAGGGGAAGGCTGAACTGTGGAAGGAATATATAGAGGGCCTCTACAAAGGAAATAAACTTGAAGGCAGTATTCTAGAAATGGAAGACGAAGGAACATGAGATGGATATGATACTGCGAGAAGAATTTGACAGAGCGCTGAAGGACTTGAGGCGAAACAAGGCCCCTGGAGTAGATGATATTTCGTCTGAACTGCTGATTTCGTTAGGAGCGCCAATCATGAAAAAAATCTTCAACCTGGTATGCAAGATGTATGAGACAGGGGAAATACCCTCCGACTTGAAGGAGAATATCGTAATTCCAATTCCAAAGAAAGCAAGTGCAGACAAGTGTGAAAATTACAGAACTATCAGTTTAATAAGTCATGGTTCCAAAATACTAACACGAATTATTTACAGACGAATGGAAAAACTCGTGGAATCTGACCTCGGGGAAGATCAATTTGGATTTAGGAAAAATGTAGGAACCCGGGAGGCAATACTCACATTACGACTTATCTTAGAAGATAGGCTAAGGAAGGGCAAATCTAGTTTTTGGCGTTAGTAGATTTGGAGAAAGCTTTTGACAGTGTCGACTGGAATACACTCTTCCAAACTTTGAAGGTAGCAGGGATAAAATACAGCGAGCGAAGAGTTATATTCAACCTGTACAAAAACCAGACAGCGGTTATTAGAGTCGAAGGGCAAGAAAGGACCTAGAGGTTGGGAAGGGAGTAAGACAGGGTTGTAGCCTTTCCCCAATGTTGTTCAATCTGTACAATGAGCAAGCAGTGAAGGAATGGAAGGAGAAATTTGGAGAGGGAATTAAAGTTCAGAAAGAAGAAATAAAAAGTTTGTGGTTTGCCGATGACATAGTAATTTTGTCAGAGACTGCAAATGATCTGGAAGATCATTTGAATGGAATGGACAGTGTCTCGAAAGGAAGATATAAGATGAACATCAACAAGAATAAAACGAAGGTAATGGAATGGAATGTCAGAAAATCAGGCGATGCTGAAGGAATTAGATTAGGTAATGAGACGGTAAAAGTAGTAGATGATTTTTGTTATTTGGATAGCAAGATAACTTCTGATGGCTGAAGTAAAGAAGATATAAAACGCAGAATGGCTATGGGGAGAGAAGCGTTTCTAAAGAAGCAAAACTTGTTAAAATCCAATATTAATTTAAATGATAGGGAGTCCTTTCTGAAAGCATTTGTCATGAGTGTAGCATTGTATGTACTGTGCGAGTAGTTTGGCCAGTGTAGGACTGACCACGTTGACAAGGGATCTTGTAAACTCCCGCCTTCTTCAGTCCCAAATCATGCTTCGCAGAGCCAAGAAAAGCCGAGATCTTCGCAGGTGGTCGGAACATCACTTTCACACAAGGCTTTTATAGGATTCTTCCTATTTTAGAAGAGAGGTTGCCCACATACGGAAGGAACGCCGTGGACTTGATTACCTCCTTATCTTCTTCTTTTTGTTGTTGTTTCGATTTCTTCCTCGTTAGAGCTGTGCGGATCTGGCGTGAAGAATATCCATTTTCCCTGAAGACTGACTGAAAATGTTCCATCTCTTTAGGAAGGCTGTCCTTATCAGATACCACATGTGCCCGGTGCACCAGAGTACGTAGCACACCTGTGGTCTGTGCAGGGTGGCGGCATCTTGTTGCCTGCAGATACAGATCTGTGTGAGTGGACTTCCGGTAGACGGAGTGACCCAGAGACCCATCAGTTCTTCGAGTGACAAACATCCAGAAACGGCAGACATCTGTCTTTTTCGATCTCCATGGTAAATTGAATTTTCTTGTGGATAGAATTCAGGTGTTTCGAGAATCCTGCGAGCTTTTCTTCTCCATGGGGTCAAACTATAAATGTGTCGTCTACATAACGCCAAAAAACTGTCGGTTTAAATTCTGCTGGAATTGCATTCAACAATGGTTACAGCTCTCCCCTGATTGACAACATACTTTGCAAGAAAAAGAGACAAAGAATAATACCACTTTTGTATCCTTCTCAGAAGATACCTAGTAACCCAAACAAAAAATGGGCACCAATGTCATATGTTGGTAAAACATCAGAAAGGCTTGCCAGCCAACTGAAGTCCAGAAAATACACCCCAGCCTTTTATAATAGAAATACTATTGCCAACTTGCTCTTCAATAACAAAGACAAGATTCCACCTTTGGAAAGAAGTGGCATATATATAGCATCTCTTGCAATCTTTGTGGCAAAGTATATGTAGGTCAGTCAGGTAGGGCTATAACTACTATACTGGCTGAACCTGAGAGGAGTTGGAGACTAAAAAAGAGAGATTCCACCTTTGCAGAACATGCCTTAAATGAATGCCATGTCTTTGACATTAAATGTGATGTTCTCCACAGAGCAAACAAAGGCAGAAAGCTAACATTGCTTGAAATCCTCTCTATCAACAAACACCAAGCTCAGAAACCGAACCTAATTCTCAATAATCAGACCCAGTTCCAGTTTTCACCATTATTAAAGTAACCTATTATGTATAATTCTGCCACCATGCTTGTCGAAATTGTGTAATGTCTCTCACCCTCATTCCAATGTTTTCCTTTCATGTGTTACTCACACCACTCTCTTGAAAACCAGCGAATTTTAATATAGGCTACAGTCAATCAAGGTAAATTTATATCAGTCAGGGTATCTTTGTACCGCTTAATATTTGTGCTTCAAATGGCCTATGTGCCACCTATTGGCAATATTTTTGTCTAAAGGAAATTTTTAATACCTCTGTTATAAATAATTCCCCAGTAGATGGAACATCAGCCATATGAAAGCCAAATATAAATTGGTTCAAAGATACCCAGACTGGTAAAAAGTTACCCTGATTGACTGTATATACTTCAATATGCTCCTTTATTCAATATTCACATACTCCAAACTTATGCAATTGTTCCCCACCAACATTTCATTTTTATGTCTTCCTCATTCACCTGTTCCCCTCCTACTTTTGTTCGTATATATAAGTTAATTTAATATACAATTGTACTTACTAGTATTCACTGAACCATTGTTTGTTTCAACCTATTTGTTGAAAATTAATGTATAGTTATGTCTTACAAGGGGAACACCAAGTACGGTACTAACGGAATTTGATGGGTCGTAGGTATGTTGTGAAGGAACTCCTCCAGACCATCAAGCTAAAAGGATTTGGTCCAATGCCATTCTTATGTAAACGTTTGCAGTAAATGGTCAGGATAAAAACATGTAACATTCGGTCAATATGTTATGTATTGCGGGACGATTATTTTATTCATTTTGTTTTTCCGAAGCACACTTTTAAGGCGATTGAAGCATATTTCGAAATCAGTAAACAGTCTTTTGTTAATACCTATAATATTTGGGCAACATTTAATACCTATGTTTACAGTTCCTGACCGTTCTGTTTTTATTTCCTCCTATCACGTATGTACCCACTTGACGCGTCCCAGTGGACCATTATGCTACGACCAATCGGTTAGTCATTCGTAGCGTGCGGCAAGTAGTGCAACGTGGAGAACAAATGCGCAATAAGTGATATAATCAGTTGCTACTGTGTTATTTGCTATTATCCTGACTGTTTACTCAAGCTGTAACATAGGAGTGGGTATAAAGTCATATAATTATGCACAATAAAAGAAATGAAGAGAAGTGAAAAATAAATGAGCTGAAGGGGATGATTTTTTATTTGTATTTTTTATTGTTTGGTATTTTTTAACGTTTGACTTTTCATTATTTTTGTTTTCCTTTCTGTATATCTTTTTTATATATTTTTTTATTTTTTTGCTTAATTATTTTTTTAAATATAAAAAGTAGCAATTATAATTTTTAAAAATTATTCTGCCACTAGGTATCGAATCTAGGTCTCCTGCATGAGAGCCTAGCACCTTGCCTATAACACCACACTCTCTCGCTGAGCAGCAACCGACATGTATTAGTAGACACGTTACGTGTGGTAACTTGCTGCGAATTTGATCTCGATTTTCTTAGAAATCAAGGCCCATTGGAATAAATCCTTTTAGATTGATGGTCTGGAGGAATTCCCTCACAACATACCTGCGACCCATGAAAATCCGTTGGCATCATACTTGGTGTTTCCCTTGTTAGTTACAGTTTTGTTTTAATTGGCTGGGCGTCTCTCTTTATAAAATACTTAAAGGCTACATAGTCTATAACTGATAGTTATCTTTGTAAAATCTTTGTACACGAAACACAGCAGCTGGTGTGATGTGGTTAATCTGCAGTATTAAGTTGTCTGAAGATGGCCTAAGAAGCCCAAAGCTAGTTCACAACAAAAATAAATATTATTGTGCAACAAATATATAGTGTATACAGTTATTTAATATGTCTACGTTCCATCAAGAACCGACGGAAGAGTCCATAAATATTAATTCTGATACCTGATGACGAATCTGCGAATGAATACCTTTCGTTTGAAGCAAAAATGAAGGAAATCGGCGGGATAGTTTGGTCTGGCCTACTGACTTTAGTTTTCGTAGATACTTTTAATATAAAAGATTTTGCCGTGTAGTTTGAATATTTCGCCATTATGACCTAGAAATATCAAAAAGTCAAAATCAAAAAGTCAGTATAGATTTGAAAACTTAATAAATCAAGGAATAATGTAGATAGAGAGGTAAAAATTGACACACATGCTTAGAATGACATGGGGTTTAATTAGAACAAAAAAAAGTAAAATATGTTCAAATGTTTGGTAAGCCTAAGGGACTTAACTGCGGGGTCATCAGTCCCTAAACTTACAAACAACTTATGAACTACCTTATGCTAAAGACGACACAGACATCCATGCCCGAGGGGGGATGCGAACCCCCGACCGTAGCGGCCGTTAAGACTGTGACTGCCGCACCACAGACCGCTCGGCCACTGCGAACGGCAAACAAAAACAAAACAAAACAAAAATTCAAAAAATTTCCGACACACGGCGCTTCATCTGATCATAAAAGCCATAATTAGCATAACAAATTAAGACAAGGCAAAGATGATGTTCTTTACAGGAAATCCTCAATATGTTCACCATCATTCCTCAGCAACAGCTGTAGTCGAGGAATAATGTTGTGAACAGCACTGTAAAGAATGTCCAGAGTTATGGTGACGCATTGGCGTCGGATGTTGTCGTTCAGCATCTCTAGAGGTGTCGGTCGATTACGATACATTTGCGACTTCAGGTAACCCCAAAGCCAATAATCGCACGGACTGAGGTCTGGGGACCTAGGAGGCCGAGCATGACGAAAGTGGCGGCAGAGCACACGACACGATCATCACCAAACGACGCGTGCAAGAGATCTTTCACGCGTCTAACATTACTTTTCTCTCTCTCTCTCTTTATTTTTTCTTTTCTTTCTTTTAAAAAAAAAAAAAAAAAAAAAAAAAAAAAAAAAAAAAAAAAAAAAGGATACCCCATGTCATTCCAAGCATGTAAGCAAGTGTGTCAATTTTTACCTCCCTATCTACATTATTCCGTAATTTATTAAGTTTTCACTTTCTGATCACCCGGTAGTTCACACATCAGATGGCCTTTACCAGCATTCTTTTTCGCCATAGTCGGGCCGCCGAAAGAACGACCCTGACATTTCGCGCACGTGGGCCGCAGAGGGTGGGGAGACACTCGAGTACCAACCTGAGCTCTGGAATTCGTAAACGTTGCCGTGCCACCCTGAAACGCAAGGTCGCGCAGGGTGGCGTGTTTCAGCATCTGTCGCGTGTTCATCGTTTGTCTCGTTGTGTTACAAGAACAAAAGCCGAAAAATCATTTATGAAATTGATACAATTGCTGAAGCAAGTGGTCATAGAGTGTTGCGCCTTCCACAATATCATTGCAAAAGAACTCGTGTGGGCTCAGGTGAAATCGTACGTTGCAGAAAGAAATAAAAGTTTTTCATTAACAAAAGTAGAATTCTTAGTTCATGAAGCATTGGGCAGTATTACTCCCACAAAATGGAACAATGTTGTCACTCATACGTTGCACATCTTAGAAGAGGCATGGGAACGAGAAGGTACGCTAGAAGAACGGGTAGAAGAATTAATAATAAGATTAGGGGACGATAGTAGCAGTAGCAGCGGTGCAATGCACATGATGCTGGCCGCGACTGATTTTTAATGTATAGTTTGTTTCGCAACCAAAGATCATTTACTGAAAAACTCACGTTATTTTATTTCTACTTCTGTGACAATAGACTAGCTGTCGAAACTGATCTGATAATATTACTCAGACACTATGCTATGGCAGTCAACAGCGACCATGAATGAGACAAAAAAAGAACACATTTCTTTTTTATGTAAGACAAATCATTTCAGTGGAAGAGGCGGTTTTACTACTTGTACAGTGGTAGTCCTTATTTGTTTACCCTCTCGGCCGACTGCCACAATAGTGTCCGAGTAATAACAGCGAGTCTGTGGAATATAGTTAAAGAAGATGAAATATATATAAACAAAACTCTTCAACTAGCGAACTTTACTCTTTAGCCAAATGATACATTATATTTAATGAAATACTGGAACATATAAAGCTTTACGTTAACTCGACGCCGGCCGCGGTGGCCGAGGAGACTGAGGCAACGGTCTGCACGGCCACTACGGTCGGGGATTCGAATCCCCCCTCGGGCATGGATATTTGTGCCGTCTTTAGTATAAGCTAGTTCCTAAGTAGTTTGTAAGTTTAGGGACTGATGACCCCGTAGTTAAGTCCCATAAGCTTAACAAACATTTGAACATTTTTTATTAACTCGACATATATTTCTAAAACTTTTTCTTTTTAACTGCAAAAAGAGTGTTTTTCATTACTTCGTGACTGTTCTCGTTCGTTCACGCTTTAGTAGTACATCGAAACGGTCCCAAAATTTTCGGACGTGATATTCGTATGCCGGCGACCGACACGGCGTAACAACAACAAGCAGCCGCGTAGCAGTATTGGCAACATAGCCGCTAGCTGTCAGAGTAGTTCTTTCGGCGGCTCGACTATAGGCTCGACTCGCCGACTGCTGCGGTGGTTTCGCACAGAGCCTTGCTCTCCGCTGGCAGGTGGGAACTGGCACCTGGTGGGAGGCTGCCGGCCGCGGGTTTTGACGGAGGGCCCCGGCTGCAGCGCTCGTGACGCGCTGGTGGCGTGACCCACGCCAACGAGCTAACAATGCGTTTAATTAACTCTGGCCGCGCGGGCCTCAATAACCAGCTAGGGGGGGGGGGGATTACCGACACCCCGCTCCCTCTGCAGGCGCGCGCTGCACCGCTACTTCACCACGCTGCAGCTCCATGCGCTATTCTGCAAACATTTACCGTCGCACATTTTATTATGAAGACTAGAGTTTTATGGTTGCGGCTTCTTATAGCTAAAAAAACAAAACCTACGCCTTCTGTTGTGTTTTTATCGTGGCCTCAATAAACGTTACTTTAGAAAAAATCACAAAAACTTTTTATTTGGCGATTGAAAAATATGAAACTTCCTGGCAGATTGAAATTGTGTGCCGGAACCGGGACTCCAACCTGGGGCCTTTGCCTTTAGCGGACAATCGCACTACCGACTGTGCTATCCCGACACGACTCACAATGCCGCATCACAACTTCACTTCCGCCAGTACCTCGCCTCCTACTTTCCAAACTTCACAGAAGCTCTCCTGAGAAACATGCAAGACTAGCACTCCTGGAAGAAAGGATATGGTGGAGACATGGCTTAGCCACAGTCTGAGGGATGTTTCCAGAATGAAACTTTCACTCTCCAGCGAACTGTGCGCTTGGCCGCGAAAGGCAAAGGTCCCAGGTTTGAGTCCCGGTTCCGGCACACAATTTTAATCTGCCAGGAAGTTTCATATCAGTGCACACTTCGCTGCAGAGTGAAAGTTTCATTCTGGAAACATCCCTTAGGCTGTGGCTAAGCCATGTCTCCACCATATCCTTTCTTCCAGCAGTGCTAGTATTGCATGGTTTGCAGGAGAGCTTCTGTGAAGTTTGGAAAGTAGGAGGCGAGGTACTGGCGCAAGTAAAGTTGTGAGGCGGCATCGTGAGTCGTGCCGGGATAGCACAGTCGGTAGTGACCTTGCCCGCGAAGGGCAAAGGTCCCAGTTTCGAGTCCCGGTTGCGGCACACAATTTTAATCTGCCAGGAAGTTTCATATTAGCGCACACTCCGCTGCAGAGTGAAAGTTTCATTCTGATTGAAAAATAATTTATGTAACTTGACACATCCGCTACCATTATAGGTGGCTATAATCCATTCAAATTTCATAAAAATCTGGTAAATATATACGAAGCTAAATAGTTTTAAAGTGGGAACTTCCTACGTACTACAATATGAAATTAAAAAATATATATGTATATGGAACTTACAATGAAATTTCTCTATATGTCCTAAAGCAGAATAAAACACGGAAGAGATTCGTATACCCCTTCGTGATAGACCTATTGGTTTCCTTGTAATAAAAGCTTGAACTCGAGTTTGTATAATAAAAAATCTGAAACTAAATTTCTGGTAGAGGGTTCATCGAAATACCTTCCTAATATTTATCTACCATATTTACATAATATATGACATCAACCGAGATTCAAACCCATAGCTCCAGCTTTCTAGGCAGTTGCGCTGACTTCTACACCACTGGCGACACAGTGACCACCGCACCTGCAAGGACTACCTAAGAATGCTTCCCGTCAGACACAATACCCAGCTTCACCCTGCCCTCAGTACTCAAATTCGTAGTTTCAGAAACTAATTCCCGTAAGAGTAAGGGCCCCAAACTTCACCACCCCATCCCATTAACGAAAGGATCATAGTCCGTCACCGACATATCAGGGTGTCCTACTCAACTGTTACACCCTAGATGTATCTGAAACTACAAGAGATATTGAAGAACCACTTTCACGGTCATAAACGTACTGCAGGGACTTATGAAAGTAGGTAATATGAGTCACTCTAAAACGCGAAGAAATATTATTTTCAACACAAATGTGTGTTTGTGTCTCTGTACAAAAATATAGATAGCTATTAAATGGATAGCCCATATTATTCCGTAAGAAATCGATAGGATCTTTAATCCTATCGATTGCTTAAGAAATAATATGGGGTATCCATTTGAAAAAAAAAAAAAAAAAAAAAAAAAAAAAACCATAAGGTTGTATCGCGTCTTAGAGTGTCTCATAGTACCTCCTTTTACGAGGCGCGTCCAGAAAGTAAGTTCCGTTTGTAAAAAAATGAAATTCTACACAGATACAGAAGAAATTTTTATTGCACAAAATTCTACAACTCTTAAACTACATTTCCACATAACTGCCGAAAAAAAATTTGCAGGCATTTGTCATAGCGTGGCACCATGTTTTGTATACCTTCTTCACAGAAATCTGCCGCCTGTGTCTTTAACCAGTTGGAAACAGTTTCTTTCAGCTCGTCGTCATTGGTGACCGCCAAGGAAAGACTTGAGATGTAAGAACATATGAAAGTCGGTAGGAGCGAGGTCAGGGCTGTACGGAGGATGGTCAAACACGTCCCAGCCAAATCCCTGTCGGAGGTTTTTCGTCACATTTTCAGTGTGTGGTCGTGCGTTGTCGTGAAGCAAAACAACATCTTCTGACAGCAGTCCCCGCAAATTTGCCGATAAATATCACTTGGTTTCACTTTCCTCGCATTCAGAATCCGAATCACCGACCTGATTTCACAGGCGGCGGAATTTTCAATCAACGCCGACATTTCAAACAAGCACAACAAAGCGTACGTAACTGATAGCGATCTCCAAATGGCGCACGTTCTTCTCCTTGATACACATCGTCTACAGCGCATGTGCGGAACTGCAGTCGCAGAGCTGCAACGGAGATAAATTGAAACGGAACTTACTTTCTGGACGCGCCTCGTATAAGCCCCTGCCGTACGTTCATGACCATAAAAGTAGTTTTTCAGTATCTCTTGTAGTTTCAGAAATATCTGGGGTGAAACAGTTGAAAGGGACGATCTTTATATATATAGCGTCTGTTCCGAAAGAACAGACGTAACTTCTGATCTTTCAGTTGTTGTTCTTTCATATTCACAGAATATATGACATCAACTGCGAATTGTGTCTGACGGAAGCCGTGCTTAGGTAGTCCTTGCAGGTGCGGGGATCACTGTGTCCCCAGTGGTGTAGTGGTCAGCGCAACTGCCTAGAAAACGGGAGACCCGGGATAGAATCTCGGCTGGGTACACATTTTGGGTTATTCCCATTCGCAGTTGATGTCATATATTCTGTGAATATGAAAGAATAACAACTGCAGGATCAGAAATAATGTATGTTCTTTCGGAA
Source organism: Locusta migratoria (assembly GCA_026315105.1). NCBI lineage: Eukaryota > Metazoa > Arthropoda > Insecta > Orthoptera > Acrididae > Locusta > Locusta migratoria. The sequence continues at coordinate 353,661,982 of CM048749.1, forward strand.
CAGACGCCACACACAAACACATTCTTGAACAGCGTGGCGGAAGAAAGAACCTCCGAGCGTTATCTCCGTCTCCAATGACCAAGCTGTCGACGGGACGTTAAACCCTAAACTTCCTTCCTTCCGAACGTTTATAGAGGAAACATTGCAACCAAAGTTGCTAAAAGACATTCCGTTAGACATACGTCATAACACGTGGTTCCTCCAAGATGGTGCTCCACTCCACATTGGTGAAGTTAAGAATGTGCACGAACTTATGCTGAAGATTTTCGATGCTGCCAATACCAAAAGACAAATATGTATGTGTATGAACGAGTGCAAGGAAACTGTGATCGCTGTTATGAAGCGTGTGTAGGATCGAATGGTATTGTATAAGGGAAAACAAAGTAATTTGGATTTCATTTTCGTTGTATAAAGGAAAACAAATTGAATTGAATTTTTTTTTTTTTTTTTGTAATTTTAATTTTTGTGTTGTGAAAATAGGAAATGGTTGATTGTAGGTAATCAACTACTAGGTTACTGGTTGATTTTGTACTATGGTAAACACATGTTATTTGGTGTTTTCTTTACTATCGTGAACTTAATAATGCGATTGTAAAAGAGAAAAGTCTGATTGTACTTCATTTATTGCTTATGGAAGATAATTTACACATTTTTGAAAACCCAATGGGTGTTCAAATTGTTTGTTTCAGCAGCACCTAGGCGTCGTGCCGCGTCGTTGAACACGTCCGATGTTTACATTTCTCGTCACGTAGAGCATTCGCGCGCGCTCCCTCTCGCACCCCTAGGCGCGTGCTGGCATCGCAGATAGGCCACGTGGCTACAGGGCTCTCTCGTGAATCGTCTGTCGACTATGTAAACAGAAATCGCCTATCATTTGTCCTACAAATATTGGTTTTTACGAAAACAAAAGTAAACTACACGTCACGATACAGCAATTAACTGTGAGGTCATCAGCCCCCAAACTTACAAACTGCTTATGAACTAGGTTATACTAAAGACAGCACAAACATCCTTGGCCGATAGGGGGATTCGAACCCGCGACGTGGAACGGCCTCGCGCTTCGCGGCATAGCGCCTCAATGCGCTCGGACGCTACACCGAGGCAGGTCTTGTATCGTTTTCGTGACACTCTCCTCTGAATCGGAATAGAACAAAGCGAGCTATTCTTCTTTGTTCTCTTACGATGTCCTCCGTCAATCCTGCCTTACAACGAACGCACACTGTGCAGCAGTACTCCGAAAGAGGACGGGCGAGCAAAGTGTAGAGTGTCTTTAGTACCTCTGTTACCACTTCTGAATGTTGTACTAACAATTAGTTGGTTCGTTGCAATTGTAATACCTACGTACCTAACAGAATTTACTGACTTGAGATTTGATTTATTTATCCTGTAGACGAAGTTTAACGGAGTCCTTTTATTACTCTTGTCGGACGACTTCACACTTTTCATTATTTAGGATTCAGACATTTACAACCGTAAAACACTTTGTCATCGTCGAGAGTGAAACATCTGTGCATCAAAACAGTACTGCACAAATAACAAATTTTTGCATCACCTTGGTTGCAAGGTATCCTGAATACTGACATTGAATGTGTCTATTGCATCAAGAACACAGCTCCTTACATTCTCCATACATGTCACGAAACCTACACAGAGATGTAAGCAAGATCCGTGCCAATGCGACCCACAGTGGGGCGGGATCCCCAAAACGTGGCCAAAACTCCGAAAACGAATTTTCGATTCTCGGAATTTTGATAGGGGTTTGCGTATGGGAAGGATTGATGCATCCCATTCCAGAAGGAGAGGTCGCCACCTTCGATACCTGTCGAGTTACGTCAGTTCAAAAGTCACCTTCGTCGAGAACACACGCGGCGCTGTGAAAGCAAGCCAAATTTACTCTGGGTTTGTGAGTGAATATTTTGGTAGTAAATTGAAGAATTTCAGTTCTACAAGATGAAATCGGTTGCTATAGGTACGTACAAAATGTTCCTATACTAAATCGGGATAAATTTCATGGTTATCCTATTTATGTTGTATTTTTTCCAATGCCTGTACGAAACGACCATGCTCTGCCCAACTTGCATTTTCAACTAGAGCAAAAGTAGCATATAGCGCAATATACCGCGGCATTTCAACTCCCAGACTGTAGATTGATTAATTATCTGATGGAATTGACAAGAATCTGCCATTTCTCTTGTACAATGAATATTTATAATTACCCGTGGGGCCGACATTTCGTATGCACCAGAACAAAATCTTCAATCATATTAAGTTTTCAATGTGAATTACCTACACTTATTACTTCTATCGTTGATTATACTATTACATTTATTATTTGTGTTCTGTCACCGAATTTGGAGATTGTTTCATTATACCTGGTGATCAAAAAGTCAGTATAAATTTGAAAACTTAATAAAACACGGAATAATGTATATAGAAAGGTAAAAATTGACACACATGCTTGGAATGACATGGAGTTTTATTAGAACAAAAAAAAAAAAAAAAAAAAAAAACATGTCCGACAGATGGCGCGTGATTCTGGTTTTGTAACTGCTGCCGTGACGGGTGAGAGGTACGCCGATTTGTTACAGAACTGCATCATCCCCAGTCTGGCTGATAAACACTTGCTGGAGCGTACGATTTTTATGCAGGATGGCGCTCCACCCCATATTGCTAGACGCGGGAAGGATCTCTTGCGCGCGTCATTTGGTGATGATCGTGTGCTTAGCCGCCATTTTCGTCATGCTTGGCCTCCCAGGCCCCCCAGACCTCAGTCCACGTAATTATTGGTTTTGGGGTTACCTGAAGTTGCAAGTGTATCGTAATCTATCGACATCTCTAGGGATGCTGAAAGACAACATCCGACGCCAATGCCTCACCATAACTCCGGACATGCTTTACAGTGCTGTTCGCAACATTATTCCTCCAATAGGGCTATTGTTGAGGAATGATGGTGAACATATTGAGCATTTTCTGTAAAGAACATCATCTTTGCTTTGTCTTTATTTGTTATGCTAATTATTGCTTTTCTCATCAGATGAAGCGTCTTCTGTCGGACATTTTTGAACTTTTTTTTCTATAAAAAAACCCCACGTCCATCCAAGCATGTTTGTCAGATTTTACCTCTCTATCTGCATTATTCCGTGATTTATTACGTTTTCAAATGTATACTGCCTTTTTGATCACCCAGTATTATTGAATTACAATGTGTATGGTATCGAAGAATTTTTTCCAGATATATTACGGCAAAAATTCTGTTATTTTCTTATAATAAACAAATCACGGTGGCAGTGTACTTATTATTACTGTCTAAATTCGCTATTATTAATAAATTATTATGGCTTTTCATGGGTCACATTGCTATATTAGCTTCTCCATTTTGTTTAGACAATTTTTACCATGAAATTCGTAATGAGCGATCTCTAAAACCCCCGTGTGTTGATTTTCGTGTGAATTAAACGTCTCCTTGGGATTTTGGCCACATTTTTGGGATTCAGTTACTCCGGTCGCAGTGGCCGAGCGGTCTGCGGCGCGCCAGTCAGTGTCTGCACAGCCGCTACGATCGGGGGGTTGAATCCTCCCAGGCATGGATGTTTGTGTCGTCTGTAGTATAAGCTAGTTCATAAGTAGTCCGTATGTTTAGGAAATGATGACTCCGCAGTTAACTCCCTTAAGCTTAACAAACATTTGAATATTTGATTCAGTCCCACTGTGCGAACCGCGAAGTAGTGGGTAAGACGGGCGATCAGTTCCAGTCGTAACAACGGCAAGGATGCACACTGCTTGTGTTGACTGTAGGAGCGCCCTCCCAAGAAGATTAAATGTTTGTGAAGCTTAAGGGACTTAACTGTGGGATCATCAGTCCTTAACTTACAAACTACTTATCAACTACCTTGTACTAAAGACGACACAAACATCCATGCACGAGAGGGGATTCGAACCCTAGAAGATCAGTTCCGAAGTTTGTTCATATGCGCATTGTAACTTTGTGTGAAAAGGCACTCTCATCAAGGGAAGTGGAGGAGTGGACCAAAGCGGTATTGTAATTCCGTAGATTTTCCCGGCGTAATAATGGTTGTTGTTCTTCACGGGTTTGCGGCCGGACTATGTCGATCTTCTGATACGATATTTCGGCGGTCCACCTGGCCGCCATCTTCAGGTATGACTGGTGCACAATCACGCCGGAACTGAGGACATATCAGTTACGGCGGCTCCTGTATACCGCGGGAACAGGCCAGTGCGCATGTGCAAGAAGTGGAAGAACGCCCTCTGGGAAGTGAAGAGTGTTGCAGCGCCACCAGCGGTAGAAGTTGGCCAAAGCGAGTAATCGAAAATTAAGAAGGAGCTGGACGAAAACTAGACCGTTGTTTTTTAATATTAGATAAAATGGGATCCCACGTTTTACTCAATGGAAAACTTTTTTCCCTATTAATAAGATTATCTGATAACCTTATTTCGATCGCTTCCTTAAGGACACAATCCCAATAACGTGAGGCTGGAGCAATAATTTGCGTGTCTTTAAATGATATGTTATGCCCTTCATTAATACAATGTTCAGCTACTGCAGACTTTTCTGGTTGGAACAGACGTGAGTGCCTTTGATGTTCCACACAACGGTCGTGAATTGTACGAATAGTCTGCCCAATATATACCTTTCCATAGTGGCAGGGGATTTTATATACTCCTGGCTTTCTTAAACCCATTAAAAAACAACGGTCTAGTTTTCCACCAGCTTCTTCTTAATTTTCGATTACTCGCTTTGGCTAACTTCTAACGCTGGTGGCGCTGCAATACTCCTCACGTCCCAGAGGGCGTTCTTCGACTTCTTGCACATGCGCACTGGCCTTGCGCATGTGCAACGTCTTACAAGAGGAACACCAGAAGTTGCCGTCTTCGATGGGTCTTAAACATGTTGCTGAGATTCTGGTTTAAGTACTAAGTCACAATTCACCCTAGTTTTAGGGTTTTTTTTTTTTTTAATTTTCGTCGTGCACTGTATATATTAATGATTATTATTATAGATTGTTGAAAAATTATTTTTGCTATCGTAGTACGTTTTTACATGCAGCAAATGGACCTCATAAAAATTATTTCGAAAACAGTTATTATATAGACTTCACATGGAGGGGAGGGGGGGGGGGGGTCATCACAGTATTTCTGTTTGATAGGTGTTCGCCACAATATTTTTACTTGGAAGGCGGTGGCATGTTCGGAAACGTTGGAAAAAGACTTCACAGCATTATTAGCGAAAAGTCTCATGGAACTTGCGAGGTTTCCGCACGACCAATATTTAATAAACTTCTTCTTGTAGGCCCCGTGCTTGTCGCACAGCCTCGCAACAGATGGAAATTTAACAACTTTTTCCAAATTCCATCTAAGTAAGCATACTGATTTTAAATGCCAATTTAAATCTTCAAAACTGTCTTTATTATAGTTTATTTTACTATATATATATATATATATATATATATATATATATATATATATATATATATATATATATATTTCTTGCTTCTGTGACCTCATACCAACTAAAACGTTCTTTTTCTGTTCCTTTTCCCTTATTTATTGGTTTTGCTTCAAATCCTCAGTTCTCCTAGAACTCCGTATGGCATCGCAGTTTCCTTGCCACTCTGTGTGACGCCACATAACCAAGCAGCCGCAGGAAGCCCAAAGGAACACCTCGGAGAAAGAAAATATAAAAGAAAAATGAACAGAAAATATACAATAAAATTCCTTACACTAAAGTTAAAAGGAAAAAAAATATATTAAAGTTTCCTCCCGCCTAACAGCTATTTGAGTCTTACTTGTTTGTTTAGAGGTTGAAATGTAAGGTTTCATTTTTATGAAAGACAAAATTTCAAACATATGTCTGTACCCTTACAAACTCACGATGTATTTTGTGAATATTATCCTACTGGTCCTATAACACTCGGTTTGTGCACACCAGAAAGGAAGATTGCACTGTAGTTCCTTCTATAAACCGTTGCACGTACGATAGTTCGATTTTACACGGAGTATGCGCAGTAACCTGCCCCCATTCTAGCAACAGGGTACCGAAAGCCTCCAAAGTAGCATAGTGTTAGGATTGGTAAAAGACGCAGGTAATTCCAGTTTTTAAGAAGAGTCGTCAAACAGATGCAGGAAACTACAGGCCTATATCTATGACAAGTAGGCTACAGACTTTTGGAACACGTTTTATGTTCGAGTATACGACATTTCTAGAGCCCGGTAATCTCTTTTGTAGGAGTCAACATGGTTTTCGAAAGCAACGATCATGTGCAACACAACTCGCGCTATTCATCCACGATATCCACAGGGCAGTTCATACAGGATTACAGATAGATGTCATGTTACTTGACTTCCGCAAGGCGTTCTAGACCGTTTCGCACAGTTGCCTGATGAAAAACTTGCAAGCATATCGAATATCGGACCAACTGTCTGACTGGGTTGAGGCGTTTCTAGCTAAGAGAACGCAGCATGACATTCTCAACGGAGAAAAGTCTGGGATTCTGTCAAAGTTTCAGGAGTGATTTCAGACGTGCCCAAGGGGAGTGTTATAGGACCGTTGCTTTTCAAATTACATATAAATGACCTCTTAGATAACAATGGAAGTTCAATGAGGTTTTTTGCGGATGATGCTGTAGTTTATCAAGAAGTCGTGACAGTAGTCAAAAGGTAGCGAAATGAAGGAGGATCTTCAGCGAGCTGACGCAGGGTGCAGTGAATGGCAGGTGAGCCTCAACATAAACAAGTGAGCTGCGTTTACATAGAAAGAAAGATCTCTTATTATATAACTAAGCGATAGCGGGACAAGCATTCGAAATAGTTACGTCCATGAAATGTCTGGGAGTAGATATAAGGGGGGATTTGAAATAGAACAACCAAATAAAATAAATCAGGAGTAAGAAAGATGCCAAACTGAGAGTCATTGGCAGACTCATAATCTGTCACCAAGAAAAGTAGGTTACAAAAGACTCGTTCGGTCATCACTCGAGTATTGCTCACCAGTGTTGGACCCGTACCAGGTAGGGTTAATAGAAGACATAGAGAAGATCCAACGGAGAGCAGCACTCTTCGTTATGGGCTCATTTAGTAAGCGCAAAAGCATCACGTAGATGATCGGATAACTCCAGTGGCAGACACTGTAAGAGATACATACTACTATATCGCGGTATGGGATTCTGTCAAAGTTTCAGGAGCATACGTTTCATGAAGTGTCAATCAGTATATTGCTTCCTTCTACGAATACCTCATAACAAGACCATAAAAATAATAGTAGAGAGAGAGTATGGCCCAACGGAGCACTTTCTGCATCTGTGATCGCAAATGACACCCTTCAGTATTCACAGCTTTTTTATATTTCGAAAGCTCCAATGATGCCATTTGGTATAGCTTTACATTATTCTGTAGCTGGAACTACACGAAGCGATAGCAAATAGCACTATTGATCCATTTTTGACCTTCAAATTATATTGAACTGTGAACTACATTATCATAGTATCATTGAAGCATTCAGAACGTCAAGGTAGTTTCATCTCAGAACCACATGAAGCGATACCAAATGGAACGATTGGTGCATTCGAAACATCAAAGTAGTTTCTACTGGTAAGTATGCGAAGCAATATGAAATCGCACAATAGAAACATAGTTCCAATTCGGAACTAAGCGTAGTGATACCAAATGACTCCATTGAATCATTCGGAACGTCAGTGTAGTTTTTACTCGGAACTGCACAAAGCGATACGAAATGGCACCATTGATGCATTCAGAACATTGAAGTCATTTCTACTAGGAAGTAAGCGAAGCAATACCGAATGGCACTATTGAAGCATGGATAACGTCAAACTAGTTTCAACTCGGAGCTAAGCGAATCGGTATCAAATGGCACCACTTAAGCATTAGGAACGTCAAAGTAATGTTACCTCAGAACTACAAGAAGCGAAACCAAGTGGCAGAATTGAAGCATTCGGAACGTCAAAGTAGTTTGTACTGATACATACGTGAAGCAATATTGTCGCGTTGAAATGGGAGCAGGCTTGATTTCGAAGGCAACTGAACACAGCACTTATACTCAAAGCGCGTTTATTACGAACTCAACATACACGCAGCACTGACTGCCTCTCACGCAGAGTGCTGTGCTATTTATACACAGACAGAATTTACCAGAAATGAGAAGAACAGTTAACATAAGAGACAAGTAGAATTTACAAGTGAACATAAGAAAGATGTAGAACATTCTGGAATTTTTAATTACAAAGAAATAAATTTTTACCGGTAGGCGGGATTGAACTGGCGACATTCAGCACTGCAGTACGTGACGCTATCCCCTGCGCCACGCCAGCAGCCGGTGTTCGTGGTGTCTGGCGGCATTGCTCCCTCTCCTGGAGAAACAGCGACCCGCTGTTATGATCCCTGTGCAGCTAGCTGCAATGTCCTGGATCTTGACCGTGTCATGGGTCTTCTGTATGACAGTTCAAGATAATACTTACCTTATCCACGATTATCGACGACAGACGATCCTGTCGTGGCTTCATCAGGAGCATTACCGTCCTTAGAGTCCTTGAACAATAAGCCATTGTCGTCTACCTGCTCTTGAGGATCGTAGTAAGGCTTCATGCGCAGGACGTGAACAATACCTCTTCGTATTTGACGTTTCGTATGTGACGTCTGACAGGCGGCGTATGACACTATGCGGACCAAAGTATCGCTTCAATAACTTTTCTGACAGTCCAACCTTCCGTACAGGGGTAAAAATCCATACCAGATCTCCTGGGCTGTACACAACAGGTCGGTGCTTGTCGTTATACCGCTGACGGTCCTTCTCCTGGGCGTCCAGTGTCCGTATGCGAGCCAACTGTCTTGCTTTTTTGACCCTGGTGATGAGCTGTTTAACATAGTCATCCTGAGTGTCGTCCGGTTGGAACGGGAACAGCGTATTCATTGTCGTCTCAGCAATGGACAATGTCGCACCCTGACATTACCTCTGATACTAATTTTGACTGGAATACTTTTCCGCGATTAGATATCATGACACGTGGTGCTCCATGCTTCAGAATAATGTCTTCTACAAGGAATTTTGCGATCTCTGGAGCTTCAGCAGTCGGAACAGATTTGGTGACAGCGTAGCGTGTAAGGTAGTCAGTGCAGACTATTATCCAACAGTTACCGGTTGTCGACTTCGGGAACCTCCCTAAAAGATCGATCCCAACTCGGTGGAATGGAGCTGCTGCCGGCGGAATCGGTACGAGATGCCCTGGAGGTAATTGCGGCACATGCTTCCGTCGCTGGCACTCTTTACTGTGACTTACATAGTGCTTGACAGATCGTTAGAGACCTTTCCAGTAATACCTGCGTCTGATTTTGTCTAGGGTCTTCACGAATCACAGATGACCGGATATTAGAGCATCGTGGAAATATTTCAGAATAGCTGGCTGGAGATGAGCTGGAACAACAAGTAGCCATTTGGGGCCCAGTGGATCGTAGTTGATCTTATACAATGTTCCGTTTATAAGTTGGAATTCTCCATTGGTCGGTTCTCCTTTCTCCAAGGCCTCTATCGTTTATAATAGTGCTGGATCTTCCCTCTGTTCAGCTGTAACGTCATCTAATTCAGTGAGGGATGAAATTTCATTAATGCAGTTGTGTTCCACTAATGGATTCCTCGAAAGGCAGTCGCCATCCTTGTGTTTGCGCCCGTTCTTGAATACCACTGTGACATCGTACTCTTGGAGTCTTAGTGCCCATCTTGCTAGTCGACCTGATGGATCTTTCAAGCTAGTCAGCCAACACAAAGAATGGTGGTCTGTCACGACGGTGAATGGTTTGCCGAATAAATATGGCCGGAACTTGTTGATAGCCCAGATAACTGCGAGACTTTCTTTTTCAGTTGTAGAGTAGTCTATCTCGGACTTTGAGAGCACTCTTGACGCATAGGCTATCACTTTTTCAGCACCTTCCTGAACTTGTACAAGCACTAGACCAATCCCATAACCACTGGCGTCTGTGTGAAGTTCCGTTTCTGCATTCTCGTCGTACAAGGCTAGCTCTGGTGCAGAAGTTAGAGCCTCCTTAAGTGCCCGGAAAGCTCTTTCTTTTGCCTCATCCCAGTAAAACTTGACGTCTCCCTGCAAAAGTTCTTGTAATGGACGTGCCTTGTTACAAAAACCTTTTATGAAACGTCGGTAGTATGAGCACAGCCCGAGAAAACTTCTCACATCACGAATGTGCTGAGGAGTTGGAAATTCTGTGACTGCCCTTACTTTAACTGGATCAGGACGGGCACCATCTCCGTTCACTAGGAGCCCCAGGATTTTTATCTCTTTGGCGACGAAGAGGCACTTCTTTGGATTGAAGCGGAGACCTGCAGTCTGAACACACTTCAACACAGTTGGCAGGCGACTCGGATGTTCTTCAAATGTTTTCGAGAAAACGACAATGTCATCTAAATAGCAGAGACACGTCGTCCACTTAAGGTGTCGAAGCAAGTTGTCCATCATGCATTCGAATGTGGCTGGAGCATTACATAATCCAAATGGCATTACTTTAAATTCATAGAGGCCGTCAGGTGTAATAAAAGCCGCCTTCTCACTGTCAGCTTCGTCAACCTCGATTTGCCAGTAACCTGTCTGCATGTCCATAGTTGAGAAGTATGTAGCTCATTTCAATCAGTCTAAGGTGTCGTCAATACGCGGCAATGGGTAGATATCTTTCTTTGTGATTCAGTTCAGCCGCCGATAGTCGACAAAGAATCTGCTATTTATACACAGACAGAATTTACCAGAAATTAGAAGAACAGTTAGCATAAGAGACAAGTAGAATTTACAAGAGAACATAAGAAAGATGTAGAACCTTCTGGAATTGTTAATTACAAAGAAATAAATTTTTGCCGGTGGGCGGGAATTGAACCGGCGACCTTCAGCACCGCAGACCTTGACGCTATTCCCTGCGCCACGGCTGCAGTCGGTGTTCTTGGTCTCTCGCGGCAATATGAAATGGCGCAATTGAAGCATTTGGATCGTCAAAGTATTTTCAACTCAGAACTGAGCGAAGCAATACCAAATCACAGCATTGAAGCATTTGGAGCGTCAAAGCAGTGCGAACTCGGAACTACACGAAGCGATACCAAATGTCACCACTGAAGCATTCAAAACGTCAAATCACTGTCACCTCGGAACTACTCCAAGCGATACCAAATGGAACCATTCAAGAATTTGGAATGTCAAAGTAGTTTCAACTCAGAACTAAGCCAAGCAATACCAAATGGCACCATTGAAGAATTTTGAGTGTCAAAGTAGTGCGAACTCGGAACTACATGAAGTGATACCAAGTGGCTCCATTGAAGCATTCAGAATGTCAAAGCAGTGACACCTCAGGACTACACGAAGCGATACGAAGTGGAACCATTGAATAATTCGGAATGTCAAAGTAGTTTCAACTGAGAACTAAGCGAAGCAACACGAAATAGCACCATTCATGTATTTAGAGCGTCAGAGTAGTGCGAACTTGGAGCTACACGAAGCGATACCAAATGGCACCATTGAAGTATACAGAACTTCAAAGCAGTGTCACCTCGGAACTACTCGAAGCAATAGCAAGTGGAACCACAGAAGAATTCGGAACGTCAAAGTAGTTTCAACTCAGAACTAAGCGAAGCAGTAGCAAATGGCACCATTCAAGCATTTCGAGCGTCAAAGTAGTGCGAACTTGGAGCTACACCAAGCGATACCAAGTGGAACCATTGAAGCATTCGGAATGTCAAAGTAATTTCAACTCAGAACCAAGGGATGGAATACCAAATGGTACCATTGAAGCATTTGGAGCGTCAAAGTACTGCGAACTCGGAACTACATGAAGTGATACCAAATGGCACCATTGCAGCATTCAGAACATCAAAGCAGTGCCATATCGGAACTACACGAAGCGATACCAAGTGGAACCATTGCAGCATTCGGAACATCAAAGTAGTTTCAGCTCAGAACTAAGCAAAGCACTACCAAATGGCACCAAAGAAGAATTTGGAGCGTCAAAGTAGTGCGAACTCGGAATTACACGAAGCGATACCAAATGTTACCATTGCAGCGTTCAGAACGTCAAAGCAGTGTCACCTCATAACTACACGAAGTGATACCAAGTGGAACCATTGCAGCATTCGGAACGTCAAAGTTGTTTCAACCGGGAACTATGCGAATGGATAAAAATTTGCATCATCGAAGCATTGGGAGGCTCAAAGAAGTCAGAAATATTCAACGATGGAATTTGGAACTAGCCGTGGATTGGGTTATCAGAAAGTGCTTGGGAAGCGGCGGCGCCAGCGTTAGCTGGAGGCAGTGGTTTCTCGGCACCTGCTCCTCGCGCCTGGACGGCAGACGCCGCTGGCCGCCACGTGGGGACGACCAGGGGGCTGCGCGGAACCCAATAACTGCCAGGGCGGGGCGCGCAAGAATCCGCCGCTTAATGAATCGTTTCGTAACGCGCGGCGCGGCGCGGCGGCAAAAATCCGTACGGCAATATAATCTTCATTCCCGGGCGGACGGCGCCATTATACGAGGGCGCGGGCCTTTATTGCTTCCCTCTGTATGATTCCTGGGCGCGGGCGCGGCCGCGGCTGGTTTTATTAATACCGCGGCATTCCCGGCCCCCTGCCCGCCACTGCTCATCGCTCAATTATTGTCGTCCCTGCGCGGCGAGACGTCTGGCGGCTGTCTTAGCCGACAGGCCGGGCTGCAGCCTGTCTTCCAGCGAGAGCACTTCTCTGCACAGGCGAGGCCGCTGGCTGCTCTCTTCACTGCGAGCCACACACAAAATCCAGGTCCTCCTGCAGCACGTAGGCAACGTAGCGCAAGTCCTGTAGTTTGCACATCAACATCGTCACTCATCAAATCACCTAAGTCACGAAACTTGTGGGTGAATTTAAATCTGTTGAAACTGCCCGCCTGTTGTTGTTGTTGTTGTGGTTTTCAGTCCGCAGACTGGTTTGATGCAGTTCTCCACACTACCCTATCATGTGCAAGTCTCTTAATCTAAGAATAAGTTCGGCAACATACATCCATTTGAATCTGATTACTGTATTCGTCCCTCGGTCTCCCTCTACGATTTTTACTCCACACACTTCCCTCTAATGCTAAGTTGACGATTCCTTGAGGTCTCAGAATGTGGCCCACTAATCTATCCCTTCTCTTAGTCAGGATATGCCAGAAACTCCTTTTCTCCCTAATTCGGTTAAGCACCTCCTCATTAGTTACGTGATCTACCCATCTAATTCTCATCATTCGTCTGTAGCACCACATTTCAAAAGCTTCTATCATCTTTTTGTCTGAACTCCTTATTGTCCACGTTTCACTCCCATACAATGCTACAATCCATACAAATGCTTTCAGAAAGGACTTCCTAACATTTAAATTAATATTGGATGTCAACAAATTTCGCTTCTTCAGAAACGCTTTTCTTCCCCTAACCATTCTGCATTTTATATTTTCTTTATTTCGGCTATCAGAAGTTATTTTGCTACCCAAATAACAAAACTCATCTACTACTTTTATTGTCTCATTACCTTATCTAATTCCTTCAGCATCACCTGACTTTCTGACACTACATTCCATTATCCTTGTTTTACTCTGGTTGATGTTCATCTTATATCCTTTATTCAAGAAACTGTCCATTCCATTGAATTGCTGTTCCAGATCCTTTGCGGTCTCTGAAAGAATTACTATGTTATCGCCAAACTGCAAAGTTTTTATTTCTTCTCCCTGAACTTTAATTTCCTATCCAAATTCCTCCTTGCGTTCCTTCACTGCTTGCTCAATGTACAGATTGAACAACACTGGGGAAAGGCTACAACCCTGTCTTACTCCCTTCCTAACCTCTGCTTCCGTTTCACGCCCTTCGACTTTAATAACTGCTGTCCGGTTTTTGTACAAGTTGAATATAGCTCTTCGCTCCCTATATTTGACCCCTGATGTAATGAAAATTAAATTAATTTGCAAGCTTGGTCATTTTTACTATTGGAACTGGCTGTAAACCCGGCGTTGCCAGGGGTTTTATTTATATATTCAAGCCATGAGTTAGTACTCATACTATCCCGTCTTTCTCTATCCATCTCATTTTTATAAAAACATATTTATCGGAGAATATATAAGAAATAAAGCTGTCTTCCATAATATACAAAATTTTAAGTACAATACCCAAACAAAGAAAGATTGTAACCAAAACACAAATGATATGCAACATTTATTTAATTCACAACTTAACTATAAACAGTATTTCTTGTCACTTGTCCAGGATCTAATATGAGTAATTTCTTTGGTGATGCCACCCCTGTGCAAGAGACAGAAACTTGTCCGTGTGAGAAACATGGGCATATCAGATCCAATCCACAGTATTGAATAGATTGCCCTGTCGATTATTAATCCTAGTAGAAAATGTTAGTCTCACTGGAAACTTTATTCTCTTGAAATTTACACGTTTTGTAAATAGTTTTAGAAAGCCGCCTCCCCCCCCTCAAGCTGACCAAAAGCGGCCAGCCATTCAGCCACATTATCGCGGTGTACTGCAAGTGACGTGGCACGACTACCTTCAGTCCTTGTCTCTAGACGGTGTTGCCACGGGTCAACTGGTGCCGTCAGAGGATATAAAATGGCATGGCGCTCCGTGATCTTCAGCGATGAAAGCAGATTTTGCGTTCAAGAAAGTGATGCTGGGTTGCGCGTGCGACGTAGACTTGTGGGGCGCTACCTCGCAAAGTGGATTCGTCCAAGACACCCTGGCTCCACCACGAACTTTACGACCAGGGCTGCGGTAAGCTACGACTCTCGATCACCTTTGGTGTTCTTGGAGGCAACGCTGAACTCGCTCAGTTCGTGCACGGTTTTGCGAGACTCGTTCATTTGCCAATCTTGCAACTAACAGGATAATGCTAGCTCGAACTTTGAGGTGAAACTCAACGTCCACTGCAACACATTATAACATTTAAATGGATTGTTAGTAATTACAGTTTATTCTACCGATACTCAGCTTTTCATAACTGAGATGTATGGGGGTTCTGCTCGCTGTAACATTATTCTCCTGGGGCGTCGTGGTAGAAATAAATAGTCGATACGTACAAATTTCACTTCTTCTTTAATCTGAATCAAACTTCTCCACCAAAACAATACAAATTCAATACATCAGAACTTAGCTGGTAGTACTTCCATTCTCAAAACACAGAGTGACATGGATTCCAGAGCACTTGACAAATGACTCAAACTCGAACTCTCCCCACACAAGGCGGTGAGGCAAATATATAACATCAGCAATAATGACCTTACATTATGCATTGTTCATAACAATTGAATTTAGTAATTTACAATTAACGAATACTACAGTAAAACATTTCATGTATACAAAAATAATCACAATATAAAATGAAAACTATGCATACAATAATTTTAGATGGCACATGTATTTTTAAGACGAAATTTCCGATCTTTCTGTTAACAACAAAGTGCGATGTTAAATATCAATTAATCTGTTAATGAATACATCATACATGCTCCTAACATATATTGAGCTATCAATTATCTTGGCAATTCTCAAACTATACTCAAAATCTCTTTTCAGTCAATATATACAAAGAATAACAATATTGATAATTAATGTAATAGTCGAAATAACACAATTAGCTGGTCAACAGAACTTGTTTATGAGCCTAACATATATACAATGCTATTAATTTTCATTTCAGCGTTGCCTCCAAGAACACCAAAGGTGATCGAGAGTCGTAGCTTATCGCAGCCCAGGTCGTAAAGTTCGTGGTGGAGCCATGGTGTCTTGGACGAATCAACTTTGCGAGGTAGCGCTCCAAAAGTCTACGTCGCACGCGCAACCCAGCATCACTTTCTTGAACGCAAAATCTGCTTTCACCGCTGAAGATCACGGAGCGCCATTCCATTTTCTATCCTCTGACGGCACCAGTTGACCCGTGGCAACACCGTCTAGAGACAACGACTGAAGGTAGTCGTGCCACGTCACAGTGGCACCGCGATAATGTGGCTGAATGGCTGGCCGCTTTTGGTCAGCTTGAGGGGGGGGGCGGCTTTCTAAAACTATTTACCAAACGTGAAAATTTCAAGAGAATGCTGTTTCCAGTGAGACTAACATTTTCTATTAGGATTTTTACAAAATATTTTACAATTTGTCTGTTTAAGTCTTGAAATAACATACAATGACGCAACTATTGTTTATAGAACTGTCTGGAAAGAAAATATGTGAATCTCTTAATTAATGAAATCTATCACTTGTTTTAATCAGAGTATCACCGAGACACTGTCCTAAACTGATTCCTAGACTGGCTTTTTAGTTCACGCGCAACTTTTATCACTATTGAACCACACGATTCCGGATCCGACGCAGACGGTATCGTAGGATGACATTGAGATGAGAGGACCAGGCAGACGGTATCGAACGATAACATTGAGATGAGGGGGTCAGCAGTATCGTTACAACATGCATCTGGCGTCATCAGATATAAAAACCTCTACACTTGCGACGGAAAGTTCAGTGTCATTGGTAAATTCTGTACCTAGATGATGCCCTCTAGCCCAGGCTGTTCCAGCTCGCGCGCTCACCCGTGAGTTTTAGGGAGCGCTCACCTCCTCGCGGAGCACCGCTTCTCGGCCGTGAGCTGTCTTCGCGTGGGCCACACGGCTGCGGCGAGCGTATCTACAAGTGAAGCAACAGAATGGGCTGTGACGTCACCAATTCCCGCCAGCGGCACAATTGTTTCTGAAATAGCTGGAACTGCCGTTTTAATGCGTGAAAATGCGCAACACGTGACACAAGGTCAATCCTCGTGGATAATATTATGTCTGTCGTTATTACGATCAAAGTTTAACGATTAGATTTCATGACTGGAATTTATAAACCGTATTTATGTTAGCATTATTTTGACATTTTTAAATGTCTGTTTCACGGAACCAACGTAATGTTCAAATGTTCAAATGTTTGTAAATCTATCGGACCAAATTGCGTGGTCATCAGTCCGTAGCTTACAAACTAGGTAAACTAACCTACGGACAAAAACACACACCCATGCCCCAGGGAGGACTCGAACCTCCACGGCGAGCAACCGCGCCCTCCGTAGCGAGGTGCTTTAGACTGCTCGGCTACTCCACCGCGGCCCAACGTAATGGGTATTTCTTATGTAATATATAACAAATTCTCCCGTTATTTTTAATGAAGAAGTCATTGATTTTAGAAGTTATTGCTCAAGTATGAAAAGAAGCCAGATCATGACTGAGTGATTTATAACGCTGAACCTGATGCCAGTTTCACCATGTCAATCGTACATGAGGCAATACAAATTTTACAGTCAACCTCTTAAGTATGATTTCTGTCTTCGAAAAAAGTAAGTTTTCCATTTACGTTTAAGAACTAGTAACTTTTTTTTACACATAGTAGCTTACATCATCAAATGAGTGACACACAACTTTAATTGCGAATAACTAGGCGAAACAAACGTTGCCTGTCTTAAATATTCACCGAATTCCGTAATCAGTGGCAACAATTTGTTGCATAACGACCGATCCACCAGTGGTCACAAGAACTGCCACAAATACTATGATTTTCAATTTATGACGACAGTAAAAGAAAATACGAATCCAATTTTGCTTCCTCATAAAAATTATAGAAATGTGAGATGATTGTAATGAAGCTGTAAATTGATTTTTAATTAACTAATTGATTGATTAGTTAATTACTTTATGTTTTGCGCAAACAAGAGTTTTGTGACACACTGGATATTGTGAAGAGGTACGGTTCTTTTAAAGAGCAAGACAGTGGGCTTTCGTGACTAGACGTTTTTGTTGTTGTCTGTACTGTAAATTACGAGAACTAAACGAGCACGTCTGTTTACTTATGCCTGCCGAGTATTAGCGTGCGTGACGTCACCTTGCCTCACCACTGCAGCTCCGAGCTGGGTCAGTGAGCGCTCGTGTGCGCTCCTGCTCGCGGGGCAGCCTGTTGGAACAGCCTGCTCTAGCCTGACAGCTGCAAACGGCTTGCTGACCGTTTCTACTTATAACTTTATATACTACGAATATTACCACTGCTGGTTATTAACATACGAACTGTCGTGTTCGTTTCACGCAGTCCGCCAAGTTTACTACAACGAGGTGAGAGAAGTCATGGGGCCGGCCGGGGTGGCCGAGGAGACTGAGGCGCTCCAGTCACGGTCTGCACAGCCACTACGGTCGGGGGTTCGAATCCCCCCTCGGGCATGGATATTTGTGCCGTCCTAGTTCGTAAGAAGTTCATAAGTAGTTTGTAAGTTTAGGGACTGATGACCCCATAGTAAAGTCCCATAGCCTATACAAACATTTTAACATTTTGAAGTCATGTGATGGCGATGTTCAGAGATCTAGATGACGACAGTACTGCACATACAAGGTACGAAACGGCCGAGCTTCGGCAAAGCTATCGTTTGTAGACTGGTGATTCACGTGAAAACCTTTCCGACGTGATTACGACCACACGATGGGAACCATGCAACTTTAAACGCGGAATGGTAGTTGTAGATAAACGCACGCCGCGGCGGAGCGGCCGAGCGCATTGAGGCGCTATGCTACGATGCGCGAGGCCGTTCCCCGTAGGGGGTTCGAATCCCCACTGGGCATGGATGTTTGTGACGTCTTTAGTATAAGCTAGTTAATAATTAGTTTGTAAGTTTAGGGACTGATGACCACGCTGTTAAGTCCCTTGAGCTTGACAAACATTTGAACATTTTTGATAAACGCACGAATTACCGTACATTTCATGCAATCTGGTGATGGCACAGTGATGTGTGGGTTGGTTTAACATGCAGTGGACTGGGTCTTCTGGTCTATCCGAAACGATCATTGGGTGAGAAAGGCAATATTCTACCACCTGGAGACCATTTGCAGCCGTTCATGGACCTCACGTTCCCTAACAATGGTGGAAGGCAATGCTCCATGTCACCGGACCATAATTGTTGGCGATTGGTTTGGAGATCGTTCTGGACAATACCTGTGAGTGATGTGACCAACCAGACCGCCCGAATTAATTTCCATTGAACGTCTGTGCAACATAACAAAGGGAAAAAAGAATGCTATTTTGTCGAAACCTGAGTTTTGAGCCCTTGATTGTGTATAAAATATGAGAAGATTTTTACATGCCAAGAAAACATTTAATTACACTACTTATTTACAAAATAGCGCCGTTACCTGTTTCAAACCTTACAGTTCATCATAAGATCGCTGTTCACTTCTACATACACAGTAAGGTACAACAATAAATAAATAAATCTGCTGTGTACCGTAGTATATTTGACAATGAATTAATTAGCCTATAAATTATTTTGTTTGAATAGACTCTCGTTCTCATGATAAACCGTTCTGTAAAAATACACGTTTTTTTTACTAATCTACCCTCCTTACAGTAACTTTTCGAAGTAAGGAAATTCTGGCTTACTCAATATGGCCTGTGTCGCAACATAACCTACTGATTTTGGCTTGGTAACTATGACAGGAACCCGACGAATATGTTATATAGTGAAGTCATATTTCTGGGCTTTTAAATTTAATGGATCTTCTAGTATACAAATCAAAAGAATATCCACCCCCGGTAGCTCAGACGACATCCTCTCTTTCTTAGATTGCTAATTACAATCCAGAATGCTTTTCCTGCATCTTGACCTAAAGGTTCTAACTAATTTCTAAAGTCTTCCCATGATACCTGCTTGGATTATGCAATTATCGGTTTGACTTTGTTTCTTTCTTCAACATACCTTTCTCTCTGCCTGAGTTCTAGCGTAGTGCTATATCTGAAATCCCTTCTTCTTCTGTTACAGGCTGCCTTGATTGTGTCATTATACCAAGCTGTTTGCCTTTTACACACTACTGTTCCAAGTCATTCTCTAGTCACTTCTAGCAGTGAGCCCCTGTACTATGTCCACCCCTCTTTCAGTGACTGTAAGTAACTACCTTCAACAAACTGGTACCTTTCTGAAATCATTGGTAGGTATTTGTGCCTGATTTCCTTCTCCTGGAGATTCTATAATGTTGTTGTGCTAGATATGGACATTTTTGCACTTTTGGTTTCAGAAAATAAATTTCACTACAGATTAAATAATGATAAGGATCATCAAAGAACCCTGTGAAAACACGACCGTCCCTGACTTCCTTCCTGTTATTAAATAGTCAATGACAAATGTGGTTCCCCTGTCTTTCCAAGTTTACCGGTGAATGTTCTTATTATTAAAAAAGGCGTTTGTGATAGTCCATACTGGCACATAAATCCAAGAGCTATTTTCCGTTTCTGTTAACCACCATATCCTCTCGAAACTTTCCCATAATGTTCTCATACCCTTCTGTTCGGTTTCCTATTCTGGATACTCTGGAATTGACGTCACCCATGAGAGAAAAACTGTTTTTAACAACTCCATCACTGAGTGCGTCATAAAATCAGTCCAGCTCATCTTAATCTGTTTCTTCACAAGGCGACTACACTGACACAATCCTGATTTTCTTACTGGAGTTTGCCAAATCTGTCCACATCTGTCGTTCATTTACATTCATTACTGCAGTTATGCTGGGTTTGACTGGTTTCCTGATGTAAAGGCCCACTCCCTACTATGCTGTTCCTGCTTTCACTCTTCACAGATGGACCTTATATTCTTCGACTTCGCCTTCTTTCTCTTCCCTTACCCGAACGCCATTAAAACATCTAACCCCACCTTCCTTGCAGCCTTTGCAAGCTCTGACTTCTTCTCAGTATAGCCCCCATTGATATTAATCTCATTCCAGATCGTTTGCAAAGTCGTACCTGAGAATTCCCTGGTGTGACAATTAAAAGTGGGACTGGAGTCATTTTTGCTCTGATTGTTGCCAGCATCAGCTCGAAGTACCTGGGAAGCAGATTGCTAGCCTTAATTATACAGGGTCCCATTGACTTTTATCCCTAAGTGTTGAGGGTCTAACCGGTGGATTTGGTTGTCTTTGGCGTCTGAGAACAAAGGTGGCCACGACTGAGAATATGTCCGAGATGCCCAACATTATTCCAAGGTAAGAAGCATTCCAACTGTCAAGACCACTTTACTTGGCCACTCATATGTTGCCAGTGGTTCATGAAATAGGAGATGACTTTTTTTTCTCTCTTTCGCTTTAATACGGAAATGGTTTAGAAGAAAAGAAGAGGGATAACCCAAAGAAAAACGTTAACAATCGAAAAAATAAAAATATTGGTAATTTTGGTAGGCATTGTCACTTCGGAATAGATTTATATTTCGTGTGTTGCCATACCGTTCGAATGCGATGAATTTTTTAATTTTTTTTATTTATTTGTTTTTTTATTTGATTGGCACCGTTTGATCCATAACCATGAAATTTGGCAGATATAGGCAATTTTTCATACAGAAGAGAGTGGGGAGGTGAATAGAGAGAGGGGACAGGAGGAGACTGGTAGAGAGCGGAGAAGATAATGATAGAGGCAGAGGAATGGATGAGGGATTCGAGGGAGAAGAGGAGGAGGAGGTAGACGTAGGCAGACAAAGACAGAGAGAAGAGGGAGTAGTACACGGCAGAGAAGGGAGGAATAGAAGGTCTAGCTGAATATTGGGATAAGTAAATGCACGAATAACAATATGGTTCATATTTTAGCCTTGTCATACTATCCACCCTTTGCCCTCCGAACAGCTGCACAAACTCTTGGCATTCTGGAAACAAGATTTTGTAGTGTTTCCACAGATATTGCAGTCCAACAGCTATGTAAATTATTCCAGAGCTCTTCAACATAGTCGACCTCAGGTTTCGGACTTACCTGTCAAGTTCGTCCCAAAAAAAGTTCAATGGGATTTAAGTCTGGTGACTGACTTGGCCAAATCATATTATTCAGTTCTTCACATTTCTCTTTTCTATTGACGTACCCTCTACACAGTTTAGAAGAATTTTTGCGATCATTGTCCTGTTGCAGAACAAACCCACGACCAATAAGCCTCTTGCCAGATGGAACTGCATTGTTGATCAGTATCCTGTGATATCCTTCCGGGATGAAGTGGTTGGAAAGGGAGTAAGACAGGGTTGTAGCCTTTCTCCATTGTTATTCAATTTGTACATTGAGCAAGCTATAAAGGAAAGCAAGGAGAAATTTGGAGAAGGAATTAAAGTTCAGGGTGAAGAATTAAAAACATTGCGTTTTGCCGACGACATAGTAATTCTGTCAGATACAGCAAAGGACCTGGAAGAGCAATTGAACGGAATGGACAGTGTGCTGAAAGGTGCATATAATATGAACGTTAACAAGAGTAAAACTAGGGTAATGGAGTCCAGTGTAAGAAAATCAGGTGATGCTGAAGGAACTAGATTGGGTAACGAAGCAATAAAGGAGGTAGATGAATTTTGTTACTTGGGCAGTAAAATAACAAATAATGGTCGCAGTACAGAGGATATAAAATGCAGAATGGCAATGGGTAGAAAAGCGTTCTTGAAAAAGAGAAATTTGTTAACATCGAAAATTGATTTAAGCCTAAGGAAGTCCTTTCTGAAGGCATTTGTGTGCCGGCCGTGGTGGCCGAGGGGATTGAGGCGCTCCAGTCACGGTTCGCACGGCCACTACGGTCGGGGGTTCGAATCCCCCCTCGGGCATGGATATTTGTGCCGTCCTTAGTTGTAAGTAGTTCATAAGTAGTTTGTAAGTTTATGGACTGATGACCCCGTAGTTAAGTCCTATAAGCTTTACAAACATTTGAACATTTGAAGGCATTTGCATGGAGTGTTGCCTTGTACGGGAGTGAGACATGGTCGATAAACAGTGCAGACAGGAAGATGATAGAGATTTTTGAAATATGGTGCTACAGAAGAATACTGAAGATTAGGTGGGTGGATCGCGTAATTAATGAGGAGGTACTGAACAGAATTGGGGAGAAAAGAAATTTCTGGCATACCTTGACTAAAAGAAGTGAGAGATTGGTAGGACACATACTTAGACATCAAGGAATTGTGAATTCAGCGTTGGAGGGAAGTGTGTGGGGTAAAAACCGCAGAGGAAGACCAAGAGATGGATACAGTAAGCAGATTCAGACAGATGTAGGTTGCCGTTCTTATGTGGAGATGAAGAGGCTTGCTCAGGATAGGGTATTACGGAGAGCTGCATCAAACCAGTCTCCGGACTGAAAACCACAACAACAACTTCGTGGTGTTGTAGCTGCGCACACTGCTATTATTTTGAATTTGGTCGGGTTGTTAATAACAAATATATTGTGAAGCTACAGTGAAGATCCCTAGAGCCTTAAAAATAAGTGTCTGCAGGATGAACTTGTGTGTGTTCCATCAATTATTCTGATTACACGCATTTGTACATGAACACTTTTTTACTAAATGTTGAATATACTGACAAGGAAAGTACTTGGGCTCGAACAAACATCTCTGTATGAACGTTTGCTTACAGGATCTCTACGTACACCTCAATGTGCTGGTGGGTGTGGATTTTTTGCAAAACTTTGCAATTACGCTCTAGATAGCACTGTAGGTGTAATTGTAGACGTCATACGTAATGCAGATATCTTAACTATAACTTATGTAATAATCGTCGTACATGTTCTCCAGCGTATTGTCATCAAAAGCCGTGATGTTAGTTGCAACTTTAACCTTCTCGGAAGACTGTTGGTATACACTGCCACTGCTTCCATCGCCTCTTCCCGCACTTACCGTAGCACTACCGCTAGCAATGAGTTCTTTGTCATTATCATCCCTATTATCATTATTATGTGTTAGTGTTACAACAGTATCTAACTTACGCTCATTTTTCTGTACCATAACAGATACGAGAAATCATGGGAATGATTTATTTTCTACACTAATACCATCTTCACGAAGAAGGGTTCTTCGTAACTTCATCTCAACAGGATCGATTGCCATCGCCGCCCCATCTAACGCTTCACCACAGAAATAACGTCCAAAACGCGACTTCGGAGACACACTGCACCGTCCCTACTGGCGAACCGACAGGTCAAAGTGCAATGTGGCAAGCCACACGCAGAGGCCTCCAACGGACGACTGCAGAGTTTTGCAGATGCGGGAGTATCACTAGTGCAATAAGGGACGTTTACATTATCTCTCATACGATTTTGGTGTATATGTGTTTGTTCGAGCTCAAGTACTTTCCTTGTGAGATGTATATCACCAAATTTTTCAATGACCCTGATAGCATAAGTAACTGAACTCAAACGTTTCAGCAAATCTTCAATGCCCCACGATGCGGAGAACCAATCAAATACACATCAGAATCGTTCCGTGTTTACATACGTGTGACACTTGTTCTAGTATCAGAACAGGACTATGATAGATTATTTAAAACTACATGTCTGTTTTAACCACAAATCTGTAGTTTTGATAGGTGATCGAAAACTTTCACAGAGCGAGGTGGCGTAGTGGTAAGACACTGAACTTGCATCGAGGAGAACAATGGTTCAAATCAACCTCTGGACATCGAGATTTAGGTTTTCCGAGATTTCCCTAAATCACTCCAGGCAAATGCCGGGATGGTTCCTTTCAAAGGGGACGACCGAAATCCTCGCATCATGCTTCCCAAAAAATCCGAGCGTAAGTTCCGTCTCTAATAACCACGCTGTCGACGAGACGTTAAAACCTAAGCTTCCTTCCTTTCGAAAACTTTTGACCGGCTAGAGTATATCGAAGTCACATACATATTAAGCAACTGCGAAGCATTGCCGAGTTGGCTAGTTGATTACTAAATCCCATGCCTCATAATCAGTGTTACCCTGTGTAACTGATACGTCAGTTCTACATCCACATCTACATAGATACTCTGCAAATCACATTCAAGTGCCTGGCAGAGGGTTCATTAACCACTTTCATAACTTTTCTCTACCGCCATTCTCTAATAGCGCGCGGGAAGAAAGAACACCTAAATCGTTCAGTTTTCGATCTGATTTCTCTAATTTTATTGGGATGGTCATGCCTCCCTAAGTAGGTGGGTGCTAGCAAAAGATTTTCACATTCAGAACTAAAAGTCGGTGATTGAAACTTCGCAAACAGATCACGCCGCAATGAATAACGTCTTTATTTTAATGATTTCCACCCCAATTCGTGCAACATTTCCAAAACGCTTCCCCCCGCAACGTGATAAAACAAAACGAGCTGCCCTTCTCTGAACCTTCTCAATGTCTTCCGTCAGTCCCACCTGGTGAGGGTCCCACAAGGGGCAACAGTACTCCAGGAGAGGACGCACAAGTGTGATGTAGCCAGTCTCTTTGGTGGAGCTGGTGCATCTTCGAAGAGTTCTGCCGATGATACGTAACCTTTGGTTCGCCTTCCCCACAATATTTTCTGAGTTTTCTCTCCAGTCAAAGTTGTTCGCAATTGTAACTTCTAGGTATTTGGTAGAATCTACGACCTTAAGGTTTGACTGATTTATCGCTTAATTAAAGTTCAGCGGATTTCTTTTAGTGGTCATGTGTATTACTTCACACTTTTCCTTATTTAGTGTCAATTACCAATTTTCGCACCATGCAGAAATTTTGTCTAAATCGCTTTGCAGTTGCTTTTGATCCTCTGTTGACTTCACTAACCGATAACGACAGCATCATCCGCGAACAATCTAAGGGAGCTATTCAGAGTGTCTCCTAAATCGTGTATAAACACGAGGAAGAGTAGGGGAATAATAACGCTTCCCTGTGGAACACCAGATATCATTTCTGTTTTACTCGATGACTTACCGTCAATTACAACGAACTGTGTTCTTTCTGATAGGAAATCGTGAATCCAACCGCACAATTGGGGAGATATTCCATAAGCACGCAATTTCATAAGAAGCCGCTTGTGGGGTACAGTGTCAAAAGCCTTCCTGAAATCCAGAAATATGGAATCGATTTGAGGTCCCTTGTCGATGGCACTTAACACTTCATGTGAATAAAGGGCAAGCTGTGTTTCGCAAGAGCGATACTTTCTGAATCCGTGTTGACTACTGGTTAATAGGTCGTTCTCTTCGAGGTAGTTCATAACATTCGAACAAAGTACATGTTTCAAAATCCTACTGCAAATCGACGTCAATAAGATAGGCCTGTAATTTTGGGGATCACTTCTATTGCCTTTCTTGAATATTGGAGTAACTTGGGCAACTTTCCAATATTTGGGTACGGAGCACAAAGTCCTGGAGTGTCCACGCTATGTCGAGTTGCTGCACTTGTCCAGGCAAAACGAGGTCCGAGACGATGTTGGAGGTATCCGTTATTTTGTGAACTCCGTGTCCCCACCTCTCTGTGAGCACGAGGCATCACTTACAAGCCTTCTTGCTCGCGTACGAGTACAGTAGCAGCTTGGGGTGCTCGGAGTGGCAGGCTGGACACTTTGCTGAGACAGGCGCCGGCGTGGCCACGTGGCTGCGGCGCTATCTGTGTAATGGAAGCCGCCCAGGCCGCCATCCCATCAGCGAGGCATGCGCCCGCATTGCGCCCGTAGCAACCAGTTTACGACCGCACCATTAATCCGTAAAGGCTGGCCCCCGCAACTGGGGCCCCACTTGGCTCTCAGACGCACGGCTACTGGCGCCAGCGACAACGCCCATCTCCTGCCACTGGCGCGCCTCTGGGTTAGCTGTAAGAGGCTTCTGCCGGCTTAGTCTTACACCGAGTCGACTTTGTTGCCTACGTAGGCAACGCTTGCAACACTGCTTTAAAGTCAGAGTGGAAACGAGCAATGTCGTTTACACCATGCGTTAGTTTTATACAACTGCTTTACCTCAGCACTGCCCAAGTTAAGCAAACCCAGAAACGCCTCAAGTAATTATTTTGCAGTGAGTGCTCAGCTAAGATCTACTCTCTTCTGCAAGAAAGAAGTAAGTACCAAGACTAAGTTCGCAGTGCACCGCTCTATCTTTCGAGCAACTTTGTTGTATGGGAGTGAAAGCTGGGTGGATACAGGTTACCTTATTCATAAGATAAAGGTTACAGCTATGAAAGTAGCAAGAATGATTGCAGGTACCAATAGATAGGAACAGTGGCAGAAGGGTGTCCATAATGAGGAAATCAAAGAAAAACTTGGAATGAACACCATAGATGAAGCAGTTAGAGCGAACAGACTGAGACGGTGGGGTCATGTTACACGCATGGGAGAAACTGAGACGGTGGGGTCATGTTACACGCATGGGAGAAGCAAGGTTACCTAAGAGACTCATGAGCTCGTCAGTGGAAGTTAAGAGGAGTCGAGGTAGACCAAGAAGAAAGTACTTAGATTCGGTGCAGAATGATTTTGAAGTAAAAGGCATAACATCAGACGAGGCATCAATGTTAGCATTGAATAGGGGATCATGGAGGAATTTTATTAGAGGCACTACGCTCCAGACTGAATGCTGAAAGGCATAATCAGTCTCTAATGATGATGACAATTCTTTTGTAACAACTGTCTTACCTCAGTACTTTCGAAGTTAAACAAACCCAGAAACGCCCCAAGTAATTTTTTGTAACTTCTGCATTAAAAGGTAGTTTACTATACAATGAAGAGCCAAGGAAACTGGTATACCAGCCTAATATCGTATAGGGGCCCCGCGAACACGGAGAAGTGTCGCAACACGACATTGCATGGACTGGACTAACGTCTCAAGTAGTGATGCAGGGAATTGACACCATGCATCCTGCAGCACTGTCTATCCGTAAGAGTGCGAGTGAGTGAAGATTTGTGAACAGCAAGGAGAAGGCATCCCACATATGCTCAATAATGGTCATGTCTGGAGAGTTTGGTGGAGGAGTTTAAACTCGTGAGAGTGTTCCTGGAACCACTCTGTAGCAATTCTCGACACACGGGATGTGGCACTGTCCTGCTGAAATTCCCCAAGTCCGTCGGAATGCGCAATGGACATAAATGGATCAAGTGATCAGACACTATGTGTAACACGTCACCTGTCAGACACATATCTAGACGTATCAGCGCCCCCACTGAACAAGCCCCACACCATTACGGAGCCTTCACCAACTTGCCCTGCTGACATACAGAGCTCATAAACTCATGAGGTTGTCTCCATACACAACACGTCCATCCACTAGATACAATAGGAAACAAAGCTTGTCAGACCAGGCAATATGTTTCCAGTCATCAGCAGTCCAATGTCGGTGTTGATGGACCCAGGCGAGGCATAAAGCTTTCTGTTGTGCAGTCACCAGGAGTACATGAGTGGGCCTTCGGTTTCGAAAGCCCATATCGATGATGTTTCGTTAAATACATAAGAGAAGTTAAGGCTCATACAGAGGCATTTGTTCCATTGTTATATTTGGGAGTGGAATAGGAAAGAAATGCCTAGTAGTGGGAATTTTCCATACGTCTCGGTATGTACGAAATCGACGTTCTTCAGAGGTGAAAGTCCTATAAAGGTACAGGATTTGTCGATGACTTGGCTTGCTCTGCCCACCCAAAGGTAACACTGCAGTTAATGACCGATACTTACGGAAGCCAGCTCGGAGGAACCCTGAGAGGAATGTCAACATGCTGAACAATGACTTTCGAGCAGCCACAAGACGTCGTGTTTCGACTAAAACTGTACGCAACGGGTTCCATGACATGCAACTTTTTTTCAGACGTCTACATCTACATCTACATGGGATACCCTGCAAATCACATTTAAGTGACTGGTAGAGGGTTCATCGAACCACAATTTTACTATGTATCTCCCATTCCATTCTCGAATTGCGCGC
The DNA here is from genome assembly GCA_026315105.1 of Locusta migratoria. NCBI lineage: Eukaryota > Metazoa > Arthropoda > Insecta > Orthoptera > Acrididae > Locusta > Locusta migratoria. The sequence goes on from CM048749.1 coordinate 353,690,672, forward strand.
GGGAAGAAAGAACACCTGAATCTCTCCGTTCGAGCTTTAATTTCTCGTATTTTAATCTGATGATCATTTCTACTTATGTAAGTGGGAGTCAACAATATATTTTCGGATTCGGAGGAGAAAGTAAGTAGACGACGCCGCAGCGATAACTGCCGATGTTGTAATGGTTCCCATCGCAGGTCCTGTATCATTTCCGTGACGCTGTCTCCCCTGTATCGTGACAATACAAAACGAGCTGCCCTTCTTCGGATTCTGTCAAACCCATCTGATAAGGATCCCACACTGGGCAGCAATACTCCAAAAAAGGACCGACAACTGTAGTTTACGCAGTCACTTTAGTAGTTCTGTTGCATCTTTTAAGAGTTCTGCAAATAAAACACAATCTCTGCTTCGCCTTTCCTACGACATTATCTACGTGTTGTTTCCAGTTTAAGTCTGTAGTAATAGTAATAGTAATAGTAATTCTTAGGTATTTAGTGGAGTTTACGGCCGTCACTTTTGATTGATTTATTTTGTAGAAAAGTTTAACGGATTTCTTTTTGTACTCATGTGGACAACTTCACACTTCTCATTATTTAGCGTCAATTGCCAATTTTTAGACTATAGTGATATCTTATTCAGATCGTTCTGCTTGGATCTTCAGATGGTTTTACTACACGGTAAATGACGGCGTCATCTGCAGACAACCTAAGAGAGCTACTTAGATTTTCCCCTAAATCGTTTATGTAAATAAGGAACAGCGAGGACCAATAACACTACCCTGTGGAACGCCCGATATCACCTCTGTTTTAGTCTATGCTTTACCATCGATTACTACCAACTTTGTCCTCTCTTTACACGATATCCCCTATCCAGTCACAAATCTGGGGCGATATTCCATAACCACGCAATTTGATTAAAAGTCGTTTGTGAGGTACGGTGTCAAAAGCCTTCTGGAAATCTAGTATATATGTAGATGAATGTTTCGTATGCCGACACATTTTGTTGGCCCTGCCCAGTGGGGTATATAGAGGGGGTGTGGGTGGGAGGCCCAGTGGGTCTGCCCCTCCTCTCCACCAAAACAATGAATATTAAGAAAACAATGAGTACGATATCTTAATTATTTTAATGAATGCTACGTCAAACCATCGCCGCGGAAGACAGTCGTACTTTCCTGTATTGGTGGGGGGAGTGTGATGTTAATGGTGTGAAGTTCGTGGCCCTTTTTTTAATAGCTATATTTCTATGATTTAATGTCAATATTAAAAAAAAATCTTGATCTCAGTAAAGTAAATAGGGCTTCAGCGCATTATCATTTGATTATGAGCAGCAAAACTGATACAAATTATCAGTCTATTTAAAATTATTTATTTTTTCATTAATCTTCCCCCTCCCCCGAAAGTATATGCTAAATTTGCCCCTGGCCCAACATTCAGCAATTTTCAGAAGGGTTGAACTTCTGTCTCGTTAAACCATTCTCTTCAGTTGTCGATGGTCCTGTTGTTGGAGGATATTTATCATGTCGCAGCGATGCCCGAGATGTGATGTTTTATTGGGTTCCCGATATACACGGTTCACGCGGAATGGTCCTACGGGAAAATCCCCACCTCAGCGCTACCTCGGAAATGCTGTGTCCGATCTATCGTGCTCCAACTATAACACCTTCAAACTCACTTAAATCGTGATAACCTGCTATTGTAGCAGAAGTATCGCCTTCACTAGACGCCTGTTATACGGGCGTTGCCGACAGCAGCGCCGTCCTCTTGTTTATCTCTGTGTTTACAGACGCACCCCTACAACAGTTTCTTTCGCTCTTCAGTGTATAACTAAAAGTCATACAAATGTTATAGCATTTATTGCATATAATTTGAATCTTTAGTCTATCATGGTGAATTTGATGAGGACAGTACTTGCCAAAAAAACAGAATTTATCCTAATATTCATAATCCGTCACAGACTTACAAACTCCAAAGACATTGTTATAGCTTTTATACTCGAATGACAGAGGAACACCAGATAAGGTCATTCCAGAATTAGACATCAAACTAACCTAGCAATTCTAATTCGTGATACGTTCACAGACTCCAAAGCAAAAGTTAGGTTTCGTTGTGAAATATCTAAGGCATTCGACACAAAAACAGGTGGAAAGCAAGGTGACGGCTGTACTCCTTCCTCGCCGGCCGCGGTGGCCGAGGGGACTGAGGCGCTTCAGTCACGGTCTGCACGGCCACTACGATCGGGGGTTCGAATCCCCCCTCGGGCATGGATATTTGTGCCGTCGTAGTTCGTAAGTAGTTCATAAGTAGTTTGTAAGTTTGGGGACTGATGACCCCGTAGTTAAGTCCCATAAGATTTACAAACATTTGAACTCCTTCCTCTTAGATTGCGTCCTAGAGAAAATAGTAAGGAATGGAAAAAAATCTGAAAGAGCATAAGCTCTCACCAATAAGACTTAGGGCTAAGAAGAAAGATTTTGAATTTCACTGTATGGCATTTATGGATGACTTTGCCATTCTTTCTGGAAAACTTGCAAATGAAGAACACAAATCAGTTTCTTAGAGGAAACAGAGAAATCAGGTTTAATAATTTCTGCAATAGAATCAAAAATTTTGACAAACATAAAAATACTCCAGAATTCTTATTAAAAAAATCCTTGCGCACGTAAAGAAGCTAAATAAATATAAATGTTGGGAAGAAATTATTCAAGAAAATGGTTTTGAACAAATCGCAGTATAAGAAACGTTGCATAAAATGGAGAGAGAGTATGGAATGGAGAGGGGCATTTACAACAAAAAGTCTTTGTCTAAAACTTTCAAATTAGAGCACTACAGTAAAGTAGTAAACCCAGAATGACTCCATACAAGTGAATGTTTAGTATTGAATTAGAAGTGAAAGATACTTGAAATACTAGAAAGAAGAATCATTCGAACAATGCTCGATCCGTAAAAAAATATCGAAGTATGGTAATTAAGAGCTAATGAAAAAGTGTATAGCAAGATATAAGACATAACTGAGTCTCTACGGAAGAGACGACTGCTGCGTTTTGACATTTATACTGAATGAACTTCAACAGATTAACCCAACAGCCGCGCGGGAATAGCCACGCGGTCTCCGGCGCCATTTCATGGATTGTGCAGCCACTCTCGTCGGAGTTTCGAGTCCGCCATAAAGCATGGGCAAGTGTGTTGTTCATAGCACACGTAAGTTTGACTAGTTTGTAAATCTACGGATTGACGATCTCAGCAGTTCGTTCCCTTAGGTTTACAAACATTTGAGCATTTGATTTAACCAAATACATTTTAAATATCTTTGGTACAAGCAGTCAACAATAGCTTCCATTCTAGACGTTAGGAAATATTTGGAAACAAAGAACATAACTAAATAAGAAGCAACAGAAAGACTGCTATTTAAGAAGTATGTGATTCCAAGGAGGATGGATAAGAAGAGTTTGAGTACTGTGGACAGGGTGAAGCTGGAAATTTGTATCTGACGGGAGGCGTGCTTAGGTAGTCCTTGAAGGTGCGATGATCACTGTGTCCGCAGTGGTAGTTGTCAGCGCAACTGCCTAGAAAGCGGGAGACCCAGGTTCGAATCCCGACTGGATACACATTATCAGATATGCCCAATCGCAAATGATATCATATATTCTGTGAATGTGAAAGAATAACAACTGCAGGATCTGAAGTAACGTCTATTCTTTAGAGCAGACGCCACATGTGTATATATTTAATCATTTGTTGTTGTCTGCCAGGCGTCTCACTCATCGGTGTATCCCCCGTTGCCTTCCGGACCGGAACCACCGAGTAGGAGCACATAACTGAACGGCGAACTGTCATTCCTCGTATGTAGTTCCTCGGTCTTGCAGATCACCACTCTAGTGAACTGTTACTTTGGAACCTTTTGTTCGTGAACATTCACCACTCTTGTGAACTGTTACTTTGGAACCGTCTGTTCGAGAACGACCAATCACTAAGTCAACGCCGTATAGGATGTGTTTGTAAAGTGAAAAGATCTATACCACGTGAAAAACGCTTCACTGTTGATATCTCAGGAGAGTTGATGTCTGGAACGCGCCTGCTCCATTTCAGTTCACCACTCTAGTAAACTGTTATTTTGAAACCATTTGTTCGTGAACGTTCACCACTCTAGTGAAATGTTACTTTGGAACCGTCTGTTCGTGAACGACCAATCACTAAGTCAACGCCGTATAGGATGTGTTTGTAAAGTGAAAAGATCGATACCACGTGAAAAACGCTTCACTGTTGATGTCTTAGGAGAGCTGATGTCTGGAACGCGCCTGCTCCATTTCAGTTCACCACTCTAGTGAACTGTTATTTTCGAACCGTTCATTCGTGAACGTTCACCACTCTAGTGAACTGTTACTTTGGAACCGTCTGTTCATGAACGACCAATCTCAGGAGAACTGATATCTGGGACGCGCCTGCTCCATTTCAGTTCACCACTCTAGTGAACTGTTACTTTCGAACCGTTCATTCATGAACGTTCACCACCTTAGTGAACAGTTACTTTGCACCGTTCGTGCGTGACCGACCAATCTCTAAGTTACCGCCGTCTCGGATGTGTATGTAAAGTGCTACAGCCGTCTTCACTGTTGATGTTTCAGAAGAGCTGATGTCTGGGACCCGCATGCTCCATTTCAGTTCACTGCTCTAGTGAACTGTTACTTTGGAACCGTCTGTTAGTGAACGACCAATCTCTAAGTCACCGCCGTTTCGGATGTGTTTCTAAAGTGAAAAGATCGATACCACGTGAAAAGTGCTGCAGCCGTCTTGACTGTTGATGCCTCAGGAGAGCTGATGTCTGAGACGCGCCTGCTCCATTTCAGTTCACCAATCTAGTGAACTGTTATTTTGGAATCGTTCGTTCGTGAACGACCAATCTCTAAGTCACCGCCGTTTCGCATGTGTGTGTAAAGTGAAAAGATCGACACCACGTGAAAAGCGCTTCACTGTTGATATCTCAGGAGAGGTAATGTCTGGGAGCTGCGGTGGAGTAGCCGAGCGGTCTAAAGCGTCTCGTTGCGGAGCGCGCTGTTGTTCGCCGTGGAGGTTCGAGTCCTCCCTGGGGAATGGGTGTGTGTGTGTGTGTTTGTCCTTAGGTTAGTTTACCTACCTTTAAGTAGTTTGTAAGCTACGGAGTGATGACCACTTAGTTTGGTCCGATAGATTTACAAAGATTTGAACATTTTTTTGATGTCTGGGACGCGCCTGCTCCATTTTAGTGCACCACTCTAGTGAACTGTTACTTTGGAACCGTTCGTGAACGACCAATCACTAAGCCACCACCGTTTCGTAAAGATCGATACCACGTGAAAAGCGCTTCACTGTTGATATCTGAGGAGAGCTGATGTCTGGGACGCGCCTGATCCATTTCAGTTCACCACTCTAGTGAACTGTTACTTTGGAACCGTTCGTTCGTGAATAACCAATCTCTTAAGACACCATGTGGTGTCGCACAAGTACAAAGTGCGCGCCACCTACTTTCGCTGCGCGCCGCCATGCACGCACGGCGCGGCGTTCTCACGACGACAGCCACGAGCGCCCTCTGCTGCAACCCCGCTCGTGGCCACCACGGAAAGACACCGGTCACTTCGGACTGAGATAGCAACGAGTTAGGACCTTCGTAATCCGATAGGCACGAGTGAAGACTTTGCTATTGTACAGGCACTAGGCAGGCCTCTAACAACTATGTATCAACATTCTGCAGTACTATGTAAAAGTTAAGTATTGTTACATTCTGTGCAAAATATATCTCTTTCTAATTTACTCTAGTGTTTATAGTTTCTGGCTGCTCCCCTCCGTACCTGCACCGGCGTGCTGTCTTGTTACTGTGTCGGTCTCGTTCCACTCGGCCACCGACACCTACGACGAGGCTGGGACACAAAAGCGGCGACGAAGTTGGGACACAAAACACCACCATCTCGGATGTGTTTGTAAAGTGAAAAGATCGATACCAAAAGAAAAGCGCTTCACTGTTGATATCTCAGGAGAGCTGATGTCTTGGACGCGCCTGCTCCATTTCAGTTCACCATTCTAGCGAACTGTTACTTTGGAACCGTGTCTTTGTGTAGGACGAATCACTAAGTCACCGCCGTCTCGGATATGTTTGTAAAGGGAAAAGATCGATACCACGTGAAACGTGTTGCAGCCGTCTTGGCTGTAGATGTCTCGGGAGAGCTGATGTCTGGAACGCGCCTGCTCAATTTCAGTTCACCACTCTAGTGAACGGTTACTTTGGAGCCGTTCGTTCGTGAACGTTCACCACCTTAGTGAACTGTTACTTTGGAACCGTCCGTTGGTGAAGACCAAACTCTAAGACACCGCCGTTTCGGATGAGTTTGTAAAGTGAAAAGATCGATACTACGTGAAAAGCGCTTCACTGTTGATATCTCAAGAGAGCTGATGTCTGGGATGCGCCTCCTCCATTTCAGTTCACCACTCTAGTGAACTGTTACTTTGGAACCGTTCGTTCGTGAATAACCAATCTCGTAAGACACCACCATCTCGGATGTGTTTGTAAAGTGAAAAGATCGATACCACGTGAAACGTGCTGCAGCCGTCTTCACTGTTGATGTCTCAGGAGAGCTGATGTCTGGGACGCGTCTGCTCCATTTCAATTCACCACTCTAGTGAACTGTTACTTTGGAACCGTCCGTTCGTGAACGACCAATCTCGTAAGACACCACCGTCTCGGATGTGTTTGTAAAGTGAAGAGACCCATACCACGTGAAAAGTGCTACATCCGTCTTGACTGTTTATGTCGCAGGAGAGCTTGATGTCTGGGACGCGCCTGCGCCAACACCTCTCTGTGGACGGGACACTCGACTCGGGCGGGACGGTGTCTGCGGCCACGCGTGCCTCAGCGACGGGCGTGCCGTGTCGCAGTGATGTGGGTGCCCGCGGTGGCGCGCTGTGCTGCCGCTTTATTAAGGGAGGCCAATCACGGCCGGCCGCTTTCATGTCGCCGAATCACCTAATTATGGCGCCTGCGATTAAATCAGTTCAAATCCCCCCGCCCGCGCGCGTTATCGTGCTCAAAAAATGTACGGCCTCGGCCTTTTTTCCCCGCCGGCCGCTGTCCCGTGCCAGCCGCGGCACTTTTTTTAGGGAAACCCGCGCTGATTAACGTGGCCGATTAGCGGCCGTGGGGTCAGGCCGCTGGGGGGCGGGAGGCGAAGGGGCCCGCTGATCGATTTACGCCCTCGTGAACGTCGATGGCGGCCGCAAACGCATCCTTTTTAATTTCCCCCTGGTAACTGTAAAAAATCCGCGTCGCCCAAAAATATGAAAATGACTGGGGCGCAGATAGCGGGCGTGTTAATCAGGCGCGGCTGATAAGCGCTGTTTTTCACTTGCCGGATGCTCGCAGAGCTATGCGCCATTTTCGGCGCGTCATCGCGGGACGGAGTCGGTCCCTGCTGGCTGCGGGTGGTGACGGGCCCCTGCTGTCTCTGTGAAATACCGCAACTGCCGTCTCTGACCAACAAAGTGCGCAATAAATCTGCATTCTTTTTCATTCTGTGCCGAAACTACTACATCCGCTGTTAAAAGCGTGCTTACAAGTAAGATGGCATGCAGAATGCTGCTCTGATCAATTTGATCAGGAACCTGGTGTCCAAGAATCAACCTTAACCCCTTCATTCCCATATTATGAAATCCGCTTTGGAAAATTTTTGCCCGAACACTTATATGTATAAGTCATGTTTAGGGGCGGTTTGTCAATGTCTCGTTAAGTTCCGGTTAGGATTTTAACTTGTCGTTAGCGGAGAACTGCGTTTGTCAATGTTTCGTTATGAGTTAACCAGACGTTAAAAGACCTCAAACTGGCCGTTAAGTTAACGAGTAGAATTCTGCTCGTTACAGGGCAAACTATAAGTTAAGTGAGAATCTGTATGAAAATAGAAAGGTTCCAGGCCTAAAATGTGATTCCTTCCTACAGGAAAAGTATGCTTTTGCCTATGTGCAAGCTTGCACTAAGGCACTACGCACTTGGCATGTTATCGTACTAAGCCCTAAGCATTTTTACTGTTATACATTTTCATTCATTTGCCACACGCGATCATGTCGCTTTTTTCTTCTCCTTCCATGTCGTGGCGTCCGGTTTTTTTTTTTTTTTTTTTTTTTTTTTTTTTTTTTTTTTTTTTTTTACATTCCGATGCACCCTAATATTTCTCTATTGGGAACACAACACACTTGCACTAACTTCTTATAAAATTCGAGCTTCTTTCGCGTTTGTTTGCCATAACGCCAATTAACAACTATCTGCTAAATCTCTTCCCTGATATTTAAATAAGGGAAACAGCTGTTTATTCAGACGGCACTTTCATTTGTTTCTTTTGCCAACCTAGTCTAAATATATCGTACCTTCTCGTTTTCTCCAGGTTAGCAAACGAGAGGTGTATCTGGCAATGACAAACGCAATGCACTTAACGAGCACATTTAACTGGACGTTAAAGGCATCTTCTCGTTTACTAACGAGAAGATTAACGAGAGATGGACGAACCGGCCCTTAGAGTAATATTATTACTTCGGAAGTTATTTCGTTGATTGTTAGCACTGTCAGATTAATAAAGCTAGCATAATCTTCATCAAAGCATCAAAGACAAGACAATGCGCTGCTGAAATAAAATAAGACGAACCATACACACACTCACACTCATGGCAGAACACAGACTGCAGCGTAACACGGCTTACAAGTCGTAGAGATTAATGCCTCTGAAATTGATACATGCTCCACCAGGCAGCAAAACGTCGTTCTGTAAGCATGGTTTTCCTCAGCAACAACGCACCTTTAAGGATTGGTACTCATAAAACTGTGTAAAGTAGGTTTTAATACGGTGTTATCTAGGAACTATACTGGAAATGAAAGGATTAAGCAGATTTAATGCTTCTTGTCTTCAGAGGTGCCCACCCCCCTTGTCCAATGACTCCCCCCCCCCTCCAAACTGCGACCAACGCTCACACCCGAGATATAAGATCCTGGATTCGAAAGATAAATATATTTTTATGTAAACATTGGTTTATTGTTTTTTATTTAACGTCTTGTAAATTGCTTTAAAAGTCTTCCTTGGGAAGACTTGAGCCTCCGGCGGGAACAGTCGCCCAGTCCGTAGAATGACACCTTAGGCCTTCCATCAAATTTTAAAATATTCATCTATGACTACTAGATTCAACTTCTCTATAACGCCGACCAATCATATGAGTATATCTCTGTGATACATATGCGAGACAGAACTTCAAGATGGAACTCGCTCTGACGCGCAGGAATGGCCGAGCGGGTTTAGGCACTATGTCAGATACCGCGCGGCCACTCCCGGTGGAGGTTGTAGTCCTACTTCGCCCGAGCGCGCGCGCGCGCGCGCGCGCGCGCGCGTGTGTGTGTGTGTGTGTGTGTTGTCAAATGTTCAATTGTTTGTAAATCTATGGGACTTCACTATTCTGGTCATCAGTCCCTAGGCTTGCTAATTACTAAAACTAACTTATGCTAAGGACAACAAATACGCCCATGACCGAGGGAGGACTTGAACTCCCACGGTGAGCAGCGGCGCACTTGGCAGCAAGACGCCTTGGAACGCTCGGCCGCTCCACCGCGCCTGTGTGTGTTGTCCTTAGGTTAGTTTAACTTGGTTTAAGTAGTTTGTAAGTCTAGGGACTGATGACTACGGTCGTTTGGTACCCATAGATTTACAAACATATGAACGTTTGAATTTGAACTCGCTAAACGTCATACAAGTCAAAGTTGTAAAAACTGCTAATTGCGGTTGTACAGATATTTGCCAGCATATACAGGAATATAAACCAGTAATTACACAGAAACGCGTGTAAAAGTATCCAGAAATGTACAGCATTTCGTGTGTCAGAAATACATTAATTTGAGATGCTGTTAGTACATGATAAACGCGGATGATATCTGCAAATTATTTTCATAAATGGCTCTTTTGGGCAATAAAAAAGAAAATATATCATCTGGCAGTAGCAAGTGTTATTGTAAGACAAATTGAACGATATGATTTCGTGGTAGCAGATGACTAAATCACTTAACAGGGCGTTCCGAAGCATGACGTATAAGTTTTCAACAAGCCTCATATATGACGGCGCTTCGGCCAGTCGGTGTAGGTCGGTGACGCACGCATTTGGCAACGCGACTTCCGACAATTACGCAAGAGGCCGTGCATTACGAAATCAACCATGTGACAGAAACCTAACTAGCCGTAGCAAATATTCGTCAAAACTGAAGGACCCGATCCCACCAGTATGCTTTGATCCATGACGTCAAGAGAATGATGTATTTCACAAAATAAGAAAAAAAAAACGCACAAAACTTATAAAATAAAACTTTCCAACTGCGCACTTTCCTTCGACACACTTTTCTGCCAAGCAACTGGATCATTCCACGTGATGTGTCCAAGGGCTCCCAGCTCGACCATCTTAGATTTTGATTAAATTTGTACAGTATGTACCTGAGGGCCCAACATGAACGTATGCAAAGTTTCAGGCTCATCTATAGCTTGGTTCACGTAATAGAGACATATCTGTGAAGACCACTTTTACCGACACTGAAAAGTAGCGAAGAAATCTTCAAGTTTAACATTCCACTGTTCGCAATGTAAAAGACCTACACCCTTGATTCTTGAGATAGTGGTACAACGTTTTGTACTCTACACACAAATGATGCAGATAGAGTTCAGAAAGCAATTCATTGGGCATAATCTCAGTTCAAAGTGGGCATCAAATCATATCGCGAAAAATTTTCCCCATAGTTTAACAAGGCATGAGTAGTGGAGAAACTGTGCTACAGACCTGGTCTTTTGTCAAATTATTGTCTGGCTGGGTGTTACTATATCACCAATTTGGACCTGGTTTGTGTGTTTAATTACTATGCTGCAATCCTGTGAATATGCTAAAAACCATGATTGTGTCAAAATAAACTCGTATTCAAAGTCATTATCTCAAAATGGACACCTACAATGGTAGGTGTGAGGAGCACAAACGTTGTACCACTATCTTAAAAACCAAGGGTCTAGCTCTTTTACATTAGGAACAGTGGATGCTAAAGTTGAAGATTTCTTTGCGACTTTTCGGTGTCGGTAAAAGTGGTCTTCACAAAAATGACTCTATTACGTGAACCCAGCTACAGGTGAGCCTGAAACTTTTCATACGTACATTTCCGGCCCTCAGGTACATACTGCACAAATTTCATCAAAATTGAAGATAGTTGAGCTGGGAGATTCGTCTAAGTTGGGACACTTGACGTGGAATGACGCAATTACCATCGAACGATCTATGCTATCAGTCAACCACGGTATTCTGCTGTGAAATTTTAGCTCGGGTAAACATTTGATCTATGTCTTTTGTTAACAGAATGAAGGCTTTCACAACCGGATGACATTATTGCTGGTCGACAAGACTTAGTGGGAGAGGAGTGCCTCTGAGGATGTCCAACGCAGTCGTGAACGAAACGTCAGGAACAGAAAAGCTTCCTTAGACCACGGTCGTACTACACGGAAGGTTTACCACCAACAATATTCGTTTTGTGTTTTCTTGCGACGACTGTGACACATTCAATATCGCTTTGTCCACGTTGTGGGTTTCTCCTCTGTTAGTTAAGAGTGTAAATAAGTAGATACGTCTGAGATAATAAATTAGTTGAAATTAACTCTCTCTGGTTATGTTCTGATAAGATGCTGCAAAAGATTCTGAAAGAGAACAGTTTATTTGTTTATTACCACCACAGGCTAGACGTTGTGGCGTCAATGCAAGTCGTAGATAATCGAGTCATGATCTGCAATTGTGAGAAGCTGTAAACCTTAAATTTATTTTTACATAAGAGAAAGAGTCTCGGAATTGAGTTTCTCTGTCCGAACGGATAATCCACTACCCAATCTGGAATTGCTAGTAGTTCTGTGCCTAATGCAACAGTCAATTTTACGATTAATTTCGATAAAGTCCCGTGTGTATGATCAGTAGGTTCTTAAGTCTCATAGGCTACCTATGTACTTAACAGAAATTGTATGAGCAATTGATTAAATAACTGTAGACGAATGCAGAACTTACTTTTATAGTTGAAACATACGTATATTGAGCGTTCGTGATACATCCAATAATTCCAAATAAAAATATGACAATCCTCGTCCATAACTAAAATACTACAACCCCGACCAGCAGAACAACCACTCTCTCTTCCTAGCCATTACGTAGAGATTTTATATGTTTTGAAAAATACTTTAATTAAATTTGTGATTACTGATCTTATTTTTGATACATACTGAATACTGCAAACTTCCTAATTAGTCTTGAATTTAATTCACAACATAACAAAATCTTTTATTGATAGTTACGTGATTAACAAATGTACCTATATGACGCATAGTACTGACAGGTATCTTACAAGCGCCAGATTTTCTTGGGTTAGGCATTCAGGTGTAACAGGGGTAGGGGACTGATGACCTAGCAGTTTAGTTCCTATAATCCCTTCAGTCCTGAATTATTTTAAAAATAGAATAAAACATATTCTTGCACTTTTTCATGTGTACAAGACCCTATTTATGGTGTATTTGAGAAAAATTAAAAAATTTCATTCTCGGTTTCCAAAATAAAAAATGTCAAATAAATAGGATACCATGTTTGGAAGGTAATTAAGGATGTGAAATAAGAAATCAACACTTATGTATGTCACTCCATATTTATTGTGGAATTTATACCGCAAAATGGAATTTGTGCAAAATTAATACATAATATCATTTCAACTACTGATATCTTGTCTGAGGCACTCCGCAACGGGTCCGCCATGTCCTCTGTTTTCCATTGTAGCACGCCGTTCTGTGGACAGATGGCAGCAAGAAGCACGAAACTAAAAGTGACTAAATAGGTCACTGGGTCTCAAAGTAAAGCGAAATCGTATAGTGTTCTAAACTTAATAAAAATTCTGTGTCCAATATATTGGACGCCAGGTCTGAAAGAGTTAAAATATCAATTACAACAACCATCGAAATCGAAGTTTCAAGTAATTACTGTTTTGAAATTAAAACACAGGACTAGGGTAGGTGGTTTGGTGAACGTAAATTGATCATAAAAATAGAAAAATTATACATTTTTTCTAGTCATACAACACAACACGCCGACATAAGGGGTCAAAGCCGACGGGAGGTATCGCTTACTTCAGTTGACCCAAATATTCGGCGCCTACGGCCTCCAAGACACACTATGCAATGTGTTCTTTCAATATGGACATCGAGTTATACCATAACGAAATCAGCACTTAGTAAAATTACGGGCACCATGGTACTTTGAAGACTTTTATTTTGTCAGTCTCCTTGTACAACTAAAACTACCGCAATTAATGCTTTCATTCCATTCCACATGGTCTTTCATCACTTCCAACCAGTCTTTCTGGATGCATCAAATCTATTTAGGTAGTGTACGTAAACTAGCCTTTTTGTGTAATTGACTTAGTCTTCAGTTTATTGAAGATTTTCTACTTGAATCAATAAATGTCACAGCAAAGACTACGGTGCATTGTTTGGACGTCTTCCTCGTGGGACAGTGTGCTAGTAATGGATTCCTAGCTGCGCCGCGTTCTGTCGCCAGGGGTGCTCCTTGGCGCGCACTAATCGATCAGCTATTGCACATTTTCGGATGGCCTCCCTGCGCAAACGAGTTTAATCTGCAGAGGCAACTTAATTAAGCCGGAGCTCTTAGCCGCGAGGTAATTAAACAGAGGAGCGCGCATTACTGGCGAGAGGAGGGGCGACTGGGGGGATGGGAGGGAACCGAGGAGAGAGGGACAACAAAAGAACCGAGGAGGGAGCGACAGTCCGAAAAACTTGCAACTAAATGTGCGTCAGAAATCAAAAAATGTTTGTTAAGCTTATGGGACTTAACTACGGGGTCATCAGTCCCTAAACTTACAAACTACTTATGAACTACTTACGAACTAGGACGGCACAAATATCCATGCCCGTGGGGGGATTCGAACCCCCGACCGTAGTGGTCGTGCTGACCGTGACTGGAGCGCCTCAGTCACCTCGGCCACTGCGGCCGGCGCGTCAGAAATCGAGCACGTTTATATGGTCGAGATATCATTGTAAACTAACAAGTAATACTGCGCAAATAACGATTTCGACGCTCTTCGAATATGCTTTAGTCTAGGTCAAATTATAAGACACGTAAATTTTTACACGTACCCATGCGGGAACACGGGAGGCAATACTCGCATTACGAATCATGGCTAAGGAAAGGGAAACCTACGTTTTTAGCATTTGTAGATTTGCAGACAGCTTTCGACAATGTCGACTGGAATACACTCTTTCAAAGTCTGAAGGCAGCAGGGGTAAAATATAAGGAGCGAAGAGTTATATTCAACCTATACAAAAACAGACAGCAGTTATCAGAGTCGAAGGGCAAGAAATGTAAGCAGAGGTTGGGAAGTGAGGAAGAGAGGGTTCTAGCCTTTCCCCAATGTTGTTCAATCTGAACATTGAGCAAACAATGACGGAACGCAAGGAGAAATTAAAAAAAAAACTTTGCGGTTTGCAGATGACATAGTAATTTTATCACGGACTGCAGAGGATCTGGAAGAGCAATTGAATGGAAAGGTCAGTGTCTTTAAAGGAAGATATAAGATGAACATTAACAAGAGTGAAACGAGGGTAATGGAATGGAATGCCAGAAAATCAAGAAATGCTGACGGAATTACATTAGGTAATGGGACAATAAAAGTAGTAGATGAATTTTGTTATTTGGGTAGAAAAATATTTTCTGATGGCCGAAGTAGAGTAGATATAAAATACAGAATGGCTATGGGAAGAAAATCATTTGCAAAGAGCGAAATTTGTTAACATTCAATATTAATTTAAATCTTAGGAAGTCCTTTCTGAAAGCATTTGCCTGGCGTGTAGCATTGCATGGGAGTAAAACTTAAACGATAAGGAGTTCATGCAAAACGGCGGTAGAAGCTTTTGAAATGTGGTTCTACAGAAGAATGATGAAAATTAGATGAGTAGATCACGTAACTAATGAGGAGGTGCTTAACCGAATCGGGGAGAAAAGGAGTTTCTGGCATATCCTGACAAACAGAAGGGATATGTTGGTAGGACATATTCTGAAACATCAAGGAATCGTCAGCTTAGCATTAGAAGGAAGTGTGTTGTGGAAAAATCGTAAAGGGAGACCGAGGGACGAATACAGTAAGCAGATTCAAAAGTATGTAGGTAGCCGAACGTATTCTCAGATGAAGAGACTTGCACGGACAGGGTAGCGTGGAGAGCTGCATCAAACCAGTCTGCGGACTGAAGACCACAACAACAAACAACTCATGCGGCCGCGAAATAAAACGCGGTTGTTATCTTTCTGAGCACGTATCTTTGAAGCGGTAGTATATATAATGAAAATGCTGAAAGATGTTTGTCATTTTTGCTGCTATAACTTACAACTTTGCAATCACATTTTTAAACATTCTGGTATATTTAATTAGTAAGACAAAGACTTCAAAAATATAACAAGAATAGCCCCTCGCTTCCTAAAGGTTGGTTATTCCCTGACTCCACAGAAAACAAGACATTATTTCAATTAAATCGTTCGGTATCCCGTATTTTACACCTGCACTGCAAAATTGCAAACGACGCTATTCATTGTATGACAAGCGTCATACAGCGGACAGAGTTCCGGTATAGCGGTTTATAAGGAGTAGTTTCAGCTTATACGTCATTACTGCGACTCCAGAGTGCGACTTTACCATTCGTAGTAGTCTTCCGTCAAGAGACTGGTTTGATTCAGCTCTCCACCCTACCCTATCCTGTGCAAGCCTCATCGTCACTCAATAAGAACGGAAAACCACATTCTTTTGAAGCCGTTTACTGTACTCGTCTCTCGGTCTCTCTCTACTATTTTTACCCCACACACTTCCCCTTAATGCTACGTTGACGATTCCTGAAGTCTCAGAATGTGTTCCGCCAACCTATTCCTTCTCTTAGTGATAATATGCCAGAAACTCCTTTTCTCCCCAGTTATGTTCAGTACATCCTCATTGATTAAGCTATCTACCTATTTAATCCTCAGCATGTGCCTGTACCATACTATTTCCAAAGCTTCTATCACCTTTCCTCTGAACTCCATATTCTCCAGGTTTCACTCCCGTACAATGCTTTCAGAAAGGATTTCCTAACGTATGAATTAATTTTCGATATCAATTGCGAACCTTAAAAACCGCCTTTCTTCCCATAACCACTCTGCAGTTTATATCGATTTTACTTCGGTCATCATAAGTTATTTTGCTATCCTTGTAACAAAAACCATCTGCTACTTTTATTTTCTCGTTATCTAATCTAATTCCTTCAGCTTCGTCTGACTGCGTTCCATTACCCTTCTTCTGCTCTAATTAATATTCCCTGCTTTGAAGACACTGTCCTTTCCGTTCAGTTGTCCTTCCAGCTTCTTTGCTGTCCTGGGGCACGCCGCAAAGTCCTTATTTCTTCTCCCTGCACTTTAATTCTGTTTCTAAATTTCTCCTTGCTTTCTCCTTGCAATGTGCACATAGAATGAGATTGGGCGAAAGGCTACAATCTTATCTTGCTGCATAACTCTTATAACTCCTGTTGTAAAATGTAAACTTTCACGGCCGGAATGGTCAAAATTACTAAAAATTTCCGGGCTAGACCACGGCATAACAGCCCGGAAATTTTTAGTAATTCTTATAACTCCTGTCTGATTTTTTTACAAATCGAATATAGCTTTTAGTTCTCTATATTTTACTCCTGCTACCTTCAGAATTATAAGGAGTGTATTCCAGTCAATATTGTCAAAAGCTTTCTCCAAATCTACAAAAACTAAAAACGTAGGTTTATCGTCATTCTTTACCTATGTTCTAAGACAGAATGTAATGTACTGTCTCATGTGCTGTTACATTTCTCCTACATCCAAACTAACCTTTCCCGAGATCAGATTCAACCAGTTTCTTCACTGGTCTCTAAATAATTCGTCTTATTATTTGGCAACCCCACCCTCATAAATCACAGACATTGCCGAGGTGGGGTGGCTTGCGTGCCTCAATCATACAGATAGCCGTACCGTAGATGCAACCACAGAGGAGGGGTATCTGTTGAGAGGCCAGACAAACGTGTGGTTCCTGAAGAGGGGCAGCAGCCTTTTCAGTTCCGGAGGTAAAATAGTCCCCCCTTCGGATCTCCACGCGAGGATTACTCAGGAGGATCCCTTATCAAGAAAAACAAGACAGGCATTCTACGGATCGGAGGTAAATTAGAAAATCTGAAAAGAGAAATGGGTAGGTTAAAGTTAGATACGATAGGGATTAGTGAAGCTCGGTGGCAGGATGAACAGTATTTCTGGTCAGGTGAGTACAGGATTATAAGTACAAAATCAGTTGGTGGTATCACAAGAGTAGAACTGATAATGAATAAGAAAATAGGAATGCGGATAAACTACTATGAGCAGCACAGTGATCGCATTATAATTGCCAGGATAGATACGAAGCCAACAGCGACAAGAGTAGTACAGGTTTACATGCTAACTAGCTCTGCGGTTGATGAGGAGATTGAAGAAATGTATGAGACCGGAATTCGGTAGTAGGAAAAGGAAGAGAAGGAAAAATATTACGTGAATATGGACTGGCAGAAGGAATGAAAGTGGAAGTCGCCTTGTAGAATTTTGCACGGAACACGATTTAATCATAACAAACACCTGGTTTAAGAATCACGAAAGAGGTTTATATACGTGGAAGAGACCAGGAGACGCCGGAAGGTATGAAATAGATTTTGTAATGATAAAACATAGATACCGTAACCAGGTTTTAAACTGTAAGACATACCCAGGGGCAGATATTAACTCTGACCATAACTTATTGGTCATGAACTGAAGGCTGAAACTGAAAAAAAAAAAAATGCAGAAAGATAGGAAAATAAGGAGATAAGACTTGGATAAACTGAGGGAACCTGAAGTTGTTAAGAATTTCAGAACGAGCTTTATGTAACAATTGACAGAAACAGGGGGTTAGAAAACAGTAGAAGAGGAATGGGCAGCATTGAGAGATGAAATAGTGAAGGCAGCAGAGGACAAATTAGGTAAAAGGCAAGACCTACAAAAAATTCTTGGATACAGGAAAATAAAAGAGACATTTCGGGACAAGAAAAACAGCTCTACGAATATCAAGAACTCAGACGGAAAACCAGTTATCATCAAAGAAGGGAAAGCTAAAAGGTGGAAAGAGCACATAGAGGAGCTCTACAAAGGAAATGAACTTAGATATAATGTTGTAGAAAGGGAAGAGGAAGTGGATGAAGATGAAATAGGAGATATTATACTGAGAGATGAATTTGACAGAGCCCTGAAAGACCTAGGTCGGAACAAGGGCACGGGAGTAGATGACATTCCCTCAGAGTTACTAAAGTATCTGGAAGAGTCAGCCATGACAAAGGTATCTCATCTGGTGCGTACGATGTAGGAAAACAGAAAATCAGGTGCAGACAGGTGTGAAAATTACAGAACCATCAGTTTGATAAGTCATGGTTATAAAATTTTAATGCGAATTATCTACCGGAGAATAGTTCAAATGTTCAAATGTGTGTAAAGTCTATGGGACTTAACTACGGGGTCATCAGTCAAATGTTCAAATGTTTGTAAAGCTTATGGGACTTAACTACGGGGTCATCAGTCCCTAAACGTATAAACTACTTATGAACTACTTACGAACTAGGACGGCACAAATATCCATGCCCAAGGGGGGATTCGAACCGTAGTGGCCGTGCAGACCGTGACTGGAGCGCCTCAGTCCCGTCGGCCACCGCGGCCGGTCGGAGAATGGAAAAGCTGGTAGAAGCTGACCTTGACGATCAGTTTGGATTCAGGACGAACGTAGGAACACGGGAGGCAATACTCACTTTACGACTTATCTTAGAAGATAGATTAAGGAAAGGTAAACCTACATTTTTAGCTTTTGTAGATTTGGAGAAAGCTTTTGACAATGTTGAGTGGAATACACTCTTTCTAATTCTGAAGTCAGCAGGGATAAAATACAGAGAAAGGAGAATTATTTACAACTTGTACAAAAGCCAGACCGCAGTTATTAGACTCGAAGGGCATGAAAGGAAAGCATCAGTTGGGAAGGGAGTAAGTCAAGGTTGTAGCCTTTCTCCGATGTTATTCGATTTGTACATCGTGCAGGCGGTGAAGGAAAGCAAGGAAAATTTTGAAATACGGATTAAAGTTCAGGGTGAAGAAATAAAAACAATTCGTTTTGCCGATGACATTGTAATTCTGTCAGAGACAGCATAGGTCCTGGAAGAGCAGTTGAATGGAATGGACAGTGTGTTGAAGAGAGCGTATAAAATGAACATTAACAAGAGCAAAAGAAAGATAATGGAACACAGTATTAGAAAATCAGGCGATGCTGAAGGAATTACATAAGGGAACGAAACAATGAAGGTGGTAGATGAGTTTTGTTACTTGGGCAGTAAAATAACACGATGTTCGCTGTACAGAGGATATAAAATGCAGAATGGCAATCGGAAGAAAGCGTTTCTGAAAAAGGGAAATTTGTTAACATTAAATATTAATTTAAGCGTAAGGAAGTCCTTTCTGAAGGCATTTGTATGGAGTTTCTTCGCTTCTTACTGGTTTTCCGTGTGAGCTCCTATATTCACGCAATGTATTAAAGCTTAAAAAATTAAGTGAATAAAAAAACAGTCACTTAATACGACAGGACTCGAACTCACAATTATATGGGTGGGGAAATATTACTTCACTACAGTATGGCCAATTGACACTAGAGGCCAAGTAACAACACTGAATTTTAGCCTACGGAGAGCTCGGTTAAACGTAAATCATACGAAGCTTGGCTAATGTAAGCTGATATCTGTGATGTAACACTTGTATATGTGACGTTAACTCACGTCTTGTACGAAAGGATCCAGTAATATGTGCTTAGTGCTCTGTATGAGTGTATATTGAATTAGCACCATTGCCTGTGCCTTTTTACTGTGTGGTTATCATTACATTAGTGGACATGATTTTGATTGTTCATAATGCAATGCATTTGCATGTTACTGATCTATTTACTTGGTGGGTGATGCGGTTATAAGGAAATGCGTAAGTAATATAATGGCATGTAATTATATTTAAGGTTAAAATTTGAAATACACAACATCACGGCGTTACGTGAGGACGGAATTAATTAATTAATTACACAGTATAAAACAGTCTCCGCGTTACTCAATATTGCCTTTTACTAAAGCTTCGATTCTGCGAGGCATGGAGCCAACCAAACTTTGAAGATCGTCTGTAGTTATGACCTTGGACCAAGCCTGGATGATGGTTTCAAAAAGTTCCTTTCTATTCCTTGGATTTTGGTGCGAAAGGAGTACTCTCAGTCTGTCCTGCAAGTTTTCGATTGGGTTGATCTCGGAGCTATTATCTGGCCATGGCCAAACATCAATACGGTTATCTTTCAACCATTTCATGCTTGGTTTTGCAGTGTGGCATGGTGCACAATCTTGTGGAAAGAAGCTCAGTCTCTGATGATAAGGAAACAAATCGTTGATTGAAGGTATTAGATTTTGTTGCCAGATGTCAGTCTGGTAAGTTTGGGCATTTAGTTACCATCACATGCAGCCGACAAACACCAGCATCTCTACACATCACACTGACTGGATGTTTCATAGTAGCGGTTGAGCATTCGTCAGGTAGGCAACGAACGTATTTGATACCATCACTTCCAAATATTGAAACACGTGTGTTATCACTACAAATTACCTTGCTCCAGTCCACATCAGTCCATGTTCTGTGTTCCAGAGCCCACTTTACGCTGTCTGTCTTTGTTTTTTCGCTGAAGATAAGGCTTTCTTCTTGGCCTCCTGGCTGGCAAACCATATGCATACAATTTTCGTCGGACGGTTCTCTTAGTAATAGTGTACCGCGGAGGAGCTGCCGAGCGCATTGAGGCGCTATGCTATGATGAGCGAGGACGTTCTCCGTCGGGGTTTCGAATCCCCCCTCGGGCATGGTTGTTTGTGCCGTCTTTAGTATAAGTAGTTAGTAAGTTTAGGGAATGATGACTCCGTAGTTAAGACCCATAAACTCTACAAACATTTGAACTTTTTTTTCTCAGTAATGGTGACTCCAGATGTTTCCAACTCTTCCTTAACTTGTTTCGAAATACGCCGACGGTCTTGTAACGCAAGGCGGCAAATTCTTCTTTCATCCTGAGGAGAAAGCAGAGGTTTTCGTCCATTTCCAGGAGCAGTTTTGGTACTGTTAGTTGTCTTACAAAGTTCCCACACCTTCCTTACACCTGACTTGGTAGCACCATCACCCAGTCTTGCTACAATCTCTTGAAACGTATACCCTTTCTCACGTAAAGTTACAAATCAAAGTGACAAATCATTCCGTTTCTTGGGCGTAGGAGTCATTCTTCACTAAACGCACAGCTGCACAGTTGAAGCAATATTCCCTCACACACTTCTGCAGATCACAGGAAGAAACACACTAAAACACACCATTCACTTAATAATCCGTGAATGGTACTAACAATGACACCTGTAACAGTATATCATATGACAATAATGGGAATAGGAAGGAAACCTCAGCTCAAGAATTGAATAAGTTTTTTTTCCACTCTTTTGTCATCGACATTGGTACGCAACATTGAGAGTAAAATTGCAATAAAACCAACAATGCACATTACTAAGTTGTTATAAACATTTAACAGTGTTGTACGGTGTCATAAACAACTGATGAAAATCAGTAGTATTTATCCTGCGATATATGGTTGAATCCAACTTGTAACAAAAAGTGTCCAGAATTATGTCCATTAGGGTAAGTGGTGAAATGCGAAATAAAAAGGACAGATCTGCCAATCGGCAACAAAGCAAATCGAGAAAGAAAGCTAGGCAAGGAAATGGAATAAACTGGCCAGTTATTGCGGCGGTTTGCCATCGGGGAACGGTTCGGGCTTGACGTCGAGCGTTCCGATTGGAGGAAAGCGGCTCTGGCACGTCAACTGTCAACTAGTGAGTAGTTTCAATCTGTTCATAGCTGCTTCGGTAGCTGCGCCCTGACCAGACGGGTATGTGTCGGATAGGAATGTTACGGAGGTTCGATTCCGATTCCAAAAGTTCGGAACTTCCGATTCAATTTGCTCCTCCGATTCCGATTTCGGTTCCGAAAATTTTTAAACGGAATTTATATCGGTTGACGTACAGTGGCAGCGGAGTCACTTTATTTGCGTTGATTTATTCTTCTTCTTCTTTCGCTTCGGCCATCTATGGACCACGTTAATTCACATCAGCTTCCTTTCTACCGTTCTTCCTCCTCTTCCAGTATTCTTTCATTCTCATACTTTGCATCTTTCTTCGCTCTTCTGTCCACGATGATTTCGTTCTCGGTCTAGTTCTGTCCTCAAATCCTGCAAATGCCTGAATTTTTAATTAAAAAATCACCCTGTTGTGTATTTCTTGATCCCATATTCCCATTTCTTCCAGATCCCTTTGTACTTCTTGGATCCACCGTATTTTGCTTTTCTTGTATAACAAGAATTGTGAAATTTGCTGTGTTAACCTCCCATGGTCCAATCTGCAAATGCGTCCAAAGAAAAGAACTCGCACCTTCTTTTCTTAATGATGTCGGATATTTTTTCTATTTTTTTTTTTTATTTTTTTTTTTTTTTTAGAGTTCCTGGTTGAATCGATTTCTAAACTGACCGTCTTCTGTTCTTCGAGGACCTAATATTCTCCTGAGAATCTTCCGTTCCACCAGTTCTAGCCTCTTGATCACTCCAGTTCTTATTAGGTTGAGGGTTTCTGCTGCATATAAAGCTTCAGGGCGGCTCACTGTCTGGTAATGTTTCAGTTTTGCATTGATAGAAGTATTCTTCTTACTATAGATGTCTATTGTTAGTTTATACGCTAAATTAATTTTGTTTATTCGTGCTTCCATTGCATCTTTTTCTGTCAGTACAGTGTCTATCCATTCTACTAGGTATTTGAATTTTCCACCTTCTGAATTTTATTATTAGTGTTTAACACTTTTTTTTCTTTTCAGCTCCCAGGTATACAGTATAAACCTACCTGCATCACTTTTAGAACTAATAATAAGTATATAACTCATGAATAACGTGTGTAATTTTATTTTGTTACTCCTAATGCATAACAGTTTAAAATAGCTGTCTCCTGCCTACAGTTTCGATAAACCTAGTTTGAAAACTCCGCTTCGGAATTCGGTTCCGATATACCCACTTCCTTTACATCCCTGGTGTCGGAGTGTTGGCCAGCCTGGTGTGTTTGTGTGTGTCCTAACTGCGCCCCATTTGACTGTCAGCTGCCAGCCACGCATCCAGATGCAGCGCCGAGTGCCGTTCGCAGCTGGCCGCCTTTTAAGCGCCGGCCGCCTGCTACTCCGCTGCTACTCCCTCCCCCCCCCCCCCCCCCCCGCTCTGCCCCGCGCTACTCATACTCTCTACTCGCTGCCTCCTTGCGAGATGAGCAGCGGCGGCGGCTGAGTGCGCCCGTAATCCCGCCCAGCCACTCCATTAGCCCTGAAATATAAAACACGAGTATCAGCCGGCGAATCGCCGATTCTGAAGGACGGGCCCACCGGTTCTCCCTCCCCCTGCCGTCTCGTCTCCCACCCCTTACCCCCTCCACTACCCCACCACTTCTCTCCACACCCGCTGCGCCGTCTGCACAGCTCTTTCTCCGCGGCTCCTTCGCAGCCGCGCCAGCCCATTTCATTAAGAGATGGAGAATTTAATGGCGACAGTAAAACATAGAGCGCCTGCGCTGTTCCATTAAAACGCAACAATAAATAGCTCATTAAAAGCCGGAGCGCGCCGCATTCAAATTAAGCCGTCCGTGCCTGCGCCGCTGCTGCTGTGGCTGCTCACTGCTCCAGACATCTGGACCTGGCCAACGCACGCCACGCGCCACCCGCCGTTAACCAAGGACGTGGCGGCCGGGAGGGGGGGAGGGGCGGCACAACTCCATCACCTGAAGCCGTGTGGTCTGACTGCCCACTAGTGATGGGCAGTTCAGATCACTTCACTGTTTCGAAACATACGAATCACCTGAGTCTATAGTTCGTTCACCAAGAGCTGGGACGAAACGTAAACAGTGTGACATGAGCGACTACGATCGTTTCCAGGGGAAGCAGTCTGTGTTCACCTGATAGGAATTGGTGTACAAAATCCTTGGCGCACTCCTTGCAGCTGGTGGCGTCAGCTGGCTGCCGAGCTGGCGTCATAGCGGACCCTGAGAAACCTGGGCAACAATGTAACGAAATAGAGCTCGACACGGAAGATTCAAAGCCAGTTACAATAATGTTAAAAGTACGAAGAATCTGAGTTGATTCTGTCAAAGCAGATTTGTTTTAATACTGGTTACTTGCCAAACGCCCCATTCATACACAACTTTTAATAACATTCCCACTAATAATAATGGTAAAGGACGACGAAGGAAGGTTCATTCTGTCAAACTTGAACTGATTTCATTGAGGTTTATTTTGTGTCCCAGCCTCGTCGTTGCTTTTGTGTCTCGTTTCCGTCGTAGGTGTCGGTGGCCGAGTAGAAAGACCGACACAGGAATAAAGGATGCGGGCTTGTGCAGGTAGGAGGTGAGCAGCCAGAGGGACAGCAGAAACTAGAAACACTAGAGTAAATTAAAACGAGATCTATATTTCTTAGAGACTTAGTA
Source organism: Locusta migratoria (assembly GCA_026315105.1). Lineage (NCBI taxonomy): Eukaryota > Metazoa > Arthropoda > Insecta > Orthoptera > Acrididae > Locusta > Locusta migratoria. The sequence continues at coordinate 353,715,360 of CM048749.1, forward strand.
ATACTTAACTTTTACATAGCTCAGTACTGCAGAATGCTGATACATAGTTGAGCTAGAGGCCTGCCTAGTGCCTATCCGATAGCCAAGTCTTCACTGGTGCCTATCTGATTCCGAAGTGTTAACTGGTTCCTATCTCAGTTCCAAGTGAACGATGTCGTTCGGTGGTGGCCACGAGCGGGATAGCAGCATAGGGCGCTCGTGGCTGACGTCGTAAGAACGCCGCGCCGTGCGTGCATGGCGGCACGCGGCGAAAGTAGGTGGCGCGCACTTTATACTTGTGCGACACCACAGTTTATACAAAACCGCTCCTCTCTCTTTCCTCTACAATTTCCACATTTGACTTTCAACTAAAAATACGACACGGAGGACGCACTTGTTCCAAACTTCTGCAGTCACTGTTTTTACTGCTTCTTCTTGCAGTTCTTTAACTTCCGGCATTTTGTATGTTTTGTCTTTCGCTTCAACATAGCCTTTGATTCTGGCCCACACTTAGTCGATGTGCGTTTAATTCACAGCGGTACGGATGAATTCTAAAAACAGTTTTCCCTGCATTCTTCGCCGTTTCATGTATCGCGTATTCGTTGTTCACTGTTCTGTAATTTTTAAATATATCTAAAAGTTATCTTTCAAAATACCGTCTTCAAAATCGATGTTTTTGGATTTTAGCCACTCTGATATTTCGTCCTTATTGGAATTCGCACTGGGAACTTTTTCTTTTCTACGATAATGGTACGGCGATTTATCAGCAACAATAACTGCAAGCCGAGGAAGAACACCTTAGAACCACTTCTCGAAGGTTCAACCAGTCTTTCAAGCGTCTTTAAAGATGAACTTTAAGAGATCCTGAAATCGCCGCTTTTAGAACACGCACTAACGAGCTCACACCTGCAGTTGAGACGGCCACGCTGACTGCGCGCCCCTGCCTTGTACACCCCTCGACGGCAGCGGTGTCGTCACGCGCCTTGCTGTGTTTACAGTACGTCTCTCGTTTCGGTGAATGGAGTTTAGTGAGTCGACTCACTGTTTCGGCACACGAAACATCTGGCGTGCCGCAGAAATCAAAATACTGAACTAAAACTTTCCAATGCCCTGATAGGTATTTTCACATCATCTTACTGAGGATGTGAAAAGATCCGTTCACTTGCCACAGATGTAGCACCAATGTATAAACATCGCTTCGCAATTTCGAATAATGTTGGAAACATTTTCCGGTGCTCATTCCACTAAAGAAGAAGGTCCTCAGTTCGGGGCTGCAGCTGCTTGACAATATATTTCTCGACTTACTGAGTCGAAACATCAACTCAGTAGCCAACTCTACTGCCCACCCCTCGGTCACTACAGCGAGTACCGCAGCACCAGTCTCGCTCTCGCATTCTCTGCTACACTACTTAAACACTCACTGCTTCAGACAGAAAAGCTTCTGTCCATGCATCACCACGGATTTAGGAAGCATCGATCGTATGAAACTCAGCGTGCTCTTTTCTATCATGACATCTCGCGGGCAACATCAGTGACGGCTGGTGCTACAGATGAATCGGGGTTCTCTTCTTTCAGCTCTGGATCTACGATACTTCCGAACCAGGGCCGAAACGATAGTGCCCTCCTTCCCGCCCCCACGCACACACAAGAGCGCCTTTGGCCTCTCATTGTGGGGCCTCCAAATTTCGAATATATATATATATATATATATATATATATATATATATATATATATATATATATATATATATATATATATATATATTAGACTGCCCCGTGCCTATCGTCTCTGGGGTGCCTCCAGATCTCAAAAGTTACTTTTTAATAACCGTAAGTTGTCACACCACAGAGAGCGAATTGTAAGTTTTGTTTGCCATTTATATTGTCTTCTTAGCACAAATTAAACTCATGTCCCATTATCCCCGTTTGTGATGCCGCCTTGTAATATTGTGTAAATTTTGTTACGCAGATAATCTGAGGATGCCATGATAAAGGGAGAAACGAATCATTAATTAAAGATTTTTTACTGACGGAATATTTATTCACACTGATTGCTGTACATCATGGATTGGAAATCATTTTATAAAAATTAGTACATTTTTACAAAATCTTTTGAACAATATACAAATTTTATTATTGCATATGCTATGTATTTCTTTCTCTCAACTTTCTGTCTTTCATCTTAGACATATACACTACTGGCCATTAAAATTTGCTATACAAAGAAAAAAGGCAGATGATAAACAGATATTTATTAGACAAATATATTATACTAGAACTGACATGTGATTACATTTTCACGCAGTTTGGGTGGATAGATCCTGAGAAATCAGTACACAGAACCACCACCTCTTACCAAAATAACGGCCCTGATACGCCTGGGCATTCAGTCAAATACAGTTCAAATGGCACGTACAGGTAGAGATGCCCATGCAGCTTCAACACGAAACTACAATTCATGAAGAGTAGTGACTGGCGTATTGTGATGAGCCAGTTGCTCGGCCACCATTGACCAGATGTTTTCAATTGGTGAGAGATCTGAAGAATGTGCTGGCCAGGGTAGCAGTCAAACATTTTCCATATCCAGAAAGGCCCGTACATGACCTGCAATATGCGGTCGTGCATTATCCTGCTGAAATGTAGAGTTTCGCAGGGATCGAATGAAGGGTAAAGCCACGGGTCGTAACACATCTGAAATGTAACGGCCACTGTTCAAAGTGCCGTCGATGCGAACAAGAGGTGACCGAGACGTGTAACCAATGGCACCCCATACCATACGTCAGTATGGCGCTGACGAATACACGCTTCCTATGTGCGTTCACCGCGATGTCGCCAAACAAAGATGCGACCATCATGATGCTGTAAACCGAACCTGGATACATCCGAAAAAAATACGTTTTGCTATTCGTGCACCCAGGTTCGTGTTGCGTACTCCATCGCAGGCTCTCCTGTCTGTGATGCAGCATCAGGGGTAAACGCAGCCATGGTCTTCGAGCTGATAGTCCATGTCGCTGCAAACGTCGTCCAACTGTTCGTGCAGATGGTTGTTGTCTTGCAAACGACCCCATCTGTTGACTCAGGGATCTAGACGAGGCTGCACGATCCGTTACAGCCAGGCGGATAAGATGCCTGTCATCTCGACTGCTAGTGATACAGAGCCGTTGGGATCCAGCACGGCGTTCTGTATTGCCCTCCTAAACCCATCGATTCCATATTCTTCTAACAACCATTGGATCGCTACCACCATGAGCAGCAATGTCGCGATACGATAAACCGCAATCGCGATAGGCTACAATTCGACCTTTATCAAATTTGGAAACGTGATGGTACGCATTTCTCGTCCTTACACAAGGCATCACAACAACGTTTCACCAGGCAACGCCGATAGACTGCTGTTTGTGTATGAGAAATCGGTTGGAAACTTTCCTCATGTCAGCACGTTGTAGGTGTCGCCACCGGTGCCAACCTTGTGTGAATGCTCTGAAAGCTAATCATTTGTATGTCATAGCATCTTCTTCCTGCCGGTTAAATTTTGCATCTGAAGCACGTCATCTTCATGATGTAGCAATTTTAATGGTCAAGAGTGTAATATAGTCTCACAGTTGAAACTCAGATAGATCATACAGAGGTTAATTTTATTTTTCGTTTCTTTTTTTTATTGTTTAAAAAAGGTCATGGCCAATAGTGCTGTGTGTGTGTGTAGGCCTATGCCAGGAGACGCTTAGCGGCGTCGTCTGCACCTGACTCACGCACCATCGCCCTACCAGAGCCGGTGTACTTTAAAACTGCGTGTGGCCGAAGCCAGATGGGCAATGATCTTATCAATTTGTTTACCTCCTGCACTTCATTCATTCCAGCAAGACGTCAATGATCTTTACATTGAACTTGATACAAGTGCAGTTATTATATGCGTCTCTTACCATCTGCATACAACACATAATTAGACATACAAATGTGGTTCATAATATGCTACACAAATTACTTCATATTTAAACTTCAACCGTTCGTCAATTAGCTGAATAACATCACAAAAATCCATTATTGCTTTCACTTGACTGTAACAGGCTACTTTCCTTTCTCTAGAGATGTGAAAGCAAGTTAATATTCAAAAATATACTGTATCATTATTACTCTTCTCTTATGAATACGTAGATATGTACTTTCCTAATATCGTTAGTTGTTTAAGTGTGACTTTATTGCTAGTTCGAGTTTATGTGTAACCAGTTTCTTTCTAATAAATAGGATGTCATTTTCTTCCGTCTCATCGGTACTGTATTTTAGAGCAAACTTATATACAGGATAAATGATTATGCTTTATCGCGCCAACTGTTCTTAAAGATGGCCATGTTTGATGTAACGCTATTTGTAGAGTGTGTAACAACTGGATAGTTTGCTTTGTGTGTGTGTGTGTGTGTGTGTGTGTGTGTGTGTGTGTGTGTGTGTGTTTGGGAGGAAACCACATCAACCGTTCATTCCTACTCAATAGCTTTAATGTGGGCGGAAACCACACCACCCTGCAATCCTACATCAAAACTTCAATGTAGGACGACTAACTGTCTCTATATAATATCCTGAAACGCCGTGTATATGTGTGGCTCGACTTTCACATGCCTAACACAATTTCAAAATTTTCCAATACAGTACATAACGGCGGAGTTATACACTACCTAAAAATTCCTCTTTTACAAAATATGCTAGTCCAAACTTAATGCATGTTCTAGCCATTTAACGGGGTACCACCCAGCCTTTTCTTACCGCCTATTGCTGCTTATTATTTAATGTTTATACTCTTACCTGTTTTTTCTCCCCTTCTTCTGCGATCTAGAACTTATATAATTGTGTTTCTTTTTTCCACATTTCTCTCTCTTGTGTATGTTCCTACATCTCAACTCACATATAATTTTACATAATGTAAAAACTTTGTTCCAAGACAGTCAATATTTTCTCTTATAATCATTATTTATGTTTTAGGATTACGAATCATGTCAACTGTCAGTAGCTAAAGGTATTCTGAGTATTATTGTCATAGTCAGGCATCTCTTTTGTCTAATCCTGTGTTTGTATCAAAATCATTTTAACTCCTCTCCTTTTATCCTTTTAAATGTGATAGTGAAGAATGAAAAGACGACAGGTATAAATGACAGACTAGAAGGATTGACAGTATGAAAACTGAAGTAATATTGCCAATAACTTGAGTGCCTGGTGCTCGTCAGTCACTTAGCATCACAAAGAGTGTGATGCCCTCTGAGGCATTCATAGAGAAGATTGGAAAGACGACAGGTATAGATGATAGACATAAAATAAGGATTGACAATATGGAAACGGAAGTAGTATTGCCAATAACTTGAGTGCCTGGTGATCGTCAATCACCTAGCTTCACAAAGATTGTGATGCCCTCTGAGACACATGCGCTAGTTTTATGAATTCTCGCGATTTCTTTCTTTTTGAGGTGTATGCCATCTGTTTTGATTGTTATGGTACTCCCTACCATCCCCACGATGACACGCGGCCCATCCCCTTCTAGCTGCGTCGCAGCTGCTGTTTTCTTGCCAGTTGTTATTCTCTGTTTGCTCTGATGTTTCTGCTTCGGTCATTGTAATTACAGCGATCTGTTCGCCACCTGTTTCTCCTCCACCCTTCCTGCTCTTGTCTGTTGCCTGCTAGGGCATCTGAACGTTCTAAAACTGACAAAAAGTTGTTCACATAATCGTAATTTACATTAATTAATTTCTCTTGTACAGATATTGGTAATTTCAGCAAAATAATTTCTATTAAATCAGACTCTCTCAAGGGGTTTGTTAAATATTGCTTCTTCTCACAATAATGTTGGAAAAACACTTTGTAGTTACTACAGTCTCTGTTTGTGAAGCTTTGAACTTGAAATACTTCGTTACATACACTATTTTGTGTACTACTTGACCAATATTGGGTTAGAAAGGCTTGTACAAATTCTTCATAAGGTTTGCACCTGTTAATTACAGTCGTACACCATGAAATTATATACCCCATCAAAAATCCACTAGTAACCACATTTATTTTTTTGTTATTTTGTGTATTGTGGAGGCATATTATTGTCAAAATGTCGAATGAAAGCAACAGGGTGCAAATTTCCCTGACTTGAGAAAGTCTCATATCTGCCTGTATTGTTTGTGACACCTACTGTAGTAATTTGGAAACCTGTTTTATTTAATTCTATGATGTCCTCTTCTAATTTTGCAACATCATCTGTGACCGTTTCTATTTCAGCTATTAACCTACCATTTATCACATTTGTGTTGTCTTTACGTTTTGATTCTATTTCAGCTATTAACCTACCATTTATCACATTTGTGTTGTCTTTACGTTTTGATTCTATTTCTAACATTTTACTATTTATTACATTTTGTTCACTTGTGACAGTGTGTAGTTGTGTCATATGTTGCTGTAGCTTATCCTTACATGCTTTCGCTACTTTTAGTGTCCATATCATCTAAATTATCAATTTGTTGTTTTATTTGACTAATATCTTTTCAGTGACTAACATTTCTATTTTGATTTTGGTATCAACATTTTGAGTTATTTCGAGCTTGCAAGCTTCTAATTTCTTCCCCATCTCTAGTGTTTCACGACTTAGTTTGTTAAGAGGCTCATCTTAGCTTCAAGATTGTTGACCTTTTCATCTAAATCGTTAAACTTTTTATTAAGGTAATTTATTCCTGCTTCTAACTTCATTTGTACTGCATCTTCTTTCTTCTCTAACTTGTTTTGCCTTTCATCAAAGTTTGTTTTAAAATTTATTATCTCCCTTTTTAAGTTCATCTCTAGTTTCTTTTTACCCATTGTTACTTTCATCAGTTTTGTCATTAATGATAGCATCATTACTATTAAACTTAGAGTCTGGTGTTATTCAACAATTTTATCCTGAATTCAACTATACAATCCTTATATTAAACCACTTGAATTACAGACGTCATATTAATATTTCTGGCATCTTAATTCAAATCTAATACTTCAGTTTCGTTTGCAACACAGAATCCACGTTTCCGCTGCAAACAATTAACAAAATAATTTGTATTTTCAGAATGAAACTTTCACTCTGCAGCGTAGTGTGCGCTGATATGAAACTTCCTGGCAGATTAAAATTGTGTGTCGGAACCGGGACCCGAACCTGGGACCTTTGCCTTTCGCGGGCAAGCGCACTACCGACTGTGCTATCCCGACACGACTCACGATGCCGCCTCACAACTTCACTTCTGCCAGTACCTCGCCTCCTACTTTCCAAACTCATATCAGCGCACACTCCGCTGCAGAGTGAAAGTTTCATTCTGGAAACATCCCTAGGCTGTGGCTAAGCCATGTCTCCACCATATCCTTTCTCCCAGGAGTGCTAGTCTTGCATGGTTCGCAGGAGAGCTTCTGTGAAGTTTGGAAAGTAGGAGGCGAGGTACTGGCGGAAGTAAAGTTGTGAGGCGACATCGTGAGTCGTGTCGGTATAGCACAGTCGGTAGTGCGCTTGCCCGCGAAAGGCAAAGGTCCTAGGTTCGGGTCCCGGTTCCGGCACACAATTTTAATCTGCCAGGAAGTTTAATTTATATTTTCATTAACAACACTTTAAACATTATTCTCTACCTTAACATGCGCCTTGCCGCATGTGTCTGTGTGTTGTCTTTAGCATAAGTTAGTTACGTAGTTTGTACGTATGGTGACATATGACCACTGCAGTTCGGTCCTATATCTTTACAAACGTTTGAAGATTTTTCGATATCGTAAAGAGGACACTTGTAGCGAAACGCAAGAGCAATTTCCGGACCTAGATCAGGCAATTAGTCACAATGATTTTCGTATAATTGAATTGCGATTAAATAATATCTGCATTTTGATTTGAACACAAGGTATTCTTAAATTTGTACATTGTAATTTAACTTTTCATCAGTAAGTGCCAGTAATAGAAACGAACTAAAAATACATTCAAGCAGAAAACTTTGTACCAATTACAGAGGTATCTCATTAATTATCGTTGTGGGCAAAATATTCTCAGGTATTTTTGAAAGGAGAGTGCAAGTATTAGTGGAAGACAAGTTGGGTTTCGCCCTCTTCGAGGCTATCGGGACCAGATCTTTAGCTTACGGCAGATAATGGAGAAGTGCTATGAGTGCAACAGGGATTTGTACCTATGTTTTATAGATCGAGAAGAGGCTTATGACCGTGTTCCTAAGAGGAAGGTTTTGTCACTTCTCCAATATTATGGAAGAGGAGGCAAACGTCTGCAGGCAATTAAAGGTCTTTCTGTTGATTGTCAGGCAGCAGTTAAAGTAGACGGTAAAGTGAGTTCATGGTTCTAGGTCGCTTCAAGGGTACCAAAAGGCTGCAACCTGTTACCACTGTTATTCATACTATTTATAGATCATCTGCAGAAGAGAATAGGCTAGAAGAGTGAGATTAAAATAGGTGAACATAAAATAAGCAGTCTCGCATATGGAGACGACTAGTTGTGATGGCAGATTTGACTGAGAGGTTGCAAACTAATATTTCAGATCTAGATCAGATGTGTAAGGGTTGTGGCATGAAGATCAGTATCTCCAGAACGAAAGTAATGTCTGTGGGAGATTTAAACAGATTGAGTGCCAAATAGAATGTACTAAGTTGGAACAGATGGACAGTTTCAACTAATGTATTTTCTTACAAGATGGCAACATAGTGAAACAACTGGAATCCAGATGGAGTAAGGATAATGCAGAGAGTGCTGAGCTAAGATATACTTTCTTGTGGTCTTCAGTCCGGAGACTGGTTTGATGCAGCTCTCCACCCTACTCTACCTGAGCAAGCCTCTTCGTCTCCTCATAAGAACGACAACCCACATCCACTTGAATCTGCTTACTATACGTGTCTCTTGGTCTCCCTCTGCGATTTTTACCCCACACACTTCCCTCCAATGCTAAATTTACGATTCCTTGATGTCTAAGAATGTGTGTGCCATAAATTCCTTTTCTCGCCAATTCTGCTAAGTACCTCTTCATTAGTTATGCGATCTACCCACCTAATCTTCAGCATTCTTCTGTAGCACCACATTTCAAAAGCCTCTATTCTCTTCCTGTCCGCACTGCTTATCGTCCATGTTTCACTCCCGTACAAGGCAACACTCCACACAAATGCCTTCAGAAAAGACTTCCTTACACTTAAATTAATATTCGATGTTAGCAAATTTCTCTTTTTCAAAAATGCTTTTCTTCCCATTGCCATTCTGTATTTTATATCCTCTGTACTGCGACAATCGCATGTTGTTTTACTACCCAAGCAACATACCTCATCTACCACCTTCATTCTTTCTTTAACTAATCTAATTCCTTCAGCATCACCTGATTTTCTAAGACCGCATTCCATTATTTTTGTTTTACTCTTGTTAATGTTCATTTTATACGCTCTCTTCAACACACTGTCCATTCCATTCAACTGCTCTTCCAGGTCCTTTGCTGTCTCTGGCAGAATTACAATGTCATAAGCAAAACGCAATGTTTTTATTTCTTCCCCCTGAACTTTAATCCCTATTCCAAATTTTTCCTTGCTCTCCTTCACAACCTGCTTGATGTACAAATTGAATAGCATCGGAGAAAGGCTACAACCCTGTCTTACTCCCTTCCCAACTGATGCTTCCCTTTTATGCTCTTCGAGTCTAGTAACTGCTGTCTGGCCTTTGTACAAATTGTAAATAACTCTCCTTTCCCTGTATTTTACCCTTGCTGACTTCAGAATCTGAAAGAGTGTATTCCAGTCAACATTGTCAAAAGCTTTCTCTAAATCTACAAAAGCTAAAAATGTAGGTTTGCCTTTCCTTAATCTATCTCGTAAGATAAGACGTAAAGTGAGTTTGGCCTCCCGGGTTCCTACGTTCCTCCTGAATCCAAACTGATCTTCCCCGCGGTCAGATTCTACCAGCTTTTCCATTCTCCTGTAGATAATTCGTGTTAAAATTTTGCAGCCATGACTTATCAAACTGATGGTTCTGTAATTTTCACACCTGTATGCGCCTGATTTCTTTGGAATGGGGATTATTACATTTTTCTTAAAGTCTGAGGGTATTTCACCTGTCTCATACATTCTACACACCAGTTCAAATAGTTTTGTCATGGCTGGCTCTCCCAGAGACTTTAGTAGCTCTGAGGGTATGTCATCTACTTCTGGGGCCTTGTTCCGCCCTAGGTCTTTCACGGCTCTGTCAAATTCATCTCTCACTATAGTATCTCCTATGTCATCTTGATCTACTTCCTCTTCCCTTCCTACATCATCGTCTCTAAGTTCATTTCCTTTGTAAAGCTGCTCTATGTACTCTTTCCACCTTTCAGCTTTCCCTTCTTTGCTGAGAACTGGTTTTCCATCAGAGTCCTTGATATTCATAGAGCTGTTTTTCTTATCTCCTAACGTTTCTTTTATTTTCCTGTAGGCTGTATCTATTTTTCCCCTATTTATACATTCTTCTACAGATTTGCATTTGGCTTCTAGCCACTCCTGCTTAGCCATTTTGCTCTTCCTGTCAATCTCATTTCTTAGTCGTCTGTACTCCATTTTGCCTGTTTCATTTACTGCATTTTTATATTTTCTCCTTTCATCAATTAAATTTAGTATTTCCTGTGATATCCAAGGATTTTTTGTAGGTCTTGCCTTTCTACCTATTTTGTCCTCTGCTGCCTTCACTATTTCATCTCTCAATGCTACCCACTCCTCTTCTACTGTTTTATTTCCCCTTGTTTCTGTCAATTGTTGCCTAAATCTCCCTCTGAATTTCTCCAGAACTTCACGTTCCTTCAATTTATCCAGGTCCCATATACTTATTTTCCTACCTTTTTGTAGTTTCTTCAGTTTCAGCCTACAGTTCATAACCAACAGGTTATGGTCAAAGTCTATATCTGCCCCTGGGTATGTTTTACAGTTTATCACCTGGTTCCGGAATCTATGTTTTAGCGTTATAAAATCTATCTGATACCTTCCGGTGTCTCCTGGTCTCCTCCACGTATACAACCTTCTTTTGTGATTCTTAAACCACGTGTTTGTTACGATTAAATCATGTTCCGTGCAAAATTCTACCAGCCGACTTCCTCTTTCATTCCTTCTGTCCAGTCCATATTCACCTACTATTTTTTCCTTCTCTTCCTTTTCTTACTACAGAATTCCAGTATCCCATCACAATTAAGTTTTCCTCTCCCTTAACTGTCTGAATAATTTCCTTTAGCTCCTCATATATTTCTTCGATGCCCTCATCATCAGCAGAGCTAGTTGGCATATAAACATGTACTACTGTTGTCGGTGTTGGCTTCGTATCTATCTTGATAATGATAATGCGATCACTGTGCTGCTCATAGTAGTTTACCCGCATTCCTATCTTCTTATTCATTATCAGTCCTACTCCTGTGATACCCACAACTGATTTTGTATTTATTATCCTGTACTCACCTGACCAGAAATCCTGTTCATCCTGCCACCGAACTTCACTAATCCCCACTATATCTAACTTCAACCTATTCATTTCCCTTTTTAAATTTTCTAATTTTCCTACCCGATTAAGGGATCTAACATTCCACGCTCCGATCCGTAGAATGCCAGTATTGTCTTTCCTGATGACAACATCCTCCTGAGTAGTCCCCGCCCGGAGATCCGAATGGGGGATTATTTTACCTCCGGAATATTTTACCCGAGATTATGCCATCATCATATTTTCATACAGTAGAGCTGCATGTCCTCGGGAAAAGTAACGGCTATAGTTTCCCCTTGCTTTCAGCCGTTCGCAGTAACTGTGTGGCAAAGCCACATTAGCTGATGTTACAAGGCCAGCTCAGTCAATCATCCAGACTGTTGCCCCTGTAACTACTGAAAAGGCTGCTGCCCCTCTTCAGTAACCACACGTTTTCTGGCATCTCCACAGACACCCCTCCGCTATCTGCATTGTAGAGGCACGCAAGCCACCCCACCTCGGCAATGTCTGTGGTTCATCTAGGTCGCTTCAAGGGTAACAAAAGGCTGCAACCTGTTACCACTGTTGATCATACTGTTTATAGATCATCTGTAGAAGAGAATAGGCTGGAAGAGTGAGATTAAAATAGATGAAAATAAAATAAGCAGTCTCGCATATGGAGACGACTAGTTGTGATGGCAGATTTGATTGAGAGGTTGCAAACTAATATTTCAGATCTAGATCAGATGTGTACGGGTTGTGACATGAAGATCAGTATCTCCAGAACGAAAGTAATGTATGTGGGAGATTTAAACAGATTGAGTGCCAAGTTGGAACAGATGGACAGTTTCAACTAATGTATTTTCTTACAGGATGGCAACATAGTGAAATAACTGGAATACAGATGGAGCAAGGATAATGCAGAGAGTGCTGAGCTAAGATCTACTGTCTTGTGCAAGAAGGAAGTAAATACCATGACTAAGTTAGCGATACACCGTTCTATCTTACGACCAAATATGTTGTATCGTAGTGAAAGTTGCATAGATACAGTTTACATTGTAATAAGGTCGAGGTTGCAGATGTGAAAGTAGCAAGGATGATTGCAGGTACTAATAGGTGGGAACAATGTCAGGAGCGTTTCTACAATGAGGAAAGCAAAGAAAAACTGGGAATGAATATCATATATGAAACATTAAAAAAAATGAATTAATCTTTCACGAACGGTTTCTGTCTCAACAGCCATGTTTAAAATTGATAGATAAAGCAGTTAGAGCGAACAGAGAGTCATGTTAGAAACATGGGAGAAGGAAGGTTACCTAAGAGATTATTGTGTTCGGCAGCAGAGGGTAAGAGGAGTCGAGGTAGACCAAGGAGAAAGTATTTACAAGGGGATGACCAAGTGTGGTGATGGGTCGCAGGTATGTTGTGCGGGAACTCCCCCAGACCACCAAGCTAAAAGGATTCGTTCCTAGGCCCCTTGGCTTCCACGAAAATCGAGAGGTGAGCAGAAGGACAGAAAGAGGGGGAGAGGAAGGGATGGCAGAGATGGGGGAGGAAATGAGGGCAGGGGAGCAAGAGATGACAAGAGAGAGGTAGAAAATGTACAGAGAGGCGGACAGGTGAGAAAGAGGGGGGCGAGTATGTGAAGACAGAGAAGGAGAAGGACGACACGGAGTAACAGAAGGTAATAATAAATGTAGCGCATATCACTGAGAATAAGTAAATATACAGGCAACGCCAAGTTTTCGGCTGTTACTGAAATAAATTTCATAAATTCCTGTCTAACATATGAACTAAAATGGTGGTATTCCACCAGTGAGCTATTAACAATACTGAAACGTATTCAAATGTTTGTCAAGCTATCGTACTGAACTACTTTGCTTATCAGCACCTAGGCTTATAAACTACTTAAACTAACCTTAAGAGAAACACACACACTCATGCCCGGGGGATGACTCGAACTGAAGTGTACTCGGCATAGGTATATTACCCATCTTACAAACGAGTGAAGATAATTTTTTGTAGGACAATATTTATTCACTAATTCATGTTTTTCGTGTAGTCACATATTTGGAAATAAAAAACATTTAATTTGTCCATCGTTTATAATCGGATGGAAACGTAAATAGAATTGAATATTGCAGATCACACTTGTATATTTATTAATTGATGTAACAAGGCAGTCTCTAGATCGCAATTCCTTTCTTTTTCTGGTAACCAAATTCGGTCACTTTCATGACCATCATCAGACCACAACCGTAATGTTGGCCAGCGGTTGTTTTCAGCTGTTTTTAATAATTATTTTTTAAATTTTGTGGAGAAAATAGGATCTAAATGTTCATTACAAGAAGCTAGGCACTTAAATGGAACAGGCCATACCCACACAAGTTGATACAAGAAATTACACCCACATCTCCTTCTGAAATTAAGAAAATTATAAACTCACTCAAGAGCAAAAACTCAAATGGATTTGATGGAATTTCCAGCAGGGTAATAAAAGTTTGTACTCAAGAAATAAGTAGGATTCTTAGTCACATATTCAATAGTTTTCTGGAGCAACGTATTTTTCCTGATAGACTGAAATATGCTATAGTTAAACCACTGAACAAAAAAGGGGAAACGTCTGGTGTCGACAGCTACCGCCCAATCTCACTTCTTACAGCCTTATCCAAAATTCTTGAAAAAGTAATGTATTCTAGAGTCGTTTCACAAATAGGTAAAAATAAAGTTCTTACAAAATGTCAGTTACGTTTTCAGAAAGGCGTTTCAACAGAAAATGCTATATATACTTTCACCAATGAAATATTAAATACTTTGAATAACCGGACGTCACCTGTTGGGATATTTTGTGATCGCTCCAAGGCTTTTGATTGTGTAAATCATGGAATTCTTGTAGATAAACTAAAGTATTGTGGTATGAATGGGGCAGTTTACAAATGGTTTAAAACTTACCTAACAGGAAGAGTGCAGAAAGTTGACATTAGTAGTTCTCATAATATGCAAAACACAGCTAATTCCTCAAACTGGTGAGTAATCAAAAATGGGGTGCCACAAGGTTTGCTCTTGGGACCTTTGCTGTTCTTAATATATATTAATGACTTGCCATTCTATATTCATGAAGATGCAAAGCTGGTTCTTTTTGCTGGTGATACAAGTATAGTTATGAAACCTGACAGACAAGAACTAACCGATGAAATTGTAAACGAAGTCTTTCACAAAATCTTCAAGTGGGTCTCAGCAAATGGACTATCATTAAATTTTAATAAAACACAGTACATACAGTTCCATACAGTAAATGGAATGACACCATCAATAAATATAGACTTTGGTAAGGAAATCTGTTGCAAAGGTAGAATATTCTAAATTTTTAGGTGTAAGCATTGATGAGGGGTGGAACTGGGAGAAACACATTGAATATCTGTTGAAACGTTTGAGTTCAGTAACTTATGCTATTAGGGTAATTATAAATTTTGGTGATATACGTCTCAGTAAATTAGCTTACAATGCCTATTTTCATTCTCTGCTTTCGTATGGCATCATTTTCTGGGGTAATTCATCATTGAGTAAAAAAGTATCCATTGCACAAAAACGTGTGATCAGAATAATTGCCGGAGCCCATCGAAGATCATCCTGCAGACACTTATTTAAAGAGCTAGAGATCTTCACAGTAGCTTCTCAGTATTCTGAAATTTGTTATTACCAATTCTACTGAATTCAAAAGCAATAACAGTGTACATAACTACAACACTAGGAGAAATAATGATCTTCACTATTCCAGGTTAAATCTAGCTTTGGCACAGAAAGTGGTCAATTATGCTGCCACAAGAGTATTTGGTCACTTACCAAACAGCATCAAAAGCCTGACAGATAGCCAACAAGCATTTAAAAATAAGTTAAAAGAATTCCTGCATGGCAACTCCTTCTACACTATCATTTGCAAATCACGGCCTCTTCTTCCTGTCGGTTAAATCTCGTGTCTGTAGCACATCATCTTCGTGGTGTAGCAATTTTAATGGCCAGGAGTGTACCTGCCGTAGGACAAATGGGTAATGCTCGTACATTGACTTACACATTAGGAGAATGAAGATCAGTCCTCAGAGAGAGCTCACAGATGAAGCAGACCTAGCCAGAAACAGGAGTCGGACCAAGGTTACTATCACGCTATAACCGTTTTGCACTACCCGAAATTGGCGGTTAAAATGCAGCGATAGCACTATCACGACTATCGCAATAGCGGAATACATCACGGAGTCCTTCCCTGCTGGCAGGCTGCTCACAAGGTAATGGGAAGAACATGTTACTCGATGACGAAAACTGAAGCACGTCGTCCTTCGCGATGTTGACACCGCTACAAACTCCAAGGGATTGGGCTGTAGAACTGCTCTCCAGATTACTTAAAGACACGACCAACGAACTCGCGTGCTTTTCCGCAGTTTGCTAATAGGTTCCTCTAGCCAACGTAACAGAGGGATGGAGGGGTAGCCGGTACAGGAGGTCCTGGCCGTCGGCAGCGGCTGACTCCCGGCCTGTAGGTTTCGTGTCCTGGACTGGCGCGAATTCCCAAACCTCGGCAACGTCTCCCTCCGCCATCGCGTGCTTCACCCTTCGCTTTGAAATAACGGCCATGAAACCGAAGTAGATTCCTATGTCTATTAAATGAAAAATGCAAAAATTATCTCCCCCCTCCCCCTCCCCTTCCAATTGATACTCTTTTATATAGATAATAACCTGGTAGAGTCTGTGGACCTGTGAAAATTAATGTAATAGTAAAATGATACATCTGTTCTAAAGGAACAGAATTGCCTGTGGTCCGCAGCTATAAATGTTAATTATACAAATATTAATTCGCAGGTTGCAAGAATTTCCGACTTTAGAAAAAAAAAAGAATAACAGATAAAGTCCGAAATTCTCGCAACCTGCGAATTAATGCTTGTATAATTAGCATTTATAGCTGCGAATCATCGGCAATTCTGTTCCTTTACAAGTATCATTGTATATATGAGAGCCTAGACTGGCTAAAGATGGTGTAAGCATGTCTCTCCCCGTCGCTGGAGTCACGCTAAATGCGTGCGAGCACCAGGGGAAGTAGGCAAGTGCAACATATGGAAGTTTGGGTCTGGCCGGGGAGCGTGTTCGGGTGGCCAAGTAGTTAGGGCGACCGCTCGCGATAAGCGGGAGACCCGGGTTCGAGTCCCGGTCCGGCACAAATTTTCATGTGTTGCAAAAGCATAGAGCAACTAAAGAATAACAGCTGAAGTCGAAAATTCTCGCAACGTGCGAATTAATATTTGTATTATGTAATAATGGTAACGACGCAATGAAGTTTTTAGAATTATTCACTATTTAATTGTTCAGCCTGTACTTTTTATCAGTTTGCTCGGAATTTAATTTGGAATTAAAATCTGTGATCATAAATAAAATATTACTTGCATAGCTCTCTTTTTTTGTTTTATGATTGGGGCGGACAGATGTTGAGTTATCGCCACGTGTCTTTTATGCCTCTCTAAGTTACAGCGTACAGTTTCGTGCGCAGAAGAGGTGGAATGAACTTTGTAGATAAAGCATATGAATGTCCACTGCAAAGTATAGACAGCGAACCTCGGGCTCAACTGTATCTACGCAACCTATTTTACGTCCTCTGGAGGATGTGTTCCGTGGCAGTACGATGGGGTCTGGTTTCACTACTACTCAACAACAGTTTAAAACCTACTTTTCCTATTCACAATACATTATTGAGAAGTGTAATGTAACAACAGTGTTAAAAATGAATCAATAAAGGTAAGTTTGTAAAATGAAAGCTTACCTGTACTTTTTTATTATATTTTTTTCTGAACACTTTGATGCACACTTTACATCATAGTTTGCTTTTTCAATTTAGCGTCGGAATGATCTTTTAAATTTTTACTTCAGCAATGCAGGCCTTCCTTTCCCTATAGATGTCTTCATCCCTCACAAACTTCTACGTTGCGAAATGTGGACAACAGAGACATTGTCGTCCGCTTACAACAAATAAAGAGATGAAACAGAGAAAATTTTGTAGAAATCTCTTGAATAATTTCTGAGAAAAAGGAACATACCTTTTTTTAAAATAAAACTTCATATTTCATTCAAAAAACATTGAATATGTACAATGAAAGGATTTTATATGTAAATATGTTACTTTCATGTAAAGCGTAATCCAAAATTTTATTACCATATCTCCAAATTTTGATTTGATGCATTTTTGAATAAGTGTGTCTTTTGCATCTAGGTTCCTCCTTAAGGAATTGTCTGCGTCTTGCGTATAAATTACGAAGTCTAACCGGTGTCATAAGGCGATCGGTTTCAGGAGGTCTTGCGGTGTGAACTAATCTGATGTCGTTACGGAGATGGGCAAATTTTTGCGAATCATCAGTCACGTTACTGCCGCCGTGTGAAGACAGCTGAAAGCGTTCGTCACTGCGCGAGCGTCCACGGTAGCAGGCAGATCCCTGAGTCTGTGGCAGAGGGTAGCTGCCACATGCATAGGGGCTGAAGGTGGGGGTGATGGGGAGGGGAGGATGTTAAAAAAGGGACGCCGTCAAATCCATCAAACGGCGCTGGCGTCTGCTGCGGCTGCGGCCTTCCAGATGGATGGTCGCCGCGCGCCACACACATTCAATTTACAGCATTAATAATTTCGGCCATCAAAGTGTGATGGCTGCGGCCGGCCCCCCGGCGCCATATTGCCGGAAATTACTGTCAGTCGCGACTCGAGTTATGGCGCGCCGTATTCCTTGATAGAATTAAGCCCACGCCCGCGGCCGGAATTTTAGCTGAAATCAATAGCCGACGTGTCCGATATCTGTGGCGAGGCGGTGGCGGCGGCGGCGTCTTGGCGACCGGCCGTTAATATTTAGGCGTTGGCCAGTTGACGGCCAGCCATTACTGCCAATTACGGAGCACTTCCTCGCGCCCGACCACCGCCCAAACCGCTCTGGAGCGCGTCAATCCTCCAGCCGGCGACGCGCGCCTGATGGCCGCGATCCTCGCGCGCTACAGCCATCCACTTCCCGCTAATAGCTTCGATTTTTCCTGAGTGCTCTCTTTGTCGCTCTCTCTCTCTCTCTCTCTCTCTCTCTCTCTCTCTCCCTCTCTCCCTCTCTCCGCGCTGTGTGTGTATGTGTATGTGGGTACACACGCATCAGGCTAGGAGCAAACCGAGCGAGATATAACACGTAACAAATGACACCAAATCTTAATATATATATAAATTTACGTATTTGTACCTATATTTTACTCTGTAGCCAAAACTACAAATAGTATTTGTACACTCTTGGCCATTAAAATAGCTACATCACGAAGATGACGTGCTACAGACGCGAAATTTAACCGACAGGAAGAAGATGCTGTGATATGCAAATGATTAGCTTTTCAGAGCATCTACATCTACATCTACATAGATACTCTGCAAATCACATTCAAGTGCCTGGCAGAGGGTTTATTAACCACTTTCATAATTTTTCTCTACCGTTCCATTCTCTAATAGCACGCGGGAAGAAAGAACACCTAAATCGTTCCGTTTTCGATCTGATTTCTCTTATATTATTGGGATGGTCATGTCTCCCTAAGTAGGTGGGTGCTAGCAAAATATTTTCACATTCAGAACTAAAAGTCGGTGATTGAAACTTCGCAAACAGATCACGCCGCAATGAATAACGTCTTTATTTTAATGATTTCCACCCCAATTCGTGCAACATGACGCTCCCCCCCGTAACGTGATACAACAAAACGAGCTGCCCTTCTCTGAACCTTCTCAATGTCTTCCGTCAATCCCACCTGGTGAGGGTCCCACAAGGGGCAACAGTACTCCAGGAGAGGACGTACAAGTGTGATGTAGCCAGTCTCTTTGGTGGAGCTGGTGCACCTTCGAAGCGTTCTGCCGATGAAACGTAACCTTTGGTTCGCCTTCCCCACAATATTTTCTGTGTGTTCTCTCCAGTCAAAGTTCACACAAGGTTCGCGCCTGTGGCGACACATACAACGTGCTGACATGAGAAGGTTTCCAAGCAATTTCTCATACACAAATAGCAGTTCACCGGCGTTGGCTGGTGAAACGTGATGCCTCGTGTAAGGAAGAGAAATGCGTACCATCACGTTTCCGACTTTGATAGCCTATCGCGATTGCGGTTATCGTATCGCGACATTGCTGCTCGCGTTGTTCGCGATCCAATGACTGGTAGCAGACTATGGAATCGGTGGGTTCAAGAGGACAATACGGAACGCCGTGCTGGATCCCAAGGGCCTCGTATCACTAGCAGTCGAGATGACAGGCATCTTATCCGCATGCCTGTAACGGATCGTGCACCCACGTCTCGATCCCTGAGTGAACAGATGGGACGTTTGCAAGATAACAACCATCTGCACGAACAGTTCGATGAAGTTTGCAGCAGCATGGACAATCAGGTCGTGACAATACGCCAGTCACTACTCTTGATGAACTGTGGTATCGTGTTGAAGCTGCATGGGCATTTGTACCTGTACACACCATTCAAGCTCCGTTGACTCAATGCCCAGGCGTATCAAGGCCGTTATTGCGGCCAGAGGTGGTTATTCTGGGTACTGATCTCTCAGTATCTATGCACTCAAATAGCATCAAATCACACGTCAGTTCCAGTAAAATATATTTGTCCAATTAATACCCGTTTATCATTTGCATGTTTTCTTGATGTAGCAATTTTAAGGACCAGTAGTGTATGTGGTAGTAGGCATCAGTCTCCCATTGTGCACTATGGTGGGTGGATAACGATATGGCGGTGGAAGATATGGGAGTTGAAAGTTACCGACCCATATAAAATTCTATGTGTGAATGTCAATATTTTGCTCTTCAGCAATAACTGTGAAATGGAGACGGACGATCTCTCTGTATTCTTGTAGTATAAAGTCTCCCCTATTGTGCACCATAGCAGTTCCGTGACGATAGCTATAAGAGAGTGGAAGATATAGTTGTTGAAAGTCGTCCGCTTATATAAAATTCGGATTTTGACCAGCGATGACGTTTGACACTACAATAGCAAAGAGGTTACATACAGCGAAACGTGATGCACATTCTTCAGTTGTTTCTCTGGAACAAAGAATAAGGTAAAATGAGTGCATACTGCAGTCTGAAAAGTAAAACTACCAAGAAAAATGCCAAAGCGTAAGAAACAAATTTCGCGTTCTCGATCCGTTCTAAAAGACAGGAAACGGCGCTGAAAAGTGAGTGTACACATGATAGAAATTTGAAATTTGTAGACATTGTTTACCTTACACTGTAGGCATCAGTGATCTTTCGATATTCCCATCCCTAAGGGAGTGAAATAGGCGTTAAACGGTTTTTTGAAAATACGTTGCTATTAAGTCAATTTTGAAGCAAGTGATACAAAACTTCATATTTATATTTTTGACTGCAATTTTAAAAGCACGTTTGCAGTATTTTTGGAAATTCAACCATTTAGCAGGTGAAATAAGGAATAATCTTTTATGGGTCCTACTAAGACTATTTTTGATGCTAGAAATGCGAAAATTTTGATTTGGAACCATGGTTAGAATCATTTTAAAATATGTTTCGGGATGTTTTGAATTATGCTATCAATGGTGTAATCGGGAGTGGTTAGTTGTATAAAAAACTTAGTTAGGAATGCATTTTTAAAGCGAAATCTATGAAAATTCACATTTAGAAGTAGGCACAACAAATGCAGGCCATCCAGTCTACGCGTGCGAAGCGGCGGGGATTAAGCTAGTAGCTTATAAAGATAGTAGCGGAAACTCTTCGTTGAAAGGTGCGACGGCGCTTTTAACGAAGCATGTTGTTATTTATTACCATTCTCTTGCATTACTAAACCTCCCGATACCAGTTTTGCATAATAATAGGCATGAATTCAATTAATCTCTTACTATTTTCCTTTCCCAACTTTTGTTATTCTTTTTTCTAAAATGACTAGTTGAAGTTATTTTATATTATTTGGCGTCGCAGAAATTTATTTAATGGCAAATATTAATTAGTTCATACCAGAGGCGTATTGTTATATTTCAGATAGTCTGCTAATTAGTGTTTCTGTTAAGGCTAAGTAAATTCTTTTCTCATAATATTACAGTAGGTGTTATTGTGTTTATCAGTTAATGTTAGAAAAGTTTTGCCCTCATTAGTTCCCTCGTAATTACCGTTTATTTTGAAGTAATTGTTTAAAAACTAGTTAATTATATTTTGATATGAAACACTATTAATATAACGGAGACTTGTATACAGGGTGAATCTAAATTCGCGCACGCGGATCGCAGCGTGATTCTTCACATGCTATCAATAAAAAAATGTGTGTCACAAAATTTCGTCGGTAAATGAACGTCGAAGACTGAGATGGGCGTGTGTCCCATACGTCAGTGTGTTTCAGAATTACACTACTACACCAACAAACTTCTATGGGATGTGGCAGATGTCTTGAGGAACAAAGTGAGCATAGAAATCCATGCCCGGAAACGTCATCCAATGACGCTACAGAGCGTCGAAGTTGCTGGTGGGGATGTCTAGCGGCAGGACTCTCCGTAGCGTCGTTGAATGGCGTTTCCGGACATGGGTTTCCATGCTCATTTTTGTTCCTCAAGACACCTCCCACGTCCCATAGAAGGTTGTGGGTGTAGTAGTGTAATTGTGAAACACACTGACGTACGCGACACACACCCATCTCAATCTTCGACGTCCATTTACTGCCGGAAATATGCGCAGGACGAAATTTTGTGACAGACTTTTTTTATTGCTAGCATGTGAGGAATCGTGCTGCGAAACCCGAGTGCGCGAATTTAGATTCATCCTGTATAAATTTACCCAGTATTATTTACGTTACATTTTACTATAACCAGTTGTATGTAAGTATTTACTTTTCTATTATAGTTAAGTTAGTGGAATCAATTAACAATACGTAATTTTCAGTGTCATTGTTTGGATGATATAAATAGGATAATTTCGCGCCATGTAAATGAGTCAGGTTTCGCCTTGGACAGGAGGCACAGTCCACGTCATTTTGAATTCCGATTATGAACAATTATAGTAAAGTTCTTCAGTGTCAGTCATGTAGAAAGTGTATCTACTGTAATGAATTGATTCTTAATATTCGTGCCACAGTAAAATGTATACCTCGAACGTTTGTAATCCACACACTAACTGTGAAAATTTGTATTATTGACCTGTGGAATGTGCGTACTGGATTGTAGTTACTGTTATTAATGAGACTTTTACTGAAGTGCCAATGAACTGCAGTTCTACGTGTCAACTACATTATTTGTAACAGACTAGTTTTGCCCCATGGAATTTCAACCGGTCGTGATCGAGAGCGCCGATCTACGTGAACTTCGAGAAGACCCGGTAATGTCACACGATCCCGAGCACCTCCTGGCAGCGTGAGTTGTAAACTGAAACTGGGACTGAACGGCCGATTGACACTTTGAGACTCAGAACACTTACATCATTCGTCTGTGTACTTTATAGAAGTAGGAAATGGTTGGAAGAGGGAATTCATGTGCTACATACGGTTGTAATAGCCAATTACAAATAGCGATGCACACAGAAATCTTTCATCAGGTTCCCGAAAAAAAAAAAAAAAAAAAAAAAAAAAAAAAAAAAAAGAAAGAGAATTCTAAATACGATAATTTAAGGAGGCTACTATTAGCCTACTGAGCTCGATTACTTTTAATAAAATGTGTCTTTCATGCTTTGGTTTACCCTTTTTTTAAGCTTTCTATAAATACAGGCAGGGGGTTATTCGAAAACGAGGAAAGGTCTTGGATACAACTTTGAGAAAGGGCTCTGCATTTGAACAAAAGCTATGTATTATGCCCAGACTACATTGTAGAGAAAGATTTCAGAAATAAGATTTTGTATAGTCAAGAGTAAACGTAATTTGTTCATTGCTTGAAGGATTTTTAAATTTTTAATGGTGTTTATTAAAACAACAAATGTATAACAGCCTAGGCGAGGCTTTAGAAACATCAGCGCAATACCTTCACTGTCAGCTATTTGTATTTAAGCAAAAATAATATTTTATGAAACACAAGGCTAAACAGAAATTTAAAATAATGTCTTAGTTTCCTTGTCATTTCCAGTATTTGGCCTGAGGCCCTGCCTTCCGTTCTGCTACCTAACTGCCGCGGCGGAGTGCCTGAGCGCATTGAGGCGCTAAGCTCCGACGCTCGAGGCTGTTCCCCGTCGGGGGTTCGAATCGCCCCTCGGGTATGGATGTTTGTGCTGTCTTTAATACAAGTCAGTTTATAGGTAGTATGTAAGTTTAGGAACTTATGACCCCGCAGTTAAGTCCCATAAGCTTAACAAACTTTTAAACATTTTTATTCGCGGAATGTATGACATTAACTGCGAATGGGTAAAGTTGAAAATGTGTATCCAGCCGGGATTCGAACCCGTGTCTCCTGCTTTCTAGGCAGTTGCGCTGACCACTACACCACGGCCGAGCGAGGTGGCGCAGTGGTAACACACTGGACTCGCATTCGGAAGGATGGTGGTTCAAATCCACCTCCGGTCATCCTGATTTAGGTTTTCCGTGATTTCCCTAAATCACTCCAGGCAAATGCCGAGATGGTTCCTTTCAAAGGGTACGGCCGATTTCCTTCCATATCCTTACCCAAACATTCCGAGCGTAAGCTCCGACTCCAATGACCACGCTGTCGACGGGACGTTAAACTCCAAGCTTCCTTCCTTCCTACACCACGGGGGGCACAGCGACCAGCACAACTGCTCGGAATTACTCAAGCACGCCTCTCGTCAGACACAAATTTGCAACTTTACGCTGCCCACTAGAACTCAAACTCGTAGTCACTTAGTACTGATTCCCGTAAGAGTAAGGGCCTAGGAGTGCCTCCGCACTGAAGAAAGTATCATTTCCCGTCATCGGCAAATTGTATAAATATATAATTATATAATTTAAACATTTTCTGACTAATTGCTCATGGCAACTGCTTTCATGTATATGGTTAAAACTTACGTCATGAACTGTGCTATTTTCAATTCGAATTCTATCCAAATAAACTGTACACATTATGAAGGGTGTTATTTGTCCGACTACGCAACTACAACAAGTGCGAGCCTTTCCACCACATGCGTTTCGTTTCTCTAAATTTGATTTGTTTTGATAGTTCGTTCAAAATTTGTAAAATGTTGATTTTTTTACTATGGAAATTTTTCGCCTGACATCATGAATCGCCGACGTGTTCCACAGTTCATGGAAGAGACGATTTCTTCAGTTTCTTCTGCCGTATACTTAAAAAAATTAAGTAGTTTGTAAACCTATGGACTGATAACCAGAGTAATTAAGTCCCATAGACTTACAAAAATTTTAACATTTTAATTTACTACACGAAATTTTAAAGAGTGGGAAGTGGCAGTGGTAAATACCAGTGGCGGATGGTGGTACCTGAAATTGGGTGTTGCACCCAACATTAAAGTTACTTTTTTATATGAGACGCTTACACGGGAGAAAATTCTTTATTTCAGCGCCTGACTTCTTGACATTCGTCATCATATAAACATCCCTAAAATTCGTAGCGTATGTAAGTCACAAAATTTAGTTTTTGCAATTCCAATTTGCCATCCTGTTAAGAGTCAGAGATACATCACCGAGAATAAAAAATCTGTGCAGAGTGAATGCAATAATTTATCAATAATCGTTTCTTAATGAGCTACATTCCTAGTAGAAACGAAACTCATTCTCTATTTAAAAGACTGGAAATAAGAGACATAGTATACAACTTAGGAGGACTAATTATCAGTGTACTTTTATCAATCTAAAATTGTCAGTCACCTGTTGATTGAATCTGCGATCTCCATCACAAGGTCTCTTTCGGCTGAAAGCATCGCCAAAGCTGACAATCTTTCCTGGAGCGCAGAGTTGTGTAGAAATGATTTTATTTTTTTCAAAGTTTTGAAAAGCACATTCCTGCTTCGACTGACGTCATGAGAATTGTCAAAGTTAGTTTCAACACTTAAGCGCATTCAGTGAACGTCATGTTAAAAGTACATACGAGCTCGTGTTTCCAGAGGGATATCCTCCACGTATTCTGCTAACACATGAAGAAAAGCAAATCAAGATACCGTGTTCCATTAAGACGGTTATCTGAAACAACTGGACCGATGAGTTGGTCATCAGTAAATATCACATCACATACTGACTGAGAAGAGTCTTTGAAAATTCATTTCCACAGTAGCCGGCACATTTTCATCTGTCCATACGTGAGACTTGCGCGGGCTGTTGGTGGTAAATGTTGACTCACCAGTGAACAGAATGAACAGAAATAATCGATCATTGGGAATGATCCAGTGACAGAATTCTTGCCGGGCGGCAGCATCTCCTTGAGGCAGATGTTGTACGCTCTGCCGATGACATTGGTACACACCTTGTTCGTGATCTGTGTCTACCACTCGTGTTTGTGGAATACCAAGTTGGGCAACAATTCTTCTATGAGATAATAGATGGGATGCGTTCCACCACTTCATGAATAGTTTGTTGTACGGGTCGTTCAGGGTCAACAATTCCGCTGGGAAGAGTACCACGCTCACGCAGTCCGTGAAACAACCTGCCAATGACACAGTATCCCAGTACAACGTATCCTGATCATTGGGTCGGTCATTGATTGATCACCGAGTCACCAGATGTTACCCCATTAGATTGCCGTTTGCAGGGTGGCTGAAGAGCGAAGTGTACATTCGCCGAGTGGTCACAAGACAGGAGGTTGTCGCTCCTATTTTACTATTTTACATACTTCTCCTCAAGTTACAGAATACAAACAGAGCTCCGACTGGCATCACAAAACCTGTCTACAAAAACAGCTGTTTCACAAAGAGACTGAGGCGACCGCTGACCACAAGTTCGAGATCAGAGTTTGAATCTCGTCCTACCTCAAATTTCCACTTGTCACCAACGAGTTATTTCATTGCCCTCATGCAGCTAAAGTCGTTCCTCTCCGTCTACGCCTTTCTTCCTCTGCCCCACTAACGTGCTTTCCACTAACATGCTTTCCTCTAATGCTAAGCTGACGATTCCTTGATGTCTCAGAATGTGTCCCACTAACCTACTCTTTCTCTTAGGATATGCCACTAACTCCTCACCAGTTACATGATCCACCCATCTAATCTTCATCATTCGTCTGCAGCCCCACATGTCGAAAGCTTCTACCATCTTTTTGTCTTAACTCCTTATTGCCCATGTTTCACATACAATACTACACTCCAAACAAATGCTTTCAGAAAGGATTTCCTTACACTTAAACTAATATTAGATATCAACATATTTCGCTTCTTCAGAAACGCTTTTCTTCCCATAGCCATTCTGCATTTTATATCTTCTTTACTTCATCTATTAGACTTTATATTGCTACCCAAATAACGAAACTCATCTACTACTTTTATTCTCTAATTACCTAATCTAATTCCTTCAGCACCGAATAATTTTCTGACACTACATTCCATTACCATTGTTTTACTCTTGTTAATGTTCATCTTATATCTTCCTTTCAAGACACTGTCCATTCCGAATTGCTTTTCCAGGTCTTTTGCTGATACTATCATCAGCAAACCACAAGGTTTTTAGAAATCTTCCCATTCCATTTTTACGTGGTGTGGTACAGAAACCGTGTTCAGTTGAATTCTTGAATAACAGAACGTCTTGATTGCAAATATTTTTTTATTTCAATCACGCGTTTCGCCCGGTTAGGGTATCTTCAGATATCTGACAAAGAAGGAAAATGAGACAGAACTTACAATATTTACATGACAATATTACGAAAATTTTAAGCTACAAACCAATCTGAAACTGTTAATAAGAAATTGTGATAAAGTAAGGTACTAATGTTTTATCTAACCTGTGGTAGAGGGTGTAGAGATTAAAATGCGGTCATAGGATAGCTTACAGAGACAATAATATGTAAACCATTGATATTCGGTAGCATTGACAGTTGAAAACAGATTGATAGATGGTTTGACTGAATTGATATTGCAAGATTTACCTTGTATGATGTCCCTGTACCTTAGGTCGTCAACATATTAAACGCGTCATTGAAATAAAAAGTATTTGTAATCAAGACGTTCTGTTATTCAAGAATGCAAGGTTTTTATTCCCTCTGGACTTTAACTCCTTCTCCGAATTTCTCCTTGAATTACTTCATGTATAGATTGAACAATACTGGGGAAAGACTACTACCCTATCGTACTCCCTTGCTAACCACTGCGACCCTTCCATGCCCTTCGACTCTTATAATTGTGGTCTGGTTTTTGTACAAGTTGAATATAACTCCTCGCTCCCTATGTTTTACCCCTGCTACCTTCAGTATCTGAAGAAGCATATTCCAGTAAACTTTGTGAAAAGTTTTCTCTAGATCCACAAATGCTAAAAACGTAGGCTTTCCTTTCCTTAATCCATCTTCTAAGACAGGTCGTAACGTGAGTATTGCTTCGCGTGTTCCTACATTCCTCCTAAAACTTGACTGATCTTCCCCAAGGTCGGATTCCACCAGTTTTCAAAAATTCAAATTCAAATGTTTGTAGAGCTTATGGGACTTAACTACGGGGTCATCAGTCCCTAAACTTACAAACTACTTATCAACTAACTCGCCTCCACGGCGAGCAACCGCGCGCCCCGCTGCGAGACGCTTTAGACCGCTCGGCTATTCCACCGCGGCTAACTAAGGATGGCACAAATATCCATGCCCGAGGGGGGATTCGAACCCCCGACCGTAGTGGCCGTGGAGCGCCACCGCGGTCGGCCCACCAGTTTTCCATTCGTCTGTAAATAAATCATGTTAGTATTTTGCAACCATTACTTATTAAACTGATAGTTCTGTAATTTTCGCATGTGTTTACACGTGCTTTCTTGGGAATTGAAATGACTATATTCTTCTTGATGTCTGAGGGTATTTCCCCTGTATCATACATCTTGCATACACGTGGAACAATTTGTTCATGACTGGCTCTCGTAATGATAATAGCATTTGAGACGGGACATCGTCCACTCCAGCAGTCTTGTTTCTACTCAAATCTTTTAGTGCTCTTTCAAATTCTTCTCGGAGTATAATATCTCCTATCTCATCTTCTTTGTATTCCACTTCTAGATTACTGCCTTCAAGTTTATTTCCTTTGTACAGGCCTTCTATATATTTCTTGCGTCTTTCAGCTTCCCCTTCTTTGGTTAGTACTGGTTTTCCACCCGAGTTCAGTGAGGCTATGTGGGTTCAATTGTAGTAGTGCAGAAAACGGATGGTGGCGTTGTCTGGCACTTGGACGGCTGCGGTGCTCCTCTGCACGCTGTGATGTGGACTTGAGCTAGCTGCTGGGAAGTGGCTCGTGTTGATATTTGTAGGGTAGCGACAGACTTCTTTCCGGAGAGGGGACCTGCGGCGAGAGGTGCGCGGGGCCGGCTAATTACGTCGCGACGAGCGGCGTCGGCGTCGGCGCCGGCGTCGGCCGCGGCGGGCAATTAGGCGCGCCGTCAAAGAGCGCGTCGCTGCCGCCACTACCGGCTTCGTTACGGCGCCGCTAACGAGGCGCGCTGATCCCGGCCCGCGACGCCTAATGAACCTCCAACCTCTGCCTCCACCTCAGGCCGCGCGGGCGCCTCTGCCGCAGCCCACAACGACAGATTCCGGACCCGGACACGCCAGCTTCTGCCAGTTGTGTGAGTGGGCGGATGCGGGCAGGGTGAACCACCACACAGGTGAATTACAGATGTTTGCCACAAATAATTGATATTTGAGTTTAAGGGGAACATTATATAGCTGCGGTGGAGTAGCTGAGCCGTGTAAGGCGCCTCGCTGAAGAATGCGCGGTGGCTCGCCGTCGGAGGTTCGAGTCCTCCCTAGGACATGGGTGTGTGTGTGTTGTCATTAGGTTAGTTTACCTTAGAACCAACCTTACCTCTCCACGATCCCAGCACAAAGAGAAGACCTACAGCCAGGAGGCGTGGGAAAGCTACCGGAAACTGGGAAACCCACGAGTACAGCGTTGGTGGGGAGAGAAGATCTCGTGACTCGCCCTGGAGAAGGCTCATCGAATGGCTTGTAACCAAAGGGTGTTGAAACCTCGTTGGTCACATCAGCAGGCCGCGCGGGCACCTCCTGCCGCAGCCCACAACGACAGATTCCGGACACGCCAGCTTCTGCCAGCTGTGTGAGTGAGCGAATGCAGGCAGAGTGAACCACCACACAGGTGAATTTCGGATGTTTCTTCACAAACAATTGAGATTTGAGTTTAACGGGAACATTATATAGCCGCGGTGGTGTAGCTGAGCCGTGTAAGGCGCCTCGCTGCAGAATGCGCAGTGGCTCGCCGTCGGAGGTTCGAGTCCTCCCTAGGACATGGGTGTGTGTGTGTTGTCATTCGGTTAGTTTACCTTAGTTTAAGTAGTTTGTCAGTTACAGACTGATGAATGACCACGCAGTTAGGTCCGATAGATTTGAAAATATTTGAACATTATACTTGGTATGTCCACAAAGTAACCAATCGCTACCATCTCTGCAGGCACAAGAGTAGAACCAACCTTACCTCTCCACGATCCCAGCACAAAGAGAAGACCTACAGCCAGGAGGTATGGGAAAGCTACCGGAAACTGGGAAACCCACGAGTACAGGGGTGGTGGAGAGAGAATATCTTGTGGCTCGCCCTGGAGAAGGCTCATCGACTGGCTTGTAACCAAATGGTGTTGAAACCTCTTTGGTCACATCAGCAGGCCACGCAGGCACCTCCTGCCGCAGCCCACAACGACAGATTCCGGACACGCCAGCTTCTGCCAGTTGTGTGAGTGGGCGGATGCGGGCAGGGTGAACCACCACACAGGTGAATTACAGATGTTTGCCACAAATAATTGAGATTTGAGTTTAACGGGAACATTATATAGCCGCGGTGGTGTAGCTGAGCCGTGTAAGGCGCCTCGCTGCAGAATGCGCAGTGGCTCGCCGTCGGAGGTTCGAGTCCTCCCTAGGACATGGGGGTGTGTGTGTTGTCATTCGGTTAGTTTACCTTAGTTTAAGTAGTTTGTCAGTTACAGACTGATGAATGACCACGCAGTTAGGTCCGATAGATTTGGAAATATTTGAACATTATACTTGGTATGTCCACAAAGTAATCAATCGCTGCCATCTCTGCAGGCACAAGAGTAGAACCAACCTTACCTCTCCACGATCCCAGCACAAAGAGAAGACCTACAGCCAGGAGGTATGGGAAAGCTACCGGAAACTGGGAAACCCACGAGTACAGGGGTGGTGGAGAGAGAATATCTTGTGGCTCGCCCTGGAGAAGGCTCATCGACTGGCTTGTAACCAAATGGTGTTGAAACCTCTTTGGTCACATCAGCAGGCCACGCAGGCACCTCCTGCCGCAGCCCACAACGACAGATTCCGGACACGCCAGCTTCTGCCAGCTGTGTGAGTGAGGGGATGCAGGCAGAGTGAACCACCACACAGGTGAATTTCGGATGTTTCTTCACAAACAATTGAGATTTGAGTTTAACGGGAACATTATATAGCCACGGTGGTGTAGCTGAGCCGTGTAAGGCGCCTCGCTGCAGAATGCGCAGTGGCTCGCCGTCGGAGGTTCGAGTCCTCCCTAGGACATGGGGGTGTGTGTGTTGTCATTCGGTTAGTTTACCTTAGTTTAAGTAGTTTGTCAGTTACAGACTGATGAATGACCACGCAGTTAGGTCCGATAGATTTGGAAATATTTGAACATTTTTGAACATTATACTTGGTATGTCCACAAAGTAATCAATCGCTACCATCTTTGCAGGCACAAGAGTAGAACCAACCTTACCTCTCCACGATCCCAGCACAAAGAGAAGACCTACAGCCAGGAGGTATGGGAAAGCTACCGGAAACTGGGAAACCCACGAGTACAGGGGTGGTGGAGAGAGAATATCTTGTGGCTCGCCCTGGAGAAGGCTCATCGACTGGCTTGTAACCAAATGGTGTTGAAACCTCTTTGGTCACATCAGCAGGCCACGCAGGCACCTCCTGCCGCAGCCCACAACGACAGATTCCGGACCTGGACACGCCAGCTTCTGCCAGTTGTGTGAGTGAGCAGATGCAGGCAGGGTGAACCACCACACAGGTTAATTTCGGATGTTTCTTCACAAATAATTGATATTTCAGTTTAACGGGAACATTATATAGCCGTGGTGGTGTAGCTGAGCCGTGTAAGGCGCCTCACTGCAGAACGCATGGTAGCTCACTGTCGGAGGTTCGAGTCCTCCCTAGGACATGGGTGTGTGTGTGTGTGTGTGTGTGTGTGTTTGTCGTCATTAGGTTATTTTACCTTAGTTTAAGTAGTTTGTCAGCTACGGACTGATGACCACGCAATTTTGTCCGATAGATTTGCAAACATTTGAACATTTTTGAACATTATACTTGGTACGTCCACAAAGTAATGAATCACTACCATCTCTGCAGGCACAAGAGAAGAACCAACCTTACCTCTCCACGATCCCAGCACAAAGAGAAGACCTACAGCCAGGAGGCATGGGAAAGCTAACAAAATGCTAATCTAGCGACATCAAATAAATTACATTTTTATAAAAAATATATGGAAGACGACAGACGGTCGTATTTCAAAGTAAATACTCATATTTAAGATTTTTTATTCACTCCCACCACCCACCCGCCCCAGGGGTTTGTGCAGGAGGGAGGCTCAAAATTGATGCTAATGGATGTCCCTCTTAGAGATGAAAAATCGTTATTGCAAGCTAATCCGATTTGTATTTCTCCAAATATTCTGAAAAACAATTTTAAATGTCTCACCCTATATACGTGGCATGTCCACAAAGTATGTTCCGTTTTTGTTATATAAAACAAACGTGTACAAATACTGAAAAAATATTTATTGTACAAAAATATACAACTATGAAACTACTTTTCTACATAGCTTCCGAAATTTTGTGGGCATTTGTCATAGCGTGGCAGAAGTCTTAGTATGCCTTCTTCATAGAAGGTTGCCGCCTGTGTATTCAACCATGTCGTAACATGTTCTTTTAGCTCATCATCATCGCTGAAGTGTTGACCACCATGGACAGGTTTTAGGTGTAAGAAGAAAGTCGCTAGGAGCGAGGCTGAACGGAGGATGATCAAACACGTCCCTGTGAAATTCCCGTAAGAGTTTTTTGTGCACATTCGCCTTGTGAGGTCGGGCGGTAACGTGAAGGGAAAAGGAAAACTCCTTTCATATCTTCTTACACCTAAAATCTGTCCTTGGTGGTCAACACTTCAACGATGATGAGCTGAAAGAACATGTTACCACATGGTTGAATACACAGGCGGCAAACTTCTATGAAGAAGGCACATAAAAACTTGTGCCACGCTTTGACAAGTGCCTACAAAATTCGGAAGTTATGTAGAAACGTAGTTGAACAATTGTAGATTTTTATACAATAAATATTTTTTCTGTATCTGTACGTGTTTGGTTTATATAACTAAAAGGAACTTACTTTGTGGACATGCCTTGTATATACACGGTGAGACATTTAAAATTGTTTTTCAGAATATTTGGAGAAATACAAATCGGATTAGCTTGCAATAACGATTTTTCACCTGTAAGAGGGACATCCATTAGCATCAATTTTGAGCCTCCCCCTTGCACAAACCCCGGGGGCGGGTGACGGGGGGGGGGGAGTGAAGAAAAAATCTTAAATAGGAGCCTTTACTTTGAAAGACGACCGTCTGTAGTCTTCCATATATTTTTTTATAAAATTGTAATTTATTTGATGTCCCTAGATTAGCATTTTGTTAAAACTAGTTCCCAACTCTTTTCAAGGCATGAGGAATAGCATTTTTATTTCATGTTTTAAAATATTAGTTTCTGAAATGTTAGTTAAAATTGCTAGGATTTTGTTATTTTCATAATTTCTTATTGTGGTTATGAATATGGCAATAAATACGGCTTCTCCGCTACGCCACTGTCCCTGTGAGAATGTCGACTTGTTTTATTTTTAAGTGGATGTGCGAGGATCTAATGGCTGTCTGAATGTGGGTGGTAATAGCTCACTTTGCATGGTTCTCTCTGGCTCAGAGTCGATAGTTAGTCGTTACCAACCTCTGCTGCTGATGTGACCAAAGAGGTTTCAACACCCTTTGGTTACAAGCCAGTCGACGAGCCTTCTCCAGGGCGAGTCACGAGATCTTCTCTCCCCACCACCGCTGTACTCGTGGGTTTCCCAGTTTCCGGTAGCTTTTCCGCACCTCCTGGCTGCTATGTCTTCTCTTTGTGCTGGGATCGTGGAGAGGTAAGGTTGGTTCTTCTCTTGTGCCTGCGGAGATGGTAGCAATTCATTGTCTAGCATGTTTAACTTAGACTCTTGAACTTAGATTAATTTTTGGCAATATTTGTTCCGATTGTGGGCGGAAATGTGTTCTAGTTTTTCAATCCAGTGATTTCCAACAGATAAACATGGTGTATGTGTTACTAGTTGCAGTTTGATAACAGCCTGGTATATTCAAACCTTTTGTGATTATGTGACGGTGTACAATTTCTGTGCAAATTCTTTCTAGCTTTGTGGGGCATGGTTTCTAATAGACGATGTGTTCATTTTTATACAGTGCATGTAAAAATCTTTCTTATCGTTTCCTTCCATGAGTGATATGTGTGTCCCACATGGTTGGTTCTTAGAACAAACCTTTCAGCTTTCACTGTTGTTTGTTCCACGCCCATCAGGCAAGTAACCATGCGTGTATCCTTCTGATTTCCACTAACACTAACACTACGGGCTTTTGTCGAAGTTTCGAGAACATACCTTTACTGTCCGTGTGAGAAACATGTGTTCTCGGAAAGATCTTTTGCTAACGTATGGCTGTGGTAATTATTGTAAGCTTCGCGCATCGATCTTTTTATAGACGCACGAATCTCTACTAACTTTTGCCTATCATCATTTTCGTGATCTTGTTTGAACCGAGAGTGCAACAGTCTTCGCTTTCTCAGTAGCTTTCACACTTTATTATTATACCACGGTGGATGTTTTCCATCCTTAATCGACTTTACAGGCACATTTTTCTCTAATCCTTTATGTACAACGCACTTAAATTTAGTCCACAATTCCTCTAAATCCATAGTACCGGACCTAAATGATGCCCATTCATTTTCTAGGTGCGATCCTAACAATTGCTTATCGGCTCTTCCCAACAAAAACACGGTCCTAGCCTTCTTGATTGGTTTATGACCTTTGGTCACCATCGACGTTATGATGATATCATGATTACTAATTTCTGTCTCTACACAGACATCGTTAATAAGGTCAGGCTTGTTCGTAGCTATAAGGTCTAAAATACTGGGTGATCAAAAAGTCAGTATAAATATGAAAAGTTCATAAATCACGGAATAATGTAGATAGAGAGGTAAAAAATTGACACATGTGCTAGGAATGACATGGAGTTTTATTAGAAAAAAAAAAAAAAAAAAAAAAAAAAAGAGGTCCAACAGATGGCGCTGGGCTGGACAGTAAAACGTCAGTAGCTGCGCATGAAAATCGTGTAAAAGAGAATCAGATGCACCTGCAGTCTCAGCATGTTAACGTTACCTGAATAGGCGCTTTTAGTGAAGCTGTAGTATCAGAATGGGAATGTGCCAGTACAGCGTTACGATCCTATCGCCATAGGAAGGGGATTCGAAGTGGTAAAGGTTCGTTGACAAATGCAGCTGTGGCGAGGATGATTTCGAAGATCGAAGCCACGGGTTGTTTAGACGGTAGACCCCGTTGTGGCCGACCGAGCACAAGGTGTAAAACTGCTGAGACAGTTCAGGGTTCGTCTATGCACGGGGAAGTCAGCGCTCGTGCAGTCGCACGTCGCACCGGCATTCCATACACTACTGTTTGTGTGGCAATTAGGCGAACCCTCTGATGCTATCCTTACAAAATCCATCGGAATAGTGAACAGTTACCTAGTGATTTAGTGAAGTCGAGGACATTTGCGGTGTGGTCGTTTCAAAAGATGGCGGGAGATGACGATTTGTTAAATAACGTGTTGCGGACCGACGACGCTCATTTCACGCTCACAACTGCAGAATTTGGGCTACCTAAAATCCTATAACTGTCGTGAAAACTCTATTGCACGACGAGAAAGTCACGGAATGGGTTGGATTTTCCATATCTACCGTTATTGGGCCTTTTTTCTTCGAGTAAATGCGTGATTCTGGTTTTGTAACTGCTGCCGCGGAACGTACGATTTTTATGCAGGATGGCGCTCCACCCCATAATGCTAGACGCGTGAAGATCTCTTGGCCGCGACGTTTGGTGATGATCGTGTGCTCAGCCGCCACTTTCGTCATGCTTGGCCTCCCAGGTGCCCAGACCTCAGTCCGTGCAATTATTGGCTTTGGGGTTACCTGAAGTCGCAAATGTAATGTGATCGACCGACATCTCTAGGGATGCTGAAAGACAACATCCGACGCAAATGCCTCACCATAACTTCGGACATGCTTTACAGTGCTGTTCACAACATTATTCCTCTCAGTGTATGCTCATGCAATAGTTCCGTACTTAGCTATAATTTACAACCGATCACACAGCGAGATCCGTACCCAAAGATTGGAAAGTTGCCGTAGTTACTCCAATATTCAAGAAAGGCAATAGGGGTGATCCCCAAAATCACAGGCCAATCTCATTGACGTCGATTACCAGTAGGATTTTGGAACATATGCTTTGTTCGAAGATTATGAACTACCTCCAAGAGAACGACCTATTAACCAATAGTCAACACGGATTCAGAAAGTATCGCTCTTGCGAAACACGGCTTGCCCTTTATTCACATGAAGTGTTAAGTGCCATCGACAAGCTATCTCAAATCGATTCCATATTTCTGGATTTCCGGAAGGCTTTTGACACTGTACCCCACAAGTGGCTTCTAATGAAATTGCGTGCTTATGGAATATCTCCCCAATTGTGCGATTGGATTCACAATTTCCTATCAGAAAGGACACAGTTCGTTGTAATTGACGGTAAGTCATCGAGTGATATCTAGCGTTCCTCAGGGAAGGGTTATAGGTCCCCTACTTTTCTTCGTGTTTATAAACGATTTAGGAGACAATCTCCCTTAGACTATTCGCGGATGAGGCTGTCGTTTATCGGTTAGTTAAATCACCAGAGGATCAAAAGCAACTGCAAAGCGATTTAGACAAAATTTCTAAATGGTGCGAAAATTGGCAATTGACACTAAATAAAGAAAAGTGTAAAGTAATACACATGACCACTAAAAGAAACCCGCTGAACTTCAATTACGCGATAAATCAGTCAAACCTTAAGGTCGTAAATTCTACCAAATACCTAGCAGTTACAATTACGAACAACTTTGACTGGAGAGAACACATAGAAAATATTGTGGGAAAGGCGAACCAAAGGTTACGTTTCATTGGCAGAACGCGTAGAAGATGCACCAGCTCCACGAAAGAGACTGCCTACATCACACTCCTGGAGTACTGTTGCCCCTTGCGGGACCGTCACCAGGTGGGACTGACGGAAGATATTGAGAGGGTTCAGAGAAGGCAGCTCGTTTTGTTTTATCACGTTACGGGGGGGAAAGCGTCACGGAAATGTTGCACGAATTGGGGTGGAAATCATTAAAAGAAAGACGTTATTCATTGCGGCGTGATCTGTTTGCGAAGTTTCAATCACCGATTTTTACTTCTGAATTTGAAAATAATTTGCTAGTACCCACCTACTTAGGGAAACATGACTATCCCAATAAAATAAGAGAAATCAGATCGAAAACGGAGAGATATAGGTGTTCTTTCATCCCGCGCGCTGTTAGAGAATGGAACGGTAGAGAAAAGTTATAAAAGTGGTTAATGAACCCTCTGCCAG
This sequence comes from Locusta migratoria, assembly GCA_026315105.1. NCBI lineage: Eukaryota > Metazoa > Arthropoda > Insecta > Orthoptera > Acrididae > Locusta > Locusta migratoria. Next base: position 353,752,584 of record CM048749.1, read on the forward strand.
GCACTTAACTGTGATTTGCAGAGTATCTATGTAGATGTAGATGTAGATTCCTCGACTACAGCTATTGTTGAGGAATGATGGTGAAAATATTGAGCATTTCCTGTAAAGAACATGATCTTTGCTTTGTCTTAATTTGTTATTTTAATTATTGCTTTTCTGATCAGATGAATCGCCATATGTCGGACATATCTAAACTCTTTTTTATATTTTCTAGTAAAACCACATGTCATTCCAAGCATTTCTGTCAACTTTTACCTCTCTATCTACGTCATGCCGTGATTTATTAAGTCTTAAAATTTATACTGACTTTTTTATCACCCAGTATTTCCATTGCACGTGGTTGCCTGTTTAACTGTTCAAGACAGTTTTCGGAGAATGTGTCCAAAAGTAGCTGACAAGACTGCTTGTCTGTATCGCCTGAAATGTAACTAGACAGGTCCCAATCTATACTCTTAAAGTTGAAGTCTCCCCCGACTAATATTACATGGCCTGAATACCTACGCACTACCTGGTGTAGACTTTCTTTGAATGACTCTAAAACTGCTACAGCAGCACTGGGGGGCCGGTAAAAATACCCACCTATTAACTTTACTTCTTCGAGACCTATTATACGTGCCCAGATAACTTCACAGTTACTTTCCACCTCGATCTAAGTAGAAACAATACCTTTGTCCACAGCCAGTGTCAAATTACTTGTAGGTGGCTTACATATACATAGAATTCTGGCTGTTTCCATTCTTATAAGGTCAGCAGACAGCTGTGACGCCCCGACAAGTTCTTACGGAAGATATTGTGGCAAAACAGAGATACCATAATTATCCCTGCTATAAAAAGTTAAAGAAGATCGCAAAATGTTAGTGGAAATCAGAAGGATACACGCATGGTTACTTGCCGGATGGGCGTGGAACAAACAACAGTGGAAGCTGAAAGGTTTGTTCTAAGAACCAACCATGTGGGACACACATATCACTCATGGAAGGAAACGATAAGAAAGATTTTTACATGCACTGTATAAAAATGAACACATCGTCTATTAGAAACCATGCCCCACAAAGCAACAGAGCGTCTTTCCTACAGAGTCTTCCACTGGAGTTTAGCGATCATCTCCGTAACGCTTTCACGATTACCAAATGATCCTGTAACGAAGCGCGCTGTTCTCCGTTGCATCTTCTCCACTTCCTCTATCAATCCCACTTGGTACGGATCCCACACCGGTGAGCAGTATTCAAGCTGTGGGCGAACGAGTGTACTGTAACCTACTTCCTTTGTTTTCGGACTGCATTTCCTTAGAATTCTCTCAATGAATGTAAGTCTGGCATCTGCTTTACCGACGATTGTTATTGTATGGCCGTTCCATTTTAAATCCCTCCTAATGACTACTCCCAGATAATTTATGGAATTAACTGCTTCCAGTTGCTGACCTGCTATAGTGTAGCTAAATGATAAAGGATCTTTCTTTCTGTGTATTCGCAGCACATTACACTTGTCTACATTGAGATTTAATTGCCATTCCCTGTACCAATGCGCAATTCGATGCAGATCCTCCTGCATCTCAATACAATTTTCTATTGTTGCAACCTCTCTATATACTACAGCATCATCCGAAAAAAGCCTCAGTGAACTTCCGATGTTATCCGCAAGGTCATTTATATATGTCGTGAACAGCAACGGACCCACGACACTCCCCTGTGGCACACCTGACATAACTCCTACTTCGTCTCAATGGAAGGTTTAAAAGTTCATTTTTCAAGTCTCGAATTTAGACTCTGTAAAATGTTCTGAACATACACGACCAATATCAGGGTTGAGAGCATGTAATCGCTTACACGCGTTTATCCACTTTAACCTTACCTCTTTATCTCTCGTAAATCTGTGACATATCGCATTCTTCTGTCTGCCGTGGTTCGTACAGCACGCAACAGCACAACACACTAATAAGCCATCACTTATCACTTAAGGTAAAGGTAAAGGTAAAGCAGTCAACAATCCGAAGATTGGTTTGAACACCACTGTGTTTTAGTAGGCATGGTCCTGTTTTGGTATGCCGTTGCGTTCCTCCGACCTTCGAACTGACTTACCCAGTCAGTTATAGGGGGACCTACAGTTTAACGTGGTTTCCGAACCACGGTGCTACTCGGTATTTTTCACATGAGCAAACTGCCAGAGGTGAAAGAAGTGGAAAGTGACAGATAAAAATCCTAGGAACTGGTGGGATCGAATCCGCGACCTTTGGATTGATAGTCTGACACTCTACCACTGTGCAACCGAGGCGCACACTTATCACTTACAACTACTTAATACATACACAAAGTGTAAAGAGTCAGTGGGAAACCATTTCTGTGGAGATACACTCATAATAGCATCGCTATTTCTTTTATTATTATTATTTTTCCCCCTCATGACCAGGAAAATTCTACTACAAAAAGAAAAAAAAAACAAAAAAAAAAGAAAAAAGAAAAAAGAAACTGAAACTCTTTGTCGCGCGGGAGAACTGTGCTGGTCTCCTGGTGACGTCAGTGGCGCGGCATACGACTGCGCATCCGGCAGCTGACCCCTACCGTCTATTCTGGTATCCGTGCCTCTGACGACTATCGTGGCTGTGGTGCGTCGGCATATCTAGGCGAGCCCTCTTCTTCCTATTGGTAGGCGCGTGCAGCAGGCAAAGAGGTACAGAGACTGTGGGCGCCCTCTGCAGCCGAAGTACTGTGGAGCCCGTTACCGCTCGTCTTGTGCGGACCGCCGGCATTGTGGCGAATAGAGACGCCACATTTCGTGTGAGAGAGCTGGTGTCTTGACGACCTGCAGTTCAGGTCAGCGGATGGGGCTTAGCTCTCCTTGCAGGTCAGCGGATGGGGCTTAGCTCTCCTTGCTCTCACACGAGAGCTGGTGTCTTGACGGCCTGTAGTTCAGGTCAGCGGATGGGGCTTAGCTCTCCTTGCAGGTCAGCGGATGGGGCTTAGCTCTCCTTGCAGGTCAGCGGATGGGGCTTAGCTCTCCTTGCTCTCACACGAGAGCTGGTGTCTTGACGGCCTGTAGTTCAGGTCAGTGGATGGGGCTTAGCTCTCCTTGCAGGTCAGCGGATGGGGCTTAGCTCTCCTTGCAGGTCAGCGGATGGGGCTTAGCTCTCCTTGCTCTCACACGAGAGCTGGTGTCTTGACGGCCTGTAGTTCAGGTCAGCGGATGGGGCTTAGCTCTCCTTGCAGGTCAGCGGATGGGGCTTAGCTCTCCTTGCAGGTCAGCGGATGGGGCTCAGCTCTCCTTGCTCTCACACGAGAGCTGGTGTCTTGACGGCCTGTAGTTCAGGTCAGCGGATGGGGCTTAGCTCTCCTTGCAGGTCAGCGGATGGGGCTTAGCTCTCCTTGCAGGTCAGCGGATGGGGCTTAGCTCTCCTTGCTCTCACACGAGAGCTGGTGTCTTGACGGCCTGTAGTTCAGGTCAGTGGATGGGGCTCAGCTTTGCTTGTACTGAGTGGTAAACGGCTGACGCGCCAGCAGCAGGTGCGAGCCCCGGGCCAGCCGCGGCTGATCCGCCGGCCCGGCTGCTCATTACGAGGCCGCGGCCGCGCTCAAGAAGAAGAGCCTCGCTGTGCCGCGCTGTGCTGTGCTGCACTGTGCAGGCAATTAGGGCCCCGCTAACGAGGCGGCGATTGGGCGCGGCTAATGAGCCGCCCGCCAATTACACGCCGCCAGCCCTCCTGGCCTCGCAGGCAGACTTCCAGACCCTGCCCGGGCCTGGCCCGGCCTCCCCTGTCCCGTGCCGCAGCGCCACCTACCCACACTGTATTAGCACAGACAAATATATACAGACGGGAAACCTCCGTAAGGGCCCGGTCCTACGCTCAAGGGTGCGGGGAGGGAGGGTTTCCGGCAGTTCCGTAAGATGTCCCATGATGGCGCTGCGCTCAAAAGCAGCTCTTTAAACTGGCCAGAGCAGGCGGCAGGTAGCGGCTGTCCCCAACATCACTTCCCCTCAAACGGCAGCAAGCCGGACACAGCCGTGGCCTCGTTGCAGCCGGCACGAGTTCTCCCCTCAGCCTCCCCTCCACACTACCCTCTAACGTGCGAGAGGCACCCTAAGCCAGGGAACGGCCTGACACCTGCTAGCATCTTACGGAATTACGAGGGGAGCGTAGGGCAGTGGTTTAGGTGGGGCTTCTCCTCTGTATGTCTTACTCTGTGGTATTAGCCAGAGACGGACCTCACCCCCCAATGGGGCTCATGGGTCTTTTGCGAGTACCTTCGTGGCGATTATGGGGCCCCGAGCTAATGCATTCTTACTTCTTTCCTCCCTGGACTGCATTTCCTTTCCCTTCTCCTCCTTTCCTAACCTCACTCCTTCCTCTCCCAGTGTTGCCAACTCGTTTCCAACCATCTCCCCACAACACTTGCCAAAAATCCGTACTTTCATCATGAAAGTTCCAACAGACCAAAATAAAAAAAAAGGGGGGGAAAGGGGGGTTTAAATATTGTGCCATTTCTGTGTTCGCCACAGGGCTATGAGGGATTCTGTCATATGCCTAACAAGTTCAGCTATCTGATGGTCATCAGTTCCACTACTACGCCAACTGTCGTCGCTGCTACAGCAGTTTAGTTAAAACGTGTTTTTTTCTTCCCAGGAGAAAACCTGCAAACTTTGTATTGCACAACATTCGATTCACTTGCTTGTGTTCCTACAGGTAATTATATTAACAACCATGCTTGTAAGCAACCATTTAATGTTTAAAGAACTTAAATATATTATTTTGGTGTAAAGTTATAGAGATGTAACCAAAATTTCGAAGGTTAATGGGGTGACTATGTGACAGATACAGTTGTCACAAAGACAATCTAACTTTCTTTTTTAATTTTATATTTTTTTCCAATTTATTGTCAGTTCAGCCAACTATATTAATAGCCCAGCATGCTGAGGACATATGTCAGAAGGACTGGAAGTCGTCCTTACCGCAATTATACTGAGGAAACTCTGGCAGAAGCTGCCAAACAAGTTTTGGAGAAACACCTATCACTGAGAGAACCTCCCTCCAGGTCAGTAATATACTCATAAATGGAATTTCTATTAAAAGGTGTTATAACGATGCATAATATTACTTTATCAGTCCTTCTCAGGTACAACATTCTTAAGAAGACACTGTGGCTGAAAACAAAAGAGACCCGAAATGTTCTAGTTGCAACGCCAGTACCAATGAGAAAACCAGGTGGTCAACAACTTATTGCAGACAATGAGGAAATAGGACTTGCAGGACATGCGGTTTCCATGTCTACTTACGAATTTCCAGTTACCAGTTTCGATCTTCGCTGTATTGCCTAGAGTTTCAAATTTATTTTTATGATTTTTTTACTTGTTCATGATGTTAAAATAAAGTTTTATGGGGTTACATTGTAACTGTATTATTTCCCTATTGCCGGCCGCGGTGGCCGAGGAGACTGAGGCGCTCCAGTCACGGTCTGCACGGCCACTACGGTCGGGGGTTCGAATCCCCTCTCGGGCATGGATATTTGTGCCGTCCTAGTTCGTAAGTAGTTCATAAGTATTTTGTAAGTTTAGGGACTGATGAGCCCGTAGTTAAGTCCCATAGACTATACAAACATTTGAAACATTTACTATTAGTTTTAGTAGAAAAACCAGACTGTCACAAAGTCAACCCACATTGTGACAGTTATTTTTAACTGTAATTAGGTCATACTTTAGTATTTAGTTTGTGCTTGTTTGTTGTTATATAACGAAAGAGTATAGCTACACATTGTAGTAAATATATCTGAGATTGAATCATTTTTATATGTTTTACATGGAAAATAATAAAAAAGTGTCCCAAAGTGATTCCCCGCTTACGTAGTTTTTAAGCTCTAATACCACCTCCAAACAATACCATGCCTAGTAAAGCACTGTGGTGTTCAAACCAACCTTCGGATTGTTGACTGCTTTACCTTTTTACCTTAGTGCTTCAAAATGGTTTGAAACCTAGAGCAGTAGCACTGAGCTAACAAATAAACAACTTTGGTCAACCATAATGGCATTCTCAGGAGAAAAAAAAAAAAAGAAAAAGAAAAGGTACTTCCATGCTACATCGTCCCTGAGAAAAGTCTCTAAGTTTTTCAAATAGATAGGAAATCCGTCCCTACAGTTTCGAAAAAAGAGTCGAAAGTCCCTACGTGTAGGGACTTGTCCCTACATTTGGCAACACTGTCCCCTCCCCACAACGGAAGCAATAACCTTAGCAGTTTGATCCACGTATCCTAAAAAACCAACCAACTAACCGGACCTCACCGTCATCATATTTAAGGCTGGCCACCATATTTTTATCCATGCAAGGCGCCTGAAGATGTGTGGCGGAAGATGCTTTGAGTACCAATGCCACATACTACATTCTCACAAATTATTGTCCAGCTTTTATAAAGCAACGACACAGTTTCTAAATGTTTTGATTACCATTTCTTGAATAATAATTGGGTAGAAAGGACGGTTCTCAACAATGAATGTTCATCAGTGAACTAGTTTCCAAAAGTCAACTAAGATGTTCAAACAAAAACGAGAATCAGGTAAGATATCACACACAATACATATATATATATATATATATATATATATATATATATATATATATATATATATATATATATATATTAGTCAGATATTTGCTATAAATGTAATTTGTGGGTGATACAGTACAACATTTTGCTGTCTCTACTGTTTAAATTGAAGAAAAGAGAAAGTATAAAAATGCAGTAAATGAAACAGGCAAAATGAAGTACAGACGACTAAGAAGTGAGATTGACAGGAAGTGCAAAATGGCTAAGCAGGAGTGGCTAGAAGCCATGTGAAAATCTGTAGAAGAATGTATAAGAAGGGAAAAAGTAGATACTGCCTACATGAAAATAAAAGCAACATTTGGGGACAAGACAAACAGTTATACGAATATCAGGAACTCAGATGGAAAACCAGTTCTCGGCAATGAAGGAAAAGCGGAAAGGTGGAAAAAGTACATAGAGGAGCTGCACAAAGGAAATGAACTTAGGGACAATGTTGTAGGAAGAAAAGAGGAAGTAGATCAAGATGAAATAGGAGATACTATACTGAGAGATGAATTTGACAGAACCCTGAAAGACCTAGGTCGGAACAGGGCCCCGGGAGTAGATGACATTCCCTCAGAGCTACTAAAGTCTCTGGGAGAGCCAGCCATGACAAAACTATTTCATCTGGTGTGTAAGATGTATGAGACAGGTGAAGTACCCTCAGACTTTAAGAAAAATGTAATAATCTGAATTCCAAAGATTTCAGGCACAAACAGGTGTCAAAATTACAGAACCATCAGTTTGATAAAACATGGCTGCAAAATTTTAACACGAATTATCTACAAGAGAATGGAAAAGCTGGTAGAAGCTGACCTTGGGGAAGATCAGTTTGGATTCAGGAGGAATATAGGAACCCGGGAGGCAATACTCACTTTACGACTTAGAATAAGGAAAGGCAAATCTACATTTTTAGCTTTTGTAGATTTGGAGAAAGTTTTTGACGATGTTGACTGGAATACACTGTTTTAAATTCTGAAGTCAGCAGGGATAAAATACAGGGAAAGGAGAGTTCTTCACAACTTGTTCAAAAGCCAGACCGCAGTTATTATACTCGAAGGGCATGAAAGGAAAGCATTAGTTGGGAAGGGAGTAAGACAGGGTTGTAGCCTTTCTCCGATGTTATTCAATTGGTACATCGAGCAGGCGGGGAAGGAAAGCAAGGAAAAATTTGGAATAGGAATTAAAGTTCAGGGTTAAAAAATAAAAACAATGCGTTTTGCTGATGACATTGTAATTCTGTCAGAGATAGCAAAGGGCCTGGAAGAGCAGTTTAATGGAATGGACAGTGTGTTGAAGAGAACGTATAAAATGAACATTAACAAGATCAAAACAAAGATAATGGAATGCAGTCTTAGAATAACAGGCGATGCTGTAGGAATTAGATTAGGTAACGAAACAATGATGGTGGTAGATGAGTTTGTTACTCGGTAGTAAAATAACATATTACGGTCGCAGTGCAGAGGAATAAAATGCAGAATGGCAATGGGAAGAAAAGCATTCTTTATAAAGAGAAATTTGCTAACATCGAAAATTAATTTAAATATAAGGAAGTTTTTTCTGAAGGCATTTGTGTGGAGTGTTGCCATGTACGGAAGTGAAACATGGACGATAATCAGTGCGGATAGGAAGAGAATAGAGGCTTTTTAAATGTGGTGGTACCGAAAAATGCTGAAGATTAGGTGGGCAGATCGCATAAGTAATGAAGAGGTACTGAACAGAATTGGTGAGAAGAAGAATTTTTGGCATACCTTGACTAAAAGAAGGGATCTCTTGGTAGGTCACATTGTTAGTCATCGAGGAATCGTAAATTTATCATTGGAGGGAAGTGTGTGGGGTAAAAATCGCAGAGGGAGACCAAGAGACGCATGTAGTAAGCAGATTCAAATGGGTGTGGGTTACCGTTCTTATGAGTAGATGAAAAAACTTGGTCTGGATAGAGTAGGGTGGAGAGCTGCATCAAACCAGTCTCCGAACTGAAGACCATATTAACTGTTTACATGGCGTTAATTTAGAGTGGGGCACCATGGGGCTACCATAATAGTGACAAAATCATTCTCATTGCCGTCTGATATGGTGTGTCATCACCTCGGACGGTCAGTACAATTGCACGCCTGTGTCGCATGGATAATATGAGGTTATCAGTCAGCTCTTGAGCGATATTCGTTTATTATTCCATTAGTGCAGTATCCAGCTCTACATCCGTGCTGGTCTGGCAGCAGTGGGTCTGGCAAGTACATCCCAGACATTCTCAATCAGATTCAAGTCCAGAGACGTGCTTCCCGCTCCATTGCTTCCACTCCCTCAGAGTCAAGTATATTGTCCAGCAGTGCACGAGTGTTATCGTCCACCAAAAAAACAAAAAGAAAATCCTATACCACCATAGTAGATCACAACAAAAAGTCGGAGGATCTCATCTCTATACCTGTGAGCAGTCTAAGCGTCATTCTCAACCACATAAAGGTTTGTACGGTCTGTCAATACTGACACCCGCCTGCACCATTCTCCACCACAATGATATCACGATGTTTCCTGCACATAAGTAGGATTGTTCCAAGTTCCCAGTACTCTCCACCTGAGGGATCGACGATTGACCGGCTGAACAGAAAGTATTGATTCATCTGTGAACAGAATCCGGCACCATTCGTTACGATTCCAATCCTGATGTTCCAGTGGGCTAAACGGTTTAGTGATTTCAATGGAACACACACTATAGATCTCTATGCGCAGAGGCTACACTCCCGAAGTTGATTTCGATCTGTTTATGCCGCGGTGGAGTGCCCAAAGGCATTGAGGCGCTATTCTCCGATGCGGGAGGCCACATCGCGTCGGAGGTTAGAATCCTCCCTCGGGCATGTATGTTTGTGCTGTCTTTAGTATAAGTTAGTTCATAAGTAGTTTGTAAGTTTAGGGACTGAGGACCCTGCAGTTAAGTCCCATAAGCTTAACAAACATTTGAACATTTTTTTTTTCGAACTGTTTATGTTGATATTGCGCGTCCTGTTGCTGCCTGCAGGATGCGGCCGCCCAGTCCATAGCATTAGGCCTTAGACTATGCAGACATTCGGTGCGACAGACTTACACACCAGACAACATAGCTGAGTGTCGACTCAATACTCCGGTGGGAGCGGCCGCGCAATCTGTGACAAGGCCCCTCAAAGTACTTGCCCACCTTTTCCTCTTCCAGTCACGTTTGGTTCTTGTGGAAAAAATGACTGTCGGTTATTCTCTCCGTGGGACACAGTCTCTCTAGTTTTATCTTTATAGTGAGACATAAGTAGTTGCAATCGATATACTGGACGACTCTTCGAGAAACATACGCCCTCGGATTTTCCACATTATCCCGTACCTGGATTCAGAATATCTGTCTTTCAGCGTCTGCCACTGGACTTCGCCAAACATCATCGTGTCACATAGGTGATTGCTAGATGAACATGGAATGAAGTGTGTTGCTCTTCTTTGTATCATCTCCACAGTCACTTCCATCCGATCCCACACTGATAAGTAATAGTCAAGTACTAGCTGAAAACTGAGATATTTATTTCATTCTTTCGTATCTTGTCTCCATATTTAACCTCCTCTCTTCTCTCTATCTATCTCATCCTTCGCCTCTGCACTGCCCTCTGTCCATCTCTCTCCCCTCTGCTCTGACCATCTCCACCTCTACCTCCTCACTCCATCATCTCCCAATCCCGTCTATGAATTATTACACACATCTGCCAAATTTAATGCTGATGGGAGACAGGGTGTAGAAGTTTCTTCCAAGCCATCTTACTCCTCTCCCCTGAAATTTTATGTAAATAGTGAAGTTCCTTTTATTTTGAAAGTCATCAACATCAGGAGAAAAGTAGATTTTCATGAATTACAAACAAATGGACGCACTAAAATTTAACAAGGCTAGAATTAGTGTTTTTTTACCTGTTGCTCTATACATATTGTATTTGTTTCTTGTAGAATAGAAATTACTAAATATGTGGGACTCAAAGTCTCTGAGGAAGAGTGCTTTCACTGACGCCTTTAATGCCCACCCCTCGTCCCTCACCCTTCTGCCCTCCTGGCCAGAGACTTTTTATATGTTGAGCCTGAGCAACTACTTGACCAACCATAAATGGTTTGATTTCAAAGTTGGATGTCGAATATCTGTTCTCCAGCGCAAGAAAGAAGGAGGGATGGAACGAACATTAGTGTTCAATGTCCGATTAATATCATTATATTAGAGACGGCGCACATCCTGACAGTTTTTGTCAGGGATGGGGAAAAAATTGGTCATGCACTTTGAAAGTAACCACCCTATCATCTGACTGGTGAGATTTAAGGAAATCACGGAAAACCAAAATTAGGAGGCCTGGATGTGGGTTTGAACAGCCGTCCTGTGCTGATCCAGTGTGTTACCACTGCACCACCTCGTTCAGTCAAGCGGAGCCCCCAAACAAAGTCATGAAACGCGGCACATGAGTTGGATGAGCAGACGGCGTTTTAGGGGTTGGGACGACGGTAGTGGTAGGGAAGACATAGTTTCACAGCAACTGCTCACCGGATTTCAACAGAAATATATATAGGGAGTGTAGTGAGGTATCTGGACGAACATCCCCAGTCTATGGGGGAGGGGCAAATGAGGAGTCTAATTTGGGTGACACTCACAGTAGGATGCCAAATAGCCACAAAGAAGGGGAAGGAAAAAAGGACAAAAAGAGGGACGCCAAGAAAGAGGGCCAAACGTCGGTCAGAGATCTGGTGGGAGGGGGGAGGGGAGTCCATGTTATGTTTGTGCCCTGGTTAGAAAATTTAGATCCAGCACTTTGGCCGAATAATGAAAAAAATAATGATGTCTGTACACTGTTTTTTCCACTGAATAGTTAAATCATATTACATAACCGCCACCAAGCCAACATGGACAGAACTTGCCAATCTGCCAGGTCAGTTCGTGAACATAAAGTGTAGCTCCTCTAAAATGAAATCAAATACTGCTCCCAGTTTTACAACAAATTTCAGTATCTTACGTGCTTTTCAGCTATAGGAACGAATTTCCTAACCAATTTCATACAAAATTGACGTAAAGTGATTTTTTCTACACTTGTACAAAACGTATCAAGCAGTGCTATACTGAATTTTGGTGTAACACAACAACTATGGCGAAGAATGAAAGATATTCAGTCCCTAACGTAATAAAAATACCTAACTGTTCACTGGGAAAAAATTAATTTTATTCCTTGAATAGCGTTATCAAAACAGAACGAAATAATAGCCATCAAGTCCCCATGCGCAGAACTGGACAAAACACAGTACTTTGAGTATGAAAAATAGCTTAACTACTTTTGCTACATCTCATGTACAGCAATGTATGGCCTAACGGTCAGTAGGAGGGCATGAGGGATTCGAGACAGCCTTGAAACTTAACCAGAGGTTATTTCCCAGACTGAGGTAAGATATCAACTAGTTGATCAGAGTATCATATTAGACACGTCTTCATCACACTTCCAAAGACACTACCCGCCCCCACCCAACTCCTCCCACCTGCCCCTGTCCCTTGCCCTCTGCTCCTGCCCCATCCCTCAGTTCACAAGCTTTCAGATTTGAGACCTCTGGTTCAAGTTGGTGTACATAGATACCAGTCGGCTCTTGGCAGCTGACTGGGTCATGTGTACTTCAAAGTGCCTTGACTGAGTGTGTTGGCTGCTTTGCCGACGACAAATCTTCAGATGGATATGGTGTTACTCCCGACTCCTTTTCGCTGTCAAATCTACTACTAACATAGCAAGGCAGTTGCGTTTTATTTTACGGTTTCCCCTCCCAGGAGTGGGTACCTAGGTGGTTCTTATTTTCTCAAGTTTTACTTCCCCTTCCATCACACGACATTGTGACCTGTAGGAGAAGACTATCCTATGCCCCCTTTAGTCCCCTTTATCTTTTTTTATTATAATGTTGTAGCCGGCCACGGTGGCCGAGGGGACTGAGGCGCTCCAGTCACGGTCTGCACGGCCACTACAGTTGGGGGTTCGAATCCCCCCTCGGACAGGGATATTTGTGCCGTCCTTAGACTTAGGTAGTTCATAAGTAGTTTGTCAGCTTAGGGACTAATGAGGCCGTAGTTAAGTCCCATAAGTTCTACAAACATTTGATTTAATAATGTTGTACTTTTTATTATGTCTTCTGTTGACACACACTTTACCAACAGGGGCATTATGTGCCCATTATCTGCAGGGTTTGATGTTCCTTGCACTCTTTTTGTCTTCAACTTCTTTTGAATCATCGGAAATGATGCTTTCCTCCAGGGCGCGAAGACTTTCTTTTTCAATTCTGACGAAGGATGCTTCCTTACTTTTGTTTTTCTTTGTAAGAACTCAACCATTCTTTTTTAAGAATTTTCTAGTTGGTTCAGTTGTCATGGTTTGTGACAAACAGGCTCTTATAGGGGTGAACAGGAGCCACAAAATAGAAAAGCCTCGATAAATAATTAACTATCAACATTTTTATAAGATTTAAATTACGAAACAGTAATATTTAGCTGTTAAGTCTTTTACCTAATATAATACTAGTTTCACCTATAGGTTTCCTTACATATATGTCGAAAACTATGGAAAATACAAATATATCGCAACTTCGTTTTAAGTTATGACCAGGATCATCACGATAAAAGAATAGTTTCCAATTTTACGGTTTAAATATAAACTGTGTTCAGAATGACTGTAAATACTGTCCTCTTTTATTAAGATGAAAATTGAGATATTAAATACAAAAAGAAATTCTGTTACATCCTGCCTAAACTGCTGACTGAAGAAGCTGTTGAATTGTATTACGTACAACATACCAATCCATAAAAATATTTTAATGAATGGGATAAATTTCAAAATTCAAAGAGTAAATAGGTTTTTCAAGAAGTCTTCGAGTGTCTCAGAAGCTGCAAGAAAAACGTTGATACTCAGATGTTTCACATTTAGAGTTATCTACTTAAAATCCTCAAATATCTTCAATTACGCACTTTCTAAAGTAGCCTATGTTTTTCTTCAACGTCCAAACTATCTCCATACCCAATATAACCAAAATTGGTTAAGCGGTTTAGTCATGAAAGCTTAACAGACAGAGCTTCTTTCGCATTTATGATATTAGTATGGATTGCACGAACCATCAAAAAATCGAATTAAATTTTCTTTTACCTTACCTCCCAGCTGTTTACCACTGGCAGCAGATAGCTGCACTCAGATCCCAGTTTTCTGTCAACAGACGCCATGGAAAAGTGTACCAAATACTGTAATGTTATTGTAACAGTAATATGTATATCTCTCCAGAAAATCATCTGGTATTATTTCCACGCTAAATTACAGCTGAAATTCTACAAAATAAGGCTAAAAATAAATTGTTGCCATACAAAACGTAAACTGAAAAACATAGCTTTCTGTCTCAAGAATCAGGTTCAAAAAATGTTCAAATGTTTGTAGAACTTATGGGACTTAACTACGGGGTCCTCAGTCCCTAAGCTTACAAACTACTTATGAACTAGCTAAGACTAAGGACGGCACAAATATCCATGCCCGAGGGGGGATTCGAACCCCCGACCGTAGTGGCCGTGTAGACCGTGACTGGAGCGCCTCAGTCCCCTCGGCCACCGCGGCCGGCAAGAATCAGGTCTTTCCACTCTTGGTTTTCTCACTGTTTTTTTTCCCGAGTTGATAGAAGCAGACTCAATGGAGTTTTCAGGAATGAATGGAAGTTCCGATATAAGAAGGAACTCATTGTCTTGGCGTGCCCAATCAGGTAATGCATCTTCATTGCATTTTGACGAAGCATAATTATTTGCCAAGCAATATTCTCGTCCTGCATTCATCTCTGCCCCATTATCATCTCCTTGCAATCTTGATGTAGGTGGTTGTGGATACATTCCTCCACTTGTTGCCTACAAGCAATATACTTCGTAAGTTTTCCCTGCTGTGCAACAATTGAACAAATTACGCACAGACATCAAATTATCTAATCATTATATACGTGGATTGCAGTGGCAGAAGTGAGGATACATGTTTCTATGGCTGTAGCTGATCTGATATCTGAGACCTTTGATTCCCATTGGATGCTACCTTCTGTTGTGCTTGCTGCGTATTGAAACCTGCAACCGCCTGTTGGTAGCACCTATCTAATTCAAGTGCATATAATGTGTTATGTAAAACAAAACATCAGGCTCATCAGACTGTGAGGCTCATCAGTTTGGATTAAATGTAGTATAATGTAATAAATACAGTACTTCAATGTCAGATTGTTGTAATTGTAGTCGTGGACAGCTCAGTTGATCCAGACATGCACACAGCGTAATGGTTGTGTCTGATACTTGTGTGACGTCACCACTTTGTCCAGCATCTACAAGAACAGATTGATCGTCATTGTAGTGGAGTCTACCTCTTAAAATTAAAGTAATACTAATTAGAGTAATGTGAAAATTGGCGATGCTTTATTGTTATTTACAACAAATACCCCTCCTCCCACTATAGAGCCTATTGGGATCTAGTCATTTTGCTTTAGCATTCATTTGTACACTTGTAGTTCAAATACTTCGGTGGCAAGTGCATTATGTATATTAGACTCAAAAATAGAGCAAAGAAAGTTTCAGCAGTTCAGCAAGTAAGTGCTTCGATCTTGCTCTGATTGAAAGCTGCACGTAGTTTCATAAGTTATATATTAGAAGTAGCAAGCTTATGCTTACATGTGTATGCTAAACTATTTTATTTTTCAGTACACGGGATCTAACATTGCTTTGGTATACCTTTGTGTGCTCCCCTGTTCTGTCTAAAACGTACACTCCAGGTCGTTAAAATTGCTACTCCGCGAAGATGACGTGCTACAGACGCGAAATTTAACCGACAGGAAGAAGATGCTGTGATATGCAAAGATCAGCTTTTCAGAGCATTCACACAAGGTTGGCGCCAGTGGTGACACCTACAACGTGCTGACATGAGGAAAGTTTCCAATCGATTTCACATACACAAACAGCAGTTGACCCTCGTTGCCTGGTGAAACGTAGTTGTGAAGCCTCGTGTAAGGAGGAGAAATGTGCACCATTACGATTCCGAATTTGATAAATGTCGGATTGTAGCCTATCGCGATTGCGGTTTATCGTATCGCGACGTTGCTGCTCCCGTTGGTCGCGATCCAATGACTGTTAGCAGAATATAGTATCGGTGGGTTCAGGAGGGCAATACGGAACGCCATGTTGGATCGCAACGGCCTTGTATCACTAACAATCGAGAAGAAAGGCATCTTATCCGCATGGCTGTAACGGATCGTGCAGCCATGTCTCGATCCCTGAGTCAACAGATGGGGACGTTTGCAAGAAAACAACCATCTGCACGAACAGTTCGACAACGTTTGCAGCAGCATGGACTATCAGCTCCGAGACCATGGCTAATCATAATGGTCACATCCGTGTTTGTTCGTATCGACAGCACTTTGAACAGTGATCGTTACATTTCAGATGTGTTACGACCCGTGGCTCTACCCTTCATTCGATCCCTGCGAAATCCTACAATTCAGCAGGATAATGTTCGACCGCATGTTGCAGGTCCTGTACGGGCCTTTCTGGATACGGAAAATGTTCGCCTGCTGCCCTGGCCAGCACATTCTCCAAATCTCTCACCAACTGAAAATGTCTGCTCAATAGTAGCCGAGCAACTGGCTAATCACAATACGCCAGTCACTATTCTTGATGAACTGTGGTATCATGTTGAAGCTGCATGGGCATCTGTTCCTGTACACGCCATCCACGCTTTGTTTGACTCAATGCCCAGGCGTATCAAGGCCGTTATTACGGCCAGAGGTGGTTGTTCTGGGTACTGATTTCTCACGATCTATGCACCCAAATTGCGTGATAATGTAATCACATGTCACTTCTAGTCTTTTTTTCCAATGAATAACCGTTTATCATCTGCGTTCTTTCTTGGTGTAGCAATTTTAATGGCCAGTAGTCTATATATGAACGTCTCAAAAGCTACTGTGTCTGCCTTCTTAAACTCAGGTTCCTCATTAGCATAGGTTTTTCTTTTTTATTTATGGCGGATTTCCAACTGTTGTAGGTCGTGTTTTCCATTACGTTTATTTGTAAAAAATGTTTCGTATTTGACACCCGTAGCATAATAGTTTCAGGTCCTGCTGTGACAGTATAGTGCATATTTCATATTTGATATGTTCTTGTTATGGTCTTCAGTCCGGAGACTGGTTTGATGCAGCTCTCCACCGTACTCTATCCTGACCAAGCGTTTTCATCTCCTCATAAGTACGGCAACCAACATCCACTTGAATCTGCTTACTAAACGCGTCTCTTGGTCTCCCTCTGCGATTTTTACCCCACACACTTCCCTCCAATGCTAAATTTACGATTCCTCGATGTCTAAGAATGTTTCCTACCAAGCGATCCCTTCTTTTAGTCAGAGTATACCAAAAATTCCTTCTCTCACCAATTCTGTTCAGTACTTCTTCATTAGTTATGCGATCTACTCACCTAATCTTCAGCATTCTTCTGTAACACCACATTTCAAAAGCCTCTATTCTCTTCCTGTCCGCACTGCTTATCGTCCATGTTTCACTCCCGTACAAGGCAACACTCCACATAAATGCCTTCAGAAAAGACTTCGTTACACTTAAATTAATATTCGATGTTAGCAAATTTCTCTTTTTCAAAAATGCTTTTCTTCCTATTGCCATTCTGCATTTTATATCCTCGTTACTGCGACCATCGCATGTTATTTTACTACCCAAGTAACAAAACTCATCTACCACCTTCATTGTTTCGTTACCTAATCTAATTCCTTCAGCATCGCCTGATTTTCTAAGACCACTTTCCATTACTTTTGTTTTGCTCTTGTTAATGTTCATTTTATATGCTCTCTTCAACACACTGTCCATTCCATTCATCTGCTCTTCCAGGTCCTTTGCTGTCTCTGACAGAATTACAATGTCATCAGTAAAACGCAATGTTTTTATTTCTTCCCCCTGAACTTTAATCCGTATTCCAAATTTTTCCTTGCTTTCCTTCACCGCCTGCTCGATGTACAAATTGAATAACATCGGAGAAAGGCTACAACCCTCTCTTACTCCCTTCCCAACTGATGCTTCCCTTTCATGCCCTTTGAGACTAATAACTGCGGTCTGGCTTTTGTACAAGTTGTAAATAACTCTCCTTTCCCTGTATTTTACCCCTGCTGACTTCAGAATTTGAAAGAGTGTATTCCAGTCAAAATTTTCAAACGCTTTCTCCAAATCTACAAAAGCTAAAACTGTAGATTTGCCTTTCCTTAATCTATCTTCTAAGATAAGACGTAAAGTGAGTATTGCCTCCCGGGTTCCTACGTTCCTCCTGAATCCAAACTGATCTTCCCCGAGGTCAGCTTCTACCAGCTTTTCCATTCTCCTGTAGATAATTCGTGTTAAAATTTTGCAACCATGACTTATCAAACTGATGGTTCTGTAATTTTCACACCTGTCTGCGCCTGATTTCTTTGTAATGGGGATTATTACATTTTTCTTAAAGTCTGAGGGTATTTCGCCTGTCCCATACATCTTACACACCAAGTGAAATAGTTTTGTCATGGCTGGGTCTCCCAGAGACTTTAGTAGCTCTGAGGGTATGTAATCTACTCCTGGGGCCTTGTTCCGACCTAGGTCTTTCAGGGCCCTGTTAAATTCATCTCTCAGTATAGAATCTCCTATTTCATCTTGATCTACTTCCTCTTCCCTTCGTACAACATCGTCTCTATGTTCATTTCCTTTGTAGACCTGCGCTATGTGCTCTTTCCACCTTTCAGCTTTCCCTTCTTTGCTGAGAACTGGTTTCCCGAGTTCTTGATATTCGTAGAGTTGCTTTTCTTGTCCCGAAATGTCTCTTTTATTTTCCTGTAGGCGGTATCTAATTTTCCCCTTCTTATACATTCTTCTACAGATTTGCATTTGGCTTCTAGCCACTCCTGCTTAGCCATTTTGCACGTCCTGTGAATCTCATTTCTTAGTTGTCTGTACTCCATTTTGCCTGTTTCATTTACTGCATTTTTATATTTTCTCCTTTCATCAATTAAATTTAGTATTTTCTGTGATATCCAAGGATTTTTTGTAGGTTATGCCTTTCTACCTATTTTGTCCTCTGCTGCCTTCACTATTTCATCTCTCAATGCTACCCATTCCTCTTCTACCGTTCTATTTCCCCCTATTTCTGTCAATTGTTGCGTAAATCTCCCTCTGAAATTCTCCAGAACCTCACGTTCCTTCAATTTATCTAAGTCCTATCTCCTTATATTCCTATCTTTCTGCAGTTTTTTTCAGTTTCAGCCTACAGTTCATGACTAATAAGTTATTGTCAGAGTCTATATCTGCCCCTGGGTATGTCTTGCAGTTTATAACCTGGTTCCGGAATCTATGTTTTACCATTATAAAATCTATCTGTTACCTACCGGAGTCTCCTGGTCTCTTCCACGTATACAACCATCTTTTGTGATTCTTAAACCACGTGTTTGTTACGATTAAATCATGTTACGTGCAAAATTCTACCAGGCGATTTCCTCTTTCATTCCTTCTGCCCAGACCATATTCACCTACTATTTTTCCTTCTCTTCCTTTGCCTACTACCGAATTCCAGTCTCCCATCACAATTAAGTTTTCCTCTCCCGTAACTGTCTGAATAATTTCCTTTAACTTCTCATACATTTCTTCAGTCTCCTCATCATCGGCAGAGCTAGTTGGCATATAAACCTGTAGTACAGTTGTCAGTGTTGGCTTCGTATCTATCTTGACAATGATAATGCGATCACTGTGCTGCTCATAGTAGTTTACCCGCATTCCTATTTTCTTATTCATTATCAGTCCTACTCCTGTGATACCCCCAACTGATTTTGTATTTGTAATCCTGTACTCACCTGACCAGAAATCCTGTTCATCCTGCCACCGAACTTCACTAATCCCCACTATATCTAACTTCAACCTATCCATTCCCCTTTTTAAATTTTCTAATTTTTCTACCCGATTAAGTGATCTAACATTCCACGCTCCGATCCGGGGAATGCCAGTTTTTTCTTTCCTGATGACAACATCCTCCTGAGTAGTCCCCGCCCGGTGATCCGAATGGGGGACTATTTTACCTCCGGAATATTTTACCCGAGAGGATGCCATCATCATATTTTCATACAGTAGAGCTACATGTCCTCGGGAAATGTAACGTCTGTAGTTTCCCCTTGCTTTCAGCCGTTCGCAGTAGCTGTGTGGCAAAGCCACATTAGCTGATGTTACAAGGCCAGCTCAGTCAATCATCCAGACTGTTGCCCCTGTAACTACTGAAAAGGCTGCTGCCCCTCTTCAGGAACCACACGTTTGTCTGGTCTCCCCACAGATACCCCTCCGCTGTGGTTGCATCTACGGTACGGCTATCTGCATCGTTGAGGCACGCAGGCCACCCCACCTTGGCAATGTCTGTGGTTCATATTTGATATAACCATTGTATTTTTTCGTGCATAGATTGTAAATTTGGAAGGGCTTTCCCAAGTAACCCTGCAGTACAATGTCGAAAATAGTTAATTTAGGTCCTGTTTCGTCTTATCCCAAGGATTTCACATATGACAGAGAATTACAATCCATGATTCCTTAAGCCTATTTCTTACTATTTTCAATTGTTACTGTGTATGGAGGTATAATTGGGAAACTTCACTCTTTTTACATTATCAGATGTAAATCTCAAACCATACTGGTACCTCCATCTCTTGAGGAGCAGATGGTTTAAGCTGATAGTTAGGCAAAGTACATTATTCATAGGCAAGTCATTGCGTTTGCAATATAACGCATTTCTTTAAGGTTGGCTTACTTTTCTAACATAAATGATTCCCTAGGCCTACTACATGTATTTTTAAACTGTTATTTAGCATGGAAATAGTATTGAGTTATCTACTTTAGAAATAATATAATTATTTTTACGATATTCAACATCAACATCCTTAGATTTTTAAACTTGGAAAGGCTGTAGCTATTCGTAATACATCTGCAAGCCTTGTGTATTTTAATTACATACACATTTGTAGTATGAATTTTAATTATATAGTACGAAAAACAATTTACTTTTATTTCGATATATTGAATATAACGATGTGTTAGGGATTGCTGTATCTGTCTCTGCATTTGCTCATCTCAGCTGTCTATACAAATCTATCGTTCTGGTCTGCACAGTAAATGACTTGTCTACATAAATAACACCTTCTCCCTTGCTAGGAATGAGTACCTACTTTTCCCATCCTAAAGTAATGCATACAATTATCATAGTACTGCCTGCTTGGATTATCTGCAGTTATCGGACCAAAACGTTTGGTGTAGTACTGTGGGCGTGTTCAAATGTTTGTAAATCTATCGGACCAAACTGCGTGGTCATCAGTCGGTAGCTTACAAACTACTTAAACCTAGGTAAACTAACCTAAGGACAACACACACACACACACCAATGCCCCCGGGAGGACTCGAACCTCCACGGCGAGCAACCGCGCGCTCCGCAGCGAGACGCCTTAGACCACTCGGCTACTCCACCGCGGCTGTGGGCGTGTCTTTGCATGAATTTTGTACTTGAAGTATAAAACTTTCGCATTCGATAGGTGTCGATCATAATTTTATTTTCTGTTGTATCTAGATAGTGCGTATTTCATGTAGTTACAAGCCTTCGTACGTTAGTGAGTATTTTCGTGTAAAAATTTTTAGACATACTCTGTAACTTTTCAGTTGCCATTAACCATGGAAATAACTTTTGATAGACATCGATTGCATCTAAATGACTTAATTTAATGCTCTGTTTTTGGGTACATAGTGAATATTTCATATAGTAACAGTGTTGTGAGAATTAGGCAATATTACCATGAAAATATGTTTATTGACCACTAATTATAATAATTTAAAGTCTTATTAAATTTGTTAGGATTCTAAATAGCTAGGAGATACTCAAATTAAAATTTATAGGCATTGCGTTTATGATAACATTGTGATGTTCGATGTAAATATTGTTTTATTTTTGCGAAAACATTTCGTTATTTGACTTAAACATCTGTAATTGTGAAAAATTTGTCAACATTAATCAGCTACATGTACATTACTCCATATAATGCTCTTCTTGTGACTAGATGATGTGTATTTGTTGCAGTTACATTTCTGTTAAATCTAGGCAGTATCTATTATGGTAAAACTGGGTTCTTTGATAAACGTATTGTTTCTTCGCACATGCATTGTATGCTTCTATGACACTGACGATGAGGGAACTACTTGGTTAAGGTCTTATATAGATCTTGAAACATAGACTACACATAGAAAAAATTGTTATGGATTGTTCACTTGTGGTACATGCCACCACAGTAATAGCGTTTCTTTGAAGTGGTAGAAAGAGCATTTCACTTCGAATAAGCTAATAAATTTGTGACAACAGTTCATTAATCTTCTTGGAAAGACTATAGCGACATTTAACCAGTATAATAAGCGTGGGAAATAAAAACAGTTCAGGGGTTCTAACCATGCAATTCATGTAGAAAAGATAATACTAGTTAAAAAAATGTGGTGTAAGTATCATGCTAAGCTTGTGCTGTCCTCTCTTGGAGATAAGATTTGTTTTTCAGATTACAAGTATTATCGCAACAGTTTACTTTTAGCCTTATTTTGTAGAATTTCAGCTGTTATTAAGCATGAAAATAACATCAGAGTATTTCGTCTATATATAGGTTGTAAGCATTACGAGTTTTTAAATAATCTGTTGTATAAATATCTTACCAAGTAAGTGCTACCCTCTGTTGGATACAAAATTAGGCTTTTGGGCTACGTTTTCCATGGCAAGAATTTATTTCAATTTTTTAAATTGTTTTATTACATAGGGGATGTTATATAGATATCAGTAATATCTGAAGTGGGAGCTGAGGAATGGGTGAGCAGATAGTTGGTATGTGGGTGGTGGTGTCATTGCACGTTTTAATAAAGATGTAAGTGTGTAATATGACACTCTGACTTTTGGAACTAGATGTTGCCTGATCTGAGTTTGGGGAATGTCGTCTGGGTGGGATTCAGTATGACTCAGCATTCCCAAAATGATCTCTGGATTAGGGTTCAAGGCCATTTCGAATACCCATGTCTTCCTACTAACATCGACCCTACGCAGCGTTTACATATTGCAATTTATATCTTTGCAAACATTACATAATATTTCATCATAATGCAATGTTTTACTTCATTTGATCCAGCACAGTAATTATGCAGAATAACGAAACGAAATTCAGGCTTTCATCGATCGAAGATAACAGACTGTATGATGTACAATAATAAAGGTTTCATTTTACCAAATAGTTTTGTTGAAATAAGGCGAAATTTATTGTCAGCTACGGCTGTATTTAGCATTACGGCTGTTACATGCCCTCTACATAGCAGCCGGCAGTCCACTGATGCCGCGGGGAAGTGGCTGAGCGAATTGAGGCGCTATACACCGATGCGCGCGGCCGTTCCCCGTCGGCGGCTCGAATCCCCCCTCAGGCATGGATGTTTCGGCTGCCTTTAGTATAAGTTAGTTTATAAGTAATTTGTAAGTTTAGGGACTGATGACCATGCCGTTAAGTCCCTTAAGCTGAACAAACATTTCCACTGAAGGGGCCTCCTTTTCAGAACAAACGAACGGACTCGGCCCCCGCTTTGAAAGAAAAGTCTTGCCTGAGTTGCTATATGTTCGCCATGTTTATTACAAAATTAACGCCATATTTTCTGGAGTAATATCTACTTACATTATAGAGCATTGAAACGTATGATAATACCTTTCATAAATTTAAATAACACATTTATCCAGTCATAAATTCAAATAACACATTTATCATGTGCTATTATCTTCAGAATTATTACCTAGCGGGGTAACACAGTGGACTCCCGTTGGAGGTGATGCTGGTTCAAATCCACTTATGGCCATCCACATTTTCCGTGATTTCCGTAAATCATTCCAGGCAAATTCTGGGATGTTCCCTCTCAAATGGCATGGTCGATTTCTCTCCTGATCCTTACTCAGACAATCCGAGCGCAGCCCTGTTTCTAATGATCGCGCTGTGAACGGGATGTTAAACCCTAATTTTCTTCCAAAATTGTAAAGTCCATTTTTGTACGCTGCTCGTGTACCACCTTTGTGTGAACTGTGTGGAAAATTTAATAAAGTAGGATTGCTTTGCACAAAAACACCTTGCATTATTGATGTAATACATAAATTTTAAGTAGTCGTAGATCATTTTTCCTCTTTCATATTTGTTTCCCATGTCTTTCTTCGCCTTTTACCTTTTAAAGGAGACCTACAGTTGATTTCCAGCTCTTATTTGAAGATTAATTAAAGCTGAACGACACCTTAGACTCCTTAAGAGTAATCTTCACATCTGCCTCATAATAAGTTAGCCTTTTGTCACATCAAAGAGCTGAACACATTTAGGCACGTTTAATTTATATTTCCGTAAACAAACGGCAGAGAAAAATAAATGTACCTCAGCAAATAAAGCATGTCAGTTTCCACACTGGCAAATCGTAGACCAGGGGTGGGCAAACGCTGGAACTCCTGCGTGTGCTGACAGGACTTCCCCACGGGCACTTACCGCTCCTCCACCTCTCCGCTCACTTTGCAAGCAATGCGTCTTTAGAGAGGCCATTGAAATTCGCACTAGCGGCGACCTCATAAACTGTGACTGTGTCTATAATCTTTGCAAAGCTTGGGAACCAGCGATTGGGTTAATTAAGAGTAAATCTAGCAAACGTAACGAAGTGACGACCACGGCGGACAGAGCCCTCACATCGACGTCATCTCAGACGCCGACGCAATCGGTTCCACTGCGCGACCGCGACGCGGGCCGCGGACCGCGGAGGGGTTGCTCCGCGGGCCGAGGGTATTTAAATGGCCCGCTACCGGGCTAGAACCCAGTTCCCTTCGAGCAGCCGTAGCGTGCGGATCTCCGTGCCGCCGTGTTTCCAGGAGTTCAGTCCGTCAGTTCACCTGATGATGGCGACATGTATTATCGCTGCAATATTTTGCCCGTTGGACACTGTAGACTGACAGTACACCCGTGGATATTCTGATTACTGAAATTAGTGTTTTTTTTTTTTTTTTTTTTTTTTTTTTTTTTTTTTTTTTTTTTTTTTTTTTTTTTTAAATTCTGACCAAGATTCCATATCCGAAGTTTCGTAGTTGTAGCTTAAAATTTGAGTTAACAGCAACATATTTTTGAAAATCAATTTTTCGCGTCGCCTATTTTACATCCTTATTGGTTGAATTTCAAAAAAATGCCGAAACACGTGTCTTTTAAATTCGAACCCTGTATTAAAATCCCAAATTTTGTAGTTCTACCTTCAAAATTGGCTAAATAACAACGTATTTTCAAAAAATGTTTCATCCCCTATATCACCCCTTTACGGACGGACTATCGAAAAATCGTTTCTTAAATGGCGCTTACAGAGTAAGATCAATACCCTCTACAAATTTCAAGTTTCTATCTTCAGTGGTTTGGGTTGGGCGATGATGAGTCAGTCAATCTGTCAGTCAGTCGGGACATTTACTTTTGTATATGGAGATTTAGTATACAGTGTGAACAAGTCTCTAAGATTGTTTACAGATGATGCTTTCATTTAGTAAAGTAATTAGAAGATCAAAAGGAACTGCAAAATGATTTAGATATTTGCATGGTGCAAAAGTTGGCAATCGACCTTAAGTAATAAAAAGTTCAAGTGTTTCCTAATCTTATGGGAATTAAAATTCACTAAACTTACAAACTACTTATATAGCAACTTATACTAAGGACAACACAAACATCCATGCACTAGGAAGGATTTCAACCTCCGACGGGGGACGGTCTCGGACATTGGAACATAGCGCTTCAGTGCGCTCGGCCACTCCGCCACGGCAGTAAAAGTGTGAAGTCATCTATATGAGCAGTAAAAGAAATCCCTTAAACTTCATTTACATGTTATATGAGTAAAGTCTACAGGCAGTAAATTCAGTTTAATACCTAGGAATAAACAAATACTAATAATTTTATTTGGAAAGAACACATCGGAATTATTACAGGGAAGGCGAAAAAGAGCTACTTTTCATTGGCAGGACGCTTAGAACAGTTTTTTCCAACTTTTTCGAACATGCGACCCCCTTCAGAATAAAATATTCTGGCGACTCCTCCCGCCCCTCTCCTCATGAACCGTAACAAAACTATGTTATCTCAAGGTAACAAATGTAATCGTCTTTCTTTTGCTTCAACTTTCTTTTAAGTTCTTGGACGAAATTTTTTGTGTATTTTTCGGAACGGAACACATACTTTTTTTACGTGATTTCCGACAGAAAAAAGTATACCTCGCTTAACGACTGTATCTTTCCTTTGTCGGATGTTTCTGATACGTTAGAGGTCCAGTTGTTCTCAATTTACGACAGTACGACGTGTAGGGTGAGTACGTGTTTCTGCGTGTACTGCGTGTAAGTCTCTAGCTCTCACTGAATCTCGTTGGAATTTTCCGTAAATTAGAAGCATATCGACTTGTTCTTCGAAGGAATACATCATTCACATCCGTTTTCTTCGACGATAAAGTTTTAACGTTCCTATTAGTGTTGTATTGCGCAACCGTCCAATGGTGTTTACATATCAATTTTGTTTAAATCGCTTTGCAGTTGCTTTTGATCCTCTGTATACTTCACTAACCGATAAACGGCAGCATTATCCGCGAATAGTCTAAGGAAGCTATTCAGATTGCCTCCTAAATCGTTTATAAACAAAAGGAAGGGTATGGGACCTATAACGCTTCCCTGGGAAACGCCAGATATCACTTCTGTTTTACTCGATGACTTAACGTCAATTACCACGATCTGTGTATTTTCTAATAGCAAATCGTGAATCCAATAGCACAATTGGGGCGATATTCCATAAGCAAGCAATTTCATTAGAAGCCTCTTGTGAGGTACAGTGTCAAAAGCCTGCCAGAAATCAAGAAATATCGAATCGATTTCAGATCCCTTGTCAATATCCGTATCACTTCGTGTGAATAAAGGGCAAGCTGTGTTTCCCAAGAGCTATACTTTCTGAATCCGTGTTGACTATTGGTTAATAGGTTGTTCTCTTTGAAGTAGTTCATAACGTTCGAACGAAAAAAAAAAAGTCCAAATGTTTGTAGAGCTTATGGGACTTAACTACGGGGTCATCAGTCCCTAAGCTTACAAACTACTTATGAACTACCTTATACTAAAGACGGCAGAAACATCCATGCCCGAGGGGTGAGTCGAACACCCGACCGCAGCGGCCGTGCAGACCGTGACTGTCATGCCGCAGACCGTTCAGCCACTGCCGCCGGCGTTCGGACAAAGTATATGTTACAAAATCCTACTGAAAATCGACGTCAATGAGATTGGCCTGTAATTTTGGGATCACCCCTATTGCCTTTTTTGAATATTGGAGTAACTTTGGCAACTTTCCAGTCTTTGGGTACGGATCTTTCGCTGAGTGATCGGTTGTATATGATAGCTAAGTACGGAGCTATTGCATCTGAATACTCTGAGAGGAATCTAGTTGGTATACAATCTGGCCCGGAAAATTGGTTTTTGTTTAGTGACTTAAGTTGTTTTACTATTCCAGGAATATCTACTTCTAAATTTCGCATGCTACAGCAGTTCTTGGTTTTAATTCTGGGGTGTTCACTTCGTCATCTTTGGCGAACGAGTTTCGGAAAGCTGTGTTTAGCAACTCTACTTTAGCAGTATTGTCATCGGTAGTATTACCATTCCTATCGCGTAGTGAAGGTATTGTTCGTGTTCTACCGCTAGTGTACTTTACATATGACCAGAATTTTTTGGGTTTTCTGCAACATTACGAGACAGGATTCTTCTCGCATTGAAGACCGCGCTAGGTTGCGAGTTTCTGTAAAAGATTTCCAGTCTTGGGTATTGTGTGTCTTTTTAAGTTTTGCATGTTTTTTTTCTTTGCTTCTGCAACAGTGAATTGACCTGTTAGATGTATACGCCGTGTTCGGCGAATACAGAGGGGTCCAAAAAAATGTATCAACTGTTTAAAGGTGCATAACTTGGAAACTAATTGACGGAGTTGTCTCATCTTTGGTAGTACAATAGTTCGTAGTTCCGGCAATCGCCACACAACCGATGCATTGCGTTGTTTTATTTTGTCAAATGACAGTCGCGGAATAGTCAGTGTTTCGTTCTTAGTTGCACCTAGTTACCGGTGAGGTGTACCTGCAGAAGCCTTAGACATCCATTGTAGCTGCCATCCGGGACTTGTATGGAGACGGACGGACTATTCTACTTTCAACAAGATGTTGCCCCAGCCCACTAACAAAATCGAGTTAGGGCTTATCTCGCCGAAAATCTACCAGGAAGATAGATAGGCCGTAGAGGTGCTGTGGAGTATCCACCTTGTTCTCTAGACTTAACTCCTCTGGACTTTTACGTATGGGGAACACTAAAGGTCTTCGTTTATCGACAAAAGCCACGCACATTGGATGAACTTCGAGAATCCATCGTACATTCATGTGCAGATATCGAACTGAACACGTTGCAGTCAGTAGTTCGTGCTGGAGTTCGGCGACATCGTTTATGTGTAGATGTTAATGGTTACGATTCAAACAACTACAGTGAAATCTTTAAGTTGGACCTTAATCTACACTTTCACCAAAAATGAGATAACTCCGTCAATTAGTTTGAAGGTTATGGACCTTAAACAGTGGATAAATTTTTGGACCCCTCTGTATTTACTTTCTTTTTCTTGAGGCATATTCCCGTACATGTAGGGTCGGCTTTGTTAATCGGCTTATGCGTATTAATATTTACTGGGTGGCCGAATGCCCTTCCTGTCGCCACCCTATATCTCCAGAGAGGAAATGTGTACCCCAAATTACTGCGTATAGTATTATATGCGTGAAAGTGTAAAGTGTTGCGAAAAGTTAGCGAATCGTGTAACTGAAGCGGGACTTGGGGACCAATCCAGTATTCATTTAGGGGGAGAACAGCCTAAAAACCACATCGAGGCTGGCCAACAATCCAAACCTCTTCATTAATCCGTTGGGGGGATTCGAACCAGGGCCGGTACGCCTCGCCGTCTCGTAAAGCGGTGCGTTACACCACACGGCTAACCGAGCAGGAAGACGAGTGTTTACTATTAGCACGATATAGGAGAGACAAGTGCGCCTCGGTTGCACAGTGGTAGAGTGCCAGACTACAAATCGAAAGGTCGCGGGTTCGATCCCCGCCAGGTCCTAGGATTTTTATCTGTCACTTTCCACTTCTTTCACCTCTGGCAGTATAGCTCATGTGAAAAATACCTAGTAGCACCGTGGTTCGGAACCCACGTTAAACTGTAGGTCCCCCTATAACTGGCTGGATAAGTCAGTTCGAAGGTCGGAGGAAGGCAACGGCATACCACCTCCAAACAGGACCATGCCTAGTAAAGCACTGTGGTGTTCAAACCAATCTTCGGATTGTTGACTGCTTTACCTTTTAGGAGAGACAATTGACAGAGCATGTGCTTCGATAAGTGCCGAAGCGATACGGAATACGAATCAATCCATGATAAGAAGATTGGAGCACTGCATTGATACCAATGGCCATCACTTCGAACACTGGCCGAGGAGACTGAGGCGCTCCAGTCACGGTCTGCACGGCCACTACGGTCGGGGGTTCGAATCCCCCCTCGGGCATGGATATTTGTGCCGTCCTAGTTCGTAAGTAGTTCATAAGTAGTTTGTAAGTTTAGGGACTGATGACCCCGTAGTTAAGTGCCATAAACAATACAAACAAAACTTCAAACATCTTCTCTAAATTGACGTTCGTGACACTTTCTTGACCTTCGTTGGTCTTCCAAGACCTTACTATTTCACGTCATTGGATTCGTCACGATAGGCGCTATAAGAAAGTAAGTACGGAACTATAGGATCCCATTAAAAAAAAAAAAAAAAAAAAAAAAAAAAAAAAAACACGAAGTTCATACCTCTGAAGCGATCTCACCTAGCGTTATACTCTGGCCCCCGTCGTCCCATGCAACATTTGTCACACAAGCGTTTCAGCTCCTATAATACTTTTTATTATTGTTTCTTTCTATTTTTTTATTGCAATATTTAGTAACTCACCCTGATAATGGCAGACCTACAAATGTTTTTCATTTTTCGTGTCAGTTAACAAAGCCATGATAAGGGTGTTAAAACTGTTAAGATAATACGTCATTCGTTCAAACTAACGATAAGGAGTACAGTGGCAAAACACTGAACGATATGCTGCCAGTGTATTCCGGTAATTTACCCAGGGAAGTCTTTAAATTCAAAACGTAGAAAACACTGATTAAGAAATGAAGCCTAGAGAATGTACCTGAGACGTATCGAAAAACGTTGTTTCCTGGAAGGTCATAGTGTGAAAGAAAATCTTTCAGTAAAAAACAGTGTTGAGTTGGTTGCATGATGTCACGATATTGTTAGGGCACCTGAATATGGATGGGCATGCGCATCAATTTCTGCTGTGGCGGCAGCTCCTGCCGCCATTTTTGTTTCACGGGGTGAGCTAGTAAAAAGCCAGTTTTTCCGCTGTTATTGCTTTGAAATATCGCTTGCTTAATTTCTAATACACATACCAAAAAGAAAATATATACTTGGATTAAAAATTTATCTTTTCGTAATAAATTATTGTAATGTGGTTTGACGAATCGTTAAATATGTTTTCCGGTATTTGCCCACCTGGATGTGTATTGTGAGTAACTTTTACGCAATAGACAGCTCAAATTTACGGGATACCAGATGCACTACCAAATTTGCACTTTGGTTTAGTTTAACACATACTGAGCGCAAAAATGAAGCAAATGAATTGATTGTCATCCAAGACGAAGGTAAAGCATTTTCACAAGTTATAGTTTCAAAACACTTTTCAGCTAATGGAATTTTAACAGCTATCAGGGCTTTAATAAAATTCTGTGATAAAAATTGGTCAATTTTACTCACGACTTCGGCGGCGTAGAGTGCTGATGCTGGCAACAACCTTTGAATGCTCTAAAACTCGAACAGCTAGAATGAGAAAAAGTTTTTTTTTTTTTTCATGTTTACCAACTTCTTGTATGTACCCTTGTCCGGTCAGTAAATTAATTATCTTCGTAAAGCGAACATTTTGTTGCAAACATTAGGAAACTACGCAGCCGATACAGTAACTAAAATTAGTATCGCAGTAGTTGCAACTAAAATTAATATCGCAGTAGCTTCAAACATCGTTACGAGTCATATGAGCCATTATAACTAGTAAAACACAGTGTGCATCATTTAAAAGTAATTAGTAGAGGAAAAGGTGGTATTATGGGCTACCACTTTGTTTTTGAACCATAAATTCCAAAATTGTCAGTGAAATTTGCTGAAAACCTCAAAAAATAATCTTTATGATGTTATAAAAAAGCCAAACACACGTTTTAGTTTAAATCATTATGCAACTTTAATATGAAAACATGTTTACAAAATTGACATATTGTGAAAAAATGTAAATGTGGTGGTAATATGGGCTACCCTATAAACACACAAAAAAGTCAATATTATTGCCAGTGGATTTTTTAGAGTAATTGGAAAATAGCAAACCCTTTTTACTGGGACATGTTTATCATTTAGGATTGGCAGAAATCACAAATATAATGGTCTGCTTCATAGCCAGCACACTCGTTATGCGCCCACATCTCGCACATTAGGCACTGGATCCATAGTTCTCCTTTCGTGTCTTGGGAATATAACTCCTCACAAAAAAGGCAGGTAGCATCGTCATCTCCACCATCACTGGGCTCTAGAACTGACTCCCCAGAATCTATCGATCCCTCCTCTGAACTCTCGGATGATGATTGTAGGTCGATGATCAGTTTTCGCTTCACTGATGGAGTTTTGCTTTTTATTCCTTGTTCCTTTCTTTTGTCATCACCTGAGTCACATCTCACATTCTTCGTGCCAGCTACCACCAGTGCCACATCGTTACAGCGCTAAGTATCTGAATTTAATTTGTGTCAAATTTAATTTGCCAGTCTAGTTCATTTTCGGTAGTACTGTTTTAAGAGGTTTACTCCTGCGTACTTGCAGATTTCGTTTGTACTACTGTTTTAATAGTTTATTCTATCGTATTTGATAAATACCGTTGTGTTTAGTCTTCGTCTTTGACCGGTGTATTTCAAAACAAGTCAGAGACCGTTACTAAAGTTCGTTATCAGTCAGTCCAGTGCCAGCTGCCACCAGTGCCACATCGTTACAGCGCTAAGTATCTGAATTTAATTTGTGTCAAATTTAATTTGCCAGTCTAGTTCATTTTCGGTAGTACTGTTTTAAGAGGTTTACTCCTGCGTACTTGCAGATTTCGTTTGTACTACTGTTTTAATAGTTTATTCTATCGTATTTGATAAATACCGTTGTGTTTAGTCTTCGTCTTTGACCGGTGTATTTCAAAACAAGTTAGAGACCGTTACTAAAGTTCGTTATCAGTCAGTCCAGTGCCAGCTGCCACCAGTGCCACATCGTTACAGCGCTAAGTATCTGAATTTAATTTGTGTCAAATTTAATTTGCCAGTCTAGTTCATTTTCGGTAGTACTGTTTTAAGAGGTTTACTCCTGCGTACTTGCAGATTTCGTTTGTACTACTGTTTTAATAGTTTATTCTATCGTATTTGATAAATACCGTTGTGTTTAGTCTTCGTCTTTGACCGGTGTATTTCAAAACAAGTTAGAGACCGTTACTAAAGTTCGTTATCAGTCAGTCCAGTGCCAGCTGTCACCAGTGTCGCGGCGTTAACAGCGCTAAGCTGCCGGACTCAGTTTTGTTGATTCGACAGTGTAGTTACCACTGACCACAGTTAAGTCAGCAGCCAGCCGCCTTCATTATAGTACTAGGCTTCTTTAAAGTTGTTAATTGCTGTTAATTGTATCGATAGGATGGATAGGATGCGTGCCTGCTGTGTGCGGACGCAGGAGGAGTTGGCCGCGGTTCGCGAACAGCTGAGCGTGCTGTTGGCTACGGTCAGCCGTCTTCAGGCTGCTGTCTCGGGGTGCAGCGATGGTGGGGAGTCTGGTGCGTCGAGTGGGACACCTCAGGTGTCTCACGCTTCGCTCTCTGTCCCTGCTACCGAGGCACCTTCAGGTGTACCGGACATCGTCGAGCCGCCTTCTCCGCAAGGGGAGTGGCGGGTTGTACGGCGTTCGCGTCGCTCGAGGCGGAAGGCCAATGTGGAGGCTGGACGTCCGTCCGCGCCCGTTCGTCCTGTGAGTGAAGGTGTGGCCACTCCTTCAGCAGGGTCCGAGCAGGTGCACGGGGGGAGGGGATTATTAGTTATTGGGAGTTCCAATGTCAGGCGCGTGATGGAGCCCCTTAGGCAGATAGCGTCCAGATCTGGAAGGAATTCCAACGTGCACTCGGTGTGTTTGCCGGGGGGCCTCATCCGAGATGTGGAGGCGGCCTTGCCGGCGGCTATCGAGGGTGCGGGGTGCAGTCGACTGCAAGTCGTGGCTCACGTCGGCACCAATGACGCTTGTCGCTTGGGTTCTGAGGACATCCTCAGGTCCTACGAGCGGCTGGCGGAATTGGTGAAGGCTGCTGCCTTCGCACGCGGGGTGCAAGCAGAGCTGTCGATTTGCAGCATTGTTCCCAGGGTTGATCGGGGTCCTTTGGTTTGGAGCCGAGTGGAGGGTCTGAACCAGAGGCTTCGCCGACTCTGTGACAGTCATGGCTGCAGATTTCTGGATCTGCGTTATCGGGTGGGGAATTGTAGGGTGCCCCTAGATAGATCAGGGGTGCACTACACTAAGGAAGCGGCTACTCGGGTAGCAGAGTACTTGTGGAGTGCACATGGGGTTTTTTTAGGCTAGGCGCTAACTCTGATGAGCACTCGCCTGTCAGCATTCAAACAGCGAATTCAGGCCACGTTCGGAACAAAAATTCGAACATAAAAATATTAGCCGCGAACTTACAGAGTATTAGAAACAAAGTTCCCGAATTTGCAGCGCTGCACGGAAGTTATTGCGCTCAGATAGTTTTAGGCACCGAAAGCTGGCTAAATGATGATGTGGCAAGTTCAGAAATATTTAGCGAAGCGTGGAATGTATATCGGAAAGATAGATCTGATACAACTGGAGGAGGAGTGTTCATTGCCGTGGACAAAGATATTGTTTCTACTGAGATCGAGGTTGAAAGTAACTGTGAAGTTACTGGGCACGCATAACAGGTCTAAAAGAAGTAAAGTTAATAGTTGGGTGTTTTTACCGGCCCCCCAGTGCTGCTGTAGCAGTTTTAGAATCATTCAAGGAAAGTCTACACCAGGTAGTGCATAGGTATCCGGGCCATGCAATATTAGTCGGAGGTGACTTCAACCTTAAGAGTATAGATTGGGACCTCGCTAGTTACATTTCAGGCGGTACAGACAAGCAGTCTTGCGAGCTACTTTTGGACACATTCTCCGAAAACTGTCTTGAGCAGTTAAACCGGCAACCCACGCGCAATGGAAATATTCTAGACCTTATAGCCACAAACAGGCCTGACCTCATTAACGATGTCTGTGTAGAGACAGGAATTAGTGATCTTGATATCGTCATAGCGTCGATGGTGACCAAAGTTCATAAACCAGTCAAGAAGGCTAGGAGCGTGTTTTTGTTGGGAAAAGCCGACAAGCTAATGTTACGATCGCACTTAGAAAATGAATGGGCATCGTTTAATTCTGGGACTATGGATGTAGAGGAATTGTGGACTAAATTTAAATGCATTGTTAATGAAGGGTTAGAGAAATATGTGCCAGTAAAGACGATTAAGGATGGAAAAGATCCACCGTGGTATAATAATAATGTTAGAAAGCTGCTGAGAAAGCAAAGGCTGTTGCACTCTCGATTCAAAAAAGAACACGCAAATGACAGGCAAAAGTTAGTAGAGATTCGTGCGTCTATAAAAAGATCGATGCGTGAAGCATACAATAATTATCACAGCGATACCTTAGCAAAAGATCTTTCCGAGAACCCGAAAAAATTCTGGTCCTATGTAAAATCGATAAGCGGGTCAAAGCCCACTGTCCAGTCACTAGTTGATCATTCCGGGGCAGTAATAGAAGAAAGCAAACGGAAAGCTGAAGTTCTAAATTTAACCTTTAAGAAATCTTTCACGCAGGAGGACCGCACAAATATACCATCATTTGATCAACATACTAATTCCGAAATTGGGGGACATAGCAATAAGTATTTCCGGTGTAGAGAAGCAGCTGAGAGAGCTAAATACGAAAAAGTCTGCTGGTCCGGATGGAATACCAGTTCGGTTTTACAAAGACTATTCTGCGGCATTGGCCCCCTACTTAGCTTGCATTTATAGCGAATCTTTAATTCAGCGCAAAGTTCCTAGTGATTGGAAAAAAGCGCAGGTGACTCCAGTGTATAAGAAAGGAAAGAGAACTGACCCATACAATTACAGGCCAATATCGTTGACATCGGTTTCATGTAGAATTTTGGAGCATATTCTCAGTTCGAATATAGTAAATTTCCTTGAAACGGAAAAGCTTCTTTCCATGAATCAGCACGGGTTTAGGAAACATCGTTCATGCGAAACTCAGCTTGCCCTTTTCTCACATGACATCTTGCGAGCCATGGACGAAGGGCAACAGGCGGATTGTGTTTTTCTCGACTTCAAAAAGGCGTTCGACATGGTGCCACACTGCAGACTGCTAACGAAGATACGAGCTTATGGAATAGGTTCACAGATTTGGGACTGGCTGGAAGACTTCCTAAGTAATAGAACGCAGTACGTTGTTCTCGACGGCGAGTGCTCATCAGAGACGAGTGTATCGTCAGGCGTGCCCCAGGGGAGTGTGATAGGACCGCTATTATTTTCTATCTATATAAATGATCTGATGGACAGAGTAAGTTGTAATTTGCGGCTGTTTGCTGATGATGCTGTGGTGTATGGGAGGGTGTCGTCTGTAACTGACTGTAATAGCATACAGGTTGACTTAGACAAAATTTCTAGTTGGTGCGAAGAATGGCAGCTAGCTCTCAATGTAGAAAAATGTAAGGTGATGCGCATGAGTAGAAAAAACAATCCTATAATGTTCGAATACAGCATCAGTAGTGAGCTTCTTGATGCGGTCGCGTCGTTCAAATATCTAGGCGTAACATTGCAGAGCGATATGAAATGGAACGAGCATGTAAGGACAGTTGTGAGTAAGGCAGACAGCCGACTTCGGTTTATTGGGAGAATTTTGGGAAGATGTACTTCACCTGTAAAGGAGACCGCGTATAAAACGCTTGTACGACCACGTCTTGAGTATTGCTCAAGTATTTGGGACCCGCAGCAGATCGGTTTGAAGGAAGACATAGAGGCGGTTCAGAGGCGAGCAGCTAGATTTGTTACCGGTTGGTTCGACCAATGCGCGAGTGTCTCGGAAATGCTCCGGCAACTCAATTGGGGATCGCTGGAAGAAAGACGACGTTCTTTTCGTGAATTTCTGTTAAGTAAATTTAGAGGGCCGGAATTTGAAGCTGAGTGTAGTACGATCTTGCTGCCGCCTACTTACATTTCGCGTAAAGATCACAAAGACAAGATAAGAGAAATTAGGGCTCGTACGGAGGCATATAGGCATTCTTTTTTTCCTCGTTCAATTTGGGAGTGGAATAGGAAAGGAAATGCCTAGTAGTGGTACGGTGTACTCTCCGCCACGCACCTTACGGTGAATTGCGGAGTATGTATGTAGATGTAGATGTAGATTCCCTGTTACATCGTCACTTTCAATCTTCCTTTTTTTGTCCACTTTTTTTCTCCATTTCCTTTTTATTTTCCTTTTTTCATCAGATTCCTTTTCTTCGTGCTTTTTTTAGCTTCTTCCAAATATAGTTTGTAGGGTGATGCTGTGATTACAGCTGCCTTTCCTGGCTTAGGTCCTTTGTTTGTTGTCTTTTTCTTATTTTTTGGTACAGGCAAAATGTCCTTTGGTGAAGTCTTAATGTTTCCTACTGGAACATGGGACGCACTGCTTGGGCCAGCTTCTGCTAGGTCTTTAGCACATGGTGTGGACCAGTAGAGGACTGGGGCAAGCCTTCTGTGTTGTCAGGCTGAAACAGAAAACCACACAGAATTGGTAGTGGTTGTAAAATGGGCTACTGTAGTGGGTAGCCGATATAACCACCACAGCGATTATTCATATTACCACCCTAGCCCTTTTGGAAAGTAAAACGTCGCTATCCGTTATAAAAAAAACTTTAATAAACTAACTTCATGCGCATTAGAGAGCTAAATATTTATATAATATGTAGTTAAGAAGTTAAAAGCTAACTACACATTGGCAGGAAGTCTAATATAACTGTAATTTCTTTCTTGCATCTCAAAGTTTTGAAATGAGAAAAATGACGAAACAGCTCACCACTAACATTCCTCGTAACTGACTGCGGCAGCGCATTCTGTGGCGTTTGTACGAACTAACTAATCAGTAAATAGTAGTAGTTAGTATGCACGGGCTTATTAGTCAGATATTAAGCTAGCCCATATTGCAATCACTAGATCATAATACCACCTTCGCCTCTATCGTTATTATTTAAATGTCGATACTGTTTGTTGTCGCCCGTGTATATATAAATAAAAGTCTGTAACAGTAGTTCGTAGTTTCGGAACCTTCGCTAAAAGGACACGTATCGAAACCTGTCGTTTACAACGTGTAGAAATTGTGCGTAGCTACAGATTAATTAACCCACCTCGCAAAGTCTTTAAGACTTTATCACGACGACAGGTTATTAACCTTATTTTACGCCTTTCAGGATCGATTGGAAACGAAAAAACACGACAACAATTTTCTGAACGATTAGAATAATTCGGAGCTGCACAGCCCACCATGCTGAAAGCGTACTGACTGCAATATTCTACAATAGCGCTTCGAACCGGAGGAACAAAAATGGCGGATGCGCATGCCAGTCTATGTCCAGGTGCCCTAATATTATACGTGTGTCAGCGGGAACCCCCGTTCAGCATTACTGCCAGCAGCGCAGTGGCCGGGCTGTGCGCGCGCGCAGCGGCCCTCGGCTGTGGCGGAGTGTTGGCGTGGCGGCTGGGCAGCGGGCCTGCGTTTTTCTGTCTGGTGGCGCGGCTTCCGGAAGCGGCCGCTCGCTCCGACCCGCCCCGCCCGTGGCGCGGCCCCGGCATTGTCCGCCCCCGCCACCGCCCCCGCCCTCAGCCAGTTCATTAGCAGCGCGCCGCTAATGACGACACACCGACGACCCGCCGCTGGGAGCGCGACACGCCGCTCTCCTACTTCCGGCCTCCTGCCGTCTCCCAAGTTCACGTTCGCTCGGCTTTATTTACGGGGACGTCGGATATACTCGACGACTGCCACCCAAAATGCAACAACCTGAAGGAAGCGTCCGAGTCAGCTGAAATCTACGGCACGAGTTTGCAAGTGACGTGTCCCTGACGGGCGGGGTGGGAGGGGGCGCGAAAAAGATGAATGCCGAGTAGTCGGGGGGAGGGGGGGGAGGAGGAAGTGGCAGACAGAGTAACGCCACAGACAAATATATACAGACGGGAAACCTCCGTAAGGGCCCGTCCTACGCTCCGGGGTGCGGGGAGGGAGGGTTTCCAGCAGTTCCGTAAGATGTCCCATGATGGCGCCGCTGTCAGAAGCAGCCCTTTAAAACTGGCCAGAGCAGGCGGCAGGTAGCGGCTGTCCCCACCACCACCTCCCCTCAAACGCCAGCACGTCGGACACAGCCGTGGCCTCATGGCAGGCGGCACGAGCTCTCCCCTCAGCGTCTCCTCCACGCTACCCTCTGACGTGCGAGAGGCACCCTAAGCCTGCGAACCGCCTGACACCTGCTAGCATCTTACCGAACTACGAGGGGACCGTAGGACAGTAGTTTAGAGTGGGGTGCATCTCTGTATATGTTACTCTGTGGTGACGCCCAGCGGGGATGTGCCAAAAGTTGGTCTTTCAGCGGCGAAATGGTGGGGGTCGCAGCTATCAACTTTTTCCCCCTCTTTGGAACTGTCGTAGATCCGGCACTGCATGACACAACCACAAGTGTTCAGCTAAAAGCTGCGCTTTCCAAGCTCGGACTTTAACAAATGTTTCCTAAGAACAATTCAACAAAACATGATCGATATCGGATGTCGGAGCCGAAAGCACACTAATGTACCCTTCGCGCAACGGCAACAGTCAAAAGTGCGCCAGTACACGCGCCACGGCGCAACAGTGTCACCGAGCGTACCCTGCTAACCCAGATAGAGCGGAAGTATTTTTGGTTTAAATTATTTTTCAGAAGCTATTAATTACCTTGACATGACTACACAAGATGGTTAAAGTGATTTTTTTTTTCAAAACCACGCCATTGATTTTGCCATACTGCTCTTCTTTCTGGAAGGACGTCAAAATGAATGATTAGAATTTTAATCTGGTGAATCGTTATTATTAAAATATCATTTAAAATGAAATATGTATATACAAATGTCACAAAAATTGAAGAATGTTCCAGAAATACAAACCCAGTTGCGAGGTAGTCTTCAGTATATTCTGTATGAACCTCAACTTAGAAGCTGTATCCAACCACTTTGCAATCAACAACACAAGCTAAAACTGATCAGCAATGGAAGCAGGCTACTCAAAGAAGTAGAATACGATACTGGGCACGAATTCTTAAATACAAGGATGAAAAATGAAAAAGTAAGATGCCGTTCTCGTCCTTCTGGAATGACGTCAGCTCTATCTAGGTTAAACCCCGCGCCTCACCTCGACTCCGCTACGTCACGAGGCACGCAGGCCAGCCGTGGCCGAGAGATGTCGCTGGGCCGTTCCCGCCGGGCGCCGGCGCAGTATCGGCGACACCGCGGACTATTTGACGTGAGGGAAGTAGACACGAAAGCGGCCAATCGCAGCACGCCGCGGACCGCCAAGCAGCTTCGAGTGTCTCCTTCCGCGCCGCATTAAATACCGGCCCCACAGCCACGTCAAGGCGTCCTGGACCACGCCGCCGTCGAGGAACGGAGTCGCCGCTGGAAGCCGCTGGAGTCTCTCGGCCGTCGTCTCGCCACGCCACGCTGCCCAACTCCCGGCCACCTCTGCTCTCCACGGGAGGCTACGCCAGGAACGCAGGAACCAAAGGATCGTAATAATTTCTACCTTTCATTACTCTGCTTTAGGAGCAGCTGCATTGCTTGTGAATTTTGGTTGTCAAGTACACTGCAATATTTTCAAGAGAGTTATACTGAAGAAACTGTTACGAGATGAATTGGAACAAAAACTTCTAAGGAAAATTGTTATTTTATAATATAAGTAGAATTATTGTTTTCATTGTTCGTGGCTTAGCTCCACTATTTCAGTCAATAAATTGTCTTGATAGAACAGTTACGGCTTAGTTTGCAAGACACTTCACCCTTGCCCACTGCAACGACACAAAGCCTTACGCCTTGCCTGGGCGTGTCAGCACCAACATTGAACTGTTGATTTTGTATCCCATCCTCGTCGCCACTTTTGTGTCTCGTTGTCGCCGGTTGTCCTGGGTGTCGGTGGCCGAGTAGAGAAAGACCGACACAGGGAAATAGGATGCACGCGTGTGCGGGTACAGAGTCTGAGGTGACCAGCCAGTGGGACAGCAGAAACTAGAAAATATGATGATACTTAACTTTTACAAGTTTCATGACTGCAGAATGCTGATACACAGTTGAACTAGGTAATGGCCTGCCTACTGAGGAGAGTCTTAACAGATGCCTGTCCTACTCCCAAGTGAC
This sequence comes from Locusta migratoria, assembly GCA_026315105.1. Lineage (NCBI taxonomy): Eukaryota > Metazoa > Arthropoda > Insecta > Orthoptera > Acrididae > Locusta > Locusta migratoria. The sequence goes on from CM048749.1 coordinate 353,792,862, forward strand.
CGATACAGTTCAGTGGTGGCCACGAGCGGAGTTGCAGCAGAGGGCGCTCGTGGCTGACGTCGTAAGAACGCCGAGCCCTGCTTGCATGGCGGCGCGCGGCGAAAGTACGTGGCGCGCACTTCAGACTTGTGCGACACCACAGTTGATACTGTGAAAATAGCTTGTTAAATTTTCTGTGTAAGATCACGGGCAGTTGAGATCTGCCAATGCAAGTTAAAACGCTCACTGCTGCTCTAAATTACTTTGCGAGTGGCCACAGTACTTGCGCAATGGAAATGTATCTAACTGCTCACTCCTTAAGAGAGCATCCAACGTTTTAAAAAACACAAAATTAATGTTTTAAAAAAGGGAATAGATAATTAAACATAGGTCAGGGAATATGAAATTATAAAGCGGAGGTTTGATACTTTAAATTATTATCTATTCAATAAAAAGAACAAGTAAATAAATGTGGGGAGACCAAATAATCACAATAAAGCACACACCCTGTACAAATGTGAATTAAATAATAAAGTTACTGCCGGTAATAAAATTTTTACTGCCCTTTATGAATATGGAGGTAACGTGGGAGGAAATTTGCAACTACACAGTAGGTCGTACTGCGATATAGAAAGTCTCTCTTTCAGCATCTGCCACTGGAGTTTCCTAATAATCTTTCAGAAGCTTTCGCGCTTACTAAATAAGCCCGTAACGAAGAGTTCTGCTCTCTTTTGGATCCTCTCTATGTCCTATATCAACCCCACCTGGTACGGATGCTACACTGATGACAAATACTGAAGCGCTGGCCGAACTAGAGTTTTGTAACCTGCTTCCTTTGCTGACAGGGGATTCTTACAATGAATCTCAGTCTCACATCTGCCTTTCATAAGACTGATTTTATATGATCGTTCCATTTCAATCGCCCCTCATGTCTACTCCCAGATATTGTAAAGAAATAAGTACTTCCAGGAGTTTTCCTGCTATCGCTAAAGGTAAACCAGTTAGCAATACGAAGATTGGTTCCAACACCACAGTGCTTTAGTAGGCATGGTTCTGTTTGGAGGTGGTATGCCGTAGCCATCCACTAACATTTGAACTGTCTTACCCAGCTACTTATAGGGGGACCAACAGTTTAACGTGGACACCACTCGTTATTTTTCACATCAGCAGCAGGTGAAAGAAGTGAAAAGTGATAGATAAAAAAATCTAGGACCTGGCGGGGATCGCTCCCGCGACCTTTGGACTCTTAGTCTGCACTCTACCACCGTGCTACCGAGCCACAACCTGCTTTCGCGTAGTTACATAAGAAATGATCTTTATTTCTATGTAAACGGAGCACTTCACATTTACTTTTATTAATTTTCAATCGCCATTTCCTGCAGTCAAAAGCAACGGTCCTAAAACACTCCCTGGGGCATCCCGGAGATCACTTTAACGTCTGAAGACTGATGATGACACGCTGCAGTCTGTTACCTAGAAACGCCTTAATCTAAGCAGGTGGTCTGATATCCCATGTGCATACATTTTGTGCGTCAGGTGACTACGCGGAACCCATAAGCCTTGTGAAAGTGAAGAAACGCGCCATAAAGCTGGTATTCTAAATCCTACCTCATCTGTATCTCTGCATATCGCTTTGCTATCACTTCTGTCACGTCATTGTACTGTAATGATCGTCATTTGATCACAATGTTCTGTATTCTGACCAGTTACTCACATAGATTACTCCTTTGCTCACTTGCAATGCCAAAACGGCGTTTCCAGACTTACGAAGGCTATTCCATATTGTTGACCTGTAAAATGTTTGGTTTAATGGAAATAGCGAAGTAGAAGCCATCTGGCAATGTTTCTGTATCTACGAGACCAAACTGCTTAGGTTATTGATTCCAAAACGTATATACTGCGTAAACTAAGTTGTAAGAACAACACACACACACACACACACACAAACACCCATCAACAAGGGAGGTCTAACCTCCGCCAGGAGCGACCTCGCAATCCGTGACATGGTGTCTCAGACCGCACCGGCATGACGTGTTGATTGAGGAAAGGTACTTAATATTAAGACACATTTTCGTAAACCTTTTATAAAGATCTAAAAGTAAATGTAATTATTTTTACCATAGTAATACTACCTTTCATTATTTAATTTTATCATACATATATCGTATTTCTAATTATTAAATCTTCATAAACAAGGCATTTCGTAGAAATGAGGTCAAGGTTTTCTCGTATGAGTCATGTATAATACAGCACTGGACATTAACATCGCTACACCAAGAAGAAATGCAGATGATAAACGGGTATTCATTGGACAAATATATTATACTAGAATTGACATGTGATTACATATTCACGCAATTTGGGTGCTTAGATCCTGAGAAATCAGTACGCAGACAACCACCTCTGGCCGTAATAACGTCCTTGATACGCCTGGGCATTCATTCAAACAAAGCTTGGATGGCGTGTACAGGTACAGATGCCCATATAGCTTCAACACGAAACCACAGTTAATTAAGAGTAGTGACTGGCGTATTGTGACGAGCCAGTTGCTCGGCCACCATTGACGAGACGTTTCCAATTGTTGAGAGATCTGCAGGATGTGCTGGCCAGGGAATCAGTTGAACATTTTCTGTATCAACAAAGGCCCGTACAGGACCTGCAACATGCAGTCGTACATTATCCTGCTGAAATGTAGGGTTTCACAGTGATCGAATGAAGATTAGAGCCACGGGTCGTAACACATTTGAAATGTAATTGCCATTGTTCAAAATGCCATCGATGCGAACAAGAGGTGACCAAGGCGTGTAACCAATGGCACCCCACACCATCACGCCGGATGATACGCTAATATGGCGATGACGAATACACGCTTCCAATGTTCTTTCGCCGCGATGTCGCCAAACACGGATGCGACCATCATGATGCTGTCAACAGAACCTGGATTCATCCGAAAAAAATGACGTTTTCCCATTGGTGCACCCAAGTTTGCCGTTGCGTACATCATCGCAGGCGCTCCTGTCTGTGATTCAGCGTTAAGGGTAACCGCAGCCATTGTCTCCGAGCTGATAGTCCATCCTGCTACAAACGTCGTCGAACTGTTCGTGCAGATTGTTGGTGTCTTGCAAACGTCCCCATCTGTTGACTCAGGTATCGAGACGTGGATGCACGATCCGTTAAAGCCATGCGGATAAGATGCGTTTCATCTCGACTGCTAGTGATACGAGGCCGTTTTGATCCAGCGCGACGTTCCGTATTGCCCTCCTAGACCCACCGATTCCATATTCTGCTACCAATCACGTCCAACGCCAGCAGGAGTGTCGCGATACGGTAAACCGCAATCGCAATAAGCTAGAATCCGACCTTTATCAAAGTGGGAAACGTGATGGTACGCATTTCTCCTCCTTACACCAAGCATCGCAACAACGTTTCACCAAGCAACGCCGGTCAACTGCTGTTCGTGTATGAGAAATCGGTTGTATGTGTCGGCACCGGCGCCAACCTTGTGTGAATGCTCTGAAAAGCTAATCATTTGCATATCACAGTATTTTCATCCTGTCGGTTTAATTTCGCGTCTGTGGCACGTCATCTTTGTGGTGTAATAGCCAGGAGAATTTTTTCCTTTAATTTCTTTAATAGCGATAATGACATACGAGTACACTATGTTTACATGTTTACGTGCCTCTGTTATCTTTCACTCATATTACAGTACTTTTGTTTATGTCTACGACATTCGGGCCAAATAAAATTGTCCTCTGGGAACAGCAATCTTCATGGACCCAGCGATAACATTTCGTGCACTGAGTCCATTTTTCCTCGTGTTTGTAGTCAGAAAAGCGCCCGCTACAGAACGTACATACGGCGTCATCATCATCACTGCTGTCTGAACCCCCACTGACATCAAGATGGACATCGGATGTCGAGTCACTGCGCGATTCTTCTGCTTTAGGTCTACGTTTCGAGGATTTTCCACTCTTCTCCCCTAATGTCTTTTCGGCTGCTTTCTTAGCTTCAGCCCCTGATTTCGTTTAGATTCCTGCAATCTCTTGAGATAAGGAAATGAAGTTAGTTACGCAGTAAAGCACAAACGCGATGTTTGACCTATTTGACTATCTCCAGGTGGTTTTTGCGATGTGTGTGAGAGGTCAGATGTCTGTAGGGCTGACAGCTTGACGAACATCACCATCAATAGTTTCATTTTAGTTTTCGGCATCTCTTTCTTGAAGAGCGACAGCATGGCGATGAACCGAAAATTCGTGTTCCCTCAAGTTGGTTCTGTACCATGCCGGCCGCGGTGGCCGAGGAGACTGAGGCGCTCCAGTCACGGTCTGCACGGCCACTACGGTCGGGGGTTCGAATCCCCCCTCGGGCATGGATATTTGTGCCGTCCTTAGTTGTCAGTAGTTTATAAGTAGTTTGTAAGTTTAGGGACTAATGACCCCGTAGTTAAGTCTCATAGACTCTACAAACATTTGAACATTTTTGTACCATGGGACGAGACCTATTTTTATGAATGCGTTCAAATTCAAATATTTGTGAAGCTTATGGGACTTAACTGCGGGGTTATCAGTGCCTACACTTACAAATTACTTATGAACTTATACAAAGACAGCACAAACATACATGCCCGAGGGGGAAATTCGAACCCCCGACGGGGAACGACGTCGCGCATTGTAGCATAGCGCCTCAATGCGCTCGGGCGCTTTTGAATGCATTCACAGGTAGTTCCATTGTTGCTGCTGAGCTGTAGGCTACCCTAAATACTCTAGGTATTAATAATTGGGTGATAAAACGACATCGGTTTCAAGTTAATCACGTTTATGTTTCTTGGGCATAGTACGTTTTCAAAGCCCTCATAAATCCGACGTCAAGTGGCTGCATTTTATGCATTGAGTGAGGTGGCAAACACACAGATTGAACATCGAGAGAATGAGTTCTCCCAAAAAACGATAGATGTCGTAATATGCGACGATGTTGCGTATTAGAATCCCCACACTGTGGTATATTAGGAATCTCATCACCGTATAATATGATGCACACGCTAACTACGTTCGTTGGAAAATGAACCTAATTGTCAATAATTATAGGTAAGACCGACTAAAATAACAAGAATGAAAGAGTGCAGTAATATCGACTCACCTTTAAGCTGAAATGTTGGCTTAACACTGATGTCACAGAAACTCCAAACACTAGAAATTTTGAAACTTCCTAGAAGATTAAAATTGTCTGCCGGAACCGGGATTCGAACCTAGGACCTTTGCCTTTGCGTGCAAGTACTCTACCCGGTACATTTCACGGCTCGTTCTCACAACTTTACTTCTGCCATTACTTCGCCTCCTTTCCAAACAAAAGTTCTCCTACGAACCTTGCAGGAACAGCACTTGTGGAAGAAAGGAGCCATAGCGATGTTTCCAGAATGAAAGTGTTAGGACTGACCAGGAAGCGTGCTGGAATAGCTCAGTCGGTAGAGTGCTTGCCGCCGAAATGCAAAGATCGCAGTTTCGAATCCCGTTTCTGGCACACAATTTTAATCTGCCAGAAAGTTTCATGTCAGCGCATACTAGGCAGCAGAGTGTAAGTTTCATACTAGAAATTTTATCACATCCTCTACGTACTCTGTCCGGCTCAACAGTGATGTCCTACTTGTTTTGTCGTCATCTAACACGCTATAGACGTGTTTAAGAAACTCTTCACCAGACCGCAACACCTACCTCGAGCACAGTTGTGGTGCCTGATATTAGGGAACTGTCGCATAACAGGCACCTTTCCTGTACGTTTATTCCCGCATTCGAGTGATGAGGCTGCGCCGCCGAGGGCCGGTGTGTGTTACAGGGCTTCGGCGCGTCTGGTGGCCAGGCGCTCATCAGTGCTGTAAGCGGCTTCCACTTCCCGCCATTCGTGTTGTTGGGCCACCACCTGTCTGGCCTCTCACCGACGCCGCAGCTGGCTTCTCCAGTGCTGATAATTAGCCGCCACTCGCTCGTTACATAAAACATCAGCTTGTCTCATGAAGCGTAATGTGTCGCCTTGTCTTTGTTACGCAGCATCCTCGCAGCTCGCACCTCGCTACGCGCTGCTGGCACATGGCAGCTCGCGACTCACCGGAGGTTTGGCTTAGGGATGGCGGTTATCGCTGAAACAACCGGTTTTCGGTTATACCGGTTCTTTTCATCTGCAGTTTAATCGCACCGTAAAAATTGCTCAAGATAACCGGTTTTTTAAAAAACCGGTTTTCGGTTTTTATTGCTATTATTTCCAGTAGAGTTCTAACGAAACATATTTTTCGACCGAAACAGAAACCGTAATCGTCGGTTCTTCTAGTTTCGGCCGAAACCGAAACTTACGAGATTTAGTTAAAATTTAAGCAAATTTACGTTATACGACAAATCACCAGTCTTTCCATATTTTGCAAGATCCCCTCCCAATACTACGCCTTCTTGAGTGTGTATAAGCCTAGCCAGGAGTCCGTAGAAGGCGATATATGAAGCATACAGATTTAGTGGCCTAGTATTTCCATCCGGCAGTTGCGAATATTGAGCCAACCACTCCGTAAGTTGGACTTGTGAGCCAGCGCATACGAATATCTCATTATACACACAACAAATATAAGTTACAGTCAGTAAATAATCTTCAATCAGTGCTGCAGAAGTATTTCGAATAATAAAGTCACAGTTCCGACTAACAGTATTATTGTTGTCAGTGTAAATTTACGCAAATTGAACTAGGAAAGCTCTGTACCACATGATCAAAGAATGTTCAAATGGGTGTGAGTTCTTATGAGACCTAACTGCTTAGGTCATCGGTCCCTGGACTTACAAACTACTTAATCTAACTTAAACTAACTTACGCTAAGGAAACATACACATCCATGACCGAGGGAGGAGGGAGGACTCTAACCTCCGACTGGAGCAGCCGCGCAGTCCGTGACATGGAGCCGCAGACCCACGGCTACCTCGTGAAGCACCACATGATCAATGTTACCTAAATCCATATTGGTTATTAAACAAGTCCCTCACTTTCAAGGAATCACATTAATAAAACTTGTTAGCATAACAATATGATAATACATTAAAAGTTAGTATTCCAAGCTTAGAGTACATCACTTACATAATAGGTATATGAATCGAATTTACCTTCTCTTCCAAGGAACATTTTGGATCCTTTCTCCTTAAATGACACAGCATGTTTGTAGTACCTCCACCGGTTTACAGCTTTTTAAAGCAAATGGAGCACTTCCATACTCGGGATGGTGCCATTTAAGACACAACCGATGTCTGGCGACGACAGCAAGGATGCCTCAATAGCTACACCAGTTCTTAAGTTCTTATGCCTCGCGTTTGTTGCGCGTTTCTGAATGCCGGGATTGTTCTTAAATTGACACTGATCGCTTCTATTAGTTTCTGTGATTATCTAATATTTCACAGCAGTAGAAATGTTAGGAATAGCCCTAAATATTAGGGTCTACTAGTTTTAATTTTTAAAAATTATTTACAAAAAACACATTTTGAACCACTACTACAGGAAGTAGTCGTACCGTTTTTTTACCCGGTTCTTGGCAATAACTAAAATAAACCGGTTACAACCGACACCAAATAAATACCGAAAAAAAACGGTTATTCAAAACTAAAATACCGGTATCGGTTTTAACCGGTCGGTTTTTCCCATCCCTAGTTTGGCTCCGTTTACGGTGTTCCCTTTGCTGTTCGCGTATCGTTATTCGGTAATAGCTGGCGTAGTTATCCCCACAGCAGTTCATCCTGACTGCAGTGCTGTGAAAGACGAAACATGTTCCCTGCATCGTCTGACGACAAAAAAATTTCAAAAGTTTGTAAAGCTTATGAAACTTAACTGCGGGGTTATAAGTCACTGAACTTACAAACTACTTATGAACTACCTTACACTAAAGACAGCACAAACATCCATGCTCGAGAAGGGATTCGAACCGCCGACGGGGAACGGCCTCGCGCATCGGAGCATAGCGCCTCAATGCTCTTGACCACTCCGCCGCGGCGGTCTGACGACAGTGAAAGTATTTGTTCCCCTGCAAAGGTGCAGATATTGTAAAGGAGAAAAGAAAAGAGGGAGGATGGAGTGCATTCAATAACTGAAGAACGTCTACGGTATGAATACTTTCTCCAAGTTTGCCAAAAACTGAAAAAGCGTCCAGAGCACTTCTTCAGACAGTTGTGAATGTCGCAACAAACTTTTCAATATATATTTAATACTAGCTTATTTGCCCGTGGTTCGCAACGGTTGTTGAATGAGGGCCAGTGTGTATCATGGCTTTTTAGGGTTCCGGACATCAGTCAGTAAGAATAGAATCCTTGTTGGATCGCTCTGCTAATAAACTCAGTTGTCCTAACCAAAATGTCAAATGTAAGTAAAAGTCATTGTCCGAAACGATGTATCTTATTTGATATAGAAAGGGAAAAGTGACAAAATAAGCAAAGAAATGCTGTCAACTATTTAATACACAAAGCTAAATCAGTAACACTATGTTCAATGTTTGCTGGTATTCGTAGGCATAAGATTGCTTAATTCTGTCACAGACGTTCGCTTCCTTGTTGTACTATTCCATACTCATTATGCAGCAGCGATGTTAATTTGTTCTTTGGTGCACTACAGCGCCTCTATCGCTTGTTTGCTGTACTACGCAAACCATACTTCAAGCATAACCTACATCTAAAACAATTTCCATGATTCCACTTTCATGAAACGAAGTTGCTGCATGCAAATCCGTGAAGTAGTTTAGGAGATTAGGAATTTATAATAGATGAACAGTTATTGAAAACACTTAAGATTGCGATGTATCTTTTTTCCGTGATCCGATTCTGATGAAATTATGAGTATATTTTGCCTCAATAGTAGCTCAAATTTCCTGTGAAAACCACGTGAAAATGTGTCAGCAGCTTTTTAATACGTTTGTGAAACGTGTTAGAAATAGGCATATCTTCATGAATATGATGTAGCTTACATTAAGCATCAGTAATATTCGCCATTTGAAACATTTATTTCATGACCATTCATTTCTCTGGATAATGGGCTTAATGATGGGCTTAATGATGTAGAAATATCATTGAAAACAATTATTATTCTTTGCCGGCCGCGGTGGCCGATGGGACTGAGGCGCTCCAGTCACGGTCTGCACGGCCACTACGGTCGGGGGTTCGAATCCCCCCTGGGGCATGGATATTTGTGCCGTCCTAGTTCGTAAGTAGTTCATGAGTAGTTTGTAAGTTTAGGGACTGATGACCCCGTAGTTAAGTCCCATAAGCTATACAAACATTTGAACATTTTGAATTATTATTCTTTCGGCTGGCTCTCTCTCCGTTAGATGCGCTATTGTCGCTCCAAGCGTGAGACTTAAACTTCCATAGCAGTTGTACATATACGTTAGAATGTGATAACAGTATATGGATTAAACACGGTGAGGATTGTATCAGTCTTATATTCATTGCGTTGAACCATATTTCGTAGAACATAGCAACCAAGAAAACAATTTTCAGAAATATGGTAAATTTGAAAAGTCAAAGAATAAGTAGTATTTTCAAAGGAGTATAATCCAATCGCTGCTCCGAACTTCACATGAACACCCGCAGAGCTATTTATTAGTTCTTTGCTGCATTACGGCGTTGTTTCCAAGCATGAAATACACCTAAAACTTCAAATTACGACATCTTTTACTTTCCTAGTCTGATTTTGATAAAATGAAGCCTATATGCTGCCCCAGGATATTCTTTATTTATCTGTGATACCCACATGAATGTTCATTTAGTACTTTTAGAGATTACTTTCTACAAATAGACACATGTCATTGCTTCCAGAGAAATGTTTAAATTGTTATATCTTACTGTTTCTGTTCCGATTTTGTGAAATGAAACGTTTCTGTAACCGCAAGATACCCTCACGTTTCCTGAAAAAGAAAACCCTGAAAATTCTTCTATTAGTTCTGGAGATTATGAGACCAAAACTGACTAAATGGATGAGAATTCAAACAAACAATATTAATTCCCATGGAGGAGCGTAAAGTGCCTTCTCCGAATGAATACAGATGGTGTCAGTTGGTTGGTAGGCCTGTCACCATCAGAATCAACACTGAAACCGCTGATTTGATCAATGTTTTATTTTATGGAAGTAATGTCCCTAGAATCGCGAATGAGTCCTTTGAATCTGCATAGTTTTTTGCGTGAAAATTTACGCGCGCGAGCTTAAATAAGAACTTGCTTTGTGATGAAATCAGTACGGTTTTGAAACAAGTGCAGTGTCACTAGTACCGTATTTACTTGGCCATTTGTAACTCATTCTGAGGATATTTTGCATTCTGAAATCAATAAGTAGTGAGTGATAATAAACTTCAAGTACGGTATTTGAAAGTATGAGAGAGCTGATTTGAAGCACAGTTTCAGTTGTTAGCACACGTGTTTCGCATTTGCAGTTTGATGTATCAGCAGCATTCGTTGTAAAATGATGTATTATTATTGAACAAATAGTCGTGGCGTGTTGTTTGTCTATCCAACGATGTGTTCCTCGGAAAGGAAAAAAAGATGACTTCGAAAATTTCTGAGCACAATTTTGTAGAGAAAATTCCGATGTAAGCTGAGTTTGTAGCGTTCTATACAACAGATTTTCCTGCTGCCGGCTCTAAATTCCTGACACCTTTTTCCATTGAATTGCCTTCCATGAATTGAAATGTTATTTTACAAAACTGTTACGGTAATCTTTACATATTTCATTAGTAATCACATGCAAATACGTGTCTCTGTAATAAAAGAATTAATGTGTACTAAAATTAAGCTACTGCGAGATTTTCACCATGATTTCATTCCCTTGTGAAATCAAACATCATCAGAGCAGTATGTTTTCTGTATTTCCTCGGAATAAGACAAATTTTACTTGACCCACAGTTATTTAATATAAAATACATTACGTTGGGAAGAAGAAAAATATATGAACGTTAGAGGCTACTAACTTCAACACTGTATATCCAAGTAGGAAACAAATCATTTCAGAAGTGTGTGTAAAAAAGTACAAATGAGACTCATTTTTTCCAGATTGATTCCCATTTCTCATGGAACCTTGTAAAATGGCGAGTACAGTCCATCATGCAAGATTTCAATTTACGACATATTAAATTTATAGTGTGTTATTATGCTTTTCAGTCCGAAGACTGGTTTGATACAGCTCTTCACCCTACTCTATCATGAACAAGACCATATGCCGCGGTGGAGTGGCCAAGCGCTCTAAGGCTCCTCCAGCGGAGCGAGCGTTTTCTCGCCGTCGAATGTTCGAGTCCACCATCCGGCATGGGTGTGAGTGTTGTTATTAGCATAAGTTATATCAAGTTAGTTTAATTTGAAAACCTAGGGACTGTTAACCACAGCAGTTAAGTCCCTTAAATGTACAAAAAAAATTAGAACTCTGTCTTCTCATAATAAAGGAAACCATCTGAATCTACTTACTATATTCGTCTCTCGGTCTCCCTCTGTGATTTTTACCCCACACACTTCCCCACTTCCCTCCAATGCTAAATTGCTGATTCCGTGAAGTCTCACAATGTTTCCCGCCAATCGATCCCTTCTCTTAGTCAAGATATGCCATAAAATTCTTTTCTTTCCAATTCTTTTCAACACCTAGTTTACAGAAATAGTATACGAAGTAGCAAGCTAGAATTTATGCTGTTGTGCGAGAATCACATTCATGTCCTGTGATATTCAACAAGTTGCAATATTTCTCGCGCGAATTTTGATGGCCGCCTACGCATGTTATCTAGGGTACAACGTGCTTTGGCCCCTCTCTCTGACGTGGGCTGTTTCATTCCTTCAAATGTTCGACAGGTGTTCAGCGTAAAATGCCTACTGTTGGATAGTAGAAGAGAAAACTCCATGTCCATTAAACTATACATCAGTTCTCAGGAAAGTAATGGTGCATTGGTTCACCTCTGTAACCCATTACAATAACTACTGAGTGTGGCTTGCGTGCTATCCAGGCACACAGAGGTATGTGTTACGACACGACTACGTACAGGTGTCGCTTTAATCGTGGGTCTGTAGCTGTCGTCCTATAGTTTCTCAGATCCGTTCCGTCGCGTTCACATCAGGCGAAACTGGAGGGCGGCATCGTATCGAACCAGGCTGAATGACGACGACCTTAACAGAAGAAAAAAATGAAAAGGGTATTCGGGAAGGCGCTGGGACTTGTTGAATCTCATTCACTTTATCTGTTTTATAATGCCGTGGATACGAATATAACGGTGGACGCCAGTAACGTACTGAAACTAATAATGTGACCAGCTTACAGTAATAAACCGTTCCTAACCAAGATGTCGACATTTCTTCTTATTCGCGTTTGTTTGGTTCCTTTATTCCCATAGAAGTTTGCGACCTATTGCTGCACATGTTAGTTATAAATGTTTATGTTTAACAGTAATACTAGATCGGTTGTTCGTCAATGCAGCCGGAGGTTCACTTCACTTTCGTTGCGCATGTACGGAGTGGTGATCTCAGTTATCAGCGATAGTCCCATGTGCTACAAAACCAAAATATTTAATCTGTTGGAATACATGGGACTGAAGAAACATCTGATCCACAGTTGAAGTTTAATCTCGATTGATGTGTATGTACGCATGTATGCAATATCTCTGTATACTAGTCTTAAGAACTTTTGTCGCACACTAATTGAACGTCATTGGAATTTGTAACTTAGTTTAAATTGTCGAATAAGCACTGGTTTTCCGACATAAGTTTTAATGCTTGTCTGTTGTTTTACCTGTAAATTTATTTGAAAAAGTGGAAACGAGGTCGTTATAAGTGAGTTTATTTACAGTTTAATTTTAATATTTATAACTGCATTGCCACTGTACTGTATAATAATAATTCGTGTGGCTCATTGACCTGGTGCAAGTCTTTCAATTGGAGGCAACTCCGGTGACTTGCGTGTCTCTAGCCTACCCCAGTTATCCAACCGTGAAATGGGGACCTACAGCTTAAGGTGGAATCCGAAGCACGTGTCGTTTCTGGCGGCTCCTCACATCGTTGAGAGGTGAAGGATGGCTTAAAGTGTAGACTGAAAAAAAAACGAGGTCCGACCGCGTTTCGAACCCGAGACTCTTCGGTTTCCAGTCGAGCCCTTTACCCTATAACCACCGGGCCCGACTGGTGTACTGTAAAAGATGACTTTGCTCTATGTCGTACCTGCCTCCTGATGTGAATAACAAATTCATTTTTTAATGTTAACAAATATTAAACTGTCTTTGAAGACGATAATCAGACGAAAAGTGATGATGGCCTTGTGAGCCAGAACTTGGATAGCAGAATAAATTCTATAGAACACTCACAGTACTGCACTTTTCATTTGCAATATAATGACAGTGCACAATACACTTTTTCAGGCGAATTGGCCGTTTTTTTTTTTTTTTTTCAGGAAGTGAGGTCTACGGTGAGCTTTATTCGGCATGTAAAAACACCATTTGCTTATGGCAGATCTTCAAATCAAATGTTTGTTAAGCTTAAGGGACGTAACTACGGGGTCATCAGTCCATAAACTTACAAACTACTTATGAACTACCTACAACTAAAGACGGCACAAATATCCATGCCCGAGGGGGGATTCGAACCCCCGATCGTAGTGGCAGATCTTCAGAAACCCATGTAGAAAACCATGATTTTTGGCTCCTAAAACTGCGAATTGTGGGTGTGGCCGCGCGTGTAATATCTATTCATTGGAAATCGTCTGAGTTTTCACCATATGTTGCTACAGTGATCTCCTCGCAAACTTTTCGCCGCGGAGGAGAGGCCGGCCGCATTGTGACACTATGCTCCGATGCGCGAGGCCGTTTCCCGTCGGGGGTTCGAATGCCCCATCGGGCATGGATGTTAGGCCTGTCTTTAGTATAAGTTAGTTCATAACTAGTAAGTAAGTTTATGGAACGATAACCCTGCAGTTAAGTCCCATAAGCTTAACGAACATTTGAACTTTTTTTTTAATTAGGGAACTTTTCTTCCATATTACTATCCACTAAAGGGATATAGAGGTTCGAAGTTATTCGACGTTCCCGTACTTATGCTCAGAATCACCGAAACTCATTATTAACCGTTTATGTACGACGGACAGCAAATAGCGAAATAACTAACCGTATTAAGCTGCTCAAATTTTACCTGCTACTTTTCCGTTTCCTAACATCTTTATCCGTTATCAAGATACACACAGGAATCTGTGTTGTTCAGCTACCAAAAGTAATATGGTCTAAAGCGAGCCGGCCGCGGTGGCCGAGGGAATTGAGGCGCTGCAGTCACGGTCTGCACGGCCACTACGGTCGGGGGTCCGAATCCCCCCTCGGGCATGGATATTTGTGCCGTCCTTAGTTGTAAGTAGTTCATAAGTAGTTTGTAAGTTTAGGGACTGATGACCCCGTAGTTAAGTCCCATAGACTCTACAAACATTTGAACTTTTTTTTTGTGTAAAACAACCTTTACTGGTAAACTTCAGAGTCCAGGTGACTATGAATATGAGAGCATGGTGGGTGAGGGTGGTATTTTGGTGCAGATAGTGTACGAGGTGTAGCGTATTTAGCGAGATGGCCGTGCACCTGCTTGAGTGAGAGTGCACTACACACGCAGTAAAGTGGCCGTTGTCGTGTTGCAGGAGGAAGGCTCCGCCGTGACGGGGTCCCGGCCGCTGCTGGCGCTGCCGCATGCGGCGCCCGCTCTGGGTGAGTACACTAACACTAACACTAACCTACCGGCCGTCTGGCTGACTACAGTCACATGTGCTAAGGCTGTGCATAATGGCAACATACTGCATGCCTGAGTCACTACACCAACTTACCGGCCGTCTGGCTGACTACAGTCACATGTGCTAAGGATGAGTGCATAATGTCAACATACTGCATGCCTGAGTCACTACACTAACATAATCTATTTCTGCACAAGTACACTAATGTACTGTATGCCTAGGTGAGTACACTAACAGCATCTTACTGGCAGTCTGGCTGACAACACTAACATGTTCTAAGCCTGAGTGCGTAATACCAACATACTGTGTGCCTGAGTGTCTACACTAACATAATCTATTTCTGTGTTGAAACTTCCTGTCAGATTAAAATTGTGTGCCGGAACCGGGACTCGAACCTGGGACCTTTGCCTTTCGCGGGCAAGCGCTCTACCGACTGAGCTATCCCGACACGACTAACGATGCCGCCTCACAACTTTACTTCCGCCAGTACCTCGCCTCCTACTTTCCAAACTTCACAGAAGTCCTGCTGCAGGGTGAAAGTTTCATTCTGGAAAGATCCCTTAGGCTGTGGCTAGCCATGTCTCCACCATGTCCTTTCTTCCAGGAGTGCTAGTCTTGCATGGTTCGCAGAAGAGCTTCTGTGAAGTTTGGAAAGTTGGAGGCGAAGTACTGGCGGAAGTAAAGTTGTGAGGCAGCATCGTGAGTCGTGTCGGGACATCTCAGTCGGTAAGACGCTTGCCCGCGAAAGGCAAAAGTCCCAGGTTCGAGTCCCGGTACCGCCTCACAATTTTAATGTGCCAGGAAGTTTCACATCAGCTCACACTCCGCTGCAGAGTGAAAGTTTCATTCTATTTCTGTGTTAGTTCACTAACATACTATATGCTTGGGCGAGTACACGAACACTGACTTTCTAGCTGCGTATTGTATGTCGAAGTCACTTCTCTAACATAATCTATTTATGCACAATTACACTAATGAACTGCATGTCTTGATGAGTACACTAACTACTCTAATTAGGTTCAAAATGTTCAAATGTTCAACTACGGGGTCATCAGTCCCTAAACTTACAAACTACTCATCAACTACCTTATACTAAGGACGGCACAAATATCCATGCCCGAGGGGGGATTCGAACCCCCGACCGTAGTGGCCGTGCAGACCGTGACTGGAGCGCCTCAGTCCCCTCGGCCACCGCGGCCGGCTCTCTATTTAGGGGTGAGTACACTAAAATAGTGTGTGCCTGGGTGACTGCACTGAAACTAAACCACTGTGTTTCTGGGTGAGTATCCTAACATACTGTAGGTCTGACTATACTAAATACCCTGTGGCTGACTGTACTAACATACTCTATCTGGTTGAGAGATGAATTCCCTGCTTCTGAGTTTGTACATTAACACTAACGTACCGTATATCGGAGTGAGCACACTAACATAATTTTCTAAAATCTAATAAAATAAGCTAACGAGAAAAAGTTGTTATTCGATATGGCTTACCTTTCGCCGTTCACGTCCATTCACTTTCTGTAAGGCTCTACCAGCTTATTCAGCTCCTCTGCGTAGCATTTTGACGCCTGGGTTTTGGCTAGTTGGTAACGCCGGTTTGAGTTCATAGCCGTTTTGAAATCGTTGTTCACCCAACCACTGTTTCACATGCAAGAAGAGGAATTACTCATTTGGAGCAAGGTAAAGACCCTCCAAATCAGAAACTTCCCAATTAAAATCTGGAATCTTCTCCTTGGTATTGCCAGCGGTTTGAGGGCGTTCAAATTAATAGAGACGAAACGACACTGTGGCTACTATTGAAATCTTTATTCAAAAGTAATCACCAAAGGCCTGAGCACAACCAACCAAAGGGAATTTTTTTAACTTACCCAGTTCCAAGGTTCGAGTCCCGGTTCCGGCACACAGTTTTAATCTGCCAGGAAGTTTCATATCAGTGCACACTCCGCTGCAGAGTGAAAGTTTCATTCTGGAAACATCCCCTAGGCTGTGGCTAAGCCATGTCTCCACCATATCCTTTCTTCCAGGAGTGCTAGTCTTGCAAGTTTCGCAGGAGAACTTCTGTGAAGTTTGGAAAGTAGGAGGCGAGGTACTGGCGGAAGTAAAGTTGTGAGGCGGCATCGTGAGTCGTGTCGGGATAGCACAGTCGGTAGTGCGCTTGCCCGCGAAAGGCAAAGGTCCCAGGTTCGAGTCCCGGTTCCGGCACACAGTTTTAATCTGCCAGGAAGTTTCTTACCCAGTACACTTTGTATGGCCCTGGAGACATGTGGACGCGTTTCATCATGGAGCAGAGTCACTCCCTCCGTGAGCAGCCTAGGCTGCTTGCTCTTGATAGACTTGCGAAGGATGCGGAATGAGTGTTTTGCAGTCCACGTGACTTTACTGGTTTTTCCGTGCTCTAGCAATTCGTTGAGTATCGGACCTCGCACGGTAAGCATCAGCTTGCCTGCTGAGAGAAAAAGGAGGCGACGACGCATGTGTCGCGTCCCTAGATGTCGCACTACGTTATCCCAAAGCGGCAAATTCAAATTTCAACCGGTTTAGTTGTTAACTAAACCTGTTTCTTTTGAACAACTCGCGTACTTCAGCTGTAATTGTTGACCGACAGTCCGTGAAATCAACGTAAAAAGACGCCCTTCTCGTTCCAAAAGCTGGTATACAAAATTTTTCGATTCGGTAACGGAGGCTTCTTGAAAATTTTTTGATACGGGCGAAGATGAATAGCGCCACTGGATTGACTGCTTTTTCGATCCTGCGTTGGATACCACAGCCGTAAAAATGTAAGGTAACATATCATGCACCACGTATTCCTTGCAGTCCGTTGTTTGTGCTAGTCAGTGAACGTTTTTGGAACCCATCACGCACATAGATTTCGATATCTGATCTGTTCTATTACAAATCTGTAAACTGAGGTTAGAACAACATTTGGAAATTCATTACACAGACCACTAATAGTCAATTGACGATCACTTAGAATTTTTGATTCACTTTATGAATTATTTCATGTGATTACCATGTCTGCCATGTCGCTTTTTATTGTATTTGTGAAGCAAATTCTCGGCGCCATTTTTGAACTTATGAGTATCTCATTATTTCAGATTCATACACCTGTCATAACGCACGGTGGAGTTCAGCGGCTGATGATCCTTTTGCTTTCAAAGGACAAATTCATTGCGCACTTCACAAACGGAGGGCTCTGTGAAAGTCTCGGGCATTGCAATCTTCTTACGCCGTCTGTCAAACGACTACTGAATCAAACTCACACTACAACAGTATACCAAAAAGACTCGGTAGAGAGTGTTGTGTGCGTAAAATTTCATTCGGGTCTACCTTTACCATTCCTTACATGTTTCTCTCGTATGTCTGGGTGAGTACACTGACATACTTTACGTCTGTGTGTATTCAGTAGCATAGTCTCTATCTGGTTATTACTGCATCTATGGAGACACGCGGTAGGGGTTGTACAGTTATAGGGGATATTATACATATTAAACCGTTTGAAGAATACTATATTTAAGTAAAAAATGCATCAAATTTTTAAATTATTTTTATTTTCATCTAAATACATTTTCATTTAAGCTTGGGAAATTATTAATAATCTTCAAAAGTAAAACGCCAAGATCGCAATAGGATTTGACTGACGACTGCTTTCGACGCCATCATCATCTGATCGTATGAATCCTACAATGTGGTCAAGGTGTTTATTTATTTATTTATTATTATAATAAATTATTATATTATTATAAATTATATTATTATAAATTATTATTATTATCATCTGATCGTATGAATCCTACAATGTGGTCAAGGTGTTTATTTATTTATTTATTATTATTATAAAAGGAGATTAAACAGAGAGTTCCACATTGCACTTATTCTCTTATAAGCAGGTCGTAATATAACTTGTGTATTTTATATTTTGACTAAGTGCTTTGTCGCACTTTCTGTTTAACCTCCTTTTCTAAACAACACGACCACATTGTAGGATTTATTCGACCAAAAGATGAGGGCATAGCCCATCGAAACCGGTCGTCAGTCAGTAATTAATCATACTGCGATCTTGGCGTTTTCCTTTTGAAGATAATTAATCTGCGCTGATCGCCTCCATCCTGCGATGTCACGTAATGCCAAGTGGGAAATTATATCTGGCAAATGTTCACCTCCAATATCTTATGTCTTGGCGGGTTTGAGCTGACATATTCACTGATATCACTGTTGATGTTGTTCATTAAGCTTTTAATTTATTCCTTGAGTTCGACAACTTTTTTTTTAATTTTTCTTGCTTAAATTCCCAGTTATTGAGAACGACGTCGAACGACTTGGGTGAGCTCAGAATCACGTTTTCCCCCACCGAGACAATATTTTGTTCCGTAGGAACCATATGGTTTAGTCCAGGCAATTTTATAGTTCCAAAGGATACAGTTTTCTCGAATCTACGTATCAACCGTTGAAATTTTGATGCTGTTGGAGCATTATTACATCCTAAGATCTCGCTACTAACAGTCACTGCATAGCCGGCTCCGTGATGGGTTTTTACAATGATAACACATTCCACCTTTCTGAACCGCTCCAGTGAACTGAGAGCCTAAAATACGCAAATAGCAACAGAACAAGTAATGAGAATGACAGTTGACCTTAAAAGTAGTAAATACAGTGTTGAAATTTCAAAAACAAAATCCACGATTAGATTTTAAAAACTGCGTAGTAAATGAGTGACCATGTATTAGTAGAGTCGTTAAAAAAGAAGCGAGTGAGGAGCTGTAAAATAGTAACTGCAGAAATGTTCGTTCTGCCATTATGGAGGAATTCGTGGTGCATATGAGAGCACTGAGTCCTCAAGAGACATAGCTAGTGGTTCATAGACACGCACCCAGTAACAACACATTGTGCAAGTGCGCTCAACCTAAAAAATAGGATGCGAGTTTCAAAAAGAACATCAAAGCGGTGCAGTGCATTGCCTGGTAAATCTTGGAAAAAAAGCAATTGAAGTAACGAGAGACCTGTTCAGCAAAAAAAAAAAAAAAAAAAAAAAAAAAAAAAAAAAAAAAAAAAAAAAAAAAAAAGCCCTCAGTATGTATGCCACATTACTTCATCAGAATAGTGATGATCCAACGCCACTGTAGCTAATGGGCTGGCCACTCCAAGACAGTGGGCTGTGCCCTTGCAGCCAACCTGTCAGCCTGTGATCACAGCCTAGTTGGCGTGATAAGGCACAGACTGTTGTGAGGCCTTGTGTCTATACGGTGTTGGCTGTGCCCCAGCAACTAGGCAGTCATATAGTAATTGCGGCCTACTTAGCAAGACGTGACATGGGCTGTTGTGAAGCCTTGTGTCTAGATGGTTTTCACTTTGGCCCAGCAGCCAGCCAGTCAGCTAGCGATTGTCGCCTGCTTGATCTGTTGTAAGGTCATGTCTCTAGAGCGTTTTCTCTGTGCCCCAGCATCATCAATCCAGCCGACTTGGCATTACATGGCACGGACTGTTGTGAAACCTTGACTCTAGAAAGTGTTGCTGTGCCCTAGCAGTCAGGCAGCCAATTATCGAGCAGAGCATACTCGGCATGACGCGACAAAGACTGTTGTGAGGCCTTGTCTTTAGTCAGTGTTGCCTGTGCCCCAGCAGCTAGGCAGTCATTTAACAATTACGGCCTATTCGACGTGAAATGTGCTGTCGTGAGGTCTTGTATCTGGATGGTGTTCACTGTGCAACAGCAGCCAGCCACTTTGATAACTATCGGAGCCTACTTGGCGTGACATGACAGAGACTGATGTCAGACTTTGCTTTAGACAGTGTTTGCTGTGCCCTAACAGCCGACCAATCACCTAACGACGGCGACTACTCATTGTAACATTACATGAACTGTTGTGATATCTTACCTCTAGTCAGTGTTGTCTGCGTCCCAGCAGTCAGCCTATCAGTTAGGGATCGCGGCCTACTCGGCGTGACGTGACAAGACTGGTGGTGAGGTGAGGCCTTGTCTCTGAACAGTGTTGGCTATGCTCCGGCAGCCAGTCAGCTAGTGAACACGACCTACTCAGCTTGACATGACATTGACTGTTGTGACGCCTACTTGACGTGATGTGATACTGTCAGACATGACCTTTAGACAGTATTAGCTGTGCCAAAGCAGCCAACCAGTCAGCTGATGATGGCGACCTCAGCATGTTGTTACATTGACTGTTGTGAGAACTTAGCTCTAGACAGTGTTGGCTGCGCCCCAGCAGCCAGCCAGTCAGCTACCAATCATGGTCTATTTTGCATAACATGACACATTGTTGTGAAGCTTTGTCTCCAGACCATGTTGGCTGTCCCCCAGTAGTCAGCCAGTCAGCTAGCGGCCACAGCCTACTCGGCATGACGTGTTACAGACTGTTGTGAGGCCTTGTCTATAATCCACTTCTACATCCATACTCCACAGCGTACCTGACGGTGTGTGGCGGAGAGTATCTTGAGTACCACTATCGATTATCCATCCTATTCCAGTCACATATAGTTTGCGGAAAGAAAGATAGTCGGTATGCTTCTGTGAAGGCTCTAATCTCTCTCATTTTATCCTCATGATTTCTTCGTGAAATATACGTTTGAGCTAGCAACATACTGCTTGACGCCTCGGTAAAGGCTTGTTCTCGAAACTTCGACAAAAACCCATACAGAGCTAGATAGCATCTCTCGTGCAGAGTCTTCCACTGGAGTTTATCGATTATCTCCATAACGCTTTTACGATTATTAAATGATCCTGTAACGAAGCGCGCTTTTGGATCCTCTCTACTTCCTCTATCAACACCATATGGTATGGATCCCACGCCGGTGAGCAGTATTCAAGCAGTGGGGAAACAAATGTACTGTAACCTACTTCCTTTGTTTTCAGACTGCATTTCCTTAGGATTCTTCCAATGAATCTCAGTCTGGCATCTGCTTTACCGACGATTAATGACTTGTGTGCCCCAGCCTGGGTTTCTCTTTGGCTTCGGCTTCCTGAAGAGGCACGATCTGGAACGCCTCATAGGTACCAATTTTCAGCCATTTACTGCCCTGATTTACTCTTGACCAGTGAGTTATGGGTGCAGGCACTGCACAAGAAACCAAGCTGGGCGTCGTAATTGCAAATAATGTCTCAAAAGTCCGCTAATACATACATACCAGCGCAGATACTTGATGAGTGACAGATACTGACAAGAAAATTTTTCAAAAACGATAACGCTTAATTACTGATACTACACATAATCGCAAATATTCACGAGATGTTATAATTTTTTTAACAGCAGTCAGGTAATATTCATTATTGTTACCACAGTTACTGAATGTAAAACTAAAATTTGACTTCCAATCTCTGGGATGCTAAGGTTACCGTATAACTCAAAAAGACAGTTTATATCCCATGTAACGAACACTGATGTGACGTCGAAAACAGCTTCTAAATTGCCAGAAGATCAAACAAGTACGCAAATTGTTAAAAAAAAGGATAACCAAATTTGGCACAAAACACCTAAATTGGCGAAAAACAAGTTACTTCTGCGACAACTTCGAGGATGGAAAGAATAGGGGACACGGAATTTGGTAAGACATAAACTGTAATTTAGTAAGAATTAAAACTGAATTTGGTAGAAAATAACACCTCATTTGTAGACAAATAAAACTGAATTTTTCAACAAATAAACATTTTATCAAAAGTAAGTAATTTTCAAAAAGTTTTATCGCATTAGTCAAAAACGCCACGTAATTTCTGCAAAACTGAATTTGGTACAAAAGTGCACCGAATTTGGCAAAAAAACGTGAAACTGACTGACCAAAAATTTCATGGAATCTGCGAAGAAATATTAGTTTTGCACGAAATAATACCTAATCTGGCAAAGAAACTAAAAATTTGATAAACAATATCATCTTATTTAGTAATAAACCACCATTCGGCAAAAGTAACTGGAATTTTGCAAAATAAAATAAAATAAAATAAAAAACACATTTGACAAAGAATTACCACAGTTGCCAAAAAATATCACAGAACTTTCCTTTAAAACTAAATAAATTATTTTCTTTGGCTAGGTATGAGTGATTATACGTGTGTTGAGAACGGTCAGTAGTTGGCTGTGTAGACTGACAGTTGTTGCTTATTTGTTACTGACTGTGTTTTTTTTTCTATGGGACTTAACTACGGGGTTATATGTCCCTAAACATACAAACTACTTATGAACTACCTATGACTAAGGACGGCACAAATATCGATGCCCGAGGGGGGATTCGAACCCCCGACGGGTGGCCGTGCAGACCGTGACTGGAGCGCCTCAGTCCCCTCGGCCACCGCGGCCGGCTGTGTTTGCTTCTGTACGCGGTCTGCCTGTTACGTTTTTATCAGATGATTATAGATTTTGGTACTGCCTCGTTAGATGTGCCACCACCAAATATTTTAATTCGTCGTACAACAATACCAATGTGTAATGAACAATGAATTTCTCGAGTGTGGTGTCGCACAAGTACAAAGTGCGCGCCACCTACTTTCGCCGCGCGCCGCCATGCATGCACGGCGCGGCGATCTTCCGACGACAGCCACGAGAGCCCTCTGCTGGAACCCCGCTCGTGGCCACCACGGAAAGACACCGGGCACTTCGGACTGAGATAGCAACGAGTTAGGACCTTCGTAAGCAGATAGGCACCAGTGGAGACTTTGCTATTTGTACAGGCACTAGGCAGGCCTCTAACAACTATGTATCAACGTTCTGCAGTACTATGTAAAAGTTAAGTATTGTTACATTCTGGGCAATATATCTCTTTCTAATTTATTCGAGTGTTTATAGTTTCTGGCTGCTCCCCTCCGTACCTGCAACAGCGTGTCGGTCTCATTCCACTCGGCCACCGACACCTACGACGAGGCTGGGACACAAAAGCGGCGACGAAGTTGGGACACAAAATCGAGTATGTAAACATATAAGAGCATTCGCGTATTTCACACCTATCGACAACGAGCGTAATTTACAGATGCGTGTGTCCTTTTACATCCGATGACAGTCAAGTGTGTTCGCACTTGTTGATGACACTTTCCAGAGGAGGACTGGTGAATGTGTAGGAACAGACAGAAATCCCATTGAGCAAGTGACAAATAGCTCTCAAAGGAAAGAATGCCCCATATTCCTCCAAGATTTTGTTGCCAAACATCCCTTCATCTGCCTGTAGTTTGTAAGTTTAAGGGCTGATGACACCGAAGTTAAGTCCCTTAAGCTTTACAAGCATTTGAATTTTTGAAAGAAATTTGGCAAATATACGTCCCCGCCACGAATAACGTCTTTCTTTTAAACATCTGTGACACTCTTCCACGATAATATGAAGTGAGCTGCTCTTTTCTGAAGTTTTTCTGTATCTTGCGTGACTCTCGCTTGATGAGGATCCTACAATCCGCAACACTACTCCAAAATGGGATAGACAGGTGTAGTGTACACAGTTCCAACTTTTATATCTTCTAAGTATTCTACCAGTGAAAACAAACTTGCGTTCGCCTTCCCACGATATTTTCTGTGTATGTTTTCCCATTAAAGTTGTACGTAATTATAATGCCTATTTAATTGAATTTTCGGCATTTAGATTTGAGTGATTTATCTTGTACATGAAGTTTAACGGATATTTTTGATCACATTTAGTGCTCACATAGACGACACTTTTCGATATTTAGGATCAATTCCCAACACATGTACCGTGCAACTATCTTATCTAATCGTTTGCATGACAACACAAAGGATTCTAAAAAAGCTGATTGGCTGCGGTAATGAAGGAGCTGTAGATGTTGTAAAATCCTTTATTTTTCTCTTTACGCTGACGCGTTTCGGGCCCAGCCCATCATCGGAGCGCCTGGTGACAAAGTACAGGATGCATGTAAAAACTCATAATACATTAACGGTCAACATCAGCTGTACTTGTAGCATAAGTTGCTAGCTCGATGGATCACATGCAAATACCACTGAATGGAAAGTATACTATTGAGCAACTTAGGCGTAGCATAGGCGCCCTCTATGTATGGCCACCGAAGTTACTATAATTTACAAGGATAAAAAGACGCAACAGCGAGTTAGTTCAAAACATTATCAGTAATGGAAAATAGTTCTCAAAGAATAAAACAACATATTTAGAAACTATACTTTTAATAACAGAATAAACTTACGGAATCCTCCGCACAGGAAGAGAGCACAAAAATCGGTCATTCAAGAAAATCTAAGTTGTGAAACAGATCGAAATACTACTGTCTGGAACCAAACATTTGGTCATTTATTAACCATTCTTTATTATTATGATAACTAGTCCAAATTTCTAACTCTTCAAGGGTATCTAAGGTAATAGCCTTCGTACCAATATGCAAAATAGATAAATCTGCCTCTATATTTCTTTCCCTTGGGTGATCTCCTAAAGAACTGTTGTTAGTAGCATAACCGTGCTCCCGGTATCTAGTATAAAGCTCCCTTCCTGTTTGTCCAATATAAAATTTATTGCAAAGCCCACATACGATTTTGTATACACCTAATTTACAGAATTTATCAGGCGTTGGTTCTACGCTATCCCGTAAAATTCTCCCCAATTTATGGTTCGTTCGAAATCCTACCTTGACATTAAGGACTTTAAGTCCGATTTGCAATAATCGTTTGCAGTTGTTTTCGATCTTCTGGTGACTTTAATAACCAATCAAAGACAGCATCATTCGAGAACAGTCCAAAAGAGATGCTCAGATTGTCACCAGAATCATTTATAAATACCAGAAACAGTAGCGGCTCTATAACACTTTCCCGGGCACCGCCAAATATCACTTCTGTTTCACGGCACTGTCGAACATTGAGTTTTAAAACCTGTGTATCAGACACGGAACTAAATTTAAAAATAACCCAACTGGGGCCGGGGCCGTCAAAAGCCTTTGATCCGGATAGTGTCTGACCACCAGCCGTAGGAAACTGTGCAGCCCGAACGCTGGGCTCAAGTCCTGTAACAAATTACCGCAGGAGAGAGCTGAGCGCGAAACGCCCGTAACAAACAGCTGTTCGGTTCACGCTACGAAGTCGGTAGGTTGGCACACGGTGGGAAAGCGTGCATAAGGCCTTTGCACCCGGGCCGCAAACGAGTGCGACGCTGTGACGCGGAACAGCGCGCTTTGAAGCGACGTGACGTGACGTAAAGTGACGTGACAGCACCCTCTTGTCAAAACACTCTGCTTCACTGACCGCTTTCCCAAACAAGAGCGGAGGCGGAAGCACAGCCGACCGCGTTTCTCGCCGGCACGATTATTATCAGCTCCTGCTCCTCAAACCTTCTTGTATCGGCATTCTACTGAAAGGAAATCCGGCACAGAAATAAATTCTGCACCTTCCAGCCGAGTCTAGTGGTTTAATATCCACGAGATTTCTGACTAATGCTACTTGGCTATAACTAACTAGGGAAACTCGCCATCGTACCCCCTCACATGTAGGGGTAGTATGACGCAGCAGAGAGGGTGTTAAAAACTCAACAGAAATAAAACACAGAGGGATAAGTTGTACGGAACTGTGGAAATAATAGCAAAATTGAAATAGTTAATGGTCCAAGTGGTAGGTATATAACATATATCAGTGGTGTCGTGGTTCTTTTCAAAGGTGCCGTGGTGGAGTAGCCGAGCGATCCAAGCCGCCGCGGCGGAGCGGCCGAGCGCATTGAGGCGCTATGCTACGATGCGCGAGGCCGTTCCCCGTCGGGGGTTCGAATGCACCCTCGGCCATGGATGTTTGTGCCGTCTTTAGTATAAGCTAGTTCATAAGTAGTTTGGAAGTTTAGGGACTAATGACCCCGTAGGTAAGTCCCATAAGATCAACAAACATTTGAACATTTCATCCAAGGCGCCTTGCTCCGGAGCTCGCCGTTGATCGCCGTCGATGCTTCGAGTCCTCCTTTGTGCGTGTGTGTGTGTTTGGAGGGAGTTGACCTTCAAGTAAGTTAGTTTACCTGGATTATAAGCTGGTGCATCTTCGAAGCGTTCTGCCAATGAAACGTAACCTTTGGTTCGCATTCCCCACAATATCTTCTATGTGTTCACTGTAGTCTAAGTAATTCGTAATTGTAACTCCTATGTATTTGGTAGAATTTACGACCTTACGTTCTGACTGATTTATCGTGTAACTGAAATTCAGCGGATTTCTTTTAGTGCTCATGTGTATTACTTCACATTTTTCTTTATTCAGTGTTCATCGCCAATTTTCGCACGAGGTAGAAATTTTGTCTAAATAGCTCTGCAGTTGGTTTTGATCCTCTGTTGACTTTACTAACCGATAAACGACAGCATCATCCGCCAGCAGTCTAAGGGAGCTATTCAAATTGTCTCCTAAATCGTTTATAAACACAAGGAAGAGTAGGGTACCTATAACGCTTTCCTGGCGAACGCCAGATATATGTTTTACTCGATGACTTACCGTCAGTTACTACGAACTGTGTCTTTTCTGATAGGAGATCGTGAATCCAAACGCACAATTGGGGCGATATTCCATAACCACGCAATTTAATTAGAAGCCGCTTGTGAGGTACAGTGTCAAAAGCCTTCCGGAAGTCCATAAATATGGAATCGATTTGTGATCTCTTGTCGATTGCACTTATCACTTCGTCTGAATAAAGGGCAAGCTGTGTTTCGCAAGAGAGATACTTTCTGAATCCGTGTTGACTATTGGTTAATAGGTCGTTCTCTTCGAGGTAGTTCATAATCTTCGAAAAAAGTATATGTTCCAAAATCCTACTGGTAATCGACGTCAATGAGATTGGCCTGTGATTTTGGGGATCACTCCTATTGCCTTTCTTGAATATTAGAGTGACTTGGCCAACTTTTCAGTCTTTGGGTACTAATCTTTCGTTGAGTGATCGGTTGTATATGATAGCTAAGTATGGAGCAATTGCATCAGCATACTCAGAGGAACGTAGTTGGTATCCAATCTGGCCCGGAAGATTTGTTTTTGTTCTTGTGACTTAAGTTGTTTTACTACTCCAGGAACATTTACTTCTAAATGCCGGCTGCTGTTCTTGGTTCGAATTCTGGAGTGTTCACTTCGTCTTCTTTGGTGAACGACTTTCGGAAAGCTGTGTTTAGCAATTCTGCCGTACCAGTACTGTCATCTATAGTATTACCATTGCTACCTGTTTTGTGTACCATGGTGGGGGGAGGAGGATCACCCCCTCTTTTATAAATTTATTTTGTATAAATCTCTCTATTGCTACTGATATGTTTTTGAAAGTAAGTCACTACTGATCTACACTCGCATTTTTATTTTTAAAGACTGGAGACTATCACGTAGGAAAGCGTGAAGCGAATTTTTATCTGCTCTCTTGAATAGATATATGTTTCGTTTATTTCTGGTGCATTTAGGAATTTCAATATTCAGTTCTCTAATCCCTGTATCTGTTTTGATACTCTTTACTAGCTCAGGATTATTTGTTGCTAGGAGATCAAGGTATTTTCGCAACCGTTTACTAACTGTTCGAAGTAGTTTTCAGAAAAAGCAAGGAAGGAAATCGTCCATGTTCTTTGAAAGGAACAATCCCGGAATTGGCCTGGAGGCGTTTTTGAACTTCCGTTCTTCCGAATACGAGTCCTGTGTGTTACTACTACGCCACCTCGCTCGGTGTGTAGTGCAATAGTGAGATTCCGCCCGTAACATAGCTGGACGTTTGGTCTTTACGGCGCGTCACAGTTTCTGGTAAGTGTGTTCTCATCGCTGCACTTTCATCGTAGTTCCAAGCACGGGACAGTCTGCCAGCAGAACACCCCTGCAGTCGAAGAAGGAGGTCATCATTACCTCTCCGGAACTTGTATCAACAGTTTTAAATTATTTCAACTGGGAAGAAATGGTATATTTTCACAGTCAGCATCGATCGAAATGGTGGCATCACATTTCGTCAAATGTAATGTTTGTAAAGCTCATGGGACTCAACCACGGGGTCATCAGTCCCTAAACTTACAAACTACTTATGAACTACTTACGAACTAGGACGGCACAAATATCCATGCCCGAGGGGGGATTCGAACCCCCGACCGCAGTGGCCGAACAGACCGTGACTGAAGCGCCTCAGTCCCCTCGGCCACCGCGGCCGGCCACATTTCGTCTTCTGCGAACATATGGGACAAAATAGGGTGCACGATAACAAACGATCCCTATACTGTCAATTATCTATGACTGGTGAAGAAGTCATCTAAAGAGAAAAAAGCATTTTTTCCAGAAACAATTGCTTTAGCTTTTTACAAAAGTATTTTATTAACTTTTAGAAAGATAATATTAGTCTGAAGTGCATTAAAGACTTTTGTAGTTGGGTACTTTAAGCCTTTTAGCAACAGAGGCAAATTTTGCTATTCACAGTGTACATCATATTTCCTTATTTGTTAATATGATGGTATGCCTCATTTGGTCCATACTGAGAAGGATGGTGAAGTGTGAAAGCCATGAGTGAGAGAACATGTTGTGAGGTGGTGGTTAAAATCCCTAGTTGTTTCAAAAGATTTCGAAATAAGGTTCTTGGAAGAACTCCACACATAATTCGGACAACCTAATCCTAGAACACAATAAATGTTTTGTAAAATTTAAATTTTCACGGCCGGAATGGTCAAAATTACTAAAAATTTCCGGGCTGTTATGCCGTGGTCTAGTGGATTTATTTTAATAATAAACCCACTGGACCACGGAATAACAGCCCGGAAATTGCTAGTAATAAATGTCTTTTGTAAGTGGTGAATTGGCCCAAAAGAATATTCTATAACACAGCACTAAATGAAGGTAACAAGGGCGAAAATAGGGGGGGGGGGAAGGGGGCAGTGGCCCTGTTCCCCCCTGAAATAATGAATATATAGAAAAAATACATACGGTATCTTAATTATTTGAATGAATGATGCGTGAAGACACCGCCATGGTAGACGTCACACTTCCCCATTTTGGTGACGGAACTGGGGTGTTAGTTGTGCGAAGTTCTTATCGGTTTTTTTCAATAGCTTTATTTTTATGAATTAATGTCAAGAATAGAAAAGCTTTATCGCAGTTAAGTAAAATGAACATCAGCGCAAGCTATCCTCTGAATATCAACAGCAAAACATACAAAATATCACGTGGTATCTACGTAAAATCACTTTACATTACTCTCGCCATTACTTACCTTTACAGCCGCGGTGGAGTAGCCGAGCGGTCTAAAGCGTCTCGCTGCGGAGCGCGCGGTTGCTTGCCGTGGAGGTTCGAGTCCTCCCTTGGGCATGGGTGTGTGTGTTGTCCTTAGGTTAGTTTACCTTAGTTTAAGTAGTTTGTAAGCTACGGACTGATGACCACGCAGTTTGGTCCGATATGTATACAAACATTTGAACATTTGATTTCTTGAACTTACCTTTACATTAATCATACACACACACACACCCTCTGTGATCAGAAGTATTCTGACACACCCAAAACACACATTTTTCATATTATATGTATTGTGGTGCCACCTACTCCCAGGTACTTCATATGAGCGACCTCAGTAGTCATAAGACATCGTGAGAGAGCAGAATGGAGCGCTCCGCGGAACTCACGGACTTCGAATGTGGTCACGTGATTGGGTGTCTCTTGTGTCAGAACTATGTGCGCGAGATTTCCATATCCTAAAAATCCCTAGATCCACTGTTTATGATGTGTTGCTGAAATGTAAACGTAAAGGGATACGTACAGCACGAAATCTTACAGGCCGACCTCGTCTGTTGACTGACAGAGAACGCTGACAGCTGAAGAGGGTCGTAGACTGGTACCTATCCAGACCCTCACATATCTTACCTTTAATTGCAGCAGGCCGATATTAACGTAACCAAGAAAAAATCGTAGAAGGGATGGACGGTAGGAAATTGAATATCATTCGTTATCTAAGTTACGTTAACAACATTTATTACCAAGGCAAAGAAATTGTTTTTCTTTCAGATAAAAATTCGCGACAGTTTCTCTCAAGGTACTGACACATTTCTCTTATCAAAATGAATTTTAAATAGACTCGAAATCCAGAAAACAAAAGCTGCTACAATTAAGTATTACAATCATTATCAAGGTTCCAGCACAAGGCCTGGCTATAATGAATGCATCTACCTTGTGTTTAGCAGGCTGTTAGCCAATTTCAAGGAAACTAAATTTACCCAAGATGGACTAGGCAAGTAACGTGAAGTTTTAAACTACTATCCATGAACTTACACTCTTCAAGTAAAATAGACACAAGCTTTAGAATAGACCCAGCACGAACTGTACGAAAAGTTAAATAGGAACAGTACACGCTCGTTTTCCGTTGGGCCAGTCAACACGATTATCAAGTAGAGTTTCTCGGGAAGGAACTAACCTGCTTCATGCTAGCAGGAGCCGTCCAATTCAACAAAAAGCGTCCGCATATATACAGATAATTGACTCTAAGACACACAGATAACTACTTCAGCTTGAAATACAGAAACATAGAACTAAGATCCTGAAAACATTTCCTGTATCTCCTAGTGGAAAAATGAAACTGAAACAAAACACTCAGATACTTGGAAACTAAATGATCATTAAGATTAATAAATCTTTTTATGTTTCTTTCTATTTATCTTTTGGAAGTAGACAACCAATAATCAGTAATAACTCGCATCAGACTGTTCAGAGTAAATGCAACAATAAAAACCAGAAGCGATGATATATTACGAAACACCAATTTCGTCTCCATTGCGAAATGGAACAAGCAACATTCACTCGGGGAACTGAGCCACGATAACTGCGAATCATTTTACCGAGCCCCTCCAGCTCCTGAAAACAATGACAACGGTTCCATCAGTCAGTGCCGTAATTACCACGCCTTATCCCACTTAATCGTAAACCTGCAATTACAATGATAACTGCGCACAGGCGAACGTCCCACACTACACAACCTTAGGCGAAAGTTTCAAAAGTTTCTCACCCGGAGCGATCGGAGAGGACTCGCACTTTGAAGAAAGTTCAGGACTGCCCAGCTTAGCAGCAAGAAGACACGGAAGGAACCCTTGTTTCTGTAGTGACGACTCGCTTCCAATTGCTCCCGACCTTGAAAGACGACTGTCTGCCGTCTTCCCTAGGTTTTTAACTTTGTAATTTATCTAAGTTCACTAGACGGGCTTTTTTTCTAAACGAGAACCCCTTTCGTTCGGAGGCATGAGGAATAGCAATTCATTTCTTTTTTTTTTTTTTTAATATTATTTTCTGTAATACTGTGTTAATATTTCTGGGATTTTATTATACTAATAATTTATCATTGTGTCTATGAATGTGGCAATATGAACAGTTTCTCCATTACGCCACTGTTCCTGTGAGCATGTGTACTTGCTTTATTCTGTATGTGCTTGTATGAGAATCTTCTAGCATGGTAGTCTGAGTGTATGTATGAGAGATTTCGTCGTCGGCTCCTGACTGCGCGCTTTGCATCTCTCCTTCGTGTCGATAGGTAGTCGTTACCAACCTCTGCTTTTGATGCTAACAAAGAGGTTCCTCCACCCTTTCGTTTCATGTTGGGTTTGCAATGCCCAGTAGCGAGCCTCGGTAGGACGCGCGAGTTTAAGCTCTTCCCTGTTACTGGCCGAAATAATGATTTGCCAATAAACAATTTAAAAAAAAAGATCGACTGATATAGGTAGGCACAAATTTGAATAAAACTATGTTCACGGTTTCTATTTTACAGCCTGACCAATACAACACAAATGTGACCATATGCCACATATATATAAAAAATACAAAAGGATCAGTTCAAAGACAATAAAATACAATTAGTATCAAAATGGGTGACTTTACATAAAATAGAAATTAAATATGGTTGCTACACGAATATAATGGTTATTACTGGCTAAGTCACACGAGGGAAGTGGCAAAACCACGAAGTATCAAAAACAACAAGTGAAATTTAACCCCAACTCCGATCCCAGTCTATTTTTGATCTACAAAAGCGTCCCTTCTGGTACACGATAAATTCATAACTAACTATTACCATTCAACTCCCCTTCTTCAGAAGATACGTTGGCGCAATTTTACCGTTTCTCGAGAGAACAGTTCTATTTTTCACTGTAGTATTGTCGTCGGCTAACCCGACAAAACGTGTTCTACTCGTGTCAGTCCATATGCGCGATCGCTGCTGTCAACACTGCATTGCCATCAGCTGGTCTTCGCCAACACCAACGCTGTTCTAGAGAAAAACAGTAAGACGACCCATTGTGGCACACTCAGGTACCATCTTCCCATCTTCTACAAAGGTATCAGATCAGAAGATGGTAACTCAGTATGCCGAAAACAGTCGTATATATGTGTGTGTGTTTGCGATCTTGGCATAATATTAAATACAAAGTACAGATGCCTCTCCCCACTGAGATCAGTGCAGTGTCCCCCACTGAGATCAAACTCAGTACTCCAGATTCGATGGCGTTTCCGACGCCCTGACAGTTCCAAAGTGCAGAGACCTCCACCAGTACTCGAACCCACAACTCCAGATTCGATTCTCCACTCTGTCAGTGCGGATGTCCCCACCAGGATTTGAATCCAGTACTCTGGAGTGATGCCCCTTTTCCATCCGTCACTCAGTCTACATCTCCGTACACCCACCCCTGCAGCTCTTCCGCCGCCTTCCGCCCTCACGTTTAGGGCAAATTCAAAAATATGCGAAGGTTTCGCAGTCGTCCCCGATCTCATTTGGCATACCACCTTAGCCACCAAATCGTCGACGATGGCAGCATGGTTAGACACTGGCCAGACACCCGCCCTCTGCCACACATTTAACCACTGCCACTCCCAGTTTCGCGGAGAAATTCAAATATTCGCACCAGTGAATGTGGCCTTATCACTGAACAAGATGTCTTGTGCAAACGAGTGATATTTTTGAACCATAACTTCTACGCCGAATCTGTTTAGAGAAATGAAATTGTCAGGAAATGCTGATGTTATTTGGTGTATCACACGAGCTACATCGCATTTCAAAAATTGGATTATTTACGAGATGGCGCCCATGTTCGGCACATACTGTAAGACCACCTTACCCAAACCTTACGTTATATTCGTGTTTCCCAATCCCTACATAGTTATTGAAATAGGGTGTTATGTGAGTTTTGACCCGTCCTGTAGATTACGGTTCGTGTTGTTATCAGTTGAGGCCTGTAGAAATGCATTAAGGCGCCGCCGCCGCGTCGGGAGGAGTTTTATTGAAAGGCAGATGGCCGGGGGCCGCAGACAAAGCGTGGCGGGGGGGGGGGGGGAGGGGGGGGGGCGCAGGTTGCCGGCCAGACGGTAATAAGCGGCGTTTGGCGGCGCACGCAATATCGGCGCGCGGCGCGGCGCATGAGTAACGTTCGAGTGCTAATATTGGTCCCGGCCAGCCAATAGCCAGCCGTTATGAGCGGCTGCGGCCGCGGCCGCGCCGCGCTGCCCGCCCCGCCTCTGACGTCACAACACACCCAGTCTTCGCCGTCGCCGTCGCGTTACTCTGCCGAGAAGTGGGAGGCGCAAAGGCCGAAGCAGGAAGCCAACTTCCGCTTTTTGGTTCCAGATCGGGACTTAACCACTCATCGGTTTTGAGCGCGAGTACCTCCGGCTGCTCGGACAATTGCTCGCGAGCGGATGCAAGGTCGTGGTAATAAGGTTGGAGGGTGTAAGGTACCTGCTACAAACTGTTGACTCCCATAAGCTGATGCTAAATAAATGTCACTTCCACGTACCAAGATTACAATTACAAAATTATTAAGTTCAACACATTACCAGATTGTCGTAGGTTGGGTGTATCTCGTAGAATCTGCTTCGCTTGTAAACTTCCTCCACGCGCCTGAAATTCGGGTTAATTTGCGTGCTGGGTGATATCTTACACACCTAAATCACTACATCTACATACATCTACATATCTACATCTACATACATACTCCGCAATTCACCGTAAGGTGCGTGGTGGAGGGTACACTGAACCACTACTAGGCATTTCCTTTCCTATTCCAATCCCAAATTGAACGAGGAAAAAAAAAAAAAGAATGCCTATATCCCTCCGTACGAGCCCTAATTTCTCTTATCTTGTCTTTGTGATCTTTACGTGAAATGTCAGTAGGCGGCAGCAAGATCGTACTACACTCAACTTCAAATTCCGGCCCTCTAAATTTACTTAACAGAAATTCGCGAAAAGAACGTCGTCTTTCTTCCAGCGATCCCCAATTGAGTTGCCGGAGCATTTCCGTGACACTCGCGCATTGGTCGAACCTACCGGTAACAAATCTAGCTGCTCGCGTCTGAACCGCTTCTATGTCTTCCTTTAAACTGATCTGATGCTGGTCCCAAACACTTGAGCAATACTCAAGACGTGGTCGTACAAGCGTTTTATACGCGGTCTCCTTTACAGGTGAAGTACATCTTCTCAAAATTCTCCCAATAAACCGAAGTCGGCTGTCCGCCTTACTCACAACTGTCCTTACATGCTCGTTCCATTTCATATCGCTCTGCAATGTTACGCCTAGATATTTGAACGACGCGACTGCATCAAGCAGCTCACTACTAATGCTGTATTCGAACATTATGGGATTGTTTTTTCTACTCATGCGCATCACCTTACATTTTTCTACATTGAGAGCTAGCTGCCATTCTTCGCACCAACTAGAAATTTTGTCTAAGTCATCCTGTATGCTATTACAGTCAGTTACAGACGACACCCTCCCATACACCACAGCATCATCAGCAAACAGCCGCAAATTACAATTTACTCTGTCCATCAGATCATTTATATAGATAGAAAATAATAGCGGTCCTATCACATTCCCCTGGGGCACGCCTGACGATACACTCGTCTCTGATGAACACTCGCCGTCGAGAACGACGTACTGCGTTCTATTACTTAGGAAGTCTTCCAGCCAGTCATAAATCTGTGAATCTATTCCATAAACTCGTATCTTCGTTAGCAGTCTGCAGTGTGGCACCGCGTCGAACGCCTTTTTGAAGTCGAGAAAAACACAATCCGCCTGTTGCCCTTCATCCATGGCTTGCAAGATGTCATGTGAGAAAAGGGCAAACTGAGTTTCACATGAACGATGTTTCCTAAACCCGTGCTGATTCATGGAAAGAAGCTTTTCTGTTTCAAGGTAATTTACTATGTTCGAACTGAGAATATGCTCTAAAATTCTACATCAAACTGATGCCAACTTAATGTGAACTCAAAACACAAGTCGCACTTTTCATAAAACTATATTCCATAATACATTACATTGTTGATCTGCATACTTACATACATAGTGAATGCCCAAAAACAGCCTTAATAATGACGCCCTGAGTCTCTCTAGTCGGATTCTTATATACTATTTTGACATGTGACAACAATACATATTATTTTTAGAACCAGGAAGTTATAAATTTATCATCAACAACGGATTTATTACAAGATATACTTAATATTGGTAAGTAGAGCATTAAATGTTTATTCTTTTAAATACGATCACTTTGATAAGAATTGCCACAATTAAGCAATATATGATATTACATGTATTCGAACAATTGAATTCATAAAGACGTTAATAACATGAGAACTATGTTATGAATATAATTCCTAACATGTACAGATTTACGTTTTTGCAAGCTTAACTATTGACAGTTTCTATTAGTTTTATTAAATATCATAGTTACCAAGAAATGCTTACAAGCTGACCATGTGGTCATGTTGGTTTCAGATTAAGTCTTCTGAATTCACATAATAAATTATTGCCAGTATTACATTAATGCATCAGAAGGCATTTTAAGTCCATGTACCGAGTTTCATGAGAATCTAATATCATTTAATATGTTTTCTGTTACTATCTGTTAATTCTACATGTGCTTACTTTACATTCCGGAATACAGTTTTAATATGCAATAACTCTGCTTCCTACCAATGGATGAACATTAACTGAGTAGTTATTAGTTTCTGTGGTGTGTTTACAATCTGGTAACATTCTTAAACCAAATTTATGTGATATCTGTAGAGCAGCATAGGGCTACTACACAGGGATTTTCTTACAAGAGTTACAAATTGTATTGGTGTTGCCTACATGCAAATGTACAGTATTTAGGTGTTTCCCTAAGTGGTCTGTTACATCTCAAGGGGGAGGGAGGAGAAATGCGCGCTCACTAGGGTCGCCAGGCAATATTCGATTCACAACGTATGTTCAAATTTCAACATCATACCAAATAGCTTTAAGGATAGTAGCTTAGTTCAGTAACATCATCTTGGACAGTTTCCAGCCTCTGGCCGGGTCTGCTTCGAACATAAGCCTCTCCATCGTCTTCTATCTTCCCACCATCTCTCCGTCTTCACCTTGGTCCAGTCTTCTCCATTCTTCTTTACACCTTCCTCCACTCCTTCAGCCATCTGTCTCTCGGCTTTCCTCTTGGTCTCTTTCCTTCTAGTTCCATCTCGTGCATTCTCCTGGGTATCCTTCTCTCCTCCATTCGCTTAATATGCCCGTACCACTTCAGCCTTGATTTCTCTATCTCCTCTTGTAATGGTTCCATCTTCATTAACTCTCTGATTCATTTCTTAAACTTTCTATCTCGTCACACTAATACTGTTCCTCAAAAATTTCATCTCGCTAACTTGTAATTTGCTTTCCTCTCTTCCTTTCATAACCCAGGTTTCAGATGCATACGTCAGGATCGGGACATAGTATGAACGGTGTATAACTTTTTTACTTCTTAGGGGTACATCCTTGTTCCATATCAGTCTTCTGACACTCTTCCGAAATGCTTCTGCTTTTCTCCCTCGCTCGTTTTTTCTCTGTCGTTTTTCCCATCTTCCTGTATCAGGTTTCCTAGGTACTTGAAATTCTCCACTGTCCTCAATCGTACCCCACGGATTGTTACTCCTGTTGTTCCTCTCTCTTTTGCTCTTGGTGTGATAACATATGCCATCCAAATAATCTCTAAAATTCGAGACATCAATGCAGTGGCGAATATACCCTATGTAATCATTGGTATCCGGATACTCGATTGAAAGTGACATACAAGTTCGTAGCGCCCTCCATCGGTAACACTGGAATTCAGTTGGAAGGAATATGATGCTTAAAACATCAGTGTAGGCCTATGATGTGATAATGCCACGTAAAACAACAAAGAGTGCAAGACTCTTCCATGGAACACCACTTCCTCCGAATTTTACTGTTGGCAATACATACACTGGTAGAGATGTTCACCAGGCATTCGCCATACCCATACCCTGCCATCGGATCACCTCAGATTAGATTAGATTATTTTTCGTTCCGTAGATCCATGTTGAGGAGATCCTCGTGGATGTGGAGCATGTCAAGATACAAAATCTACAAGCTGAATAATAGATAATACTAATAATATAAATATAGATACATAAATTTTAAAGGTTATTTATGATAATATAATAATACCAATACACGCATCATTTGGTACAATTTAGAAGTTAACTAATAGAGTAGAAGGAGTTGGCCACTAGAAAGTCTTTTAGGCTCCTCTTAAACTGATCTTAATTTCTAGCTAAATTTGTTATACTTGATGGTAAATTATTGAAAATGTGTGTTCCTGAGTGGGGAACCCCTTTTTGAACTAAATTAAGCGCTTTTAAGTCCTTGTGTAGATCATTTTTGTTCCTAGTATTGTATGTATTAACTGAGGTGTTTGTTGGGAAACTGGATATATTATTTATGACAAATTCCATTAAGAAATATACTGAGAGGTAGTAGTTAATATACCCAGTTCTTTGAAGAGGCTTCTACAGGACGTCCGTGAATTGACTCCACAAATAATACGTATTACACGCTTTTGGACTCTGAAGACTTTTGGCTGAACTGAATGTGTACCATGATTGGTTACTCCATACAAAGTTTTCCCAGTGTTTAATCGTCCAATGTTTACTCTACTCACACCAAGAGAGGCGTCATTTGGCATTGACCTGCGTGTTTTGTAGCTTATGAACAGCCACTCGACCATCAAATCCAGGTTTTCTGACGTCCCACATAACTGTCGTAGTACTTGGAGAGGACTCTGATGCAATTTGGAATTTCTGTGTTGAGCCATTCCGCGATCGATACCACTCGCCTGGCTCTTGAATTTGCAATCTTCGGCCTGAGAGCTTGACCGGTGTGACACGAACTCTGGCGGGCGGGGTACGCAGGATTTTTGGTGCTGACAAAGAGACAGGGCGTATGTGGCACGGATGAAATGAAGGGCAGGCCTCAGTACTGAGGCGGAAGTGGAGAGACGTCGTAGCGGACAGGGTATTGGGTCTTCGCCGTTCAGCTGGGTCGTCGGCCCTGTCCGGAGGATCCTGTGTTGGCCTGTTGGTCACGCGGTGCTTGTTGTGATAGTACGTTGGTGGCAAGTTCGAGGAACGAGATGGGACGACCTGACGGAAGGCAGGTTGAAAGACCACCGTTAATTGTAAAATTAATTCTAGCTGAAAGGAGCCAGTTAAAAAGCTTACTTTAGACATATAAGTATGGCCGGCAAAAAAAAAAAAAAAAAAAAAAAAAAAAAAAAAAAAAAAAAAAAAAAAAAAAAGCAACCTAAACGATTCGCGTGAACTACTAACCACTTCCTGCAACAGAACCGTGTTCCCTGGTACAGAATTTAGAAATGACTCAAAATTTACTTTAGCAGCAGGAAGACAAAGAGACGGTGGCCAACGTACGTCGTAGATCACGAGAATTACACACAATCATTAATATGCAAGCCACCCCGAACTAAACTATTTCATGAAGGTGGCTGTGAGAACATTTATGGCGCAACGGAATTAAAACATGGTCATTTGCATCTGAGTTTGTTCTCAGCACTGGTGAAAAATAACATTAAATAAAAAAGGGATGGTATTCATAAACTAATATTTATAAGAAGGATAACATTTCACTGACAATAAATTATTTATTCAGTTCAAACCAAAAAAAGTCCAAATGTATGTAAATCTATCGGACCAAACTGCGTGTTCATCAGTCTGTAGGTTACAAACTACTTAAACTAATGTAAACTAACCTAAGGACAACACACACACACACACACCCATGCCCCAGGGAGGACTCGAACCTCCACGGCGAGCAACCGAGCGCTCCGCACTGAGACGCTTTAGACCGCTCGGCTACTCCACCACGGCTCAGTTCAAACATGAGAAAATGGGGGAACCAATGTTGTTAAACAATAAAAATGCATCCCCATTTAAAATAACTTAAAGTAATCTGAACTGAACATCGTCGGAGGAGTGATTGACAATCGACAAGCATTCAACCACTCACACGCGCGAAGCAAAGCGATTCAGTGAAGCAATTCAGCGTGCTGATACGAAACAGAAGCAGGCGCCGCTATCGTAGGCGAAATTCAGCGAACCAGGATGTACCACACAACACAAGGAATATAAACTTCGTAGGTGGCTCTCGTCTGTCTTTCTTTACTTGAGGTGGTACGCAATAATAGCGAGATTAATTTCCATTTAAATCAAACCGTGACCATGCAGACTTTCAAAGACACATGGCACGTGTCTGCTACATTACATATTCGCACCCCACTGAAGGCGAAGTGCGTAAAGGTCGTATTCATTTCAACAAAAATCAACGGAAACATAGATTACGAAGCAAGAATACACAATAGTAAGGCACTGGTATGTGAGCAGTGCCGAGAACTCAAATGACTAGCTATAAACCCTTGAAGTCGGAGTTCGGAACGACATGGTTCCGAAAACCAGTATAAAATACAAAATTCAATTTCCGACAAATAAAGGAAAATAGCTACGGCATGCAACCCTTAGAAATGCATAGGATATCATAAGGAAGCTAAACAAATACAGTTAGACGCGATTGGGAAGGTTTTACACAGATGGACGAAGTCCAGTCTTCAAAAATCAGAAAAGTGGAATAAATTCAAAGGCAGGGGAAATCAACTAAGAAATACGGCATGAAGCCCCTAGAAGTACGTAGTATTTCATAAGCAAGCTAATAAAGGGGGTTGTACCAGGCTAGAAGAGAATTTACTTGGGGAGTCTGAATGCAAAGTACAAGTTTGGAAACGAAAGAACAATTTAAAATAGACGGAGAGAAGATCGCGAGGTACTATTGGAAATCAGAAAAATACATGCATAATTTCTTGCCTGAGGGTCATAGAAACAGACACAGGGGTAGCTGAAGGCTTTGTTCTAAGAACACACCACATGGAGTACATATCACTCGCAGAAGGAGAAAACGGAAAAGAATATTTCAAATGCACTATGCAGAATAAAAATAGTCCAGCACATTGGTTGCATCCCACAAAGCTAGAAAGAAATTAAACCGAGTTCGTACACCACGAGCTAGTCTCACAAAGGTTACCGATTCTCAACCGTTATCAAACCGAGTTAGTTACATATTCACCATATTTTCCTATGCAAAGTCACCGAAATGAAATTAAGTTCACTTCCATACATGATCGGAGAAACTTAGTCTGAAAAATGCACCTAACTCCTGAAATCTAACTTGAATACCAAACAAAGAATCGCTACCATCTCAAGGGAGGAAAGAAAATCAGAATGTCTTACCAGGTCGAAGCGCAGCCACAGAGTGTCCAATGGCCCGCGAGACCCTCGCTACCAGCGAAAATCGATAAAAACCCCGGATAACTGTGGATGTTATTAATGTGGAAAAACTCACCACGCGAAGTATGACAACTGGACATTTTTGGGGCAAAAATGTCCAGTTGTCATACTTGGCGTGGTGTGAGTTTTTTCACACTAATAACATCTACAGTTAAACACATGCATTGATAATGGCCAGTTACTGGTCGAAATAATAATTTGCCAATAAACAATTTAAAAAAAAAGATCGACTGATAGCTGAAAATTCGCAGAGTATTGGAAACATATCACAGTCGTGGAGCTTAAACCATGGAAAGTAACCTGATGTATTTCTTTATTCTAGTTTTTTTTTAATATTTCATAAATAAAAAGCTAGTGGCGACACTTAAATTTGATTTTAGAAGTAGGTTATAAGCAAAATGACTGCATCAATTTACGAAATTACATTTAATCTTATATACGTTTTAAAAGCACACGTTCTTTCGGTGAATCATCTAACACTTGCACCGCAAATATTGCGGAAATGGAAAGTGCGATTGATGTGCGGTTTTCACAGCATGTATTGGTAGTCAAGGGCTCGTACTGTTAGCCAATAAAGAGATTTTAAAAATACGTAGAAAGTGTATTTTTATGCAGACATACAATTTTTCGAATGGAACAATGGTTGTTCCTATCATGCACTGGAAGTTTTGACACCAGCTGTGTACAACAAATTTTGAATTACATTTTTATCACGTTCAGTTTGACAGCTACAACCATTCAAAGTTTTGAGGGCGGAGGCTACGACAGTGTAGCTGACTGGCTTGTGGTCATGAGACAGTGGGCCGTGCTCCAGGAGCTAGTCACTCGGCCAGAAAGCTAAGCTATCGCAGCCTCCGCCCCCGAAAATTTGAACGTTTGTAGCTGCCAAACTAACAGTGATAAAAATGTCATTCGAAATTCTTTGTACACAGCTGGTGTCAAAAATTCCAGTGTATGATAGAAACAACTATTGTTCCATTTAAAAAACTATATGTTTGCATAAAAATACACTTTATAAGTGATATTACAACCTGTTTGCTGGCTAAGAATACGAGGCCCTGACTACCAATCCATTCTGTGAAACCGCAGATCAATCGCACTTTCCGTGTCCGCAATATTTTTTTAGATGAAAGTGCTAGGTGATTCACCCTGCATATATTTTGATCTTGGCATAATATTAATTTGAATTCAAAAGACAATCGTCAATCCCAAACATGCGCAAATTAAACGTACAAATTGTTCGGGCACATTCAATAATCCGATTGTCCGCCATCTTGGATGATGTCATAGTGACTTTGCTATATCGAACATGTAGGGGGTGGGGGAGTGTCAGGAAATCTGGTGACAATGGAAGCTGCACTCATGGCCCAAGCTGCACTCTGACGTCCGGTTATCGAATCTGTAATCCTGGCTTCGAGTCCTGCGGGGGAATGTACTATTGTTGATATTTATATCACTTCGGCCTGAGGAACAAGGCGGGATAGTTCCTAATCGCGTTCTTTGCTGGGGTGCTATTCCAATATAGGAGAACCATGGCAATTTGATACTCATTTCACAGGGAACATTAAGGCAGAATTAAAGTATGTGGTGTGGAGGGAATCGTGCTTTAAGACAGTCCGTGTAGTCGATTTGTCTTCAACACTGTGTTAGCTGAGCGGTCTATAGCGCCTACCTCGTAAGTAGGCAGTCCCGGGTTAGAATCACGGCCCCACACAAATTTTAATTCAATGCTTCTCCTTACGTTTAATATTGTCTTATTGTTTATTATGTGCCACTGTCTCATTTTTGTTCGTCCATTCTGGAAGCATTGTGCCGACGATACTTTCCAACTACTGTGAATCGATTGTAATGGTATGTTGTCAGAATGAATAATTAATAGTATTTCAAAATAAAGTCAGTTTGTATCATTCATATCGTAATTTTTAGTTTAATCTAGGCAGTGCTAGTTTCTTTATTTTAAATATGACAATTAACTTCATAAGGTGTTCATTGGCATGCCCTGCATTACTTAAATTATGAATTTTTAGAAAGTCCGGTATTTACTGTGCAGTTATCTTGTCTTCTATTGCTAAAACATTCACACATCTAAAAAAAAAAAGTCTTCAGAACACTGACGTTTAATGTGTATATTGCATCAAGAACACAGTTACTTAGATTGGCCGCCGCGGCGGATTAGCCGTGCGCACTGGCGCGCCATGCTGCGATGCGCGTGGTCGTTCGCCGTCGGGGGTTCGAGTCCCCATCGGGCATGGATGTCTGTGTTGTCCTTAGGTTTGTTTACCCTAGTTTAAGTAGTTTGTATGCTAAGGACTGACAACCTCGCAGTTGAGTACGATAGATTTACAATCATTTCAAAAACTTAGATTGTCCACAGATGTCAACTCAACCAGCTTAAATATATAAACTACCACACATGAGGAGTGCCAATGCGACGGAGTGTGTAAGACGGCTGTCAACACACAGACACACACAGACACAGACACACACACACACACACACACACACACACACACACACACACAAAATATATATATATATATATATATATATATATATATATATATATATATATATATATATATATGCCCGATGGAGGACTCGAACCTCTGGCGGGAACAGCCGCCC
This sequence comes from Locusta migratoria, assembly GCA_026315105.1. Lineage (NCBI taxonomy): Eukaryota > Metazoa > Arthropoda > Insecta > Orthoptera > Acrididae > Locusta > Locusta migratoria. The sequence goes on from CM048749.1 coordinate 353,836,730, forward strand.
AGTCCGTAGCATGACGCTTTATACCACGCAGCAATTTGCGCGGCGAGAGAGACTCTCATCAAGAGAAGTTTCCAGACGTCGTGCAGCGAATCAACCGATGTTATTCGGACCCGGAGAATGTACACAGATACAGGAACTGTCAATGCCTCTCTTCTGGTGTTGAGCTCTATTTTACTGTTTTCCTACTCGGCTGTATTGTCTTTGGTAAGAACAGGGGACTGATAACTTTGTTGTTTAATCCCCTTAAAACTTCCAAAACAACAACTGTCAGTGACTTCCTTTGATCTGGTTGCCCAAAGCCTACAACAACAGCTGGTGACCACTTAGGGATTTCAGGTCGGAGGAACGCCACCATACTGAATAATAATGTTCGTGCATCCAGAAGACATCGTGTTTCGACTCAAAATGTACACAGTGACCAGCATGACACGTAAATTCACGCCCAACACCCATCACGAGGTTTAGCTATGACACCTAGACAACATGCAGCATGGTACAGATGGGTCCACAAGTTTGCTGATTGGACTCGTCAAAATTGGCATCAAATGATATCCACAGATGAGAATCCCATCTTCGTTAAAACAGACAATCGTCAGAGACGTCTTCGGGAACAGCCTGACCAGCCTCAACGTCTTAGAAACACTGTCCAGTGAGTGCAGCAAGAAGGGGACTCCCTAGTGTTTTGGGGGTGGCATCATGTGGAGTCACCGTGTTCGTAAACGGCAATCAGACGGCTATACGGTACAGCGATGACTTCGTTCGATGTATAGTGCAACCATAGCGGCAGCTTTTCGGTGAGAGATTCATCTTAATGGACGACAATTCTGACGCTCATCGTGCTCATTTTCTGACCGATATCGGCAGGTTAGTACGGCCAGCATTTTCTCCAGACATGAACCCTATCGACCATGCCGGTTTTTCGGACGAGACGACCTATCAAACCAGTCTGAGATATCACCGAATCGAGGAATGGGACAATATGGAACAATAGTCCCTTGATGATGTAGCGGATAGTATGCTACGACGATACAGGCATGCAGTCGTGAAAGAGGACGTCTTACCGAGTGTTACAGATACTGGTGTGTGCTGCAATCTGGAACACAAATTCAGAATTTCTAAGTTATCGTCGTATCGCACTAACTACTTGTCAGTTTCTATTTTAATAAGCAATAACGGGAAGTGAAATGTTGGTTTTGTACATATTTATGCCTTTTTTTCTGTAAAAGGTCTTGAACCATAACAATCGTGTTGAGGTAACACTTATTTTGATGTGTGTATTTACTTCGTTGTAACTGCCAAGTTTAAGCTCCTAAAACAACTTTGACGGCAGTCCATGCGAAAGATGAGTAACGTAGAGCATACAGTGAATACAGAACGCCATAATTCTCTGGTTAGCGTGAGGCACTGCAGAGCTAAAGATCCGTGGTTCAAGCCTTCCCACAGCCGAAAATGTTAATTTATTAAATTTTCAGATTGTGAAACAATAGCATTAATTTTTTGCAGTTTATGTGACAAACTATTATGTTTTCATCCCTTTTTTGGGAGTGATTATTACATCCGCAAGAAAACCTAAATTGGGCAAGGTAGAATTGCTTTACTCATTCACCAAGTGTACAAGTTAGGTGGGTCGACCAGAGATTCCTGTCATATGTATAGAATACATCTACATGGAATACTCTGCAAATCACATTTAAGTGCCTGGCAGAGGGTTCATCGAACCACCGTTATACTATTAATCTCCCATTCCATTCTCGAATAGCGCGCGGGAAGAATGAACACCTGAATCTCTCCGTTCGGGCTCTGATTTCTCGTATTTTATTCTGATGATCATTTCTATCTATATAAGTGGGAGTCAACAATATATTTTCGCATTCGGAGGAGAATGTTGGCGATTGTAGTTTCGTAAGTAGCCCACGCCGCAGCGATAAGCGCCATTGTTGTAATGATTCCCATCGCAGATCCTGTATAATTTCCGTAACGCTGTCTCCCCTGTATCGTGACAGTACGAAACGAACTGCCCTACTTTGGACTCTTTCGATGTTCTCCGTAAACCCACCTGATAAGGATCCCAAACTGGAGCAGCAGTACTACAAAAAAGGACGGACAAACGTAGTGTATGCAGTTTCTTTAGTAGTTCCGTTGCATCTTTTAAGGGTTCTGCCAATAAAATGCCGTCTCTGGTTCGCCTTTTCCACGACATTATCTACGTGTTCTTTCCAATTTAAATCCGAAGTAATTGTAATTCCTAGGTATTTTGTGGAGTTTACGGCCTTCATACTTGATTGATTTATCATGTAAACAAATTTTAACGGATTTCTTTTCGTACTCATGTGGACGACTTCACACTTCTCATTATTTAGAGTCAACTGTTAATTCTTACACCATACTGATATCTTATTCAAATCGTTCTGCAGTTGGTTTTGATCTTCAGATGATTTTACTAGACGGTAAATGACGGCGTTATCTGCCAACAACCTAAGAGAGCTACTTAGATTTTCCCCTAAATCGTTTATGTAAATAAGGAACAGTAGAGGACCAATAACACTACCCTGTGGAACGCCCGAAATCACCTCCGTTTTATTCGATGCCTTTCCATCGATTACTACAAACTGTGTCCTCTCTGAGAGGAAATCCTCTATCCAGTCGCTAATTTGGGGCGATATACCGTAACCACGCAATTTGATTAAAAGCCGTTTGTGAAGTACGGTGTCAAAAGCCTTCTGAAAATCAAGAAATACTGAATCAATTTGTGAACCCTTGTCGATAGCACACATCACTTCGTGTGAGTAAAGAGCTAGTTGTGTTTCGCATGAACGATATATTCTAAATCCATGTTGACCTTGGGACAATAGATCATTCTGTTCGAGATAATTCATAATATTTGAATACATGATGTGTTCCAAAACCCTGCTGCAAATTGAAGTCAATGAAATAGGCCTGTAGTTTAGTGGGTTACTCCTACTGCCTGTCTTGAATATAGGTGTGATCTGAGCAACTTTCCAATCTTTTGGTACAGATCCTTCTTTGAGAGAGCGGTTGTATATGGCTGTTAAGTAAGGAGCTATAGCTTCAGCATAATCAGATAGAAATCTAATGGGTATACAATCCGGACCAGAAGACTTGTTCTTGTTATGTGATTTTAGTTGCTTCACTACACCGATAATATCTACTTCTGCGTTACTCATTACGGCCTCTGTTCGTAATTCGAAATCTGGGATATTGGTTTCGTCTTCTTTGGTGAATGAGTTTCTAAAAGCAATGTATAGTAACTCTGCTTTAGTAGCGCTGTCATCGGCAGTATCGCCATTATTGTCACATAGTGAGGGTATTGTTTGTGTTTTGCCCCTAGTATATTTAACATATGACCAAAATCTCTTAGGGTTTTCAGTCAAATTTCGAGAAAGAATTTCGTTGTGATAAGTATTGTAGGCATCTTGCATTGAAGTCCTCGCTAAATTTCGAGCTACTATCTGAGTACTAACGATAATCAACTAACTTCACAGCAAATTCACCGTTAAAGCAAAAAAACAATAATGAATGAGAATTAGCCGGCCGCGGTGCCCGAGGGGACTGAGGCGCTCCAGTCACGGTCTGCACGGCCACTACGGTTGGGGGTTCGAATCCCCCCTCGGGCATGGATATTTGTGCCGTCCTTAGTCGTAGCTAGTTCATAAAGTAGTTTGTAAGCTTATGGACTGATGACCCCGTAGTTAAGTCCCTTAAGTTCTACAAACATTTGAACATTTTGAACGAGAATTATGCCAATTATCTTGCCCTTCATCTAAAATTTCATCAAAATATTTGTGGTCCATTTTGATTTATTTTTGGTATAAAAACAATTACGTGTGGTTAAAATTATTTTGCAGATTTCTTAATCATTGGGAAATAACAGTAAAGTTAAATAATTTGTAAATTCTGTGAAAATGGACGTGGCACGTTACATCGTTACTGGTGACGAGAAGGGTGTCCTTACGTTAACATATAAAATAATGGAATGGCTGAGCACACACACAAAACAGGAACTACACGTGGAAAGCTCTACGGTTTGCTTCCCAGAGGTGAGATCGTCTCTGCTGACATTTGTTGTCAACAAATGAGTCGTCTTGCAGATGTAATCCTTTACCGTTCTCTATCGAACAGTCTTTAAGGAACTTCCTTTCCGGATGAAGATTCGCTCCGAACATAACTGGACGGGTTCTTCACCTAAAACCGAAGTTTTTCTACAGTAGCGGAATCGAAAAATTACTCAGCGTAGGCAGACTGTTGTAAACAGTGAAAGAAAATGTATTATTGATTAACAAAGTTATGTGTATCTACTCCGTTTATTAAACTTATGGACAAACGGGTCGACCTTACGCAGCAGCCTAATACTATTACACTAAAGAGCCTAATTCAATACGGAATGCATTTAATTGCGAGCTGGCTTTCGGACTGATTACCTAACATGTTTGCTCGACCACTTAACGACTCAAACAAGGTAACTGGCAGCCAAGTAAATAATGAGTTGTCTGTCGTGTTTTCTTTTTACGACGTCGCTCGTTTACCTGCGTTATTTGAGTTTTCAAACGAAGCTAACAGAACCTGCTGTACGGCTTAGAAGCAATTGGCCGTTATTTGAACACTGTTATTAAGCAGTTTACTGTTTTAAAGTAGTTGAGTTTCTTACAAGTACCGCTACCCGGGAAGTTATTGCACTGAAATACCCTCATAAAAATAGTCGAGTTTAATACGGTAAGAGATGTACACACAAAAAGTTCATACAAAAGTTGTCGTTTTATGTACGCTGCAACGGTGCATAGAGATTTGTAGAAAAAATATATGTATTTATTAATCCCTTCCCACTCCCACTTTTTTCTTGCATGAACGCTTGGCTATTGGCAAAACGTATAGTATCGTTAATACCAAATTCAGTCAAACATACCAGAAAAATCACTATTAGGCGTACCTGATGTGGGTCCATTTGAATGTCACCAAGATTGAAATTTTAATTTTCAAACCACGCTCCTTTCCGTACACCTTTCGATATGAAAGAACAAGTGCGTGTGAAAATCGAACACAGGATCTCTGCTTCCCAGCCAGATGGCTTCGCCGCTACTTTTTCAGGTAAACGTGACAATTTCTTTCTCTTAGTTCTAAGAAAAAGCATGTTTGCGCATCACAAGTATAGTGATGAAAATGTTCTGTCTCCAACTATCTCTCTCATGTGTGGATAACCTGACTGGTTAAGGTCGGGTCCGAAGCAGGAAATCGAGATCCCATCCCGATCGAGCACAAACTTCAACTTCGCCATTAAATTAATTTCAGTGTCGTGTAATAGTCGAGATGTTTGAATATTTCTAATTCGCAAGTGTACGACTGTCGAAATCAACCAGCGTTGTCGGTTCCTCTGGAAGTGTTCGAAATCACTAATCATATCTAAAAATATTTTAAAATGAATTTAATGTGAAAATTCCATACGAAGTATAGTGAACCGTTAATCAGCTCTCGGTTTGTTGTACGCAGTAACCCATTACCTGACAAAACTTTATTAGTTACTTTTTCCAATCTTATTTTACTTTAATATGATACCATGGATGACAAATGAAAGAAAAAGCGATTAGAAAAAAACTGCAGCACGTGAGAACAAAAATTACAGACCGTTCAACTTTTGAGAGATTTTCGTCAATAGCTTCGCTATTATTTTATCTGCATGGGATAGAATACTCACTAGTTCTAAGTCATTAGCTTGATTTTGACTCAGTTCATCTTTCTGTGCCGGCCGCGGTGGCCGAGGTGACTGAGGCGCTCCAGTCACGGTCAGCACAGCCACTACGGTCGGAGGTTCGATTCCCCCCTCGGGCATGGATATTTGTGCCGTCCTAGTTCGTAAGTAGTTCATAAGTAGTTTGTAAGTTTAGGGACTGATGACCCCGAAGTTAAGTCCCATAAGCTTAACAAACATTTGAACATCGTTCTATAGTTCCTCTAGACCACTGTTTTTCAACCTTTTTCGAATATGAGACCCCCACCCACCTTCCAAGTAAAAAATGTTCTAGCGACTCTCTTCCTTCCTCACGAATAGTAACTACGGTATCTAAAAAGAAAACAAATGTAATCAACTTTCTTTTGTTACAGCTTCCTTTTAAATTGTTGGGCGAAGTTTTCTGTGTACTTTTCGGAATAAAACACGTTATCCTATTTTACATGATTTCCAACAAAAACAAAAAATGTTTCCCTTAACGAGTGTATCGCATTTCAGGTAAGACTTAGAAGTGAATTATGTTCCTTAAGAAAGGTCCCACTGGTGTAGCCAATTTCTTAAGAAGTAAATCTTTTTTTTTTTTTTTTTTTTTTTTTTTTTTTTTTTCTTCGATTTTCCCAGAATTACATAGTGTGTATCGATTGGTTTCTGAAAACAGTTTTCATACTTTGAGTTTATTAATCATTAACACAACTGTATTATAAAACAATTAATAATTAATGTTACCCAAGGGGCTCCGTTATTTTAACATTAAATGAATTTCTCTTAGCGTTTTTGCATTACTGAATCTCTAGTTGTTTTATGGTGCAAGTACTTCCTCTTGTGACGGCGACCCCCCTTCCCCTCTAAACACTGCACTGGACTTTCTTCCAATGTACGTGCATGCGGTGTGTTTTTATCCTCTTGGAATGGTAAACTCTGAATGAGGCAAACTCTCAAACAATGTAAAGACAACAGATCTGAACCATGTAAACAGCACACTAACAATAATTCATTAAAAAATTACCATTGTCCTATTATTGGGACACGTAAAATTTGTTTATGTGTACGTAATGCATACAAATCTACAGTTTTGTTCAATCCTTATGAAATTTTGTACGCGTAAGCTTCAATCCATGAGGATAATAGCCGTAAGTGTAAGAATCAGGTACAACAAAGAGTTCACAGGATATGATGTTATAAACAATGAGATGCGCGAAAAACTGCTGCATTTAGAGACAATGCTGTTCATTTTCCCCTAAACCGCTGGAACGATTTCAACCAAATTTGGTACATACATTCCTTACCGTGAGCTAACAATAGCTGCAGGGTTAAGAATCACATACGATACACGATTAAGAAGATATGACGTCATAAATTGTAGGAATCGCAAGAAACTTCCACATAATACTGCGAGAATTTATAATTTCGTTATATGAGAATGAAAGTATTTAGCGACTTGCAACAACCTTTAAACATAATTTCAGACCTTCATTAAACTTTTTCTCACTGGCAATCATAGCAAAAAGATGAAAGGAAAAAAGTTTCTCGCTTACTACTTTTCCGCTGTTTATGGAATAAAACTACGGTTTTCGGTAAGACGTTACAATTTATAATTTGCATACTACAAATTGTAGCCGCAGGAAATTTTACAGACAGTATACACGCATATAGTTGATTGTACCTTCTGAATTGTATCACAATACGACTCGTAGTTCAATGAGATATGAGAACATAAACAGTAACGTTTATGCAAAACCTCCCCATCACGCGCCAAGTTTTAATCTATTACTTCTATTTGTTTTCCCAAGAGATTTTACAGACATACAGCCCTTATAAAAATGAATATATACCTGAAAATGACAGGAATAAATAAACAAATACCCGGGCAAGGCCGGGTTTTCAGCTAGTAAATTAAATATTTATTATTATTACAGGATTAATTAATACAAAGATTAATTAATAAAAACATCTTGTCGTATTCCTGCAATCCTCCGCCAAGCCTCTTTAGCCAGCGCTTCTTTCTTATCGATGCCGTGATGTTCCATCACTCCACTTATCTGGTCTGTCCAAGAGCGTCGTGGTCTTCCGCGCTTACGTCTGCCGAGTGGTTTCCCTCCCAAGGGACGCTGCCTTATCGAAGGTACCTTCATTACCGGGTGGGAGGGTTTGCGTGCTTCATTGAAGTTGAGGGCTATGTCGGCGGTAGCGTAGCTACTGGCAGGCTCACCCAAGCCAGACAGGCCTGAACAGAGGAGCCAGACGAAATGTGTCCCACCTAGGGAAGGGGGGTCTCTATAGGCGAGGTGACGCCAACCATCCTAGGAGAGTAAACCCTGATATCAAATCCTGGTCCTCCAAGTTGGGGGTTGGATCATTGGGCCAGCACCCCATTGTCCACAAAAACTTCTGCAAGCTCCAGAATCTGAAATGGAACCTCGGAAATCGGATAGTAACTCTTTACGACGATTATTGGCAAGGAAAAGGACATTGAGAGTTGGGATATGGAACGTTCAAAGCCTGACAAATAAACACACCAAAATAGAGAATGAAATTAGTAGACTAAAGGTGTACATAAACTTCCTGGCAGATTAAAATTGTGTGCCGGAACCGGGACTCGAACCTGAGACCTTTGCCTTTCGCGGGCAACCGCACTACCGACTGTGCTATCCCGACACGACTCGCGATGCCGCCTCACAACTTTACTTCCGCCAGTACCTCGCCTCCTACTTTCCAAACTTCACAGAAGCTCTCCTGCGAATCAGCACACACTCCGCTGCAGAGTGAAAGTTTCATTCTGGAAACATCCCTCAGCCTGTGGCTAAGCCATATCTCCACCATATTCTTTCTTCCAGAAGTGCTAGCCTTGCATGGTTTGCAGGAGAGCTTCTGTGAAGTTTAGAAAGTAGAAGGCGAGGTACTGGCGGAAGTAAAGTTGTGAGGCGGTATCGTGAGTCGTGTCGGGATAGCACAGTCGGTAGTGTGCTTGCTCGCGAAAGGCAAAGGTCCTAGGTTCGAGTCCCGGTTCTGGCACACAATTTTAATCTGCCAGGAAGTTTCATATCAACGCACACTCCGCTGCAGAGTGAAAGTTTCATTCTAAAGGTGGACATAATAATTCTGTCAGAAACAAAAAAAGGAGGGACAAGGGGATGAGAAATTTGGAAATTTCATCCGTTTTTGGTCTAGAGTTGAGAGACAAATAAAATATTTGCGTCCCAGAAAAAGGGACAATGGCAATGTAATGGGTCGGAAAATATCTTGTGCTTTATGCATAACTGCGGGCACAGGCGAACTTGTCATGGCGGCGATCTCATCCGCTCAGACGTCCGTGGAAGTTTTATTACTGACAGACTAATTGTCTCGCAAAACAACGCGCGGTATCGGCGCTCGCCATCTGAAGAGCGGCTGCATTCAGATCCCTGGGCAGCGGCGGGCGCGGCGTCGACTTATCCCGGCTGCGGCCCCACTAAATCACGCCGAGTATCTTGAATGGCGATCCATCAGCGGCGATCGCGCGCGGCGCTTTAATCAAAACGACACCGGGCGCTGGCCGGTCACCAGAGGTAATTCCGCCGCCGCGCCGCGCCGCCGAGATCTCAATTTTGGCGCCGCCCGCCGCCCGGACAGAGGAACCCTTTTTTTTTTATTTTATTATTACCGCCACGGCGGGTGGCAGCGGCGACGTCTTATCAGATGGCGCGTCGCGGGGCGTCGGATAAGGCCGCAGGTCGGCCCACAGCGCAAGGAGAGGGTGGCGCGGCCGCATACGTCAGCGGCGATACGCGCCGATCTGCGGTAGTGGAAGCGGCGGCGGCGGCGGCGGCCGCTATCTGTGTAATTGGTTTCCACACTCGGCGGGCGACCGTCCGTGGTGGCTGCAGCGGGGCTGCCACGCCCCTCTGGGGACCGCGCCAGGTGCAGACGCGACCGCCCAACACCAGTATGTGCGACAGTACTACCTCCAACTGAGCTATGTCCGCGAAGATACGTAACGCACTGGATTCCAGTAAAGGCCCCATTACACGATACACCTGAGGCGTACGTCTCTGCAGCAACGCCCCAAGCGTGATTATCTGGAACTACGTACTGCTTCACTTAGACCTATTAACACGATGCACGGTAGATATTCCTTGGCAGGAATCCGTGCATGCGCACTAACGTCAATAAACGCGCCAAACGCGAAGGGAACTGTCAGATCTTTAGCAGACATTAATTCATACCACAGAAGAACCAGAAGGAAAACGTTTCTTGGCATGTAATAATTCATTAAAATTAATTCTGTGAGATCATGGTTTTATTTTATGAAAAGTTGAGTTTGTCATTTATTAAGTCATATTCATAGCTACCACGAAATTGTGTTACCACTACTCCGAATTACAGACACGAAAGTTTGTTTTATATTACGCCACTTGATTACACAAGTATAGGCTCATCTAAATTTACGTTTATACAGCATTCTGAAAATGGATGACCCAATTATTTTTGGAGCTGTTGCCCTGGCAGTAACAGTTAACCTCCAGATTAGAGCACAAAGACGTAAAGCCAGACGTTGTTGGGTTCGACGCTGGCTGCAAAGAAGAAACGAAGACAGGGGCATTTATTCACAGCTTATGAAAGAGCTCAGACCAGAAGATCCACGAGAATTTCGAAATTTTGTGAGGATGGACATGGCTTGTTTTGACAAGCTACTATCTCTAATAGGTGATGGAATTAGAAAGCGTGACACAGTCATGAGGGAAGCTATTTCACCTTCTCGAAAGTAAGATTTATATTTTATGCTTATATATTTTGTGATCATAATGCCCTAAATCAGCTATAAAATACCGGTATATACTCTGTTATGTTGCAGGCTGGTCATCACATTACGTTTTTTAGCCACTGGTGAATCATTTAAGAGCCTGGCGTTTACTCACAGAATTTCACAGCCCTCCATATCGAAAGTAGTTGTGGAAGTATGCAGTGCAATTTGCAGTACTTTAAACGACCAATACTTAAAGGTGTAGTAGCACTATATTTTACAATCTGAATTATGTTCATGCGTGACTCAGACAATTCGTAATACGAAATCGGCACCTGCTACGTATACACAATAACACACCATACAAGCAGAAAGCAACTAAAATCGCCGCTTCTGCGCATGCGCAGGTTATCGCTGCCTAGTGCGCATGCGCGGATTCACGGGAGTTTAGAACTGGTCTCTATTCCGGCGCGCGGATAAAGTGTCTGCTAAAAATCATGGTTCCGCGGTAGTTGCACGTGTTTCGCCGCTAGATGGCTGTCGCGCTAGACCTATACCTTTCGCGGCGGATCGTCGTGTAATACCGCCTTAACGCTAAAAGACACGTGGCACAGCCACAGAACCTGTCAGCCCAGTCCTCAGACAGTCCTCAGGAAGAGTCATTAAAATAATGACACATACGTTTAATGAACAAAGAAAGAGCATATGGTCTATCAGACCAATTGTGTGATTGGATTGAGGAGTTCCTAAATAACAGAAAGCAGCATGTCATTCTCAATGGAGAGAGGTCTTCAGAATTATGAGTGATGTCAAGTGTGCCACAGGGGACTGTCGTGGGTCCGTTGCTGTTCACGATACACAGGGTGTTACAAAAAGGTACGGCCAAACTATCAGGAAACATTCCTCACATACAAAGATAGAAAATATGTTATGTGGACATGTGTCCGGAAACGCTTAATTTCCATGTTAGAGCTCATTTTAATATTTCTCTGTAAATGTAAATTGAAATAATTCGTGCGGACAATTCTCAAAATACCCAATTGTTTCGTTAATATGTACTGTACTTCCTCGATTCACGTCATCAACACAGATTTTCTGTGAACGTTTGGGCAGGAATTGTTGGTGATGTCTTGATTGGGCCTCATGTTCTTCCACCTACGCTCACTGGAGCACGTTATCATGATTTCATACGGGATACTCTACCTGTGCTGCTAGAACATGTGCCTTTACAAGTACGACACAACATATGGTTCATGCACGATGGAGCTCCTGCATATTTAAATGGTTTTTTGCTAAAAGAAAAAAAAAATGCGGAGCGCCACATTACGGATCTCGCGACCTCCCGCGTCGGGGGTTCGAGTTCCCCTCGGTGCGCTGTTACACACCAGAGCGAGTGACGAACAGTCCACTTGCAACATCGTTAAATGCCCACGTTTACTGCCAGTCATTGCCCACTTTCTCCGGCTGAAGACAAAAGTCTTTGACAAGGCGATTTTGCACGGTGAATTTTCGACCGAATAAATAGCAGCAGCTCGACGTTTTTGGGTCAAGACTGTACAAAAAGAATGTTTTTCCCAAGAAATAAAGGCTCTGAAGGGAAACATACCACTACCAAATGAATCGAAAGTAAAGAATCTCAACCCCTTTTTAGACGAGGACTTGTCACGCCTCGGTGGCAGTCTGCATTATGCAGTATTTACCAAAGAACAACGACATCCACTTACCCTAGATGGAAACCAGCATTTGACGAAGCTTTTCATCCTATACGCTCACATCCGTTTTCATTGTCTTGGAGTTAGAATTGTGCTCTCGGATCTTCGCTCCTTCTAGATTTTACTTGCCTGCCGTGCTATAAAGAAATTTTACATGTAGGGACTCCATCCAGCATCTGGCGCAGAGCGATCACATTAAAATTATTAAAATTGGAAGAACCAGCTTTGGCCGCATTGAAATCTTTATTTTTTTACATACAATCTAGATCGATTTCGGTCAGTGTCTGATCATCCTCAGTGCTTGAATCCAAGCCCTGTGGGCCCACAAAAACTTGCACATCATGTTTGACTTTCTACTGGTGTACTGCCTACTTGATGTAAATATGCAATGTGAAAGTTTTCGTGGGCCCACAGGGCTTATATTCATGCACTGAGGATGGTCAGACACTGACCGATATCGATCTGTATTGTATATACAAAAATAAAGATTCCAATGCGGCCTAAGCTGATTCTTCCAATTTTAATAAAGAAAGTTATTTATCGCTGCTTTTCATGCAAAATTGTGCGTGGTGACACTGGTCAGGTAATAGAAGCTCCACTGCCACCCACTCGAATAACATCGCACAGACCTTTCAATGTGATGTTGCAGGGCCAATGCAAGAGGTGTCACACCTAAATACTACATCATACTTTTTACCTGTGCTGTAAACAACGGATAGGTTCTTCCTGGCATTACAAAACTTTGTTGGCAGACGCGGCGTTTCACACGCCATCTACAGCGATAATGCCCAGACATTCCACGCAGCGAACAAGGTAATATCGGAGTTGTGGAAAACCATCTCTACTTATAAGACCCACCAGTATCTCGTTCACCAAGGCATAACGTGAAAGTTCATAGCTCAGAGGGTGGCTTGGTGGGGAGAATTCTGGGATAAAATTGTCAGCTTACGCATACCATTTCTCCCAAAAGTTCTCGATCGTTCCAGTATGGATGAAGAAGGGCTACGGACCGTGCTGGTGAATACTGAAGCCGTCTTAAATTCAATCTCTGAAACTGAAGACGACGTATTCGCTCCTGCACATTTCCTCGTGGGGAATAAACTTTCCACATTGACAACCGCACCTGAGCCACCTCAAATAAGGAGTTCAGGCTCTGTCAGAAAATAACGGAAGATTTCCGGAAGCACTGAAGCAAGGAACGTCTATCATGCTCTTGCGCAACTTCCAACAAGTTAAACGTACAAATGGAGGATTGGTGAAGATCCGAGTCGGTGATATCGTTTTTCTGCAAGAAGAGGTTCTCCCAAGTCACATGTGAAAGAAAGCAGGAGCTGAAAAAAAGGAAGAGATGGAGTCCCACGCACAGCCATCCTTGTCACTGGCGATGGGAGACGCCTCACCAGGCCTGTCCAGCTGGTCCTACCCCTGGAGGCAGACCAGGGTTGGGAGAATGTGCAGAACTGCTAAGTGCCGTCTTCGATTCTGTGACTTGTATTATATCTTTAATTTGTTGATAAACGGATATTATGTAATCTCTGGCGCGCGGTTGCTCGCCGTGGAGGTTCGAGTCCTGCCTGGGGCATGGGTGTGTGTGTTGTCCTTAGGTTAGTTTACCTAGGTTTAAGTAGTTTGTAAGCTACGGACTGATGACCACGCAGTTTGGTCCGATAGATTTACAAACATTTGAACATTTTTGTAATCTCTGCGATATTTTTTGTTTCGGTTTGTGCTAATAAAGTTGTGAATTACGTGACGTTAGAAATCACTCTTTTAATTGTTCCCACACATTTTCAGATTCAGCTGCTAGGTGCGCTGTTATACAGCAGAAAGAGCGACGAATGGTCCTGTTATGACATCTGTAAATGTCAACGTACTGCCAGAAATTGTACGCGTATCAAGATATACGGTGATTCGGAACAAAGTAGACGACAGCTCGATATCGATCAGTGTGCTTGAACTGAAACAGAGTGACCGGACACGCGACCTGCCTGGTGTTGGAACTGGAAATGACACACTGCAGTTCCTGGAACTGGAAGTCGCTGCAAGTCGTTCCGAATCGGCACCGCCCGTTACCGCAACTCGAAGTCACCACAACCGTTACGGCGTTCTGAACCGCGACCCCAATAAGACCAGCTATGGGCATAGTTGGGGGTATATCTGATAAAACAGGAAAAGCCTTTTTCGTCTAAGAATTGCCGTTAACATTATGTACAGAATGACAAACATTGATCATTTCTGCAATGTATTAGGCATAATACAGAGATACTGTTCCATCATCCATTTGCGAGAAATTTGGTGAACGTAGCTAAAACCATGATGAAGATATATGTACGTAATGCTCTGAAAACGTAGTTTCGAGAAAATGAAAAAAGAATGTTCACAGTGATTTTGACTCACCGTATGTTGTGAGACGGGGGCTGTAATTAGTCTATTTTTCACACTAACCTTGTGTTACTGTACCTTTCTCTTTGTGCGTATTATTGAAATATGTAACATTTTTCTTTATAGATCTTTATTTATTTTGATTTCTGTGCCTTTGGGGACACATCAGGGGTGATGGGCTCTTGGGACTGTAGTAAATTCTATGTTTATATGAAAATTTCGGGATTTTAATGTTTATTGGCGCAGCTTGACTGCTAAAAAGTGGTTTTACGTGTTGGGCACGTCCAGGCCGCGCAGAGAGAGACTCTCTTGGGGGTCTCCCACTCCCCCCAACTTTCGCTCGCCTTCGGGGAAGGACGAGAAGGGCTGGCTTGACCTGTTTGACGCCGACGCTACGGGCGGCGGAGTATGTGGAATGCTTTACAATGCTGGCCCGCGGTTTACGGTGGGCGATAGTGGGGACTGCCTTTTTAGTCATTCGGCCGTTTCGCAAGAGAGGAAAGCTTTCTGCTCGTCTGGCGCCCCAGGGGTTTGGCTCCAGCGGCTGTATATACAGCACAACGTTAACATTTTTAGGTCGCGTGACCGTAGCTAGGAGCAAGGTGAAATTCCTTACAGAGCATTCACCCTGGGAACGGTGAAATGCGCGGGAAGCGTTGGTGGCGTGGGCGGAGCCTCTTGGCAGCCGCAGAGAATGCGTCCTGATTCGGCAGAGTATTTTAGTATGACAGCTAAACAATTTGTGAACGGCGCTACGCCATCCGATTGGTTTGACTATTAGCCGTTAGCAGATATTGGTGCGTCTTTTCGCGTGTGGGTGTGGCCGACCGGCACTTGCCGTGAGCTGCGGCAGAGCGCGAGGAGGGACAGTCTCTTATGTCTGAGCGTCCGAAGTGTACGGACCTCACGAGGACTCCTGTGTGAGTGTCCGAAGGGTAAGGACCTCAGGACAGTCTCTCGTGTCTGAGCGTCCGAAGTGTACGGACCTCGCTAGTCTCCTGTTTGAGCGTCCGAAGTGTACGGACCTCGGGAGACACGGAATACTCCGTTTAGATTCGCGGGGAGGACATCGTCTTAAACTGTCCTCTGGTTAGACTTGTGTGTGATTCCGAAGATTCGAACCTTGTAGAACTTGTGTTTACTTCGCGGACGTTACATTGTCCTGTGGTTACGCTGTGAGCGGCCACAGTTTAGTTTTCGTTTTGCTAGAAGTCTCTATTTGAGCATTCGCGCCTTTGCGAATCGGGCATTGTTTTTACAGATCTTATTACGCAAGTGACTGATCGATTTGTGTCACCTATGCAAAATATTGATTAGTCTACTAGCGTGATAGAATCGCACAGCAACTGCTTAGCGACGCCGACTCCAGTGACGCTGTGTTAAGTTACATGTCGACCCTGCTTAACAGGTCGCAGCAATTACGGTAGGATAAAAATTTCAGCTCATACGCTCCCACCGCCTGCTGCCTGCGAGCCTGAGACGCTGCCGTCAATGATCATCTTTGTGGGTAAGGTGACGCACTTGCTGGAGGGTTATATGAATCAGACTTGTTGGATTCTATCCCTTATTTTATTATTTTGAGATCTGCGTATTAACTCTGGGGAGCTTAGGGTTAACGATAATTTCAAGCCCCTCTATAACCAGTCTAATAGTATTCTATTTTGCAAAACCTCCGACCTTTGACTCAGCCAATCATTTCTTGTGTCTCAATGTTTTAACATTTGTAAAAGATTGTGTGAATACCATTATCTGTTTTACATGATACGAAATGTCATCTGAATGTTCAATTATAATAAATTGATTTTTAGCAGATCGTCTTTCATTTAAGAACGCTCCTTTGTCACTATTTTGGAGGGGAAACAGAACAGTTAAATTCCACAGTTTACCAATAATTTTTCAAGTACATTTTTGTTTTGTTTGGTACAACTGATACATTGCAATAGAGTAGGAATATTTATTATATGTTTGAATCTATGATCACATCATAGCTGATCAGTAACATTTTAATTTTCCATATTTTGGATAAATATGGTGGCGACCCAAGATACTTAATTGCTATAACTAACGACATAGTTCACACTGACAACTCCTGCCATAGGATTATCCACCTAGTTTACAATGTCTCTTTCAGATCATTCCAGTAGTATAATCTTGCTGGCCAGCTGCTTCTTTATCCTCTGCATACGTTTTCAGGAGTCTCTTCCTTAGTCTGGCCTCTTTAATGGCGACTTCCACAGCCCTTTCAGCTTCAACTAGTCGCTGATGATCTATGGCAGTCAGAGCCGCGGCGGAGCGGCCGAGCGCATTGAGGCGCTATGCTACGATTCACAGGCCGTTCGCCGTCGGGGGTCCGAATCCCACCTCGGGCATGGATGTTTCTGCCGTCTTTAGTATAAGCTAGTTCATAAGTAGTTTGTAGGTTTAAGGACTGATGACCCCGTAGTTAAGTCCCATAAACGCTACAAATATTTGAACATTTTCTATGGCAGTCAGAGCAGCTATCATGTTATTTTCTGGTTGGATGCCTAATTTGTCCATTACTTTTGTCCCGCTAATTACACCATCACTGAAACACACAACAGTATCAATCACAACTATTTTGAGTACTGTCCCTCCAACAAACACTGTTTGCGGTACTCGTTGTCACACGCAGTTGTTTCCATGACTGTGGCAGGCATGGAATGTTTATGGTGATTTTCCTTGCCTGAAACATCAGTGTGGGTAGAGTGCAGACTTTTGTTGAAAGGGCGTTTAAGGCTATCGCAACTACTTAAAAGTAAATGATCCATGCATTTTTGGAAACGGGAGAAATTTGTCTTTCAGCTGGAGGTATTTTTTTTTTCGATTTCTCAGTCATTATCACGTCCAGGTCCCCTTAAAAAGCAAACCGCCGCACGGCAAGTAGCCACGACCGGGAGAAAGCGCTACTTGAACTTGAAATTAAGTTCGCATGAGCGAGTAGTTGGCATCTGCTTAAACGAACCACTTGTTTTTTAAAATGGCAATTCAAAAGAAAAAAAAAGAATCGTGGCCATCTACCCCCGAATCACCCTATATTTCCATAAGCGTGCAATTTCTGGCAGTAAACTTCCGCATTTTACGATGTCGTAAGTCGATCCTTTGTCTCTCGCTCTGGGTGCAAGAGCTGGAGATGAGTCGTTCGCAAACGAACGGTAGCAAAAGGAACGGTTCACAAAAGTGGAGGACCGGAGAATTACATACTAGGAATGGCAGTTGGCCGTTCACTTAGGTGCTCCTAGTCAGTCCCGGTCAGAATAACCGGAACGGTTGCGGCGACTACTAGCTACAGGAACTGCTGGTCCCGGTGCGGAACGGTTTCGGTGAGACTTAGTTTCAGGAACTGTCAGTCCGGTCCGGCTCGTCCATTCTCATTGTGTTTCAGACTCTTTCTGAACGTTGAACTCCTGGTTCTTCGCGTATTCTGTTTAGCGTGCATCTCCAGTAATTAACTTTTACAGGTATGAAACTTCGTGTCAGATTCAAAATTGTGTTCCGGAACCGGGATTCGAACCTGGGACCTTGCCCTTTCGCGGGAAAGCGCTCTACCGGCATTGTAGGCAACTTGGGCGTGACATAGCCACTCACAAGGCATGTAAAACAAAAGTCCCATAATTAAG
Source organism: Locusta migratoria (assembly GCA_026315105.1). Classification (NCBI taxonomy): domain Eukaryota; kingdom Metazoa; phylum Arthropoda; class Insecta; order Orthoptera; family Acrididae; genus Locusta; species Locusta migratoria. The sequence goes on from CM048749.1 coordinate 353,854,922, forward strand.
AAGCGAAACTTCGAAAAGATAGGAACATAAGCGCTGTTAAGAACAGAAGACTGTATATTCCGCGCGACTAACTATATTGAACCAAAATGTGAGCCCCGTGTAGAAATGCAACTTACCGAAGCGCCTGAGTACCGTATCACCCTCCAGCGACCACCGTAGCAGTAGAACTGCTGGCAGGCAGGCAAGCAACGGTATCGTCAGATATGTGCTAATTTTACGGACTCACTAAGTACATATACTCCATTTCTACTGAATAATTTTACTAAATTTGTATGGTAGCCATTTTATTACACGATAGACGTCAGTATTTTATTTGATTGTAATTTGCAGATTCATTTGATGGTGAGATATAGGTCTCGAAACTCGGGTAGTGTATAAAATAAAAATTTCAAAATTAACATCTACATCTACATCCATACTCCGCAAGCCACCCGATGGAGTGTGGCGGAGTGTACCTTGAGTACCACTATCGGTTCTCCCGCCTATACCAGTCACTTATTGTTCGCGGAAAGAAAGATTGTCGATATGCCTCTGTGTGGGCTCAAATCTCAATGATTTTATCTTCATGATCTCTTTGTCAGATATAAGTAGGAGGGAGCAATATACTGCTAGACTCCTCGGTAAAGGTTAAAAGTCGACCACTGTACGAAACAAGAGCTTTGATTTATCAGTAAAATTAGCAAATGAGGTCCGCGTGAACTACTGGTTACTCCCTGCTACAAAGCCTTGTTCCTGGCCCGAAGTGAGAACTGACTCGTTTCAAATTACTTCAACAACAGAAAGTTAATACTAAATTGGTCAATATACATAGTAGCTCACACGTTATTACACACAGACATTAATAAGCAAGCCACCAAATTAAAGTTATCTTAGAAAGGTGGCTAAGAAAACATTAATGGCGCAATGGAATTTAGACATAATAAAATTTGCATCTGATCTTGTTCTCAGCACTTGTGAAGAATAATATTAAATAAAAGACGGAAGGTGCTCTAAAACTACAATTTATAGGCAACTTACGGATTATGCTGAACATAAACTTGTTTATTCAGATAGTAAACAAGCAATATGGGAAACCAATTTTGTTAATACAATAAAAATGCATCTCTTACATGGATTAATGCGGACGGTGCCCAGCCTAATTTATACGTGATTTAACGCTACTGTGGGGAATGATTCACAAACAACACTCATTCTCTCACACACATGCAATGCCACAGCGAAACTCACCAAAATCAGCGTGCTGAGACGAGGTGGAAGCAGGCGCCGCTATCGTAGGCGAAATTCAGCAAGTCGGAAGTAGCACACAACACAATATACCAAAACACTTTGAAGCTGCCTCTGGTCTGCCGTGCCTGTTTTCAGATGGTGCGTGTGTATAGCCAAGTTAAATTACAACTGAATTGGACTGCGAGCAAACACGCTAATGGAGACACACGGCTACGTAACATGAACACACCCCACTGAAGGTGAAGTGGTTGAAAATCGGATTCATTATACAAAATAACGGTGGATTCTTAAGCTGCAGTCTGTTAGAAATCGATCTAGGTACTGTTTTTATATGAGAAGTGGCGTGAATTCAGGCGACTAGCTGCAAACCCCAGAAGTAGGAGCTCGGACCCACGAGGTTCCAAAAATCTATAAAATTGAATAAATTCAGTTTCCGAAAAATAAAGAAAATTAACTACAGCATGCAACCCATAGAAATGCTTAGAATTGTATAAGGAAGCGAATGAAATACAGCTACACGCGATAGGGGGCGATTGCAGAGACGGATGAGGTCCTGTCTTGAAAACTGCAAAAATGAAATAATTACAAAGTCGGAAAAATAAAAATAACAATTACAGCATGCGACCCATCGTAATATTTAGAATTACATAAGGAAGCTATTGAAGGAGCTTGTACAAGGCTAAGAGAGAATTACTAGCAAAGACAGAGATCGTGCTACAATTCGGAGGAGAAACGGCAAAATTAAAATAGGCAGGGTGAGAAGATCGCGAAAAATTAGTGGAAATCAGAAGGATACCCGCATAGGCATGGAACAAACAAGAGTGGAAGCTGAAGGCTTTGTTCTATGAAACAACCACGTGGAACACATATCACTCATGGAAGGAAAGGATGAGAAGATTTTTACATGCACTGTACAAAAATGAACATATTACCTATTAAAAATCGGGCCCCACAAAGCTAGAAAGTATTTACACATAGTTCATACACCGCCACATGATCACAAAATGTTTTAACATACCAGGCCATTATCAAACTGCAACTATAATCACACACACACCGCATTTATCTATCGGAAATCACTGAATTGATAAACGAGAACACATTTCCGCACACGATCAAAGAAAATATTATTTTAAAAAAATGATTCTAAGTTCACGAATCCAAGTTAAGCGCGCTAGTCAATGAAACGCTACCATCTCCAAAAACAAGAGCAGAACCAACCTTACCTCACCAGACGACCAGCACAGAATGGCGAGTCCGAGTGGCCACCAGCCGCGGGAAGCCACAGGAAGCCGGAAAATCCAAGATCAGCCGTGGTGGGGACGGAGAGCGAGTAGACTCGCGCTGGAGAGGGAAGGCTTGCCAACTAGCTCGCAACCAAAGGGTGCGGAAACCTCTTTGGTAGTATCAGCAGCTATCGACACTGAGCCAGAAAGAGCGATGCATAGAGAGCCTTCACTCCCCACATTCAGACAGCCATAGATTCTCGCACCCACTTAGAAGTAAAACAATTGCACATTCTCACAGGGACAGTGGCGTAGCGGAGAAGCCGTACTTATGCCACATTAATTAATATAATAATAAATTATTAACATAGCAAAATAAGAATAATCTAGCAATATTAACTAATATTTATCACATATAATAAAAATGCTATTCATCAAGCCTTGAAAAGAGTGGGGTTCAAGTTTTAACAAAATTATCATCTAGCGGTGCGCCTCGGTTGCACAGTTGTAGAGTGCCAGACTACAAATCCAAAGGTCGCGGGTTCGATCCCCGCCAGGTCCTAGGATTTTTATCTGTCACTTTCCACTTCTTTCACCTCTGGCAGTATTGCTCATGTGAAAAATACCGAGTAGCACCGTGGTTCGGAACCCACGTTAAACTGTAGGTCCCCCTATAACTGACTGGGTAAGTCAGTTCCAAGGTCGGAGGAAGGCAAGGCATACCACCTCCAAACAGGACCATGCCTAGTAAAGCACTGTGGTGTTCAAACCAATCTTCGGATTGTTGACTGCTTTACCCTTTATCATCTAGCGACTTTAAATAAATTGTAACTTTACAGAAATATACAAAAAATATATGGAAGACAACAGACGGTCGTATTTCATGGTATGTTCTCGAAACTTCGACAAAAAACCGTACCGAGCGACAGAGCGTTTCTCCTGCAGAGTCTTCCACTGGAGTTTATCGATCATCTCCATAACGCTTTCTCGATTACCAAATGATTCTGTAACGAAGCGCGCTGCTCTCCGTTGGACCTTTTCTAGTTCCTCTATCAACAGCACCTGGTACGGATCCCACACCTGTGAGCAGCATTCAAGCAGTGGGCGAAGAAGTGTACTGTAAACTATTTCCTTATTTTTCGGACTGCATTTACTTAGGATTCTTCCAATGAATCTAAGTCGACGATTGATTTTATATGGTCGTTCCATTTTAAATCACTCCTAATGTCTACTCCCAGATAATTTATGGAATAAACTGCTTCCAGTTGCTGACTTGCTATAGTGTAGCTAAATGATAATGGATCTTTCTTTCTGTGTATTCGCAGCACATTACACTTGTCTACATTGAGCTTTAATTGCCATTCCCTGCACCATGCGTCAATTCGATGCAGATCATCCTGCATTTCAATACAATTTTCCGTTGTTACAACCTCTCTATATACTACAGCATCATCCGCAAAAAGCCTCAGTGAACTTCCGATGTTATCCGCAAGGTCATTTATATATATCGTGAACAGCAACTAATGCACGACACTCCCCTGTAGCACGCCTGACACCACTCTTACTTCGGAAGACTTCTCTCCATTGAGGATGACATGCTGCATTCTGTTATCTAGGAACTCCTCAATCCAATCACACAATTGGTCTGACAGACCATATGCTCTTACTTTGTTCATTAAACGTCTGTGGGGAACTGTATCAAACGCCTTGCGGAAGTCAAGAAACACAGCATCTACCTGAGAACCCGTGCCTATGGCCCTCTGGGTCTCGTGCGCGAATAGGGCGAGCTGGGTCGAAACCCATGCTGATTCCTACAGAGAAGATTACTAGTAACGAGAAATGTCATTATATTCGAACATAATACATGTTCCAAAATGCTACAACTGACCGAAATTAGAGATATAGGCCTATAGTTCTGCACATCTGTTTGACGTCCCTTCTTAAAAACTGGAATGACCTGCGCCATTTTCCAATCTTTCGGTACGCTACGCCCTTCCATAGACCTACAGCAAGAAGGGGGGCAAGTTCCTTCGCGTACGCTGTGTATAAACGAACTGTTGCAGATCCTATTATATAAAACTTAAAACCTTTACTAGAGACTTGCGCGTGGCGCCTAACGTCGTCAAAAATATAAAAAGAAATATATTATTGTAGATGTCTCTACGGTAACGCTACCATGATACTGCCATCTTCGTTTTATCTTCATCTCCATGTGGTTCCAGAAAATAAGAAATGGTTTCTTTGCGAGAAAAAAATTTCAACTTAAAGTTCTGCTCATCAAGTTACTGCTCAAATAATACTTTGTGCCAAACAGAATATGCTTGCACTAGTGCGTTTCAAAATGAACAGGAGGTGACAGCAAGTATATTTCGCACTGCTTATAAAGTCGCGAAAAAGAACCAAGCATTCAATAATTTTGAGACCGAAATTGACTTGCAAGAAAGTAATGGAATTGACATAGGCCGTATTTTACATTCTTCAGCTGAAGAGGCCGATTCATTTTTTTGTAGTTCGAAATGTTGATGACAACATGTGTAAATGCCGACGGGTGGTATCCCATGCTTCAGTTATAAGTGACTTTCGCTGCATTATATATAATGTTGTAGTACCCCCAAACTTTTTTTTAGAAAAAGAGCACTATATATACAGCGTGTTTTACTAAGTGTGTTTGCCTCTGTAACTTATAAAATAATAGGTGACGGGAAATTTTAATGCGGTAGGTCAACACAAGAAATGTTACACTTTCTGCGGAGCTATGAACATAGTTTATTGTATCATTTTCCAAAGAGTTACAGCACAAAGATATAATTTTTAAAAGGAACAATAGTTTTTTTTTCTATCGTTCATTGGACTCGTTGAAACCAGCTGCGTCCAAATCAATTTAAACTACATTCCTATCACTGTTAGTTTCAGAGCTACAATCCTACAAAGTTTCAGGGGCAAATACCACAAACGCTGCGCATAATGCAATGCGCCTTCTAAATGTGGTGCGGCCGAGTTCTAACGTCGCCGGTGTCACGGAGCGAGAAGCTTCCTCGATGCCCTGTTAGACTGCCGACTGTCGCCGCACACGGCCGTACACCCGACAGTTGGAGCCACACAAACAACCGGAGCTCAATATACCACAGTTACTGACATCGGATGACGATGGCATATACGAACAACGAGTACGTTGACATGTTGCTGATGCTCGGCGAGTGTCGACACGATGCCAGTGAAGCAGCTACAGCGTATACCGTTAGATATCCTAGGCGAAGAGCCCCGGCAGCCATTACGTTCTCACGTGCCGAACAACGACTTCGGGAAAGAGGCAGCTTGGTAATGCGCAGCAGTAACAGACGAAGACCTGCAAGAAGTGAGGAGACAGGGGTGTTTGTTTTAGCTGCACTACACCACGATCCTCATGTCAGAGTTCGAGCCGTTGCTGCAGTCGCTGGTGTCAGTCTCACATCTGTGTGGCGTATAGTACACGGCCACAGATTTCACCTGTACCGCCTGTCACTGACCCAGGAGCTTCTTGGGAACGATTTCGTGCAAGAGTGGCATTCTGTAAGTGGGCCATGCGTAATTTCACGCTACAGTCTTTACGAAGTGTTATGTTATCTGATGAGTCCACGTTCACAAATTATGGTGCAGTGAATCGCCATACTGGGCCGCAGACAACCCTCGGTGGGTACGACCTGTCGACCGTCAACGTAGGTGGTCTTATTAACGTGGGGTGTGGAATCCTTGGGGATTAAATCATCGGTCCACACCAGTTTTCAGGTACACTGACAGGTGAGTTATGTCGCGCTTTTATATGGTATCTGCGACTGAAACTTTGAAGGGTTGTAGCTCCCAAACTAACAGTGATAGGAATGTAGTTTAAATTGATTTGGACGCAGCTGGTTTCAACGAATCCAAGGCAGGATAGAAAAAAAAAACTATTTTTCCATTTAAAAAATTATATTTTTGTGCTGTAACTCTTTGGAAAAGACACAATAGACTATGTTCATAGCTCTGCAGAAAGTGTAACATTTCTTGTGTTGACCTACCGCATTAAAATTTCCCGTCACCTATTATTTTATAAATTACAGAGGCAAACACACTTAGTGAAACACCCTGTGTATATTATATATGTTATTCACTCAAAACATAAGTAATCTTTGCTAAACATTGAGGGTAAAAGGATATCTCATGTCGTTGTCGAGATATTGGATGTTTTTTCGCCGGCCGCTGTGGCCGAGGGGACTGAGGCGCTCCAGTCACGGTCTGCACAGCCACTACGGTCGGGGGTTCGACCCCCCTCTGGCATGGATATTTGTGCCATCCTTAGTGTTAGCTAGTTCGTAAGTAGTTTGTAACTTTAGGGAGTGATGAACCCGTAGTTAAGTCCCATAAGCTATACAAACATTTGATTTTTTAAAATATTTTATCCTGCGGAAAGCCACTGTGGAACTACACTTCTGTACGCCGGGATCCCGCCGACAAGGGACCCCGCAATACTTCCCACGTCTTCCCACTACCTCGCCGTCTGCGCAGTTGATGGCCAAGTAATTCCGCGCGCACTCCAGCGCGGGAACGTGCGGTGTCCGCGTCGTGTGTTACAGAGATCTCTGGGCAGAAGCGCAGTTTAATCGGCGAGTTGTCGCAGAGGCAGAGGCAGCGCGACTGCGGACTCCCCGGCGCGCCGCCAGCGGCGAGCAAGTTATAACGAATCGTGGCCCCCGCAGACACCTTGTTAGGCGGCACGCGGCACGCGGCACGAGTAATGACACGGCCCGTTATAAACACGCCGTGCTGTTCACCTAACGAGGCGGCAGGCGAGCCCGACGACCCAGCCGCAGCCGCCGACCAAACGTCGTCGCCACCTCTGGATGCTCACGCTCGTCCCTGCATGGATATCCTCACTGCACACACTAATTCCAAGGAAGATGATACATGCTGCCACAGTAATTGCCCAGTGCCGAACATGGTGTCCCATTTTAATCTATACAGTATATCTCTAGAGTACGACAATTCTCCATATCAATGCATGAAATAATATAAAAAATACGCTGTGGTAATAGGAAAGAGACAGCGTAGCGATTGGACATTTGGGTGTGGCGGGAGACGTGCAGGGAAGAGTCCTCTGCAGTAGGGTTGGTGACTGTGTCCTCGTTGGCGGAGTGGTCAACATGTCTGCCTAGTAAGCAGGAGATCAAGGGTTCGAATCCCGGTCGGGCACAAATTTCCATTCGCCGTACTTTGGTATTCCATCTAAATCTAGTACAGTGAAGCCATTACTGATCGCAAATTCCGATTTATTTCATGTGGAGACATCTGTCGGTAGCTCGGCGTTTGAACGTACGCATACCCGAATTTTGAATTTCTCCGATAAATCTACAGATTGTTTAACGTGCCCTATGGTACCGCTGCCTTAGGGCGCTCTGCAGACGTGTGTCTTGAAACAGAACTGCTGGATCATTTTGTTCTGTTGAAAACAGAGGCAAGGAAGTAGATTCTGTTTCTGTTACATTTTTTTTTGTATTTATGTAAGTTTCATGCAAGTAATACTTGTTTATTAATGAATATCAGTTGATTCATCTTAAACCTTGTGGATTTACTGATGTTTAGTAATGGTTTAATGAATTTATTGTGTAAGACTGTGTGCATGTATAAGTCTGAAACCAAACTGTCAACTGCGGCTAAGAAGATGAATTATGCAATATATAAGGAAGACAGGGTGACAGAAATGGAGCAAGGCTAAGATGACGAATTATGCAGTATATAAGGAAGACAGGGTGACAGAAATGGAACAAGGAATCATTGAAAGAGGCAATGCAGCGTGTAAGGAATGGTAAGCTTGTTAAAGGCGCCGCTAGGAAGTTCAACTTCCCTGAAGCTACTTTAGGTCCATATGTAAGAAAAAAAAGATAATAATAATAATAATATAAAATAAAATAAAAAACCATGTTGATGAAGTAGGCTCTGCTCAATGTGCAGGCATAAATTACAGGGATGCAAAGGAGGAATGTTATGTCTGTGTCCCTTTTGATAAGTAGATAAGCATCAGTACAGTCGTGTTATCTAAATAAAATGTTCATTTCGTCATCTTACCCTACCTGTAGGGCAAGTCGACGAATGGTACTATAACTAACAAAAACAGGTCTGGGTAAAGAAAATCTTCAGTCTTAGGAAACGTTTAAGAGCTTTATTACAAAGGTGATACATGAGGAAATCGTTTTTCCATATATAAAATATCTGATTTCGACGTAAGAGCCAGAAAAAAAATAATAAACGTTAGTGTCACCATCTTACCAGACTTTTCCCTGTTATATAAGCGACGCCATTCTCTTTTTTATTAACGCAAAAGTGGAGGAGCTGTAAAGTTCACAAATTATGCTCACCTAAGACAATTGCTTTACAACATATCCATAACAACTTACTATTCACACATTTCAAATACACTTACAAATGCAAGTACTTATACGTGATCAACCACACTGGACAGTGGTGTGTTCATGATTGCTGAACCCGATCTGAATAGACAGTGCGACCCACCTCGGTCTGTAGGCAAGCTAACAGGGTGCTTAAGATGGCCGAAGGGTTTCGTCTGCCTTTTGTTAATCTTGTGCTCATTATTACTGTTATTATGTGCATATGGACGCATTTCTAATAGCCTATATAGCTTTCATTCTTTCACTATGTAATAAGTTTGGAAAACATTCTTTCCCTTGGGAAGGTAACTAATATAATAATAAAAAATAATCAGTCTAGTTTGCAGAAATTGGACACTTTATTTTATATAAAGGTGACAGATTTCGATCTGACATTATCATCCTCAGACGTATTTGACTCATTGTGATGCTGAGACAAATCGGTCTGAGGACGTTCTTAGCGTAAGATCGAAACTGGTAACCTTCGTATAAAGTAAAGTGTATAATTTCTGGGAACTAGACATTATTTTTTCATATTATATCAGTATGTGCTTTCTTCCTTTCCTCTGACCACTTGGACCCTGATCGTTTAGGGAATTCATTCTCTGACTTTACTACCCATCTTCAATAGTAGAGTTTTCTGTCGATTAAGTCTAAGATCGCATAACTAATGAAGAGGTACTGAACAGAATTGGTGAGAAAAGGAATTTTTGGCATACCTTGACTAAAAGAAGGGATCGCTTGGTAGGACACATTCTTAGACATCGGGGAATCGTAAATTTAGCATTGGAGGGAAGTGTGTGGGGTAAAAATCGCAGAAGGAGACCACGACACGCATACAGTAAGCAGGTTCAAATGGATGTAGGTTGACGTTCTTATGAGGAGATGAAAAGGCTTGCGCAGGATAGAGTAGGGTGGAGAGCTGCATCAAACCAGTCTCCGGACTGAAGACCATAACAACAACAACAAGTCTAAGACTCCTAACTGTACTTTTCCAGGTCATTTTTTTATTTCTTTTGTGGAATGTTCTTCAGTTTTGCAGTGTTTGTCAAAATCTTATGAATTAGCCTTGATGTTGGAAGTGTATTAATGTCCCCAAAAAATTTCTTCTTTTCCTAATGTCTGCAACAAGGCTGGGCAGTTCTTCATTTGCTTAGTGCGATTTGAGTCTACAACATTCTTATATTTTATCTGGTTCCAGGATTTTTCTAATTATCTGTCAAGATGTTATCCAGATCGTCCTTTTTAAGAAGCTCGTTTCTGCTCGCATACAGCAGTTCGGATCTTATCACTGTATTATGACGTTTGATATTTATCTGTATTCACATGCACTACTCAAATGTTCAAATGTTTGTAGAGCTTATGGGACGTAACTACGGGGTCATCAGTCCCTAAACTTACAAACTATTTCTGAACTAGCTAATACGAAGGATGGCACAAACATCCATGCCCGAGGGGGGATTCGAACCCCCGTGCACTACTCAGTTAGGGGATCAGGTGAGATATCCTTCAGATATTGGTTAAAATTTTTGTTTGTGACACAGTACGATATTTTGCCGCCTCTGTATTGAATTTTACATGGCGTTTACCTAGAGCGAGGAACTATGGGGCTACCATAATAGTGAAAAAGCCATTCTGGTTGCACTCTATTAAAGTGTTTAATCGCCTCGGACGAGCAGTACAGTTGCACACCTGCGTAGCATGGACATTATGATGTTATCAATCAGCTGTTGAGGGATATTTGGTGGTTTTTCCATGAGTGCAATATCTAGCTCTGCACCTGTAGTGGGGAGTGCTTTAATGGCTGTAATGCGGTAAACGAGTTGGTCACTCCATTCATCCAAATTCTCTAAGCTTTAAGACTGTTGCCCACCATCATAAGGAACCCATCTCCTACGCTACTAGCATAGGCCACAACAACGTAGCTCTGAGCAGTCAAAGCGCCATTCTGAACGTCACTCATGTCCGTACATCCGCCAATACTGACTCCTGCTCACGCCATTCGTCCACCACCATGATGTTGTGATGTTTCGTGCTTATACGCTGGGTTGTTCCGAGTTCCACGTTGTCTCCAGATGGAGGGACGACGATTAATCTGCATCTACATGGGATACTGATTCATCTACATCTACATGGGATACTCTGCAAATTACATTGAAGTACCTGGCAGAGGGTCTGGCTCCACACAAAATCTTGACATCTGTGAATAGAACCCGGCTCCATTCGTTACTACTCCAATCCTGATGTTAATACGTCCAATTTCTGTGGCATAAGCGAGACTTACATCATAGGCCTCCGTGCGTTGAGGGCATATTCCCGAAGCTGATTCGGACTTTTGTGTTGATATTGCGTGTCCTGTTGCTGTTACAGCTGAGTTGCATTCAGCCTCTTATCTCGACGTGTTGTTATTACCCATGGACGACGTTAGCCATGCCTTATTTTAACGGTACCTGTTGTCTGAAATCGCATCCAAGTTCTGGAAATTACACATTGGGACACTTCAATGGCTGTACCCTCCTGTGTCTGTCCGGCTTCCAACCTTCCAATGGTTCTCCATCTCCATGCTACAGCTTCAGGTAAGTCACGTTATTATTTCATTGCACTACCCGCTCACTACACTATCTGAACCCAACCACTTGCGTAATTCGTTTTAGAGCAAACACAAGTTAACACCAATGCCGTCTGTAGTAATTTCTGTTATTATTCCTGCTTCTGTTGTCGTAATGTTATGGTCTCCACTTCTTAGAACCGACATAGAGACATAGAACAATTTTAGTTCATTCTCCTGATGACAATACTTCAGGACGTAGATATCTGCTCTGGTAACCTAATTGTTTTTACCAGTGTACGTTGTAGAGGTCACGCGTTCTCTCGTATATTTTTTGAGCTTTTGTAACCGCACTTTCTGTGTTATATTTTCCAACCCTGTTGGTTCTATGTTCTCACAGAGATATTTGAAGACTGAGACTCGTTCGATCTGCCCGTATTTGTGTTCAATTTCTGAACGTCGTTTTTAGCGCATATGAAGTTGGTCTTCTCGAATGACATTTGTAGTCCAGTTTCCTTAGCGCATTCCTCGAGGACTTTGTTGTATCGCTGTATTTTCACCGTTTGCTGGTACCGCTAGGTCGTCTGTGAAAGCTAATCAACTAACCTCGATATCACCATTCTTTAGTCCGAGTTGAATGGGATCGCAATGGTTCACAGTTTTCAATTCTTTCTCCATTCTCGAATAACTTTATCCAGAACAACGTTGAAGAGCAGCTGTGCCAATCCTAATACTTGTAAGATGTTACAGTGGGACTGTTAATCGACCTAATCGTAAGCCTTCTTGATTTCTACGAATGTACATTATAAATTTTCATGATAAAAATGATCTGAAATAGCGGAATTATAGCTCGTTATTGAGAGATGGTTCACTAGGAAACGCAAGTAAATTAAATGAATAGTTTATTCTAAATTTAACGCCAGAGGAATGGCATTGTGGCACGTGCCTCATAATGCACTGGCCGATCACAACAAAGTACTGGGATATTCAACGGTCTAATCTACGAGAATAGAACCGACTGCACCGTTATAGGTGTCGCACGCTACCTTGCGTCATCTGCAAAATGCTGCTTTCTCAACTGCTGTAAGGACAGTTTATTGGTATCTAATGTGATTGCTTCAAAGCTGGAAATAACAGATATAGCACGAAAATTGACACCCAACTGGTTAACCGCAGAAGAAAAAGTACCATCGCTCTCCCTAGTGTGGGGTTGAACTTCAGTACGCTGGTAAAGTTGTATCTGAGGGAACCAAATCACATACCTGTGGAATGTATCCGTTGCTTTTACTTAAATAAATCGAATGTTCAAAAATATGAGAAAAAAGGAATAAATTAAATATGATATGTTTGTAAAACTATTGCAGCAAACTGCTATAGAACATTGAATTAGAAACTAATTGAATTACCTTACACTAAGGACAACACACACACACACACACACACGCCAGAGGGAGGACCCCAACCTCCGGCGGAAATTGCCGCCCAGTCCGTAGCACAAGTCTTAGAGCCCGCGGCCAATCCGCGCGGCTTTAAATACTTATAGTGTAAATACAGCGGGCAGGAATACTATCATAAAATGAGTAGCTAAATTCCCGCTGCTTCGCACGCGTAGACTCGATGGTTGTTTCTACTTCTAAATATAAATTTTCATAGATTTAGCTTTAAGCATGCTTTCCTAAGCAAGTATTTTAATACAAGTTGCCACCCAGTATTGCACCATTGATAGCAGAATTCAAATATCCCGAAAGCTTTTTTTTTTTTTTTTTTTTTTTTTTTTTTTTTAATTCTAACCATCGTCCCAAATCCAAATTTTTGCATTTCTAGCATCAAAATATTCTTAGTAGCACCCTTAAAAGATTTTTCCCTTATTTCACCCACTTAATAGTTGAATTTACAAAAAATATCGTAACAAATGTTTTTTAAAATTCCAATCAAAAATCTAAATCCGAATTTCTTGCTTCAAAATTGGCTTACTAGACGTATTTTCAAAAACCGTTCATCCTCTATTTCACGCCCTGAGGGATGAGAATATCGAAAATTGCTGTTTCCTACAGTGTAAGATAAACAACGTCTACAAATTTCAAGTTTCTATCGTCTATAGATTCACTTTTCAGCGCCGTTTTCTGTCTTTTAGAAACGGTTTGAGATCGCGAATTTTCTTTCTTGCACTTTTGCATCTTTTTGGTAGTTTTACTTTCAAGGTGCAATATGCACTTATTTTTCTTTATTTGTAAGCTTGTTGCAGAAAAATAACTGAAGAATGAGCATCACGGTTCGTTATATATAACATCTTTGCCATTATTGTTTCAACAGTCATCGCTGGTCTTCTGTCTGAATTTTATGTAAGTCGGTAACTTTCATCTCTCATATCATCCACCCAGTTGTCGTTATCAACCCTCTACCACCATAGTGCACAGTGGGAGACTGATACCTACTACCACATACCAACACTATTGGTTTGCTATGTGCAGTTCTGGCTGCAGAGTGACGTATAGGCAAGAACACCTATTACGATGTAACATGTCACGTTGTTTACATTTCGCAAAATAAAAATTAAAAATCCACACTTCCTCGGGAATTTAAGGTGCAAATAATGCCACTGTAAAATAAAAGTCCCAAAGTGTCTAACGGTGAAAATATCCCAAGTCAGGCTTACAAGCCGACTGCAACTACAGAACTAGTTGATGTCCACAAGAGTTCATCCCAGTCAAAAACATTTTAAGTTCATACACGCACCGAAACTATTCCAACTATTTTGCCAACGAAACGACACAAAAGAAACCATCATGTCCGAAATTAAATACCTCGTCATCCACGTAATGCTACCCTCTCGCCGTCTGCGTGCTCACATCAGCATAGTGTGGTCTCAGAAAAGTAATAATGGTAACAATCATCGTTAGCTGAACTTGTGCCTGCTTTGAGGGAAGAATGGTATAAGATAGTGTATTGTCGCGTATTCTGACAAGAAACACAACTACACCAATATTGGTCAGGCCACGAGAGTACCTACCGTTGACAATTCCACTTCAAAGTTTCCCATGAGAGGACGAGTATTAACACCATCATCACGTGTCTCAGGCCGGATTGGTGGAATCACAGTTAAATGGCGCATATGACCTGTGAGGCATTGAGAAAATGCTACGCCAGTCACAACATAGTCCTTACCTTGTACAGTGTTCACGGTACCACGAGACGTGTTTGCGGATTGAGACTTTGTAAATATCGCGACAATTTAAGGGTACTTTGAAGTATTTACTCCGTTGTCTGCACTTTATCACTATGGAATTATTGTACTTCTCTAGCGCTCAAATATGAGTATTCATATGTTTATAATACATCTTAGTAAAGTATTGGAATCCTTGTGTTGCCGTGTGGAATGGCCACGTGGTCATGCTACGCACTTGTCTGCCGTTCCCATTGGAGGTTCGAGTCCTCCCCGGGCATGGGTGTATGTGTTGTCCTTAGTGTAAGTTAGTTCAAGCAATTTGTACGTTTAGGGACTGATGACCATAGTAGTTTCATCCAGTAGGTTTACAAACATCTGAACATTTTTTTTTTTATCCTTGTATTAAGGTGTACCTAGGTTGCCTTACATGTAACACCTTGAAACATGTATGTTTAAATAAAATTATGTTCGGAAAATAGTTTGTGTGTGCGGATGGACTTGTGTTGGTGTGCAGATGCAACAGTGCCTTTCTAGGTCGTTACAGAATTGTGAATATAAAATGTTCAAATGTTTGTTAAGCTTAAGGGACTTAACTACGGGGTCATCAGTCCCTAAACTTACAAACTACTTATGAACTACTTACAACTAATGACGGCACAAATATCCATGCCCGAGGGGGGATTCGAACCCCCGACCGTAGTGGCCGTGCAGACCGTGACTGAAGCGCCTCAGTCCCCTCGGCCACCGCGGCCGGCTTGTGAATATAAAAACTTATCTGAGTGTGTGTAATTCAAGTAACTGTAAATATTATAATCAGCCTGGTATCGAATGATAGCAATGAGTGTGGTCTGTTTGTGCACTTAACTATCCAGAACATGAGTCTAGTTAAGCAATGCACGACAAGTCCGCTTGCAGATTAAAGTGGGCTTCGTTACTTAAACAAACAAATAGTTCATAAATGAAACCAAATAGAGAGAAATGTTTGCCACAAATCTGATGCCGAAAATAAATGTGATCATGGGTGGAGTACCCGACAATTTCTAACAGCGAGTGATAGCAGCAGAATAATATGTTAGAGTATGACATAGTGAAAACGCTTAAATTGACAATTATATATATACGTCAATTATTTAAACATTAAGGTTTAGATTACTAAGGTGACACAGGCTGAGTATGACTTACATTGCGACCTTAGTAATGGTTGTTATAAGAACTCATACTGTGGCTAAGATATACCTCATTAACAAAGAAAAAGTTGTCTAGTCAAAATACTTCATCAGATAATGTTGTTGTTGTGGCCTTCATTCCGGAGACTGGTTTGATGCAGCTTACTGTATTTATCTCTTGGTCATCCTCAGTGGTTTTTACCCCAAAAACTTCCCTCCAATGCTAAAGTCACGATTTCTTGATGTCACAGAATGTGTCCTACCAATCGATCCTTCTTTTAGTCAAGGTATGCCAGAAATTCTTTTTCTCCTCGATTCTGTTCAGTACCTCTTCATTAGTTACGCGATCAACCCACCTAATCATACAAGGCAACACTCCACACAAATACCTTCAGAAAAGACTTCCTTAAGAGTAAATAAATATTCGATATTTACAAATTTCTCTTTTTCAGAAAAGCTTTTCTTCCCATTGACATTTTGCTTTTTATATCCTCTGTACTGCGACCATCATGTGTTATTTTACCGCTCAAATAACAAAACTCATCAACCACCTTTATTTTTTCGTTACCTAATCTAATTCCTTCAGCATCACCTGATTTTCTCAGACTGCACTCCAATTCCCCTTGTTTTGCTCTTGTTAATGAACATCTTATACGCACCTTTCAACACACTGTCCATTCCGTTCAACTGTTCTTCCAAGTAATACCGAGCATAAATGTACTGAATCGTAGGATGACAGACAACTGTAACAGTAACTGATAACAACAAAAGGCACTTGTACAATGTAGCATAGTGTAGAAACGCGTAAGTCGATAATTGTGTAATTGACTAATTCTTTAAAGATCAAAGTATAGATTCACACAAATCTATAACAGTAACTTATAACAACAACAGAACTTGTACAATGTAGTAGTCGACAATTGTGTGATAGACTTGTTATGAACGTTTAATTTATTAATTGCCAAAAACTAGGTATGGATTCGATTGCGACCTTAGCAATAGTTATTGTGTTGTCAGCAAGTGGTGCAATTAATAATTCTGTGAGAAAAGTGCTGCACACGATAAGAAATGCTGGCTGGCAGCTACCTGGTAAACTAGAAGGAAAAAGCTTAACAGACACACAACAATCTGTCTCCCTACTCATGAATAAATTTAAATTCATTCACTCTTATCTACTGGCAACTACTTCATTTAATAATTCAATTCAACAGTAAACATAGCTGTCATCAAAAAATCGTATAATGAATAAAAGGAAAAGCTGTCATCAAAAAATCTTGTAATGAATAAAAGGAAAAGAAAGAAAATTATAAATTATCACTATTATTTTGCAAACACCATCACTATTATAATGAAATAAATACATATCAAATCCTCCTAAATGCTCCACACACTGTCTACAACAACCCATTCTCCTACTCCCAGACTATCTGCCTACCACTACTCTTCATTGTCGTCTCCGAGTTCACGACAAACTGACTAGAGATTGGAAATTACAAAGTGTAGTGTTGCCACCTTTCAGCCTCAACAGTAGATCGCACTGAAAACCATAAAGGATCAGAATTGAAGGGTTTGGTGCAAAAAGGAGGCAGCTCCAGTTATGCCAGTTTGTGGCAAATCGAAAAAAAAATTCAGTTTTCACCAAAACGAAAAAATTTTCAGCCTTGTTTTAGGCTATGAAGTATCTAATACTACTGACAAGAATACACACAAATGCATGCACTGCATGCACTCAGGTACGTGCCATAGTGTTTTGAACTTTGGAGCTGCCACTGTTTTGCTCCAAAGTGAATGAAAAGCTGTTTGTAGGACCAATTCATGTATAATTAACCATATTTCAGTTTAAAAACATTTATTAATGAAGAAAGTACAACATTATTGGCGTAATACATTAATTCTATAGTTCTTCTTCAGTCTTCTAGCTTCCTTTTAGCCTCCTCAGGATCCTTTGAAGCATCTGAAGTTAACCGGTCGTAAAACCACATTTCGTATTGCCCAACATACTTTCTGGCCAGCTCTTTGACATCTTTAACCTTAGCGGGAGGAGACAATCATAAGCTTGATGAAAGTGGTCCATTGTTATAAGACTCGCAGGTCCTTGGTTTCAAATTTGCGCAATATCGATATTGGTAATGGAGTATTGTAGGATAATGTTTATTTTTTATTTATTTATTTTTGTAACCTTATAAATACTACTAGTATCAGTGAATTCAATTGCTACTCACAGTTACTCACTAGTCTATAGCTGCTATTGTCTAATGTTAAATATACTCGATGTTGTTTATTATTCTTTCATGTAAATATTAATGGACGATAGCAATGTAAAAAAATTTGGATTGTACCTCTCTGATCTATAATAATTTCATGTAATGGAAAGTAAAACTGAACAGGGCTGACGGGCTCGATGTATATTCCGAGCCGCTCATGCCTGTCCAGTTAAACTAGCGGAAATCCAAATTGTTATCAGTTTGTAATTATCCCCTCTAATACTTTAATTCCCCTGATGTCTTACACCATCTTTCTTACTTACTATTCTTTTTCGGTTGTATTTTTCCTTTCTATTATTTCTTTTGTTCACACATTTTTCCAAAGCTGTATAAGAATAATGTAAAATAAAAATACTGTAATGCAAAAAGGAATGGCCCGCCTCCACGTGGCGGGATAGGGACAACGGTGCGAGTTGAGGGAGAACTGGAGAATGCCAACCACAGTGTCCTTCAGAGCACGTGTCCAGTCGCAGCGGCTAAGAGGCCATTCCACGAGCCACCTTATTTCTTAGGCGGTAGCAAAGTAGGGTAGCAGAGAAAAAATAAAAAAAAATAAAAATAAAAAAATTATCGAAGACAGTCGCACTGCATTGAATAATCCCTTTATCGATGTATGGCTCTTCATAGAGCAATATTTTATACTTATTGAATATTTTCCTCTTTTCTTGTTCGATAATGATACGTAAGGGTTCTTTACAAAAAAAATTCATCAATGTGTCAACAAAGTTGGAAATAAATTTCTGGTCCACTTCAGTGACATAAAATTTGGAACTGGCACTTCTGAGCATAGTCACTGGAAGAAAAACTCTTTCCATCTTCCTCAAACACTTTTCTGTATTACCGTACTCTCTGTCGCATGGTATAAAGCTGTGGCCCGGTTCTGGAAATCGATGAACGATCTGTTGGATTTCTCTGAAACTAGTGGGTGGAGCTGCCTCTTTCTTGCACCAAATGAAGGGACTTTTTTTTTCTTTATGCGATAGAATGTTCAACTCAATAGAGCCAAAAAAGTGGAGCTGCCTCCTTGTTGCAAGAAACCCCTCAATTTATTCTGGTCCGAGACGACTGGGAGCTGTGTTGGGTGCAGCCGTTTCCCTGCACGGCATTAGCTGCGTAGCTTTGCGCACCCCTGTCCTGTCCTATCCGTATCTGCTGTGTGCGCGGCTATCAGCTGCGGGGGCGGTTCCAGCAGCCGCGCCAGCCACAAGGATCGTGTGTCGCCCGCCGCGTCTCTGTCCACACTAGTCGTGCTGGACCAGTCATCCCAACTCGAGTTAACGCTATGTGGGTTTTACTTGCTGATTTTTAGTCTCAAGTGTTTTAATTATACAAAAAGGACATGAAAATATGTGCTGGGACCGGGATCCGAACCCGCGTCCTCTTGTTTACATAGGTAGATGCGCGGAAATCAGTGCGACCTCAGGGACACGGGCTTAGTACACATGCTGGGACAATCCAAGCACGTACTCCGTTAGACCCATAAGTCATCCTACTTCGATTATTGTAAGTAGTGTAACACACCCGCGAAAACAATTAAATATATAGTAGATGACATTATTGATAAATCTGAAGCATTGAATTAACCCTTAACTGCCCTGGCAGGGTCATATTTGACCCCAAGAATTTGATTTTAAAATTTATTCGCTAGGTGACATGGTGGGGAGCTCCCCGTTCATGCTATCTCATTTCGCCCCATTCACTGATAAGTGTATGCTTCGTTTGCCCATTTCGATGCTGTTCAATGGCCAGTGGACTCTGGGTGAGAGTGTAAACGTTTTACTTTCCTGCAGTACCGTACTTTATATTTTGAGTTATATACGTCCTTTATGGCACTTATTTTCCATGTCAATCGTGCAAATGTTTTATAGAACAATATAACACGGCTGGCAGGTCACAGGGTTTATCGTCTGAAGAAACAGCGAATATTTTTAATGAAAGTTTTCGAGATAGTGACTGCTCCAATCATAATGATGGTTTGGAAGAAACCGACCATGATACTGGATCAGAAATATTTGGTGCCAATTCTGCTGACGATCATTTACCCCAAGAATTTGGGTCAAAAATGACCCCGCCAGGGTATGAGAGTTATCTACATTCGCCAGGGCAGTTAAGGGTAAAAAATTTGTGGTGCGGTCAGGAATCGAACCCAGACTTCCATGCTTACTAGGCAGACGTCTTAACCGTTGGACTACCACACCACTAACGATTAAGGCGCCTTGGAACAGTCTAAGTACGATCTCCCTCCACGTCACAAACTTTAATTCAGCTTCTGTGTTCCAGAGATAATTGCCACTACTGCCAAGGCTCTCCATGCAGCGGAATAGCACCTCGGCAATGGACATATTGGAACAATCTTGTTAAGGTGATATAAATATCAATTTAATACAAATAAACAATCCCTGAGACGGATGTGGTGTGGTATTCTAACGGTTAAGACGTCTGCCTAGTAATCATGGAGGTCCGGGTTCGATTCTCGGACGCACCACAAATTCTAATTCAATGCTTCAGATTTATCAATAATGCCTTTGACATATTTGAGACGAAAATCCGTCTCAGGGATTGTTTTTTTATATTGAATTAACATTTATATAGTAGATGATTGTGATGCTAATAAAATTTGCTTCTAACATTTGTTGGGAAGTAAGTTCGCCTTGACCGTGTGCCAATCCCACCAAATGCTTCCCCTAAGTCGGTAACTTCTCCACATAAACAATAATGCACCTTCCTGTAATGAAGTCAATGAACATAATCGAGTAATCAAGTTAATTAAGTGAATGGTGGATAATTACCACTGAAACACAGTTTAGAGTTAACAACACATCTATTCACCAAAACACACAAATGCGTTGTTGCACTGTTTCGAGAATACTAAATGTTTCAAATGTTTATAGAGCTTATGGGACTTAACTACGGGGTCATCAGTCCCTAAACTTACAAACCACTTATGAATTAGCTAATACTAAGGACGGCACAAATATCCCTGCCCGAGGGGGGGATTCGAACCCCCGACCGTAGTGGCTGTGCAGACCGTGACTGGAGCGCCTCATTCCCCTCGGCCACCGCGGCCGGCCAATCAACACATTCCAAACAGTAGAGATAACTGCAGATGATAAAGTTCCAGTTCATTAATGACGGCATTGTCCATTTGTAGTTTCCACCATTCGATCGCGACGCGGTTGTCCGATCAGTAGGATTCGTAAACGACGAAAGTCACCGGTATCTATGATATATGTCCGGATTAACCGTACACTTCGCCGCGGTGGAGTAGCCGAGCGGTCTAAAGGGTCTCTCTGCGGAGCGCGCGGTTGCTCGCCGTGGAGGTTCGAGTCCTCCCTGGGGCATGGGTGTGTGTGTTGTCCTTAGGTTAGTTTAACTTAGTTTAAGTATTTTGTAAGCTACGGACTGATGACCACGCAGTTTGGTCTGATAGATTTACAAACATTTGATTTGACTGTACACTTCAAAAATTCATAGCGCAATACAATCGAATCCGTCGCTGCGCGGTTGAAACAATCGAACTCGACACGACAGACGTTACGGGTATAAATATACTTCTTCGAATAACACTGTTCACAATACTGTTTGATGATCTCTTAAAACAAATTAGAATGATACTCATACAACTGATTACTTTTTACTGGGGCGCTATTACACATTCCAAAACACGAGTCCGGAAGCTCGCAAGGACGGAGCGTGGCTGACTCGTGTAGACAATCACAGACAACTCGCAGGTATCAGAGTCGATAGTCGATAGTCGACAGTAGGACAAATGGAAGTTTTTTATTATTTATTTTTTTTAATTTTATTTCTATTATTATCATTATTATTATTTATTTTTTTATTTATTTTTGAGAGAGAGAGAGAGAGAGAGACAGACAGAATGTCATAGAACAGTAGTGTGTAAAAGCAGCAAGAAGCAGACAGCTTGGTCGAATGACCCAGTGAAGGCAGCCTGTAAAGAGAAAGAGACGACATTTCAAAAATTGCTCCATACTAGAAATTAGGCAGACAGAGAAAGCTATGTTGAAGAAAGAAACAAAGCCAAACGGATAAATGCAGAATCCAAGTAGAAATCTTGGGAAGACTTTGGAAAGACTTATACAGATGACTTAGTTGTGGTGGCAGATCCAGTGAAAGGTTGCAGTCTAATATTTCAGAGTTCATCACAGTATGTAGGCTTTCACGATCGACATCTTCATTAATTAAAACTTCCGGGCTAAGATGCCGTGGTCCATCTGTAAAAATTTCTTCTCCCGGTGTTTCGTTGCCTACTGCAGGAAACATCTTCAAGAGTGAGTCAGAGACTGCCTGCTAGCCGCTGGATGTTCCGCTTATAGAGAGGGCATAGATAGCGCCTCCACTTGTCACGTGCTGCCGACTATGAAGTTATCTCTGACCAGTGTCATCTCTTTTGATTACAGGTAATCGATTGTCACATCATTGGTGCAAAGTTGACCGCCATATCTTATCTAATTTCAATCCTTCTTCTTTTCTATTGAAATTATTTGTTGCTTCTGGATTTCTATGGCTTCTCTATACATGCGTGTATAATAATGTGAGGTCTTGGCTAGTTTCACTGAATTTTATTTCTTGACCCCCTTTTGAAAAAAAAAATAATAATATATATATATATATATATATATATATATATATATATATATATATATATATATATGTTCTACTAGAGCTGATTTGTCGGTGTGTCCCAGTCGGCAGTTCCTTCTGTGTTCAATTAAGCGGTATTCACACTTCTTTTCGTTGCTGCTATACAGACCATGCCACACCTACACGGAATTTTATAGAGGATATCTTGCATCTTTCACAAATCTTAACAATCATTAATCTTCTTGGTGGGTCTAAAGATTGTTTCCACTTGAAACTTGGCCGAAACTTTCCCAATACGATCCGTGATGTGTGTGAACGGAAGAAAAACTATCCCAACCGACAGTTGTTGTTGTTGCATCTTTTCCGACACTTTTCTTCTAGAATGGACTGTTCGATCTATCTCTATATCGGCATATCCATTTTTCTTGAAAGCAGTTCGCAAATGGTTTAATTCATCTTCCAGATAAATTGGCTCACAGGTATTATTGGCTCTATCCACCAATGTTTTGATGACACCGCGGCTATTAGTAGTTTCTGACACTCAAAAATCGATAATGTAAAATGTAAAACTATAGAACAGTATGCAATACAAACACATAAGGCCACAAAGACACGGACACACTATATATAAAAATTATGTCTCTGTAGCCGTCAGTGTCTCATTCTGCCGGCCGCGGTGGCCTAGGGGCTGAGGCGCTTCAGTCACGGTCTGCACGGCCTCTACGGTCGGGGGTTCGAATCCCCCCTCGGGCATGGATATTTGTGCCGTCCTTAGTCTTAGCTAGTTCATAAGTAGTTTGTAAGCTTAGGGACTGATGACCCTGTAGTTAACTCCCATAAGTTCTACAAACATTTGAACATTTGTAGCCGTCAGTAACTGCGAAAGTGTTGCCCTTGGAGGATTTTTTGTGCCACGTAAATGTTCGATGGCATTAACGTCGAGAGTTGGAAGCTACGTCGAGCTACGCTAGAGCCAGTGCTCCTGCAAAATGCCGACCCTTCCTCTTCTTTTTCGTGTTCATTCTCGTGCTGGACGTTCACCCCAGCTCGCGTTTGCCGGCGTTCTTCGACCCCGACCGTGTAAAGTTGCAAGCCCGCCAGAAGCATTTATCAGGCTCTCGCTTCGCAAGTGTTTACACGCCTTTAGGCGGGCACGGAACACCTGCGTTGAGCGCAAGCCTGCCTGTGTCCCTGAATAGTACGAACTGAACCACCAGTTGCAGGAGTGTCATCTGCAAGCCTCGTCTCCCCTGTGGATAAGCACAGTCTTTCATATTTCACTAGCTGAAATCCCGGTGTCTCCCGGGCTTTTATTTTTCCCAGACTAAAGTTAGCCCATCTCTCCTATTTCTCTCTGTCCACCTTCTCTTTCCTTCGTCCGTCTCCTTCTTCCCTCTTTCTCTGTTCATCTCATCTCCCCCCTCTGTCCATTTCTACTCCTTCCTTTGCCAATCACCTCCCGTCTCTCTGTTGAACTCTTCCTTCACTCTCTCCATCTGTGAAAAATTATATAACTGTTACTTTCATGGTCATTAGTGAAGTGGTGTCCAAGCCTATTGCAAGGTACCCTCAAAAAAATGTTCAAATGTCTGTAAATCTATCGGACCAAACTGCGTGGTCATCAGTCCGTAGCTTACAAACTACTTAAACCTAGGTAAACTAACCGAAGGACAAACACACACACCCATGCCCCAGGGAGGACTCGACCTCCACGGCGAGCAACCGCACGCTCTGCAGCGAGGTACTTTAGACCGCTCGGCTACTCCACCGCGGCAAGGTACCCTCCGCCATGCACCGAATGAAATCGTAGGTACACATTAATGTTTCACTTGTTTAAAGGTTAAGTGTGCAAAACATCATGGTCAGAATAAAAACGAAGATTTTGTCGAAGCACTGCTGTGTACCTTAAAAAAGTTTACGTGGACAGTAACTTTCTTCTTGTTCTGAAGGTGAAATGTGTAAAGTATTATCGCAATCTGACGAATGTTATGGCAGCGCATGAACTACGCATTTTCCCACGCGTGTCGGTGTTTATGATGTCATACCTCCTAAACTATAAGTCGTGCAATGAAATAAATTTGTATGTACATTCATTGGGATAAATGGATAGGGTTTAAAATAAGATGTGAATGCAACTACAGTAAGTACAAAGAAGTAATAAATTTGAAATTTTTCAAGCATCTCGGTGTTGATGTCGTGAATACTCCTGTCGTACTGTGAAATAATTATGTCTATAACCTTCGCGAAAGAGCAAGAAATATGTTGACAAAGATTCATCGTAATCTGCTGGAGGATACATCAGCTCATAAAACACGAGCAGACATAAATTCATTGATTTTTATATATTAGATTTATTTGACCTATTAGCTGCCAGTTAGTAATCCATTCCCGATCTTCAGGGGCCTATATCTCGGCTTCTATTGATCACAGAGATAAGGAGTAAACTGGTTTGATTACCCCATGGCTCGTTTTTTATACGTATCCCAAGTATTTTCATGCTTTATCTATCCTTTAGTATAGCATCACACTACCTGCCTCCCAGCGAAATCGGTTGTTTTGTGAGTCAGTGATATTTGTCTAGAATAGTCTCTATACGGCATACAAAAGCACTATTTGTTCAAGGGCGTTCTAGAGAAAGTTCTTGTGCAATAAATAATTAAAAGTCTTCCCGTACTTGGTGAACACGTTGTATATTGTGAAGAGAAATGGTCCTACAATTCTCCCCTGTGAGACGCCCGACATCACTTTAACGTATCAAGACGTCTTCGTTGACAGTGACACGCTGCGTTCTGTTAGGTAGAAACGCCTCTATCCAATCACACAGCTGGTCTGATCTTCCATATTCTCACACTTTGTTCATCAACCAAAGGTGCGGAACGCTACCGATCGCCTTGCGGAAGTCAAGAACCACGGCATCTACCTAGGGTCAATCTATTGCCCCAGTGGATGAATAGTACGAGTTGTGTTTCACATGATCGTTGCTATCCGTCGCATCGGTTTCCGTCTTTCCATACTTTGTCTTCTTGTGTTTATTTTTTTACCACGACGTCGACAGGCCATTTCCTTCTCTTTTCCCCATAGCTTCATTTACCCTGTCTAACCATTAGATCTTGCTCCTCCTGTTCTCCTTCTTCCCGTACATTCCGCTACGCTCACAATGAGTTGCTGCTGCTGTCGTTTATATTGTCCACAGAAATCATATTACCTCACGAACCTCAGATCTGCCGCATTAGTGAATTAGCCGAATACAATCGCACAGTTACGCTGCCTGGAGTATGAACTAATGCACAAACTCGACAAAGATTTCGATGCTAACGTGAGTCACCCAAATAACTCAGAATGCCAGAACTTACTTTTGGAATTCCTCTTCTGTATTCGTAGAACTAGTCTGTTTATTCCAGTACCTAACAAGGCAAACTCTCCATCGCAGCTCCCTCAATTTAGTGGCAGGTTGGAGAAGTGGGTTGCTCGTGAAACGCTAAACACGGATCGAGCACGGAAACGGGAAAAAAATTGTAAAAAGCTATAAGGAAAGAAGAAAAATTTAAACATTGAGCTGTACAAGCGCATTATTTGCAACATGGGTGAAGCGTCAAAAGCCATGTCATCTCGGTTAGGCGGTCATGGTGTGGGTCTACGATAATGGAGACCCAAGTTCAACACTGCTTCGTGCTGTATTAGTTTTTTTTATTTAATTTAATTATTTACTTATTTACAAATTATCAACTGTCAGTTCGCTCTTTGACTTGTCTGCTGATTCAATTTTGTAATGTGGTATGAAGTCCACATCGCCGCGTGTTTGTTTGACAAGACGACTGCCGAATCCTCTACTAGAAAACACGCAGGATCATACACAACAATTGTGACAGCATGTGCGTCCTATGATACGAATCGCTTATCGGCGCACTTAGCTTGTGCGCCTGGTGAGTAAGTCAAATACGCCTCCTTGGCCAACTTATGCGTTCGTATGAATTAATGTGACCACTCCCAAAGAAATTATAAAAACATAACACGTGAATGCAACAGTTGACACTACACACTTTTTCCTGCTCGCAATCTATACGTGTTTTTGTTTAACATTTTTGAAGTTTTTGAGATGTTGTGGTCTTCAGGTCGGGGACTGGTCTGATATACCTCTCCACCCTACTCTATCCTAAGCAAGCCTCTTCATATCCTCATAACAACGACACCCTCCATCCATTTGAATCTGCTTACTGTATTCATCTCTTGGTCTCCCTCTGCGAGTTTTACCGCATCCAACGCTAAATTCATGATTATTTGATGTCTAAGAATGAGTCCTACCAATCGATCCCTTCTTTTAGTCAAGGTATGCAAGAAATTCCTTTTCTGCCCAATTATGTTCAATACATCCTCATTAGTTACGTGATCCACCCACCTAATCTTCAGCATTCTTCTGTAACAACAGATTTCAAAAGCTTCTATCCTCTCTCCGAACTGTTTATCGTCCATGTTTCACTCCCATACAAGGCAACACTCCACACAAATGCCTTCAGAAAGGACTTCCTTCCGTTTAAATTAATATTATATGTTAACAAATTTCTCTTTCTCAAAAATGCTTTTCTTCTCATTGCCATTCTACATTTTATATTCTCTATACTGCGACCACCGTGTGTTATTTTACTGCCCAAGTAACAATACTAATCTACCACTTTTATTGTTTCGTTGCCTAATCTAATTCCTTCAGCATCGCCTGATTTTCTTAGACTGCACTCTTGATTTTCTCTTATTAATGTTCATCTTACACGCTCCTTTCAACACATTGTCCATTCCGTTCAACTTCTCTTCCAGGTCCTTTGCTGTATCTGACAGAATCACAATATCATCGGCAAAACGCAATGTTTTTATTTCTTCACCATGAGTTTTAATTCCTTCTCCAAATTTCTCCTTGCTTTCCTTTATAGCTTGCTCAATATACAGATTGAAAACAATGGAGAAAAGCTGAAACCCTGTCTTACTCCCTTCCCAACCTCTGCAATCCTTTCATGCTCTTCAACTCTGATATCAACTCTGTACACCTGCGAATTCTACAGATATCCAAGTTTATCCCAACGTACCCTGGAATTCGGAGAACGAAGTTTCTGTTATTTATTATTTCCATCTCTGGGAGACGTCTCGCCTGCTCTCACTATCATCACATTTCCTCGCGACAGTAATATACACTTCCAACATAAGTTATGTACAATATGGCAATTTCCAAGGTTAAAACAAGAGAACGGAGAAGTCAACGAATGAACAATTTTGACAATTTTGTGAAACACAAAAAGTAAAAGTATAAAATTAGGGGATCATTTAAAATACCTAGGTTCTGAAGTATTCTCGTCGGCGGAATGAACTAAAATAGTTCGACGTCTTTCTGGCGGTTCTACGGCGTGGATAAAACATTACGGCAACCGAGATAGTAGTAATAACACAGACTTGCTGCAGAGGCAATTCGTGTTTACTTATGTTTACACTACCAAAAGAATTACACAAGCAGTGGGGTTCATGTAGTATAGGGAGCAGGTAGTGCAATGGAACAGCATCGTGACTTACCCGAAGGTATGACGCTGAGATCCAAAGGAAGGTTAGACGCGGAACAGAAACAGAGGATGGTGGCTGTAGCTGTTGGAGTGTCCCAAAGTGTAATTCCCAGTGCCTGGGTGCGATTTCAGAGGCAACAATGACCAGTAAAAGAAGGTAAGGCCAGGGTCGTCAGCAAGAGATGACCACTACCTCCGGTTAAAAGCGTGTCGAGACAGGAGGCTGGATGCTAATCTGCTGCAACGCACCCTCCAGGTAGCAACAGAACGCACAATATCAACACAGTTCGAAATAGCCTTTGGGAATCTACGTACGGAGGCCTATGGTGTTTGTCCCATTAAAACCACGACACCGTTTACGCCGCAGAAAGTGGACGGGCCGCGGCGAAATAGCTGTGTGCACCTAGCTACGGAGCTTGAGACCGTTCCACGTCGGAGGTTCGAGTCCTCCCTCGGGCATAGGTGTGTGTGTGTGTTCGTCCTTAGGTTAGTTTACTCAGTATACGTAGTTTGTAAGCCTAGGGACTGATAACCTAGAAGTCCCATAGATTTACAAACATCTGAACATTTTGAAACTGGACGGAAGAACATTATGATTGGAATAATATCGAATGGCGCCGGGTTCTGTTCACAGACGAGTCAAAATTTTGTGTTCAGCAGGACAATTGTCAATTTCTCAGCTTATCATGGTGGTGGACGAATGGTGTGGGCAGGTATTGGTGGACGTACTAGCCTCTATGTCTGTGTGGTGCTTTGATTGCTCACAGACGTAGAGACGCGATCCTTCGACATTTTGTTGTGCCCTATACTGCTGCCATTGGATATGGGTTCCTTTTGATGGACGATAACGCTCGTCCCCACAGAGCTGCTCTGGTGAAGAACGTGCTTGTAGCTGAGGGAGTTGAACGAATGGCGTGACCAGCTTGTTCACCGGACTTAAACCCAATTTGACATGTCTGGGATGCATTTGACAGACGCATTGCAGCCAGACCTGCATGTCCTACAACGGTTGGAGAGCTGGATATTGCACTCATGGAAGAATGGCCAAATATCTCTCAAGAGCTGACTGATAACCTGATACTGTCCATTCCACGCAGATGTGCAATTATATTGGCCGTCCGAGGAAATCAGACATCATTATATAAATACGCTAACACGAAAATTGTGGTACAGATTACTAATTTATTCGTACAATAAGGCCAATGAAAGTTACATAATTCGAAAGGTTGTTTGTCGTAGATTTCACGAATATAAATATTATGTGTGCATTTAGCCATTAAAAGGGGTAAAAGAAGTGGAAATTTTCCTATCTACAGCTTGGATCAAGGTGTACATTCTATAACAATCAGCTCACTGATTGGCTATTCGCCTCGACCAAAGACGCTGTAATGCAGCGCATCTGCAGTATTAAAATAAGTGAATATCGAAACACGAAGTGCTCCCATCTCACTTTCTTGTGCCGTTCAAATGCTCATTTTCGCAGTGATTAAGAGCGGTTAAAGGAAATGGATGTTTTCATATGATTGCCGATATAAAGGATGATGCGCCGGGAGAGGCATCTAGCGGTATTCGGGTGGAACTACGAAGTCGAGAATGCCGGTATAAATGATGATGCGCCGGGAGAGGCATGTAGCGGTACACGGGTTCAACTACGAAGTCGACATGTTGTCAGCTCTGGAATTATGAATATCGTAGTATCGAAATAACATTATTTCTTGGCGTTGTATAAATATACGAACACCGAAATTGTAGTTACATATCAAATATTTGGCTAATGAAAGTTATATAATTCGAAAATGGCATGAGAAGTATATACTTCCGTTTTTATTTATTGTATTATGTGTCAGGCACGTAAAAGATGCCGTTTCATACCTCCCAGTGCCGGTTAAATTTTACCAAATATCCCAGCGACTCCTATGATAATGTTGGCAGCAGATGCTGAATAGTGAGAATCCTGTGAGTCTTCATTTTAGCCAATCGCTTGACAACGCTAATGTTTTCTCATAGAATCTTCGCTTTACAAGGACAATTATTTTTACTGAGCGGTCGAGGGTACATACAAGAACCTGTCAACCATAAAGCAGGAGCAGCATTATTTGTTTACTTCATGGTCTGTACGATACACTAATCGAGTCATTCTATGTGGTTCGAACAAATGGCCAAAGATTTTCTGTCGTGTTGTTGATGTTGCCAACATAATCACGCGAGGCCGCCGACATGATACCTAAAATTTTACCCCCATTGACCATTGTAAATACAATTGGCCGATTTTCGACCACAGGCAATACTAGTTCATATTAGAGAGCTACGAGATTGAATTTTTCACTGTTATGGCAGCCCCATGGTGCCTCGCTCCAAGTAAACGCTATGTAAACCTCGAGTAAAGAGCTGATGCAGCAGAATATCGTATTGTATCACACACAAATTACAACAGTAACCAATACCCGGGGGCAAGAAAGGAGCCTCCACGAAGACTGATCAGACGACCTAAATAACATAGCAATCGGGCGCCCTCTGGTTAACGTCTGAAAATGGAAAATGGATGACACGCTCAGATGGCAAATCCTTTCACCCCCAGATCAACATGCAATGAGAGACGGTCCTTATCAAGATCATGATTTTTGACAATCTCAATTAATATTGAGGGATTCCAATCCAGAAAGATCTGCTAGCTGAAATGTGCAAGGGAGGAAAAATGTGATTTCCAGTTACTTCAGGAAACTCACAGGGCCCAACGAGCCGAAGAGCAAAAATTAATGTCATGCAATTAATACTGACCAATATGGAAGCACTGTTGTCTCAAGACCTGGATCAATATATTGTCAACCAACTCCAACTATACTGATGATATCGAGTTACTCAAGGTAGGTACAACACACCTCTCAATCACATGTGTATAAACTACCAAATTTCATGAGCCAATTAACTTCGATTCTCATGACATAAAGTTAATGCTTGGCGACTTCAACTGCCTTAGAACAGCATGGAGATATAGGACTAAGAATTCAGATGGTACCAGACTTGAGGGGTGGAAGGAGAACAACGATTTAGTTCTGATTCATGATCCAAAACTACAGAGTTTATTTTACAGTGCCCGTTGGAAGACTGGATATAACCTAGATAATATTTTTGCCTCCCGCAGAATAAGCGGATACACAAAACAAACCCATCATATGTCAAGTTAACGCATTGGTAAGGCCAGAGATCGTAGCCTTCAAGAGAAGATTCAATTTTAAGAAGGCCAAATTGTCACCATTTCGCTCCGATCTGGAAGATGCAACCAGAAAACTATGACCACTTTATTACTACTGTTGGAGTTATCTCTCAACAAAATATTCTCGGAACAGGATAAACCACTCTTGGAAAAGTACAGAAACTTGTATGACGACGATCCCTTCTCCAAAGACTCGATTATATCTGGAGAAGCTCTGAAGTCCTCCACAACTACATCAAGCCAGGAGAAATGCAGTAAACTAGTTGGGTACCTTAACATGCAACAGAACAGCAGGAGAGCATGGCGACTGTTGAAGACCCTAAGTGCAGACCCAGCTAGTGCAACAAAGAATTTCACAGAGATTACCGCCAATCAAATAGCCACTAAACTACTCCTGGATGGGAAGACATCAGGGAAGGGGGAAAAGACGAAATTAAGCAGACGTGAGGAGTAGGAAGTAGACCACCTCGGAAATAATTTTACTATTGACGAAATCTAATGTGCTAGCCAACAAATGAAACCAAATAAAGCAGCAGGGCTGGATAACCTAACTCCAGTGCAGATTAAAAACTTCGGCCCCGCCACGGCTCAATGGCTTCTAGATCTAAAGAACAAATTAAATGTCCAAAGATCTGGAGGAAAGCCTTACTTAAGCCTGACAAAGAACCCAATGACCCAAAGAATTTCCGGCCAATATAAACTGACGAAGGACTTCCGGCTCAGTCATTAATTTGTGCACTCCTGCAGAACAGAACTTTCCATGTCACATTGTAGAATAAAGGCAGCAGATTGACACGACAAGAAAATGGACTGCCACAGGGAAGCGTCCTGGTCCCGAACTTATATAGCAGGTACGCCAATGACCAACCTCTCTCTCCCCAAAGGAAATTTTTTTGCCTATGCTGATGATACTGCAGTGGCAGCGCGTGGTTTTCACTTTCTATTAAGTGGCAGAAAAAATCTCGAAGGCTTTGGAAGACCTAACTGTGTACTACGAGAGGAACCACCTCAAATCTAATCCTTGCAAAACACAGATATGTGCTTTTCACCTTCGAAATGGGTAAGCAAGGCAAGCCTTAAACATAACCTGGCAAGAGCAAAATCTTGAACACTATTCTGAGACCAAATACCTTAGCATAACTGTAGACCGCTCCCTCACTTTTAAAAAACGCTGCACAGAGGTGAAACGTAAAGTCCACGTACGAAGCAGCATCAGAAAGCTGACAAACACAAGACGGGGGAGGGCAAACTTCTACACTCAAAACGTCGACGCTTGCCTTATGCCTCTCAGCGGCAGAATACACAGCACTGTTTTGATCCTCGTCTGCCCATGCAAGAAAGATTGATACAGCTCTCAATGAGACTGCCCGCATTGTTACAGAATGCCTCAAGCCCACCCCCAACAGCCAAGATGTACCCCCGTATAGGGATCGCCACATATGAGAAGAGAGGTGGTTGTAGTGAACTGACACTCGTCACCCAATGTATGGCGATCATCCTGCCCGACAAAAGTTAAAGTCCCGTCAAAGTTTCCTAAGAACGGCAACAGCCCTGACAAGCTCCCCAGAAACTTGTCGTATCAAAAATTGGGACACAGAAGTGCCTAAACCACTATCAGCACTGAAAGAAGAGCTAGCCGCTAGAAAAGATCTTTCATACACTCTTTAAAAAACATTAAACAGTCTAAGGGTGGGCATAACGAGATGTAGGGCTAACTTGCAGAAATGGGGAATGCTTGACGCTGGTGTTGATGCCTCTTGTGACTGCGGTACATTTTAAGATTCAGTGCGTCTTTTTCATTTCCCTAAAGTTTTGAAACGTGCTCCACGGCAGATCAAACACTAACCAATGACAAGGCGATAACTGTCGCTGATTATTGGACTTTTGTTGTTTGATCTGAACACGCAAAGTATGTTAGTACCAAGATCCGAATAAAACACCTTACCACATGTATATTGTGTATGATATCTCACGTGATCCCTAGACTGTTTTGAGCAGTGTACGTAGACAAGGGGGTTTGAACAAGTACCATCAGCATCGCAATCCATCACAATGAGCACAGTACCATGAAGCCACGGCTCCGGCAGTATACTCGACGTTTCGTATCTCACACTTGAAAGACGACCGTTTGTCGTCTTCCATATATTTTTGGATATTTCTGTAAAGTTATAATTTATTTTATGTCGCTAGACTATCATTTTGTTAAAACTTGAACTCTACTCTTTTCAAGGCTTGAGGAATAGCATTTTTATTTCATGTGTTAAAATATTAGTTAATATTGCTAGGTTTTTATTATTTTGTTATGTTAATTATTTATTATTATATTAATTAATGTGGCATAAGTACGGCTTCTCCGCTACGCCACTGTCCCTGTGTGAATGTGCAGTTGTTGTACTTTTAAGTGTGTGCGAAAATCTATGGCTGTTTGAATGTGGGAAGTGATAGCTCGCTTTGCATCGTTCTCTCTGGCTCAGAGTCGATAGCTGCTGAGGTGACCAAAGAGGTTTCCACACCCTTTGGTTGCGAGCTAGTTAGTTAACCTACTCCAGCGCGAGTGTACTCGCTCTCCGTCCCCACCACCGCTTTTTCTTGGATTTTCCGGCTTCCGGTCGCTTCCCGAGCCCCGGTGGCCACTCGGCGATTCATTCTGGGCTGGTCGTCTGGTGTGGTAAAAAAAATGTTCAAATGTTTGCATAGCTATGGGACTTAACTAAGGGGTCATCAGTCCCTAAACTTACAAACTACTTATGAACTAGCTTACACTAAGGACGGCATAAATATCCATGCCCGAGGGGGATTCGAACCCCCGACCATAGTGGCCGTGCAGATCGTGACTGGAGCGCCTCAGTCTCCTCGGCCACCGTGGCCAGCTGGTGAGGTAAGGTTGGTTTTTCTCTTGTTTCTGGAGATGATAGCGTTTAATTGACTAGCATGTTTAACTTAGATTCGTGAACTTAGAATAATTATATATATATATATATATATATATATATATATATATATATATATATATATATATATATATATATATATTCTCTGATCGTGTGCGGAAATGTGTTCTCGTTTTTCAATTCAGTGATTTCCAATAGATAAATGTGGTGTGTGTGATTCTAGTTGCAATTTGATAACGGCTTGCTATGTTAAAACATTTTGTGATCATGTGGCAGTGCATGAACTCTGTGTAAATACGAGGCGCGTCCAGAAGATTAAGTTCCGTTTCAATTTATCTCCGCTGCAGCGCTGCGATTGCAGTTCTGCACATGCGCCGTAGACGATGTATATAAAGGAGAAGAACGTGCGCCATTTGGAGATCATTGTCAGTTACGTACGCTTTGCTGTGCTTGTTTGAAATGTCGGCGTTGATTGAAAATCCCGCCGCCTGTGAAATCAGGTCGGTGATTCGGTTTCTGAATGCGAGGAAAGTGAAACGAAATGAAATTTATCGGCAAATTTCCGATGTTTACGGACCAAATGCGATGAGTGATTCGATGGTGAGAAGATAGGTCCGACAGTTCAATGGCGGGCGAAGTGATGTGCACGATGAAGAACGAAGTGGGCGTCCACCTTTGGTTACAGAAGAACTGGTTCACGCGATTTATGATAAGATCCAGGAAAACCGTAGATTTACAATTAGTGCTCTCGCTATGGACTTCCCCCAATGACGACGAGCTGAAAGAAACTGTTTTCAACTGGTTGAAGACACAGGCGGCAGATTTCTGTGAAGAAGGTATACAAAACCTGGTGCCACGCTATGACAAATGCCTGCAAAATTTCGGCAGTTATGTGGAAAAGTATTTTAAGAGTTGTAGAATTTTGTGCAATAAAAATATTTTCTGTATCTGTGTACAATTTCATTTTATTAGCAAACGGAACTTACTTTCTGGTCGAGCCTCGTACTTTCTAGCTTTGTGGGCCTGATTTCTAATAGGTGATATGTTCATTTTTGTACAGTGATTGTAAAAATCTTCTCATCGTTTCCTTTCGTGTTCCACGTGGTTGGTTCATAGAACAAAGCCTTCAACGTCCACTCTTGTTTGATCCATGACCATCAGGGAAGTAACTATGTAGGTATCCTTCTGATTTCCACTAATATTTCTCGATCTTCTCTCCCAACCTATTTTAATGTTGCTGTTTCTTCTACGACTTGTAGTACGCACTCTGTCTGTGCCTGTAATTCTCTCTGGACTTTGTACAGCCTCCTTTAATAGCTTCCTTATGTAATGCTAAACATTTCTATGGGTTGCATGCTGTAATTCTTAATTTTATTTTTCCGACTTTGTAATTATTACTAGTTTGGAGACTGGACTTTATCCGTCTCTATAATCGTTTCCTATCGCGTGCAGCTACATTTCTTTCACTTCCTTATATAATTCTAAGCATTTCTATGGGTTGCATGCTGTAGTTAATTTTCTTTACTTTTAGGAATCTGAATTTATTCAATATTATCGGTTTTCGGAACCATGTGGGTCCGAGTTCCGACTTCCGGGGTTTGCAGCTAGTCTCCTGAGTTCACGCCACTTCTCTTATAAAACCAGTACCTAGATCGATTTCTAACAGACTGCACCGTGATTTTGTATAATGAATCCGATTTCCAACCACTTCACCTTCATTGGAGTGCGTTCATGTAACGTAAGAGGCTGTCGCCGTTAGCGTGTTTGCTCGCGGTCCAATTCAGATGTAATTTAACTGGACTATACACACGCACCATCTCAAAACAGGCACGACAGACCAGAGCCAGCTTCAACTTGTTTTTGTATATTGTCTTGTGTGCTACCTTCGACTTGCTGAATTTCGCCTTCGATAGCGGCGCCTGCTTCCGCCTCCTCTCAACGCGCTGATTTTGGTGAGTTTCGCTGTGGCATTGCGTGTGTGTTAGGGAATGAGTGTTGTTTGTGAATCCTTTCCCCCAGTAGCGTTAAATCGTGTATAACTTAGGCTGGGTACCGTCCGCATTAATCCATGAAAGAGATGAATTTTTATTGTGATAATCAAATTGGTTCCCCATTTTTCATGTTTTCTAACTGAACAAACAAGTTTATGTTCAGCATAATTCGTAAGTTGCCTGTAAATTGTAGCTTTAGAGCACCATCCCTCTTTTATTTAATATTGTTCTTCACAAGTGCTGAGGACACAGTCAGATGCAATTTATTTACGAGTAAATTCCGTTGCGCCATAAATGTTTTCTTAGCCATCTTTCTAAGATACCTTTAAGTGTGGTGGCTTGCTTATTAATGTCTGTGTGTAATAACGTGTGAGCTGCTGTGTATATTGACCACTGTAGTATGAACTTCCTGTTATTGAAGTAATTTGAAACGGGTCAGTTCTCAGTTTGGGCCAGGGAACAAGACTTATAGCAGGGAGTAACCAGTAGTTCGTACGGACCTCATTTACTAATTTTAGTGATAAAGCAAGGCTCTTGTTTCGTACGGTGGTGCCGGCCGCGGTGGCCGAGGGGACTGAGGCGCTTCAGTCACGGTCTGCACGGCCACTACGGTCGGAGGTTCGAATCCCCCTCGGGCATGGATATTTGTGCCGTCCTTAGTCTTAGCTAGTTCATAAGTAGTTTGTAAGCTTAGCGACTGATGACCCCCTAGTTAAGTCCCATAAGTTCTACAAACATTTGAACATTTGATTTTTTCGTACGGTGGTCGGCTTTTACACTTGAACAATTAATTGTTTCTACTTTCCTGTTTTATGTCACAATTCCACACAACTTCTTCCTGTTCTCGCGCTTGATCTATGTTCAGTTTTGATGGGCTATCCGTTGCGTCATCTTACCATAAAATCTGAGGGGGTGCGGTGGCAAGTTTCCGTTGTGAGAAAATAGCGTGCATCTCTCGCCACGTTATTTACGTAACACAATTGGATACTCAACGTACTCGGCGTCTTTTAAAAAGCAAAGCCTGTAGTGTAGCGCTCGTCTCCAGGCGTTATCCGTCGTGGGTTCAATCCCGGCCCTGGAGTTTAAAGTGTAACGTAGTTGCTGGAATAGATTCTAGCGTAACCTCTCCTAAGCCAACCACCTGGACACCTACAAAACCTGAAGGCGATGGAACGCACTGTGTCTAAGTTGTCGGCCGACATTAACAGGTGACGTCTGGCGTCGGTTGTCAGAGACAGCTCGAAAGCATCCTGAAAGGAGCGCGTGAGTGGGCACTTAGAGCGGCAAGTGGTTCAGTGTTGATAATTCAGGCGTCAGATGGCGCGCCCACGAGCTGCCGCGGCTCTTGGATGCGTGGGGGCAGCAGGTCACCGTGATACCCGGCTGTTCACTGTCAACCCGCATCACCAGCCTCCACACAGACATCCAGAATGTCACTACTAATGCACGCCCATTTTCTCCCTCCTCTTACAGACGGTGTGCGGTGTGCTACAGCCACCCTACACGCCTACAGGTATTATCAGCTCCACCTAATGTCCACGCCTAACGAAGCTGGCCTACATGGCATATGCTACATGCCGTATGCTCTTTTTACCAAGGTCCGTAGGTCTCCTGTACGTTGGAAAGGAGGGTGACAGCTCTCTCTCTCTCTCTCTCTCTCTCTCTCTCTCTCTCTCTCTCTCTCTCTCTCTCTCTCTCTCTCTGTCTGTCTCTATTCGATTCCGACTCTTAGTGACCCTATGAACCACAGCACACCACTTCCCTCTGTCCTGCACTTTCTCCCGTAGATCTTCCAGGTTGGAACACGTTGCTTCTATGATGCTATCGATCCACCTCATCCTCTGCCGTCCTCTTCTTCTAGTGCCTTCGAACTTCCCCAGCATTAATGTTTTTGCCAGTGAGGCATGTCTTCGCATTATGTGTTTCAAAATGTTCAAATGTTTGTATAGTCTATGGGACTTAACTACGGGTTCATCAGTCCCTAAACTTACAAACTACTTATGAACTACTTACGAACTAGGACGGCACAAATATCCATGCCCGAGGGGGGATTCGAACCCCCGACCGTAGTGGCCGTGCAGACCGTGACTGGAGCGCCTCAGTCTCCTCGGCCACCGCGGCCGGCCGCATTATGTGTCCAAAGTAGGTCAGCTTCTGTTTTAATATTAAACCTTCCAGAGAGCCATCTGGTTTTATTTGCTCTAATATAGATCTGTTGGTTCTTTTTGCCGTCCATGGATTCCTAAGAATTTTCCTCCAGCACCACAATTCAAAGGAGTCAATTCTGCGCCGTTCAGCCTTTCTAATTGTCCAGGTCTTGCATCCATACATTACAACTGGGAAGACCACAGCCTTCACAGTACGTATCTTCGTTGTTAAAGTTATGTCTCTGGACCTTATAATCTTTTCAATGTTTGACATCGCCTTTCTTCCGAGCAACAAGCGTCTCTTGGTTTCGTTGCTGCAGTCGCCATCATCAGAGATCTGGGAACCGAGATAATTGAATGTGGACATCACCTCCATGGATTCTCCTCCTATATCCCGTGAATTAATAGATGTAGTTGCCATAATTTTGGTTTTCTTTACATTTAGCCTGAGACCGGCCTTTTCACTTTAGTTTTTTTACCTTCAGCAACAGAGCTTTAACTCTTCTTCACTTTCTGCCAGCAGTATGGTATCATCTGCATATCTGAGGTTGTTTACATTTATTCCAGCTATTTTAATTCCTGTCTCTTCTTCATCTATCCTGGTATTTCTCATAACTTCCTCTGCAAACAGATTGAATAAGAACGGAGACAACATGCAGCCTTGCCGGACCCCTTTCTGAATCTTTAGCCATTTTGTTGTGCCATACAAAGTTCTCACTGTGGCTTCGTGGTCAAGGGATAAACTCCGTACGCTATCAGATGAATGAGGTGAACTTGTACTCCCATTTTACTGAGTACGTCCTATAATTTGTTGTGATCGACACAGTCAAAGGCTTTGGCATAATCAATAAAGCAAAGGTACACATTTTTCTGGAATTCTCTTGCTTTTTCCATAATCCACCGAATGTTGACAATTTGATCTCTGGTTCCTCTCCCTTTTCTAAACCCAGCTTGTACTTCCGGTACCTCTCGATCTAGATATTGGCGAAGTCTGATTTGTAAGCTTTTCAGCATGACCTTGCTAGTGTGGTGTCTC
The DNA here is from genome assembly GCA_026315105.1 of Locusta migratoria. NCBI lineage: Eukaryota > Metazoa > Arthropoda > Insecta > Orthoptera > Acrididae > Locusta > Locusta migratoria. The sequence continues at coordinate 353,894,341 of CM048749.1, forward strand.
ACAAGTATAAAGTGCGCGCCACCTACTTTCGCCGCGCGCCGCCATACACGCACGGCGCGGCGTTCTTACGACGTCAGCCACGAGCGCCCTCTGCTGCAACTCCGCTCGTGGCCACGACTGCTGCATCGTTCACTTGAGACTGAGATAGGAACCAGTTAACACTTCGGAATCATATAGGCACCAGTGAAGACTTGGCTATCGGATAGGCACTAGGCAGGCCTCTACCTCAACTATGTATCAGCATTCTGCAGTACTGACTATGTAAAAGTTAAGTATTACTAAGTCTCTAAGAAATATATATCTCGTTCTAATTTACTCTAGTGTTCCTAGTTTCTGCTGTCCCACTGGCTGGTCACCTCCTACCTGCACAAGCGTGCATCCTTTATTCCTGTGTCGGTCTTTCTTCTCGGCCACCGACACCTACGACGGAAACGAGACACAAAAGCGGCGACGAGGCTGGGACACAAAAGCTAGTATGCGAGATAAGTGCAATTTTTCGGTGATCTGAACATTCCCTGAGATTCCCTTCTTTGTATTTGGGATGAATATTGATCTTTTCCAGTTTTCTGGTCACTGCTGTGTGCGCCATATTTTCTGACATATTGAGTGTAATACGTTCACTGTATTTTTTCCAGTGACTTTAAACAATTCTGCTGGTATTCCATAATGTCCACTAGTTTTGTTATTAGCCATATTTTCAAGGCTCTAGCTAGTCGCATGTAAACACCTATCAGTATGCGTCTGTTTCCCGTAAACTCTATATCGAAGAGTTCCGTCATCTTTTTTATAGACCAACACATCCAAAAATGGTAATTTGCCCTCCTTTTCTATTTCCATCGTGAGTTTGATTTTAGGATGGAGACAGTTAAAATGATCTAATAACCGATGCAGATAATCTATTCCATGTGGCCAAACAAGGAACATATCGTTTTAAATAAACACAAAATCAGGTGTATTTTTAGTCCGACTAGAGAACTTCTTGGCCCTTATTTAGGCCTAACGAAGCCTGGCGTTTATAAAATACCTTGTGAGTGCGGCAAAACATACTATGGCCAGACTTCGTACCGTCAGTGACAGATTTGTTGAACATCATCGCTATACGCGATTGATGCAGCCTGAAAAATCGGCGGTGGCTGAACACTGTCTTTCAGAGGGACACAGGATGTTATACGTCGAGACACAAGTTGTTGCAAATACCTCACGGTACTGGGATTGTGTTTTGAAAGAGTCTATTGAAATGTGAATAACAGATAACACAATTAATCGTGACAGTGGTTATTTGCTGAGTAAATCTTGAAATCCTGTGTTGTCAGACTCGAAGAAACATCGGTATCTGCATCAAACAGCAAAGAATGACAATCCTTATCGATCTATCGTTTTTGACGTTACCCACCACTGGAGGCACTGCAACTTCTCTTACGCCAGGGGTCAGCAGCTACGAGTAAACGCGCGCACTCTGTACTTAGAGCATGCGCCTTTGTACTTTCGTCGCGTATATAGAGCCAGCCGTTCCACAGTTTCACCACAGAATAGGGAGAATACAGAAGGGAAAGCTGGGGGCGGCGCCTTTGATCTGTATGTTACCAAGCGTTGCGCTCGACGCCATATTGAAAGCAGTAAACTATAGCCACTTAGTACTTTGGCTGGAAATGGACCGTTTACGAACTGCAGCTAATCTCACCGACTTTTACGAAAGGAAACGGCTTTTCATTACGCTCTCTTCAATTTGCCTCCTTCTACTCACGCAATTTGGGCGAAATCGCCGGGTTCCGATTGCCGACCTCCCGTTGTAAGAGGATCAACGGTCGTTGACAACATTAGCACAAAGCCTTCTTTGCCGTTAGTAAAATTTTACGGTTTGCATCATATTATGTGAAGGTGAGCAGGTAGATGAGCCTTAAATATTCCTGAAATATCTCGCCTATGTGGGAAACAGGAAAAGGGAACGCACGCGCAAAATGTTGAAGTCCAGCTACTTACGCACTATTCTTTATCTTTCATTTTATTTTATTCCCTGCGACGTTAAACTTATAATTATAAAACATAAATATACTTCAACATTTCGATGCTGTTTGCTACAGCAACAGCGAGAGTTATCGTCGAGAGAAGAAGCAAGGCTACTTTTAATAATTACGCAGACATTGCTCTTATTCGAAACTGATAACATTTAACTTTTACTACACATATAGCGACGTTCGCTTACCGTTCAACCTCTTTTGGGAAGGTGAAGAAGCTTATATCCTTATTTGTATGAGAATTATTGCGGCAATTAGGTGCTCAACAGCGCCTTTTCTTTTATTGCTGCTCATAAAAAAACGGAACAGATCCAAGTACTGACACACAATTCTTTCTTTTACTGCACTGCACTGCACGAAATATTTGTTTACATTTATGCGATACAGGCAGTTAAAATACGCAATTAACAAACAAAGACGGCGCATTACCACGCCACAGATTAGGGAGTGACCACGCGTTTACCACTTTTCAAGATGGACGATTCCGCGCATGCGCACTAAATTTTGGACGACAGACTGCAGCGGGAGTTTCCTTTCTGTATACTCCTTATTCTGTGGTTTCACGGCGAGAGCGGCTTAGCTTCCTCACCTGACGACGGCGGCCAGGTGGACCACGAAAATATTGTGTACAGATTTCAGTATGATTCGGCTGGAAACCGAGAAGAATTTCATCAGTACTGTTTGGTGCTTACAACATTGTTTGGTTTCTTGGTTACGTTTACGCACATGACCTGAACTCCCCTCAGACACTATGGATGGGTAAACTAGTTCATTTTTTGGAACCAACTTCACCGACGATCATCCCTTTTTGGGAACCGTTCCTTTCTACTAGTTCGCCGTCCCTTTTTTATTCAATTATTACTCAATAAACAGATAATCAAAACAGAAAATGAGTAGTTTTTAGTAAAATCGGAACAATAATTTCTGAGGTAAAAAGTAAATGCGGTATTATTGCAGTCCACCCAAGTGGCACGTATAGGTAATGGGGGAAAGACAAGAAGCTATTTAACACTCTTACACTACATTTTAAGGAAACGATTAAATTTACGTTAAAAAACAAATATTGAGTGTAGCAGTTGAAATCTAAAGATGTATGAGTAATATTTTTAAAAAAGTCGTGAATTATGTCTCTTGCTCTTGATTTACAATTGCGAAGGAATAAGCAATTTTGGCTTTATAATGCCTGTAGAAGATATTTATTACACTGGATGCAATTTTTATGTCCCTGAAGTTACATAATTATAAGATAACTGTAAAATGTAAATTACTGTTGATGGACACTAAACAGAATATTTTCATTATTCACAGAATATATAACTTTAACTATGAATGGGAAAAGCTGAAAATGTGTACCCAGCCGGGATTTGAACCTAATATACGCCAGTGACAGGCAATTATCCTTTCGTTCGTGGGTAGGGCTGGGCAAGTTTGGCACCCTTAGTCTTTCGGGAATTAGTACATTGTGACTACGAGTTTGAGTACTGTGGGCAGGGTAAAGCTGGAAATTTGTGTCTGATGTGAGGCGTGCTTAGGTAGTCCTTGCAGGTGCGGTGATCATTGTGTCCCCAGTCGTGTAGGGGTCAGCACAACTGCCTAGAAAGCAGGAGACCCAGGTTCGAATCCCGGCTGGGTACACATTTTCAGCTTTGCCCATTCGCAGTTGAAGTCATATATTCTGTGAATATGAAAACAATAACAACTGCAGGATCATAAGTGAGCCGGCCGCGGTGGCCGAGGGGACTGTGGCGCGCCAGTCACGGGCTGCACAGCCACTACGGTCGGGGGTTCGAATCCCCCCTCGGGCATGGATATTTTTGCCGTCCTTAATGTTAGCTAGTTCATAAGTAGTTTGTAAGTTTAGGGGCTGATGACCCCGTAGTTAAGTCCCATAAGCTATACAAACATTTGAACATTTCATCATAAGTGACGTCTGTTCTTTCGAAATAGACGCCACATGTATATATACACTAAACAGAATACGTGAAGACCCAGTAGTGCGAAGTTCGAAAATGGTCTGAAACATAGACAGCGCAGTGAACACAACGGACCACAGCTCGATACCGACCATTCAGCTGCAACCGAAACAGAATGACCGGAACGAGAAGGTCGCGCCACCTGCCTGCAACTGGAAAGGAAACGACCGCAAGGCAGTTCATGGAACTGGAAGTCTTCAAAACAGTTCCGCAACGAGGCTGCCACTTCCTAGAACAGGATGTCGCTGCAGCCGTTCCTGTGTTTTGGATCGGGACCGCCGAATGGGACCGACTAGGAACACGTAATTGAACGGTAAACTGCCATTCCTCGTATGTAGTTCCTCAGCCTTTGAGTTTACTTTCGTGAACCTCGGAACGGTTCGTTCGCGAATGAGCCGTCTCTACCCCCCACCTGCTGTCACATACAAATCAGACGCCGATTGGGACCGACTAGGAACACGTTATTGAACAGTGAACTGCCACTCCTCGTATGTAGTTCCTCGGCCCTTTAGTTTACTTTCGTGAACCTCGGAACGGTTCGTTTGCGAATGACCCGCCTCTACCATCCACCTGCTGCCACGTACAAATCAGACACCGAATGGGACCGACTAGGAATACGTAATTGAACGGTGAACTTCCATTCCTCGTATGTAGTTCCTCGGCCCTTGAGTTTACTTCCATGAACCTCTGAACGGTTCGTTCGCGAATGACCCGCCTCTACCATCCACCTGCTGCCACGTACAAATCAGACGCCGAATGGGACCGACTAGGAACACGTAATTGAACGGTGAACTGCCATTCCTCGTATGTAGTTCCTCGGCCCTTAAGTTTACTTTCGTGAACCTCGGAACGGTTCGTTTGCGAATGACCCGCCTCTACCATCCACCTGCTGCCACGTACAAATCAGACGCCGAATGGGACCGACTAGGAATACGTAATTGAACGGTGAACTTCCTTTCCTCGTATGTACTTGCTCGACCCTTGAGTTTACTTTCGTGAACCTCGGAACGGTTCGTTCGCGAATGATCCGCCTCTACCCTCCACCTGCTGCCACGCACAAATCAGTTGCCGAATGGGACCGACTAGGAACACGTAATTGAACGGTGAACTGCCACTCCTCGTATGTAGTTCCTCGGCCGTTGAGTTTACTTCCATGAACCTCTGAACGGTTCGTTCGCGAATGACCCGCCTCTACCATCCACCTGCTGCCACGTACAAATCAGACGCCGAATGGGACCGACTAGGAACACGTAATTGAACGGTGAACTGCCATTCCTCGTATGTAGTTCCTCGGCCCTTAAGTTTACTTTCGTGAACCTCGGAACGGTTCGTTTGCGAATGACCCGCCTCTACCATCCACCTGCTGCCACGTACAAATCAGACGCCGAATGGGACCGACTAGGAATACGTAATTGAACGGTGAACTTCCTTTCCTCGTATGTACTTGCTCGACCCTTGAGTTTACTTTCGTGAACCTCGGAACGGTTCGTTCGCGAATGATCCGCCTCTACCCTCCACCTGCTGCCACGCACAAATCAGTTGCCGAATGGGACCGACTAGGAACACGTAATTGAACGGTGAACTGCCACTCCTCGTATGTAGTTCCTCGGCCGTTGAGTTTACTTTCGTGAATCTCGGAACGGTTCGTTCGCGAATGACCCGCCTCTACCCTCCACCTGCTGCCACGTACAAATCCCGGCCCTCGGTTGGACCCGGCCCGCGTCACTTCCGGTCGTGCGACGCGCCACTTCCGGCGGTGATTTAGCGGCCCACGGAACGCCCCAAACTAATCTCTCCGCCAGTCGCCGCGGAACTCGCCCGCCCCGTCCGACACCCACTTCCCCTCCGCCGTCGCCGTATGCATATGCAACAAATGTGAAATAAATTTTCGCTTCGCAATCTACGCGGATGTCCCTCAACACTTGCAAATTTATGTGCATTCTCAATTAGCGCTCGAATAATTATGGCGGCGTGTACTGGGTCGTAAGATAAAACGGCTGCCGCCCTCGAGCAGGTGTTGCAAGCCGCGCCGTCGCTCGCCAAGCACGGAGGGGTCCCTGGCTGGCAAGCGCGAACCTGCTGGCCCACCACAACGTCGCGGCAACACCACCCACGAGACAAGACCTCACAACTGGCCGTGCCTACGTCACAATTACAGTCTACGAGGTCTACGAGAAAGACAGGCCGCGGCGCGCACGTCATATCACGTGATCAAGTGAGGCCTGAGTCTGCTGTGCCCCAGCTGCTGGCCAATCTGCTAGCGATCGCGCCGGCCTCGTACAGTCCACGCCGCCATCTGACTGGCCGGCCGCTACGCGGCGGTGGGCGTGCCCCAGAGGACAGCCAGTGAGGTGACGGCCGGGGCCTCTACGTCTGACGTAGGCACGGCCAGCTGTTAAGCCCTCGGCACACGGAGCGTGTATCTGAACGAGTGTGGCCAACACCACCTAGAGACAAGGCCTTACAACAGGCCGTGCCTACGTCACACTTAGAGGCCGCGGCCGCCATCTGACTGGCCACCCGCTGCGCGGCGGTGGGGCCCCAGCGGCCAGCCAGTAAGCTGGCGGCCGGGGCCTCTTAAGTGTGACGTAGACACGGCCTGTTGTAAGGCCTTGTCTTCTAGGTGGTGTTGGTGTGGCCAACATGGCGAGTTTCTGATGTCGCAACGAGCGAACCGAACGTTGGCGAAGCTTTCCGAACGTGTCGGGCAGTATCAAGTATGCCAGATATTCTCAACTTGCGTCTGAACGATCACCAATAAGGTGGGAGAACGCCACTGACGCCACACCACGTGGTTATCCGAGGAAGGGGGTAGCTCAAAAATCAAATGATTGTAGAAATTATGAGACTTAACTACGGGGTTATCAGTCCCTAAGCTTACAAACTACTTATGAACTACTTAAGACTAAGGACGGCACAAATATCCATCCCCAAGGGGGGATTCGAACCCCCGACCGTAGTGGCCGTGCAGACCGTGACTCGAGCGCCTCAGTCTCCTCGGCCACCGCGGCCGGCAAGGGGGTAGCTCTCTTTGGTAGAGAGATGAAGACGCCATGTTGGCCGTCGTCTTTCATGGGTTTTATGTGTATTACTTAAGTCTTATCAATATATGACATAAGCAAGTAGAATTAACTGAGTAAATTGGGAATCTCTCGAAAACCGGTCATTAGAGATAGTATTTGTTGGCATAAATGACTGGAAACGTCTTATAAGTGGTTAACAAATTTCCGTATTACAGTAAGCTACCGTTTCAAGGTAAGGCAGACTGAGGAACCATCAACACGAATTGTTCTTTACATAATTTGTTGTAATTACATGTCAGCAACTGATATGTACCAGCATTGTATATACCACGTCTAATACTTTCGTTGATGATACGTAGATAAATTAGTAGCTGTAGTGTAGATAGTAAAGCGGTAGACTGTGGAATGGAAGGTGTTCTCTGACACTACTTCTAGCCTTGCTGGGCGCCGTGGTTTAGCGTGCCCGGTCAGAGGGCTGAATGTCCTTTGTAACAAAAAAAGCTGAGCCACATGATCAACGAACGACCAAGTACGAACAATAAAAACGACCGCAGATCATAGATCTACCTGAAGAACAAAAAAAAAAAAAAAAAAAAAAAAAAAAAAAAAAAAAAAAAAAAAAAAAAAAAAAAAAAAAGCCTCATCTTAAGCAAATATTTTATTTTATTTTATTTTATTGCGGTTTTCTGGTAGACTCAAAGACTTTCCTACAAATCTCATAGAAGTATAATGCATATTACTCCATGCTGTATAAACGTAAGTGCGCATCCTCTAAGGAGTGAGTATGTTAGATTCGTTTTATGTACAGAACAGTTTTCACCTTACTTAGAGTAAAACACGTACAGGTCCCAGGTTCCGGCACACAATTTTAATCTGCCAGGAACTTTCACGTACTTTATTGTTTCACGTCTTGCGTTTTACCCGTTCTTAACATACTTCTATTGAATAGTAACATTGACCGTGGAAGAATGACCTTGAAGTTTTACTAAAAAGAGAGACTGTTGCAATAATGTTTGCCTCGTGTGGAGGCCCTTTCTAATTTTATATCGCACAGTTTGTTATGAAACTTTTATAATAATAACTTGTTGACTGTTATAAGAGTCTTAAGTTCATAGATATTTTGTTGTTAATTACCAAGGCCTAAATCACAGATCGTAACCAAAATATGCACAAGCGCGGAAATAAGCGATTCAATAGAGGTAACACAGGAATTCGACTCTTTTGATTTCGTAAATAGTGTGACTCCAGAACCTGATGCCGCCAAATGTCGCTGGAGCGCGCTGCGGTCGCGTGTAGCTCGTTGAGGCACACGTCTCGTATGCACAAGTTGCACCTTCTCCGAGCGTTCAGCTACACGTTGGACTCGGCACGTTGACCACACACGTTCAGACACACGCTCCGTGTGCCGACGGCTTAAGACCTTGTCGTCTAGGTGGTGTTGTTGCCGGAGTGCAGTCGAGGGCGTTTCTACTGGCTGTCATCGAGGCTCCCGTCTCTGGCGTCATACTTCGTGTCGCGGCGGATCAGCCGCGCGTACTGGAGCGCCGTGCTGCGGTGCGCGCGGCCGTCAGCCGTCGGGGGTTCGATTCCCCCCTCGGGATGGCTGTTTGTATTGTCCTTAGGTTACCTTAGATTAAGTAGTTTGTAAGTTAGGGACTAATAGCCAAGCAGTTTAGTCCCATAGATTTACAAACATTTGAACATTTTCATACTTCGTAACACCGCTTGACAGCTGGAGTATGGACTTGTTGTTGAGCTTGATGCTGTCGAGCTTGCGGATCCTATGTGCCTCATTAACCAGTGCGCGATTGTAAATTGCTAGTCAAACAATATAAGTACACTCTTGGAAAATGAAAAAAGAACACCATGAATACGTCGACCCGGCAGAGGGAAATTTTGTTGCCACATTCTTGAGGTTGTATACAACACACGATCTCATGGGCAGAGCCGTACGAACGTCAGTACAGTCACCAGAGCGTCCGAAACGTTGCCGTTAGTACCGTATATACCCTCATTTTGCAGCAATGCAAGCTGTAATTGTTATCAGTCCCTTTATGAGTTTTTTATTTGCCATAGACCGCTTATCGATTTTTCATTGATTGATGACTAGTTTCAACTCGTTATAGAGTTATTATGAAATATTAATTGTCCACGCATTGTAAGAAATATCTTTCACATGAACCAAACTTATACTGGCAAGTTATAAATGGTATGCACATCATGAATCAAATGTGCATACCATTTATAACTTGCCACTATGATTTTGGTTCATCTGAAACATGTTTCTTACCACGCTTGGATAATTAAGATTTGATAATGACTCTTTGAGTCGAAACCAGTCATTAATGAATGTAAAATCAATAAGCGATCTATGGCAAATAAAGTCCTCATAAAGGGATTCATAACCATTACATTAAACACCGCCTCCTATAAAACAACCTGAATAAGATGCCAGGTAATTACAAACTGCAATTCTTTCATGGAAACAATCGTAGAGGTTCCGAATGTGGTTATGTTGAATGGCCTGCCATGCAATTTCCATCTGGTGCCTGAGTAGGGCACGTCTTTACGACGTTGGAAATGACGGTCACCGAGTGCCTGATGTAGAGACAGGCGATTGGGATGCAATTTGTGTCGATGCAAGACGCCCACGACACTCGTCTCGCTGATTCCACACTAACGTCGTAGACAAGGCAGCTTCTTCGTGTTCTCTGTCGGTTGCAGTCTTCTTTCTTGTTTTAGTTTTGACGATCAGCGTCTTCGTGATTTGTTCAATTGCCTGGCGCGTCGGACGTTGGCAATCCGTATAGACAGCCCAATACCGCATATCGTTTGATCGGAATTTCTTTTACATTCATTATATAAAAGTAGTATATTCAACTTATCATTCTCCTCATGTCTGCACCCTATGGATGTTGGAGCGGAAATGAGGGTACTGCAGTGCAGACGACATTCTGATGCTACGTAGCACGAGGGATATTTCTCGAAAATTTTTGGGCATGTTTCCAAGGTAAACATTAACAAACGCTATTATCGCTATAATTGTCTTCTCAAGATCTATCGAATGTAGTTATAAAAAGTAGGCTGTTGCATTAAGAAACCGCACATCGCTTGCTTCAGTACCCCAGTTGTTACCGATGCTAAAACCGCTCTCCAAACAAACATATACGTGAGCCTCGACGCTCCAGCATGTGTCGAAAATCGCATTTCAATAGGTATAGCCCTTTACGAAATAAAATGGGTGTTACGTCTTACGTAGTACATGTCCACTTGGACATGTCCAGAAGGACACCACACATATAGATATATATATTAAGCAGATGACAAGAAATGATCCTTTCTACAGTTCGCAGGCCCTTACTCTTACAGGGTCAGATTGAAAAAACTGTGACTGTGTGATAGTGGACAGGGAAAATTTGAGAATTAGTATCTGACGAGAGACGTGCTAGAGTAGCCCGTATAGTTGTGGTGATAGCCGTATCCCCAGTTGAGTTCAACGTTACTGCCTAGCAATCACGACACCAGGGCTCGAATCACGGCTGATTGCATATTTTCAACTTTAATCATCCGTAGATAACGTCGTAAATTCAGTGAATATGAATGTATATAAATATTATAGCACGTGGTAACATTGACGAATTGAAACCACAAAAATTAGTCTAGCAACAGCGTCACGAAAAAGGCCCTTTGACTGCAAAAATGATGTAATAGATTTTTTTTTTTATTTTTTGTATATGGTTGTAAGTATGTATAATTACGTTTTCTAGATTCAAAACCCTCGGGACAACTTTTTGTGACCAAAGAACATCGAAATTTCGGAACTTTTCACAGATTTTTGCCTATTACTCAAAAACTATGAATCCTAATGAAAATTTTACCCTTATCAAAATGAAAGAACATTCAATTTCATACTTTTCATTTGTCAGAAATTGATAATTTTCATTTGGTGTAGCCGTTTTTTAGTTACATTCTCTGTAGCCTACTTTGTTTTAGCTAAGTTGGTAAAAATGACCGAACTTTTGACAACTGATTGCACCGAAACGGCTGCTCCTATTTTGTCATTTAAGTACGTCATTCAAAGCAAAATTTAATGCTCTTTCAATTTGGTAAGAACAAAATATTTATTACGATGCATTTTTTTTTTCGAGTAATAGGCGAAAATCTGCGCAAAATTGAAAATTTTCGCTGTTGTTTGACTACGAAAAATTGTCACGATGGTTTTGAAAGTACAATTTTTTTTCAACCAAAAAGTGCCCTGTTACTGGACTAAGTACCTTCTAACATGATCCCAATTGTTATTGAATAGAGGCGTACTGCTGTTAGTTTGTGACCCAAACAATCTTAAAGGAAAGGGAAATGAGAACATTTTTACTGATTCTTCTGTCGGTTCTTAAAGCGTCATTGTAATGATTTAAAAGCACAGTTTTGTGTACGTTTATGTTCAGTTTGTTAACCGATTTTCTGCTTCCAAGACTTTAAAGTCAAATGTTTGTAAATCAATGGGACCAAACTACAGTAGTCATCAGTCCCTAGCCTTACAAACTACTTAAACTATCTTCATCTAACCAAACGGAAAACACACACACACACACACACACACACACACACACACACACACACACACATACATAGAAAAATGTATGAACCTCTGGCGGGAGCAGCCTCGATGTCCTGACAAGGTGCCTAGAACCACTAATCCTGTGTGACCCGTCTCTGCACTCAAAAAACATTAGACACACGTTATATGACATTTTTACCTCAATTCCTCTATACTACAATCACCTAAATTATTTACTATTGCCCCTCAAACACCCTATATATATTATCAAACCTGGCAATGCTTCACAATTGCTAAATATGCATGGGAATTGAACATACATCCTGCACTCCTTTCCTTAACCTCTCTGCCCATCAGTATTCCTGTTTCATACCTCTACGTTCCATTGCGTTGCTCAGGTATTAATTTACTCAAATATTTTCAGTCCGTGTACCCACTGACCTCTCTCTGTCTCTGCCTACCACTGGCTTAACTTCGTCGTCCTCCTCCTCCTCCTACTCCCCTCCCTACCTCTGTCATCATCTCCATTGCTCTGCCAATCTCTTTCACTCCCTTCTTGTTGATCATCCTCTCCTTCCCCTTCCACAGGTGGGTGGAAGCACAGACAAATATATACAGACGGGAAACCTCCGTAAGGGCCCGGTCCTACCAGCGATCCGCCTGACACATGCTAGTACCTTACGGAACTACGAGGGGAGCGTAGGACAGTGGTTTAGGGAGGGCTTCTCCTCTGTATATGTTACTCTGTGGTGGAAGGCTCCTCACCTCAACTCCCTCGCCCTGGGTGGTCTCCGGCTAGAAAGCCACTGCCTTCATGGAGAAATACGGACGCTTTGAAATCATCTTAGAAGCCACACAATACCACTGTCAACAAAAGTTGTTTACTTGCAGCTTTTAGGATGCATGTGGAATGCGAATTCCAACTGGTGCTGTTGAGTCTGAGAGGAAATACTTAAACAAGATGTTAACTGTCACACTATTGGCCATCGAGCCATACGCCATTTTAAGACACACTATCCGATTGGTAGGCAAGCCACTGGTATGGGAAGCACCAGCGTCATCCGAAGATATACACAAGCAGAACGAGAAAAATTAAGGCAGACTCGCTCTCTCGCTCACGCCGGATGTATGTGTTGTCGCTAGCAGTGCGACACTCTTGCAGCTATTTTTGTGCGAAGAGGGGATAATATTGCACTGTTAGGAGCACCTCAGTCGTACAGCAGCTCACTTAATCTCCAGTGGAGAGTACTACGGATTGCTCGTTGATCGTAGTGTTGACCGAGGCCGGACGCGGTGGCCAAGGGGACTGAGGCGCTCCAGTCACGGTCTGCACGGCCACTACGGTCGGCGGTTCGAATCCCCCTTCGGGCATGGATATTTGTGTCGTCCTTAGTATTAGCAAGTTCATAAGTAGTTTGTAAGTTTAGGGACTGATGACCCTGTAGTTAAGTCACATAGACTCTACAGACATTTGATTGTTGACAGAGACACTTCATATCTGGTGTGAATATAGATACAGTGCTTTAGTTAATGCTTTTTGAGTGGCAAAGTGGTGGGTTAGTCTCAGACTGATGTACCATGCCAATTTGTAGCTACACTACCACTTATAGATTGTTCTTGACATCATAAAAGACAGGGAAAGTGCGATCGGCAGTAGTCGATCAAGATAGACAACATTTAGTTTCGATTTCAGTGAAGAAGAAGCTAGCAGCCATCAGCCCAGTTAATGCTATTGTGTGCAAAAGCCTTAGATGAACTTCACCAATCCCCAAACAGCAATCAAAAAAAAAATTTAAATAAATGTTCAAATGTTTGTTAAGCTTATGGGACTTAACTACGGGGTCATCAGTCCCTAAACTTACAAATTACTTATGAACTAGCTAACACTAAGGACGACACAAATATCCATGCCCGAGGAGGGATTCGAACCCCCGACCGTAGTGGCCGTGCAGACCGTGACTGGAGCGCCTCCGCGGCCGGCCCCCAAACAGCAATAACAAATACACTTTTTTTTACCATTGTGTAATATTTCTGACATTGCAACAGCCTTAAATGTAAACTGACGAAATTGAATTAATTTTAAGGTCAAGTAGGTGCAGTTCTTCAGCCATTCTACCAACTTTATTTTGTTTTGAAATTGTTTATACGTTTCATCTATCCTGTCAACCTAACTGCAACTTCGAAATAAAAATTAACTTGTTTCTTTATTAATTTGAGTTTATGTAAAAGTAAATAAAGACAAACTTTAAAATCAGTTTTTTATTTCATTGACTAGTTACATCACTTTAGTACCCGCACTGATCCTCACTAGTTATACTTCGTTCATTTAAATATTTTTTCTTACAGGAGATGTCATCTACTTCTATCTTTACATAAGTGATAAAGTCTCACCAATTGTAGGTAGGCAAAGAGCATCTTTCTGACTTCTACATTACATGCTGTTGATGTCTTCCTTACAGGAGCCTCGGGTACAGTAAATAATCAGATCAGCACTATAAATAGCTGGAAGAGTAGAATAAAAATCTCAACATCATAGGTTTCACGTTAGACCCTGTGTACCTGTATACGAAAAATTACAGTTCCTGCCATTTTCATGGTGGTTGGCCAACCGCTGTCAAGGCCAGAAGTAAGGTACCCTCTGAGGCGTGGAACTTACGAAATATTACACAGACAGTGTTTTACCTCTTGTTTTGAAGGTAAATATCATCTAGAAAGCAATAAACTGTGGATTTGGGACGACGTCTGTTGTCAAGTATCCTCTGCCTTCCTGCATGAGAATTATTATGTAGACAGTTCCGTTTCTCTTGTTCAGAAGCTCGTTACATTATCTGAACCCACCTGTTTGTGTAATTAGTTTGGTAGAATAAACACAACACCAACCCTCTCTGTAGCAACTTTCTGTTATCACCATATCTCGGTTGTAGCAATGTTAAGACGTCGTATTGATTTAGTTCATTCTGTCAATGACAATACTTGAGAACCTAGATATCTCAACTGATCCCCTAATTGTTTTGGCCAGTGAATTTCCTACGTATTTAAATTAAACGCTTCAGGCCCGTGTTCGATGGCAACATGAAATGTGCACAGAACAGTATGTGATGGAAGTAGTTTTTGTTTTGTTTGAATTACAAACAAATATGGAAGCACATTACAATGTAGTTGAGAGTACGACATACACATGAAATGGTAACCAGAAACATAATGTTACTTTTATCTTCCGGTTTGAACGAAACAGTAACAAATATGAAAGATGTTATCTTGAAATGCAGGCATATCCAGCCAAGTGTTATGAAAAATAAGTGCAATCTGTCTGTAGTGAACCTTAATTGGTAAAGTACGACAGTTTTCGTGTCTTAATAACAAATAATCAGGTACTTATATAATAAAAAATATAAAAATAAAAATATTCGTTCCTTTTACCCACTCGCTAGCTTTTACGTCAATTTGATTAAAATATTGAACGCTTCTACCGAACGTTCACGTTAAAGTGATATAAATACCACAGTCTAACATACAAAATGGCAACACCCACTGCTATGAAAGTTGCGATGGACTGACTGTTGCAACGACACTAGCGCTCTTAGCGGTGAGCAAGGAGCTGTAAGAGTAATGTTTATTTATAATTACTTTCCTACGTCTTTAACCAAATAGTTTTTGTGATGTTTGCATTCAAAGCATTAGTAAAATATCGAGTGACATAAATAATCGTGAAATGAATGCAGATACAGCCAAATTTCCCTTATTCAGTGAAATAAACAACAACTTAGAGGAAATATTTACGAATATGTGTTTATTTGCAGCCTACTCAGCTGAAAGTAAAAGAATATAAACAAACGAGAAACATTACTTCCTGCTGTCATCTGTTATTATGTGATAGGCAGTTTCTTTGACATGAAGTTTAACAAATGGAACATTTTTCAATTTCACTCGTTTTTTATAAAAACGCATATACTTTAAAGTGTAATGAATTTTGCTTGTAAACCGAAAGTCTGTTAGTATTTCAGATGTAGCAACAATTGTGAAATTAGTTTCTGTTTTGTTGGGAAACTGTGTGTGGTTTTTTTTTTTCCATTGCCTTATTGTTTAGTTTGTGAGGATTTTCTATCAGCTACAGCTGCAGTGGTTGATGTGGTACATTTAATAAGGTAAGTACTGAATCCCAGATCAGTTTCTAACGTTCAACGGTTACTGATTAGACTGGAATTGTAGCGAAGAAACCTTGACGTTTCGGAGTAGATAACCGATGTCTTTCTACAGAAGCTTAGGTCTTTTGTTGTTTATTAGCCCTTCTTTGTTCTTAAAAGAAAAGAAAATTCTTGATTAAAAAGTCGTAGATTCAAGATAATCTTAAATAAACTGTCCTGGAAAATACTGTTATATACCTTACAGTGGTTCGTAGGAAGTATTGTAAAAACAAATGGGGAGTTATTTTCTAGTTATTATGGTGCTACATACCTTTCCTGTTGTAAAAAGTATGCAAAAATAAATTTAAACGATACTATCTACACTCGTGCCATATCGTATTCAGAAATATAGCTTCCCAGCCGCTTGAAGCGCAGTTTTCGTGGCGTATAACAAAATTTAGTGGGAGTGTCGTGACTGTATATGTTACACTGTGCGAATACTGAACGCTGCTGCGGTAGTCATCTAATACAAAGTAATTGCGCGGGTGGTGGCCCAGAACCTCCTGAGGCAATTCCTGTTACGGCAGTAGCGTTGAGCAATTTAATCACTTTAACGTCGATGTTGGGTAGCAGTATTCAGTATTTTAATTAAATTGGGGTGAACGCTGGGGAGTGGCTAAAGGGCACGTATATGTTTTAATTTTATAGGTACTTGGTGACTGGTCTTTAAAACTCGAAACCGATCACACTTTATAAACGAAGTTTATTACAGCCATCTTGTTCATCTTTATGTATAGAGTGTCTGAATGAAACAAAACAGATTCAGAAAGGAAGTATTTTGCTGGCGCCGCTTCCACGGGGAGAAAAGATCACTTTCTCTATATACCGACTAGTGTGTTTGTATGTGTGTGTTTCTATTGCATACAAAACTACACTACTGGCCATTAAAATTGTCACACCAAGAATAAATGCAGATGATAAACGGGTATCACTTGACAGTTATACTAGAACTGACATGTGATTACATTTTCACGCAATTTGGGTACATAGATCCTGAGAAATCAGTACCCGGAACAATCACCTCTGGCCATAATAACGGTCTTGATACGCCTGGGCATTGACCCAAACAGAGCTTGGATGGCATGTACAGGTACAGATGTCCATCCAGCTTCAACACGATACCACAGTTCATCAAGAGTAGTGACTGGCGTATTGTGACGAGCTAGTTGCGCGGCCATCCTTGACCAGACGTTTTCAATTGGTGAGAGATCTGGAGAATGTGCTGGCCAGGGCAGCAGTCGAACATTTTCCGTATCCAGAAAGACTCGTACACCACCTGCAACATGCAGTCGTGCATTATCGTTCTGAAATGTAGGGTTTCACAGGGATCGAATGAAGGGTAGAGCCGCGGGTCATAACACATCTGAAATGTAACGGCCACTGTTCAGAATGCCGTCGATGCGAACAAGAAGTGGCTGAGACGTGTAACCAATGGCACCCAATACCATCACGTCATGTGATACACCAGTATGGCGATGACGATTATACGCTTCCAACGTGCGTTCACCGCGATGTCGCGAAACACGGATGCGATCATCATGGTGCTGTATACAGAACCTGGATTCATCCGAAAAAATGACGTTTTGCCATGCAACCAGGTTCGTCGTTGCGTACACCAGTGCAGGCGCTCCTTCTGTGATGCAGCGTCAAGGGTAACCGCAGTCTTGGTCTCCGAGCTGTTGTTCAAATGTCGCCGGCCGCGGTGGCCAAGCTTTCTGTGGCGCGACAGTCACGGTCTGCACGGCAACTACAGTCGGGAGTTCGCATCCCCCCTCGGGCATAGATATTTGTGCCGTCCTTGGTATTAGCTACTTCATCAGTAGTTTGAAAGTTTAGGGACCGATGACCCCGTAATTAAGTCCCATAAGCTCTACAAACATTTGAATTGTTCGATTGTTTAAGCTTAAAAAAATTAAACAATTGAACAATTCAAATGTTTGTAGAGCTTATGAGACTTAATTACGGGGTAGTTACAAACTACTGATGAAGTAGCTAATACCAAGGACGGCACAAATATCTATGCCCGAGGGGGGATTCGAACCCCCGACTGTAGCTGCCGCGCAGACCGTCGTCGAACTGTTCGTGCAGATGGTTGTTGTCTTGGAAACGTCCCCATCTATTGACTCAGGGATCGAGACGTGGCTGCTCGATCCGCTACAGCCATGCGAATAAGATGCCTGTCATCTCGACTGCTAGTGATATGAGGCTGTTGGGAGCCAGCATGGCGTTCCGTATTGTCTCCTGAACCCACCGATTCCATATTCTGCTAACAGTCATTGGATGACGACCAACGCGATCAGTAATGTCGCGATACGATAAACTGCAATCGCGATAGGCTACAATCCGACCTTTATTAAAGTCTCTAACGTGATGGTAGGCATTTCTCCTGCTTTCACGAGGCACCATAACAACGTTTCACCAGGCAACGCTGGTCAACTGTTGTTTGTGTATGGGAACTTGTTGGAAACTTTTCTCGTGTTAGCACGTTTTACGCGTCGCCACCGGCGCCAACCTTGTGTGAATGCTCTGAAAAGCATATGACAGCATCTTCTTCCTGTCGGTTAAATTTCGCGTCTGTAGCACGTCATCTTCGTGGTGTAGCAATTTTTATGGCTAGGAGTGCAGTTTTGTTCCAATGTTGATGAAGTTTTGCACACATAACCTTCAAATCAATAGGAATGTCGCCATCTCGATAAGGATTAAGTACAAAAAATATTTTACGAAGTATGATGTCACAAACAGTGAGACGCGTGAAAAACTGCTGCAACACGGAACATTGTTACACACTTCCTCCTAAACCAATGAATCGATTATAACCAAATTTGGTGCACCTATTCCTTACAGTGAGGAAACAATTTCTGTAGAGGTTAGAATAACGTATTACATATAGTTCAGGAGATAATCGTCGCTGTTGAATAAAAGTTGCATACGTGCTAAAGCTGTGTGTTTGATTTGTTTGTGTCTAATAGTTTTCCCTGTCAATTTTTCTCTGGAACCGGCCATCGTATAGTGGAATGAAAATCCATCACATGGCATTGGGCCGGTATGCATTTACGCGGCAATAACCATTTTCTTTATCAGCTCATTTGCGGAATACTTCAGTCACTTCAAAACATTCAAGGAGGAAAGACTTCTATCATGTAAGTAAAACTGAATTATGCCATCGTAGAGTGCAAAGGAAAATTTCACCTGACCGCTTTGATGTTTGCATGTGATAAGTATGCATTTTGCAGATATACTTTCTTACTTACTTACTTATTTGCGCCGGCCGCGGTGGCCGAGGGGACTGCGGCGCGCCAGTCAAGGTCTGCACGGCCACTACGGTCGGGGGTCGAATCCCCCCCCCCCCCCCCCGGGATTCGTCCTTAGTGTTAGCTCGTTCATAAGTAGTTTGTATGTTTAGGGACTGATGACCCCGTTGTTAAGTCCCATAAGCTATACAAACAAAGTTACTTATTTCCTTAATCTCCTAAGTGGAGCTTAAGGCATCAATGCACTTCCGCCACCGGACTCTGTTTTGCGCCACTGTCTTGATCTCAAACCAGGTCTTCCCTTCTTTCTTCTTCGCAGATATGCCGGTTTGATTTCACAGCAGCTATAGAATGCGTATGATACATAGCAGCCGCGGTGGAGTAGCCGAGCAGTCTAAGGCGCCTCGCTGCAGAGCGCGCGGTTGCTCGCCGTCGGAGGTTCGAGTTCTCCCTGGGGCTTGGGTGTGTGTGTTGTCCTTAGGTTAGTTTACCAAGGTTTAAGTAGTTTGTAATCTACGGACTGATGACCACGCAGTTTGGTCCGATAGATTTACAAACGTTTGAACAAATTTTGCAGTAGACCCATTATTTCATAAACAGATCGTACATAAGTAACATGTAAGACTATATACATTATATTTCTATCCAATACGATTAACGGCAGCTAATTTGAATGCATTCGCATCTATTTTATGAATGCGCTGATTCTTGTTGATTTTTCACAACACAAAGTTGTTCATGAATACGAAGAGAATTTAATTTTTATGTACAGTTAGCAAAAGAAAAAATGAGACCATTCTTACCTAGATTCTGTAAGAATCGCCCAATTTTTTTGTTTTCCTAATTGTTTTTCACAATGAATACGGTATATATATATATATATATATATATATATATATATATATATATATATCCTTTAAGAAAAAAACACAAATTTAAAAATTCCATTCAAGTTTTACTCATTTATTCTTTGTTAGAAGACAATGTTTAAAATAAATTTAACATTATGCTGTTTTCGAAGCATCAAAGGACTCAAAAATAGACGTTATGGGCAAAAATAAGGCTTGTTCCCTGCCTAGGAAGCTCCTGAATTTTAAGTACGTTTGTGTTGTGGTGTTTTGGTGTGAAGTTCTTTTTTGTGTTAATGTGGTTAGCCATATTTTCCAACAAGAATCAGTGGACATTCAGCAAGCTGTTGATCTGTTTAAGAAACCCAAGTGTCGCTTTGAGAACACGCGAAGTGATTAAGGTTTCCAGAATGTTTTGGTTGATGCCAAATTAATTGCTGAAGAGCTCGACATTCAACCACAATTTGAGAATGAACCAAAACTCAGACCTAGAAAAGTAAACCGACAATTTTGTATGAATCTGAAGACGAACCGATTAATCATCCATACAGTGCGTTTAAATGTAACTTCTATCTTTGCACATTAGACACAATTATCTGTTCCCTGAATGAAAGATTTCAACAAATGAAGCAGAACAGCGAGATATTTGGGTTTTTGTATGACATCCATCCAATAACGGACAAAGAGTAGACTATGTACTAAAGTGTTGCAAGTACTTACAACTATCTTTAACAGACAAATATCACTGTGATATTGTCGAATTTCAGTTACATCAAGAGCTCTTCATTTCTCGGTTTTGAAAGTGGGAGCAGACCGCTGAAAGTACTTACATATATTTCCAAGAACTTCCTTATTTGGTTATTTCCAAATGCAACTATTGCTCTAAGAATCTTACTAACTATTCCTGCAAGTGTAGCTTCAGCAGAAAGAAGTTTCTCCAGGTTGAAACTTATAAAGAACTACCTACGATCAACGATGATGCAAGAGCATCTTGTAGGCCTTTCTATGATGTCCGTTGAATGTGATGTTCTGTGTGAGCTTGACACTGATACTTTAATTAAAGACACTGCAGAGAAAAATGCACGAAAAGTTTACTTAGCATTGTAAACAAGTCAAAGCACAATTTGCATTAAAACTGTGTAAAGATATAAAATTATATTACTGGTATTATTTGTATTACGAAATCTTTGTACAATTCTGTTATAAAATATATTTGTATGTTCTTTTCCTCATATATGTGTTCTCTTTCGCAGTTAACAAAGTTGTTTCAATTGTTTCGTATATCGTTAACCAAAACTTACTCTGTGTATTTAACTGACAAAAGTTAAGATCTTACTCAGTTTGATAATTGATTCTTGTAGTTATAGAGTTCAGGAAGTTATCCTTTAAAAGCAGCTATCTGTAAGGTAGCATAGCAAATTTAAAGTCAGTAATACCAATGGGTTGTACGGGGCGCCATATATCCATATCCCAGGTGATATTTTCCCTTTCCGCCGGCCCTGCATGCATCGCTAGTAACTAGACAGTGTTAACATCGTGTATAAAGACTTGCTCTCGGCCAGTGACTATTTTCTCCCCTCTTGATGAACTCTTTTTATTTCATTAGAAGAGTTATTTAATTAATTTTACACAAGGCAAGTTGTAACAGGTTTAGGGCCGGTTTCCGAAACAGTAGTTACCTGTCCCGTTATAGTTATCTGTGGGCTACCTGGACGTTAAGTGCAAAATGGGTTTCCGAAACAACAGTTACCGTCACAGCCGTAGTTACCGGTCCGTTAAAGATAAATGCGCGTTTCCCTGGGGTTACCTACACGTTAACTTTAGTTTTAACTATATCCGCTACGTAACGCTAGTGGGCTTCCAAACGCAAGACCAGAAGTTATTTAACAGTAGTACTTTGTTTTTGTTTTTATGACTGGGTTCCGTATAATTTTCATACAATTTTAAAATTTTTGAAGCTGCAGAATGGAAATTATTTCATCATCGTCGTCACCGCCGTGTTCTTCTTTTTCTTCTGATGCTTCGGAAAGTTGTTCAGAAGAAGAAAACTTGGCTGACCTCGTCACTGTTGATACACCACGACGCGATTTTCGTGTTAGATGACAACCATTTGATCTGTGTAATGAGAGCAAATTTCATATGCGGTTTAGAATAATAAAAAATACTGACCAATGACATTGCCGGGGGCAAACGGGGAAAAACGCGGAAAACAACATTCCGTGTTGAATTTTACATCGCGCTCGGCGGTCGCGAGAGATGTTGACAACGCGTGACGTTTGCATAGCTGCATCTCCCTCGCGATTGGTCAAGCAACATCTCGTCACTGAGCAACAGTGGCCAACGTTATCTATCGCGATCGCCGATCTGGATGTAAAATTTTACCACATGCAAATCACAAAGCCATACTCTCATAATAAAACTATCAATTAAGCATAAATATACTTCCCTTTGCAATAGTTTTCTTCCTTGCAATTGCCATTACGATCAGTCAATGTTTTTATTATTATTATTACAACGTGGGGCTCGGGTAGGTGGATGGGTGGACGTACATTGACCAGTCTGTGTTGTGAAAACTAATGTCCCATTCACAGAAAAATGGGAAGAAGGAAACTTAAATTCATATAAATATATGTTGACTACAGAAATAATAAGTATGATTTCATTGTTAACTCTGTGTTCGTTGATGTTTGTCCTGTTTTTGTTTAAAAAAAAAGAATACAGCTCTCTGAGTTGCCTTACCGTTTTCTCTCCTGTCTGTTTAACGAATTGTACAGTTTTGTGACAACTTCCAAGGCGTGTTGTTTCTCCAAAATAGACCATCTGCCTCTTCATTTACTATAACTACTTTCCTTTCTAAAATCAAGTAGGTCAAAAGATTTTTCTCAAATAGAGTCGCCCATTGTCTTTGAAAACAGAAACAGAGAACTCGTAACTGCTTTACAAACTAAGACGCGTCTTCGATTTCACTTAATAATCGATAAAATTGGAGTAATTGCGATTTTCGTTAGTAGTGTCATCTGTTATCTGTTGAGACGTACTATTTGCTTCGACAGAAGGCGTAGTTACCCGCATAGTTAACTAACGGACGTTGAAATCAGCTACGGGAAACCCAAGGAAGTTATCTGGCATATTAAATTTTACCGTGACGGTACCTAACGGCACGGTAAGTTTTCCAGAAACCGGGCATTAGTCTCATGGTGGCAGGTCTGATCCGAGAACGCTCGCGGCGTTGTTTACTGTGAGCGAGAACTAGAGTAGGAGGGCTGGAGGGAAGTGTGCCCCATCGGACCGCGAGCTCGAGGTGTGCCCGCAGGCCGGCCAGTTAGACTGCACCTGGCTGTCCTTCCCCTCCTCTCCCCTCCCTCCCCCTCCCGCTGCCAATGTGCGTCCGGTGCACGTGGTGACCCGGCGACGCAGGCGCGCGACTAGGCGAGCGCACGTGTGTGCGTGCGCGCTTGCGCGTGTGCGTGAGCGCCCGCACCCGCCGCCGCCCCCTTAATTATCAGCGGCGGGCTGGTAAGGGCCGGGAGGGGCGCGGGCCGGAGTGTCGGATTACTACTGGCTGCTTGCTAATTAGCCAGGCACGGCGCGCCGCTGTCTAGTTATCTATCTATCCGGCCGCCAGCCGCCAGACGCCTAATTGGGAACGCCACCCCCGGGGCCACTGTAACGAGCGCCGCCCCCGCCCCGCCGCCCCTCCGCCCCCGCGCATGCGCCACCGGCGACACTTCCTTGCCAGGGCGCGCGCCTTCCCTACCCCCAGAATCCTTTCCACTTCACACGGGATCCTGCTCCTGCTGTCACCCTGACACACTGGCTGCCCACCCTGCTCCCAAAACACCAACGTTCCGTCTCCACTGCGACCACTGGCCGTGTGGCCAGAATGCAGCACGACGAGGCCTGTCACAGATTCTTTTACGTGCGCTTATACCCAAACGAAAAATCTTTCCTAGAGATACTTCCAGAAATATACTCCCGGCCATTAAAATTGCTACACCACGAAGATAACGTGCTACAGACGCGTAATTTAACCGACAGGAAGAAGATGCTGTGATATGCAAATGATTAGCTTTTCAGAGCATTCACACAAGACCTACAACTTGCTGACATGAGGAAAGTTTCTAATCGATTCCTCATACATAATCAGCAGTTGATTGGCGTTTCCTGGTGAAACATTATTGTGATTCCTCGTGTAAGGAGGAGAAATGCGTACCATCACGTTTCCGACTTCGATAAAGGTCGGATTGTAGCCTATCGCGACTGCGGTTTATCGTATCGTGACAATGCTGCTCGCGTTGGTCGCGATACAATGACTGTTAGCAGAATATGGAATCGGTGGGTTCAGGACGGCAATATGGAACGCCGTGCTGGATCACAACGGCCTCGTATCACAAGCAGTCGACATGACAGGCATGGCTGTAATGGATCGCGCAGCCACGTCTCGATCACTGAGTCAACAGTTGGGGACGTTTGCAAGATAACAACCATCTGCACGAACAGTTCGACGACGTTTTGCAGCAGCATGGACTATCAGCTCGGAGACCATGACTGCGGTTACCCTTGACGCTGCATCACAGACAGGAGCACTTGTGATGGAATACACTACGATGAACCTGGGTGTATGAAATGGCAAAACGACATTTTTCAGGTGAATCCAGCTTCTGTTTACAGCATCATGATGGTCGCATCCGTGTTTGGCGACGTCGCGGTGAACGCACGTTGCAAGCATGTATTCGTCATCGCCGTACTGGTGTATCACTCGGCGTGATGGTATGGGGTGCCACTGGTTAAACGCCTCGGTCATCTCTTGTTCGCATCGATGGCACATTGAATAGTAGCCGTTACAGAGGTGCCACGAGCCGTTGCTCTACCCTTCATTCGATCCCTGCGAAACCCTACATTTCAGCAAGTAACGCACGGGCGCGGACAGCACATCTCTAGATCTCTCCCCAACTGAAAACGTCTGGTCAATGGTGGCCGAGCAACTGGCTCACCACAATAAGCTAGTCACTACTCTTGATGAACTGTTGTATCGTGTTGAAGCTGCATGGGCATCCGTACGTGAACACGCCATCCAAGCTCTATTTGACTCAATGCCCAGGCGTATTAAGGGCGTTATTACGGTCAGATGTGGTTGTTCTGGGTACTGTTTTCTCACGATCTATGCACCCAAATTGCGTGAAAATGTAATCACAGTTCATTTCTAGTATAATATATTTGTCCAATGAATATCCGTATATCGTCTGCATTTCTTCTTGATGTAGCAATTTTAATGGCCAGTAGTGTATGTAATAATCCTTATTTCAAAGAAAGCAGCGGCACAACCGTGTGAAAATTACAGAACCATCAGTTTAATAAGTCATTCTTGCAAAATTTGAACACGAATTATTTACAAAAGAACGGAAATACTGGTAGAAGACGATCTCGGGAACGATCAGTTCGGATTTGGGATAAATGTAGCAACACGTGAGGCATTAGGGTAAGGTGGTACAAATTCGATATAGGTGCAATTCCTATCAACGTTATTTGTCAGTCTCGTAGTGTTGGTAGCATTTTACTTTGTGTTTCTACAGCTAAACGTTTGTATAGCTTATGGGACTTAAATACGGGGACATCAGTCCCTAAACTTACAAACTATTTACAAACCAACTAATACTAAGAACGGCACAAATATCCATGCCCGAGGGGGGATTCGAAGTAAAGACGTGGTTGGGGTTCCTGTTAGGGTGGATGGGACGGGTTTCCAGTCTTTGGGGTCTGTTGTCTTTCCTTCTTCGATCCCGATTTTGCCGATTTTTTATTTTTCTTTTTTTTCTTCTCATCTGAGTACCAATCTATCTTTTCCTCTTTCAACCTCCATACGTGTTTATTGCTAGCACCCTTCTTATTTAAGTCCACATTGTGATTTACCATCATGTTGGGAGTTATAAACCTCGTTTCAGTAGGTGTGCTAAGGATTCCTTCATGATGCTAGTTGGATATAAAGGCGTATAAGAACGTACATGAAAGATGTAACTCGCTCTACAGCGTATTCCAGTTAAGAGGTTAGTGAAGCTACTTTGTCTAACGCACTGATATAAATTTTCTAGTTAAGGGTGACTGCATTCGCTGCCAAAAATGCAATGTTTGGTACCACGAAGTATGCGTTGGTGCCCGAGGGAAAAAGTGCTTTTTATGTGGAAGGTGCCAGTAATAAAAACTTTACCAAAAAGTGATCACAATTGTACCTAGTGTGGTACATTTTGGAACTTTTTTTCTCAATTCTGTAACCTTTTCTTGTTTTTATACCACCATTTGTTACTGTCTAATACTCGAGTTACATATTCATTAAACATACAAGAACAAGTTCCATATTTAAAATTATTTCTTTTCTCAATATATTTCCAGTTACAATAACATTTGTCCTAAATGATCACAATACTACCACCTTGCCCTATTCACTTTACGACTTATCTTAGAAGATAGGCTAACGAAACGCAAACCTACATTTCTACCTTTTGTAGATTTGGAGAAAGCGTTTGACAATGTTAACTGGAATACATCCTCTCAAATTCTAAAGTCAACACGGGTAAAAATACAAGGAGCGAAAGTTGTTTTACAAGTTGTACAAAAACCTAAAAACCTTATAACCAAATACCAGTTATGAGAGTAGAAGGGCATGAAAAGAAAGCATTGGTTCGGAAGGAAGTAAGACATTGCTCTAGCGTTTCTCCAATGTTATTCAACCTGTACATTGAGCAAGCTGTGAAAGAATCCAAGGAGAAATTTGTAGAAAGAATTAAAGTTCGAGGTAAAGAAATAAAAACTTGGCGTTTTCCTGCTGACATTGAAATTCTATCAGAGACAGCAAAGGTCTGGGGTGAGTAATTGAACGGAATTGTCAGTGTCTTGAAATTGCAGTGTAAGATTAAAATTAGCAAGGTAACATTAGGAAGGTAATAGAATGTAGTTTAAGAAAATCTGTCGATGCTGAAGGGTTTCGATTAGGCAACGAAACAATTTGGGCAGTAAAATAACTTAAGATGGTCGCAGCAAAGAGAATATAAAATAAAGAATGGCAATGGGAAGGAAAGCTGTCCCTCCACTTGATAAAGCCTTATCATGATTTTTATCAGTCCTGTCTGTAAAGCCGGTTAACATACTTTCTCCTAATGTATGTCTCGTCTCAATCCCCATTCTTCTATATATAACCGCACAATATACACACATAATCTGCCATATACAAGCGTGAAACAGTGCAAGAACTCACTGTACTTATCAATTTGCTTTCTAATGGACATGTCACGACAGACAGAATCTTTCTTGGTTTTTATGTTATCATAGAATGGAGAAAGAGATCGATCTTAGTAATTGTAACTGACGGTCAAGAAATTCTGTATACATTGTGTAATTTGCATGGGATAAGTTATTGAAGAACAACTATCTAGGAAACAAATAATGCAAGGAATGAGATGTCAAGGAGGAGACCCGCTCTGTTAGCCGTGTGGTCTAACAGACCGCTTTCCGAGACGAGGAGGCGTACCGGCCGCGGTTCGAAACCGCCCAGCGAATTAGAAGGGGGTCGGATTGCCAGCTAGCCTGGATGTGGTTTTAGGCGGTTTTCCACGTTCCCCTAGGTGAATAACCGACTGGTCCCCAAGTCCCAACTCAGTTACACGATTTGCAAACATTTCGTAACACTATACGCACACTTTTCCTCTCGGTGGGGTTGGGGTGGTGACAGGAAGGGCATCCGGCCACCCCGTTAATATTAACACACGCCAAATCCGGATGTAACAAAGAGCCGACCGTGCATGTGCGTGAACATGACCAAAGAGAAAGAAAGATTTATCAAGGAGGAAATAACAAAGAGAATAGAAAATTGTTCAATGTTTTATTATTGTGTATCGGACATAATCAGAAACTGGAACTGGTGAAGCACAAATCGTGATGTATAAGTCATAATATATGCCAAATTTAACCTATGCCTCAAAATGTTGGGCAAAGAAAGATCTGAGCAAGATGTAACCAACAGAAATGCCATTGAAGATGAAGGTGAAGCAATGAATTAAAATTTGTGATGCGGCCGGGAATCGAATCCGAACCTCTAGGCTTACTAAGCAGACATCTTACCGTTAGACCACCGCACCACTAACGATTAAGGGGCCTCGGAATAGTCTACGTTTTACTTCCCGGCCGCATCACAAATTGTAATTCATTGCTTCACCTTCATCTTCAATGTCATGGACATATTTGAGACGAAACACCGTCTCAGGGTTTCTTAATTTGTATTTAGATCAACAGAAATGCATTTTCTTCAATGGTTCCTTGGCAGGACGAGAAGGGATAAGATGAGAAACCGAATAGTACCAAGCACCTTAAATATCAAGACCCTAAAAGAAACCCTCCAGGTGGTTTTGTGAGTACGTGCGTGGCGAGCACGGGGCCCCGAATTAATGCAGTCTCCCTTCCTTCTTTACTTCCCGGACTGCATTTCCTACCCCCTCCTCTCCTTTCCTATCCTCACTCCTTCCCCTCATAACCTTAGCAGTTTAGTTCCCCTGTTCCTCGAATCCCAAAGAACCCTAAAAGAAATAATGGAAAATGATATGCCGAGATGGTTTGGGCACATTGAAAGAATGGTGGGACCAGAAAGACACCCTAGAAGAGTTACACAATGGACAGAATCTGGACTGAGACCAATAGGAATGCTAAAAGCAAGATGGAGGGACAAAGTGAAAGAAGATATAACCTGAAGAGGACTGTAATGGGAAAAGGTGCTAAACAATTGACTGTGAGAGAAAAGTGGAGCTTGGAACAAGCTCCATGAACGACCTGTTTAAGCAGAAACGTTGCAAGAAGAAGGAGTGTAATATTTTACTTTCTGGTATTTTCCATCTAAGCACCCTGGAGACTCCCTCTTCGGCAAGTCACCTCTCTGGGCTAAAACCGAAGGAGACCAATTGGAATGCTACATGTAAGATGGAGAGACAGAGTGAAAGAAGATAGAACCTGAAGAGGATAGTGGGAGAAGGTGCTAAACAATAAACTGTGGGAGAAAAGTGGCGCTTGGAACAAGCTCCGTGAATGACCTGTTTAAGCAGAAACGTAGCAAGAAGAAGGAGTGTAGTATTTTACTGCCGCGGTGGAGTAGCCGAGCGGTCTAAAGCGTCTCGCTGCGGAGCGCGCGGTTGCTCGTCGTGGAGGTTCAAGTCCTCCCTGGGGGTTGGTTCTGTGTGTTTTCCTTAGGTTAGTTTACCTAGGCTTAAGTAGTTTGTAAGCTACAGACTGATGACCACGCAGTTTGGTCCGATAGACTTACTAACGTATGAAATTTTTTTGAGTATTTTACTTTCTGGTATTTTCCATCTAAGCACCCTGGAGGGGATCCCTGTCTCCCTTCCCCGTCCCTCTTCAGCAGAGCTCCTTTCTGTGCTGAAACCGAAGGAGACCAATTGGAATGCTACAAGGAAGGTGGAGAGACAAGGTGAAAGAAGATATAACCTGAAGAGGACTGTAATGGTAGAAGGTGCTTAACAATAAACTGTGGAAGAAAAGTGGAACAAGCTCCGTGAACGACTAAGCAGAAACGTTCCAAGAAGAAGGAGTGTAATATTTTACTTTCTGGTATTTTCCATCTAAGCACCCTGGAGGGCTTCCCTGTAACCCTCCCCCCCCCCCCCCTCTTCGGCAAGTCACCTCTCTGGGCTGAAACCGAAGGGCAACCAACTACACCTGGACTCCCCGACTGCGAACGGTCGAGTAAATGCAACTCCCCGGTGGCGGTGCGCATACGTTCTCGGCAGTGAGTGGCCACGCCCCCTCCCCTGCTGACTTTCCCCTCCCCTGCCCCCCTCCCACGGCGTGTAATTGGCGGCGTTTGTAACGCGCGGCAGTTATTAAAGCGGACTTATTCCGCAATATCGCGCCGCTCCTGCCCTCCTGCAATTAAGTCCGGCAAACTTGGGCGCCCCCTCCCCCTCCCTCCCTCCTTCTCCCCACCCTCCTGGGTTGTTGGTGCACTCCCGTTCCCTAATTCCGGGCCCGTTCCAGGGGGAGCAACTTTCATTCTTCCAGTTCCAGAGCACTGCAGGTAATTATCCGAAAGCAATAATAATTTTGGCGCAGCTTCCGAAGGGAAATCCAGGGTGGTCGTTAACCCATTCGACGGTCACGAGAGACGCTTTCAGGTTCCCCATTCTACCGCTGTCGAGGCACACGCCAGCGTCTATTAAGCAAGACTTGAAGTATGACTGATGGGTTATGCAATTAAGCAACTAAGCACAATTCAAAACCCGCAAACGTCAAGCAGTCACTAAAATTGCGTGGTTATGGTACATCGCTCCAAATTTGCGATTGGATAGGGGATTTCTTGTCAGAGAGGACACAGTTCGTAGTAATCGATGGTAAGGCATCGACTAAAACGGAGGGGATATAGGGCGTTTCACAGGGTAGTGTTACTGGTCCTCTGCTTAGGGAGAAATCTAAGTAGCTCTCTTAGGTTGTTTGCAAGATGACGCCGTCATTTACCGTCTAGTAAAATCATCTGAAGATCAAAACCAACTGCAGAACGATCTGAATAAGATATCACTATGGTGTAAAAATTGGCAATTGACTCTAAGTAATGAGAAGTGTGAAGTCGTCCACATGAGTACGAAAAGAAATCCGTTAAACTTTGTTTACAAGATAAATCAGTCAAACGTGAAGGCCGTAAACTCCACAAAATACCTAGGAATTACTGTTACTTCAGACTTAAATAGGAAAGAACACGTAGATAATATCGTGGGAAAGGCGTTTTATTGGCAGAATCCTTAAAACAAGCAACAAAACTACAAAAGAAACTGCATACACTACGCTTGTTCGTTCATTTTTGGAGTATTGCAGACCAGTGTGGGATCCTTATCAGATGGGTTCGACGGAGAACATCGAAAGAGTCCAAAGAAGGGCAGCTCGTTTCGTATTGTCACGATACAGGGGAGACAGCGTTACGGAAATGATACAGGATCTGGGATGGGAATCGTTACAACAACGGCGCTTATCGCTGTTGGGCTACTTGCGAAACTCCAATCGCCAACATTCTACTCCGAATGCGAAAATATATTGTTGACTCCCACTTACATAGGTAGAAATGATCATCAGAATAAAATACGAGAAATCAGAGCTCGAACAGAGAGATTCAGGTGTTCTTTCTTCCCGCGCGCTATTCTAGAATGGAATGGGAGATAAATAGTATAATGGTGCTTCAATGAACCCTCTGCCAGGCACTTAAATGTGATTTGCAGAGTATCCCATGTAGATGTAGACGTAGATGTAGATGTAGAATGCTCAGGTTGCTTTTTAGTAACTGACTTATTTAGGGCAAAAAATCTCCCTCATTTTAATAGGTTGTTACAGAAAAACTAAATATGATAGAAAAAAATTATTTATGAAAAATACACACTTTGCCACTTTTAGATTATTTGGTTTTAAGCATTATATCTGCTAAATGACGTCCTGTACTGTTGATACACTGACGAAGTCTAACCCGTACGTTCTCCATGCATCTTCGTGTCATTTCTCTTTGAATTGCTGCCACTTCTTGGGTAATGGCCTCTTTAAGTGTCTAAAGTGTTGTGGTACAATGTTTGTACACTAGAGCGTTTAAGGGTCCCCAAAGAAAAAAATCTCAAGGCGATACATCAGGCGACCTAGAGGGTCACGCGATGTCTCCTCTCAAAGAGACAAGATGACCAGGAAACAACTCACGCAACATTTCCGTCGAACGCCGAGAGATGTGCGATGTTGCTCCGTCTTCAGTGGTGGCGCTAGACGAAAACTGGACGTCGGCGGACTCGTCTTTGAGAGGCCCCTTTCATTTTTTCAGTAAGGAAGAAAATGTTAAATACAATGAGCTGAATTATAAATCAATGATCATTATACTAAAATTTTATAAGTGTAATATACAATTATTATTGCAATGACAAAAATTACAATAAACAAACACAAATTAAAAAAGAGAAACTTTTCGCTTTTCGTCTCACTGAATTTTTTAAAGATCACATCTTAATACTAGCCGCTATTTCGGCTTCAATTGATAGTACTCATTGTGAAGTTTCTCTCGGCCGAAGCTGTACTGACTGGAACTGCGAGCTTGATTATGATTGTTATATAAACATTTGGATATACTTCTCCCAATTTTTTCTAAAATGGACTGAAGAAGTTGTTTTGCGAGTATTTATCTAAAATTGCATCACTGCTGCACTCATAAGGAGATAAAAACTGACAACTAAATAGCTGCCGGCCGGGAATGGGCGAGCGCACTAAGGCGTCATTCCACGGTGAACGAGGTCGCTCTCGTCGGGGGTCGAATCCCACCCTTGGGTACGGATGTTGTCTTCGTCCTTTAGTTAAGCTTTGCCACTTTTAGATTATTTGGTTTTAAGCATTATATCTGCTAAATGACGTCCTGTACTGTTGATACACTGACGAAGTCTAACCCGTACGTTCTCCATGCATCTTCGTGTCATTTCTCTTTGAATTGCTGCCACTTCTTGGGTAATGGCCTCTTTAAGTGTCTAAAGTGTTGTGGTACAATGTTTGTACACTAGAGCGTTTAAGGGTCCCCAAAGAAAAAAATCTCAAGGCGATACATCAGGCGACCTAGAGGGTCACGCGATG
This sequence comes from Locusta migratoria, assembly GCA_026315105.1. NCBI lineage: Eukaryota > Metazoa > Arthropoda > Insecta > Orthoptera > Acrididae > Locusta > Locusta migratoria. Next base: position 353,926,829 of record CM048749.1, read on the forward strand.
TCTCCTCTCAAAGAGACAAGATGACCAGGAAACAACTCACGCAAAATTTCCGTCGAACGCCGAGAGATGTGCGATGTTGCTCCGTCTTCAGTGGTGGCGCTAGACGAAAACTGGACGTCGGCGGACTCGTCTTTGAGAGGCCCCTTTCATTTTTTCAGTAAGGAAGAAAATGTTAAATACAATGAGCTGAATTATAAATCAATGATCATTATACTAAAATTTTATAAGTGTAATATACAATTATTATTGCAATGACAAAAATTACAATAAACAAACACAAATTAAAAAAGAGAAACTTTTCGCTTTTCGTCTCACTGAATTTTTTAAAGATCACATCTTAATACTAGCCGCTATTTCGGCTTCAATTGATAGTACTCATTGTGAAGTTTCTCTCGGCCGAAGCTGTACTGACTGGAACTGCGAGCTTGATTATGATTGTTATATAAACATTTGGATATACTTCTCCCAATTTTTTTTAAAATGGACTGAAGAAGTTGTTTTGCGAGTATTTATCTAAAATTGCATCACTGCTGCACTCATAAGGAGATAAAAACTGACAACTAAATAGCTGCCGGCCGGGAATGGGCGAGCGCACTAAGGCGTCATTCCACAGTGAACGAGGTCGCTCTCGTCGGGGGTCGAATCCCACCCTTGGGTACGGATGTTGTCTTCGTCCTTTAGTTAAGCTAGTTTAAGTTAGATGTAGGTCCTCGCTACATAACCTAGCAGTTGAAAAGCGCCGTTAAACATCAAATATAAAAGAATAAAGGGAAAAAATTAAAATTTTAACAATGTTTTGCGAGGCCCCCACAGGCGCGAGGCCGTCGGTAGTTTCCGACGTCGCCGACGCCTAGCGCCGCCACTGTCCGTCTTGCTGGAACCACACTTCTTGATCTCCATGATCTACAATTAACTGGTTTAGCCTAGTTTGGAGGAAGGTCTCTAGCATGGGACAATAACGGTCTGAATTAATCGTTACCGTGTGGCCATCTTCTTCGAAACAATACGGTCCCCACACAAAAGATTCGGTAACGGCGCACCAAACTATCACATGAGGGCTGTGTAGTGATCGCTGATGAATTTCACGAGGCTTTTCTGCAGCCCAGTAGCGGAAATTCTGTTTGTTTACAGTTCCTGATAAGTGGAAATCGGCCTTATCCGAAGAAATACACAAAGCGCCAGGTGGAATGTTTTGAAGAATTTCCTCACACGTAGCTCTGCGAGTTTCAAAATCCGATTCACTAATTTCCTGTGAAATCATGATTTTGAAGGGATGCACATGAAGTTCTCCATGCAGAATTCTTCTTACACTTCTATCGTATAATCCAAGGGCAGCTGTTTGTTTAAGTGCTGAACGCACTGGCAATTGTTCCACAGACACTATCACACGCGCCACATTTTCTGGCGTTGTTGCAGTTCAAGGACGGCCAGTAGGTTTTCTTTTTAGTGTTCGACCTGTATTTCTAAAGTTTGACACCCACAGCTGAATAGTTCTATCAGGGACACGATGATGTCTGCCTAGTTCAAAACGTCCCCGAAACGCTCGCTGAGTACCAATCACAGAAGCACCATTACGAATAAATTCCTCCACTACAAACGCGCCACAAACAAGCCACGTCATGGCGCATAAACCCTGTACATTTATTAGCTGCAAATATACCCATTTCGCTCGGTTTTCATTTTGTAGTATATTTATTTACAACCATGGCACTCAACGTGAGACTGGTGACTACAACTACAAACACCGCTCGTCTGCGATGCGTAATTTTGTTGTAGAGCGTAACACAGACACACATACGTCGAAGTCGGTAACTTTCAACATTCGTACACAGTGTGTACACAAAGTCCGGGAGCACATTCCATTATTTATTACACAGGAATCAAACATTGTACAGATATCATATACCACCGCAGCGTAGTTTGGTAATTTGCCGAAAGCACTAGTCGCAAACATGGCGAGTTCAGGTGCGGAGCGAGCTTTCTGTGTCTTGAAGTTCGACAAAAAGATGTGTGCTACAGCTGTTCAACAGATGTTTAGAACCAAGTACGGCAAGAAGCTTCCAACAAGGAACGCCACTGGCATAGCAAATTCGTTACGACTGGTTGCTTGTGTCCTGTAAAGACAACCGAACGTTCCATGCTGAGTAAAGTGAATGTGGAGCGCTTACGAGAGACATTAATCAGGAGTCCAAAGAAATCGTTGCGTCGTGCATCCCGTGAACTCGAAATGTCTCCAGTGACAGTGCGGAGAGTCCTGCGACAGAAACTATCTATGACGCCATTCAAATTGGAGCTAGTGCTGAAGCTCAGTGACGACGACAAAGTCAAGCGTTTTGAGTTTTGTTCGCTATTGCAACAATAGAATGATTTCTTGATTTTTAGCGGCGAAGCCATTTTCTGCACTGATGTGAAAGTAAACAGACATAATTGTCGAATCTGGTGTACAAAGCTTCCACACGAATGCACTGATTTTGAGCGTGATTCCCCAAAGTTACATTTTTTTGTACCTTGTCATGTCGAAATCTCTCCGGGCCGTGCATCTTTGCCGAGAGCACTGTCACTATATATTACTGCTTGGATATGTTGCAGCCTCCTGAGTCTGTTTTCCTGGTAGACTTCTGTGCCATGAGTGTTGCCTGTTGATAGGGTATAGCCGGTATAACACCTGAACTCACTATGTTTAAGGCTAGCGCTATCGGCGAATTAACAAACTACGCTGTGGCGGTATACAAGAATAAATATATAAATAAATAAAAACTTTCAGGGGTGCTCTTCAAAATGGCATATGTACGATATCTGTTTGGATCTTTCGCAATAAATCATTTAAAGCGTTCCGAGACTCTATGTGCACCCTGTGTACACGCGCGGCAAAATTAGGGCACTCTGATCCTCTCTTACGTTTATAACTGATGTTTCAACGTTCCGCTAGTACCGAAATAAACCTTACCATAAAATGGCAAAAGGTTAGTAACAAAGCGTTATTCTTCAGGAATGCGTTATGAGTTAAATTATTACAGCGAAACGTACGTTATAATAATTTTGTTACGTTATTCTTATCCTCTTTTTCGAAAGTGCGATAGGGAAGTGTTTTTTATCTCCTTGTTACCTGGAGTAATCAGCATGTGTGGATCCCGTATTTGCTAGATGACGCACACAGACATCAGTTGTTACTTTGCTAAACTGCAGAACATTTATTTTAATATGTAGAGCGACAAAGATCACACTGGAACTGCCGACTGGCGCAGCCATCGACTGTTTATAATACATCAACAATGGCAATATTCATTACATTGTTTGAAACTGTTACAATCTTATGGAGTTTTGAAAACCATAACAGGTATTCTGATACATTAAAATGAGATGTTAATTCTGAGATAACAATCACAGTCAAAGACATTTACCTAAAGAAATTAATAAATTATCTATTGAAACTATGTGATCGTAATAATTTCAGGTTAAAGAGAAATTAAGTGATATGTTTCATTACTAACATTTATGCAAAGTTAAGACTGTAAATTAATTACAAAGGTAGTTTTGCAATAAGAGATTTCTAAGTAACCCGAATTGTATTACACTATTTTGTAAGTGTTCGTCATTTTAGCGTTTTAGGCGGAAAGGTGACACTATAGGAACTGTGTACTGTTTTGCAGGTGTTGATTTAATTATCAACAAAAATTGCAATTCGTGTTTCACGCTACTCACTATTCCTATCGGATATTAAAATATAGGAATGGCATCGTACAATTCTATATCCCCAATCTGGCTTGTCACGTTACAATGTCCACAACAAACTTAACTAAATTCTTTGTTTCGCCTAAAATGTCCCCCTTAGTACGTCCTTCATTACACTCTTATCTTGTCTCTGGAATGAATTTTTCAGTTTTTGCTCTGATTTGATATGAACTGTAAAATCAAACCTACTGGATCAAACTGCAATGGTCATTAGTCTCTAGACTTACAAACTATTTAAACTACCTTACACTAAGCCCGAGGGAGGAGTCGAACCTCCGGCGGGAACGGCTATCCAGTCTGTAGCATAATACCATAGACAACGCGGCCATTCCACGCGCTGATTTTACTGTCACACAATCATTTTAAGCAAATGAAAAATACACCTTCACTGTACCACATGCCTTGTGACGTCACATGTGTTATTCGCCCTGTCTGCATTTTGCTTTCGGTGATAACGAATTTATATGCCAGTATACCGTAAGGAGTAGTCCCTCTATTGAAGATGCTTTCTCAATACAAAACTGCGCTTCTTCCCAAAGAGATTTTGATCTTATGTTAAATATACTAGGGGCAAAACACAAACAATACCCTCACTACGCGATAGTAATGGCGATCCTGCCGATGACAGCGCTACTAAAGCAAATTTACTAAACATAGCTTTTAGAAACTCATTCACCAAAGAAGACGAAACCAATACTCTAGATTTCGAATTACGAACAGAGACTGTAATGAGTAACGTAGAAGTAGATATCATCGGAGTAGTGCAGCAACTAAAATCACTTAATAAGAACAAGTCTTCCGGTACGGACTGTGTACCCATTAGATTTCTATCTATGCTGAAGCGATAGCTCCTTACTTAACAGCCATATCAAACCGCTCCCTCAAAGAAGGATCTGTACCAAAAGATTGGACAGTTGCACAGGTCACACCTATATTCAAGAAAGGCAGTAGAAGTAACCCACTAAACTACAGGCCTATTTCATTGACGTCAATTTGCAGCAGGGTTTTGGAACACATTGTGTATTCAAACATTATGAATTATCTCGAACAGAACGATCTATTGACCCAAGGTCAACACGGATTTAGAAAATATCGTTCATGCGAAACATAACTAGCTCTTTATTCACACGAAATGATGGGTGCTATTAACAAGGGTTTCCAAATCGATTCCGTATTTCTTGATTTCTAGAAAGCTTTTGACACCGTACCTCACAAAGGGCTTTTAATTAAATTGCGTGGTTATGGTATATCGCCCCAAATTTGCGATTGGATAGGGGATTTCTTCTCAGAGAAGACCCAGTTTCTAGTAATCGATGGTAAGGCATCGACTAAAACAGAGGTGATATCGGGCGTTCCACAGGGAAGTGTTACTGGTCCTCTGCTGTTCCTCATTTACATAAACTATTTAGGGAAAAATCTAAGTAGCTCCTTCAGATTGTTCGCAGATGACGCCGTAATTTACCATCTAGTAAAATCATCTGATGACCAAAACGAACAGCAGAACGATCTGAATAAGATATCATTATGGTGTAAAAATTGGCAATTGACTCTAAATAAGTGAAGTTGAAGTCGTCCACATGAGTACGAAAAGAAATCTGTTAACCTTTGTTTACAAGATAAATCAATCAAACGTGAAGGCCGTAAACTCCATAAAATACCTAGGAATTATTATTACTTCAGACTTAAACTGGAAATAACACGTAGATAATGTCGTGGGAAAGGCGAACCAGAGACTACGTTTTATTGGCAGAACCCTTGAAAGATGCACCAGAACTACAAACAAAAAAAAAACTGCATACACTACGCTTGCCAGTCCATTTTTGGAATATTGCTGGCCAGTGTGGGATCCTTATCAGGTGGGTCTGATGGAGGACATCGAGAGTCCAAAGAAGAGCAGCTCGTTTCGTATTGTCGCGATACAGGGGAGACAGCGTTACGGAAATGATACAGGATCTGGGATGGGAATCATTACAACAACGGCGCTTATCGCTGCGGCGTGGGCTACTTACGAAACTACAATCGCCAACATTCTCCTCCAAATGCGAGAATATTTTGTTGACTTCCACTACATAGGTAGAAATGATCATTAGAATAAAATACGAGAAATCAGAGCTCGAACGGAGAGATTGAGGTGTTCTTTCTTTCCGCGTGCTATTCAAGAATGGAATGGGAGATAAGTAGTATAACGGTGGTTCGATGAACCCTCTGCCAGGCACTTAAATGTGATTTGCAGTGTACCTCATGTAGATGCAGATTTTTTTCCCGCAGTAGGTCTAGGTACTGGAGAAAGGTGATTCATTACAACAACATGCTTTTGTTACGCTAATGTTTCTGTGCATTAGACAGCGCCTGTGAAAAGGTGGTGAGGATCAGATATCAAGAGGGTCGTGTGGTATATTAAATAAGGCAGCTGGTTAGCCAGCACTTAGCTGCGTCACCTGTTTTAACGACCCTCTGTGTCATGTAATATGGTGACAGGTTTTGCGAGTGCCACAAGTAAGAAAATACTGAATTTTATCTAATAAGACAATAAACTAAATACTATCTCACTGCACGAACTGACTTATTACTACAGTATTCTGAACGCATTGACGAGCTTTATCCAGCTAAAAAAGATTGTAAACACAAACTCTGCGACCACGGAACAAAGTGGGATTCTAATTCCTATGAATGTCAACTGATGTTATTCAAGTAAGATGACAACTGTAGCTAAATTTTTCTTATTACATTCCGAGTAATTCATCCATGGTGCACAGTGCATTAAATGAAGAATGAACATGTCAGACTTTCCAAACTATATTATTAAAACAATAAAAAACGAAAAATGACGTTTTAGATATAACAATAAATAAGATCAGAGAGAGAGGGGGGAGGAGGAGATAGATAATGGGGGAATGAAATGGATTTCAAAATGGGGGATGATAAAGATGCAGAGAAAATGGGTCACGAGGTGGCTATAGTGTGTTGTAAAAGGGAGTGGTTTGAAGATAGGAGAACGAGGCGATGGGGAAATAGAGGAGGGACGAAGGGATAGACACAGGGAGCAGAAGAGATTAGCGTATATATCCCATACACATTAGCTACTGCGACGCGTTGCCGGTTTAGCTAATCTAATATATAAAGCAGAGTGTCCGTGTATTTGTACGTGTTGCATACAAATCTACAGTTTTGTTCCATTCCCTATGAAATTTTGTACACGTTAGCTTCAATCCATGAGGACGGTCGCCGTAAGCGTAAGAATCACATACGATATATAGTTCACGAGATATGACGTTAGAAACAATGAAATGTGTCTAAAACCGCTGCATTTAGCGACAATGCTGCTCAATTTCTCCTAAACCACTGGACCGACATCAACCAAATTTGGTACACATATTCCTTACGTAAGATAACAATTGTCGTAGTACCAATCACATACGACACATGGTTCAGGAGATATTACGTCGTAAACAATAGGAATCGCAGAAAACTGCCACATAATGCGGCGAGACTTTATAAATACGCTATATGAGAATAAGAGTACTTAACGACTTGCAACAAACTTTAAACGTAATTTCAAACCTTTATTAAACTTTTTCTGACTGACAACCATAGCAAAATGTGTAAAAGTACGGCATTCGTTATGATGTTACAATTTATAATTTGTACTCTAGAAATTGCAGCCGCAGGAAGTTTTATAGGCAGTATACACACATATAGTTGAATGTACCTTCTAAGTTGTATCACATTCCGAAGCGTAGTTCATGAGATATGAGCACAAAACAGTAACGTTCATGAAAAACCGCTCCTTCCAGCATAAAGTTTTAATCTATTACTTCTTTACTACTAACTATATTCCCAATAGATACAGCCGTGATACAAATGAATATACATCTGGAAAATGGCAGGAATAAATCATTAAATTTCCGGGCAACGCCGGGTGTTAGAGCTAGTTATTAATAAATTATTATGGACTTTCATAGTTGAAGTTGCTATATAGTTACGCCATTTTGTTTCGGCAATTTTTACCCTCAAATTCTTAATCAGCGATTTCAGAAACCCCCGTGCGATGAGTTTCGTGTGAACTGTTTAGGTTTGGCCACTGTGCGCGGGCGCGCTGCTCGGCGTAGGAATGTCCCCCGCAGCGCCTCGTGGCCGCCAGGTGGGCCGCTGCTCGCGGCTCCGCTCGAGGTATCCGGTTACGGGCCGCCTTCGCCTTCGCCTCCGCCTGCCCTCATAATCCGCTTAATCACGAGACAAACCGGGCCTTCCAATTAACAAAGGGCGCGCGTTTTTTGCCTCGCCTCGGCGGGCGGCTAAGAAAGCGTCGCGGCCGTAACTCAGCGGCCATTGTGATGCAGACGCCGGCTTATTAATATCAAAGCCGGCCGGCTGCGCTGGCCCAGTGCGCGGCCGCTCCCCCAGCCGTTCCCACCGCCGCCTGCCGCCTGCGGATTAACGCGCCACGCATTCGTTACACGGCCTCAAGACCAGTCCGGCACTGGCCCCCTTCACACAGCAGCCAGCAGCCTACCCTTAAACGCGACACCTTCTGAATAAAGGTCGGGACACACGTGTCCGTGCCCAGACACGTCCGAGTATCGGTCGTCACTAGTCTTGCACACAACAGTTCGCGGCCGGGAGCGCTCACTTTAGTTCGCAGTCCTGCCGCGAACTAGCACGCTCTTTCAGTTCGTCCGCTCCCAGTGAGCGGTGTTGTCTTCGCATGCAGGTGGAGAGAGAACTTTCCCCACCTAGCTACTTCTTGCGCTTGCTGCGTGAGTCGCTAACGATATCACGTACACCGAAAGAAACAGTTTGTCGATAATTTCTCGCCGGCCGCGGTGACCGAGGGGACTGAGGCGCTCCAGTCACGGTCTGCACGGCCACTACGGTCGGGGGTTCGAATCCCCCCTCGGGCATGGATATTTGTGCCGTCCTTAGTCTTAGCTAGTTCATAAGTAGTTTGTAACTTTAGGCACTGATGACCCCGAAGTTAAGTTCCATAAGCTCTATAAACATTTGAACATTTTGATAATTTCTCGCATTTAAGTTTTGTGTTATCTTTATATCACGGCATTATGGAATTTAGTAATCAGATACTGCAGAGTACAGAATACTCTAAAATAGAAATATTGTAGCACCGATCTACGTAACTCTAGTTGGCAGACGCTCACCTCAAAATGGCTATCATCGGCAGAAGGCAAGCACGTGATCTGTAGATCTTTATTGCCCGTTGGTCTTCGGAAAAGGATCCAACAAACTAAGGAGTGGGATACATTTGGCATAATATTTCGCGACCGATATCACATATTTCAGTTCGCGACCAGTAACGCATATTGTAGTTCGCGATCGGTAGCTCTCATTTTAGTTCGCAGCCCTGTCGCGAACTAGTTCGCTTTTCCAGTTCGTCCGCTCCCAGTGACGGACTGAGCGGTGTTGTCTGCGCATGCACGTGGAGGGAGAAGTTCCCCACCTAGCTACTTCATGCGCTTGCTGCGTGAGCCGCTAACGATAACACGCCCACCGAGAGAAACAGTTTGTCGATAATTTCTCGCGTTTATGTTTTGAGTTATCTTTATATATCTCGGCATTATGGAACTTATTAGTCAGATACTGCAGAGTGCAGAATACTCTAAAATAGAAGTATTGTAGCACTGATCTACGTAACTTTAGTTGGCAGATGCTCACCTCAAAATGGCTCTCATCGGCAGAAGGCAAGCATATGATTTGTAAGTCTGCTGCCCGTTAGTCTTCGAAAAAGGATCCAACAAACTAAGGAGTGGGATACATTTGGCATAATATTTCGCGACCGATATCACATATTTCAGTTCGCGACCAGTAACGCATATTGTAGTTCGCGATCGGTAGCTCTCATTTTAGTTCGCAGCCCTGTCGCGAACTAGTTCGCTTTTCCAGTTCGTCCGCTCCCAGTGACGGACTGAGCGGTGTTGTCTGCGCATGCACGTGGAGGGAGAAGTTCCCCACCTAGCTACTTCATGCGCTTGCTGCGTGAGCCGCTAACGATAACACGCCCACCGAGAGAAACAGTTTGTCGATAATTTCTCGCGTTTATGTTTTGAGTTATCTTTATATATCTCGGCATTATGGAACTTATTAGTCAGATACTGCAGAGTGCAGAATACTCTAAAATAGAAGTATTGTAGCACTGATCTACGTAACTCTAGTTGGCAGATGCTCACCTCAAAATGGCTCTCATCGGCAGAAGGCAAGCATATGATTTGTAAGTCTGCTGCCCGTTAGTCTTCGAAAAAGGATCCAACAAACTAAGGAGTGGGATACATTTGGCATAATATTTCGCGACCGATATCACATATTTCAGTTCGCGACCAGTAACGCATATTGTAGTTCGCGATCGGTAGCTCTCATTTTAGTTCGCAGCCCTGTCGCGAACTAGTTCGCTCTTTTAGTTCGTCCGCTCCCAGTGACGGATTGAGCGGTGTTGTCTGCGCATGCAGGTGGACAGAGACAAGTTCCCCCACCTAGCTACTTCATGCGCTTGCTGCGTGAGCCGCTAACGATATCACGCACACCGAAAGAAACACTTTGTCGCCGGCCGCGGTGGCCTCGGGGACTGAGGCGCTTCAGTCACGGTCTGTACGGCCACTACAGTTGGGGGTTCGAATCCCCCCCTCGGGCATGGATATTTGTGCCGTCCTTAGTTGTAGGTACTTTATAAGTAGTTTGTAAATTTAGGGGCTGATGATCCCGTAGTTAAGTCCCTTAAGCTTAACAAACATTTAAACATTTGAACAGTCTGTGGATAATTTCTCGCGTTTAAGTTTTGAGTTATCTTTATACCTCGACATTATGGACTTTATTAATCAGATACTGCAGAGTGCAGAATACTCTAAAATAGAAGTATTGTAGCACTGATCTACGGTAACGCATATTGTAGTTCGTGATCGGTAGCTCTCATTTTAGTTCGCAGCTCCGTCGCGAAGTGGGTCGCTCATTTTAGTGCGTCAGCTCCCATTCCCGTGACAGATCGTCACTCTTTAGCTCGTTTTGGCTTTTGCTACCGCTGCTGTAAGTGCTCTTTCTTTTGTTATATATATATATATATATATATATATATATATATATATATATATCAGTGTTGGCCAAGCATGTGTACGTATTTTTGAGCAATTACACATCAAACAGGCAAACAAACCAGTTATTTATTTATTTAGTAGCTTATTAAAGAATCATTGGCAATAAAATATGCTGAATACATTTATTTTGGTGAATAAAAGTAATTTTTTGTAAATAACGGATAAATAACGGACTCAGCTCGAAATGACAGTAACTGGCAGAAGGGAATCACGTGTTTCTGCACGCTGTCGCATCCTTTCGCTGTTCCCCGTCAGTCTTTGGAAAAGGAGTGAACGAACTAAGAGGCGAGGGATCTGGGAACTAGTTCGCTTAGTTCGTCCATAGGAGCGCTCTTCCGAACTAGTTGGTTTGCGAATTACACAAGACTAGTGAACCACATACCCCGTGCAACTAAATGGGGTATTAAGCCCTTTCTACACGGGAAGTGATAGCTTACGAGATTACCCATGATGCACCGGCCACGTAGCCCACGTAATGTGTAGACGCGTCCACTAGAGCTGTGTGCAGGTAGGAAGGCGGCTGAGCGAAAGGTTCTGCGCAGACAGAGAGGGAGAACACTGCGCGACGTCGCCAGCTCGCCGCCTCCTCCCCCGGCTGTCAGTTGACCGCTGTCAGCTGAGTGGGTCGCTGCGGCCGCGCGCTCCTGGCAGTAGTGTTATTCGATCGAGTTCCACCATCCGAATGTACGCACTGCGCACCCAGTCAACAACCTTCTACACACTTCAGCTACACATTCTGATATCTTGATTTAGATATAGTCTACACTCCTTCAAAATTAATGCATTTTTCGTGCAATTTGTTTCTTTTGGGCGAAACAATTTTAACGGTAAGAAATGCTCGTTTTTTGCTTGCGATAGAGGGCAACTGGAAATTTTTACAATGATTCATTTATACTGCTATGTACATGTAGTTGCTGCATAGATTAACGTGCATAGACAGCAAAAATAAAGTCGTATCCACATAAATGAAGCCTGTATACTGATTTGTACTGAGTTCAGTTGTCTGTGCCACTTCGCTACGATCACAGACGGCTACAAGAGAGGGGCATAATTAAATAATTTTGATTCCAAAAGTGAAAATATTGTTTTCAAGCGAACATAACAGCAATGAGAATAAAATTCAGTGACAACATTATAAAAATTACTAGTGACATTTTATCGATGTATAAGTGGGCTATCCAAGCCACGCTCTCAAGAAAATATGAGGGATTAAGCAACAAAACTCCCACTGATCAATGTATAAAAACAATACTGAAATATGTCTAAGTGAAAATATAAGTGTACTCACGCTGTAGTAGTCAAGAATGACATTTCCACTCATATTTAGTAATTGCTAAGCATAGTCGAGTTCTGTAATAACAATATAAAATATGAACGATTTTGTGAAACATGACATCTGTGACCCCCCCCCCCCCCCCCCCCACACACACACACAAACTCGCAAGCAAGCGCCTGCGCGGTATAGTTAATGGCGATTACTGTTTGCCGCTACACAAATAAAATAAAAATTTCTTACTCAAATATTTTAAAGACAGATTAATAGTTACTAACAGTATGTAAGGCCACAGCTACACAAACAAGGTAATTCTGCATTCAGCACTTATCAATTCTCAGGCCAATAAATTGACAATCTCATCTTCGCTGCCCATTCCAACTTCTTTCATTTGCGAACCAACTTGTGTGCAGTCGGATATTGGGCCCTCGAATACATTTCAAATACTGTTCCACGCAAAACGCTACTTTCAAAAATCGCAATTATTGCCCACTTCTTTCTTACGACTGCGTCGCTTCCCTGCAGTAATCTCTAGTGACCACTAGACCTTATATTCTCCAGAGTTCCTAGTTGCAAATAAAATTGTACTTGCGCGTTTCGTGGCTACTTAAAACCGAAAGAGCTAATTTTATATTATTTAAAATAGCCTATTTCGAAGTTAACTCATATTTTTGCATATTTCAGCTGAAAAATCCCAAAGGAATCTATTTCTTCTATTTTCAAAAGACTTGCTTCGAAAGGTAGAAAAACTAAGGTCGATATCTGAAAGAAAGTACTGTCATTTGTCCGTGCAGGCAGAGTTAACGTTGCATAAAAATTTTGTCGGCTTAAATTACACGGACGCACTGCAAAGAGTCCGTATTGTGAAGTCTTCCATATGGATTTCTGTATATCAAACTACCGAACATTCCAAAACTGATTGTTGGCAATTTAGATCCAGATGCGCCATCCAGGGCTTATTTGATCTGTTCAAAGCAAAGCTCAAAGACTAAAGAGCAAATAGTCGCACATTTTGTGAGTACTAGGTTGAAGGTGCTATATTAAAACGGTGTAGATGAAAACAAAGTGATTCTGGCTTTGACAGGTGTAACACAATTACTCGATGATCCCTCAGTTCAGTGGGACTTCGATTTTATTACAGCCAACTACAGATTTATGGCGACAATTATTTCTGAAGTATTCGGCTGATGTTAACCTATCTATGACAATACAGCTTTTCTGGTGGAAGTATAAAAGAAAATTACTGAAGCGTAGGTAACGTGGTAGAAAAAGAACGGGAAAAATTTCAGCAGGTTCCCCAGAACAACACCGGTCTGAAGCGCCTTTGCGAAAAATCCAGGTCTACTGAATGCTGCATTCTCGTCCAAAATGTATACCGAAAGTGAAGTGCGCCCATGTTGCATACGTTGATATACAACGTTCATTCACGGCGTATAAATTAATTATACGAGAACCGTGGCTTTTCTCTGGTAAACGTTTAAAAGTTTTCAGTAATTCACTGTGAAACCAATTAGGTTATGAATGTTTGAAACCACTGGTTTATTCGGTGTTTGTTCAATTGTATAGACCTGTTAAATGTATTTCAGCACTGGCTTCTGAATTGCATTGTATTTTTATTTTCGAAAAGTGTAAAGGTTTGGTGTCGGTTTGATCATTAATATGCGTTTTTCTTCTTATTATATGTGAGTAAAAATTTGCTCATAAGTCAACACTATGTATTTTACTTTATGTTTATTTCGTCTGATGAATTCTTTTCCGGCCTACTGTAGATTTTATTTGCCCTAGATGAGGTAATGAATGGTTTATTTTAGACGTCTAAAATGCTCTTATTCCGACCAAATAATCCTCGGCCTAGTGCTCACTACTTCCCTGGCGATTTAAAAGACGCCGGCCCACTGCTTGTGACGGCCGCGTTCGCCTCCCAGGATGTCGCACGCCGCGCGCCTCAGCCGCCCTCGCCTGGCTGTGGCAACGTTGTGGCAGCACCACGTGGCGGCCAGTCGTCTGCTCCTGCCTCCCTTCTTAAGCAGTTAAACACTCGGAACACAACAGATCGTGCTTTGTTATGTAACAGTTGCCGCTTTTTTCATCCGTCAGTCACAACGAACACTTCGCAAAGTAAATAACCTTCAGTATACGAGCACTGGAAGAAAAATCACGACTATACGTTCAAAGCCCACTCGGCACGGCGCGAAACGGCGAAATGACGCTATTGGCTGGGACGTCACGTGGTTACTGGCTCTTGCTACTGCGCATCGCCCCACCACCCGCCTTCGTAGCTGCACACAGCTCTAGCACAAGATGCACGCATACGATCGCTTGTAGACGGAATAGGATGCATCCTATTCTCACGCGTATGGAAGTGCTTCGCGCATGTGCAGACGACCGAATGGGAAACCCAGCTGACAAACGAAGCCAAGTCGCGAATTTGTTTGAGAATGTGTACTTGTCTCCTGTTTTCGACTAGCTGAAAACCCGGCGTCGCCCGGGTACTAATTTATTCCAGTCTTAAATTAGTCCATCTGTTAAAATTACCTGACATCGTCTGGTGTGGAGGCGATCAATTCGTTTTATAGTTTCCAAATGATAAGCCAAGATCGCAAACTACCAATTTATTAAGTGACGACCGGTTTCGGTGCACTATGTTTGCGATCTTGGCTTATCATTTGGAAACTATAGTCCATCTGTCTTTCCCTTTTCTCTCCTATGTCCAACTCCTCCTGCTAGAGATAGGTAGGTCTGGTTGGAAACGGTTCCTTGGACCCGCATCAGCTGCGCTAGTGATGGATGTAAATCCGAGTGCAAGTCGGACACGCATCCTCAAACACACATCCGTTATGGGTCCAGGCCAGCATACAGGTCAGGCGCGGCCGGAGTTAGAAACGCAGTGGCAGGGAGTGGCAGGGAGACACTTGTAAAGCCCACGTCGGATGTGGAATCCAGCTATAAACACAGTAGGGTGGTCAGGCTGAGGCGACCTGCTGTGGTGGCTGGGCGGCTACCTGCTCGCCGAAATTCGTCAGCTCTGTGTGGCACTGACCCTGGCGTATTTTTTCTGTCCGAGACTGTACTGGCCTTGGGATGCTTCCTCTCACAGAACTCACCTCACTAACAGATGTGTTGCTGAAACAGTTCAACAAACATAGATTTTCTTCGATTTCACTGCACAATTGTTCAACGGAATATTGTAAGATTATTCCGAATAACACTAACTATTGATTGTGCCCCCCAAAAAAGTTCGTAGTAACATTTGCTTTCACGGTTTTTGTATATTTCATGGTATTGTTTTAAAGCGTGCCAAAAAGGAATGGACAATGCCCTCATGTCTGTCAAGCAAACATTGCAAGTCGATTTTGACCATTGCATATGGACACTAATCTTGGTCCAGTGATATAATTACCGAACGAATTAAGCTTTGCGTCATACACACATGTGCTGGCTATGTGTCATAGAACAGTTTTTTTCTGTTTTTTGTAGATTTAATTATCCCACCCCGAAGAACCGTGAAGTTGGGAATCACTTTACACTTCAAGATAATAAAGCTAAATGACGATATTGCTGTCTGGATCTTTCGTACAATCCAAGAACTCGAACAGGAAATCTCGTAAGACATATGAACAGGAAAAACCATAACATTCCCCTACATCGTGAAACACTTGAAATAATTTTACCTAGCAATGAAGAATTTACCAATAGCAGTAGCAGTTCTAATAAAATTAAACACAATTTTTACCTGAATCTGTGCCATTCAGTTCAGAACAAATTTTACCGTCCACGTCAGCAGTCAAGCCCTTTATCAGATCAAATTTGAGTACAATTCATCGTTCCAAGCAAATTGATAATCAGTGACAAATAATGATTGTAAATCATTCATTAAAAATTGTAGAAGATCCAGAGTTCCGAAAACTAATGAATTCATTTTATCCAGCATATAAGATACCAACTCGAAAAACTGTATCTTGCAGTTTGTTGCCTGCCATCCACAACGAATTAAAAGAAGAAATTCCAAATTTATTGACGGGAGGACCAGATGTGTCTTTAACTGCTGATGGATGGGCATCATAAAATAATCAAAATCATTTCTATACAATGACAGCTCACTTCATTGATGAGCCGGCCGCGGTGGCCGAGGGGACTGAGGCGCTCCAGTCACGGTCTGCACGGCCACTGCGGTCGGGGATTCGAATCCTCCCTCGGGCATGGATATTTGTGCCGTCCTTAGTATAAGGTAGTTGATAAGTAGTTTGTAAGTTTAGGGACTGATGACCTCGTAGTCAAGTCCCATAAGCTAAACAAACATTTGAACATTTGAACTTCATTGATGAAAACAGAACCTTGCAAAATGTTTTACAGTAAGAGCTTAGTTTACAAAGATTTTAGTTTTCTACAAATAATTAGAAAAATACTAATGTGATCTGGGTGACATGTATAGCAAATGATGAGTGTGATTTTTATAATGCGACAGTGTTCGTGATTTTCTGGCAATAAAACATTTTTATCATAGTTAACTTGGTCGATTTTTTACATCATTACTTTGTATCAATAAATTTCTACATATTATACAACTCCTGTGTAACGCAACTGCAGTCCTTCTCGGTTAGAAAAGATTCACTCGATAGATACTCTTTGGCCGCCAGCTGTGCAATTGTACGATTGTAGGTGCAGTGGACGCGGATTCACTTGACAGACACGGTCCGTCCGGCCGGCCGGCTGCAGAGCCCGACCATATGGGTCATATACATCTACATCTACATGGGATACTCTGCAAATCATTTTTAAGTGCCTGACAGAGGGTTCATCGAACCACAATTGTACTATTTATCTCCCATTCCATTCTCGAATAGCGCGTGGGAAGAATGAACACCTGAATCTCTCTGTTCGAGCTCTGATTTCTCGTATTTTATTCTGATGATCATTTCTACCTATGTAAGTGGGAGTCAATATATTTTCGCATTCGGAGGAGAATGTTGGCGATTGGAGTTTCGTAAGTAGCCCACGCCGCAGCGATAAGCGCCGTTGTTGTAATGATTCCCATCCCAGATCCTTTATCATTTCCGTAACGCTGTCTCCCCTGTATCGTGACAATACGAAACGAGCTGCCCTTCTTTGGACTCTTTCGATGTCCTTTCTTTAGCCTTACCTGGGGTATGTCAATATTATCTTTATTTCTTGTGTTGTGTAAGTGTACCTCCCACCTCCCCTTACAGTGAAATCCAGCGGTCACGGAACCTGGATGCAGATCCGCAGAGCTGGATGCAGATCCGGACCCGACTCCTTTAAAATCTCGGCCCAACTCATCTCTACCTCCTGCCCCTTTCTGTCTGTCTCCTCCTCCACCTACTCCTGTCCCTCCTATACAGGGTAAATCTATACTCGCACACTCGGGCTTTGCAGCGCGATTCCTTACCTGCCAACAATGAAAAATATATCCCACAAAATTTCATCCTGCGCATATTTCCGCCACTAAATGGACGTCAAAGACTGAGATGGCTGTGTGCTTTGTGTTACATACAAACACCAACACACTTCTAAGGGATGTAGTAGGCGTCTTGTGGAAACAAAATGAGAATGGAAACCCATGCCCGGAAACGCCTTTCAGCGACGCTACGGAGAGTCCAAGTTACAGGCACCAGCTCCTGCCGCTAGACATCCCATCCAGCAACTTCGACGCTCTGTATCGTCGTAGCCGAGCGGGAGTAGCCGAGCGGTCTGTAGCGCCACGTTACGTATCGCGCGGCCTCCCGCATCAGAAGTTCGAATCGTCCCTCGTGCATGGATATGTGTGTTGTCGTTAGATTAGTTTAACTTAGTGTAAGTAGTTTTTAAGACTAGGGACTGATGACCTACGTAGTTTGGTCCCATAGAATTACAAACATTTCAATATTTCTGTAGCGTCATTGCAAGGCATTTCCGAGCGTGGGTTTCTATGCCATCTTGCCAATAAGCTTGTCTCTGGCCACCCAGCAGACGCCAGCGCAGACGACAAACGAAGCCATGCGTTCTTAACTAAAGTAAACGAGGCTTAAAGGGCGAGGCGGTGACTGCAAGCCATTTCGCGGCAGTCAGACAATATTAAAAGCAACCTTCCACATTCATACGTAGACACAAGTTCAATCACAGGAGTGGAAACATATATAAACATGAGGCATTGCATTAACAAAAAGAATAAAATAATTGACATTCAATTAAATAATATTAATGGTGCAGAAACACTTTATAATCATGAATAATTCAAATTGGATCACGACCAGACATTCAGTGGACGTGTTTTAACATTTATGTGCATCTTATCATTGGCATAAGTTAATTTAAGTACTATTTAAGTATAAGGACCAATAACCTAAGACGTTTGGCCCTTAGTTACATAAAACGAAAGTGTTGAGTCTGTAATTGAAAGCAGAAGGATTCAATCCCGTGCTAGTAAGAAAATGAAATACTAAATTAAAAAAGAAGAAGAAAAAAAATTAAATAAATGACGTTCCAGGAAATCACAGTTTGTTCGAATGTTCAAATGTTTGTAGAGCTTATGGGACTTAATTATGGGGTTCAGTCCCTAAACTTACAAACTACTTTTGAACTAGCTACGACTAAGGACGGCACAAATATCCATGCCCGAGGGGGGATTCGAACCCCCGACCGTAGTGGCCGTGCAGACCGTGATTGGCGCGCCGCAGTCCCCTCGGCAATCACAGTTTCTCTTGGATTTTTATGAGATATGAAATAACGGTTAGAGGAGTTCAGTTTCATGAGCGTTATTGCTGTCTACTGCGCATGCGCCGATTCGCGCCGAGGAATATCCGACGTGCGTCGTGTAATAGGTTTACGTGAAGCAGTACGTAGTTCAAGATAATCACGCTTGTAGCGTTATTGCATAGAAGTAGGCCTCAGGTCTATCGTGCAATACTGCCTTGAGGGCCCTTTTACACGGAAGACTGCGAGCCGGCTACAGTGAGCTGAACCGATTTGCAAAAGGCTGCTTAACATTAGGCTATCTATTAATTTAGTGAAGTAGCAAGTGATTTTCATACTCCTACTTGACGGCTAAAAGGCCAGTGAGAAAGTGGGCTTTCACTCACGATTTAGTTGGCAGTGAAATATTGTCTGATGTTGAGGACACACTGCAACACGATGCGAATATCGAGGGCTACCCAAGCGATACATCTTGCACCAATGCCTACTCAGGAGGAGGTGAAAGAAGAGATTGAAACTTTAATAAATAGAAAGAGAAAGTCAGTACGAAAATGTATTGGCCGATGAGATTTGCGTGAAGTACCCAACTACTTCTCAAGAAACGCGCAACTGAACACCAAAAAGAATACTTTTCAACGTCGAGTATGTCGGAAAGTTGATAAATTTTAGAAAAATGACGTAGTAAGGGATAGAATAACAATTAGAATGGCTAAAAGGAGGAAAGGCCGCAGGACCTGATGGGATATCAGTTCGATTTTACACAGAGTAACCGAAGGAACTTGCCCCCTTTCTTGCAGCGGTGTACCGTAGGTCTCTAGAAGAGCGTAGTGTTCCAAAAGATTTAAAAATGACGCAGGTCGTCCCCGTTTTCAAGAAGGGACGCCGATTAGATGCGCAGAACTATTCGCCTATATCTCTAACGTCGGTCAGTTGTAGAATTTTGTAAAACGTATAGCGTTCGAGTATAATGACTTTTCTGGAGACTAGAAATCTACTCTGTAGGAATCAGCACGGGTTTCGAAAAAGGCGATCGTGTGAAACCCAGCTCGCGCTGTTCGTCCACGAGACTCAGAGGGCCATAGACACGGTTTCACAGATAGATGCCGTGTTTCTTGACTTCCGCAAGGCGTTTGATACAGTTCCCCATAGTCGTTTAATGAACAAAATAAGAGCGTATGGACTATCAGACCAATTTTGTGATAGGATTGAAGAGTTCCTAGATAACAGAACGCAGCATGTCTTTCTCAATGGAGAGAAGTTTTCCGAAGTAAGAGGAATGTCAGGTGTGTTGCAGAGGAGAGTCGTGGGACCGTTGCTGTTCACAATATATATAAATGACTTTGTGGATAACACCGGAAGTTCACTAAGGCTTTTGCGGATGATGCTGTAATATATCGAGAGGTTGTAACAATGGAAAATTGTATTGAAATGCAGGAGGATCTGCATCGACTTGACGCATGGTGCAGGGAATGGCAATTGAATTTCAATGTAGACAAGTGTAATGTGCTGCGAATACATAGAAAGAAAGATCTTGTATCATTTAAAAACACTAAAGCACGTCAGCAACTGGAAGCAGTTAATTCCATAAATTATCTGGGGGTAGACATTAGGAGTGATTTAAAATGGAACGACCATATAAAGTCGATCGTCAGTAAAGCAGATGCCAGACTTAGATTCATTGGAAGAATCCTAAGGAAATGCAGTCCGAAAACAAAGGAAGTAGGTTACAGTACACTTTTTCGCCCACAGCTTGAATACTGCTCACCGGTGTGGGATCTGTACCAGGTGGGGTTGACAGAGGAAGTAGAAAAGATCCAACGGAGAGCAGCGCGCTTCGTTACAGGATCATTTGGTAATCGAGAATGCGCTATGTAGATGATCGATAAACTCCCGTGGAAGACTCTGCAGGAGAGACGCTCTGAATCTCTGTACGGGCTTTTGTCCAAGTTCGAGAATATACCTTTACCGAAGAGTCAAGCAGTATAAAGCTCCCTCCTACGTAAATGTGGCGAAGAGATCATGTGGATAAAATCGGAGAGATTAGAGCTCACATAGAGGCATACCGACAATCTTTCTTTCCGCGAACAGTACGAGACTGGAATAGGAGGGAGAACCGATAGTGGTCCTCAAGCAAGGTACCCTCCGCCGTACAACGTCGGGTGGCTTGCGGGGTATGGATGTATAAGTCCATCTTTATGATACTCAGAGAAGGCGTAACCACGTAATTTAAATTGCGGGTAGTGCTTCACTTCTTGGTGCTGGGTGTAGTCCAAGAACGTAGGAAAGTCAATTAATGTATTGATCTGACGCTTTAATTTTCTCTTCAATGTCCACTGAAATCCCGGTATTCTTTTCTAGATGTGTGTTCTTGGACGGCGGACATGTCACGTTCCACGGACACTCGAGTTCTACGTAAAGAGAAACAAACATAACCGATGTATCGCCACTTCAACGAGCCATGTTGCTGGCGTTAAGTAACAGATGACTGAAAAGAGAGAGCGCGGAACGAGGGCAGACAGAGCACGAGAGTAAACTGGCGGTGCCCTCAGCTGCCGAGCAGCGCGACAGCCACTTGCCCGGCTGCTATCCAACTTACTGTAACCGGCCGACTCGATAGTTTTACTTACCAGCTGTGCTAAGCGATGTCTTCAGGCACGTTTAGCTACTAAATCAGTTGTTACTTGACTAAATTATTGGCCTAGTGATTCGTCTATAATGGAAACCGGATACAAACGCTTGTGCGACACCGTTTTGAGTATTGCTCAAGTGTTTGGGATCCCTACCACATCTATTTAAAGGAAGATACAGAATGAATTCAGAGGCGGGTGGCTAAGTTTGTTACTGGTATCTACATCTACATCCATACTCCGCAAGCCACCTGATACGTGTGTGGCGGAGGGAACCTTGAGTACCACCATCGGTTCTCCCTCCTAGTCCAACCACGCGTTGTTCGCGGAAAGAAAGATTGTCGGTATGCCTCTGTGTGGGCTCTAATCTCTCTGATTTTATTTTCATGATCTCTTCGCGAGATATACGTAGGAGGGAGCAATATACTGCTAGACTCATTGCTAAAGATATGTTCTCGAGCGACAGAGCGTCTCTCCTGCAGAGTCTTCCTTTGGAGTTTATCGACCATTTCCGTAACGCTTTCTCGATTACCAAATGATTCTGTAACGAAGCGCACTGCTCTCCGTTGGATATTTTCTACTTCCTCTATCAAACCCACCTGGTACGGATCCCACACCGGTGAGCAGTATTCAAGCAGTGGGCGAACAAGTGTACTGTAACCTACTTTTTTTGTTTTCGGACTGCATTTCCTTAGGATTCTTCCAATGACTCTACGTCTGGCATCTGCTATACCGACGATTGATTTTATATGGTCGTTCCATTTTAAATCACTCCTAATGCCTACTCCCAGATAATTAATGGAATTAACTGCTTCCAGTTGCTGACCTGCTATAGTATAGCTAAATGATACAGGATCTTTCTTTCTATGTATTCAAAGCACATTACATTTGTCTACATTGAGATTCAATTGCGATTCCCTGCACCATGCGTCAATTCGATGCAGATTAATAAAATTTTCCATTGTTACAACCTCTCTAGATACTACAGCATCATCCGCAAAAAGCCTCAGTGAACTTCCGATGTTATCCGCAAGGTCATTTTTTGTCGGGAGGGATTTAGAAGCACACATTCGATATATATCGTTAGATGTCCAGCTACTTCAATTGCAAACATTATTAGAAAGCATCTGGTTCCCGAGCGTTGCTCTGGAATATTCTTTTCTGTAACGCAGTTATTCATTTCTCTCTCTCTCTCTCTCTCTCTCTCTCTCTCTCTCTATATATATATATATATATATATATATATATATATATATAGAGAGAGAGAGAGAGAGAGAGAGAGAGAATATATATATATATATATAGAGAGAGAGAGAGAGAGAGAGAGAGAGAGAGAGAGAGAGAGAGAGAGAGAGAGAGATTGTAAAGTTATTAATTTCTATGTAAAAAATCTACTGAGTAGAAGTTGTCAGCCGGCATAAGGCATAGGGAGAAGTCATGCAAGATTTTTGCGACTTGGTGTCCTTTGTCTGCAGAAATTACATAACCCTGAAGATATTGCAAAGCCTAACCAGCAAAATTAGGTGCAACTGCTCTTTTTTCCGAATGTCAAGATCGTAGTATGGTAATTCCTTCTCAAGCGTGTAATTACACTGCACAATGCCTTGTATTTCCGTTATTCTTAGCCATGAAATTGTTTCTTTTTTGTCTTTCTTTCTATCAGTAATTTGTGTTTCTAAACATCTAATTGAAAAGAAATCTTCCGAATACATTTTATTACCTCGAAATTACGTTTATTTTCTTGGAACATAGTCTTGAAAACTTATTATTATTATTACTCATTTTATTTTCAGTTTGACCAACTCTGTTCTTCGCCTGACAGCTGTGTCCACTTAAAATAAACTTGTAAACTGTTGTAGCACTAGGATGTCTGGTGGCATTACAAGGTACATGTAAACCAACACACCATTATATTTCTTTTAAAATGCCAATTAAGGAGGCAGGTTCCACTATAAGTAATTTCATTTTCTATGCTTAATAGAACGGAGCAAACATAGGCTAAAAACTTACTGTAATTCCTTAAAATAAGCCAAACACTGAGCATGTCGTTTATTGTACTTACCTGACCAGAAATCCTGTTCATCCTGGCTCCAACATCACTACTCTCCACCATATCGTACTTCAACACATTCATTTCTCTTTTCAAATTTTCTAACTTACTTATCCCATAAACATACAGAAGATTCCACATAATGATCTATAGAATGCCAGTTTTGTTTTTCCTAATGACGGCATTCTCCTGAGTAGACCCGCCCGGAGATCCGAATGAGTAAAATAGTGGAAGTATTTTACCACTGTAATATTTTACCCGAGAAGATGCCATCATCATCTATATCTATAAATGTGAATGTCTGTTCGGTGTACGTTTATCACGTCTGAACCACAAGACATAAAGAGCTAAATTTTTTTACAGTTACTGATGTCTACCCGGGAAAGGCTTTAGGCACGTTTTTACGGCGATCGGACAGCTATTTATCTATAATATTAATGTGAATGTCTGTTCGTTCTACGCTTATCAGGTCCGAACGACGAGATGCATAGACTTAAATATTTGTACAGTTACTAATTTATACCTAAGGAAGGTTTTAGGCACGGTTTTATAGCGATCTGATAGATATTTAGTAATTTGAAGAATATAACGCGAAATGCGGAACAATAATTACTCTTTGAAAATTATATTTACTCTTTGAAAATGGTTTTATTGATTGCATTGTTGCTTGAGGGTTGATAATGATAAAAGGGTGGAGTATATTGGGATGGAAAGTTATCGGCGTATATAAAATTCTACCTGTGTGTGTGTTAATATTTCGTTCTGCAGCGAAAACACAGAACGCAAACGAATGGTCTGTGTATAATTGTTGTCCGAAGTCTGCCGTTGTACACCATAGCAGTTCTATGGCGGTATCTATTGTGGTGTCGCACAAGTCCAAAGTGCGCGCCACCTACTTTCGCCGCGCGCCGCCATGCACGCACGGCGCGGCGTTCTTACGACGACAGCCACGAGCGCCCTCTGCCACAACGCCGCTCATGGCCACCGCTGAACGACATCGTTCACTTGGGACTGAGTTAGGAACCAGTAAAGACTTCGGAATCCGATAGGCACCAGTGAAGACTTGGCTATCGGATAGGCACTAGGCAGGACTCTAGCTCAACTATGTATCAACATTCTGCAGTACTATGTAAAAGTTAAGTATTGTATAAATTCTGTGCGATATATATCTCGTTCTAATTTACTCTAGTGTTTCTAGTTTCTGGCTGCTCCTCTCCGTACCTGCACCAGCGTGCTATCTTTATTCCTGTGTCGGTCTCATTCCACTCGGCCACCGACACCTACAACGGAACGAGACACAAAAGCGGCGACGAGGCTGGGACACAAAAGTGGCGACGAGGATGGGATACAAAAGTGGCGACGAGGATGGGATACAAAAGTGGCGACGAGGATGGGATACAAAATCTATAAGGGGGTGGAAGATATGGTGGTTGAAAGTCGTCAAATTATAAAAAAAAAAAAAAAAAAAAAAAAAAAAAAATTCGGACTGAAGGCCAGCGATGACGTTTGCGACTCTATAGCAAGGAGGTTACATACAGCGAAACGTAATGCCACAGACCATATCTTTCGTCTACGCGTGCTACAATGTCTTCAGCTCTTTCTCTGTAAGGATAAGCATACGAATGAGGAAATATAACAATAAATAAATAAAGCAGTAAAAAAGAAATTTATTTTAATACATCTCTTTTAAAAAATCTATTTGACATTTTGCGCATTACAGCAAGTGATCGATCTGTGATATTATTACAACCATTATTGTTGAATTTCGTGATTGGATTCTTCGAAACCAGTACATTTTTACATGTGATTTCTTATTTCTTATATATTCTCTGATAAATGTAACATGTTTTTAGAATAAGGGAGATGGACAGAAAGAGAGAGTGGATAGGAGAAGTACTAACTCAAGGCTCCAATAAATAAAGAAATACCCGGGCAACGCCGGGTTTTTAGCTAGTATATTCATAAAGTACAGCTGTGTGGGCCTCGGGAAAAGTAACGACTGTAGTTTTTCCTTGCTTTCAGCATTTCTCAGTAGCAGCATGGCAAAGCCACGTTATGCGATGTTACAAGGCCAGAAAAGTCAATCATCCAGACTGTTGCCCCTGTATCTACTGACAAGGCTGCTGCCCCTTTTCAGGAACCAGACGTTTGTTTACCCTCTACACAGATATCTACGCTATGATTGCACCTACAATACAGCTATGTGTATCGTTGATGCACGCAAGCCACCCTACTCCGTCAATGTCTGTGGTTCAGGGGGAGGGGGGAGTAGTATAAACACTTATGTGCGCGTGCCGGCCGCGGTGGCCGAGGGGACTGCGGTGCTCCAGTCACGGTCTGCACGGCCACTACGGTCGGGGGTTCGAATCCCCCCTCAGGCATGGATATTTGTGCCGTCCTTATGATGAGCTATTTCATAAGTAGTTTGTAAGTTTAGGGACTGATGACCACGGGGTCCCATAAGCTATACAAAAAACTTATGTGGCAAATCATTAAGTCTGGTCCATAAAGTGAGTTTGAAACCAGTGAAGGATGTTTGGACCTTTAATTAGAAGGGGGGGAGGGGTGTTTCAATGTGAAGTTTGGGGGGAAAATTGAACAAATTCGACGTTATTGACTAAAGACATAGGTTTGTGTGCTAGACACGCACAGTCGCGGTGCAGGATATAAAAAAAAGATGAATATTGTCTAGTTACGCTCTAAACTTCACGTATAAGGAACATGAGATTTCTTCTCTTGTTTGGTTTCGTACGTGGTAGCGTCAAGTATAGCATTCGTCAGACAACTGCTTCAATAGAGCTTCAAGCAACAGCAGCAAGCAACAAGCAACAGCACCTACCGTTTAGAGAAGCGAGTAAGGGAAAAAGCAGCCTTCATTCTGTACACGAAAGCGGAGCAACTTGGAGAGCGGCAGCCTTCAGAGTGTAGCCTCACTTGTAGGCGTTCTTTCCTCTTGGTGCGCGGGTGGTGAAAAATGACCACTGCGCCAAGTTTGCTGTTAAGTTCCGTTTACACGGTCGACTTTCTTGTCTCGGTTGACTACTCGAGGCGAGTGGGTCTACTGCAGCACCCCTGGCGTGCTGACTCTTGGTGGTCGTTTTAGTTTAACGTCAGCACCGAATCTGAAGAGCTGTCTGCTCTGTAGTTTTACGTCTGAATACGCCAGGGTAATGGTGGCACTTTTTATGTAGGAGCAGAAAATAATAACTGAATTTTTATTAATGACAGAAGGGCAGCATTTAATGTTCTCGTCAAATACCATGTGGTAAATTCTGCACACTACTGAGAATGTAAAAAAAAAAACTGGAATCCTCAGAAATGTAAACCTCTTCCAACTGTAGAGGGCTAAAAAAAGTTGGAAAGTTTGTAGGTTTAGAGGCTGGTGACCCCCGTAGGTAAACATTTGAAACAACCACGTTTATCTATCGAAAACCCCAAAAGAAGCTTATCATACCGCATGCTTGCTTCCTGCTTCAAGAATGGAGGAGGGGAAGAGGGATGTGTGAGGATGGATATGTCGCCATCCTAGACAACAAACTGCTTACTATGTTGCTAAAAAAACACTGCCATATTTGCAAAATGATCTACGTCTACATGGATACTCTGCAAGTCACATTGAAGTGCATGGAAGAGGGTTCATCGAACCGCTTTTATGACATTTCTTTATAGTTCCATTCTCTAATAGCTCACGGGGAAAAGGAACACATAAATCCTCCTGTTTTCGATTTTACTTCTCTCATTTTATTATTATGATAATGTCTCCCTATGTAGGTGGGTGCTAAAAAGTTGTGAAAGAAATTTCGCAAATAGATATCGCCGCAACAGATAACTCCTTTCTTTTGGTGATTTCCATTCCAACTCGTGCCTCATTTCTGTGACACTCTCTCCCCTACTTATATCGCTATTATTACAGAATCAATACAAATTTTACTTAATTTTATAAAATGGATGGCATTACAGAATGCTTGTACAGATAAAAACTGTTATAGGATAACTTAATATGTGTACATACAGTTGTAAAATTGTTTAAAAAACACTTAATGTATTCTGCATTCACCCATATAGGGGGCGCCAATGTTTGTATGAACCAACTGTAGCAATACTGGTTACTACTGTAAACTTGTACCACTTGAATTTAAACGGCAGCTTACGAAACATATCTAAGGTACAGTTTAGTGTTAACAATCTTGTTATGTAAAATGGATGTGATGTACTTCTATGATATGTACTGATTACGTGATCCTGTTTTCTTATTTTGTAGATATGACTCTGAAGAACCGCGGTGGATAGCCGAGCGGTATAAGGCACTTCGCTGCGGAGCGCGCGATTGCTCGCCGTGGAGGTTCGAGTCCTCCCTGGGGCATGGGTGTGTGTGTTTGTCCGTAGGTTAGTTTACCTAGTTTGTAAGCTACGGACTGATGACCACGCAGTTTGGTCCGATAGATTTACAGACATTTGAAATTTTTAACTCTGAAGATTACTAGTTCACTAGCCGAAATCGATCTGTGATTAATAAACAGATTTATTGCGACCGAATGCTGTGTTATTCCCAGTAATTATTCAAGTGTGTCTATTATCTCCCGCCCTGGTCGGATAACTATGCATAAATATCCCACCATCCTCGACAATAAACGGCTTACTATCATTGCCATGTTGCTAACAAACAATGCCATATTCCAAAATGATAATATCGAAAAGGTTTGAACGTGCTTTGTACAGCATCAGAAAATTAACGAAGATCTCCTCTGGACCGAAAAGTAGCCCTGCCTTAACGAAAAAAAAAATAATAAAATAATTAATAAGTGGACCGTTATGAAGACGTTTGAAGCAGAGAGTAAGAAAGAAATTTACAGCTCCAACATCGCTTAAGTAATTGGCGGATGTTTTAGTACAAGAAAGTTAGAAAGTTTAAACATAATATACGAATCTGTTCCTCAACGAGTTGCCGCTAGTCTCAAAGTCAATGGTAGGCTAACTCTTTACTAATATCTGTTAGATGTTCAGTTTATTTAGTCCACCTTCATAAATCTTCTGAGACATGTGCCTACAAACATCCTGTTCTCTTGATAGGTCTTTGAAACTCCTGAAGCATGAATTCACCTCATGTTATTCAACACTCATCATTTATCTTTTATGGGATGTATGCTCTGTAGTGCTGAGGTTCTGTTCGGTATTGGTAGACAAATTCCAAGTACGTATGCATGGCCACCACAGGTAGGAGTCAGCTTCACAAAATGTCACTGGGGTAGTTCTCCTTGACTTAACATATGCCTACGATTTAACCACAGGATACTGCTTCGTAAAGTGCATGATGTAAGTAAGGAGTATAAACTCACACAAATGATTCTTCAAAATAGAAGCTTTTTTGTTGAATTCCAAGGTCAGAGGAGCAGATGGAGGAACCTAAAGAACGGCCACCCTCACAGTAGCGTATTTTTCAACGTATACACGAATGACAAACCTCGCCCACACGGGACAAGAGTTTTATATATGCAGATGATGTCGTTTTAGCCATACAAGAAAAAACATTTGAACTTGCAGAAGAGAAGCTCTCCCATGCCTTACACATTTTAAGTGGATACCATCAAGAGAACCAACAGAAATCCAATTCCTCAAAAACAGAAGTCTGGGCCTTCCACCTCAAAAACCAACAGGCATCAAGAAAGCTGCAAGTAATCTGGAAAAGTAAACAATTGGAGCACTGTTTAACTCCAAAATAGGAGTAACTCTTGACCGAATACTTTTCTATAGAACACACTGCTTGAACACAAAAAGGAAGGTATCTGCAGGAAACAACATTCTCTGGAAATTATCAGATAACCTGGAGAACGTTTGTAATTCTTATGGGACCAAACTATGTTGGTCATCAGACCTACTACTTACACTAAGTTAAACTAGCCTAAGGACAACACACACATATCCATGCCCGAGGGAGGATTTGAACCTCCAACGCGGCAGGCCGCGCGATCCGTAACGTGGCGCTCTAGACCGCTCCGCTGCTCCCGTACGGCCCGGCCGCGGTGGCCGAGTGGTCTGCGGCGCGCCAGTCACAGTCTGCACGGCCGCTACCGGTTGGGGTTCGAATACCCCCTCGGGCAAGGATGTTTGTGTCGTCTTTAGTATAAGGTAGTTCATAAGTAGTTTGTAAGTTTAGGGACTGATGACCTCGGAGTTAAGTCCCTTAAGCTTAACAAACATTTGAACTAGTCACGCCACCACTTGATGAAGTTTACTGTTTAGCAGGTATCCAATCTCCAGATATCCGTCGTCAGTGCGCATCCAGTCTGGATAAAACTGAAACACTAAACCTTGCGACCCATACTCAATTTGGATACCAAACAGCACACCAGAGGCTCAGTTCAAGGAAAAGCTTTCTTCACTTCAGCTCTCTTAGGTTGTTTGCAGATGACGCCGTCATTTACCGTCTAGTAAAATCATCTGAAGATCAAAACCAACTGCAGAACGATCTGAATAAGATATCACTTTGGTGTAAAAATTGGCAATTTAAATAATGAGAAGTGTGAAGTCGCCCACATGAGTACGAAAAGAAATCCGTTAAACTTTGTTTACAAGATAAATCAATCAAAACTAAAATCCGTAAACTCCACAAAATACCTTGGAATTGCTACTACTTCAGACTTAAACTGGAAAGAACAGGTAGATAATGTCGTGGGAAAGACCAACCAGAGACTGCGTTTTATTGGTAGAACCCTTAAAAGATACAACAGAACTACTAAAGAAAGTGCATACACTACGCTTGTCCGTCCTGTTTTGGAGTATTGCTGCCCAATGTGGGTTCCTTATCAGGTAGGTTTGAGGGAGGACATCGAAAGAGTCCAAAGAAGGGCAGCTCGTTTTGTATTGTCACGATACAGGGGAGACAGCATTACGGAAATGATACAAGATCTGGGATGGGAATCATTACAACAACGGCGCTTATCGCTGCGGTGTGGGCTACTTACGAAACTCCAATCCCCAACATTCTCCTCCGAATGCGAAAATATATTGTTGACTCCCACTTACATAGGTAGAAATGATCATCAGAATAAAATATGAGAAATCAGAGCTCCAACGGAGAGATTCAGGTGTTCCTTCGTCCCGCGCGCCATTCGAGAATGGAATGGTAGGTAATTAGTAAAAAGGTGGTTTGATGTAACCTCTGCCGGGCACTTAAATGTGGTTTGTAGAGTATCCCATGTAGATGTAGATGAACTTATGGCACTCTAGCTCTAGCCCCCTCGTAGGAAGGATGGTGCCCTCAGAATGCGTCCCTCTAGGTCCCGAGGAAAGCTGGTTAAACTGGAAGACGCTTAACAAACTGCGCTCAGGAGTTGGAAGAATGGAGATCAACATGAAAAGATGGGGATTTCCCTGCGACTCGACCGTATGTAAATGTCTTCTGGAATGCTCTCCCCAAAACGTGACAGACGCAATTAGGGAGGCACGCGAAGTGGACGCATAATGGTAGCGGCAAATTTAATTACATTTGTGTTGGCTATAATTATGCCCAGATAAGGCTTACAATGCCAAAGTATGGATTTTTACTTTATTTTGTATTTTTACTGCTTTCTACGTCTACATTCATACTCCGCATGTATGGCGGAGGGTACCTTGAGTAACACTATCGATTCTTCCTCCTATTCCAGTCAGGTATTGTTCGCGAAAAGAAAGATTGTCGGTATGCCTCTGTGTGGGCTTTAATCTCTCTGATTTTATCCTCATGATCTCTTCGCGAGATATACGTAGGACGGAGAAATACACTGCTAGACTCATTGATAAAGGTATGTTCTCGAAATTTCGACAAAAACCCGTACCGAGCAACAGAGCGTCCCTCCTTCAGTCTTCCACTGGAATTTATCTATCATCTCCGTAACGCTTTCACGTTCACTAAATGATCCTGTAACGAAGCTCACTGCTCTCCGTTGGATCTTTTCTATCTCCTCTATCAACCCCACCTGGTACGGATCCCACACCGATGAGCAGTATTCAAGCAGTTGGCGAACAAGTATACTGTAACCTACTTCCGTTGTTTTCGGACTGCATTTTCTTAGGATTCTTCCAATGAATCTAAGTCTGGCGTCTGCTTTACCGACGATCGATTTTATATGGTCGTTCCATTTTAAATCACTCATAATGCCTACTGACAGATAATTTATGGAATTAACTACTTCCAGTTGCTGACCTGCTATAGTGTAGCTAAATGACAAAGGATCTTTCTTCCTATATATTCGCAGCACATTACACTTTTCTACACTGAGATGCAATTGTCATTCCGTGCGCCATGCGTCAATTCGATGCAGATCCTCCTGCATTTCAATACAATTTTCCATTGTTACAAGCTCTCTATATACTACAGCATCATCCGCAAAAAGCCACAGTGAACTTTCGATGTTATCCACAAGATCATTTATATATAGTGCGAACAGCAATGGACCCTTGTTTTCTTATTGTATTTAACTCTGAAAATATGTATGTTTCTGACATGATTATATAAATAAATTGAACACCGTACACTTGTTTTAAAAACATTCGTGTAGACAGATCCAGTAGCTATTACGTATAGTTTGAGCAGTGCGCGCGGCACACATGACCACTGATATTTTCTGGTATCAATGCACGTGGCTGCGTGGCACCTTAAGTACCAAAGAGTTTCTAAACATCGTGTCCACAGCTCTCAGCTGTCCGCACCACGTACGCCACCAGAGGGCGTCGTCTTCTCTGCGACTCTGCGAGGTAATCCACGTCACCAGAGTCCGACGTAAGAGTCACGAACCTACCAGATAATCTCTGCAACTTCGCAACTTCAGCGCTGCCTAGCGGTTCGGTCGTATAAACATACCACTAAACGATTGTGTCTCTAATATGTATATAGAATGCAACAGCACATTCAAAATGTCTTCGTATTTCGGAGCTTTTGTGGCGCTATAACTCGAAGAATTTATCATAAATATAATTCGTAAATTATCACTTAGGTTTCCAAAAGATGCTGAGTAGTAATGTTGCGAATAACAAGTGTTTATTTAAGGTGGTTAATTATTTCTTTTTACGCATATCAGAAAATCTCTAACATCAATTTATTTCGAAACTTCTGCTCGTAATGAGAATCACAAACGTTTAACCACTACTTCATAATAGTACTAGTGTACAAAAGTAACGTCTGGACGTTCCGATGACAGTTAATCAACTATTTCAGTAGATCCAGCTTTGTTTCGTGCTTCAGTTTCACCAAAATTGTTGACCTATTCATAGGCATATTTTGACGGGCACCTGTTGTTCTTGTGGTCTTCAGTCCGGAGACTGGTTTGATGCAGCTCTCCACAATACCCTATCCTGAGCAAGCCTCTTCATCTCCACATAAGAACGGCAACCTACATCTGTCTGAATCTGCTTACTGTATCCATCTCTTGGTCTTCCTCTGCTGTTTTTACCCCACACACTTCCCTCCAACGCTAAATTCACAATTCCTTGATGTCTAAGAATGTGCCCTACCAATCTATCCCTTCTTTTAGTCAAGGTACGCCAGAAATTTCTTTTTCCCCAATTCTTTTCAGTGCCTCCTCATTAGTTACGCGATCCACCCACCTAATCTTC
Organism: Locusta migratoria; assembly: GCA_026315105.1. NCBI lineage: Eukaryota > Metazoa > Arthropoda > Insecta > Orthoptera > Acrididae > Locusta > Locusta migratoria. The sequence goes on from CM048749.1 coordinate 353,959,889, forward strand.
AGCATTCTTCTGTAGCACCATATTTCAAAAGCTTCTATCCTTTTCCTGTCCACACTGTTTATCGTCCATGTTTCACTCCCATATAAGGCAACACTCCACACAAATGCTTTCAGAAAGGACTTCCTTAGGCTTAAATCAATATTCGATGTTAACAAATTTCTCTTTTTCAAGAACGCTTTTCTACCCATTGCCATTCTGCATTTTATATCCTCTGTACTGCAACCATCATTTGTTATTTTACTGCCCAAGTAACAAAACTCGTCTACCTCCTTTATTGCTTCGTTACCTAATCTAATTCCTTCAGCATCACCTGATTTTCTTAGACTGCACTCCATTACCCTAGTTTTGCTCTTGTTAATGTTCATCTTATATGCACCTTTCAGCACGCTGTCCATTCCGTTCAATTGCTCTTCCAGGTCCTTTGCTGTATCTGACAGAATTACTATGTCGTCGGCAAAACGCAGTGTTTTTAATTCTTCCCCCTGAACTTTAATTCCTTCTCCAAATTTCTCCTTGCTTTCCTTTATAGCATGCTCAATGTACAAATTAAATAACATTGGAGAAAGACTACAACTCTAGTTTGAAATAGTGAATATCAAATAATATTTCGTGTAAAGGTCTTGAAGCAACTTTTAATACTACCACGTCACATTCTTGAAGATATACAGTATGATACCTACAAGTAAGGTAGCTAGATGAATTAGGAACACGGAAGGCATCGAAACAAGGAGAAGGTCTTTCTAAAGAGATGTAGCACCTAGTGTTTAATAATGTAAAACATGTGTCGGGTTTAGAAAATATTGCAGTATTCGAAATCCGCTAAATGAAAGGTGCAACATGAAAGAACGTACCGAGCACGGTAATATAATGACAATATCAGTTCCTTTTGAACATGAGCACATCAGGTGCAATTAATTTTTGTTTAAAAATGTTTTGGACCCTGCGATTATGACTCTGCTGTTATGTGAGACGTATGTTACGCTAAACTGTCGTTTTGTTATTATAAACTACACTCCTGGAAAATTAAAAAAGAACACGAATTCGTCGACCCAGCAGAGGGAAATTTTATTGACACATTCTTGAGAATACGCCATAGGCATGTGAGTACAGTCATCAGATCGTGCGCAGTTTCGACGCTACTACCGTGTATACTCTCCTTATGCAGCAATGTAACCTGCCATTCTACCATGGAGACGATCGCAGAGGCGCCGAAAGTAGTCTTGCAGAATGGCCTGCAATGAAATTTCCACTTGGTGCCTCTGCTGGTCCAGATTTCGTGCTGCTCATGCAGACCGCGCAACACGACGTTTCGTCCGGTACCAAACCACGCATTCTGAACAGTTTAAAAACTCCGTGGCAACTAATATCGCTGACCAGAGACAATACCAAAATGAAGTAACGCCACCTTTCAGTTCGGATCAAAGTGCAGAAGGTAATAACCGAAATCGATATGTTATAGACAGTACATTTTGCGATCGATCGCTATTTTCGTCTTACAAACGTTGTTGTTTATGTAGGTCTTATGTAAAGTAGAACACCTCTAATCCGTCACCTTCGGGACCACGACCATGGTCGGAACGAAAAAGGTCGAATTATCCGAAAAATCTAATACTTAACGCAAGAAATATAAAAAGACATTTAGTATAAAAAATTAAACTATTTAAGAACTAAAAAAACATCTACAGTAATGTAAAAAGATGTTTTCTACAATGTCAAACAATATATTAACTAAAAAAACGACTACACACACTATAAAATGTATTGGTCTTAAAAGGAAAAACGACAAACAAATTACAGTACTGTACTGTACTTACTGTAGAAACAAATCGGACACCATGACGAGTTTTCCAACGATCAATCCAGCCTGCACTGGCAGGAAATTTATTTTTGACTTCCTGTTTTCTGTGGAAAACTATTGCTTTTTCTTTGAGAATTGGCCCGGATACTGTAGCTCCTTTCCTTCTTTCACATCCATAGTGAGTTATCAAGCAGTTCAAGTTTAGGCTTTTTTAATGTTTTGCGATTCTCGTTTTCACCATCAATCGTAACTGTATAGGATTCGATGTATTTCCGATTCTTCCTCTAATCCTTAATTCATTCAGTTCCTCTGCAATTTTTTCGGAGCGATTCTCCTTTGACCAGTCTTTGTAGCACTGCTAATTTTTCATTTAGAGAAAAAGTTGCGTGTTTACGTTTGAATCGAGACAAGTTGAAAAACAGACAACTGTACACCCAATGAATGTAATAAGTACTGTAGAGAACACGGAATAAAGCCAATAACGACGTTTTTAATCCCAACAAAGGATAAAACTGCACAATAACGTACAGTATAACAATATACACAGCGATAGACACCGCATCAATGGCCCTACAGGCGTCCAGTCAGTGACAAGTTGGTACGCCGGCCGCGGTGGCCGAGGGGACTGAGGCGCTCCAGTCACGGTCTGCACGGCCACTAGATTAGATTAGTTTTTCGTTCCATAGATCCATGTTGAGGAGATCCTCCTGGATGTGGAACATGTCAAATACAGATAAATACATTTTGGGTGACTTTTTTTTTTTTTTTTTTTTTTTTTTTTTTTTTTTTTTTTTTTTAGCTGATAATATAGTAATTCTAATGTAGTATGAGCACATGCATCATTTGGTACAATCTAGAAATTTACTAATGGAGTAGAGGTTGGCCAAAGTCTTTTAGATTCCTCTTAAACTGATCTTTATTTGTAGCTAAATTTCTTATACTTGATGGTAAATTATTGAAAATGTGTGTTCCTGGGTAGTGGACCCCTTTTTGAACTAAAGTAAGTGCTTTTAAGTCCTTGTGTAGATTATTTTTATTCCTAGTGTTGTATGTATGAACTGAGCTGTTTGTTGGGAAAAGGGATATATTATTTATAACAAATTTCATTGAGGAATAAATATACTGAGAGGCAATAGTTAATACACCCAGTTCTTTGAAGAGGCTTCTACAGGACGTCCGTGAATTTACTCCACGAATAATACGTATTACACGCTTTTGGACTCTGAAGACGTTTGTCTGACTTGAAGAGTTATCCCAAAATATTATACCATATGACATTAGGGAATGGAAGTAAGCAAAGTATGCAAGCTTTGTTATTTTTATGTCTCCTATGTCTGATAACACTCGTATTGAAAATACAGATTTGTTGAGTCGTTTCTGCAGTTCTGTAGTGTGTTCCTTCCAACTAAATTTATTATCAAGCAGTAATCCCAGGAATTTAATATTGCCAACCTCTTCTATCTGCTCTTCTTCATACTTAATGCATATGCTGTCGGGAAATCTCTTACATGTTCTGAACTGCATGTAGTGAGTCTTTTCAAAGTTTAATGACAATGAGTTGGCTTTAAACCATTTATTAATGTTCATGAAAATATCATTAGCAGACCTTTCTATAACTATGCTTGACGTACATTTTATTGCAATACTTGTATCATCTGCAAACAAAACGAACTCTGCTTCTGGTAGTGTAACTGATGAGTGGTTATTAATGTACACAAGAAAAAAGCAATGGCCCTAAGATTGATCCTTGTGGGACACCACATGTAATTTCTTCCCAATCAGATGATGACTGTTGGCTTAATTCACTAGTCCCTTGCACTGACACCCTTTGTTTCCTGTTAGTGAGGTACGACTTGAACCATTTTGCAGCATTTCCGTGACCCCATAGAATTCTAATTTACTTAAAAGGATGTTATTGTTCACACAATCAAATGCCTTTGACAAATCACAGAAAATACCCGCTGATTGCAATTTATTATCTAATGAATTAAGTACATTCTCACTGTAAGTGTTTATAGCCTTCTCGATATCGGAACCTTTCAGAAATTCAAACTGTGTTCTAGACAATATGCCATTGAGGTTAAGTGGTTGAGAAGCTGCTTGTACATTACCTTTTCTAGAATTTTTGAGAATGCTGGCAAAAGTGAAATGGGTCTGTATGGGGTTCGAATCCCGCCTCGGGCATGGATATATGAAGGGCACACGGGAATAACGATCTAAGTCCAGTTTGGAGGATCCTGAGAAAATTAAATTTCAAACTTTGAAGTCTTGTTATCTGGTTACAGATTTCTTTAATTTCTAGATTATTTCCCCTGAAATTGTTGTCCACTTTATTTGTTATATCACTGAATAAAAACCAGTCAATAGTACAGCACAACAATGGAAAAGCATAGCCAAACAACAATACACAAAATTTCCAAGGTAAAAACGATCTAAGTCCATTCATAAATGAATTTACAAGCTTATGAACTACTTTTTTGTGAATATTATTACCATTGAACCACTTTAACACATGACACACAGGATACATTCAATAAAGAAATCTTACATCTTTACCTAATAATAGATCCACTTGCGATAATTAGTAAGACATTGAAAAAAGTTAATACAAGAAAACACAGAATTTGCATAGTAAAATTATTATCAACATGCTTACAATATCTGAAATGATTTTAAAAGCATACAAACAATTGTTAAGGTTTTATTATAGTGAGACAGTTTTTCTAAATTATTTACCTTTATATATGGCACATAAGTTATTATTTAATAATGCAAAACAATAACAAATTAATACTGGTATATAAATAGGGGAAAATATAAATTCAGAGTTACAATGTCTGTAAAATCATGAAACGCTATGTCACTAATCTTCATCTTTAATTTCGCCGACTGGTAATTAACTGAAATATTGTTGAGCTTCTGGACCACAAAATTGCTTCAAAATTAGCAGATTGTCATATTTTGCTTTAGGAATGCCAAGAAGCTGTAGGTGACTTTGAGAAGGCAGGGGCTTCTCTTTTAGTTCTTGAAGCTGAGGAGCATCAATGATCTTGTAGGTTTCATATGCACCGCAGTATGACTGTCGCAGGTTGGCCAGTTTATCATTCTACGTCACGAGAAACTGTGAGATAGTTCTTTGAGCAAAAGGAACACTGACTCAACACACAGCTACAGCGCAACTGACTGTGCACTAACAATATTATTCTAAGACTGTGTTTATAACAATGAAATGCAATAACGGATCAAGCAAAAAATCGATCTGCGATGGACTTTGATCGTTTTTTCCGTGCACCCTTCATATATGCGCCGTCCTTAGAATTAGTTAGTTTATAAGTAGTTTGTAAGTTTAGGGACTGATGACCCCGTAGTTAAGTCCCATAAGCTATACAAACATTTGAATTTTGAATCTCGTCGGTACAGGCTCCCGACCCTGACAAATGTCGGACTAACCGGAGTGACGGACCATCCAAGGTCGGATTAGATCGACCCGCTGTTGGTAAGAGCGTGGACCTCATTGTAAAATATTACGAAAAGTTTATTGCTGGAAGTTTGCACTTTTTTAATCAGTGCGCTATATTTCCCGCGGAGCTATTTAATTGCGTTTTCCGGCGGCGGGCACTCGGCCTGTCGCCCACGTCGGCGGCCGCCCCCCACGTAATAGCCCGCTGCACCCCCTGTGGGCGCGCGCTTCCGCGACGCTCCGCCAGGGGCCTCTGCTGCTGCGGCGGCCGGCGGCGCGGCGCGGCTCGGCGCGTCAGTTGGCCGCCAGCCGCCGGAGGGAGCGGACGTGCAGGCAGAGCGGGCGGGCGAGGCGAGGTGAGCGTGACGTGAGCGGCCGGCGCTGTCGCGAGCGAGTGCCGACGGCGGGCGCGCGGGACCACTCCACCACACGGGCGCTGCCGGCGGCCGGGAACCGCGCGGGCGGCGTGCCGGAGCTGGCTGGTCTCCTCACCAGAGGTCAGTCCCCGCCGACTGGAAGACACTTGTGTGACTGCGAAGACGACGGAAACCTCAGTGCTGTTCTTGCCCTATGTTGCTTGTGAGCTTGCCGTATCCAGTTTCCAATCTCCGTGTGTCCACGAAAACCAATTATCCTTCTCTTTTTTTTTCTGAATGCACCGTTACTTGGAACTTTACATTATGCTGTCGATTTTCGTTTGCGACTGTGACATTACTGGTACCATTCAAGAGTGTTTTCACCAATAGAAAGTGATGCTCGTAGTACTTCATTTATTACAACAGATGAAACGGCTTCTCTAAACAGCCACTGAGATGTGTGTTTATCCAACGAAAAGCACATTCCACCGTGTGACCATCTTCACCCCATCGTTACTATTGCATCGTCTTAAAGGAAGGTCCCCATCCGTCTTGTACATAATTATCAGTTACAGCACATGCGATCATCCATGTGTTCACTGTATTGTACATTTTCCTGTTGCTAACTGCAGCAATTAATAGTGCACGCACCGAGATAATTGGCGCAGGGGTAACACACTGGACACATTCAGGAAGACAGCGGTTCAATCACGCCAGTTGCAGGTTTCCCGTAATTTCCCTAAGTTGCTTCAGGGAAATGCCGGGTTGGTTCTTTTCAAAAGACACGACCGATTTCTATCCCCGTCCTTCCTTCCCTCTGGTGTTGCACTCTGTATCACTACAATGGTATCAGTGTCTCATTTTCGGACAATATAACAATGGGAAACCCGCGTTGGAATTCAACAGTGTACTGCAACTCTTCGTAACTTCGATTGCTGAGCTGCATATAGGCACGTAGAAAAGACAATCTCATACAGACGAAACTTAGTTTTCGACTACAAACTTTTCGCAAAAGAACGCATACAATCACGCGGGCACTCGGAACGTATCAGCCGGAAATAAATATCGTGTGCTAGTGCTTTGTACCTCTCTGAGTCTATGATGTACTTTTTTTCCCCTTGCGAAGGATGTGGCTGAAACCTAAGTTGCGTGTGTGTGATTGTCTTTTCTACGTGCCTGGCTGCGCCTCGGCCATCATCTTTCGGGTGAGTTCCAACCTACCACCATTATGCTATTGTGAAATGTGTAGCACACTCGACTTTTCCACTTTCTTCTGAGTGGGAACCGCGCCACAATTTATAAAATGACGTTATTCCACTGGGCTCTATCTTGAAACTGTATTCAGCTATTACTTTCAGGCATGGCCCACTTTCGCCCATCGTCCTCGCATGTAAAAATGCGCGATATGCACACCTACAAAACAAGCCAATACTCACCTGTTAAGCGGTACTTTGCACGTGTACTACGACCGCTACCTCATATGTGTTTAGCGACCAACAGTCGCCTCTCGGTTGTTTGAATCCCCTTTAGTTGCTATTCAAGGATTAAGCTGACCTGTCGCCATATTTTTGCTCTATTTGATGATGCTAAACGCGTAATTGTCAGTGGCTGATTTACCGTTAGGCCTAGAGCGGAAAGTTTGAGCTCAAAATGTTTAAACTATAGTAAGTCTAATAAAAGATATTTAATAATGTTTAAAGAAAATACATTGTTGTGTAAGAGGTTTTAGGGTAGGCAGTATCCCCGCATCATCAGTAGTATACCACTGATTTTATTAACTTAGAGATATACACAAAAACTATTTCATGTGCAATCTTAACCAAATGGTTCGTTTGTAAAAATAATCAGTGAAGTGACACTTCGATCCCCTCGTTCACAGTCATACTAATTACTGACAAAAACGTGGTATAATTAGGTCGGTAGTGCACAAAACATATAGATACAATTTCATTGACAAAATATGATAAATAGTATGATTGTGAAATAGGATATCGGATTGAATTCGGGAGGGGCACTAAATTTGAAATTCGCCATTGGTAATGATAATTAAATAATCACAACCCTGTAATAGAGACTACGTCCATAAAATAATTAAGCTTTCTCCCTTTTGGTGCGTTATCAAACTGCGAGATGTGGGGATACTGTACTTACAGATTTTCTGATCAGGTTATCTTCTGCCGTAAAATCAACTTGTGTAAGTGAACCTCTTTTCGACACAGTCTGTATCCGAAGCGCGTGTTAAAATAAGATTCTCGTAGTTGAACAGAAAACGACCTTGTCCATCTTATATCATCCAGGGATGTTCCTTCATCCTTTTTGTACAGTGGATGTTTCCGTAATCTGCTAGACATTTTCAATTATCCCGCCAAGAACACAGTGTGCTGCTCAGTGTTGCCAGCTTTTAAATGTAAAAACATCGTACCGGTCAGTCAAATTTATAGGTTTTGACTCTGAATTATTGTAAATCAAATGAAAATTTTAAAACAAGCGTAAATATTGAGATGGAAATCTAATAATAAAAAATGATACACTTTAGATTTTTGGAATAATCTCTACATAGACATGTCTAGCAGTAATAATAATAAATAGTTGTTATAACACTGACGATAGTGAAAAGTTCATGTTATCGGAAATTGAAATACTGATTACATACCAGAGGCAGAATTTCTCACTGTGTTAAACAAGAAGTCCATAACCTCCGTCATCTGATACAGAAGCATACATGTTTGTTTTATCCGAATTTCGTGATTTGGAAATACATTACCCTTGCTAATACGGACAAATACGGGTGCCGGATTAGCAGAAGTGCGGATACGATTCTACATCGACTAAGTACGGTGTTTGAAAGAACTTGTTCCCCTTTTAGCAACAGTGCTATACACTCCGTGAAGGACTGAATGACAGAAGACGAAAAAAAAAAAAACAGTCACAGGTTATTTTCGTTTTCAAGAAGGAAGATCTAGCAGATGGCCTACATCTCTGACGGTCTAATACACGCTCGTATTTTGGTTGTTACGGCGACAATGTGCAGGTGTGTCACATGCTTACCTGAAGAAAACGGAAGACAAGCGACCACCTAGGTGCCTGTATTTACTAGTTTCTAGGTCTCGTATGTGTTGCGAGAAAAAGCTGCAGTTGACACGATCGTTGACTTAGCAACCCATGTTCGTTCCTACATATTAGATTCTCCGTCGGCAGGAATGTCATAATATGGAGTATAAAATACAAACCAAGTTTCCTTTTAGAAGATATCGCACAGAACTGTAAAGAATGCCACGATTTCAGATGCAGTAATGTCCGAGTAATCGGCACTTTGACGATTAAATGCGTATTTTAATTGCAACTGAATAGTTCCGTCATCTATATTTAAAAATCTACGTCGCATTGGCAATAAAAAGTATGAATGAGTCCCTAGAAGAGGGTTCGCCATATTTTGCATTGCTGATCACTGATATAAAGAAGTAATAGATTAAAACTTGGTGCGTGATGGGGCGGTTTTGCATGAACTTTAGTGTTTATGTGATCATATGTCATGAACTACGTGTCGTACTGTGAAAAAAATTAGGAGGTACACTCAACTATATGCGTGTATACTGTATGTAAAATTTCCTATGGCAACAATTTGTAGTGTAGAAAATTGTAATGTCCTACCGAATGCCGTAGTTTTAGTCCACGAACAGCGGAACGTTACTGTTTATGTGCTCATACCACATATACTACGTGTCGAACTGTGATACAATTTGGAAGGAACATTCAAGTATATATGTGTGTACTGTCTGTAAAATTTCCAGCTGCTACACTTTTTAGTGTACAAATTATAAATTGTAACGTCATACCGAATGCCATAGTTTTACTCAATAAACAGCGGAAAAGTCGTAAGCGTGAAACTTTTTCCCTTTTTTCATCATTTTGTTAAGGTTGTCAGCGAGAAAAAAAATTAATAAAGGTTTGAAATTAAGTTTAATGTTTGTTGCAAGTCGCTAAGTACTGTCATTCTCATATAGTGTATTTCTAAAATCTCGCCGCATTATGTGGCATTTTTTGCGATTCCTGTAGTTTATGACGTCATATCTACTGAAACATGTGTCGTGTGTGATTCTCAAAAATCGGTCCAGTGGTTTAGGAGAAAATGAGCAGTATTATCGCTAAATGAAGCGGTTTTTCGCGCATCCCATTGTTTATGACATCATATCGCGCGAACTATTTATCGTACGTGATTGTTACACTTATGACGACCGTCCTCATGGATTGAAGCTTACGTGCACAAAATTTCATAAAGGTTGGAAGGAAACTGTAGATTTGTATGCAACGCGTACACACAAACATGCCGGCCGCGGTGGTCGAGGTGACTGAGGCGCTCCAGTCACGGTCAGCACGGCCACTACGGTCGGGGGTTCGAATCCCCCCTCGGGCATGGATATTTGTGCCGTCCTAGTTCGTAAGTAGTTCATAAGTAGTTTGTAAGTTTAGGGACTGATGACCCCGTAGTTAAGTCCCATAAGCTTAACAAACATTTGAACATTTTGAACACACAAACATACGGACACTCTGCTTTATATATTAGAGTATTATAAACTGAACTGATTGTTATTACAAGGAGTTGCGCGCATATCCATATGAAACTATATGAATTTATGTAGCTTGTCACAATAAATCACAACAAAACGGTAGTATTTAAAAAGATTTACACGTGATATTTAATGCCAATCCCCTAAAGCTGCCGATAACTGCTGCACTTATCTTACATGGTTATTTATCTAATAACAATAGTGCGCACGATAATTCAGTGTTTTATGCGTTTTTCGGATGTGCGCCGGACTACTGACAAGGGACACCTTTGACCTGGAATGCTCGGAAACGCACGAACCGATGATTAGAATAACAAGCAATCATAAACAGTGCTGTGCGTAATTTCCATGCAAAACGCCGCACTTTTCTGCTAGCGCCACTAGACGGTCCCTACTGTGTCATTCCTGGACGGATCATACAGATCGTACCCTTCTAGATGCAAATTTTCCAAACAAACATGTTGCGCTGAAGATCTTGCCACAGAAAATAACAAAACATTGTCAACCTCTTGCTGTTTACTTCTTTCGGCAATAAGAACTCAATATTGGAAGGATTACTGATTTTGAAATACTACAAGGTGCCAAACCACAAGTGAAGGTATAGGATCGTATTTTCATCGTGAAAACACTGTCAGTTACGATCAGTTTGCTGCATCTACGTATAAACCTACGCTGCAACATGCTTGGCGAAAGCCACGGAATCACATTGACATATCATCATCATTCGAAAATGAAATTATTGTGGTTTTTGATATTGGACGCCGTGAATGTGAAAGTGATTCGGAATGTGATAACGTGGCTTTAGTGAGGTGTCCATATTGTCCACTCCCACTTTATTTTAACCATTTTATCGAAATCCCGCATCTGCACTTTGAGGACTAATATAAGCATTTTCAGGTGTGTGATCTGCTGTATATTTGTGTTCTGCGCTGTCATAATGTCAAAAGTACTTTAAGCAGAAAATTTCTGGCACTTCTGATGCAATATGTAATGATACAGTCACCCCATTAAATTACATATAATTTCCTTCCTTCTCTCTGTATCTCTTTGGCCCTTTCCCGCACAAGCAGGGTCGGCACTGTGTTAAACGCGGATTTGGCATATGCCCTCCCCCCCCCCCCCCCCCCCTCCCAGGTGGAAATGTGTACACCAAATATCTGTGTATAGCGTTACTTGTGTGTGAAAGTGTAAAGAAATGTTTGCGAGTCGTGTAACTGACGCGGGTATTCACCTAGGGGGATGTGGAAAACCGCCTAAAAACCACATCCAGGCTGGCCGGCACTCCGACCCACTTCGTTAATCCGCCGGGCGGATTCGTACCGTGGCCGGTACGCCTCCCCGTCTCGGAAAGCGGTGCGTTAGACCACACGGCTAACCGAGCGGGTGATTTCCTTCCTTCTCTCTGGTAAACAGTTATGTGAGGTACATTGCAACGTTTTGGATGGAAATGACGCACACCAATGCTCTGTTTATGATTGCCTGTTATTCCAAGCATAGCTTCGTGCGGTTCCGCGCGGTTTGATGTCAATGGTGTCCCTTTTGAGGGCCGAATTAGCGAGGTTGTAGTATATTCGGATGACAGAATGAGCCCATTGGGTGCAGTTTCTAGTGCCATAAATATCATACATGCATTCTCTGGTTCGCCTTTCCCACGTCATTATCTACGTGTTCTTTCCAGTTTAAGTCTGAAGTAATAGTAATTCCCAAGTATTTTGTGGAGTTTACGGCCTTCACTTTGGATTGATTTATCTTGTAAACAAATTTTAACGGATTTTTTTAGTACTCATGTGGACAACTTCAGACTTCTCATTATTTAGAGTCAATTGGCAATTTTTACACCATAGAGATATATTATTCAGATCGTTCTGCAATAGGTTTTAATCTTCAGATGATTTTACTAGACGGTCAATGACGGCGTCATCTGCAAACAACCTAAGAGAGCTACTTAGATTTTCCCCTAAATCGTTTATGTAAATAAGGAACAGCACAGGACCAATAACACTACCCTTTGGAACGCCCGATATCACCTCTGTTTTAGTTGAAGGTTTACCATAGATTACTACGAACTGTGTCCTTTCTGACAGGAAATCCCGTATCAAGTCGCAAATTTGGGGCGATATACCATAAACACGCAAGCCGTTTGTGAGGTACGGTGTCGAAAGCCTTCTGGAAAGCAAGAAATACGGAATCTATTTGCGGACCCTTGTTGATAGCACCCATCACTTCGCGTGAATAAAGAGCACAGGGTAAATAATGGGTGGATGAACTGGAGGAAACTGAGCGGAGTACTGTGTAATAAGAAGGTTAGCTGCAGAATGAAAGGAAAACTTTACAAGGCCTGCGATGCTGTATACTGCAGAAACTTTGCCAATTACAAAAGCCCAAGAGAAAAAGTGGCAGAAATGAGAATGTTAAGGAGGTTGAGTGGGGTGACAGGAAAGGTAGACTAAGGAATGAGTACATAAGAGGAACAGTGAAAGTGGGGCTCATAGGGAAGAAGATCAAAGAAAGTAGGCTAAGATGGTATGTGCAGAGAAGAGGGGAGCATTATGTGGGGAGAAGAGTTGAAGACGTGGAAATCGAACGATGGGAGAAGAGAAAGACCGAAACTGAGGTAGAAAGACGAGGTAGCAGGAGGCCTGCGGGAGATAGGATGGCTCAGAGAAGAAGCACTGGATAGACATTTGTTTAACCCTCCGTCGGGTGCAGTCGGCCTCACAGGCCAGCAAAACACTTTTTTGATCCCCGTGCTTAACAGTGGTCGCCCAGCGGCCCGTCTCTCCGTTTACTCGCGTAACTTTGGGAACCTCACACAGTGCCTATCCGCAGGCTGCCATCGATTTCCACGCGGATCACGGGGAAGTCCTTGGGCCTCACAGGCCGTCTGCGCCCGATTACGTTATATTTTTGAAAGTGAGATTTTTGAAGATATTTTTATTTTATTACTTCGTTTCAATCAAAATAAGTCTGTCCTCTGTGATTTTCGCCGTTACCTTCGGAAAAAAGAAGACTTTGACGACCCTGGCCCTTCAGACTGATTGCGCCTGATCGAGTTCTAATTTCAGTTTTCCTTTCTTTTCCTACGTTATGACATCCATATTTTCTGCTGAAATGTCCAGAAAAGTATATTATGCCTCTAAGCCAATGATCTTGTAGAAATAATGCGCCTCCTCGAGGACGAAACTGCTGAAGATCGAGCCGCACTCGAAGATTTAGTCGATGAGAGAGACACCCACTCTTAGGATGAGGTAGGAGAAGGCAAGGAGGACTCAGCAACTGAACAGGAAGTTTAGGGAACAGCTCGGGAATATGAAGAAGAGAAGAAAATATGTGAGGAGTTTTTATTTGGAAACGATAAGACGACGAAGTAGTCTAAGTAGATACCTTCTACTATTCATAGTGTGAAGAGTCACATCATTATTACACAACATCCAGTGTAAAAGATATTGCTACAAATGATGCCACTAATTGCAAAACCTTGTGTCATCAACTTCTAACTGGACAATTTAGCCTGTGTATGCTATGAATATATGTGGAATGTCGATTCGGCTGCAAACTCGACTGAAAAAAATTTTACCCCACAAGGAACGGGAAAGTTCTCCCACATTACCTCCCAAATGGCTAAAACGTCGACCATGCGTGGCTGAAACAAGAGTTAGAAGGATGAAGAATCACGAATGTTCAGCTTTTTCTTAACCAATCTGCTTGAGCGACGTATACGTTCTGTGCCATACCTGTGTTTCAGCTGTTGATAAGGGAGCTATAGCATCGGGTTTCGCTGCAAATGTGACGAGAAAAGATGATTCCATGTCAGAATAGACTGCCTAATGTCCTTTAAAAATAACTTTATTACTTTTATGGATGTCTGTTCGACTAATTTTTAATGCTCTTTGTGGGAAATTGGTAATTTTGGTCACTTTAGTTTAAGGTATATTGTGTTCAATAAATCCATTATTATGCTTTAAGTTTGCTGTAATTCCTTCCTTTAGATCCTCTTCAAGACTAGCCAACACGCATTTTGAATTTGATTTAACATGGCGGAGCTAGTCCACAAAATATGTGGGTGGCCTCTCAGGCCGGGTGCGCCTGATTTTGTTTCATCTGGCGGTGCGCCCGACGGAGGGTTAAACAAGGTAAAGCTGACCCTATATGACGTGGGAAAAGGCAGAGGTGATGATGAAATGAGTATCGTTGTATGATGTAATTTGACGTACACTACTAGTCGTCGATCGCATTAGCACAGACATGCTGTATGCGGCCGGAGATAAGTCGTGGTATAGTACGCGTGCAGTATTATTGTGGCCCCCGCTGTGCCGGGCGCGCCCCCGCCGTCGTTAAGAGCCGCGGCCGCCGCCAGCAGCCAGCAGGCAGCCAACAATGCGGAGCGGCGCGCGCTCGTTTGCGTGCTAACGAGGGCGACATTCGCCCGAAACAATGGCTTCGTTTCCTGTTTACAAGCGCCGGCCGTGGGCGCCGCGCCGCTGCTAACGACCCTCTCGCTAAGTGACGCCGCCGCGAGCACGTCCGATACCAGCGGCACACGTGCTGCTGTATCACCGCCCTACACAGCCAGTCGCCAAACCTAGTGGCGGAAAGAGCGATGCTGGCGCCCCGAGCGGCCAGTAAGAGTAACAGAACACTCGTATGATACAAACGAAGAACTTACTATTTTTAACTCTCGGGCAGCAGCGCCAATTATTATAACTTCAGCAGCAGCGCGGTGCACATTTGCTACCACTGTGTATTCCGTGTTACAAACCATGTATATAGATATTAACCCTAGAACGGTCGGCCGAAAAATAATTTCAGGAACGGTCGGGCCGGGTCTGTGGGACCCAACAATTAAAATGCTTATGACAAGTACCAAAACAGTGTATTTACATCAAATAACGATTTTTTATATTGATTAGGTCCTACCAAATGCTGTAGGGACATTATTTCAACGTTCTGAATTTCACAATTGCTGTAAATTAAAAAAATAAGTAGAAAATATACTTCTTTGTAGTAATAAATATAAACACACTGGAAGTACAAGTAAATTGGATTGAAATACAAATATAAATGAGAATAATTTGTAGAATTGAGAAGCAGACTTATTGAATTTTAGTAATATAAATCGAAATTGTGAATATAATGAATAGTTCGTGTGATATCGTCCTCTAAAATCGTCACTTTTCGTAACAGACGACACAAACAATTTCTGCATGAACCAAGCACAACTATATTTTGCAAATTTCGCAGAAGTATTTTGTTTTGCTGGCCTTCTACTTATAGCATCTTTTCCTTTATCCTCACTTATTTCACTATTGCTATCATGATCACTGTTTATTTCGAAGTCTGGGTCCGCGTCAGAATCGTCAATTTCATTATCATCATCGTATAAAATGTTGCAAATTTCACAGTATGAAACACTTTCTCTAGAAATTTTATATTTTAAATTATTGACATCAGAAATAGTTCACAAAGTAATTTGAAACTGGATGAAACACCAAATAAAAATATACCCGCAATGGTAGAAATCAATAACCTAGACGGTCGGGCTGGGTCTGACAGACCCTCCCGATTTTTGGAGAACTGTAGAACATCATTTAAACTATTTAAAACCTTATTAATGATGTTAACGCTTTCTCTTGCATGTTTCAGGAAGCTAGCAGAGCGCTCGAGTCAGATCAGCGACTATAAGCATATAAAAAAATTGAAATAGAAACTAGTGGGTCTCACAGACCCAGCCCAACCGTTCTAGGGTTAAGTGATCGAAATGACAAAAATAGTTTAATGTACAGGTAGAAATATCACATTTGTTAATGACTGAATTAGTATATCAATTACCTTCGGTGTATAAATGTAACAAATGTAACATTATTCCGAAAGTGGAGAATAATCAAGTTTAACAGACCCAACAGTACT
This sequence comes from Locusta migratoria, assembly GCA_026315105.1. NCBI lineage: Eukaryota > Metazoa > Arthropoda > Insecta > Orthoptera > Acrididae > Locusta > Locusta migratoria. The sequence continues at coordinate 353,975,978 of CM048749.1, forward strand.
ATCATTTCAGGAAATGCATACTGTAAACCATCGGCTGTTTATTATTTATCAAACTTCTACCGGTTTCGGTTGTAAACCATCTTCACGGAAGAGAACTGGACAGCCTGATTAAACAGGTGCTTTATATGCCTCCTTATGGATACTGGCATGCATGTCACACAATAAAAATAAATAAGACGTCACTAGGCATCAAGTCTTGATTAAAAACATAAAAGCAATGCCAGGCTGTGTAATGGTGAACCAAGGTCTATTACAAGAGAACCTAACAACTATTGAACACATCCGTCAATAAGATAAAATTATCTACACTTAGGGACTGATGACCCCGTAGTTAAGTCCCATAAGCTTTACAAACATTTGAACATTTTTTTGTAACACATTTATTTTGTGAAATTGGTCATGAACTACTTTGTGAAACCTATGCATCACAACACATTTGTAAAACACTGTGTTACTTTTTATTCAGAGTATTTCGGCACGTTGAAGTTTAGTAACAGGAACTACAGAGCACTTCCTTTGTTATGTCCTTTGAGCAAGAAATACATACTCGCCGTTTGCAGTCTTTGCATAGGTAACTCGTCTTATTCCTGCATTTCTTTATTTGGCATTGCCTCCTCATTTTATTTGCTTCCACAGGCTCTCCAAATTCTGCTTTTGTTCCCACAGTCTTAGATTTTGAGCCCAAGTACTCCATATAAAGCTCCTATGCTAGCCTCAGGAGGTAGTTTCGGCGAGTGGTCTTCCCAAACTCCGCTACAGTCCACTTCGTTATCCCATCTGAGCCTAGTAACATATTTTGTTACCTTGGGAGGCTTGATTTGAATCTTCCCCTCTGAGATCTTGCTTTCCGTTTTACATTTTCTGCTGCTGTAATAGAACAACAGAATATTTTGGATATAAATAATGAATTTTGTACGACAGGGTTTCAATCGTTCTATTGAATGATGACATGGAGATAATGGGTGTCATTATTCCAACTAACCTGGGTGAACAACATCTGAATCATCATCATCATGCTTTGAAAATGGTTACTTGGTTCGCAGTATTCTTCGTCTGCAGCTCCTTTCTGTAGGTGCTCTTCATCTAGATCACATTCTAGATCATGCAACAGGGCGAACATTTGTGCATCGGTAAACGGCGGTGATACGCGAGCTTTGATTACCGTGCTGCGACACTCTGACAAATGACAACACTTCTGGAGGCATAGTGGGAAAGAATATATGTAAATAATGTATGGAAGTTTCATTGTTGTTCATATTACTGAAGTTCAAATAATAATAATAGCCGATTTCGTCTCACAACAATTAGGAAACTAGATATGCAAAACACTATTAAAAACGATGATCAATACAGAGGTCATTTTGACCGCATTGACAGTTTTAGGTATACTCATTAACAACGACTTATCTAATTGTAAAAAAAAAAAAAAAAAAAAAAAAAAAAAAAAAAAAAAAAATAAAACACACAATTATTTTTAGTATGGATCATTCTGACTAGTAACCTGGTAAAGTCTACATCTACATGGGATACTCTCCAAATCACATTTACGTGCCTGGCAGAGGGTTCATCGAGCCACCTTTATGCTATTTATGTCCCATTCCATTCTCGAATAGCGCGCGGGAAGAAAGAACACCTGAATCTCTCCGTTCGAGCTCTGATTTCTCGTATTTTATTCTGATGATCATGTCTACCTATGTAAGTGGGAGTCAACAATATATTTTCGCGTTCGGAGGAGAATGTTGGCGATTGGAGTTTCGTAAGTAGCCCACGCCGCAGCGATAAGCGCCGTTGTTGTAACGATTCCCATCCCAGATCCTGTATCATTTCCGTAAAGCTGTCTCCCCTGTATCGTGACAATACGAAACCAGCTGCCCTTCTTTGTACTCTTTCGATGTCCTCCCATCAAACCCACCTGATAAGGATCCCACACTGGGCAGCAATACTCCAGAAAAGGACAGAGAAGCGTAGTGTATGCAGTGTAATTCTGTTGCATGTTTTAAGGGTTCGGCCAATAAAACGCAGTCTTCGGTTCGCCTTTCCCACGACATTATCTACGTCTTCTATCCAATTTAAGTCTGAAGTAATAGTATTTCCTAGGTATTTTGTGGAGTTTACCGTCTTCACTTTTGATTGACACGGAAGCTCAGAGCAATACTTCAAAAATTACCGTCACAAAAACATTTTGAACATTTATAGCGGTCATTTTAACCGCTCTGGTGGTTCTAGTGTTAACACTTCATGTCCCATTTTAGAGGTATTTTATGTCATCTCTGGGAAAAGGGACTGATGACAATAGTAGTTTGGTCCCTTTAAAACCCCAACCCAACCAACCAACTTGAGATGAATACTCCGGAAACATATCTTTACCTACAGTTTCTGATGCTTTTTTAAACTACGGGCGGCAATCGTTAATTTCCCAAATGAAAAGAACCGAGTCGTCGTTTGCTGGACGTGTCTACGGAACTGCTACTCTCGCCGCCTGCTCCAGAAAAACGCTGACCTAAATGTGAGTAGCCTCCAGCCTGACGTTTCTCACTGCTGACCAGATCCAATCAGCAGAAACGTGCGCCTCCGAGGCGGCGGCGGCGGCGCGCGCCTGTTTTGCGGACGGAGTTTCCGCTTTCGTGTCGAACACAATGGCTGCTGTTTAGTCGGCGCCGTTCTTTCTCGCCGGCCGCGGCGGGGACTCGGTTTGTTTCACGGTACACAGGCTGATCGGCAAGTCACTCGGACTAATTGAACGTCACGCTCGTTTGAAAAGGATAATTAAGTGCCAGCCGGTGGAAAGGTTGCGTGCGAGGCACAAGAAACCAGCCGGCACTCGGTCCGTTTAGGCTTTAGTCTCAATCAGCAGCGGCACGTCCAAACTCTGGCGATGGAGGTCTGACGAGGAAATTATTTTCTTGTTGTATTTACAGAATGACTTGGGAACTCCGCTTCATTTGTCCTCTTCTTATTCGACCGGAATCGGTCTGACCGGTCAAAATAGAAGTTAGGTATTATTTCCCAAGGGCAAGTAACTATTAAGACCCAGAGTAATCAAAGAATTAAACTACCTGCCAGGACGTAATTACAAATTCGTGCCGGACCTCGATTGAAACCGTGTTTTCCTGCTTGCTGGCGGAGGTACTGACCACTACGCCATCCGGATAGAGTGGCCCAGTCGCCACAGTGGTCCAGTCGGACCCAATCATAACGGCGCATTGCAGACGTAGGGTCTCAGGACCTTTGCCTTTCGCCGACAAGAGCTCTACTTACTGAGCTATCCTGGCACGCCTGACGGTCCGTCCTCAATGTTTTACTTCCGCCAGTACCTCAGCTCCCACCTTGCAAACTTCAAAGAAGAAGGTTTTGTGTCTCGTTTCCGTCGGTTGTAGGTGTCGGTGGCCGAGTAGAAAGAGAGACCGACACAGGAATAATGGATGCACGCGTGTGCAGGTACGGAGGTGACCAGCCAGCGGAACAGCAGAAACTAGAAACACTAGCGTAAATTAGAACGAGATATGTATTTCATAGAGACTTAGTAATACTTAACTTTTACATAGTTCTTGACTGCAGAATGCTGATACATAGATTAGATAGAGGCCTGCCTACTGATGATTCCTAGTGCCTATCCGATAGCCAAGTCTTAACTGGTGCCTATCTGAATCCCAAGTGTTAACTGGTTCCTATCTCAGTCCCAAGTGAACGATGCAGCAGTCGTGGCCACGAGCGGAGTTGCAGCAGAGGGCGCTCGTGGCTGACGTCGTAAGAACGCCGCGCCATGCGTGCATGGCGGCGCGCGGCGAAAGTAGGTGGCGCGCACTTTAGACTTGTGCGACACCACAGTAGGGACTGATTACCATTGCAGGTGGTCCAATAGCTTTACAAATATTTGAAGAAATTTATATATGTTATACCCTGTATCTATGTACCGGTAACTTTTATGGTATGGTGCACAAAAATTAAATGAGACAGATATACAGCACTGTTTTCAACTTAGTTTCCAAATCGCTGTGACTGATCGAGGTGGCGCGAACACACTGGACTGTCATACTGAAGGGCGGTGGTTCAAATCCACGTCGAGTTATTCAGATTTAGGTTTTCCCTGATTTCCCTAAATCACTCCAGGCTAATTCCGGGATGGTTCTTTGAACAGGAACGGCCAATGTCCTACCCCATCCTTACCCAAAAAATCCGAGTGTAACCTATGGAACAGGTTCACAGATTTGTAACTGGCTGGAAGTAATAGAATGCAGTCCGTTGTTCTCAACGGCGAGTGTTCATCAAGACGAGTGTATCGTCAGGCGTGCCTCAGGGGAGTGTGATAAGACCGCTATTATTTTCTATATAAATGATCTGATGGACAGAGTAAGTTGTAATCTGCGGCTGTTTGCTGATGATGGTGTGGTGTATGGGTGTCGTCTTTAATTGACAGCATTAGCATACAGGATGACTTAGACATAATCTCTAGTTGGTGCGAAAAATGGTAGCTAGCTCTCAATGTAGAAAAATAGAAGGTGATGTGCATGAGTAGGAAAACCAATCCCAAAATGTTCGAATACAGCATTAGTAGTGAGCTTCTTGATGCTGTCGCGTCGTTCAAATATTTAGGAGTAACATTGCAGAGCATTGGAACGAACATGTAAGGACAGTTGTGAGTAGGGCGGACAGCCGACTTCGGTTTATTAGGAGAATTTTGGGAAGGTGTACTTCATCTGTAAAGGAGACCGCGTATAAAACGCTTGTACGACTACGTCTTGAGTATTGCTCAAGTGTTTGGGACCCGCAGCAGATCAGTTTAAAGGAAGACATAGAAGCAGTTGAGAGGCGAGCTGCTAGGTTTGTTACTGGTAGGTTCGAGCAATGCGCGAGTGTCACGGAAATGTTCCGGGAACTCAGATGGGGATCGCTGGAGGAAAGACGACGTTCTTTTCGTGAATTTCTGTTGAAGAAATTTAGAGGACCGGAATCTGAAGCTAAGTGTAGTACCATCTTCCTACCGCGTACATACATTTCACGTAGTGATCACATAGACAAGATAAGAGAGATTAGGGCTCGTACGGAGGCATACAGACATTCTTTTTGTTCCTCGTTCTCTTTGGGAGTGGAATAGGAAAGGAAATGCCTAATAGTGGTACAGTGTACCCTCCGCCACGGACCTTACGGTGGATTGCGTAGTATGTACGTATATGTAGACGTCTGTAATAACCAAGCTGTCGAAGGGACGTTAAACGCTAAGATTTCCTTCCTTCCAAGTCTCTGTAAACGGCCGGAACGTTCTACGAATTGTTCATTTCGTTGACGATAGAAACTCACTCCTTGCTGACGAAGTCACCATGCTAGAACCGATTTCTCATATACCTCGTCATTGAAAAAAAAAAAATCTCTTTCCCTGGGAATTTCTCTTCCTTAATTTCCTGTCAATGTCGATGGCCCAACTTCCCGATCACAATGGCTCATATCTCTGAAGCATCGAATTGCTGTCACCATGGAAGCGGCATTCCATTTGGTTGACATACCGCCAAAGAATCACGGAGAGTGTGTATACTACCTAGACGCTCTGCCCACAAACATCGTACTTCAGCGTCGCGTCGTCCCAGTCCCGCACTGTTATCCGTCTGCAAACTGTGCGCAGCAAACCCACAGCATTACTGTCTTCTGAGGACGAACCACTCGTCTTACGCAATGCTCTTAACGTGGGACGACGTGCACAACCTACTTTCTTAAAACCCACATGACTAACGCTGGGACAAAAGAACTGTGAGCAGCAGACCAACAGGTGGGTGGCATCTTTTCGCAATTTTTCCCACGAATGTCTCTGGCTCCCGCCGTCAACGCCGATAAAACTCTTACGCTGGGGCAAACGTTTTGCTGCGTGGTTAACCCTTCTTGCGTCTAATTCCAAATGTCATCCTTAACTACCCCTGGCTTCTCTGAGCTTCCGAATGCTTACGTTATACCATTTGGCATCGCTTCGTGCAGTTCCAATATAAAACTACCTAACTACGCGAAGCGATGCCAAAAGAATTCGGAAGCTCAAAGACGCCAGGAATACTTGATGAAGTCAATTGGAATCACATACGCAGAAAAGGATCAGAAATTTTCCTCTTTATTTTTAATCCAGATAGCGCGGAATTATTTTTGGTTCAAATTTTTCTTCAGAAGCTATTAATTACGTTCATATGACTGCATAAGATAGTTATAAGTAATTTTTTTTCACAATCATGCCATTAGTTTTTCAGTACTATCCTTCTTTCTGGAAGGACGTCAAAATGAATGTTTTAGAATTTTAATCTGATGAATTATTATTACTAAAACAACATTTAAGATAAAATATATAGGTATAAATGTCGCAAAAGTTAAAGAATATTCAAGAAATACAAACCCAACTACGAGGAAGTTCAAATGTTTGTATAGTCTATGGGACTTAACTACGGGGTCATCAGTCCCTAAACTTATAAACTACTTTTTATGAACTAGCTAATACTAAGGACGGAACAAATATCCATGCCCGAGGGGGGATTCGATCCCCCGACCGTAGAGGCCGTGCAGACCGTGACTTGAGCGCCTCAGTCCCCGCGGCCACCGCGGCCGGCTACGATAAAGTCTTGTTTTATTTATTTATTTTTTTCCTTGATGAAGCTCAACTTTGCAGCCGCATCCAGCCACTTTGCAGTCAATAATACAGGCTAAAATTGATCTGCAATGGCAGCAGGCTATTCAAAGAAATAAAATATGACACCGTGCATGAATTCTTAAGTACAAGAATGAAAAAGTAAGTTCTCGTTCTCGTCTTTCAGGAAGATCGTCAGCGCTATCTGGGTTACTTTGCCAACGTTCTGCTGCTCTCGGTACAATACTTGTTAATACATGATTTAAAAGTTACGAAAATACAGCCAGTAAATTTGCTTAATGCCGATCAAGTTCGTAAACAGTGTTTCAGCTCCAACTGTTGTGCTCAGTTCGTAGCTAGCGATACGTAGTGTCTTCACAAAACCTACTTTCCAATTTTAGTAAAAATTAATACTACTTAGAATGTAGTAAATATACATTGCTATACACAATACCACCGTAGAAAATCATCTCTTAAGATCAACGACGTAAGCCTTTGTTTGTTGTTAACCTACACCGGATTGATTCTTGATACAATCACTTTCTGTGCCTAAAAATTTATTAGTTTATGCACTTTTATCTACGCGAGTAGTGAGAGGCCAACGGTCGTACCTCAATGAATACGCCGCTTCCTGTTTGACAGTAAGTCATCGAGTAAAACAGAAGTGATATCTGGCGCTCCCCAGGAAAGCGTTATAGGTCCCCTACTTATACTTGTGTTTATAAACGATTTAGAAGACAATCTGAATAGCTCCTTTAGACTGTTCGCGGATGATGCTGTCGTTTATCGGTTAGTGAAGTGAACAGAGGATCAAAAGCAACTGCAAAGCGATTTTGAGAAAATTCTACATGGTGCGATAATTGGCAATTGACACTAAATAATAAAAAGTGTGAAGTAATACACATGACCACCAAAAGAAGTCCGCTGAACTTCAATTACACGATAAATCAGTGAAACCTTAGGGTTGTAAATTTTACCAAATACCTACGAGTTTCAAATACGAACAACTTAGACTGGAGAGAACACATAGAAGTCGCGGTGGAGTTGCCGAGCGGTTTTATGGGCCTCACTGCGGAGCGCGCGGTTGCTCGACGTCGGAGGTTCGAGTCCTCCGTGGGGCATGGGTGTGTGTGTGTTGTCCTTAGGTTAGTTTACCTTACTTTAAGTAGTTTGTAAGCTACGGACTGATGACCTTGCAGTTTGGTCCGATAGATTTACAAACATTTGAACATTCGAACACACAGAAAATATTGTGGGGAAGGCGAACCAAAGGTTACGTTTCATTGGCAGAACGCTTCGAAGATGCAACAGCTCCACCAATGAGACTGTCTACATCACACTTCTTGTGCGTTCTCTCCTGGAGTACTGTTGTCCAGTGAGGAACTCTCACCAGGTGGGACTGACGGAAGACATTGAGAAGGTTCAGAGAAGGGCAGCTCGTTTTGTTTTATCACTTTACGTGGGGGAAAGCGTCACGGAAATGTTGCACGATTTGAGGTGGAAATCATTATAAGAACGTTATTGGTTGCGGCGAGATCACCGACTTTTACTTCTGAATGTGAAAATATTTTGCTAGCACCCACCTACATAGGGAGACATGACCATCCCAATAAAATTAGAGAAATCAGATCGAAAACGGAACGATTTAGGTGTTCTTTCTTCCCGCTCACTATTAGAGAATGGAACGGTAGAGAAAGGTTATGAAAGTCGTTAATGAACCGTCTGCCAGGCACTTGAATGTGATTTGCAGAGTACCTATGTAGATGTAGATCACCGAAGTTAAGCACTGTCTGGCTCGGCCAGTACTTGGATGGGTTACCGTCTGGGTCTGCCGAGCGCTGTTGGCAAGCGCGATGCACTCAGCCCTCGTGAGGCCAACTGAGGAGCTACTCGACTGAGAAGTAGCGGCTCCGGTCACGAAGACTGACACAACAGCCGGAGTATGGGGCGCCGACCACGCCCCCCTCCATACCGCATCCTTTGACGTCTGAGGACGGAGAATGACACGACGGCCGGTCAGTACCCAGTGGGCCTCCGTGGCCTGTTGAACGGAGAGTAATGAGAGACTCTAATGGAGAGAAGCCTTTGTGTCTTAATATACTGACTAAAAAAGGTAAAGCAGTCAACAATCCGAAGATTGGTTTGAACACCACAGTGCTTTACTAGGCATGGTCCTGTTTGGAGGTGGTATGCCGTTGCCTTCCTCCGACCTTCGAACTGACTTACCCAGCCAGTTATAGGGGGACCTACAGTTTAACGTGTGTTCCGAACCACGGTGCTACTCGGTATTCTTCACATAAGCAATCCTGCCAGAGGTGAAAGAAGTGGAAAGTGACAGATTAAAATCCCAGGACCTGGCGGGGATCGAACCCGCGACCTTTGGATTTATAGTCTGGCACTCTACCACTGTGCAACCGAGGCGCACCAAATTTTGTGAGCTTTTACGGGCACGTGATAACATACAACGAGCAACAACAATGTCTGCATGTGGCTCTAGAGCAGTGTTTCCACACCTTTTTGAATATGTTACCCTCTTCCCACTAAAAATAATTTTGCGTCCACTCTACCCTTTCCTAGAACTATAACACAACTATGTCTGTAAAAGACAACGAGTTAATTTTTTTCTGTTGATACAACTTTGTTGTAGAGAGCAATAAAAGAAATACAATATTGTAATTTAAATGATAAATTTGGAATTATTATATGAATGCCGATGGAAAAATATATGTTACATAATGAGGGGGCTCACGGTTCTTTCGTGAGTACGTGCATGGCGAGCACGGGGCCCCAAGCTAATGCAATCTCCCTTCCTTCTTTACTTTCCGGACTGCATTTCCTTACCCCTTCCCCTGCTTTCCTATCCCCACTCCTTCCCCTCTCCACCGGCGGATTGATAACCTCAGTAGTTTAGTCCCCCTATCCCAACCAAACAACCCAACGTAACCCATTGCAGGTGAAGCTCGGAAGCGAATTATTCTCGTACTGTATAGTCAATTTGTAAACAATCGAATTTTTCAAAATTACTTCTTTTACCTTGTAAATTTAGCTATCGCCTGGCAGCTGGTAACAGTTTTAAGGCATTTCATTTATTCATTGTTAACACTGTGTATTTATTATAAAACGATACTTGTTCAATTGACTATCAACAAGGAATCGTGTAATTTGAAAATGAAATACATTTCACATTTCTCTTGCATATGTCTTTGCATCGGAACACCTGGTATTCGAGCACGCTCCTGGCTGCTTGTTTTGCGGTGCAACTACTTCCTGCTGTGACGGCGACTCCCCGAACAAGACTTCGCGAACCCCCTGAGAATCGCGCCCGACTGGTTCAAAAGTCAGCTATAGAGTACAAGTGTTGCCAACTCGTACGATAAGTATGGGCGCATACGATAATTTCAGTGCATGTACTATGTACGATAGTGCCTTGTACGATACTGGCCAAACATACGAGACTTTCCAGCTGAAGATACCATTTAAAGTACACTTACAGCAATACGAATTGTCCCTACAACTAAGGTAAATGAAATTACATTATACTCGTCATAAGACTTACGCTACTGTAATAATGACTACTACTTGTTATCACTACTAGTTCACGCATGTCTGTGGCGCGATTATTTAATAATCAAAAATGTCAGTTTTCCTAAAGTTATTTTGATAATTTACAAACACCGGTGTACAACGAAGTAGCGGCATCAGTGTGGCGTAATAGTCTGTTTCTGTTTCTTAAAAAAAAAAAAAAAAAAAAAAAAAAAAAAAAAAAAAAAAAAAAAAAAAAAAAAAAAAAAAAATCTCACGGAACGACATGTGGATGCGTCAAAGTAAATGGATCAGTTTTTATTGTAAAAAGTAGACACGTTAGTCAAACGTGCGATATATATATATATATATATATATATATATATATATATATATATATATATATATAGCTGGCACTGATGCCACAACTTCGATGTACGCCGTTCCTTGTAAATTACTATTATTTTTTCTATTAATTTATTTATTTGCGTTCTTTTTAACATTTTTTGTCTGATGTACGATAATTATGAGTCAAAATCTACAATTTTGAGTGTGTAGTACGATGTTTTCGCATTTACGAGTTGGCAACACTGTGAAGTACTCCACTCCCACGTTATAAGCCAGTTTAACAGGTCTGTTGGTTGTCTGCTGCGCTTCAACCCTTTGAGGCCCATGAATAAACACAGGAAGAAAACTACAATAATTTCTTTCAAAATCCACTATTATTGTCTCTAAATCATTAATGTAGTGCAATAACAATATAATTTGTGTTTCACAATAAAATATTCTAGGTGGTTTCATAGAGAAACCACTGGGCTGTTACGGCAGTTTTCGGTGGGGCTTGATTTGTTAGAAGGGATATTTGAACCATATCCCTATGAAAACTCAGTTGTGTCTTTGGTATTATCTGTATTGTCACCACACACATCATCTTCATTGTTGCCGCTACTAACGTGAACAGCTACTTTCAGCACACAGCTTCATTCACATTCTCTTCAAATTTAACTACGGTCTATTCAGGTGAAACAAGTAGGATTTCTTCATCAATTTCGTCTGATTCACTTCCAATATCCGAAGTAGTTGACTCAGTATCACTTAGATTTTGAGAAAGTGCTTAGGTCAGATGCTCTATATTTCTGCTTTACTCTTGATGGCGCTCTGTTACCCATACTGACACACTACAAATAATAAAAGAAAGGCAACCTGTAGATTTACCGTTTGAAGGTCGTTGCGTGCCAGTGGTTTCATTCTGTAACCACCAACATTTTTTAAAGAAGTGAACTTCACATTATAATTATCAATATAGACATCTTCCAAATATCATAAAATGGAGTATGAGAAAATGCACTACCTGAAACAGCAATTATGTGCTGTATAGATGTCACAAACTAATTTCATTATGACTTCTGGGTCTAAAGCTCTTGTACTCGACGCAGCGCTACACAAATTTAGTCTTTTACCCGACAACAATTACTTCTCTACTGCAACAAGAAGCTGGCCATGACGCTAGAGATCACCAGCAATCAATGTGGGGTGGTAGTTTCAAGAAGGAACCAATGAACGGGAAAAGCGGGCAAAGTAAAAATCTGGTTTCTTGGTGAAACCGCTTGACCGGAAAGGGTTAAGGCAAACGCTTGCGTTCAGTCGTGAGAAAAGACCGTCACCCAATCCTTCCTGAATGCGCCGATCCATTGACTCGGCGTTAAGTAGTTCACACGCCGTCTCAGCGACGGTGCTCTGTACTCTTTGTGCCTCTGGTTTCAATACTAAGCCCTCAGTATGTTGTGCAAGTCATAGTTACACATCGCTAGGGAGGATCGCACGGCCCATAATGTGCGATAGAGTACGATACAGTTAATGATGGCCCGTACAAACTAGTATTTACGTTTTATTTCTGCATCATATTCAATTATATTAACTAAATAATGAGACACATTTTCAACAAAAATGTACAGATCTACTGAAGGCTACCTTCGAATTTAAAGTCATCTATTTGTTGTTGTTGTTTAGTCTTCAGTCCGCAGACTGGTTTGACGCAGCTCTCCACGCTAACCTGTCCTCTTCATCTCTGAATAAGAACGGCAACTTACATCCATTTGAATCTGCTTACGGTATTCTCTCCCGGTCCCTCTGCGATTTTTACCCCACATACTTCCCTTCAATGCGAAACTGACGATTCTCTGTTGGCTTTAAATGTGTCTCACCAATCCATCCCTTTTCTTAGTCAAGATACGCCACCAACCAACTCCTAGTGAAGATATGCCAGATATTTCTATTCTCCCAATTCTGTTTACTACCTCGTCATTAGTTACGCACTCTGTCTAAACTGCTTATCGTCCACGTTTCACCCCCGTAAAACTGCTGTCAGAAAGGACTTCCTAACATTAAAATTAATTCTGGATGTCCACAAATTTCGCTTCTTCTGAAAGGCATTTTTTCCCATAGCCATTCTGCACTTTATATGTTCTTCGGCCATCAGAAGTTATTTTACCACCCGAATAACAAAACTGACCTACTCCTTCTAGTGTCTCGTTACCTAATGTGATTCCTTCAGCATCAACTGATTTTTTTAGACTGCATTTAATTATCCTCGTTTTGCTCATGATAATTTTCATTTTATACCCTGCTTTCAAGACACTGTTCATGCCGTTCAGTTGCTCTCCCAGGTCCTTTCCTATGTCTGATAGAATTACAATGTCATTAGCAAATCGCAAAGTTTTTATTTCTTCTCCCTGAACGTTAATTCATTTCCAAATTTCTCTTTGCTTTTTCACACATCTCGCTCAATATACAGATCTCATGAAAAGGCTATAACCCTGATTTACCCCCTTCCCAACGAGTGCATTCCTTTCATGCCCTTCGACCGTGATAATCGCTGTCTGGTTTTCGTTCCCTATATTTCTCCGCTGCTACCTTCAGAATTTCAAAGAGTGTATCCACTCAACGATGTCAAAAGCTTTCTTCAAAACTGCAAATGTTAAAAATGCAGTTTTGCCTTTCCTTAATGTATCTTCTAAGATAAGTCGTAATGTGGATATTGCTTCACGTGCTCCAACATTGCTCATAAATCCAAAATGATCTCCCCCAGGACAGCTTCTACCAATTATCCCGTTTGTCTGTATATAATTCGTGTTAGTATTTTGCAACCATGATTTATTAAAATGATAGTTCTGTAATTTTCGCACTTGTCTGCACTTGGTTGCATTGGAATTTGAACTATTACATTCTTCTTGAAGTCTGAGGGCTGTCATATATCTTACAAGCAAGGGGGAACAGTTTTTCTCATGCCTGGCTCTCCCAAAGATATCAGCAGTTCAGAGGGAATATCATCTATTCCTCGAGTCTTGGTTCGACTCAAATCTTTTATTGCTCTGGCAAATTCTTCTCGCAGTATCGTATCTCCTACCTCAACATCTACTTCCCTTTTATAAAATGTTATCTCTCACTTCATTTCCTTTGTAGGGTCCCTCTATATAATCCTTCCACCTTTCGGCTTTCCCCTCTTTGCCTAGTACTGGTTTTCAATCTTCTATCAAACGTTGTTGTGATGCCTCGTGTAACGAGGAGAAATGCATGCCAGCACTTTTCCGACTTTGATAAACGTCGGATTGCAGCCTATCGCGATTGCGGTTTACCCTATCGCGACATTGCTGCTCGCGTTGGTCGCGATCCAATGACTGTTAGCAGAATATGGAATCGGTGGGTTCAGGGGGGCAATAAGGAACGCCCTGCTGGATCCCAACGGTGTCGTATCACTAGCAGTCGAGATGACACACATCTTATCCTCATGGCTGTAACGGATCGTGCAGCTATGTCTCGATCCCTGAGTCAAGAGATGGAGACGTTTGCAAGACAACAACCATCTGCAGGAACAGTTCCACGACGTTTGAAGCAGCATGGCTGCGGTTGCCTTGACGCTGCATCACAGACAGGAGCGCCTGCGATGGTGTACGCGACGTACCTGGGTGCACGAATATCAAAACGTCATTTTTTCGGATGGATAAAGGTTCTACTTACAGCATCATGATTGCTGCATCCGTGTTTGGAAATCCCTGCGAAACCCTACATTTGAGTAGGATAATGTACGACCGCATGATGCAGGTCATGTCCGGGCCTGTCTGGATACGGAAAATGTTCGACTGGTGCCCTGACCAGCACATTCTCCAGATCAGACCAACTGAAAATGTCTGGTCAATGGTGGCCGAGCAACTGGCTCGTCATAATACGCCAGTCACTATTCTTGATGAACTGTGGTACGGTGTTGAAGCTGCATGGGCATCTGGACCTGCTAACGCCATCGAAGCTCTGTTTGACCCAATGCCCAGGCGGATCAAGACCATTATTACGACGAGAGGTGGTTGTTCTGGGTACTGATTTCTCAGCATCTACCTCCCAAATTGCGTGAAAATGTATACAGTGTGTAAACTGTTAGATGGCAGAGTTGTGAGGGGGGAGCGGGGAGCAGGGGAAGCATGTCCCGCCTCACACAACGGCTGCCGCGGGGAGAGAGGCGAGCGGGTGAAACAAGCCACGCTCACGTCCTGTAGTGCTGACACCACTAACTACGCGGTATGCTTCAGCGAAAGTACAGGTGGCTCACATCGCTTCAAATGTTGATTATATGAAACAAAGCAGGATATTCAAGAGACTGCTTTATAACGAAACCAACTACAGGAATCACTCACTTAAGTTATGTGTTACAGAAAACGGAACACTCAGAAAACTGTTATGCAAACAATAAGAATGCAGACGTCTATTGTTGCCTCCCACAGAACTTTCAGTCAGTAATGTTCGCTGTCGGCCGAAGCCGCCCGACGTCTACCGACTCGTACCGATTCAGAGCTAGGGAGAGCTCTGCCATCTAACAGTTAACACACTGTACACATGTCACTTGTAGTATACTATGTTTGTCCAATGAATACCCGTTTATCATCTGCATTTCTTCTCTGTGGAGTAATTTTAAGGGCCAGTAGTGTATTTAATACAGTTGTCTCGCAGTGTTACACTGTTTCTCGCGGGGAAAAAATTACATGAAATTTACCGAGACCTCTCTCCCGCACGTGAGATTTGCTGAGATTCGACTTGACCCCTGCCCCACCCCTAAAAGCTCACGTAATTAATGAACGCCCCCTTCCGTCGAGGTCGGAGGCTGACGCGGCAGCGGCGTGCAGTGCGCGCGGCCGCCGCTGGCAAACAGCGGCGCTGCCGGCAGCGGGGGTTCCCCGACCGCTAACGATGCGCCGCCAAACGAGAGCAGCCGGCGTCTGGGCAGGCGTGTGTTGGCTGCCCTGCCGGCTCGTTACGCGCTAACAGCCCCGTGCCGTGCCGCCGGCCCCTGGACAGCGCTAATGAAGCACGGCCAGACTTGTCGCCGCTGTCGGTGCCTCTGCCCGCATGGCCCTGTCTGCGGCCTTCATTAGCTGCCGAGTCTCAGGACCCTCCCACTTCCTTCTCTCCACGCACTACGAGCCACCCCACTGCAGCGCACCAGCGGCGTTCGTTCCTGTACTGAGTCTCCATTCTTCAGAATTGTTACACGATAGCGTGTAAACTGCGTTCGTTACGAGATTTATCTGCAATGCATTGTGACGGTAAGGTTATGAGGACATCATTTTACGGAAAAATCGAAATTTAGCTGCCAAGTCTCAAACCCCACCCACTTCCTTTTCTCCACTCACTACGAGCACAGAGTAACATATACAGAGGAGCAGCCCCCTCTAAACCACTGTCCTACGCCACAGAGTAACATATACACAGAAGCAGCCACCCCTAAACCACTGTCCTAGGCTCTCCTCGTAGTTCCGTCAGCTGTCAGGCGGATCGCTGGCTTAGGGTGCCTCTCGCACGTCAGAGTGTAGCTTGGAGGGGAGGCTCAAACTCAAATGTTTGTTAAGCTTAAGGGACTTAACTACGGGGTCATCAGTCCCTAAACTTACAAACTACTTATGAACTACCTACAACTAAGGACGGCACAAATATCCATGCCCGAGGGGGGATTCGAACCCCCGACCGTAGTGGCCGTGCGGACCGTGACTGAAGCGCCTCAGTCCCCTCGGCCACCGCGGCCGGCGGAGGGGAGGCTGAGGGGAGAGCTCGTGCCGCCCGCAACGAGGCCACGGCTGTGTCCGGCTTGCTGGCGTTTGAGGGGAGGTGGTGGTGGGGACAGCCGCTACCTGCCGCCTGCTCTGGCCAGTTTAAAGGGCTGCTTCTGACCGCAGCGCCATCATGGGACATCTTACGGAACTGCTGGAAAACCTCCCTCCCCGCGCCCCTGAGCGTAGAACAGAGCCCTTACGGAGGTTTCCCGTTTGTATATATTTGTCTGTGCTACGAGACACCCAATTGCAGTACACCAGGGGGGTTCGTTCCTGTACTGAGTCTCCATTCTTCAGAATTGTTACACGATAGCGGGATAACTTCGTTCGTTACGAGAGTTACCTTCACTGCACTGTTGGGCTAGGATTGTGACAGTGAGGTTATGAGGACTATCATTTTACGGAAAACTCGAAATTTAGCAAGAAAGTGGTGCACCAAGCAAATATACACTACTGGGAATTAAAATTCCTATACCAAGAAAAAGTACAGAACTAGAACTGACATGTGATTACATTTTAACGCAATTTGGGTGCATAGATCCTGAGGAATCAGTACCTAGAACAACCACCTCTGGCCGTAATAACGCCCTTGATACGCCTGGGCATTGAGTCAAACAGACCTTGGATAGTGTGTACAGGTACAGATGTCCATGCAGCTTCAACACGATATCTCAGTTCATCAAGAGAAGGGACTGGCGTATTGTGATGAGCCAGTTGCTCGGCCAGCATTGACCAGATGTTTTCAATTGGTGAGAGATCTGGAGAATGTGCCAGGGCAGAAGTCGAAAATCTCCCGTATCCAGAAAGGCCCGTACAAGACCTGCAACATGCGGTCGTGCATTATCCTGCTGATATGTAAGATTTCTCAAAAAAATGCAAACTACTTATGAACTAGTTGATACTATGGACGGCACAAATAACCATGCCCGACGGGGATTCGAATCCCCGACCGTAGTGGCAGTGCATACCGTGAATGGCGTGTCACAGTCCTCTCGGCCACCGCGGTCGGCGTAATGTTTCTCAGGGATCGAATATAGTGTAGAGCCACGGGTCGTAACACATCTGAAATGTAACGGCCACTGTTCAAAGTGCCGTCGATGCGAAAAAGGGCAGACCGAGACGTGTAACCAATGGCACCGCATACCATCATGCCGGGTGATACGCCAGTATGGCGATGACGAATACACGATTCCAATGTGCGTTCACCTCGATGTCGTCAAACACGGATGCGACCATCATCATGCTGTAAACAGAACCTGGATTCATCCGAGAAATTACGTTTTTCAATTCGTGCACGCAGCTTCGTCGATGCGTACACCATCGCAGGTGCTTCTGTCTGTGATACAGCGTCAAGGACAACCGCAGCCATGGTCTCCGAGCTGATAGTCCATGCTGCTGCAAACGTCGTCGAACTGTTCCTGCAGATGCTTGTCATCTTGCAAAAGTTCCCACCTCGACTGCTAGTGGTACGAGGCTGTAGAGATCCAGCACGGCGTTCCGCATTGCTCTCCTGAACCCACCGATTCCATATTCTGCTAACAGTCATTGGATCACGACCAACGCGATCAGCAACGTCGCGATACGATAAACCGCAATCGCGATACGCTGCAATCCGACCTTTATCAAAGCCGGAAACGTGATGATACGCATTTCTCCTCCTTACACGAGGCATCACAACGTTTCACCAGGCAACGCCGGTCAACTGCTGTTTGCGTATCAGAAATCGTTTGGAAACTCTCCTCATGTCATCACGACGTAGGTGTCGCCACCGGCGGCAACCTTGTGTGAATGCTCTGAAAAGCTAATCATATGCATATCACAACATCTCCTTCGGCTGGTTAAATTCCGCGTCTGTAGCACGACATGTTCGTGATGTAGGAATTTTGATGGCCAAGAGTGAAAATGGTGTCCCATACGACCCGTCCACCCTTCTGAAACAGAGGAAGTCGTGTGAAATATAAAATGTAATGCCTCCTAATAGTAAGTGTACGACGCAGGATGAATTGCTACCATTTGAAACTTTCGATTTCCACCAAAAGTGGGCTACTCAGACCGGAAGTCTAATTCTTTTAAAAATGAAATGGCTTACCTTTTCTACTGATTTCGAATCTATGCCGAAAATGGAGGATGTTTACTTCTTTTTTGTTCCTAAATCATTCTGCACTTGAAATGCCTTCTGTAGTGTGTCACTTCTGACAAGTGGCATGCATAGGGCATATGAATTTATTTATATACCGTCAAACGGGATGATTTCGGGCAGTTTTGGGATTATTTTCAGTATAACTTGGTAAGTTTTGTCAGATTTCATTGTTTTTATGGAAGTGGTAGGGTATATGTGTAACCAACAAAAATCCTAGTAACAGAAGGTCCATGTGCATCTGCTTTTGCCTGATACTGACAAATAAAGTGTCCGAAATCACCCCATGGACTGGCGTGATTTCGGACACATGTAAATTTTCAGTCTCTCTCCGCTGTTTTGAAGTGTATGGGGTTATTTCGGAATAAATTTACTTTTTTTATCCTAATTTCTTTCTGTTTGATTTTTAGTTACTTTTAACATATTTTAAGGACGTCCATCACTAAAATAAGGGATAAGGACTGAGATAAGGAATTTTATTTATTAAAGACTTTTCTGTACGTTAATTTGCCACACTGCACATCCCGAACTTCTTTCTTTAAAACTTCCGAGTCATAATTACACCGATCTTCAACACCTTTCTATCTTTCATGCGTTCTCGGCTTTGTCCGAAAACACCCCACGAAGTACAGAATTACGAAAAAACGTCCATTACTTGGAAACTTCACACAAAACTCGTGACAAACGTAGCCTGGTTTCATCTTTCAAATACTGCAAAATGTTCACGAGTGTGCTCGTTAATTTGCCTTCTTGCCAACAATCAATAAGCCCTTATAGGTACCTGAGATAAATTTTACAGAATGAACCTCACATCTCAAACATAAATCGGTAATCCGACGCAGTTTTCTAGTGAAGCCAAATTTTTGTGGATGGTCAGTAACCAAAGTTGCAGCGATATTGATTACTGCGGTTGCTGACGGCAGCCATGGCCGTCATAAACAGCATGCAGGGAAGTAGAAATTAAATTCAATTCATACACCCACAGTGGTAACAAATCGGCTATTACAAAATCGTACTTAACGCGGTAATATGATACATTATGATAGAAGCATTTGTCCTATCGACTGTAACGAGTCGTGACGGCCTATGCTAAATCTAGCGCGTGATTGCATGTATTGAACTAATTATTATGCAGCACGTGTTATTAATAGGGAGTTAATTAGTTCTGGCTGCTACGAACTGCAGTTGTAGTGCCGACAAACCGTGCGCTTTGATGCCACGACAAAATGTGAAGCTGGAACAATTATTCGGGTCTCGCGCGGGGATGGCCGTGCGGTGTGCAACGTCTCGTTACGGATCGTTCGGCCGCTCGCGTCGAGAGTTTACAGTCCTCCCTCGGGCACTGGTTTGTGTGTTGTCCTTTGTTTGTAAGTCTAGGGACCGATGAGTAGTTTGGCACCATAGAATTACACGCATGTGAACATTTTTTTAATTATGTCGACAGTATTTACAGCAATATAGAATTCTTATTGTTATTTTTTTTAATGAAAGGAGCTAAAACTGTTGGTGTTCCAATGGAAGACGGTGTACTGGTCGCTGCCCTCAACATTCGTCGCATTCCAAGCTCTGTTTGACTCAATGGCCAGGCGTATCAAGGCCGTCATTACGGGCAGAGGTGGTTGTTCTGGGTACTGATTTTTCAGGATCTATGCACCCAAATTATGTGAAAATCTAATCACATGTCAGTTCAAGTATAATATATTTGTCCAATGAATACATTTCTTCTTGGTGTAGCAATTTTAATGGTCAGTATATATATATAAGAGGGTTGGAATGTAACTAGTAGCACAACTGCTGTGGAGACAGTATGGAGTGGAATCTACTATTGTCGCTGATAGCACATGTAGTTGACATACCTGTTTTAAAAATGTTTGTAAATCTATCGGACCAAACTGCGTGGTCATCAGTCCGTAGCTTACGAACTACTTAAACCTAGGTAAACTAACCTAAGGACAAACACACGCACCCACGCCCCAGGGAGGACTCGAACCTCCACGGCGAGCAACCGCGCGCTCCTCAGAGAGACGCTTTAGACCGCTCGGCTACTCCAGCGCGACATATACCTGTTTTACCTTGTTACCTTGGAGCAAATGGACTCGCCCGTCCCTGGTCACTGGCGTGCAACAATCGAGAGAAACACAGTCACTTGTGAGCGAGCGGTCTAACGTAAGGTGTCAATGTGTTTTCGAAACGGGATCAACGGAGTTGGATCATGATTGGATGTCCAGAGGTCGGCAGCACGACAGTGTCATCAAGGTCTTCAAGAGGCGTGCGGGGAATGCGGGCCGCGGTGGCCGAGGTGACTGAGGCGCTCTAGTCACGGTCAGCACCGGTCAGCACGACCACTACGGTCGGGGGTTCGAATCCCCCCTCAGGCATGGATATTTGTGCCGTCCTTAGGATTAGCTAGTTTATAAGTAGTTTGTAAGTTTAGGGACTGATGACCCCGTAGTTAAGTCCCATAAGCTTAACAAACATTGGTGGGCGCCAAACGATTCTTGAGCTCGCCCACGAAAGCGGATTAGTTCATACGACTGTGCTTCGCATCCTGAAGGAATGCATGGGCATGTGAAAAATTGCATCACGACGGGTTCCTCATGAATTGACGAAAATGCAGAAATGGATGCGGTACGACGCTGCTCAGATGCACTTGGAGCGCTATGAGCGCGAAGATGACGGAACCACTTCGTGCCATTCGCTTTAGAACTGTTGCAGAGATTGGACGGGCAGTACATGTACATGACTGGCAGAGGGTTCATTAAACACTTTCATAACTTTTCTCTACAGTTCCATTGTCTAATAGTGCATGGGAAGAAAGAAGACCTAAATCTTACCGTTTTGGATCTGATTTCTCTTATTTTATTGGGTTGGTCATGTCTTCCTAAGTAGGTGGGTGCCAGCAAAATATTTTTTACTCAGAAGTAAAAGTCGGTGAAACTTCGCAAACAGATCACGCCGCAAGGAATAATGTCTTTCTTGTAATGATTTCCACCCCAATTCGTGCAACATTTCCGTGACGCTTTCCCCCCGTAACATAATAAAACAAAACGAGCTGCCGTTCTCTGAACATTGTCAATATCTTCTGTCATTCCCACCTAGTGAGGGTCCCACACTGGGTACCAGTACTCCAGGAGAGGACGCACAAGTGTGATGTAGGCAGTCTCTTTGGTGGAGCTGGTGCATCTTCGAAGCGTTCTGCCAATGAAACGTAACCTTCGCCTTCCCCACAATATTTTCTATATGTACTTTCCAGTCTAAGTTGTTCGTAATTGTAACTCCTAGATATTTTTGGTAGAATTTAAGACCCTATGGTTTGACTGATTTATCGCGTAATTGAAGTTCAGCAGATTTCTTTTAGTGGTCATGTGTATTACTTCACACTTTTCTATATTTAGTGTCAATTGCCAATTATCGCACCATGTAGAAAATTTGTCTAAATCGCTTTGCAGTTGCTTTAGATGCTCTGTTAACTTCACTAACCGATAAACGACAGCATCAGCCGCGAACAGTCTAAGGGAGCTATTGAGATTGTCTCCTAAATCGTTTATAAACACCATCAACAGAACAGACTCTGCAAACAGTATACTACGCCTTCCACAACGCTGACAACGGGTTCTACACGACGTTGGTGACTACTTTGAAAGACATTACCAGGTGCAAACATGTAACGCTTTTGCATCGGTTGCCAATTATCGCACCATGTAGAAAATTTGTCTAAATCGCTTTGCAGTTGCTTTAGATGCTCTGTTAACTTCACTAACCGATAAACGACAGCATCAGCCGCGAACAGTCTAAGGGAGCTATTGAGATTGTCTCCTAAATCGTTTATAAACACCATCAACAGAACAGACTCTGCAAACAGTATACTACGCCTTCCACAACGCTGACAACGGGTTCTACACGACGTTGGTGACTACTTTGAAAGACATTACCAGGTGCAAACATGTAACGCTTTTGCATCGGTTGTGAATAAACAGTTGCCACTATTTAAGTTACAAACCTTACATCGCCGGCCACGGTGGCCGAGGGGACTGAGGCGCTCCAGTCACGGTCTGCACGGCAACTACGGTCGGTGGTTCGAATCCCCCCTCGGGCATGGATATTTGTGCCGTCCTTAGTTGTAGCTAGTTCATAAGTAGTTTGTAAGTTTAGGGACTGATGACCCCGTAGTTAAGTAGTTAAGTCCCATATACTATATATTACATTAGTTACGAAACGTCGATGGCCGTCAGACGATGTAACCATAAATTGAGCTCAAATGACTATTATTTAAATAGATAGCGGTGAAGATTAGTGGGCTCAACATCAGAACATCTGAAAACAACGTTAAGTGGCGAGTGGCAGGTAATTTCATACTGTCCTGCCATGTTACGTGCCTGCCGCATTGCACCGCTTGGTTTGACGATACTGCGGCAAGAATTTAAAATAATTCAATGCCCCACTCGCGTTCACCACAGTGTTCAGATAATTACCTCGCAAAGATAACATGGGCTATGCATAACAGAAATGATGAATATTTACACAATGCAAAGTATGCCGACATTTATGACGTGATAACACATGCGTGTTTGCATATTTTTATATTCGGTGGAACGTTCCTTTCGCCCGTGTCTCGGAGCTCATGTAGCGTCGTACTAAATGCTAGGCGTGTACCAAGTGCTCCCTGTCCCCGTGTGCGCTGGGCCCAATTAAGCGACTTTCTGCTGGACGGATTTAATTGCACACGTCTGTTGCAAGGCTGCTGTAATTTAACCCGACTCGAAAATATTGCGATTTAAATACATTTTAAAAACCAATATGACAGAAATATTTTTAATTGCAAAATTTAATCAACATACAAAAATGTTACATACTTAATCTTCCACAAATTAAAAAGAGCCATGACATGTAAAAATAATCTCTGAAGGAACTGAGGTACCAATATTTATTCTACTACAAACAGTAACTTAGTGTTCTAGACGACAGTGATTTCCTGTGTAGTGGGGACGAGGCATACACGGAGAGTGTCATTTAGAGGCTGTAGATGAATTGCAGAGAAATGATAGCGTGGAACCAATCGAGCATTACCGGCCCGCACTTGCACGTTGGAGAGTAGCGCGCCTGCACCGATGTTGCAGCGAAATTGTTAACTTAGTTTAAGTAGTTTGTAAGACTAGGGAATGAAGACCAACGTAGTTGAATTCCATAGGTTTACAAACATTTGCACATTTTTTTCGAAACATGGTGTTTTCTTTACGATCCGCAACTGAAACGACGACCACATGTTCACATGTTTGATCACATGTTTGTAAATCTACCGGACCAAACTGTGTGGTCATCAGTCGGTACCTTACAAATTACTTTAACCTAGATGATTGGAAAAAAGCGCAGGTGACTCCCGTTTATAAGAAAGGAAAGAGAACTGACCCACACAATTGCAGGCCAATATCGTTGACATCAGTTTCATGTAGAATTTTGGAGCATATTCTCAGTTCGAATATAGTAAATTTCCTTGAAACGGAAAAGCTTCTTTCCATGAATCAGCACGGGTTTAGGAAACATCGTTCATGCGAAACTCAGCTTGCCCTTTTCTCACATGACATCTTGCGAGCCATGGATGAAGGGCAACAGGCGGATTGTGTTTTTCTCGACTTCAAAAAGGCGTTCGACGCGGTGCCACACTGTAGACTGCTAACGAAGATACCAGCTTATGGAATAGGTTCACAGATTTGTGACTGGCTGGAAGACTTCCTAAGTAATAGAACGCAGTACGATGTTCTCGACGGCATTTCACTATGCCATCTTCAGGTCCATACATCGGAGCATGATATCCAAAAGTAGGGATACTAAACTGGATTCATGGATTTCGTCTCTTAGTTGGAAACAGCAACAGTGACACCAAGGACTAGTTGTGGTTTCAAAGATTAGGAACAATATTTTCATTTCTCCACATAATCCCCATCCCTCTCAACTGCCTTACGCCATCTTGGAACCAGCGCCTGTATACCCACACGGTAAAATTCTGGACCAACATGTTGGAAAGGAGAACAGGTGGGGCATAACAGCTTTGAGGTAATTGCAGAACGACATATTGACCAAAGCTGTTTATTTTTTCTCAACGCTACCAGTTTCGGTCAATTTGCCATTATCAAGCTATTAGCTAATCTCTGCTAACGCTTGATAATGGCAAATTGACCGAAACCGGTAGCATTGAGAAAAAATAGACAGCTTTGGTCAATATGTCGTTCTGCAATCAACACGTTGGAGCCACTGTTTGGCAGCGTGCACAAGGGAGTCATCATCTTCAAACCTTGTTGCACGAATAGAGTCTTTCAGTTTCCCAAAGATATGATAGTCACGTAGAGCCAGGTCAGGACTGTAAGAAGGTGGATGTTTCAGTGTTGTCCATCGGTGTTTTGTGATCTGTTCCATGGTTTTTTTATTGACATGTGCACGTACATTGTCGTGCAGCAGCAAAACATCTTTCCCCCTATCCGAACGTTGCGTGACAATTCGTTCACTGTGATGCGTCTGTCAGCAGTTACCAATTCGTTAACTCTGTACATTATCTGGAGTGTGTGCAGTACGAGGCTTGCCGCTGCGAGGACGATCCTCAATATTGCCGTGCCCGCTTTCATCACATGTTTGTGGATGTTTCCCAATGTCTCGTTTTCACAGAACAGGAATTCAATGATAGCACGTTGCTACTATCGAACATGAAGTGTAGCAGCCATCTTGAAGACATGCTGTGAAGGCGTCACTCACGGGAATAGGTTGAACTAAGTCTGAAAAGAAGCGGTAAGGATGTATCTGCATACTGTAAAAATTTCAAACATACAGAATGAAAAGTGTATTAAAAAAAATAATATGCATTTCTTTTGGAGTGACCCTTGTAATTCCTCTGATGCCTCTATTGTAAAGGAAGAATAGATGTGAAGATTCGAACTTCTAATAAATTTTGTACTTTTTTTATATATTTACTAATAAAGCATGCAAAGTATCCCAAATAAATGAGGTTTAATGGAAATTTGCAAGGTATCACGAATAGATTGAGTTTAATGGAAATTCATCAATACTGCGTACCACGTACGTGCAAAGCTGAACTTTTAAAAACAGAACATTGTGGTGACTACGACCACCGAGGTAAGCCTGAGAAAACATTAAAATGCGCAACGGACACGCCTGGGAAATAAGGAAAAACACGAACACTAATGTTTATGGCCCTGTCGAATGTACTCCCAAAGGGTACAACGAAACTGTTAACTTGAATAATGAAACAGAAACAGCATGCACCTCTCAGTATGCAGATTAGGTGGGTAGTAATCAAGTTCAACAATAATCATAAATGAAGAAAATTTGAGGAAGGGAAAACTAATTACCAAAATGAGAACGCAGAAAGCGAACTTTAAAAATAAAAATTATGTATTCGTAAAAATGTTTGAAGTAGAAAAAATATTACAGACAATTAAATTAACCTCATGCATTACAGTAATGGCGTGCTGGAACATATACTTAACGACTACCTTCTCCAACAGCTTCCCCGCGCTACTTCACACAACTAGCCACTCTGTCAACTAACTCGCAACTAGCTTGCAACTGACTGCCCTCTCGAAGCCAGAGCGCTTACTCTACAATCGAACTTCCAAAGAGTTCACAAAACTAAATATTGCAGAAAAACCAACTATGTCTGAACCATAGGGACCTTACAAGCAAACAAAAACAAGCTATCCAGGCCTTGGAAAAAATAATAAATAAATGAATCAATAATAATAATACAGGGTGTTACAAAAAGGTACGGCCAAACTTTCAGGAAACATTCCTCACACACAAAGAAAGAAAATATGTTATGTGGACATGTGTCCGGAAACGCTTAATTTCCATGTTAGAGCTCATTTTAGTATTTCTCTTTAAATGTAAATTGAAATGATTCGTGCAGACAATTGTCAAAATATCCAATTATTTCGTTAGTATGTACTGTACTTCCTCGATTCACCGCCAGTTGGCCCAATTGACTTGAGTGCTTGTGTTGACATGCGACTCATAGCTCTACAGTACCAGCATCAAGCACATCAGTACGTAGCATCAACTGGTTAGTGTTCGTCAGGAACGTGGTTTTGCAGTCAGTGCAATGTTTACAAATGCGGAGTTGGCAGATGCCCATTTGATGTATGGATTAGCACGGAGCAATAGCCGTTGCGCGGTACGTTTGTATAGAGACAGATTTCCAGAACTAAGATGTCCCGACAAGAAGACGTTTATGGGGGCATTTGAAAGCTTTTGTCTACGCAACCCCGGTACCAAATCTAAGAGACTCTTCGTGCTCGTAAAGTGGACTGCTGTGATACAATACGCCATTCCCCAGGACTGCATCAGCTCATCAGGGATTCCATGCGACGGAGGTTGGATGAATGTATCCACGCTAAGAGAGGACATTTTGAAATTTCCTGTAACAAATTGTTTGAAGTCACGCTGGTTCGTTCTGTTTCTGTGTGTTTCCATTCCATGATTAATGTCATTTGAAGAGAAGTAATAAAATGAGTTCTAACATGGAAGTTAAGCGTTTCCAGACACATGTCCACATAACATATTTTCTTTCTTTGTGTATGAGGAATGTTTCCTGAACGTTTGGCCGTACCTTTTTGTAACACCCTGTATAACGCAAAAAAATGCTGTCCAGGGCTTGGACTGTCAAACCGTGGATGCAGATTAAAAAAAAAAAAAAAACATAAAAATAAAAGATGTCTCAGGGCAAAGCGCTCGACTGGAAACCGAAGGGTTGCGCGGGTTCGAAAGCCGGTGGTATCACAGAAATTTCAAAACCAGGCCCGAGGGAGGACTCGAACCTACGTCGATAATGGCAACCTAGTCCACAGCACGACGCCTTAGACCACGCGGCCATTTCGCGCGGCTTGAAATCTGTTTCTTCCTTTTGAATAGCTCTGTATAGGCAAAAAGCTTTGTAGGAAAGGACAAATATGGACGTGTGATTGGTTGCAAGTGGTCGTGACGTGGGTAGGATGGCGTTGTGACAGTGTCAGCAGGTGAGGCAGGTTGGGTTGTGTAACTTCCTGGCAGATTAAAATTGTGTGCCGGAACCGGGACTCGAACCTGGGACCTTTGCCTTTTGCGGGCAAGCGCACTACCGACTGTGCTATCCCGACACGACTCACGATGCCGCCTCACTACTTTACTTCCGCCAGTACCTCGCCTCCTACTTTCCAAACTTCACAGCATTTCTCCTGCGAAACTTGCAAGACTAGCACTCCTGGAAGAAAGGATATGGTGGAGACATGGCTTAGCCACAGCCTAAGGGATGTTTTCAGAATGAAACTTTCACTCTGCAGCGGAGTGTGCGCTGATATGAAACTTCCTGGCAGATTAAAATTGTGTGCCGGAACCGCGACTCGAACCTGGGACCTTTGCCTTTCGCGGGCAAGCGCACTACCGACGGTGCTATCTCGACACGACTCACGATGCCGCCTCACTACTTTACTTCCGCCAGTACCTCGCCTCCTACTTTCCAAACTTCACAGAATTTCTCCTGCGAAACTTGCAAGACTAGCACTCCTGGAAGAAAGGATATGGTGGAGACATGGCTTAGCCACAGCCTAAGGGATGTTTTCAGAATGAAACTTTCACTCTGCAGCGGAGTGTGCGCTGATATGAAACTTCCTGGCAGATTAAAATTGTGTGCCGGAACCGCGACTCGAACCTGGGGCCTTTGCCTTTCGCGGGCAAGCGCACTACCGACTGTGCTATCCCGACACGACTCACGATGCCGCCTCACTACTTTACTTCCGCCAGTACCTCGCCTCCTACCTTCCAAGCTTCACAGAAATTCTCCTGCGAAACTTGTAAAACCAGCACTCCTGGAAGAAAGTTTGGAAAGTAGGAGGCGAGGTACTGGCGGAAGTAAAGTAGTGATGCGGCATCGTGATCGTGTCGGGATAGCACAGTCGGTAGTGCGCTTGCCCGCGAAAGGCAAAGGTCCCAGGTTCGAGTCCCGGTTCCGGCACACAATTTGAATCTGCCAGGAAGTTTCATATCAGCGCACACTCCGTTGCAGAGTGAAAGTTTCATTCAGGTTGGGTAGTGTTGGCAGCACGTGCTACTGCGGAGCGGTCGTACGTCGCCGCTGCTGAGGGGACGGTGAACAGGATGCCGACACATTACAGCGAGAGGGCGGCGCAGCCGGCCACGCCTTCCTGCTGCCAACTGCGCCGCTGCCGCCGACACTAGAGCACGCCAGCACGGGCGTTCTGGTGGTATTACGCTGTTACTAAAAGTCTAGAAAAGTACTCGGCCGATTTATTTTAGGTTTTTGCGCGATTCATCATCATTGCGTCAGTCAGTTGCAGTGTTGCCAGACGGCAGAGAGAGAAAATAACTACAGTCTCACAAAAATGTACCTACGTCTTCCCTACTTTCTCCCTACCTCATTAATGCCCCTACATCAGGGTCGTAATCAGGATTTGGGTTTGGGATAGGCTAAATCCAGGAGTCCGGCCAGCAGAGGTTAACCAGTTGATTAATGTGACACAGTGGCGTAACTAAGGGGGGGGATGAGGGGGATAGAACGCCCCCCCAGAACCCAAAAGAGAGAGAGAGAGTGAGAGAAATCGTATAACAGCAATCTGGTAAAGGTAAAGATTGGAAACTTGTAGAAACTTGGGGTGTTTTACCATAAGTTTTCATGGGATGGGAGAGAATTAGTTTCTTCAACGGGAGTGGTAGATGGTAGTCTGTCTGGAAACTGACTAAAATTTTGCTCGTCATCAGATCCATCCCCCCCCCCCCCCAAAGCCAACTCCTAGTTACGCCACTGATGTGACATGTTACAATTTTGAAAAATCTTAAAATAAATATTTGGCATCATGCTTCACTTGCTGGATATGTTTTTTCAGTGACTGACCGTTACTGATTGATGGAGTCAAGTGTAGATTATGCCGCTGCTCTGTTACAAGAGACTTACTGATTTATCGACCGGACAAGCCGCGAATTCCAAGTGCTCTGTTACAAGAGGATTACTGATTTATCGATCGGAAAAAGGGCACATCAAGAATATGTTAACCACAGAGAGGAACAGCATTAATTAGTTTCCCCAAATACGCCCCTAATTCCGAGAGCACTGATA
Source organism: Locusta migratoria (assembly GCA_026315105.1). Classification (NCBI taxonomy): domain Eukaryota; kingdom Metazoa; phylum Arthropoda; class Insecta; order Orthoptera; family Acrididae; genus Locusta; species Locusta migratoria. The sequence goes on from CM048749.1 coordinate 354,005,440, forward strand.
CACGAGGATAACTGATTTGCTGACCGCACAAGGATACATAGAGACACTTTCAACCATACAGTAGGAACATCAGTAATTATTTAGTTCACAGTCAGCACAAAAAAGGCAGTCCGTCACTCTACATGATTCAATTTTCAAAGAGTAATGCTTTGTTGACAACGAATTGTTCATTATAACGTTGGCTGTCGCAGATGTTTGAGCGTTTTCTTGTCAGCATCTTCTCATTACAAGTACTAACTAGTGTATCGTCCTGACGTAAATAAATAAATCTAGTCAAGGTAATAAAACGTCTTTCTTTCATGTAAATCCAAACCGAGTCTCCATTCCACTGATATGCATTGAAATCATCATATTTCGCATCAATTTTAATTTGGCTGAATCCAAGTTTTCAAATTAATATTGTTTACTATGAACAGAAACAACTATGTCGTCTAAAATATCATTGGCTACTTCAAACTTTGCCACAATTGGTCGGCTTCATTCCCACATGCTGACAACTGATCTGTTGCCAACAATACCCGCTAGGCCTGTGTCGGCGATTGTAAAATTTTACCAAAGTACCTACGAGTTGGGGACTTTTGGATGAAAATTCCCTACATGATTTTAATGCTTAAAAGTACCTACGTGTAGGGAAATTTCCCTGAGTCTGGCAACACTGGTCACTTGTGAAATTTGGCGCCTGGAGGATAGGCAACCACACAACTCCGATTGTTGCGCACGCTGCCGCATTCCAGTTAGCTGATTGTCGTTTCAGTAGCGGATCGGAAAGGAAACACCATGTTTCGTCTCCAGTTGTTATCCGGTTGAGAAACGTCCGCTGGTCGCCCGCACAACTGAAGAGATCACTACAGTGCGAAAATCACGTCGGTCTCGACACCGGATTCGCGGCACACTGCGCTGGGTAGCAAGAGATACTTTTGACGGTTTATTTTCTTTAAAAGAATTGACACCAACTGCCTTTTGTATGTTTTTTATTTAATCCAGAACTAGTTTCCGAGTCACTGCAGTCTCATCTTCAGTGGATACTTTACAGGAACATTTCCGCTAAGTGTAGGTTATGCTGTCATGTTGGTTCTGGTAACATAACTGAACTTTAGTAAGCGACAACAGAATAACCGGCATTAAACGTATTGTAATTTAATGTACTTACTGTGTTCTTATTGTAGGTGTGCGTGAAACCAAGTTATGCATTGGGCACTGACGTTTTTTTAAAAGATGAGAGCATTTTTGCTACACTTAGCGTTACACATTTACAAAATATAAACACTGAATGTGGTGCAAAGTGGATGGCTGTGGTAGATGTTGCACTTCAGTAATTAATGCACTTTGCTTTGAGACACTGTGAATGTATAAAGAGTATGTACGGATTAAAATTATATTTTACACATTATATTGAATTTTGCTAGTATCTAGTTACATTCATAATGAAACAAGTGGGATACATTGACAAATATAAAATAAATATGAAAGGGTGAGACACTTCCAGTCGGATTAAACTAGTTGGTTTGACCATATCCGCCACCTATTACCCGCCCACCTAATCTCCAGCATTTTTCTGTAGCACCACATTTCAAAAGCCTCTATCGTCTTCCTGCCCGCAGTGTTCATCGTCCATGTTTCACTCCCACACAAGGCAACACTCCACACAAATGCCTTCAGAAAGGACTTCCTTACGCTTAAATCAATATTCGATGTTATAAAATTTCTCTTTTTTCAAGAACGCTTTTCTACCCATTGCCATTCTGCTTTTTATATCCTCTGTACTGTGACAATCGTGTGTTATTTTACTGCCCAAGTAACAAAACTCATCTACCTCCTTTATTGTTTCGTTACCTAATCTAATTCCTCATTAATTTCGTAATAATTGTAGGTACTACAGTGACCTGAAGATATGTTTATAAGACAAGAAACCGGTTTGAGATCCTAAGAGGACAACAAGAAAACAGCTGAAGCGGAGAACGGGACTTTATATAAGTTTTTAATCTTACAATTATTTTATAAGATTTTAACTGTTTGATTGTTCCTTTTGACACGTATAACTTGTTTAGCTGTGGATGCCCTAGGTATAACATTGTAACAAGAGACATGCTGACGTCGTCCTTCAGAATTTTGCGGCAAGTACCATGGCTGACCCCTAATGCTGCTGCGAAAGCGTATCCGGATTTGGAGCGCTTAGCGTGCACCAACGTTACAACTTCCTCGATCTTGCGTACAGTGACCGACCAGTACGGAAGTCACCTTCCATTCCGTATCGCACTTACACAAGACGTCGATGCCACCTAAACACAACTCTACGACTCGATGTGTCCTGACAGTACACCTATTGGCCGAGGGGACTGAGGCGCTGCAGTCACGGTCTGCTCGGCCACTACGATCGGGGGTTCGAATCCCCCCTCGGGCATGGATATTTGTGCCGTCCTTACTCTTAGGTAGTTCATAAGCAGTTTGTAAGTTTAGGGACTGATGACCCCGTAGTTAAGTCCCATAGACTATACATACATTTGAAACATTTTTTAGTACACATACTGCATCCTTTAAAACGTTTCGGCAGCCGTTTTACCTAATTTCTGGCAGAACTCGATGTTTGCCTGTTGCTCAAACTATGACGTGTCAAGATCCGAGTGGCGCATTCAGTTCGCCGTCGCAACAACGACCTTAAGTGTGCTTCCTGTGCATGCTCTCAGTGGTCTCTTGAAGGGACGAGGGAATAACTGACATGATATCATACCATGGTGACACCTATGCGCTGGAGTGCAGTACAGGGTAGCCATGTGGTCAGTCTTACAACTTATTCACTGTACACTGTATTTTCGATATACCGGGTGATAAAAAGTCAGTATAAATTTGAAAACTTAATAAATCACGAAATAATGTAGATAGAGAGGTAAAAAATTGACACACATGCTTGAAATGACATGGGGTTTTATTAGGAAAAAAAAGGGTTAAAAAAAGTCCGACAGATGGCGCTTCATCTAATCATAAAAGCAACGAATGCGTCTATATAGGAAAAAAAATGGTTAGGTTTTGGCTTTTCAGTGGGTGTATTGCCAGTTAAATTCTAGCTCTTACCGTCGTTTACTTTTTTTCTCTTCAACACTGGTGATATTGGTTCATATCTGTTACATTTCCTGCAAGAATGGAGGTGAGGCCTTTTGTGTCCCAACTTCGTCGCCGCTTTTGTGTCCCAGCCTCGTCGTAGGTGTCGGTGGCCGAGTGGAATGAGCCCGACACAGGAACAAAAATAGCACGCTGGTGCAGGTACGGAGGGGAGCAGCCAGAAACTATAAACACTCGAGTAAATTAGAAAGAGATATATATTGCACAGAATGTAACAATACTTAACTTTTACATAGTACTGCAGAATGTTGTTACATAGTTGTTAGAGGCCTGCCTAGTGCCTGTACGATAGCAAAGTCTTCACTGGTGCCTATCTGATTACGAAGGTCCTAACTGGTTGCTATCTCAGTCCCAAGTGGACGATCCTTCAGTGGTGGCCACGAGCGGAGTTGTCGCAGAGGGCGCTCGTGGCTGTCGTCGTGAGAACGCCGCGCCGTGCGTGCATGGCGGCGCGCGGCGAAAGTAGGTGGCGCGCACTTTGTACTTGTGCGACACCACACCCCTCCCCCCCCCCCAAACCGCCGCGCCGTCGTGGCGTAGGGCTGAGGGCCACGGCGACGGCACTGGGAGGAGGGCCTGGGCGGAGGCATTACTGGTGGGACGGGCGTCGTAGCTGAGGCTGGGATCGAGACGCCGTCCGCGCCCCGGTATACACCTTGCGATCCGCTGGAAAACCCGCGAAAACCAGCGGAAGGGCGCCCGCCCCCGCCCAGAGGGAGCAGGTCATCTTCTTCTGAGGTGCGTGGCCCAAGCTGGGGGGGGGGGGGGGGCCGCACGGTCCCGGAGTCCCTCTCGGTGACGCTGTCATCGGCGGCGGCGACCGCGGCGGCGTCGCGTCGATCTCCATCGGGACGATCTCGTAGTCCGGGGACGAACGATGTGGTTGTGCTCCCTGGCGGTGAACTGGGTCTGGAATCAAGAAGACGCAATTGGTTTGCGTGGCGCCGCAGCTCCGACCCTGTGGAAGAACGTACAACATACATATTGCGACCGAGCACGCGCTGAATGATGCCCGGCATCCAAAGTTTCTTCTTGTTTCCAGCAAACACCCTGTACAGCACCGGCGTGGAAACCTGAAAACGCGTAGCGCCATACGAACCGACTCGGTGCGTGGGAGGCTGCAGCAGGTGAAGGAGAGTGCGGTGACGGCGGCCGTGTAGCAGCTCGGCAGGAGACGGGCCGTCACGTGGCATGCACCGATACGTAGACAGGAAAATTTGAAGAGCTTGCTGCCTGGAGTGCTGACCTTTCATCTTCTCCATGTGAGACTTGAATGTTCGAACGAAACGTTCCGCTTCACCATTGGACTGAGGGTGAAAAGGTGCGGTGGTGATATGCTGAATGTCATTCACACGACAAAACTGTTGAAATTCCGCACTAACAAACTGAGGTCCATTGTCACTGACGATAGTTTCAGGCAAACCTTCGATGCAAAACACTGATGTTAAGGCACTGATTGTACTAGACGCCGTCGTTGAGTTCATAGCAATCACGAAAGGAAACTTGCTGAAAGCGTCTACCACAATTAACCAGCGCGTATTCCAGAAAGGTCCGGCAAAGTCAATGTGTAAACGTTGCCATGGTCCCTTGGGGCGTGGCCAGTCTGAGAAACGCTGTGGAGGAGCCGCCTGATGCTCCGCAAAAACTGTACACTGTGACGTCATGCTCTCTATCTGAGCGTCCATACCAACCCAGGTACAATGACGTCTGGCCAGTTGCTTTGTCCTAACAATGCCCCAATGTCCTTGATGCAGGAGGTGTAACACTTCTCGTTGCAGGGAACGAGGAACAATCACTCTTGCTTGGTCGTTGTCGGTATGCAACAACAGTACACCCTGACTTAAAGATAATGCATGACGTTGTGCAAAATAACGTCGAACCAGAGGCCGATCAATGTCTTTGGCTCTGGCAGGCCACCCTGAGCGAACAAAACGTGCTACCACACTTAGGTCTGCATCCGCAGCTGTTTCCTGTGCAACCCGACGAGAGTTCAAAGGAAAGTCTGCGACAGCGGAAGCATCTCTGGAGTCTATCTGACAACATGCCATTTCTGAAGAATCAAATGATACATCCTGGCCAACCGGAAGTCGGGAAAGTGTGTCCGCGTTAGCATGTTTAGTGGTAGGTCGGTACAAAATCTCATACTGATAATTAGACAATATCAAGGACCATCTCTGAAGCTTTTGTGCCGTACGGGGCGGAATCGGCTTTGTGGGTGAGAACAACGACGTGAGAGGCTTGTGGTCTGTCAACAAATAGAATTTTCTGCCATAGAGATAATGATGAAACTTTGTGACGCCGTAAATGATTGCTAAGGCCTCCTTTTCTATCTGACTGTAATTCTGTTGCGTCGGCGTCAGTAGCTTGGATGCAAAGGCAATAGGACGATCGTGACATCCAATACGATGCGACAGAACGGCACCCAGACCGTACGACGAGGCGTCAACTGCTAACACTACAGGCTTCTGTGGGTCAAAGGGAATCAAACATGCATCACTGAGTAGTGCAGACTTTAGTTTGTCAAAGGCAACCTGACAATCTTTAGACCATACAAAAGGAACATTCTTCCTACGTAAGTGATGCAGTGGAGCTGCAATCTGAGAGGCATTGGGAGTAAATCGGAAATAATAGTTAAGCTTTCCCATTACTGCTTGCAATTCATGCACATTCTTAGGAGGAGGCAAATCTTTGATTGCTCGAAGATGTGACTGTAAGGGATGAATTCCTTGGGCATTAATCACATGGCCTAGGTACTCTATTTCAGTTTTAAAAAACGAACACTTTGCTTTATTACAACGTAGACCTGCTGCAGTCAAAACTTTGAAAAGGCACTCCAGGTTTGCTAAATGTTCTTCAACTGTACGTCCGGATACCACAATGTCATCTAAATAGTTCGAGCAACACGGTACAGAAACTGTCAGCTGTTCCAAAAAAACGGTGAAAAATAGCGGGGGCGGAAGAACTGCCAAATGGTAGGCGTTGAAATTGAAAAAGGCCCATGTGAGTATTAATGACGAAAAACTTTTTTGACTCGTCATCAAGTGGAATCTGTAAGTATGCCTCTGCTAAATCAATCTTAGAAAAGAAACGAGACTGTCCTAATTTGTCCATTAGTTCGTCAGGTCTGGGCAGGGGATAAGTGTCTACAATTGTTTGACTGTTCACTGTTGATTTGAAGTCCGCACAGAGACGAAGTTTTCCTGACGGCTTGGGTATAATTACTATAGGCGAGGCCCACTGACTCGCAGAAACAGGAGAAATCACCCCACTATCTTGCCAACGTTTAAGTTCTTCGGCAACTGTATCACGCAAGGCGATAGGCACTGGTCTAGCTTTACGAAATTTTGGAACTGCAGATTCTTTTAAAGTTACATGTGCCACGAAGTCTTTTGCACAACCTAGTTCCGGCGAAAACAAATCACTATATTTGTCACACAATGCATTGATTTTATCCTGAGGCACTATTGACGAAATTTGAAGCACATCGCTTTGAATTGATAAACCAAACAAGTCAAAAGCATCTAGTCCAAAAATGTTCTGTGTAGATTTGGCCTGAAGAACAACAAAAGCAACCGTCTTTGTAACACCTTGAAAAGAGGCAGGCAGGCTACACATTCCTAGCACGGGAATATTTTGACCCGTATACGCCGTTAGCACATGTTGACACGGCGACAATTTTGGCGAACCCAGAAGCTCATAAGTATCTCTAATTATTAAGGTAACAGCGGAACCAGTGTCAAGCTGAAATTGCACAGTCTTATTTTCAAGGGAAAGATTCACATAAAGTTTTTGCTTGTGGCGCTCGACAGGTGCGCGAATATGGGCAACGTCTAATACACCGTGTTTGCTGCGCTTGCGCGGGCCGCATAGTGAAGTAAGCGGCGCAGACTCGGCACGCAGCGGATTAACAACACTATCACTAGATGGCACTACCGCCGGATCGGCGTCCGCGCATTGCGAGGCTACTGCACTAAAATTACTTTGAGTAGCTACACCAAGACTACTGTTACTAGCTACACAGTACTGGGCACTTTTACAATAAGAAGTTGCAGAAGGCACTAGGTTCACTACAGGATTGCACTGTACAGAGTCATTTTGCGTGTCCCGAACCCTTTTCCGTTGCAATGTTTTACGCGCTCGTCGGCGCTTGCTACGTGGTGCACTATATAGTTTTGCCATAGGCGCAGAACTACTTTCTTGCAATTGAGATCCAAGGAAAGCACTGTTCAATTCCACAGCCCGTATAACATTTACAGAATGAACTGTTCTCGCACTCTGCGAAGCACTGTTTCTAACGTTACTGTTCTTGGAGTTTTTAATTTGCATACACACAGACTGCACATGTCCCGATTTGCCACATTGATAACAGGTTGCGTTGCGACTAGGGCAATGAGCACGCTTGTGGCGAGACACACACTGGGGGCAAGATTTACGTACATTTTTCTGAAATGAGCGTTGGCGCCCGTTATTCAAATCACTGTTTCTAACACGACGGGGCGACCTTTGCGTCGCACTTTTACACTGGCTACTGTTCACTGTCTGTTCAGCACGGCCCGTAGAAAAATAAGAATCACTAGTGCTATACTGACAACTACGGCTAGGAAAGCGTCCGTTGCGGCACACTGAATTAACACTGTGGCTTTGCATTTCTATATCTGCTAAGTCAAAAGTATCATGCGCTTCTATAAGCTGCAGTACACTGTCTAATGAGGGGTCAGACTGTTTCAGAATTGCTGCTCTAATTCTGGGGTCCTGAATATTCTGCGTAATCGCATCCCTCAACATCACGTCACTATACGAAAGTCCACAAGAGCAAGTAAATTTACATTGGCGGGTTAAGCCCTTCAATTCCGTAATCCACTCTTGGTGTGACTGCTGCGGTAATTTTTTAAGTCTGAAAAATCGGTATCGTGCAGCGGCTACAAGAACTTTTCTCTCATAATGAGCATTCAATGCATCTACAATTTGTTCAAAGTCTACATCACGAGGAGATGCGAGAGGGAAAAGTTTTTGCAATAGTACGAAGGTCTGGGGGCCCACAATCGATAAGAAAAGGTTCTTCACTCTCTGACCTGTAATTTGATGAGCCGCGACGAGTTCTTGAAACTGTGCGAAGTAGTCGCTCCATTCTTCCTCACGTTCGTTGTACTGGCGAAATGTAGGAAGCGTTGCGGCGGCAGGTGTGGGCTGCTGAAGCGGCGGCTGTTGTTGTTGGTGAGCAGCCTGTGTCGTCAACTGCGACACGGCCTGCAGTAGTTGAGTGATTTGCGCCGTCTGTAACTGAATAATTTCCATTAAGTTTGGGTTCGGGGTAGTGGCCATGCTGACCGATTAGGCGCCGCGTATACAAGTAAATGAGTACAAAACACAAATGCAAGATAAATGAGGACGCTCTGCAACAAAAAAGTCCACAAACACGTAACAAAATATCTTCCCCCAAAAATCTTATAATAAGGGTGGGTGGGCGGGAGCAATTTCTGCGTGCTCCGACTGCTGCTGTCTGGAAGCTGCAAGCGGGCTGGTCCAAGGATCGTCTATCCCTCCTCGTCGCCACTTTTGTGTCCCAACTTCGTCGCCGCTTTTGTGTCCCAGCCTCGTCGTAGGTGTCGGTGGCCGAGTGGAATGAGCCCGACACAGGAACAAAAATAGCACGCTGGTGCAGGTACGGAGGGGAGCAGCCAGAAACTATAAACACTCGAGTAAATTAGAAAGAGATATATATTGCACAGAATGTAACAATACTTAACTTTTACATAGTATATATTGCACAGAATGTAACAATACTTAACTTTTACATAGTACTGCAGAATGTTGATACATAGTTGTTAGAGGCCTGCCTAGTGCCTGTACGATAGCAAAGTCTTCACTGGTGCCTATCTGATTACGAAGGTCCTAACTGGTTGCTATCTCAGTCCCAAGTGGACGATCCTTCAGTGGTGGCCACGAGCGGAGTTGTCGCAGAGGGCGCTCGTGGCTGTCGTCGTGAGAACGCCGCGCCGTGCGTGCATGGCGGCGTGCGGCGAAAGTAGGTGGCGTGCACTTTGTACTTGTGCGACACCACAAGGCCCACTTTTCTGACTACTGCATAATGAGGTTTCGAAACGTCAGTTAAAAGATGTGTTTGTGTACTGTGAGAGCCTTGAACATGCACGCGTATTTACAATTTTTTAAACGTCATATCCTTTCAATAATATTACCAGTGTAGAAGGGGAAAAAATAAATTGAAACAAACGACGATATGAGCTATGATCGAACTGGCGATCCACGATTTAAAAGAGAGAGAACGGTTAACCAGTGGACCACGTTTTGTCTTGCTTACGGCTCACTTACAGCTGTAACACTCGGTTACACGTTCGACGCATGAAACTAATATTGCGATTTCCTCGAAATCGTTTAAGTATTGCGCCTTAGTCCTGGCACATTTGTTGTCCTAATAGTCTGCTAAAAGTGTACAAAATTTGAAGAAAATGCGTGATCCGGACATCGTGGGATGCTCTTGTTTGCGAAACTGGTGAACAGTAAGAGGGGCGCGGCAAACAGATCGTCGCCGGGCGTGCAGCGAATGTTTTCCTAGCAGGCTGGGCTGTAATTACCTCGCGTGTCTCACGCACTGCGCTGCCCTAGACTGGAGGGGGGGCTGCTGCCACCTTCTGCACAGGCGTGTACACTGCCCGAGCGTAGTGGCGCAGTCACTAAGTACTTACTGACTCTTGTGCAACCAGTGTGGACATGTATACTGTAGATCCAATGGTATGTTCAATTTCACTAAGTACTTACTGACTCTTGTGCAACCAGTGTTGACATGTATACTGTAGATCCAATGGTATGTTCAATTTCACTAAGTACTTACTGACTCTCGTGCAACTGGTGTGGACATGTATACTGTAGACCAATGATACGTTCATCTTCACTAAGTACTTAGTGACTCTTATGCAACCAGTGTTGGCATGTATACTGTACATCCAATGATATATTCAACTTCACCATCAATGTTTGTATACAACTACTCCATACCAAATGTAATGAAAGGATATATGTAAAACCATATAAGATATGACATTGTAAAATACAGGAGATAAGAAGATGACGTCTGTGAACGTCGAAACTGGCCATCCATAAATAAAAACGCGATCTTGGCAGGAGACTTGTATGAAGAGAAGAGATTTGTTTCACAGGTCGAAGTAGTCTTAACATCATTTGATGACATTTGGGTTTCTATTTTAAGCTTTGTCTTCAAAGTGCCCTCTACATTCCATTGAAATTTGTGGACAGTTTTGAATATTGAGTATATCATACTGGATTTTTCATCTTCCTCCAGAACTCTTTCATCATCTCGCTGTGTTTCGATCGGCGTTCTTCTGTCCATTTTCTTTCCGATGTGATGGGTTTGTCTTATGGTAAAATTTCCCAGCTGTGGAATTTACTTCTGAAGGATCATCATTTGATGACATTTGGGTTTCTATTTTAAGCTTTGTCTTCAAAGTGCCCTCTACATTCCATTGAAATTTGTGTACAGTTTTGAATATTGAGTATATCATACTGGATTTTTTATCTTCCTCCAGAACTCTTTCATCATCTCGCTGTCTTTCGATCGGCGTTCTTCTGTCCATTTTCTTTCCGATGTGATCGGTTTGTCTTATGGTAAAATTTCCCAGCTGTGGAATTTACTTCTGAAGGATGTTCTGTCTTTAAGGTCTGTGGTTGTAATGTTAGAATTTTTTTAGATCAATTTGGACTTGTTTGATCCAGATTACCGTTCTTTTAGTTTCTGTAGGCACATAAAAATTTTTGGGTTACTCGGTTCTCATATATTCTCGTGTTCTGTCCGTAGATTTTCAGTGGACGTTTACAAAAATCGCTTTCATTGTTGGAATATCTTTCTGCGATTGTGTGAGATTGTAGATGGTATCCTTCATATGTGAGGTTTGGGCCAAGAATTTTTCTGATGATTTTTCTTTCAATTATGAGAATAACAGTCGACATCGCAAAAGGTTTTTACAATTCATTAGATATGGTGACCGGTTTCTATCTCTTCTGGAATCGAAACCGATCAGCATCTCTAATGAATTGTAAAAACCTTTTGCTCTCAATGTAGAAAAATGTAAGGTGAAGTGCATGAGTAGGAAAAACAATCCTATAATGTTCGAATACAGCATTAGCAGTGAGCTTCTTGATGCAGTCGCGTCGTTCAAATATCTAGGCGTAACACTGCAGAGCGATATGAAATGGAACGAACATGTAAGGACAGTTGTGAGTAAGGCGGACAGCCGACTTCGGTTTATTGGGAGAATTTTGGGAAGATGTACTTCACCTGCAAAGGAGACCGCGTAGAAAACGCTTGTACGACCACGTCTTGAGTATTGCTCAAGTGTTTGGGACCAGCAGCAGATCCGTTTAAAGGAAGACATAGAGGCAGTTCAGAGGCGAGCAGCAAGGTTTGTTACTAGTAGGTTCGACCAATGCGCGAGTGTCACGGAAATGCTCCGGCAACTCAATTTGGAATCGCTGGAGGAAAGACGACGTTCTTTTCGTGAATTTCTGTTGAGTAAATTTAGAGGGCCGGAATTTGAAGCTGAGTATAGTACGCTCTTGATGCCGCCTACTTACAGTTTGCGTAAAGACTACAAAGCCAAGAGAAATTAGGGCTCGTTCGGAGGCATATAGGCATTCGTTTTTTCCCTCGTTCTGTTTGGGAGTGGAATAGGAAAGGAAGTGCCTAGTAGTGGTACAGTGTACCCTCCGCCACGCACCTTACGATGAATTGCGGAGTATGTATGTAGATGTAGATGTTGACTGTTATTCTCATTTTTAAACCATTTGCCAGTTCGCTGTTTTCTTAAAGGAAACTTTTTTTCCAAACAATCTTTCTCTCAGCTTTCTTGGTATTCTCGAGTTCCCTTGTCGTGTAGTGTCGAATTTTTTATTTACGTTCATGTATTTTTTGTTGTGGATGCTCGCGATTTTCCCAAATTATTTCCTCATTTTGAATTCATTTTCTGTGCTAATCTTTCCATACTTGTAGGTTCGATGATTTCACCTAATTATTTGAAGTTATTAACCTCGTTTATTATGCCAAACTGGTTGGTACTCCTGGAGATCACAACAGTAACCGTGCATTAAATCTTAAAGAATTTATTACAAATTGACACTGCGCCCGTGGCGGTGAACTTTTCCAGAAATCGAAACTTATCATTTTTATGTCTGAAAGACGGATGGGGAGGGGAAGGTTCAAGAGTTACGTTCCGGTAACTCAAGTTTTAGAAATTAAGCATTGACCAGTATCACGCATTACAATGCGGGAGTCCTTTTCTGAAGAGTCGTGTGTGTGTGTGTATGTGTGTGTGTTTGGGGGGAGGGACGAGCACGCCATCGCCGTGTCCAGCAGATGAAGCGCGCTGCGTTTGTGGAATACTTCACATTCAAACGCACAAAGCATATTTTGTCCGGAAGGGGAGTTCTCATAAAGGCCCCGCGTATTACTTCACACGTTAATATTCGAACGACTGATAATTAAATTCCTAGCAACTCACCTTCCCACTGGATTGCGCGTTTCTCGCGCTCGTGCCGAGTGCTTTTTAATATTAGCGCTTCTTTTTTTCGCAGCAGACTTTCTGCGAATTTTTGCGACCAGTTTTAGTCCCTCTTTAACTAGCTATCTTACTGGAAACAGTTTTTACGCGTTTAAACTAGTGCGAGAGGAGTTCATGGAGGTGGTTGCACCGTCTGATGACGTGACAAGTCACTTTTATTGTTTCACTGAATGCTGCATTGCGATTCAAAATGACACACATACGTGAAACCTTTGGCGCTTTTTATGTTATGGTAGTAACACTAAAAGTGGGCCTTTGCGATCGCCTTTTCACCGGCTTAACCGGTCATCCGACACGGAAATTAAATAAACGAATTTGTAAAGAACATAATTCTCTGCAACTTTTCTGTCATTATTTTATCGTATATCTCATCGTTTCAGAGATATTTTCAACAATAACGGCTATTTGACAGTGTCTGTAACGTGTTCCCACTTTTTAGGTCACACCTTCAAACAATCACCAAATTTTGCACACGTAATTGTCAGCCACCGGCGACCATGTCGTGTCCTACATAGGAAAGAGGGAAGAGGTAGCATGGTCAGTCTGCATATCCCGAGCGGAAAGGAGTGACTGCAGAGAGGCTGTACAGGCATCTACTAGAGGTGCGGATTTCGAGACTCGAGAGGATACTTGTTTAGGAAACTTTGTGGTACTCATAGGTACATGACATTAAATTTATTGCATCTCATACTAAGTCTACTACACTGGGGTTATTCATTTAAAAATCAAGAAGTATAAATCGGTTGACACAACAGAAGCCCGTAATTATGTTCCGTAGCAGCATTCCCTAGACAGACGCACTCCCCGCGAGAAACAGACCGTCGTGGATCACCCCGAGGTCGACGACGATAGTCACGGGCTGGCGCCTGACTCGTTTGACTGAGAACTCCCCTCTTGATCCAAAAACCGGGGATTTTAACGGCCGGTGTGGGCGCACTTCTTTCCCCACTTTCCGACAGTTAACAGTTTCCTATTGGCCGCTGCTTGGTTCAACCAATCTAAATTGTGGCTTGCCCTTTCTCTGAGTCCTCTAGCGTACCACGTTTCAGCCCTGTCACTTCTACCATTCCCCGGGTGGGGAGGTGGCTTGTTTGTGCACTAACAAAATCCATAGTTGGTAGCAACATTGTTCAGCTGAAAGAAAAACGTCACGGAGCTACCCAGTATGGGCAACAACAACAATGTTTTACTTTAGTTAGCCACGCCTTAGGCTCCGCCTTAGGCCACACCTTAGGGGAGCTGCTAACTTGCAGTCTTTCTTATTTACCCTCTCCCTCTAGCCTCGTGAAACCACTGACGTTGCTGTTCCCAAGTGACTGGTATCAACTTTGCTACGTACATTAAAGCGTGCCTGTTGACCACCAAGTACTAATGTAACGTCTTACAACAGCGTCTAGACGCTGTATGAAGTTACGCCCATCTTCTCCGAAAGGTAACCCCTACCCTGGGACAGTGGCGGAGGGCATCAGCAGTTCGCTAGGAGATTTCTTTACTGCCTACATCCCGTAAGATATACGTGTCTGTTTTAGCCTGTTATCTGCAATGGTCTCTATTTCTAAGCCTAGAGTGCGTCCCTGTGGCTCACACAGCCTTTCAACAATTCCAAACGGTAAAATCAATATATGATAACCAAAACATCCCTTTTGCAAATGTTTCGGACGAAAAGAAGGTTGCTAACACTAAAAACAGACCGTTTGTGTTGGCCTTTTGACAGCATGATGTTTAATTACCAATAATGCCTTAACAGTTCATCTGTTCAATAAAGGTATTTGTAGAGGAGTAAATTTTTTACAACTTTGCTCTGTTATGTTATTTCCATAACTCGCACGGTTTCGGAGATATTTGCAAAAATAAAGGCGGTTTAACACTGCCACTTGATTTTACATAAATCAGTACAGGTAAAGAAAATAAACTTGAACTTTGTCAGTGTAGTTTTGAATCATCCTGTAAAAGTTAGTCAGTCAGTAGGAGTAGTCGAATGTTATCTCATTCAGTGTGCATGCATACCATTGGTGTGTCAGTAAATGCAACCTGCACCGGTTCGTAACGCTCGCCTTGAGTTTATCGTCGGTTAGAAAATGACCCCGATTCTAGTTAATAGGAATTTACTTGGATTCATCATGGCACCCTTGTTCGGTACATTCCGTGACAGACCACCTTGCCCGAGCCTTACTGGAGTATTCGGAGGTTTTCAACAACAAGGTTAAAAGCTGTGTGTGTGTTGTTGATGTTGAACCTATTGTTAAATCAGACAACAAATTGTTGATTAACACAGCAATTTGGTTTAATTATGGCCCTGATATTGACGTATATACTATTAAATAAGAAACAGTGCATTAAACTGATTATGTGCGCAACGAATATTTTAAACACAAAACAACTGTGGCAAGTCACCATTTGAAACAGACACTGACTATACTCAAAATTTTAACTGCGAGAATGACATTAAAAAAACCACAAACAACTTTCTTAATGTTTGACTGTGAGAATTTTATGCAGATCAGTTTCTGATTATTGAAATTTAGTATCATAGTCAATTAACTATCATTTACTATGGCACCAATAACGAAATCTGTTCAACAATATTTTCAAAATCAATACTGCACTTTAAATCCACTAATAACTAATTATCAAATGAAGGAAGTAGGTTAATCTTCTAACTACGTAAATGAAACAGGAAAGAAAGGTCAACTTTGTTACTTATTATTAATAATCACCATTACATTACCTATATAATACAACTTCTTCCTAATGACATCAAATGCAATTACCTTCATTCCAGCGGTGTTACAATACAATACAATATATATTCCAAATACAATCAAATCGACTTGCTGGCACAGCAGCCTCTGCTCTACATCGGAGCCATACACACAACTCAACCGCTCTCTAAGCGAGCTGAACCACAAGTGCTTCTCTCTCTCTGCGCGAGTTACAATGCTATGCAATACATGGTCTTTGCCAAAGATGAAACTACACAGAGTTAAGTACACATATCGATACACACAGTAGAATTGATATTATACATTTTCTTACAAGCAAGTTACTCGACACAAAACAGGAGGTACAATATTCGACATTTTCTTACAAAAATATTTTTTATGGACACGTTTCATCACCCCCCCCCCCTCCTACCAAAGATGAAACTTCACAGAGTTAAGTACACATATCGATACACACAGTAGAAGTGATATTATACATTTTCTTGCAAGCAAGTTACTCGACACAAAACAGGAGGTACAATATTAGACATTTTCTTACAAAAATATTTTTTATGGACACGTTTCATCACCCCCCCCCTCCTACCAAAGATGAAACTTCACAGAGTTAAGTACACATATCGATACACACAGTAGAAGTGATATTATACATTTTCTTGCAAGCAAGTTACTCGACACAAAACAGGACATTTTCTTACAAAAATATTTTTTTTTTTTATGGACACGTTTCAAGGTGCACTGCGACTTTTGGCTGACCTTATATAAAGTATGTTTCTAAATGATACCGACAAGCTCCTTGGGGTGGTGGAGCATGGCTTGAGAAACAAAATTAAGGTATGGAACCCACGTCCGGATACGTCACCCAAAGGCGCTACCAAGCGTCTGATGACTGTCGGTGTCTACACGTATTGCTCCTCTTCTTTTCTTTGCATTTATGGTATCCACAAGTTAAATACAATTAAGGCGTCGACACCACGAAATATCTACCGTTATTCATATCAAATGATCCATCGCTGTACACTCCAGCAGCGTAGATGGTGATGACTGCTGCACAAGACGACGTTAGTCTACAAAACACAACATAGTACCGCTGTCATTCCCTGTCAGTTACATCCATTACACTATACAGCGTACGACTTCGGAGATTGTGTTGGAGGTTTCGAGAGGCAATAAACCATGGGGAGAAGCCCAAGTACGTCACCATCACGACAAGAGAGTATTGCATTCTTAGGAAACAGGGCCTGCCGATACAGCTGCTAGCTCCATCACCTACATACATACTCCGCAATCCACCGTAACGTGCGTGGCGGAGAGTACACTCTACCACTACTAGGTATTTCCTTCCCTATTCCACTCCCAAATAGAACGGGGGGAAAAAGGAATGTCTATATACCTCTGCATGAGCCCTAATTTCCGTTATCTTGTCTTTGTGATCATTAGGCGAAGTGTGTTAGGCGGTAGGAAGATTTGTACTACACTCAGCTTCAAATGCCGACCCTCTGAATTTCCTCAACAGAATTTCTCGAAAAGAACGTCATCTTTCCTCTATCGATTCTCATTCGAGTTCCCCGAGCATTTCCGTGATACTCGCGCATTGGTCGAACCTACCAGTAATGAACGAATGCAGAAAGTCTACCAAAAGAACTTGCACATTTAAGGACGGTCTTCAGAGACAATGGATACCTGGCTCGAAAAATTAACAGGGCCTTCTCACCTAAAACCAGGAACCCGGAAGTGGATAAAGAAGAAAACGCGCAGCTAAGTCGCTAGTTTTCCTTCCATTCGTTGGAAATGTCTCCTTCAAAATCGGAAGAATACTTAATAACTACCAGGTGAAAGTGATTTTCCGTCCACCAACTAAGATTTCTAACTTGCTGGAATCAGTAAAGGATGACTTGTTACTGCGGAAGGCGGGAATTTATAAAATACCTTGCGAGTGTGGTATGGCCTATACGGGACAGACAAACACGTACCGTGGAGGAACGTTGAACAGAACATCCACGTTGCACTAGCGTTCTACAACCCAGCAGTCTGCAGTTGCAGAGCATTGTATATCATACAATGGAGTATGATAAAACATCAATTTTGGCCACAGCAACATCCTTCTGGGACTCCATTATAAAAGAATCCGTTGAAATACGCATTGCGGAAAATCTGATGAACCGTGACAGCGGCTACCAGCTGAATAACGCGTGGAATCCCGTCATCTCCGAGATTTGTTCTAGACGAAGACGGCAGAAGACTCCGATAACTGTGGCGAGCGGCACAATCTGAGACAGCTGATCCTTGCAGTTCCACCAGCGAGGGCGCTGCCGCCGAGCGGTGTGGTCCTTCTGTAACCGTCACCGTGTCCTCGGCGCATGCGCCCTAATATAAGGCGGAGCTGGGAGCGCCTTCGTCATCCCATGGGGAGCGGCGGTCACTTACCTTGGAGTTACCCTCGATAAGCACTTTTTTCTCCACAAACATATTGATATCTTGGGTCTATGCAATGGCCAAAAACTTAATGCCGTTCTTTCTCAGCGCAGAGTTGAATACTATTACCAAACTGCGACTATACAAAGCAACAGTGCTATCCAAAATGTTATATGGCAGCTCAGTCTGGGGCCTAGCTAGTGCGACCCAAATCTCAAGACTGCAAGTTATCCAGAATAAGACGTTACGATGGATCCTCAGAGCTGGCCGTTACACGAGAAACGTGGACATCCACCAGGAACTCCATATGGACACTCTCATGGAGGCAATTAAGAAGAGAACGACGAAGATACACAACAAAATAGATCAACTTAGGGCAACAGTACATAGCATCCAAACCTTAGGAATGACAGCTCCACGCCCGTGGCATAGGTACAACAAGGTGCCACGATCGTTAGTTACCTGAATAAAACGTGTTAGTAAGAAGATGTGGTAACATAATTTACATTGTAACATTCATGTGAATTACTCGACAATGGAACTACGTACTAAAATCAAGTGGGGTACCTTACGGACCGACATACTGGCCCTTAGAAGCCTACCCACAAAGTTTATTGTAAAATGAAGTTATCATTAACCCACATACCTCTGTAATCCCAGGAAGTGTAAGTCGCCAGTTGGCGATGGAACTTTATCTACCTTGTTCAACGGAGGGAAAAAAAAAAAAAAAAAAAAAAAAAAAGGAAGTCTTCGACAATCCTTGTTGGCTCATCTGAAAATGACTGGCAGATGTCCAGTTGAAATATCGTGGAATGAAGTTTACGACGACCGGCTGCAAACCCGAACCTTTTTGAACATATGATTCGCCGGGAAAATTTCAAATTTCACACTAACGAACCCAGCTACTCACCTCTGAACTGCTTCTATGTCTTCCTTTAAACTAACCTGCTTCTGGTCCCAAGCACTTGAGAAATACTCAATAAGTGGTCGTACAGGAGTTATACGCGGTCTCTTTCACAGTTGAGGTGCATCTTTCCAAAATTGTCCCAATAAACCGAAGTCGGCTGTCCTCCTCACTCACAACTGTCCTTACATTTTCCTTCCATTTCATATCGCTCTGCAATGTTACACCCAGATATTTGAACGACGCAACTGCATCAAGAAGCTCACTACTAATGCTGTATTCGAACATTATGCGATCGTTACAATCACTCGCATAAACCAGATATTACAGACCTGCCCGCGGTCTGTGAGTGCATTGAACGACGTGTTCGCCGTCGGTGGGTGGCCTAGCGGCAGGCTCCAGCAACTAATATTGACGCTCGGTAGACACATTGGGTTTATTTATTTATTTATCGTATGGTTTTATAAGTACACGACAATATTACAATATATATACATATACAATTAAAGGGAAATGTCGCAATTTGACAACCAGTCCAGAGCACTTTCTGTCACTTTATGTAAACTCTCCAAGTAACCATAAATGCTCGCAGTGGTCACTGTTTGACGATGTGCCCTACGGTTTGTTCCTCCGCCCCGCGGTCACAGTCAGAAAATGGAAGCACACCTCCCTTGACCAGTCCTGATGCGGTTCAGCCTCGACCAGGTTTGGCATGGTAGATGGAATCGCTCAACCGTCTTTGATGGATCTTGCACGAGTTGGGCGTTGGGCGGTGGATGTTCGTTCCAGCGTTCTTGCCACTTGGAGGTCACATCGAAGGAAGTGGTGCTTTCTGTGTCACACCAGGGAGGTTTTCGTGATTTGAGACGACATGCTGGGGGATCCTGTAGAGCATCATACAAGGGAGAGTACTTGTTTTACCTTAGCTGCTTTCCTCCTCAGATCTTGCGGAGCAATGTTTGCTGGGACAGGTAACCACTGAACGGCCGTAGATCTGACAGTGCCAATGATAAACCTCATGGCTTCATTAAGGTGGACGTCAATCTTTGCTGTGTGAGCGCTGTTTCCCCACAGTGGCGCGCAGTATTCCCCAGCAGAATAGACAAGAGCGAGCGCAGCAGAGCTTAGGGTATTGGCGTCCGCACCCCAATTGCTGCCAGCAATCTTGCGAAGCAAGTTCACTCTTGAGGCAACTGTCTTTGAAAGCTTTAAGCACTGTTCTTTGAATGTCAAGAATTGATCTAGAGTGATACCTAGGTATAACGGATTGTAGATATGTGGCACTTCAATTCCATCAAAAGTATTTATTATTCAGGTGGAATGCAGTAACCTGAGTTTTATTTGGATTTGGTTGAAGTCTCCATTTATGAAAGTAATCACTCAATTTAATCAGGTCACTCGTAAGTATCTCCTCGCAGTACTTGATGTCTTTACTATGGAAGACTAATGCTAGGTCATCTGCATACTGGATTTTCGTGGAGTTCGTGTCTGGCATGCCATGTATATATAGGTTAAATAGGATGGGGGCCAGAACAGAGCCCTGTGGTAGGCCGTTATTTAGCGTCCTCCATCTGCTAGATTGTCCATTCAGGAATACCTTTAAGCGTCTGTCCGAGAGCACGTTGTTCACTAGGAATGCAAGCTTTTGGCATGGGATGATTTGGACAAGCTTCAACATCAGTCTTTCCCTCCACACAGTGTCACAAGCTTCTGTGAGGGCCACAACAACCGCAGCTGATTTAAGACCCCGTTGGAACCCAGTTACTGATGTTGCCAACGTTAAGACCTGGTCACAGCAGCTCCGATGCTTCCTAAAGCCACCTTGTTCAGCAGGGATGATTTGGTCAATAGTCTCTTGTATGCGGTTTAGGATGAGCCTTTCAAGTAGGCTATAAGTCATGATGAGTAGCGATACAGTTCGGTAGCAAGAAGCATCTGTTCCATCTTTACCTGGTTTCAAGATAGCAATTATCTTAGCCTGTTTGAAAAGCTTTGGTAGTCTTCCAGTTCTCAGAATCGCATTGAAAATGTCAGTGAGCCATAATTTTGTTTTTGGGCCGTCAGCTTTCAAAAACTCCCGTTGGGTAACGTTTCCGGGCGCGGGTTCCCTACCTCATTTTGTTCCTCAAATCATCCTCTACCACCCCACGAAGTTAGTCGGTATCATGTAGAAACACCCTGTATTTTCCTTGTAATCCGCTGAACACCACTCCGGAATGTTCGTCTAAATTGGGCGCTGCTTCTGATGGATTGATTTGATTTGATTTTTTAAGGGAAGCCAAAACAGTGTTGGTCCAACCCGCCACTGCCTGCACCGAAACTAAGTTTATTGTGCGGTATCACACCCTGTATGTCTAGTAAAGCTAACCAATGCCCTTCAACAGTGCAAGGAGTCCCTTTACCAGTTCTTTATTAGACACAATTTCTTCGGGTCTGGTTGTCCCAAATGTTCTGTGCCTTTTACTCTCCAATGCAATGCATTCGCAGATTACATATGGTGCAGTTTCATCACCGTCATCACAGATCCTACATTTAGGGTCCTCTTCTGTTATTCCCATTGTATGTAGGTGTTTTTTGAAATTCCCATGGCCTGTCAGCAATCCAACCACGAGTCTAATCTCTCTCCTGTTCAGACCCAGGATTGCAGAGCTTCTTTTAAAACATGGCTTTGGCATCATTACCTTGCCATGTTTTTGTTGATGGACTTTGGTCCAATATTCTACGTGCTGTCTTCTGAGCCAGTTACGTAGCTCCAATTTGATCATTGCCTTGGTGATTGTCAAGACAGGTTCCGGTCCAATAAATGGAGTCTCTGCCCCCATCCTGGCTAATCTGTCGGCATGTTCGTTGCCACTGATGCCCGAGTGGCCAGGGACCCACAATAGGTTTACTCTATTGCTTTCCCCTAGCTCCACTAGAACCCTGTGACATTCTGCAACAATTTTAGACCTTGTTGCAGGAGCTGCCAGTGATCTCAGGGCTTCCTGGCTGTCTGAATAGATATAGATGCTACAATCTTTGTAGCACCTACGCAAATTCTCCTCTACACACGCCCTGATGGCAGTGATTTCCGCCTGGAATACTGAGGCCAGTTTTCCTAGAGAGATGACGCTTTCCAGTCTTGGCTGCACCCCATATACCCCAGCCCCAACACCTTGGTCTGATTTTGACCCATCAGTGAACCAGACAATATCCCTCGTACGGTGTCGAACTATTTTCTCCCACTGCTCCCTGCTTCCAAAAAAGTCAGTGAGCCATAATTTTGTTTCCGGGCCGGCAGCTTTCATAAACTCCCGTTGGGTAACGTTTCCGGACGCGGGTTCCCTACCTCATTTTGTTCCTCAAATCATCCTCTACCATCCCACGAAGTAAGTTGGTATCATGTAGAAACACCCTGTATTTTCCTTGTAATCCGCTGAACGCTACTCCGGAATGTTCGTCGAAATTGGGCGCTGTTTCTGATGGATAGTAATAGCACAGACAAATATATACAGACGGGAAACCTCCGTAAGGGCCCGGTCCTACGCTCAGGAGTGCTGGGAGGGAGGGTTTCCAGAAGTTCCGTAAGATGTCCCATGATGGCGCTGCGGTCAGAAGCAGCCCTTTAAACTGGCCAGAGCAGGCGGCAGGTAGCGGCTGTCCCCACCACCACCTCCCCTCAAACGCCAGCAAGCTGAACACAGCCGTGACCTCGTGGCAGGCGGCACAAGCTCTCCCCTCAGCCTCCCCTCCACGCTACCTTCTGACGTGAGAGAGGCACCCCAAGCCAGCGATCCGCCTGACACCTGCTAGCATCTTACGGAACTACGAGGGGAGTGTAGGACAGTGGTTTAGGGGAGGCTTCTTCTCTGTATATGTTACTCTGTGGTATAGAGAAGCCTCTGGCAGCTGAAGAGAACCGGGCACAGTGGCGCACTTGTCGGTGACTGGGTGGTGCATTGCCACACGCCCGCCGCGGCCTCGCTGATTATCCTGGAAGGAAGACTCCCCTCGGCGACCCAAGACAAAAGAGGCGCTCTGCTCGGAGCGGCTTCCGCCCGCCTACCTGGAACAATCCGACCGCGGCGGATCGCGCTAATGGAGGCACTCGATGCGTGTCTATTGCGGCCCACCGCCACATTCCGGCAGCCAGGTGCAGGCCCGGCTGTATACCAGCCAACCAGCTGCCCGCTCCACGCTTAATCGGCCACTACTGCCATACTAGCCTGCGTCACATCCAACACTTCAGGCCGTTTCACACCGCGGTCAAACTATGTCACGTCACGTAACGTGACATATTTTTCAAAAGATCTGTTTCCATAGTTTTAAATGGTGTAATTCACAACGACCTCGCAGAGCCTCACAAACGCCACAGACGTCGACAGACGAATCTGCGGGATCGCTCCGAGAGCGATCTTTTCAAAACGTCTGCCGACGTCTGTGGCCTCGCGCATGCGCACTGGCCCGCTACTCCGCCGCGCGCAACACCACACACTGACGCTCAGTTTCGTGTTGTAACTCGCTACAAGGAGCTGTATTGCTTTTTGTTCTGGAGCACTTAACTGAAGTCGTCACTACACGTCCACTGCTGTGGAACATAGATTGGAGGAGTATAGAGACAACAATTTAAAGGGCGCAGCATGGGGCGAAATAGCAAAGCAACTGGAACAAAATATAACTGTACAGCAAAGGACCTGGAAGAGCAATTGAACAGAATGGACAGTGTGCTAAAAGTTGCATATAAGATGAACATTAACAAGAGCAAAACTAGGGTAATGGAGTGCAGTGTAAGAAAATCAAGCGATGCTGAAGGAATTAGATTGGGAAACGAAGCAATAAAGGAGGTAGATTAGTTTTGTTACTTGGGCAGTAAAATAACAAATGATGGTCGCAGTACAGAGGATATAAAATGCTGAATGGCAATGGGTAGAAAAGCGTTTTTGAAAAAGAGGAATTTGTTAACATCGAATATTGATTTAAGCCTAAGGAAGTCCTTTCTGAAGGCATTTGTATGGAGTGTTGCCTTGTATGGGAGTGAGACATGGACGATAAACAGTGCAGACAGGAAGAGGATTGAGGGTTTTGAAATATGGTGCTACAGAAGAATGCTGAAGATTAGGTGGGTGGATCGCATAACTAATGAAGAGGTACTGAGCAGAATTGGGGAGAAAACAAATTTCTGGCATACCTTGACTAAAAGAAGGGATAGATTGGTAGGACACATTCTTAGACATCAAGGAATTGTGAATTTAGCGTTGGAGGGAAGTGTGTGGGGTAAAAACCGCAGAGGAAGACCAAGAGATGGATACAGTAAGCAGATTCAGATAGACGTAGGTTGCTGTTCTTATGTGGAGATGAAGAGCCTTGCTCAGGATAGGGTATTGTGGAGAGCTGCATCTAACCAGTCTCCGGACTGAAGACCACAACAACACACCAGCAACTAGTTCGAATATAAACAAATTTTATTAATTTTTAAAATTAGTTAGCGTTTAAGACAATAACGATAAATCTGAAGCATAGAATTATAATTTGTGATGCGGCCAGGAATCGAACCTGGACCTCCATGCTTACTAGGCAGACGTCTTACCGTTAGACCACCATACACACTAACGGTAAGATGTCTGCCTAGTAAGCATGGAGATCCGGGTTCGATACCCGCCCACATCACAAATTTTAATTCTATGCTTCAGATTTATCATTATTGTCTTTGACATATTCGAGGCGAAAATCGGTCTCAGGGCTTGTTCATTTGTATTAGTTAGCGTTTATTTAAAAAATATTAACATTTAACTGACTGTCTACTGTTTTTATCAATCTTACAAGTTATTTTAATAATGGAGAAGGAATCGGCTCCAACTGTTCTCGTTGTTTATATTTTTAAAAGAAATTTTAGAAAAATTATAAACCGCCTACAATAAAACTTCAAAGAAGTAAATTGTAGAAGGTTTACCTTTGGCATACCACCATTCTTTTTCTGCTGGAAATAGATCACCTCTAGTTGGTGTCTTTTCAACTAATATCGTTACTTATCGATGTTAAGATCTTTTTATACTCAGGTTTAGACAGCCGAAAGTATGTTGTGAATCTGTCATCATCTAGCTCCAAGTCCTCCATCAGATTACGATACTCGCCGCACGTTTTTGTCTTTGGTTGATGGGGTGCATCCAATGCGTTCGGTTTGTAACCGAGTACAACAGCATGAGTTCCTCTCCACTACTCGAACTACTATAGCCCTCATCCAACCAAAGCACATTTTTAGTAAACGAGAAATTGCAGCACCAACCACTTAGCACGATACCTACTTCAAATGAACCGACTGACAGAGCAGACACGATACCCCAATATCTGACAGACGTTGGTGGCGGTGTGAACTTCACGTGTCACGTGTCACACTATGGTTTTGGAACATATCCTGTATTCAAATATTATGAATTATCTTGAACAGAACGATCTATTGAACCCAAGGTCAACACGGATTTAGAAAATATCGTTCATGCGAAACACAACCAGCTCTTTATTCATACGAAGTGGAAGTGGGCTACTTACGAAACTCCAATCGCCAACAATCTAATACACACACACACACACACACAC
Organism: Locusta migratoria; assembly: GCA_026315105.1. NCBI lineage: Eukaryota > Metazoa > Arthropoda > Insecta > Orthoptera > Acrididae > Locusta > Locusta migratoria. The sequence goes on from CM048749.1 coordinate 354,030,759, forward strand.
ACACACACACACACACACACACACACACACATATATATATATATATATATATATATATATATATATATATATATATATGTGTGTGTGTGTGTGTGTGTGTGTGTGTTTGTGTGTGTGTGTGTGTGTGTGTGTTCAAATATTTGTTAAGCTTAAGGGACTTAACTGCGGGGTCATCAGTCCATAAACTTTAAACTATTTATGAACTACCTTATACTAAAAACAACACAAACATCTGTGCCCGAGGGGGGATTTGAAGCCCCGACCGTAGCGCCGCAGAACGCTCGGCCACTGCGGCCGGGCCGACATTCTCCTCCGAATCCGAAAATGTATTGTTGATTATCACTTCTACATCTAAATAGATACGCTGCAAATCACATTTAAGTGCCTGGCAGAGGGTTCATTAACCACTTTCATAACTTTTCTCTACCGTTCCATTCTCTAATTGCGCGCGGGAAGAAGGAACACCTAAATCGTTCCGTTTTCGATCTGATTTCTCTTATTTTATTGGGATGGTCATGTCTCCCTAAGTAGGTGGGTGCTAGCAAAATATTTTCACATTCAGAACTAAAAGTCGGTGATTGAAACTTCGCAAACAGATCACGCCGCAATGAATAACGTCTTTCTTTTAATGATTTCCACCCCAATTCGTGCAACATTTCCGTGACGCTTCCCCCCCCCCCTAACGTGATAAAACAAAACGAGCTGCCCTTCTCTGAACCTTCTCAATATCTTCCGTCAGTCCCACCTGGTGAGAGTCCCACAAGGGGCAACAGTACTCCAGGAGAGGACGCACAAGTGTGAAGTAGGCAGTCTCTTTGGTGGAGCTGGTGCATCTTCTAAGCGTTCTGCCAATGAAACGTAACCTTTGGTTCGCCTTCCCCACAATGTTTTCTATGTGTTCTCTCCAGTCAAAGTTGTTCGTAATTGTAACTCCTAGGTATTTGGTAGAATCTACGACCTTAAGGTTTGACTGATTTATCGCGTAATTAAAGTTCAGCGGATTTCTTTTAGTGGTCATGTGTATTACTTCACACTTTTCTTTATTTAGTGTCAATTGCCATTTTTCGCACCAAGTAGAAATTTTGTCTAAGGTAGGAATTATCATCAGAATAAAATACGAGAAATCAGAGCTCGAACGGAGAGATTCAGCTGTTCTTCCTTCCCGCGCGTTATTTGAGGATGGAATGGGAGATAAGTAGTATAAAGGTGGTTCGACAAACCCTCTGCCAGACACTTGAATGTGGTTTGCAGAGTATCCCATGTAGATGTACCTACCGGAGGTACAGTGGCGTCAGTGCCGCCGTCGGCTTCGGCAGTCGCTTGGACTAGACGAGCACCTGCCACCCAGCTGACCTTTCCGGTCCCCCATCCCGCCACTCGGCCCCCTGCCAGTGCTCAGCCAAAGGCCACGCGCCGCGTCGTTAAAATTGCAGCCCAGTTTGTCTACCGCTTGACTGACGCCGACCCCATCAATGAGAGATGGCCAATCTTCCCGACTCATTACTCGCCTCATAACTCACTGACGGAAAGGTGACTGTCTGGAAATGTCCGTCATCGCCGAATATCGGCAGCGCAGCTCTCGGGGGAAAAGGTCAGCACATACGAATCCTCTCCACGCTCTTCACTTATTATTATTGTTCGAGACCCCACTTTAACCGACTGGCGGCGTGGCGCAAGGGATAGCGTCATCGATTGCGGTGCTGAAGGCAGCAACACGATCAAATCAATGAAACGAACGCAGAACAGGACCAATCACCAGACCTTGCCAAATACTTACGCAACACATCAAGGTGCCCCCCGTAACTGGGTCGACACGGATAAGAGAAGACAATTAAAACGAACACTAATTCGGACCAAAATCGAACATGGAGGAAGAATTATTTACGCGAAGACATACCCGGATCCCCGTTGCGGAGAGTCGGACCCGAAGAATGTTTATTTCCGATATCTGAAGAGGACATCACTCTTGTGTCATCCTTCCAGAAGCATATATTAAGTTCGATTTATTATATTTCGTATTATTTTTTTAATTATATTTTATTTAAATGTTCCAAAGAAAATACAATATGTTGGCCATGTGAATCCAATGACCTGAAGGAAGGCAAAACAAATAAATGAAATTAATTCCTCACCTAAAATTCATTTAAATAAAATCCTGGTGGGAGACAGTATTAAGGATGGTAATTTTTTTCTTACTTTATTTAAAATAAATAATAAAAAAAAACAAAAAAATGAAACAAAATCGGTTAAGACGTAAAAAAAAAAAGAGAAAAAAAAATAAAAAAATAAACAAAAAAGGGTCGCCGGTTCAATCCCGTCCACCGGCAAACATTTATTTCTTTGTAATTAACATTTCCACAATGTTCTACATGCATCTTAAGTTCACTTGTAATTTCTACTTGTTTCTTATGTTAACTATTCTTCTCATTTCTGGTAAATTCAGTCTGTGTATAAATGCCAGAACACTCTGTCCGAGAGGCAGTTAGTGCTGCGTGTTTGTTACGTTCGCAATAAACCTGCTTTCAGTATGAGTGATGTGTTCAGTTGTCAAGCCTGCTCCCATTTCAACGCGAAATTGTTTGGTGGAGGCGCCGGGTATTCGAGTTCTATGACTTCGAAGGTCGTCTTCTCGAAGAACTGCCTTCGCAGTGGATTCCGATCATTTCGATCAATTCGATTCGACGACAAGCGTCAGTGTGTAGTAGTTTCGTTTCTTGACAGGCGACCCACAACTTTTCCTGATCACTAGTCAAAATGGGCTATTTAGAAGAATCCGTGTACATCGAAGGAAACGGCGTTGCGATCGATATATATCCAACGTTTGATTCTTGCTCCACATTCGATATGACAAACGCGAAGCGGATGATTAAAATTTTATTTTTGATTGCGTTGAGTTTGTGATATTTTCTTCTACTTTTCCGACTCGATATGTGGTTACCATTTGAAATACTGAAAGAAATATCGGTAATTTCCAAGAATCGTTTATATTGAACGTGCTACCGTAAACAATATAGTGTTTCTGAACAAGAGATTCGGGCGCTGCGCGCCCTCACGTACTGAAATAAGAGACTTCTTGTATTACCTACACCTAAGGCGGAAATCTTTTTCAAATCCCATTCGAGACGTTTCGAGGATGTGTATGGGTACTATGAAGTCGCAACTCAGTGTCATGACTCTCTCTAATGCAGGCAAAAGTGCAAGCCATCGTGTTTTACTATGTCACAGGATTCTTTTGTATTGAATTTCTGTGTTCGCAAAAATTTTGAGACTTTTTACACGCACTGTGTGAAAGTACGAATAAATCTTCGTAACAATATATTCGACGTCCACTGGTAACAACTCTGCTGATGTTTGTGTAGAGCTGCGTGGAATATGCGCTGCCCACCCCACGCCCCACCTCCCTCATGAAGTTTGAAGAAAGCTTTGCATTGTCATTCACGTTGAACTCCGCCAAAATTTCTATTGGCACTATCTACAAAAATCACGACTTTCTCTTTCCCCATTGATTTTCCAGTATGTCCGTTGAAGAATGATATATAATAACTGCAGATTCACCAGAGAAATTCAGGATATCTAATATTTTTACATTAATTCCAGTCTTTGGATGAAAGTACCGCACTAATATTGGATATATTTTGGGGTCTTCGTAAAGAAAAAGAATCTTTCACATTCTTTAGTATGATTTTCCCGCAACGAAACTTCTTTTGAATTTCTTCTTGAATCAATTCCATCGATATAAAAGTCTGATAGTGACTTACATTGTGGAAATCCCACAAACCTTCGGATCTTACAAGTTCTTTTTAGTCGGCGAAGTTTTCCTGACAGAAATAAGTTGAGAGTGACGATGTATCTGTGGCGGTCTGAGCCCTTTATATTTTTGTCAGGTGTTAAATGACATGTTTACTGCTGTGAGCAACTGAGTACACCTCATTACACGTTTTGCACCGCACTTCTGAAGGTGGTGTACACTTCTGTAAAAGAAGGTTACCCCTTTTGCAAGTCCTTGGTCAGTTGAAATTATTTTTTTTCATTTTTGTAATAGTTGGCGGCATTACTAAGTAAAACAAGCAAATTTTTTCACGGAACCCTACGAAGCACGCAAACACAAATCAACAATGTCGAGTCTCCGCACGGATTAACCTGCAACCTAAAAAACAGTCCTTTGTACTCCGGCATCTCCCGGAACGTTTCGTTAGGAACCTATTTTTTGTTATCAATCTCAGAGAATTAAGAGTGGTCACCCCGCGCTGACGGCTAATGGTATTTCACCTATTCGTACGAAATATTTATTTCTTTTCTAGACACCAAAATTACTGCATATAATCAATGTCATAAATCTTCATATCCTCATTCGTAATGCTTACGATACGTGGGAATAATCTGCAGTCGCTGGAATGTGAAAATTACCGGGATGCGAGACTTGCGGGACAAATTAGGCATTTTGCGGGACACTTTTAAGTAGTTTTCCAATGCGGGACGGTACCGCAGAATCCGGGACGGTTGGTCGCCTTACCTATACCTAACCGACTTAAGACTACGCTACAGATCACTTTTTTTAAAGTGTAAGTTAATTTAGGTATAAGTTAAAGAAGGGTTAAATTATACTGTATATAAATATCACTTCTAGGTACTTTACCTCAACACACCTTGTCCTAAAATGCTTGTATTGGAAATATCATTAATGTGATGTTTCATTTTCCCTCCAAACATTCGTAGCAAGGAAGATCAAATACGAAATACATCAAATACGGCACATTACCTTGAATTCAAGATTACGCAGCGCGGTGGTCCTTTGTTACAATAACTGAGCACAGGGCACGTGATGTAGTCAGCCAATCACAGCACACTGCACAGCATTAGTCAGCGAATAGTAGTCATACAATAGAACACTTCCTCGCAACATGCAAATAGGGATGGTTATCGTTCATGTTTCGACCTGTCCATCATGTGAGTTTTTTATTTTTATTTTACACCGCATATTAATCTGGGAATTCCTGTGACTGAAGTAAAAGATAGATCTGTCTCCATCCCGTGAGATTTTTTTTTTAAAATAAGCTGAAACGTGAAGAATCGTGTCGTACTTAAACGCCCAAATCTCCGGTTAAGAAACACTCAATCGATTTACAGTTGTACGATAGATATATAACATTTCAGGCCGAGGTTCTTCGAGTGCAAGCATTCTTGGAAATTATCGAAATATCGGCATAACTGAAGACAGGTATACCACCCGCCAACTTCAACCTATGATGTAATCACAATCTCGGCATAATATCTGAATACTTACGTATTGTAGATAATAATTAGGTATTAAACAGAATGCACCATCCATGACATACCATCGTCTACTACTCAGCCACAACATAATTATTCACACCACCTACAAATACTCATGTAGACGACAAGATGCCAATGCCACAGGTCAAATCTAACTGGTGATATCCCAGTCACCAGATGAGCCAAAATTTCAGAAAATCATCACCTCAAAAAACAACATCATAATTAGCTACATAAATCAGCTCTTCCGCCATGTCAGTTTTCCGTCATTGGAAGTGCAGCGAGAGTCGAACGTTCGATATATATAGATCGCAATTCCGTTTCCTTAGATGTAGACGGATTCTTCCAAATTACCTCAAAGTACTCTTTAAAATGTCGGAAATAAAAATTTTATACATCCTGTTACAGTTTTTCAATTCAATCAAGTTCAATTGTTGAAACAGTGCATACGGAGTACAAGAAATAATTATATTTACGGATAAATAGCTCAATTGGTAGTGAGGTAGAAATCTCAAATACAGGGAACATGAGGCATAATTAAAGTATGTGCTGTGGAGGGAGACGTGCTGTGTTAGCTGAGTGGTCTAACGCGCGTACCTACTAAGTAGGGTTCGAATCCCAGCCACAGCACAAATTTTAATTCGATGCCTCTCCTTATGCTTAATACCTTTGGTATAACGAGACAATATTGTCTCAAGGAAATGTATTATTGAAGTTAATATCTGTTGTTTCTTTAGAATTCCTTCTTAAATTTCTTATTGTTTTCCATGATTCTGTGCTTCTTTTGCCACGAATACAGGACTTTTATGTAAGGGGTCATTAATTGCTGAAGTTTTAATGATGAGATCTTGTTTTTTATGTGTGTACAATTTCAATATGCAAATAACTCGCAACGACGAGATGAGTTTGTAATATCGAGTTTGATTAGTCAATAAATCGATTCCAGGTATGACAGGCGGCAACACACGACCTACGCGAGTGTAGCTGTGCAGCAACTTCCGTACCAGATGAGACGCTGAGAGCTGCACACTTTGCTGCCGCCGCGCTGCCGGAGGTTCTGTGGGCAGAGTGCCTTGTGCGGCTGCGCGTTAAGTAGTAATGTAATCATAGGCAAATGTTTGATGGATCGCCTTGGAGCGGCGCGCGGACAGGCGGCGGGCGATCGCCGGCATGAATAGGTAAGGCGGGCTGAGAGCGCGGACGTGTCGCCATACGCCGCCACCTGTTCTGCGCGCTCCACACCGCAGGAATAGCCGGCGCCAGGCCAGGGGAGCAGCACTCGCGAAATCACTCAAAGCGCGAACAGTCGCCAGCAAAACTGGCCGTTTCGAAACTCTGGGACTGCATATAAAAAGTACAGGGCGGTCGGAAATTCACGGTACAAGCTTCCACGACTCTTACAGGGTATTTTCATGACGGTGTCAATTCAGATGATTATCTTATCCTGCCAGGACCGGTGGTCTTGGGGTAAATGCTCGACTGTAAACCGAAGGGTCGTGGGCTCAAATCCCGGTCGGCCCTCGGGTTTTTTTTCAGTCTGCACTTTAACCCATCCTTCACCTCTCAACGATGTGAGGAGTCTCCAGAAACGACACGTGGTTTGGATTCCACCTGTAAGTCCCCTTCCCCCGGTTGGATAGCTGGGGTAGGCTAGGGACACGCAAGTCGCCGAAGTGGCGTCCAATTGAAAGACTTGCAAAAGGCCGATGGGCCACACGAAATTATTATTATCTTATCCTCTCCTACTTGGGGAATGTACACTCCCGGCCATTAAAATTGCTACACCACGAAGATGACGCTACAGACGCGAAATTTAACCGACAGGAAGAAGATGCTGAGATTTGTAAATGATTAGCTTTTCAGAGCAGTCACACAAGGTTGGCGACACCTACAACGTGCTGACATGAGGAAAGTTTACAACCGATTTCTCATACACAGACAGCAGTTGACCGGCGTTGCCTGGTGAAACGTTGTTGTGATGACTCGTGTAAGGAGGAGAAATGCGTACCATCACGTTTCCGACTTCGATAAAGGTCGGATTGTAGCCTATCGTGATTGAGGTTTATCGTATCGCGACATTGCTCCTCGCGTTGGTCGCGATCCAATGACTGTTGGCAGAATGTGGAATCGGAGGGTTTAGGAGGGAAATACGGAACGCCGTGCTGGATCCCAACGGCCTCGTATCACTAGCAATCGAGATGACAGGCGTGTTATACGCATGGCTGTAACGGATCGTGCAGCCACGTCTCGATCCCTGAGTGAACAGATGGGGACGTTTGCAAGACAACAACCATCTGCACGAACAGTTCGATGACGTTTCCAGCAGCATTGACTATCAGCTCGGAGACCATGGCTGCGGTAACTCTTGACACTGCATCACGAATGGCAAAACGTCTTTTTTTTTTTTTTAGATGAATCTGGGTTCTGTTTACAGCATCATGATGGTCGCATCCATGTTTGGCGACATCGCGATGAACGCACATTGGAAGCTTCTTTTCGTCATGACCATACTGGCGTATCACCCAGCTTGATGGTATGGGGTGCCATTGGTTACATGTCTCGGTCACCTTTTGTTCGCATCGACGGCACTTTGAACAGTGGCTCTACCCTTCATTCGATCCCTGCGAAATCGCACATTTCAGCAGGATAATGCACGACCGCATGTTGCAGGTCCTGTACGTGCCTTTCTGGATAAGGAAAATGTTCGACTGCTGCCCCGGCCATCACATTCTCCATATCTCTTATCAATTGAAAACGTCTGGTGAATGGTGGCCGAGCAACTGGCTCGTCACATACCCCCAATCACTATTCTTGATGAACTGTGGTATTGTGTTGAAGTTGCATTGGCATCTGTACCTGAATATGCCATCCAATCTCTGTTTGACTCAATGCCAAGGGTATCAGAGCCGTTAGTACAACAAGAGGTGGTTGTTCTGGTTACTGATTCATCAGGATTTATGCACCCAAATTGACTGAAAATGTAATCACATGTCAGTTCTAGTACAATATATTTGTCCAATGAATACCCTTTTATCATTTGCATTTCTTCTTGGTGTAGCAATTTTCATGGCCTGTAGTGTAATTAGGCATGACCCAGTACAATTGTTGCAGTCTTTTTTAAAAGAATACTGAATCGTTCCGTTATTACTTTCTCATTTTCATTACCATTTACACCTTATGGATTACATTAGTCGACGCAACAACAAGAACCCAGCATCTACGGCAGCAGCCGCAACGTATGATGCATTACAACAGCGGTTCGATGTGGCGACCACCAACTTTGTTACACACATTGTATCTCCGAAGCATGTTCTGGTACCCTCTATCCATCCCACATGACGTCTCTTCAGTGTCTTGCGAAGCGGCCAGAACTCGTGCCAGCACATCTTCCTCTGTCTCTACAGGTGTCTCATGAAATAGGCTCTTCATACGTCCCCACAAGAAGTAGTCCACAGGAGTTAAATAAGGCGATCGTGGCGGCCATGCGGTTGAACCACCACGGCCTATCCATCTTTCACCAAATCGTCTGTTGAGATGTCTCCGGTCAGCCAGTGAAAAGTGAGGTGGTGCACCATCAAGCTGAAACCACATTTCCTGACGGACATTCAAGCCTCCCCGACGTGCGGCTCGCACTTTGTGACGTCAGAAACTAGGCATATTTAACATTCACGTTCAGGTATACACTCCGTGTACCGACGGTTCCACTCTATTCGTTCGCGGCAATTAGTAAGCAGCAGGTACAGTCGGACGATTTCAGTTGATTTTCCATGCGTTTGTTATTTATTTCGATAGCAGCCATTTAGAAGTTAGTGGGACGTTGTAGAGGAGAAACTACAGTGCGATCTTCCACTGTGAAACACCTTTGGTAAAAGTCGTTCAGTATTTTGCTCTTTTGACTGTAAAACGTTACTAGGTTATTAAGTAATTACAGTTCAGTCATTCTACCGATACTCATCTTTTCAACATTATGTTGTATGGGGGGTTCTGCTCGCTGCAAAATTATTCACCTGTGGCGTCGCGGTAGAAATAAATACTCGTAGGTTCAATTTTTCACTTATTATTTAATTTCCAAAGATATTGCTTCTTATTACACCAAAACATTGCAACTTCATAACGTACACAATGCAATAGAACTTAGCTCATAGTACTTCCATTTTAAAACGCAAACTGACATAGCTTCCAGAGCACTTTGCAAATGCTAAAACTCCAACTCCCCCACTCAAGGCGGTGAGGCAAATATATATCATTAACAATAATGGCATTACATTACGCATTGTTCATAACAATTGAATATACTAATTTACAATTAAGGAACACTCAAGTAAAACATTTCATGTATACAAAAATAAAAATATAAAATGAAAACTATACATACAGTAATTTTAGATAGTGCATATCTTTTTAAGTCGTAATCTCGGTCCTCTTTGTTTCACAACAAAGAGTATTGTTAAATGTCAATTAATTTGTTAATGAGTACATCATACATGTTCCTAACATATATTGAACTATCACATATATTGGCAATTTTGAAAATAAGTTCAAAATCTCACGTCAGTCAATACATACAAAGAATTACAATATTGAAATCTCGACTATTACATTAATTAACACAATTAGCTGGTCAACACAACTTGTTTATGAGCCTAACATAAATACAATGCTATTTATTTTCATGTCTTTTGGATTTTCATGTCTTTTGGATTTTCATGTCTTTTCTGTCTAGTTCTTGAAATAATGTACAATGATAAAACTATTGTTTATAGAACTGTCTGGAAACCTCATATGCTAATCTCTTAAATAATGAAATCTATCGCTTGTTAAATAATCACAGTATCACCGAGACACTGTCCTACACTGATTCCTAGACTGGCTATTACGTTTGTAACAAACTTCACACGCAACATATATCACTATTAGACCACATGATTCCGGGTCCGACGCAGACGGTATCGTACGATAACATTGAGATGAGAGGGCCAGCAGTATCATTACAACTGTCGCCGTCTCTTTCAACGACTTGCAGTCACAAAGCGTCTGTACATATAGTTTCGGCACTTTTCCTAAATAGGCAGACCAGAACTTCGTACGATTATCTAACTCGTCGTTTGTTTCATATATACTTGTACTAGCGCCAATTTATTACTTGACGTATTCACTCGGAGCAGGCACGCTAGTGCTCCGCTTATAATGGTAAGGTCAGACGAGGAAGTGAGAGCGGGATTCCAGAGATGACAGCTCGGTGTTACTAAGGCCATGTCCGGTTCTGGCGCGCCATTAAAAAGTTTTAATTGCTGGCGCAAGCCACGGGGCGCCTCTTCGTCGCCTCACGCTGTGCTGCCAGCTCAGGAGCTAGCTAGAACAGGCGTGGACAACCCTTGCTGACGCGCATCACGTGCTTATTTGAACTCGCTAGCCAACCAGTTGTTTATCAAAAACACGTCACTTGTGGTAGAATATCTTACATTTAAAAGGCAGTTAATGGAACATCGACGTTAAAAGCCTTCGGAAGATATCAACATGAATGAAAATTAATCTTCTAAGTAAACCGATATAGCCGTATGGTGACAGGTGTCTGATTGTAGAAAAGATCGTTTCCACTTTGCGTTTGTGAGAGATTCCGAGGTGAGCAATGACTCTGTATAATTACTTCTAATAAAAACTACCTGTTTTTTCAGAATATGTTGAAGATGCGGATGGTGTTGTTAGCCATAAAGCCATAAAGCTAATACCAAAGTCTAATATATACAGTCACGACACTCCCAAGGACTTTTGTTATAGACTGCGAAAGCAGCGCTCCAAGCGGCCGGCAAGGTACATTTCTGAATACGATGTTGGATGAATGCGAATAGTATCGTTTATAATGATTTTAACATACTTTTTACACTATAGAACATATATAGTACCATAAAAATAGGCAATAAGTTAAAAATAGCGCCATATTTTTCTTAGGTTTCCTAAGATCCCTGAAATGTATGAAACGGTACATTATCTTGTAACTACAGGTTTCTACTGAACAATCTCATTTTCTATTAAAAATAAAAATAAAAAGATTAGGAAACACCAGAAGTCCTGCCCTTTGGCAGAAAGACGTTGATTTTCTTCTCAGGAACATTAACGTTTCTTCACTACAATTCCAGGAAGATCGGTGAGGGTGGAACGGAGGAAACATATAGAATACATAAGTACAGTATTTAATGTACCAGATCAGCCACCACAGCTATAGCTGAGGGAAAAACGCCACATACGTGGCAATAAAACGGCAAAAGGCAAATCCAATCAAACTTTTTCCCAACAAATAAGAAATCAATTGAACAATAATTGTTGTTACAGCTGAACTTCAAACGCCAAAAATCTTGAAAACATTGTCTTTTTAAGCCAAGCTAGTTACACTCAAAAGTATAACCGCGTATGTACAAATGTGGGAATCATTAAGATTCCATTCCGAACCGATACGCGTCAAAAAGCCGCCTGTTATAGTAAGAACAGACCATAATAGAAATTTATGTTCCTCTTACGTTTATTCTACTTACTTTTAGCGGAATAAGGTGAAAATGTACAGACATTCGTATTTCTTCATGACGAAGTTATTTTTTTCTACCATTGAATCAGTGAAATTCGGTTGTTTTTACATGTATGTATGTCTCTTGATATTTTACTAATCTTTCAACGCAAAAATTATACTGTTTCGTTGTCGGCTTGTCAACCGCGAGGAGCGCTAGTGTCGTTGCAACTGTCAGTTAGTAACAATTTATTACAGCAGCGAGTGTCGCGATTGTATGTGTCAGACTGTGCTAATACTTCAATTACTTATTATATAAGTTCGATGAGGAGAAGAGGGAAAGGATGAAATGTGTTATCTTTGCTTGTATTAGGACTCTGACGTGATTAAACAGAGAAATCTGGGATTTCCTCTTTGAGCCAGGGGTTGCCTTAACCACTTGACTATCGGAATACGTCTCCTATCCGCCGCAAATTCCCAAAAGACGCGCGCTAAGGAAGAAGGCACCCTATGCATGATATTCTCGTTACGTTCGCCGTACCGGATTCGCGTAATTTCCGATAGAAAAAGTATTTATTTTGATGAGTGTTTCGTATTTCAGGCAAGACTCGGAAGTGAATTATGCTCATCCAGAAAGGTCCCACTGTATGGACAATTTCTAAAACAGTAGATTTTTTTCAGAATAACTGACTGTATTGTTTTCAGACCTTTCGCTTATCATTAACACACTGTATTCTAAATTCATGACGAATGCTTCACAAGGAACTTCGTTACTTTAACATTAAATGAATTTCACTTAGACATACGTTTTTGTGTTACTGAACCCCTGGTTATGTTATGGTGCAAATACTTAATCCTGACCACCCGAACAAGGCTTTGCGATACCCCAGGGGGTCACGACCCACAGGCTGAGAAACAGTGATGTAGAGCATTGAGAACGCGATTTTCCATCATCAACTTTGAGCTTGATTTTTTTTCTAAAACTACTGAATGTCTAGCAAAAAGGCGACACACGTTCTTCTTTATACTGAATACTAGCTAAAAACCCGGCATTTCCCGGGTATTTATTTATTCATTCCTGACTTGAGTTAGTACTTCTCCTACCCCTTCTCTCTTTCTGTCCATCTCCTTTTTCTTTAAAAACATGTTATATTTGTCGGATAATTTATAAGAAATAAGGCTTTCTTGCATAATTTTCAAAATTATACATGCAGTATCCAAAGAAAGAAAGATAGCAATCAAAATACAAATGGCATATAAAATTCGCACGATCTCATATATATTGAGTTATATATTGTACAATTGTATAATTTTTCAGGTATAAGTGCTGTATATCTGTAATATCTGTTACGAATACAATTAGTAGTAAAGAAGTAATAGATCAAAATTTGTTGCGTGATAGAGCGGTTTTCTATGAACGTTACTGTTTATGTGCTTATATCTCATGAACGTGTCGTACTGTGATACAATTTCGAAGGTACATTGAGCTATATATGAGTATACTGTCTGTAAAATTTCCTACCGCTACAATTTGTAGTGTAGAAATTATAAATTGTAATGTTATACCGAATACCGTACTTTTAGTTCATGTACTGCGGAAAAATAATAAGCGAGAATCTTTTTTCCTTTAATAATTTTGCCATGGTTGTCAGCGAGAACAAGTTCAATAAAGTTTTGAAATTATGTTTAAAGTTTGTTGCAAGTCGCTAAGTACTGTCATTTTCATACAGTGTGTGAATAAAGTCTCGTCGCATTATGTGGCAGTTTCTTGCAACTCCTATTGTTTATGACGTTATGTCTCCTAAACTATGTGTCATATGTGGTTCTTACCCCGACGGTAATGTCACCTCACGCTAAGGAATATGGGCACAAAATTTGGTTGAAATCGGTCTGGTGCTTTAGTAGGAAATGTGCAACACTGACGTTTGATGCAGCAGTTTTTCGCGCATCTCCTTATTTATGACGTCATATCTCGTGAACAATGTGTTGTATGTGATCCTACCACTTACGGCGACCGTCCTAATGGGTTGAAGATTACGTGTGCAAATTTCATAAACATTGGAAGGAAACTGTAGGTTTGTATACAATACGTACACAAAAACATGTAGACACTCTGCTTTATACAGGGTGATCAACCCTCAGCGCAACCGCCTTTGCTGTGTGCTACTTGCCTGCGATGGCAGCTGCAGTGCCCCCTTAGAGCGTCGCCCGACGTCTGCAATAAATTTAAGACGGGTTGGCGCACAAGTTATTTCTGACATACGTAACATAACACTTAGAAAAAACAGTTTATTACTCACCTTTATTACGCAAGGAGGTACTGGGTCTCCCTTTGTTGTTTAAGCATTTCTGACACCTGCTGAGAAAGTTGCTCATTACGCTCATTTATTTCTGAAAAAGCTGCATAACTCAGAAATTGACCCGAACTTAACTTTCTCTTCGGACGAATCACGGTTCCACCTAAGTGGGTATGTTAATTCGCAAAATTATCGATACTGATGTTAGAAAGAGCCTAACTTAATTCTTGAATAGCCCCTCCACAGTCAAAAAATAGGAGTGTGTGGCGCTGTTAGCGACGAGAGAATAATACGCCCTATGTTTTTTAGGAAACAATTAATAGAAAGGTACGTTGAAAATATATTGCGGGCTGTATTTGCCCAATTAACTAAAAGAACATGCCTTCGCGACATTTCGTCAAGATTCTGCAATGGCACATAGGCCAACTTATCATTACGGAAAATTGGTAATGTGTTCGGTGAAAGAATTATCACTAATAACATTTGTCCCCCTCGTTCTCCAGAGTGAATGAAGTGAGATTCTTATCTGTGGGGATCATTAAAAGAGAAAGTGTACAAATAATATCCACACGCTTTAGATGAACTAAACACTGCATGAAAACACTGCAGTTTCTGCGGGCGAACTTCAGACTGTAATGAGTAATTTCCTCAGCATGTGCCAGAAATTGGTGCACAACGAAGGGAGGCAGTTCCAGCACGTCCTTGCATAATACAGGTGAGTAATAAACTTGGCTTTCTGTTTGTGTGATGTATGTCAGAAATAACTTGCACACCAACCCGTATTAAATTTATTGCTGAGGTCAGGTAGCGCGCTAAGCGGAAACTGCAGCTACCTCACCGGCAAGTCGCACGCCGCAAAGGCGGTTGCACTGAGGATTGATCATCCTGTATATATAAGATAGAGCGTCCATGCAAAATTGGATCGAAGTCGGTGACCCACTGTCAGCCTCTCTTGTGAGTTCCGGAGCTAGAGTCCGCCCGGAAGGCACATGCGTCAAACCACAGACAAATATATACAGACGGGAAACTTCCGTAAGGGCCCGGTCACACGCTCAGGGGTGCGGGGTGGGGGATGCTGAAGCAGTTCCGTAAGATATCCCATGATGGTGCTCAGGTCAGATGCAGCCCGTTAAACTGACCAGAGCAGGCGGCAGGTAGCGGCTGCCCCCACTGTCACTTTCCCTCAAACGCCAGCAAGCCGGACACAGCCGCGGCCTCGTGGCAGGATGCACGAGGTCTCCCCTCAGTCTCCCCTCCACGCTACCCTCTGACTTGCGAGAGGCACCCTCAGAAGTGCCTCTAGTGTGGTCTACCAGTACTACGCCTGGGAACCGACTGACATCTGGTGGCATCTTACGGAAGTACGAGGGGAGCGTAGGACAGTGGTTTAGGGGGCGCTGCTTCTCTGTATATGTTACTCTGTGGTCCTACACTCCCCTCGTAGTTCCGTAAGATGCCACCAGATGTCAGGCGGCTTAGTACTGGTAGACCGCACTAGAGGCACTTTTGAGGGTGCCTCTCGCACGTCAGAGGGTAGCGGGGAGGGGAGGCTGAGGGGAGAGCTCGTGCTGCCTGCTACGAGGCCACTGCTGTGTCCGGCTTGCTGGCGTTTGAGGGGAGGTGGTGGTGGGGACAGCCGCTACCTGCCGCCTGCTCTGCCCAGTTTAAAGGGCTGCTTCTGGCCCCACCGCTGTCATGGGACATTTTACGGAACTGCTTCAGAACCTCCCGCCCCGCACCCCTGAGCGTGGGACCGGGCCCTCACGGAGGTTTCCCGTCTGTATATATTTTTCTGTGGTAGGACAGAGGTTTAGGGGGGGGGGGGAGGCTTCTTCTCTGGATATGTTACTCTGTGGTCAAACGCGTCTCAGTTTTCGCCTAGCCTTACGCGGGGATTATGAGGGGAGGGAGAGCGGATGGAATTGAGAGGACCGTGTGAGTGAGCTGTAAGGCAGGTGTGTCGCGGTCCTGGAGAGGCGGCGGTGGCTGGTGGTTGGTGGTTGGTGGTCGGTGGCGGCTGCCGCGGCGTCGGCGGCGGCTCGGCCGGGCTCGGGAAATGAGGTGCCTGCGGCGCTTCCGCAGTCTAATGCGGCCGGCGCGCGGAAATTGTCTGCGTGCCGCCTGCCTGGCTGCTGGCTGCTGGCTGTGCTACGCCGCACACCACGCACACTCGCCGATACTCGCCTGCTCCCCTCCCCTCCCTCTGCCCCCACCACCACAGTCTGCTTGCCGCCTTCCAATCAACACACACGGCGCTGCCGCTGCGGCTGCCTGCCTTCTCCACAGGCTCGTCAAATATCACTCGTCAAACACCTTACAACTACCCATTGGATTTGTCGGTCGAGTCGACCAATTTCGTACCCGGTCACCGGTGGCAGCGACGCCGCTGCGGTAGTCAGTCTGAAGACCGCTTTTCTTACGAAACACAGCTAACTGTTTAGGCCGTCATTACAGGAGGCCGCCAGGCAGCGCAACCAGCTGCCACCCACGCCACCGGTGGCGGAGGCAGCCATCACTCTGTCAGTCCAGCAGTGTATTTCCAGAATGAAACTTTCACTCTGCTGCTGAGTGTGCGCTGATATACAACTTCCGGGCAGATTAAAATTGTGTGCCGGAACCGGGACTCGAACCTGGAACCTTTGACTTTCGCGGGCAAGCACTCTACCACTGAGCTACCCCGACACGACTCACGACACCGCCTCCCAACTTCATTTCTGCCAGTACCTCGCCTCCTACTGCCCACATTTCACAGTAGCTCTCCTGCGAAACTTGCTATACTAGCAATCCTGGAAGAACGAATATGGTAGAGACATGGCTTAGCCACAGCCTAAGAGATGTTTCCAGAATGAAACTTTCACTCAGCAGCGAAGTGTGCGCTGATATGAAACTTCTTGGCAGATAAAATTGTATGCCGGAACCGGGACTCAAACCTGGGACCTGTGCCTTTCGCGGACAAGCGCTCTACCACTGAGCTATCCCGACACGACTCACGCCACCGCCCCACAACTTCAATTCTGCCAGTACCTCACCTCCTACGTTCCAAACTTCACAGAAGTTCTTCTGTGTAACTTGCAAGACTAGCACTCCTGGAAGAAAGGATATGGTGGAGACATGGCTTAGCAGTATGGCGATGACGAACATACGCTTCCTATGTGCGTTCACCATGTCGCCAAACACAGATGTGTCCATGATGCTGTTAACAGAACCTGGATTCATCCAAAAAAATAACGTTTTGCTCTTCGTGCACCCAGGTTCGTCGTTGTGTACACCGTCGCAAGCGCTGCTGTTCTCTGATTGAGCGTCAAGTGTAACCACAACCATGGTCTCCGAGCTGATAGTCCGTGCAGCAACAAACGTCGCCGAACTGTTCGTGCAGATGGTTGTTGTCTTGCAAACGTCCCCATCTGTTGACTCAGGGATCGAGACGTGGCTGCCAGATTCGTTACAGCCATGCGGATAAGATGTATGTCATCTCGACTGCTAGTGACACGAGACCGTTGGGATCTAGCACGGCGTTCCGTATTGCTCTCTTGAACACGCCGATTCCATATTCTGCTAACAGACATTAAATCGCGACCAACGCGAGCAGCAATGTCTCGATACGCTAAACCATAATCGCGATAGTCTACAATCAGACGTGATGGTACGCATTTATCCTCCTTACACGAGGCATCACAACAACGTTTCACCAGACAACCTACTGTTTGTGTACGAGAATTCGGTTGGAAACTTTCCTCGTGTCAGAACTTTGCAGGTGGCGCTAGCGGCGCCAGCCTTGTGTGAATGCTCTGAAAATCTAATCATTGGCATATTACAGCATACTTTTCATGTCGGTTAAATTTCGCGTCTGTAACACGTCTTCGTGGCGTAGCAATTTTAATGGCCAGGAGTGTATTACCACCCCTCCACAGGTAATTGGCCCGACTTGCCTATTTTGTGACAGCATCCGTCCCGTTGCTTCTCAGCCACACTTTGTCTCGCCGAGAAACTGTGTCGCAGGACCTGTTGCTGTCTGGCGAAGAGCTGCCCTCGCTAGCAGCGCGCCTTGCCGGCAGGTGGATTGTGCTCTAGTGTCACCGGCTGTCGCTCTTCTGACGCTAGGTGTTTAATTCACTGTCTGCCGCGGGCGCAGTTTTCGCCGGCGGGCTGCGGTAGCCGCCGGCTCGGCTCCCCCTCCCCCGCTCCTCACCCCTCCACAATCCCCTCTAGCCACCGATTAGCCCCTCGCCGCCACCGGGCGTTTACCCGTAAACACCGCGACCTCGGCTACCCCCTCCCCTCGCCTCACCTCTCCTCCCACCACTGGACCGCCCGGCAGTGGCCGCCGCTGATAAAACGCCGACGCCGCCAAAGAGGATTAAAACGCGACAGATATATATATTTTAGCCAAACAGCGCCTAGCCGGCCGGCTCCGCCGCGCCGCCGCTAAAATATGACCGCCGTCGCGGCCAAATTATGACGGAGCGCAGAGCCGGCGTGTATCTGTTTCATCATTTCATTAATTTTGACAAATCCCGCGCGGCTCTTCTCTGTCCCTGGCCGTCAAACCTGGCGGATCTGACGCTCTGGCCGTACCTCGCCCCACCTACCGACCCTCGTCAGCTCTCTCTCTCTCTCTCTCTCTCTCTCTCTCTCGGCGCACAGCGCGGGCTTTTCCCCCTCTCTCCCACCCCTTTCTCCTTTATTTATCTG